>OY728156.1:1220880653-1223380653 GCA_963277665.1 Viscum album | reverse complement strand
TATCATAATAGAATCCTTTATCAAAACCATTTTCAATACCAAAATACATAAAAGATTATATAGTATTTATTTTATTTTAAAAACATTACGGCTTGTTGAGGAAGCCAAAGACCAAATAATACTCGCGGCGGCGGAAAAGGTCGTTGTCACCGCGTACGTTAAAAAAACATTCCTTTTTGTCGTTTAGTAAAACGCTTCGTAGAAAAATATTACTTTTGTATAAAAGTAAAAGTCAAAGTGGTTTATACACCGTATAAAAGAAAGTTATGTATAAAACGAAATATGCCTCAATGAAAGGAGATTGAGACGAAGTCCCTTACCTTGGGTCCGACTTGACTCGATCGTTCTTTAACGTCCTGAATAATAAACTTGAGTTAATTTCTACTTGATTAAGAACCTTTTTAAAGTTAATTATTCCTTTTATATCACTTATTGCCATGTTATAAACATTATTTAACCATTTAAGTTAATAATGTTTCTTTTGTCGATATTTGGTTCTTAAGTCGAAAGTGGACTTCTTATAATTACATGTTGTTCATGTGGTCAAAGGTTCTTTATATCCAGAATGACATTCCTGATTTGGATATCATATATATTATATATATCCAGAATATACATGTATTTATAATATTACATAATAATTTAGAGGTAAGAAATGAAATGCACCGTTCATGGAGACGGTAAGTCATACGTACGCACGAACGCTACTTTCATTTATTTGTCATATTAATGGAATTAAAACTAAATGAGAGGTATGTATATTTTAATTCCAGAATTATATTCATCATTTAGATATATCATTCATTATATATATCCATTATATACATGTACTTTTAATAGTACATTACATTTGGGGATAAGAAATGAAATGCACCATTCATGGAGACGGTAAGCCGTACGTACGCATGAACGCTACTTTCATTTCTATCTCATACTTTAATGGAATGAAATAATAATGATATAGAGGTATATTATAATTCCAGTATAACATAATATATAATAACTTTAAATCCATCCTTTATACGTCCCACATATGGCATTAACGAAACACATCACTTTGAGGGGGCGGTAGTCCGCACTTCCTTAAATGAAGATATCGTGTTTACCCATAATGGAAACCATAAAGGTATGCCCAAAATAAAAATTACAGAAGCTTAAAGAAAACATAAACATATTATATATCATATATAAATATAGTGACATCTTAATGTCCACCTTTGAAGGTGTTAAATGAGTATTGAACAATCATCGTTTCGGGAGGTAGAATTTCGCCATCCACGGAAACTGTATGTTCTTTAACCACTTGATGTAGTTGTGTGAGAGTGTAGCTCGAATAAATCTTATAACAACATCATATTATATTGAAGATACTGGTTTTGTTACAAAATAAGTAAATAAAAAGAGTTTAGGGGGTTGTAGAAGCAAAATAAAACAATTGGACATGAGAGAATAAATTACCTTTAAAAGTGTAACTCCTTTTGAATTGATCCTAAAGGCTTCCTTTGAAAGGATTCTGCCCAAAGGGAATCCTCTAGGATGAGTAGAGTGATGTGGAGAGATTAAATGGGAAGTTTTTGGCCGAGCCAAAGTCTTGAGGAGTGTGTGAAATGAGGTAGAGGTGGGGGCCTTTTATAAGAGGAGAGGAGGGGCACTTTTGGAAAGTAAAGAAATATTACTTTATTTGAAAATGTGTTTCGGTTTTAAAAGGTCCCACATTGATATAATTCATGGATAAGGTGATAAGGGTTCTAAATCCACCCATCCAATAAGTTTTGTACATGTGTAGTTCATATATTTTACATTATCTTTCCATTTTATTTAAATCGTCAAATAATGATGTCATCGCTGCATCATTATTATGTCATAAATAATTTAATTTATTTAATGTCTAAAAATTATAAAAAAATTACTATGATGTAGGAAATCTTTTTATATTTCCAATGACTATTTATAATAAAAAAATCTGACTTGTATAACCCCAATAAAAAATTGTTTTAGTAAAACATATCATGTTTGTGCCATTTTTTTACATTAACATTAAATAAAAGGTATTTATGTCATTTTCCAACCAAAGTGGCTCCATGGGGTCCCCAAGTTGACCCATGGCTTGTCTTGGTCGGCCATGACACTTCCAATGAGGGTAGGACATGTGTCTAGGTCATCTTATATTATTAAAACATTATTTTTACCTTAAACTACACTAATTACCACTAATCGCGATTAAAAACTTAATAAGTTACTATTCACCAAAAAATTATTTTAATCTCATTAATCCACATTTTACTTCTTAGTGACAACCATGTATGTCGGATTTTTTAAATTCAATACAAAAAGGTGGCAAAATTTAATTTAAATGGAAAATCAGTTTTTTATAAGTACCACTTAGTGATTTCACTATTCATCAAAAATTGAAGTTTTTCAGAAAAATTCCAAAAATTCACCCTAAGCTATATTTGATATTCCGAATTCAAAAATGAAGTCCATTTTACAAAATTAAAAACATATAAGTCAAATTAATTAATTTAATAATTAATTCCCGTTGTCATGACAAATAGCGTGTTTTTGTGAAACAATAAGTATCAAAAGATTGACACTAGTTTAAGTCTGATTTCAAAGTGAAATTAATTCCAACGCCCACTATTGGATTTAATGGTAAAAATATTTTCTAATTTCACTTTAAAACCAATTCAAATAAAATTCTAATCATAAAAATAAATTAGATCAAAAAGAGGTTTTGAATTAAAATACAACATTTACAATATTCATTAAAAAAAATGAACTTTATCGGAAAGATACCAAAAATTTACACAAAGTAAATTTTGATGTCCTGATTCTAAAGAAGATTTATATTTGGTCCAATAGAATTTATAAGATTGATCAAAACTATATTTGATGACGGTTCGCCGTCAAAAGGTGATAAGTGAACCCTTAGTGAAAATTAGGGTATAAATGCCTAAAATTGAATTCTTTCCATATTTTAAGCCTTTATCTTTTATTGGGTAAATATAAAAACATTTAAAAATAATATTATTATATTACTAGTGTGCAATGTAAGTTTTCAAAGGAACTCATAGTTACGTATTGGGTACGCTTTCGAACATAGCAACCCCTTTAAAGTTAAAATATTAATAAATATGAATATGTATTATTCTTTATTTACCTTGGATGTTACAATAGCATAACCCATGTAATAAAAATGGGAATCTTAAACATCGTGAAATCATAAAATAATTCATATAAGATAAAATAATTCCTAAAAATATAATTCCATCACAACATAATCAAATCAATGTAATAATAGGGATAAAAACAGAACCCTTTATTATCTTAGATGGAAAATAATTTTGATAAAACACTTGAACTCCATTCTTGAGGAAAATATCATTGCTGCTTCAAAAACACTTTTCCTTTCTTAACATGTCGTACAATTATAAACTAAAAGAAGTTGATTAAAAATAAACTTGAAAACTTGTAAAGGAAGCTTCTTAGAAATAATGTTTTAAAAATTCATTCTTGCCGTATAAGTTAAAAAAACATTCTTCTCGTACTTTTGTCGGAAAAGTCAAAAAGTACCTCGTACGGAAAACGACAAAATATTCCTTTCATATCTTTTACTAAAAACTCACCGAAGGGTAAAATTGGATATAAACTATTGTATAAGAATATAAATATTACATATTGAGGAAACATGGATGTGGATGATAAAATACACCCCAGTAAATACCAAAGTATAAGCAATTTCGGAAAAAAAAAATGAGATTGTGATATTTCCCTTACCTTAGGTCTGATATGCTTCGTAAGTGTCCGAACATCCTGTATAATGATTTAAATAATGTTATTTATTTATTCCAGAATCATACTTATTATTATGATATCATATATGGTCATATTCTTAGCTTCTTATTAGTAATATTTCATTACTACTTGTTATTCGGGTGTTTATTACTTTTTATTCTTATGCGTGTTTGTCGAATAAATTCTTATTCTTCTCTTTAGGTTATAGATACCTCATTTTCAAAATGGTATTAGTGTAACATATATCATATTCATTCATTGAATTAATTTATATAATCATTATGAAATTAAGATCATGTAGAACGAGTCGCATCACATCATGGAGACGGTATTCCGTACGTACGCACGAGTGATGATATCGTTCCTATGATCGTGGAATTGTATTGGAGTGTATGTATACTATTTAAGAATCAATATAACTTTATAATAGTAATATATAGTCATTATTTACACCATTATACCCATACAAGTAAGTTGGTGGTGGAAAATAGATTACACCACGGCGTGGAGACGGTATTCCGTACGTACGCACGCGCGGTGATTTCCTTTTTCTGTAGGATGGATAGAAGGTTAATTAGAGTTGTTTCATATTTATAATAACATATAAGTATATAATAAATACTTATGTTATTACTTTATTATGAAACAACTAAACAAGAAGAAGTTGAAGAAGAAAGAAATTGAAAAAGATCGGTAATGGATATTACCTCTTTTTGAAGCGCCTTCACTTAACCTCCACTTAAAGAACTAAGGATGGTCTTTGAAGAAGACTAGGACCTCTAGGATGATACTAGGGAAGTGTAGAAGAGATTTTGGTAGGGTTTGGCCGATCTTGAATTCTCAAATTGGTGTGAGGAGGAGAGGGAGGAGGTGCCCTTTTATAAGGGAGGAGAGGGGCACCTTAAGAAAATATCAAAATATTATTTTATATTAAGGTCAAATTCGGTTTATAATGGTTTTAAAGGGTATTATTTCGAAGATAAAGTGGGGATGGGTCGAAATTCTCTCATCCAGTAGGATTTATACAAGTTTAGGTTATTAGTTTAACATTATCAATTAGATTTAACTCTAAGTTAAATAATTTAACTTTTATCGTGTCTTTTTGTTTTCTTACACTATATGGTTAATAAACTTACCATAAAAAGTCAAAAGAACCCCAAGTTGTTTATTATTAATATATCTATCCTTATCTAAGTCATTTGGCCGAACCTTAGATTTTTAGGAATTAAATAACAATTAATAATATAATATTTGTTTTAAAAACTAATTTATGTCAATTTTGACACTATTTGGTACATGATTTTTATGAAATTCATAACAGAATGATACGTTCCAACCAAGTTACTTATATCAACAATAACATGTCATATTAACCTATAAAATTAATTTATGTCATAAAAAGTCTCAAATTACATTTATTTTTTCATTTATAACATCAATTATGTCAATATTTCATTAATAAGACAATTACTGCATCATCTTTGTGTCATAATAAATGATAATTATTTAATCCCTAAAAATTCTAAATAAATTCCTATGATGTATATACTTGTATTATATTTCTGGATACTATTCATTTTCGAAGTTTCATGAAGTTTATCACTAAATTAAAATTATTATACTTATAAGATTTAAGAAAGTGACATGTTGTCACATTCTTTGGTTTTAATAATAATTAAATTATTTTCATGGAAAAAAGTCCATAAAATAAATCTAATCCGAATCTTAGGTTATATGGGTCTACTTTTATCCATCCAATAGGATTTTTTCCAAGTGTTAGGGTAATTTTATAATCTTATATTTACCCTTAATTACCCGATTTACCTTTAACTATAGTAAATAAAATTTACCGTAGTTACTATTCACAATGCCCAAAAATAAAAAGTAGCTTATTAACATAATTTGGACCCACTGATTCCAAATATGGAATCCATTTTTACAAATTCAATACACAAAAGATGCATAAATTAAATTAAAATTAATCCCGTTGTCGAAAGAAAACGGGTTTTTCTTTAAAACATTGCAAAAGATTGAATTGATTTAACCTACGAATTCAAGGTAAAATAAATGCTAATGACATACATTATATTAAATGCTAAAAATATATTCTATTTATACTTTAAAACCATTCAATATTATAATTTAACCACATAATATATTATGATGAAAAAAGTTGTTTTTAATTAAAATATAGCGTGTTTTTACTATTCATTAAAATATGAAAGTTATCGGAAAAATATCAAAACTTTATCTAATGTAAATTTTTATATCCTGATTCAAAATAAGAATTTTATTTTGTCAAATTTAACTTATAAACATGTCAAAACTAGATTTAAAGTGGGTGCGCCATCAAAAGGCGTCAAAACTGTATTTTTTGAAAAATACTTATTTTACCCGAAAAATTTATTTTGTTCTTATACCATGTTCTAGAAATGTGTAAGATGAATAATAATGTTATAAAATTCAAAATTTAGTTAACACTATTCATAACGGCTAGTTCATAACAATATTATAATAATATATCGTTGTTTAGTAAAACCCGGTATTGCGTACAACACACGCCATCGAGGAAGGTCGCGATTGCGTGTAATGCAAGGCAAGTCAAGGATGCGTGTTGAGCAAGATCCTTTTAGTGTAGCATACAACACAAGACATTAATGAAATTAAAAAGAATATTTTTCATAAAATCTTGCGGTGTTACATTCTACCCCCCTTAAAATGAATTTCGCACTTGAAATTTGTCGGGGTTATAAATGGTCTACTATTCAAAAGTTTCTTTAATAGAAACCCACATCGTAAAAAGGAATACCAAAACTAATCTTTAAAAACAAAAGTATGAAACATAACGGTTACCCAAATAAACTAATCACTAGGTTTCCACATAGGTGAAAATATGGATATGGAAGAGAAATCTAACCATCATGTTCTGATGGAGAGTGGTAGAGAACATGGCTATGGAAAAGCCAGCAATCACAAAGCCATAAATTTGTGACGATCTAAGATACCATATGATTCATCAGATATAAGAGTACTAGGATGACATTTTTAGTTTTCAATATCATTTCCCTAATGTTGATGAAATTGGAATTAGAAGAAATACTTTCATGATTTTGGTATAGTCTCACCATTTGTTGTTCTTTGGACAATTTCCACTTCATCTCTTAAAGAAATGAAGTTGAATTTGTCATTTGTGATGTGTTAGAAGATCATGTTTTAAAATGTTTTTATCAGTTTTCAGTAAGTCACTTGTTCTTTTTACTAAATTTAATGTCGAATTTAAATAAAAAAGACACACTCGGAGTGATACCGGTCATACCATGCCTCGTATTGACATGTGGTTGATTCCTACACATCAATAATGACTTATGGATCATTTTAAAAAATTATAAAAACAATAAAAATTAATTTTATTCATTTTTAGTATGTCAGATGTTATTTTTATTAAAATTAATGTCAATTTAAAATAAAATGACACACTTTGAGTTATACCAGTCACACCATGTGTTGGATTGAGGTGTTTTTGAAACCTACACCTAAAAAATGACTTATGGATTGTCTTACTAAAGTATCAAAACAATATTAATGCATTTTATCAATATTGATTATGTCACTTTCCCTTTTTACTAAAAGTATTGTCAATTTTAAATAAAAAGACACACATTGAATCATACCAGTCACACAATGTGTTGTATTGAGGTGGGGGTGATTTCCACAAATCAAAAATGACTTTTAGATCCTTTTCCCATAGAATCAAAACAATATGAATGCTTTTACTTAGTTTTCAATGTGTCACTTATTCTTTTTACTAAAATTAATGTCAATTTTAAATAAAAATACACACTTTGTGTCATATCAGTCACACTATGTGTCATATTGAGGTGTGGCTGATTCATACACATAAAAAATGACTTCTGGATGGTTTTACTAAAGTATCAAAATAATATTAATGTTTTTTATTGTATTTTAGTATGTCACTTGTTCATTTTACTGAAATTAATGTCAATTTTAAATTAAAAGACACACTTGGAATCATACTGACCACACCATGCATCATATTGATATATGGATGATTCCTACATGTCAAAAATGACTTATGGATTGATTTTATAAAGTATCTAAAAAATTATAATGTGTATGATTAGTTTTGGGTATGTGATGTGTGTTTTGAACTAAAATGTAAACTATAAACAAAAAATATTTATTTTGGGTCATAATAAGGAAAAATTTTATCGGATTGAGGTGTGAGTGATTGAATATGAGATATGTGTTTTTATTTCAAATATCTATAAAAATACAAAAAATAGAGAACATGTTCCATTCTAGTGGAAAATAAATTCTACGATCCCTGAAACACTGTAACACCCCAAGCTTCCACGGTACGCTTCTCTTTGAATAATGTGATAGCGTGTGTTGTATGCAACACCGAGTTCTAACACACCATAACCAATCAAACTAGCCGTTATGAATAGTAAATACCTAATTTTTGAAATTATATATATTTTATATTTCAAAATGGTCTTCATTTTTTGGATTCGGAATATTGAATTTAGCCTAAGGTAAAATTTTGGTACTTTTCACATAACTTTAATATTTTGATGAATAGTGAAAATTACTAAATTTTAATTAAAAACAACTTTTTTAATCAAAATAATTAATAGTGATAAATTATGAATTTGAGTGGTTTTAAAGTATATTTAGAATATATTTTTACCATTTAATATAATGTTGGTCATTGTACATAATTTTACAATTAAATCGGACATAAACAAGTGTCAATCTTTTGATAGTTATTATCGCTTAAAAACACGCTTTTTGTTTTTACAATGGGAATTAATTTTAAATTAATTTCTTCCACTTCTGTGTTTTGAATTTGGAAAAATGGATTCCATATTTGGAATCCGGATGTTCAAATTGTGTAAATAGGTAACTTTTATTTTTAGACATTTTGAATAATTACTTCGGTAAATATTTTATTTACCATGGTTAAGGGTAAATCCGGTAAATAAGGGTTAAAAAATAATATTATAATAATAAAAAATTACCCTAAAATGTGTGCTAACCATATTGGTTGATACATGTTCGACCATGGGAATCTTTGGGTCAATTTTGGGACCCCATGGTGCCACTTGTAAGTGATAGGGACACTTTATTTTAATTAAGTTAAAATGAATACAAAAATGACACAAGCATATATCTTTTAGAAAAACAATTTGTACATAGGGTTACATATGTTTTATTTTCGACTATAAATATTTATTAGAAAGATAAAAATATTTCATACATAATTATAATTTATTTATAATTTTTAGACTTTAAATAATTTAATTTATTTGTGACACAATGATGATGCAGTAATTACCATAATAGTGAAAAATTAAAATAATTGATATTATAAATACCAAAATAAATATAATTTGAGACTTTTAATGAATTACACTAATTCTATAGGATAATATGACATATTATGATTGATTTAATTGACTTTTTTTGAAACAATAATTCTGTTATGATTTTTACAAAAATCAACTATTGAATAGTCTCAAAATTGACATAAAAGAGTTTTTAAAACAAATATTATATTATTAATTGATATTAAATTCCTAAAAATATAAATATAGTCCAAGAGACTTATATAATGATAGTAGTATCATTAATGGACCACTTTGGGGTCTCTTGGATGTATATAGTAAGTTTATTAACCATATAATATAAAAATACAAAGAGACATTGTAAAAGTGAAACTAATTAACTAAGAGTTAATACTTAATGATAAGGTTAATATAGTAACCCAAACCTGTATAAATTCTATTGGTTGAGTGGTTTTCGACCAATCCCCACCTTAACCTTTAAATAATCCACTTTGGATCCATTAGAAACCGAATATTAATTTATTATAAATTAATATTTCTAGCTTTTCCAAAGGTGCCCCTCACCCCTCTTATAAAAGGGCACTCCTCCTTCTCATTTATTAAAACCTTCAAAGCTTTTTGGTTCGGCCAAACTCTGGCCAAATACTCTCCCAACTTCCCTAAATACAACCTATAGGCCTTAGTTTGATCAGAAAGCCAACCTAAGGAGCCCTTTTGATCAAATCAAAAGGAAGAACCCGGAGAAGAGGTAATGTTTTCACCACCCCTTTTCAAGTTCCTTTCTTCTTACACTTCTTCATTCATTGTTATTACCATTATAAAATAATAACTCCAGTATCTTATATATATTTTGATGTTATTATAAATATGGTACAACCATATTCATTATTCTATCCACCCTTTGAATAACATGTCACCATACGTGCGTATGTACGGCTTACCGTCTCCACGTCGTGGTGTAATTGTTATTCAATATATTATTATTTGGATGGGTATAATAATGATTTGTAACTCATGTAAATAATAAATATAAAATTTTAATTATTCTGTATATATTATATAATATCCATTTATATATTATTTTAATATCAAAAGAATGATATTGTCGTTTGTGCGTACGTACGGACTACCGTCTCCACGAACGCGATGAGATTCATTCTCCATCGTATCCATTCAAGTATAATTATCATTTGATGATTTAAAAATGATGTTTAAGGACTTGATATCATTCTGGATATGAATAATATACAACCTATCCATTACAAATATGTCTTACGTAACAAAACATATAAAAGAAAACGAGTAAGTTAACACCCGAAACAACGATAATAATAAGATATTATTAACAAATCAATGTTAAAAGATCATATATGATATCATATTAATGTATATGATTCTTGTATAATTTAATAACAATTATTTCACCATTATACAGGAGGTTGACCTACCCCAACCAAGGAAAAGTACAAGGTAAGGGTTATTTCAAAATCTCTTCATTATCTGAGGTTGTTTATATGTAATAATCTACTGGGATCTCTTTATCATCCACATCCATGTTTCTTAAAAATGTATTTCAAAACATTTTTACTATTTAAAATAATATGGTTTAAAGTCAATTATACCCTTGTTTGACTTTTTATAAGAGTTTTATAAAGTAATCTTTCCGTTGTTTTCCAAACAAGGTGCTTTTAACCTTTTCGACAAAATTAAGGTAAGAATGTTTTCTTTTAACTTATACGGTGGGTGCGGTCATTTTCCACCGTTATAAAATCGTCGAAGCTTACCTTACAAGATTATAAGAATATTTTCAAAGAAAATGTTTTATTTTATAAATATATGACTCTTAAATGATTTCAAAAATAGAAAGAGATATTTCTCTAAAAAGAGTTTTGATTTCATCTATGTCAACATCCTTTGATGGATTTTACGCTTATTTGAAGTTAATTTATTATGATACAAAACTTCTATATTGTATTGAAGGTTTTGTGATATGTTTGACTGTGGATGTTCTATTTTTATACCATTCATAGTTTATGGTGAAATTATTGACATTTCGTATGCTAGTTTTAATACGAATGTTTATGTTATGTTTAAACCTTTTCATATGGGAATGCATTGGACTTAATATGTGATGGGTGGAGCCCGCTATAGCTCCTTGATGCATCGGTAGGTCTCATGAGACAAACTAGTGTCTTGTCACAAGGCCTTGACAAAATCTTATTTGTAGTCTTGGCACGAGGCCTTGGCTATGTGATTATGATAGTCTGTCATTATGCATTCCATCATTATGAAAGTGGTTATTGATATTGCATGTGATTATTCGATTAGTAGAATATCCATGTGAATAAGTAAACGGCATTATTTCATTTTATTTTTTCCATACTATGTTTAAGTTCAAGTTTAAAAGGCTTTTGTTTTATTTATACATTGCCTTAAATGTTTATTCTTATTTATGAAAGTTTCCGCTATATTGTTATCCTTACTGGGCATTTGAGCTCACCCCTTTTCTATGTTTTATTTTTCCCAGGGTATGAAGAAGTAAATTATGAATGACCTGCAGGGTTAGTATGTGGGGATATGAGTGTGGAATATGAAGAAAAGATGTTGTTGTAGTTTTCATTTTTATGATGTAATGTAAGACTTATGAATATATCTTGTATTTCCAAGGCTACTAAATCAATCGGTATTTCGAGATTTGATCCTTCTTGTGATCATGCCAATGTTATGTAATAATGCACCAACTCTAGGTAACTGGGTTCGGGGCGTTGTAGTTGGTATCAGAGGAATTTTAGTACAAACCTTGGAAGCTAGATTTAGATAAACTCTGATTAGATCACATAGATTTAAGACGGACTTTGAGGATTAGTATAGAAGAACTTCCTAAAATTTTGGTATTGTAGAGATTTTATGAGTTTTCCGAGAAATACATCCCTGTCTAGATACGAGTAGGTAGAGGCGGCTCTGGCACAGATGTACCTAGGGGTAAAACCCGAAAACACCGCTTTGAGCTAGACTTGAACGGGAACTGGTGCACGACAACGGGCCTTGCTGCACTCTTGGTTACGACACTCCCGGGGGATATTCTTCGGATAACTCTCATTTTCTTTACAAATCATTATGAAGGGTTTATGAGTATATACTTTCTCAAAGAAAACATTCTTATGATTATGGATTATATCCATAAATAGTTCAATTTATGCTAGGTGTTTTATAAGTATGGGATTATGTATTTTGATTCACAAACTGATCTAGTTTATGCCATTGTTTAGAAATGGCGCCTAGTGAAAGAAATGGAAATCGTATCAATGAATGCACTCCATGTAGGGATTTCCCTCCTGCTCAAGATAATTATAGTGGAGCTGGTGATGCAATTGGTGCCGATCAGCTAATCACCATACTAGGACAACTCACGCAGGTTATGAATAATAACCTTACCCGTATGGAGCACCCTGATCTGCAGCATAGAGGATCAATGTTAGATCGCTTCATGAGGCAACAACCACCAATGTTCAATGGGAGTACAAATACCTTAGTAGCTGAGAAATGGATATTTTCCCTAGAGAAAATATTTCAGGCTTTGGGGAGTAGTGAAAGGGAAAAAGTTATCATGGCAGTTTACCGCCTCACTGGAGATGCTGATCAATGGTGGTCATTGATTCAAAATACGAAGGAAGATGATGAAGTATCAAATATGGAATGGAGGGAGTTCAAAGATCTATTTTTAGAAAAATACTTTCCTCGCGACCATCGAGCTGATATGGAAAGGCAGTTTCTGAGTCTGAGGCAAAAGGAGGATGAGAATGTCACAAAGTATGAGGCTAACTTTACAAGGTTAGAAAGGTATGATAGAGATTATATATGTAACCCAATAAGTAATATTGATCATTTCTTTGATGGGTTAAAACCATTTCTCCGTCGAGCATTAGTCTCACAGTCCTTTTCATCGTACGAAGACATTGTATCATGTGCTATCAAGACCGAAAAGGAATTATCTAAGTCTTATGACTTTAAAGAAAAGCAAGAGAATAAGAGACATGTTGATCAATCTGGGAATGGAAATAATGGGAAGAAGGGAAAGTTTGAATATCCATCCTGTGGTAAATGTGGTAAGAAACACCCCGTTACTTGCTTGAAGGGAACAGGAGTGTGTTACAAGTGTGGTGAAAAAGGCCACCAAGCTTGTGATTGCAAGGGGAAGAAGGAAGCTACCAATGTTCAGTGCTAAAATTGCAGGGAGATGGGGAATTATGAAAATGAATGTCCTAAGCATCAGGAGAAATTACCTCAGAAAAGGCCAAGGGATCAAGGCCAAGCTTATGCTATCACTACTGCTGAGGTAGAAGCTCCGAAAGATGTGGTGGCAGGTAATTTAATGGTTTCCTCAAGTTTAGAAAATGCATTATTTGATTCTGGATCATTGCATTGTTTCATATCTTCCCAGTTTGCTAAGAAAATTAGATATTTCCAATTTTATTTAACAAGAGATATGTTAGTTAAAACTCCTAAGGGAAGTATCATTGCAACAAAGTTTTGTGAATCAGTCCCCATTAGAGCACATAAATGTTCTTTATCTGCTGATCTCGTCATCATACCTATGATTGAGTTTGATATAATCCTTGGTATGGACTGGCTTTCAGACTATGATGCGAAGATTTATTGTAAGAAGAAAGAGGTTATGATTCTTGATGATGATGATAAGGAACACCTTATCTTTAGAGCAGAATCGTCACCACCTAATTCTTATCTAGATCCACCCCCAGTAGCTCAACTAAATTCAATTATTGGGGAGGAAGAGGATGAAATTATAGTGGGTGAGGAAAGGAATGTTCAAATAGATTATGTACCTGTTGTGAAAGAATATGTAGATGTGTTTCCGGACGATTTACCTGGACATCCTCCGGAATGAGAAGTTGAGTTTTCCATTGATTTAATTCCGGGATCAAGGCCTATATCGAAGACTCCTTATAGAATGGCCATTGTAGAATTAGTTGAACTAAATAAACAACTAGAGTAATTGAGTAATAATGGATTTATTCGCCCTAGTGTTTCTCCATGGGGAGCCCCTGTTCTTTTTGTTAAAAAGAAAGATGGATCTATGAGGTTATGTATCGACTACAGGGAGATCAATGCTATAACAATAAAGAACAAGTATCCCCTACCTCGAATTGATGATTTATTTGACCAACTGCATGGAGCTCAATACTTTTCAAAGATTGACCTTCGATCTAGATACCATCAGTTGTGTGTGAAGAAGGAAGACATTCCGAAGACAACATTTCGAACCAGGTACGGGCATTACGAGTTTATTGTAATGCCTTTTGGATTGACTAATGCACCCTTTGTATTCATGGATCTGATGAATATAGTTTTCAAGGAGTATCTTGATGAATTTGTGGTGGTATTTATTGATGATATCTTGGTATACTCCAAAATATACGAAGATCATGAAAATCACTTGTGCATTATCTTGAAGACTCTGAGAAGGCATGAATTATATGGGAAGTTTAGAAAGTGTGAATTCTGGCTTCAGGAGATTTCTTTTCTTGGCCATATTGTCTCTAAAGATGGAATCTCTATTGATCCTTCTAAGACCAAGGCAATCCAAGAATGGCCAGCACCTACGAGTATAACTGAGGTACGTAGTTTTATTGGTTTGGCAGGTTATTATCGACGTTTCGTCCAGAATTTTGCCCGATTGAATAACCCATTAACGAAGCTCACGCGTAAAGGGGTTAAATTTGTTTGGACAAAAGAGTGTGAAGAATGTTTCGAAGAATCGAAGAGAAGATTAGTCAATGCTCCTATATTGACTCTACCATCGGGGAATGATGGGTTCGTTATTTATAGTGATGCATCGAAGAAAGGACTTGGTTGTGTCCTTATGCAGAATGATAGGGTTATTGCCTATGCATCATGACAGTTGAAAATTTATGAACAAAACTACCCTAATCATGATCTTGAGTTAGCAGCTGTGATCTTTACTTTGAAGATATGGAGGCACTACCTCTATGGTGAAAAATGTGAGATTTATACTGATCACAAGAGTTTGAAGTATATTTTCTCACAAAAAGAACTCAATATGAGGCAAAGGAGATGGATTTAATTACTCAAGGATTATGATTGTACGATACACTACCACCCGAGGAAGGCAAACAAGGTGGCAGATGCTTTGAGCAGAAAAGACCATGGAGTTTTGAACAATATGAGAATTGAAAGGGATCCAATTTTCATGGATTTAGTGAATATGGACATGGGAATAACTAGGGAAGGAGAAACATCAATGCTTTTTCAAATGTTTTTCAAACCATCTTTACTAGAAAGAATTAAGATTTCTCAGAATGATGATGAAGAATTTCAAAAGACGATTAAAGCTGTGAATGATGGGAGATTGAGAGACTTTGTGTATGAATATGGAATTTTGAAATTCGGGAAGAGACTTTGTGTTCCCGATATACTTGATCTAAAAAGGGAATTGCTAGATGATGCTCATAGTTCCAATTTCTCTATACACCCTAGAAGCACCAAAATGTATAGATATTTGAAGGAACATTTTTTGTGGGAAAATATGAAGAGGGAGATTGCTGATTTTGTGTCAAGATGTATGGTTTGTCAACAAGTGAAAGCTGGAAGGAAACACCCTGGAGGAGTCATGCAACCTATTTCCATTCTGGAGTGGAAATGGGACAATATTACGATGGTCTTTGTCATGGGGCTACCAAAGACTCCAAGAAGGAATGATGCAATATGGGTTATTGTTGATCGTCTTACCAAGTCAGCACATTTTCTTGCTATAAGAGAAGATCTACCACTGGAAAGTCTTGAAAGACTATATATTAATGAAGTTGTGAGACTGTAGAGACCCGAAGCTTGACGTACATTGACATTACATTACATTTGCGGAATACTTAGTACATAACAAAAACACACACACAAGGATCGTAATAGTTTAGTGTCTTTGGAAACTCGGAGTATAATCTTCTAATCCTGGTGAAAGATCTTCAACATCTCCCATAAAGATCTTCCCTTTTTTTATACCTAAAACCTTTCTTTATATCCTGGGGAAAAGTAAACATAAAAGGGTGATCTCAAATGCTCAGTAAGGGTAAACAAAAGAAATATCAATCACATCATATTCATAAGAACATAACATTTTGGAAATCTTAACCTGCAAAAGAGAGCATAATTTCATAACATGGGATAAATCATAGTAGTGAAATGAAATCCCAATAATCATAACATAAAACATGGAACTTTGTGGCATACACACATAATCATATAGAATCATTTCTTGTTAGTCATGACTTATTGCCAAGACTATCTTAGTGGACAAAGTCCCTTTCTGAATCGAGTCACCCTCGTTTCAGTCCTGTTTCACTGAACCGGTATAACCTACCATTCCAGCCATGTCTATCTCATGAGATATGAAATCTTTACCCAATGCATTGGAGGGAGATATAGGTCCCACACATCTCATAATGATACCATTCTTATGTGTGCCACAAAATCATAAATCATACATCATTTCATAACCCATGTAATAAAAATGGGAATCTTAAACATCATGACATCATAAAACAATTCATATAAGATAAAGGAATTCATAAAAATAATTCCATCACAACATAATCAAATCAATTTAATAATAGGGATAAAAACAGAACCCTTTATTATATTTGATGGAAAAATAATTTTGATAAAACACTTGAACTCCATTCTTGAGGAAAATATCCTTTCTTCTTCAAAAACACTTTTCCTTTCTTAACATGTCGTACAATTATAAACTAAAAGAAGTTGATTAAAAATAAACTTGAAAACTTGTAAAGGAAGCTTCTTGAAAATAATGTTTTAAAAATCCATTCATGCCGTATAAGTTAAAAAAAACATTCTTTGTACTTTTGTCGGAAAAGTCAAAATGTACCTCGTACGAAAAACGACAAAAGATTCCTTTCATATCTTTTACTAAAAACTCACCAAAGGGTAAAATAGGATTTAAAATATTTTTTAAGGATGGAAATAATATTACATATTGAGGGAACATGGATGTGGATGATAAAATACACCCCAGTAATTACCAAAGTAAAAACAATCTCGGATAAAAGTGAGATTCTGATATTTCCCTTACCTTAGGTCCGATTTGCTTTGTACGTGTCCGAAGCTCCTGTATAATGGTTTAAATAATGTTATTGACTTATTCCAGAATCATACATATTGATATGATATCATATATGGTCATATTCTTAGCTTCTTGTTAGTAATATTTCATTGTTACTTGTTACTCGGGTCTTTATTACCTTTTGTTCTTATGCGTGTTTTGCCGAATAAATTCTTATTCTTCTTTTAAGGTTATAGATACCTTATATCCAGAATGGTATTAGTGTAACATATATCATATTTATTCATTCAATTTATTTATATAATTACTATGTAATGATGATCATGTAGAACGAGTCGCATCACATCGTGGAGACGGTATTCCGTACGTACGCACGAGTGATGATATCATTCCTATGATCATGGAATTGTATTGGAGTATATATATATTATTTCAGTATCAATATTACTTTATAATAATCATAAATAGTTACTCATTACACCATTATACCCATCCTTGTAAGGTGATGGTGGAAAATAGATTACACCACGGCGTGGAGACGGTATTCCGTACGTACGCACGCGCAGTGATTTCATTTTTCCGTAGGATGGATAGAAGGTGAATTAGGGTTGTTTCATATTTATAATAACATATCAGTATGTAAGTAATACTGATGTTATTACTTTATCATGAAACAACTAAAGAAGAAGAAGTTTAAGAAGAAAGAAATTGAAAAGATTGGTAATGGATATTACCTCTTCTTTGGAACGCTTCTTTGAATCCTCCACTTAGGGAACTAAGATTGGTCTTTGAAGAAGACCAGGACCTCTAGGATTATTCTAGGGAAGTGGAGAGGAGAAAATGGCAGGGTTTTTCCGAGCTTGAGTGCTCAAATTGGTGTGAGGAGGAGGGGGAGAAGGTTCCCTTTTATAAGGGAGGAGAGGGGCACCTTAGGAATATCTCAAAATATTATTTTATATTAAAGTCAAAATCAGTTTATAATGGTTCCAAAGGGTCTTATTTCGAAGCTAAAGTGGGGATGGGTGGAAATCCTATCATCCAATAGGATTTAGACAAGTTTAGTGTATTATTTTAACCTTATCAATTAGATTTAACTCTAAGTTAAATAATTTAACTTTTACCGTGTCTTTTTGTTTTCTTTCACTATATGGTTAATACACTTACTATAAGATGCCAAACGAACCAAAAATTGTATATTATTAATACATATATCCTTATCTAAGTCATTTGTCTGAACCTTAGATTTTTAGGAATAAAATAACAATTAATAATATAATATTTGATTTAAAAACTATTTTGTGTCATTTTTGACACTATTTGATATATGATTTTTGTGAAAGTCATAACAGAATTATATGTTCGAACCAAGTTGATTAAATCAACACTAATATATCATAGTAACCTAGAAAATTAGTTTAATTCATAAAAAGTCTCAAATTACATTTATTTTGGTGTTTATAACATCAATTATGTCAATATTTCATAAATAGGATAATTACTGCATCATCTTTGTGTCATAAATAAATTAAATTATATGATGTCTAAAAATTACAAATAAAATACCATCATGTATGAAATCTTTTTAGATTTATAATGAATATTTACAATCGAATTAATCTTATGTACAACCCTATATTAAAAATGTTTTAGTAAATATACTTTGATTTTAACTCTTTTAACTCTTCTTTGAATTAAATAATAATAAATGTCCTAATCTAATCCAAGTGGGCCTAAATGATAATATTTTACACTTAAGGTTGTTTTTGGTCGAGATAAACTTGTCCAATAGAATTAGGAAATGTGTTAGGGTAATATTAATATCATTCTTACCCTTAATTACCCTATTTACTTTTAACCGTGGTAAATAAAAGTAAAAAGTTACTACTCACCAAAAATTATTTTCATCTCATTGAACCACATTTTACTTACTGACATCAACCGTGTCTCTCGGATTTTTGAAATTCCATTCACAGAAGCGGTAAAATTAATTTTTATGAAAAATTCAGTTTTTTAACTACCACTTAGTAGTTTCACTATTCATCAAAAATTGATGTTTTTCAGAACAATGCCAAAATTTCATCCTAAGATATATTTCATATTCCGAATTCAAAAATGAATCCTATTTTACCAAATTCATAACATAGAAGTTGCATTAATTAATTTTATAATTAAATCCCGCTGTTAAAACAAATAGCGTGTTTTTAAGAAACAATATCTATCAAAAGATTGACACTTGATTATGTCTGGTTTAAATGTGAAATTACATTCAATGACCAACATTGTATTAAATTGTAAAAATATATTCTAAATATACTTTAAAACCACTCAAATTAATAATTTATCACTATTAATTATTCCAATTAAAAAAGTTGTTTTTAATTATAATTTAGTAATTTTCACTATTCATCAGAATATGAAAGTTGTCCGAAAAGTACCAAAATTTCACCTTAGGTTAAATTCGATACTCCGAATCCAAAAATGAAGTCCATTTTGAGAGCTAAAATTTCTAAAATTTAAAAAGTGGTTATTACTATTCATAACGGCTAGTTTTAATAATATTTTAATAGCATATCGTTGTTTCGTGAAACTCAGTATTGCGTACTACACACGCTATCGAGGAAGGTTGCGATTGCGTGTAATGCAAGGCAAGTCAAAGATGCGTGTTGTGCAAGCTCCTTTTGGTGTAGCGTACAACACAAGACATTAATAAAATTAAAAATAATATTTTTCATAAAATCTTGGGCTGTTACATTCTACCCCCCTTAAAATGAATTTCGCCTTCGAAATTCGTCGGGGTTATAAATGGTTTACTATTCGAAAGTTTCTTTAATAGAAACCCACATCATAAAAAGGAATATCAAAACCAATCTTTAAAAACAAAAGTATGAAACGTAACGGTTACCCAAATAAACTAATCACTGGGTTTCCACATAGGTGAAAATATGGATATGGAAGAGAAATCTAACCATCATGTTCTGATGAAGAGTGGTAGAGAACATGGCTATGAAAAAGCCAACAATCACAAATCCATAAATTTGTGATGATCTAAGGTACCATCTGATTAATCAGATATAAGATCACTAGGACAACATTTTTTGGTTTTCAAGATCGTTTCCCTAAAGTTAAAGAATTTGAATTAGAATAAATACTTACTTTATTTTGGTACAGTCTCACTGTTGTTCGTGCCTTGTACAATTTCCACTTCATCTCTTAAATAAATGAAGTTGAATTTGTTATTCGTGAAGTGTTATCAGATCATGTGATAGAATGACGGGTCATTCCATCTGTCTCAAACAAAAGGTTAGCAAAAATTATATACATAATTCGATCTATAGTGAGATTAATCATATATGGTTCCTAAAATGGACTTTATACTTCATATATCATACTGGTTAATATAATAAAACTAAATTCTACTAAACAGGGACTTCCTATAGGCCAGTGGTAGGTGATAAAGTCCAGTCGCACTTCGGTTGTGGGTTCGATTCCCACATCCTTGTCTGACGCGATGGGCTGTCGCCCGTCCTGCAGGTTTTCCTTTTTCTAAAACTATATTACTATAACATCCCATCAATAATATCGAGAAAACTTCTATCCTTAAACAATAATAACTTATGTCCAACATAATCCATTCCAATCTTTAGGCTTATCCATAATACTGCAGTCCACTCTCATAACATAGTGAAAACAATTACCAGAGATTTAACACCATCGTCGATCCCCATATATCATAAGATATGTTTTGTTGGTCACATTCCAAACATTCAAAGTCCTTAATCATGTATTCTCTTGAATACCTTAGTGAAAACATGAATGCAGTTAAAATTTAACACCTTCCACATACCAAAATCCTCAAAATTCTATATACTCAAACCATGATATCCCTTAGTCCTTATATCAATCATGAGCTCATGAATACTGTTAAACATTTCGTTTTCTCATTTTCCCTTCATTATGCTCATATCATCTTATTTCCAAAAATATCTCAATCACTTTGAATACCACATTAGACCAATACATAAATATTCCAATACTTTATGATACAACATTATTTTGGAATCCCATTACATAAACACTTAATCATTCCACCACATCGTTATCATATTCAACATCGCCAATGGTGATCGCATGTGACTTCCCTTTGTCCTTTTCCTTAAGCGGTTGCTCATGTCGATCATCACTAACCCTTGGATTAGGGCATTTATTAGCATAATGCCCCATTTCCTTGCACTTGAAGCATTGAAGTGTTGGTGGTGCGTTCTCTGCAGTGTTTGCTTTATTCACATCATTAGAATCCCTTTTTCCATTACTTTGACACTCAGCTACTCGATGACCTTCTTTTCCACACTTAAAACATTTTCTAGTCCCTTTAAGACAATCTCCACCATGCTTCTTTCCACACTTTGTGCATAAGGAAACATTCATCTTCTTTTCACCATTATTCTGAGATTTCTCCTTGAACTCCATCTTTCGTTTCTTGTCAAAACCATGAGATGGATATGTAACACCAACTTCCATTTCTACCTTGATAGCACAACGCACAATTTCTTCATAGCTACTGAAGTCTCTTATAGCTAATTCCCTTCGAAGACTTGGTTTTAAGCCACTGAAAAATCGATCAACTTTACTTTCAAGTTGGATGATAATGCCAGATGCATACCTTGCAAGTCTTGTAAAATTTGCTTCGTATATACCAACAGATTCATCATCCTTCTGCTTCAGCTCAATAAACTCCTTTTCCATCATTGTTCGAAGAATACGAGGGAAGTACTTACTAAAAAACAAGTTCTTGAACTCGTCCCATTCCATGGACTCAATTTCATCTCTTTGCCTCGTATTCTTGATAAGATTCCACCATTGATCAGCTTCACCTTCCAAACGATATACTGCTAAGATGACTTTATCATGCTCAGAACATTGAAGAACTGAAAATATCTTTTCAGTGGTACTGATCCATTGTTCAGCAACAAGTGGATCAGAAGACCCACTGAAAGAAGGTGGACGTTGCCTCATGAAGGAATCAAAAGAATATTGTTCCCTTCTCTGCTCATTTGGAAGTCCAGAATGATTCATAGCTTGTGTAAGTATAGTAATAAGATTTTTCACTCCATCTCCCATAACATTTGTTTGTTTAGGAGGTCAATCATTGCATTGTCCATTGCATTGATCAACACGGTTCCTTCGGGTTCCAGCCATCGTCTAAAACCCAAAAAGAATAGTGTGAGAGGCAAAAATCATGCTAGGGAAAACAACATAATAAAGGGGGAGTACCTTCAATATCTAACATCTTAGGTTTAATTCTATGATCGTTAGCGTAATTCTAGTACTATAACCTATATGTATACTTAACCTTAAGGACATCCCTAGACATACCTTAGAAATATCTCTAGGGATCTCACTAACGTTTTCGCGTCCTAGTTTCCAAAGGTTGACTAAACCTTTCCTCTGATACCAACTGTAGAGACCCGAATCTTGACGTACATTGACATTACATTACATTTGCAGAATACTTAGTACATAACAAAAACACACACACAAGGATCGTAATAGTTTAGTGTCTTTGGAAACTCGGAGTATAATCTTCTAATCCTGGTGAAAGATCTTCAACATCTCCCATAAAGATCTTCCCTTTTTTTTATACCTAAAACCTTTCTTTATATCCTGGGGAAAAGTAAACATAAAAGGGTGATCTCAAATGCTCAGTAAGGGTAAACAAAAGAAATATCAATCACATCATATTCATAAGAACATAACATTTTGGAAATCTTAACCTGAAAAAGAGAGCATAATTACATAACATGGGATAAATCATAGTAGTGAAATGAAATCCCAATAATCATACCATAAAACATGGAACTTTGTGGCATACACACATAATCATAGAGAATCATTTCTTGTTAGTCATGACTCATTTCCAAGACTATCTTAGTGGACAAAGTCCCTTTC
The DNA here is from genome assembly GCA_963277665.1 of Viscum album. NCBI lineage: Eukaryota > Viridiplantae > Streptophyta > Magnoliopsida > Santalales > Viscaceae > Viscum > Viscum album. The sequence continues at coordinate 1,223,357,430 of OY728156.1, read as the reverse complement.
TGAATCGAGTCACCCTCGTTTCAGTCCTGTTTCACTGAACCGGTATAACCTACCATTCCAGCCATGTCTATCTCATGAGATATGAAATCTTTACCCAATGAATTGGAGGGAGATATAGGTCCCACCCATCTCATAATGATATCATTCTTATGTGTGCCACAAAATCATAAATCATACATCATTTCATAACCCATGTAATAAAAATGGGAATCTTAAACATCATGACATCATAAAACAATTCATATAAGATAAAGGAATTCATAAAAATAATTCCATCACAACATAATCAAATCAATTTAATAATAGGGATAAAAACAGAACCCTTTATTATATTTGATGGAAAAATAATTTTGATAAAACACTTGAACTCCATTCTTGAGGAAAATATCCTTTCTTCTTCAAAAACACTTTTCCTTTCTTAACATGTCGTACAATTATAAACTAAAAAAAGTTGATTAAAAATAAACTTGAAAACTTGTAAAGGAATCTTCTTGAAAATAATGTTTTAAAAATCCATTCATGCCGTATAAGTTAAAAAAAACATTCTTTGTACTTTTGTCGGAAAAGTCAAAATGTACCTCGTACGAAAAACGACAAAAGATTCCTTTCATATCTTTTACTAAAAACTCACCGAAGGGTAAAATAGGATTTAAACTATTTTAGAAGGATGGAAATAGTATTACATATTGAGGGAACATGGATGTGGATGATAAAATACACCCCAGTAATTACCAAAGTAAAAACAATCTCGGATAAAAGTGAGATTGTGATATTTCCCTTACCTTAGGTCCGATTTGCTTTGTACGTGTCCGAAGCTCCTGTATAATGGTTTAAATAATGTTATTGACTTATTCCAGAATCATACATATTGATATTATATCATATATGGTCATATTCTTAGCTTCTTGTTAGTAATATTTCATTGTTACTTGTTACTCGGGTCTTTATTGCCTTTTGTTCTTATGCGTGTTTTGCCGAATAAATTCTTATTCTTCTTTTAAGGTTATAGATACCTTATATCCAGAATGTTATTAGTGTAACATATATCATATTTATTCATTAAATTCATTTATATAATTACTATGTAATGATGATCATGTAGAACGAGTCGCATCACATCGTGGAGACGGTATTCCGTACGTACGCACGAGTGATGATATCATTCCTATGATAGTGGAATTGTATTGGAGTATATATATATTATTTAAGTATCAATATTAATTTATAATAATCATAAATAGTTACTCATTACACCATTATACCCATCCTTGTAAGGTGATGGTGGAAAATAGATTACACCACGGCGTGGAGACGGTATTCCGTACGTACGCACGCGCGGTGATTTCATTTTTATGTAGGATGGATAGAAGGTGAATTAGGGTTGTTTTATATTTATAATAACATATCAGTATGTAAGTAATACTGATGTTATTACTTTATCATGAAACAACTAAAGAAGAAGAAGTTGAAGAAGAAAGAAATTGAAAAGATCGGTAATGGATATTACCTCTTCTTTGGAACGCTTCTTTGAATCCTCCACTTAGGGAACTAAGATTGGTCTTTGAAGAAGACCAGGACCTCTAGGATTATTCTAGGGAAGTGTAGAGGAGAAAATGGCAGGGGTTTTCCGAGCTTGAGTGCTCAAATTGGTGTGAGGAGGAGGGGGAGGAGGTGCCCTTTTATAAGGGAGGAGAGGGGCACCTTAGGAATATCTCAAAATATTATTTTATATTAAAGTAAAAATCGGTTTATAATGGTTCCAAAGGGTCTTATTTCGAAGCTAAAGTGGGGATGGGTCTAAATCCTATCATCCAATATGATTTAGACAAGTTTAGGGTATTATTTTAACCTTATCAATTAGATTTAACTCTAAGTTAAATAATTTAACTTTTACCGTGTCTTTTTGTTTTCTTTCACTATATGGTTAATACACTTACTATAATATTCCAAACGAACCAAAAATTGTATATTATTAATACATATATCCTTATATAAGTCATTTGGCCGAACCTTAGATTTTTAGGAATAAAATAACAATTAATAATATAATATTTGATTTAAAAACTATTTTGTGTCATTTTTGACACTATTTGATATATGATTTTTGTGAAAGTCATAACAGAATTATATGTTCGAACCAAGTTGATTAAATCAACACTAATATATCATAGTAACCTAGAAAATTATTGGAATTCATAAAAAGTCTCAAATTACATTTATTTTGGTGTTTATAACATCAATTATGTCAATATTTCATAAATAAGATAATTACTGCATCATCTTTGTGTCATAAATAAATTAAATTATATGATGTATAAAAATTACAAATAAAATACCATCATGTAGGAAATCTTTTTAGCTTTATAATTAATATTTACAATAGAATTTATCTTATGTACAAACCTATATTAAAAATGTTTTAGTAAATATACTTTGATTTTAACTCTTTTAACTCTTCTTTGAATTAAATAATAATAAATGTCCTAATCTAATCCAAGTGGGCCTAAATGATAATATTTTACACTTAAGGTTGTTTTTGGTCGAGATAAACTTGTCCAATAGAATTAGGACATGTGTTAGGGTAATATTAATATCATTCTTACCCTTAATTACCCTATTTACTTTTAACCGTGGTAAATAAAAGTAAAAAGTTACTATTCACCAAAAATTATTTTCATCTCATTGAACCATATTTTACTTACTGACATCAACCGTGTCTCTCGGATTTTTGAAATTCCATTCATAGAAGCGGTAAAATTAAGTTTTATGAAAAATTCATTTTTTTAACTACCACTTAGTAGTTTCACTATTCATCAAAAATTGATGTTTTTCAGAACAATGCCAAAATTTCATCCTAAAATATATTTCATATTCCGAATTCAAAAATGAAGTCTATTTTACCAAATTCATAACATAGAAGTTGCATTAATTAATTTTATAATTAAATCCCGTTGTTAAAACAAATAGCGTGTTTTTAAGAAACAATATCTATCAAAAGATTGACACTTGATTATGTCTGGTTTAAATGTGAAATTACATTCAATGACCAAAATTGTATTAAATTGTAAAAATATATTCTAAATATATACTTTAAAACCACTCAAATTAATAATTTATCACTATTAATTATTTCGATCAAAAAAGTTGTTTTTAATTATAATTTAGTAATTTTCACTATTCATCAAATATGAAAGTTATCCGAAAAGTACCAAAATTTCACCTTAGGTTAAATTCGATACTCCAAATCCAAAAATGAAGTCCATTTTGAGAGCTATAATTTCTAAAATTTAAAAAGTGGTTATTACTATTCATAACGGCTAGTTTTAATAATATTTTAATAGCATATCGTTGTTTCGTGAAACTCAGTATTGCGTACTACACACACTATCGAGGAAGGTTGTGATTGCGTGTAATGCAAGGCAAGTCAAAGATGTGTGTTGTGCAAGCTCCTTTTGGTGTAGCGTACAACACAATACATTAATAAAATTAAAAAGAATATTTTTCATAAAATCTTGGGCTGTTACAGAGACTTCATGGAGTACCCCTATCGATTGTTTCTGATCGTGATCCCCGTTTTACTTCAAGATTCTGGAAGAGTCTTTAGAAATCCCTGGATACTGAACTTCATTTGAGCACTGCCTACCACCCTCAGACATACGGACAATCAGAACGGACTATTCAAACCTTAGAAGACATGTTGAGATCCTTCTCACTTGACTTTCAGGGTATGTGGGATCATTATTTACCTCTGGTAGAATTTTCCTATAACAATAGCTTCCATTCGAGTATTCAGATGGCACCATATGAAGCGTTATACGGAAAGAGATGTCGCACACCAACCTGTTGGGATGATTTTGGTGAAATAAAACTTGTAGGTCTAAAATTGGTGGAGGAAACGATGGAAAAGGTGAAGGTAATCCAAAATCACATCAAAGCAGCTCAAAGTAGGCAGAAGAGCTATGCCGATAATCGAAGGAAGGATTTGGAATTTCAAGTCGGTGATCATGTTTTCCTAAAGGTATCTCCATGGAATGTAGTCATATGTTTTGGTAAGAAAGGTAAATTTAGACCCAGGTACATCGGACCTTTCAAAATTCTAGAATGAATTGGGGTTGTAGCTTACCGATTGGCAATGCCGCCAAGTCTCTCCAAAGTTCACGATGTGTTCCACGTATCTCTATTGAGGAAATACATGCCTGACCCAACGCGTGTACTCACCTACGAGGAATTAGAACTGGAACCCAATCTGTCTTATTGCGAAGAGCCCATCAGGATTCTTGATACGAGAGAACAAGTACTGAGAAACCAGATGACGCGTCTGGTAAAAGTTTTGTGGAGAAACCATAAGATAGAAGAGACAACGTGGGAACCCGAGGAACTTATGATGAAGAACCACCCGAGTCTTTTCATGTGATAAGTATTCTAGAAATTTCGAGGTTGAAATTATTTGAAGGAGGGGAGAATGTAACACCCCAAGCTTCCACGGTACGCTTCTCTTTGAATAATGTGATAACGTGTGTTGTACGCAACACCGAGTTCTAACACACCATAACCAATCAAACTAGCCGTTATGAATAGTAAATACCTAATTTTTGAAATTATATATATTTTATATTTCAAAATGGACTTCATTTTTTGGATTAAGAATATCTAATTTAGCCTAAGGTGAAATTTTGGTACTTTTCGGATAACTTTAATATTTTGATGAATAGTGAAAATTACTAAATTTTAATTAAAAACAACTTTTTTAATCAAAATAATTAATAGTGATAAATTATGAATTTGAGTGGTTTTAAAGTATATTTAGAATATATTTTTACCATTTAATACAATGTTGGTCATTGGACATAATTTTACAATTAAACCGTACATAAACAAGTGTCAATCTTTTGATAGTTATTATCTCTTAAAAACACGCTTTTTATTTTTACAACAGGAATTAATTTCTACCACTTTTGTGTTTTGAATTTGGAAAAATGGATTCCATATTTGGAATCAGGATGTTCAAATTTTGTAAATAGGTAACTTTTATTTTTAGATATTTTGAATAATTACTTCGGTAAATATTTTATTTACCATGGTTAAGGGTAAATCCGGTAAATAAGGGTTAAAAAATAATATTATAATAAAAAAAAATTACCCTAAAACGTGTGATAACCTTATTGGTTGATACATGTTCGACCATGGGCATCTTTGGGTCAATTTTGGGACCCCATGGTGCCACTTGTAAATGATAGGGACGCTTTATTTTAATTAAGTTAAAATGAATACAAAAATGACACAATCATATATCTTTTAGAAAAACAATTTTTAAATAGGGTTACATATGTTGTATTTTTTGCTATAAATATTCATTAGAAATCTAAAAATATTTCCTACATAATTATAATTTATTTATAATTTTTAGACTTTAAATAATTTAATTTATTTGTGACACAATGATGATGCAGTAATTACCATAATAGTGAAAAATTAAAATAATTGATATTATAAATACAAAAATAAATATAATTTGAGACTTTTAATGAATTACACTAATTTTATAGGATAATATGACATATTAGGATTGATTTAATTGACTTTTTTCGAAACAATAATTCTGTTATGATTTTTACAAAAATCAACTATTGAATAGTCTCAAAATTGACATAAAAGAGTTTTTAAAACAAATATTATATTATTAATTGATATTAAATTCCTAAAAATATAAGTTTCGCCCAAGAGACTTATATCATGATATAAGTATCATTAATGGACCACTTGGGTGTCTCTTGGATGTATATAGTAAGTTTATTAACCATATAATATAAAAATATAAAGAGACATTGTAAAAGTGAAACTAATTAACTAAGAGTTAATACTTAATGATAAGGTTAATATAGTAACTCAAACCTGTATAAATTCTATTGGTTGAGTGGTTTTCGACCTATTCCTACCTTAACCTTTAAATAATCCACTTTGCAGCCATTAGAAACCGAATATGAATTTATTATAAATTAATATTTCTAGCTTTTCCAAAGGTGCCCCTCACCCCTCTTATAAAAGGGCACTCCTCCTTCTCATTTCTTCACACCTTCAAAGCCTTTTGGTTCGGCCAAACTCTGCCCAAATACTCTCCCAAATTCCCTCAATACAAAATAGAGGCCTTATTTGGATCATAAATCCAACCTAAGGAGCCCTTTTGATCAAATCAAAAGGAAGAACCCGAAGAAGAGGTAATGTTTTCACCACCCCTTTTTAAGTTCCTTTCTTCTTCCACTTCTTCATTCATTGTTATTACCATTCTAAAATAATAACTCCAGTATATTATATATACTGTGATGTTATTATAAATATGGTACAACCATATTCAGTATTCTATCCACCCTTTGAATAACATGTCACCATACGTGCATACGTACGGCTTACCGTCTTCACGTTGTGGTGTAATTGTTATTCAATATATTATTATTTGTATGGGTATAATAATGATGTGTAACTCATGTAAATAATAAATATAATATTTTAATTATTCTTTATATATGATATACCATCCATTTATATATTATTATAATATCAAAAGAATGATATTGTCGCTCGTGCGTACGTACGGGCTACCGTCTCCACGAACGCGATGAGATTCATTCTCCATCGTATCCATTCAAGTATAATTATCATTTGATGATTTAAAAATTATGTTTAAGGACTTGATATCATTATGGATATGAATAATATACAACCTATCCATTACAAACAAGGATTACGTAACAAAACATATAAAATAAAACGAGTAAGTTAACACCCGAAACAACGATAATACTAAGATATTATTAACAAATCAATGTTAAAAGATCATATATGATATCATATTAATGTATACGATTCTTGTATAATTTAATAACAATTATTTCACCATTATAAAGGAGGTTAACCTACCCCAACCAAGGAAAAGTACAAGGTAAGGGTTATTTCACAATCTCTTCATTATTTGAGGTTGTTTATACGTAATAATCTACTGGGATCTCTTTATCATCCACATCTATGTTTCTTAAAAATGTATTTCAAAACATTTTTACTATTTAAAAAAATATGGGTTAAAGTCATTTATACCCTTTTTTGACTTTTTATAAGAGTTTTATAAAGGAATCTTTCCGTCATTTTCCAAACAAGGTGCTTTTAACCTTTTCGACATGATTAAGGTAAGAATGTTTTTTTTAACTTATACGGTGGGTGCGGTTATTTTCCACCGTTATAAAATCGTCTAAGCTTCCCTTACAAGATTATAAGAATATTTTCAAAGAAAATGTTTTATTTTATAAATATATGACTCTTAAATGATTTCAAAAATATAAAGAGATATTTCTCTAAAAAGAGTTTTGATTTCATCTATGTCAACATCCTTTGATGGATTTTAAGCTTATTTGAAGTTGATTTATTATGATACAAAACTTCTATATTGTATTGAAGGTTTTGTGATATGTTTGATTGTAGATGTGCTATTTTTATACCATTCATAGTTTATGGTGAAAGTATTGACATTTCGTATGCTATTTTTAATACGAATGTTTATGTTATGTTTAAATCTTTTCATATGGGAATGCATTGGACTTAATATGTGATGGGTGGAGCCCGCTATAGCTCCTCGATGCATCGGTAGGTCTCATGAGACAAACTAGTGTCTTGGCACAAGGCCTTGACAAAATCTTATTTGTAGTCTTGGTAGGAGGCATTGGCTATGTGGTTATGATAGTCTGGCATTATGCATTCCATCATTATGAAAGTGGTTATTGATATTTCATGTGATTATTCGATTAGTATAATATCCATGTGAATAATTAAATGGAATTATTTCATTTTATTTTTTCCATACTATGTTTAAGTTCAAGTTTAAAAGACTTTTGTTTTAGTTATACATTGCCTTAAATGTTTACTCTTATTTATGAAAGTTTCCGCTATATTGTTATCCTTACTGGGAATTTGAGCTCACCCCTTTTCTATGTTTTATTTTTCCCAGGGTATGAAGAAGTAAATTATGAATGACCTGCAGGGATAGTATGTGGGGATATGAGTGTGGAATATGAAGAAAAGATGTTGTTGAAGTTTTCATTTTTATTATGTAATGTAAGACTTATGAATATATCTAGTATTTCCAAGGCTACTAAACCAATTGGTCTTTCGTGATTTGATCCTTCTTGTGATCATGAAAATGTTATGTAATAATGCACCGACTCTAGTTAACTGGGGTTGGGGCGTTACAAACACTTCACATTTCAAGCAGTATGGGGATTCAACTTCCATCGAAAAGGAACATGTTCTATCTTTTCTAGCTTTTTATGGATTGTTGAAAGAAAAATACGAATTCCCAAAATATTTGTGAAAAAACTATATAAGTATTAGATAAAAATGATAAATAAATTAACTTATAAATGGTAGATAGAATTATGACAATATTAATTAAATATGTAGTAGGAATTCTCCTTTTCATGATGGTTGTATACATTCTTGAATCATTTCCTTGTTGTCATTGTCTCAGTTTCATCCTCAAATTCCAATCTCACAAAAGCATGAGCAGGTTCAAACTAACCACCCCAACACATGAAAAAGATTCAAACTATATAATAAAACAATTCTTATGTTAGTAATACAATACAGAAATAAATTAAACATAAATATAAAACAATACATTAATAAAATGAAAATTTTAAACTAAAACCATACAATTTGATTCATACCAAGTACGCCATGTATCGGACTGACTGTATGATCATAATACATGGGTTAATCATCCTTGTTAATGAAGTAATTTCTGTATGATCTCGTTGAATATTCATAAAATAAGTATCATATAGAAATTTTTTGGAAATTAACTAAAAAAATTATATAAAATGATGATAAAATCAACTAAATAAGAAGTAGGAAGTCACATCTTCATGATATATGTATACATTATACCATTACATATGTTTCCCATTTGTTTCTAAACAAATATATTTCATCTTTTAAATATGAGTATTTTTAATAGTCATGGTAGTAATAGAAAAATTTAAATACAAAAATGATTAATAAATATTTTAAATGAAATAGTAATTATATTTGAAAATACCTCTTTGGGGATGCTAGTTTTTTTATGGTATATGATATCTCTCATAAATTTACAAACATAATACCCACAATCTTTCCCATTTTTTTGTTTCATACACTAAAGAAAAATTATAAAAAATAAGTAATATGTTTTTTTATGTGTTTGGATAGTGAAATATTATTATATATACACTGATACCTATCCACTTGTAGATGTTGATAGGCTCCTTATGTGCATGGACTATCCTTATTCCATGATTTTCATGATATTTGAACACCACCAAATAATAAAAATAATTTTCATTAAAACATAATATAAAATATATAAATTGATTTTTAGTTCTAAAAAAATTATGTGTAGTATTATAAATTGAAAAATATCATCACGTGTGTTCGGTTTATTGGGTATCCATATAGTGAATCTAGAAAAACATATTTGGAGTATCCACATTGACCACAATGAGTGCCCAATGTTTACTAAAAAAAATGAATAATTAATGAAAGGAATGAAAATATATTTTATATGATTAAATTGTATAGTTTTACACCTACATAATTGGTATTAAGAATAGTTTATCATCCATAAGTCTGATTTCAAATGATTTGGCCAGTTTTTCCACTATTTCATCCTTTTTTTATTCAATTTCTTTTTGGTCTATAGAAGTGATGTGATGAATAATGAGTCCATATTTATTTTCAGGGTGAAATCCATTCAATTGGTATTCACATATATGCATGTAAAAAATATGATATCTATTTAGTCATAATTAATGAATTATACCAGCTATTGGAAAAAAAATATGAAATCACACCTCATGTATAAATTTAACATTAAGACTCTTAGCCATTCATACTTGAGGATTTAATTTACATTATCAATAGAAATTTTGTGTGTAATGTCTCCTCCATACATTTTTTCTTAAAAATAAACTATGTGAGTACTACCACTTTATAACTTTGTATCTGTGTGAACCTTCAATGTTAGTAAATGCAGATATTGAACGGATGTGGTAAAGGTGATTTTTGAAGATATTTTCAATCATTTGGTTGATCGTTTATATCTTTTTGATTAAAACTTTAGTTTCACCCCCTTTCCATTTTACATTTATAATAACATTCATCAGTTCAGACCTTTTTTCATTAATTGTTAATTTCTAAGTATGAAAAATAAATATGAAATGAATACCTCATTATCAACATGTTTTTTTACAGGATTTTATGGCCATGCTATGAATGTTCCAATAGCTTGCTCAACCATATGAATAAATGCATCATCAAGTGGAATGAGTATATCGGTGCTTGGATCATGAGCTGTGGTAGTCCCCACTCGTGCATGACCTATTGGAAATGGTATTTTGTGAAGACTATCTTCTTGGATATTGAAAACGTTATCCCTTTAAATAAGTCAATGGGTGGCTGTTGATAGATATAAATCATATTAATTTTCACCCTATAGAATATCAGTAGAGGAAAGTTATCAGTGTCTGTTTGATTCACATTTAATAGAAACAATTATGAGAATATTGATTACCTTATCCAAGATAGCTCTTTGAGGGGAATGGATTGCCTCAAAGATGGTGGGGGTGGGGGAAAATTTTCATATTATAGTTGTTCTTAAGTTTTTTTTCTATTTACTTCCCCCTATAACATTTTCTAGAAACTCAGTCTGCCAATGAAATTTTTATTCACGGGCAGATAATCTTGCTTTCATCTCTTCCATTTCTTTATCTTTATCCCTCTATTCTTTTATTTTCTCAAAAAATGGTAAGGGTTTTACCCCAAAACCATCACCCCTGACATGCCCATATTGTTTTATCATCTTTATGTCCACTAATATTTGGAGTTCATCTGGTACAGGTGTTGATGATTCCTATGACTAATTAGGATAGAAAATATTTGAATATAATTAGTCATTATTATGTAATATAAATTTAAAGTAAAACAAATTTCTATTATGTCATACTTACACATTATTCACATAATTTTTGAGTGTTTTCATCTATTCATATCTCATATTTTTTTACACATGAATCCTTCCATAGTACATGACGTGGGATGGAAGTATCTTTGGATTTGGATTCATAATGTATATAAATAGAGGATCATAATTATGTTGTTGTTTCATTTCATATAAAAGTACTACAATAGATTTAAAATATGTTCCAATTTTTTTAGGTGAAACACACCCCATCCTTGCTTTAAGGTAGGGTTATATTGGTTTTGTTTCCCATTCCTTATTTTCAGAACTCATTTTTTTATTCATAAATTACAAATTTTCAATCAAAGTGATTAAAAAATATTTTCAAACAATATATTACCAGCCAAAATGTACCTAAAAAGTTATCTCCCCATGACTGTCATTAAACTCATACCACAATTCTTGGATTATTAGGTGTACATACATATGTGGTGGGTGCAGATTTATTTTCCCTTCATCATCTTTAAGATGAAATTTTGTTAGAATTTTTCAAAAGTCTATGTGATCCTTTCTAGCCAGCATTAATACAAATTTATTGTGGGATTCATCCACTCTAAATGCACTCTTTAAGGGATGATGAAGAGTAATTCAATGTTTCATTATTTTATTCTTTAGTAAAATAAATAAAGGATATTGTAATGTTAACATAATCTCTTCCCAAATCAGTGTATTAAGTGTGGGAACAACATGGTATCATGAATCTATAGAAATTAGAATGTGTTTCCAAGTGATGATCCCAATGAAACTAATGAACATAGCCTTATTAGTGTTAATATGCTAGCCATGCATATTCCATCTGACCTCTAATTTGATGCCTTTTTTTTTCTTGAATAATTTATTCTAATATTGTCATGGAATGGCACTCCTTCTTTTTTTATGACATCAGTTCTACTTTTTATACCATTTATTTGGGTTCAACGTCATCAATGTATTGTTCTTCTATATTGGAAGCATCGATGTATGCATAAGGTTTTTTTTACTCTACACTGGGAGTAGCAGTAGGTTGAGAAGCATGTTGTTCCTCTGGATTGGTAGCATTGTCATGTGCAGAAGGTCATTGTTCATCTGCACTGGGTGCAGTAGAAGGTTGAGAAACCTATTGTTTCTTAGGATTGGGAGTATCAGCACATGAATAATTCATTATCGACTAAAGAGGTTCAACATTTAATTTAGATTACGTAAATATAGTAGTGAATAGATAATAACATTATGTAAGGAAATTTATATTATAAAAAAACATGATTATTAAACTCTCTTTTTTATAAAAGTTGAAGGTATTTGACCCCTATATCGAGTATCAAAATCCATTCATTTTGGTCTCCTCTGACAAAAAAACACATCTACATTGGGATCAATGTGAAATTGATTGGAACATCTGAATGAAAGGGTCATCATCCCTTGAATTTTCAATTGACCCTTTAGTGGTTTTAGTCGATTATATAACAATTGAACACTTCTAGTTTGTATAATCTAGAATATAAAATACTTATATTGTATATGATTCCGTTAAAAATAGTCTTTCTTTGTACCCTTCCTTGAAATCCACTTTCATTAATCCCAATTTATGTAATTTAACAGCACCCTTGTCATCAACCCACTTGCATTAAAAAATCAGCACTTGGAGTGTTATATAATCTAACTCCCATATTTTTTTGGTGATGCCAAAGTATGATATATTTTCATAAATTTTCTTTCTTTATTTTGTAACAGAAACATGAATCACTTCATCCACAAGTGTAACTCCACTATTTTTTATGGTATTGGCTTCATCATGTTCATCTTTATAGAACATATAACCATTGATTATATAACCATTGTAAGATAATACACGCACACTTGATCCTTGAGTTATCCATCAAAGTTGTTCTAAAATTGGATATGTATTTTCACTTAAATCAATAAAAATATGATCTTGAAACCATCCTATAAACAATTGATTATATATATTTAATATCCATCCTTCATCCCTTAATGGATTCAAATGCCTAATAATTTTTTTGTGGGTTTTAACATATGAGGAAACCTATAAAATGTTATTCAAAACATAAAGGTTGGCCTTCTCCCGATCTATAATATTGATTGTGAAAACATCTAATCTATAAATGTTTTCACCCACAAGTCGCCTAGTGTGACGATGTTTCGATAGTCTAATGCTTTCCACATAGGATAGTTATTCGGTACAAAATTCAATGGTTTCCTAAAAAATATATCAATTCATAATAAAAACCTCTGGAAAATATTGATTTTTGATATACCCTTTCAAAATATTCATATACTATTTAATGGGGTACATTCATCTATAATATACAGGACTAAATAGTTGAATCTCTCTGACTAAGTGAACCATCAATTGAACCGTCATATCAAAAAATTATAAAGGGAATAACATTTCCAATTCACATAATATGTCAGAAATTTATTTTTTCCATAGTTGTAAGTTTTTTTGGTTCTATAACATTACTGCATATAAATTTAAAATGAAATGGAGTTTGGTTAATTTTTAACCAACATTCTTAGGAAAAATTTATTATAAAGCTACAGGCATTAGATCTTGCGTAAAAAAAACTGAAATGTGATTTTAGTCCCTTTAACTTTAAATTAGTCATTGAAACTATATTATTAATATTCTATGAATACCCCTATGGAATCCTCACATCATTTGAGAAGTTGAGGAACTGATATCTCTCCTACCTTGAAAGTGTGTAAGCAGCTGGAGGAAGAAAAGAGTATTTCTTCACCCTTCACTAGCACCAACTCTACCCATATTCCTATGTCAATCATGTCCAAACTAGACTTAATTCCATGCAATGTTTTGTTGTGTGCATTTAGTAACTTTCCAATGAAACTATCACATACATTTATTCCAACATGCATAACATCAAGAAAATGTTTAACATAGAGAAAATTATAGTATGTTAATTAAAAAAAATGGATCTCTTTTTAAAATCAGTTTTTGTAAGGTATTTTGAAAATGTCCTACAAAAAGCAGTGTATATATCTTTTACTTTCTCAAATAGTTGATCACCTATTAGTGGAGGTGGTGTTGTACGTTCTTCTAAAATACCATTGAATGATGCCATCCAAGATTGGTAATTATGTCGTCAGGGTAGAAATCTATGATTTTGTAGAAACACACTCTTTGATGAATTTTTTAACCTAATTGACTATGTATCTTGTTCACAATTGGGACACCTTTGAGATTCCTTAATTATATATCCTAAAAATTACCATAAGTAGGAAATAATTTTATCATCTCATACAATATGGCTCTCAATGTGAAATATTTATTTCTGTACGCATCATACAACATAACACATGAATCCCACAATAATTTCAAATCTTTGATCAATGGAGCCAAATAAACATAAACATCATTTCCCAGTTGTTTCGGTCCTGATATAAGCATAGATAACATAATTTATTTTCATTTAATTCATAACCATGGTTGATAGTTATAATTTACAAACATAATTGGCCATGAACTGTGAGTGCTTCTTTGAAATCCAAAAGGATTTACTCTATCTATAGATAACACGAGACAAAGGTTTCTCAGCTCATTTTTAAATTCAGGATACTTATGAACAATTCTATTCCACTGAGGTGAGTCTTCCAAGTGATGAAGTTTATCATATTTATTTCTTGTAACTATGTGCAACATCAATTTTTTTACAGTCTCTTCACTTACATATATGCCCCTAAAACTTTCATAGGACCTGGTTCAAATTTCTTGTATCAAGAAGAACCACACTTTGGGAATTCTTTAAGTGATTTTTGGTCCTTAATAAATAGTATACAGTCACTTTAGAAAGCATATATTCTTATAAGGATCATACTCATCAAACATATCATTAATTTAGTATCATATGTTCAGTTAGTGAGCTCATTATCTTCTAGGAGCATATCATTCAAGAGATAAATTATTTTAATTAAATTGGAATCACTCCATCTATTTCCATCATTTAAATTATATAGATTTATTATGACTAAAAGTGTTATATATTTAGTGCATCCATCTTACAATGGTGTCTTTGAAAAACTCTTTAACTTCTAAAACAATTTTTGACAATTAAGAAGTTCATCTTCAACTATCATTACAATTTCCTCAATACAAAATTCATCATTATTTGCACCTGTAATCACATCCTCAATATGGTCTTCTTCATTCTCCACACATGTAATCATATCAGATTTTCCATAAAACATAGTGTTATCTCATTCACTAGTAACAGTTACTTTTTCTCTATGTTTATTCAATCATTTATAACTTCAATCAATTCCATGATAGTTCAAGTGTTATTCCAACTACTCTAGACTAATTATTATTGAATAACAATAATGTAAACACAAATAAAGGATTTGAGAAGGTTAATATTCTTGATATTTTGTAAACGTGATGAAATATTCTACCCCGTAATCATACACTTTTGTCTTATTATTGGAATCCATCCATTATATATTCATATCAATCCTATTTGATTCAGTAGTTTTAATATTTTAAAAAAAATACACAAAAGTGGAATTTCTAATAAGTGAAACCCAACATTTGAATGGTTCAAATAATTTCATCATTATTTGAAGGAAATGGGTAATTGAATTTAAGAAAATAATTATTCCACTAGTGGTATGTGTTATCCTCTTAATTCATCCATAATGTTCACCAGTATCATGTATAGGATAACTACTACTAAGATTAGTTTAAGAAACATAGGTGATGTCCAGAAGAGATTAGGGATGGGTCTCAAGAAACAAAATTAAATGATAATTGTTTGGGAGATGAAGCTGGTGAGGATTATAGTTATTTTTTCATTTTGTGTCTTGAGACACATCCCCTTAGAATATAACACCAAATTAGGGAGAACATATCGTTGTGAAGGAATCCCATAATTTAAACTATGATGGTGATGTTGGATGCAATGTAGGTTAGGAGTTGTAGTGGGGTCAAACATTAATTCACCTTTTATGGGAGTGAGGTCATGATGGATATCTTATGGGTTGGATAGAGTTTGCGACATTCCATTTCCATGGTGTTATTATAAATCTATATTATGTAGGAGGTGAGATTTTGTGTATCTAGGAGGACTCTTAAAGTTAATATGATCATATAAATATAGATAACATCTTTTATGAGTAAACCATGATCCATTGATGTAATTATAAAAAGGAATCAAATAAGTTCCCCCTTAGATACATTTTTGAACATGAAATCCTAAAAAAATATAATTTTAGAACTCATTCAACACTCAATTAAAATCATACATTCAAACTATATCTGTTATGATTTAAAATATAAATTATTTCATATAATAAAATAGCTCTTAATTTTCTAAATTAATTTTTTCAAAAAATAATAATCATATTACGAAATTATAAAAATATAAAATTATAATTTATAGAAATTATTTTTATAAAAGTATAAAAGTATTAAAATATTTATAAATTGAAAAACGTATACTGGTATAAAAGTACAAATTATAAATTAATATATATTTATATCAGTATATAAAATTATAGACATTTATAGAAGAATAAAAGTATATATATTTTATAAAAGAATATATATTTTTGATAAATATGCATAATTTATAAATGTATATAAATTTATAAAAGTTTATATATAATATTAAAGTAAACATAATTTATATAAGAATATAGTTTTAAAAATTTATAAAAGTATATAATTTTAATATATAAAATTAAAATTTATGAAATTATAAAATTATAATAATTTATAATGAATAAAACTATAATTTTATATTAATTTATAAATCTAGAAAACTCTAAAAGTATAAATAATTAATAAGATTTTATATTTAAACTATATATGTAAATACATGATACATGTTTAAGGATATGAACTAATTTATAAATTCTATAGTGAATATAGAAGTGGTAAATTTTTAATCAAGGGAGTTGGAAGGGGACCCTAGATTCTACATACTGGTAAATATGAAACTATTTTAATTATTATTTTATTAGGAATCCAAAAATTTTGTAAAAGAGGAATTTGTTTCTTTAATTAGTAGAAATATTAGTTATCCCAATGCAACTGAGTTGGATGGAGTGTACCTCATTTTGATTTAATTGCATGAACACTCTGTATATCCCAAAAAAGGGATATTTTATCATAATTAATCACCAAGATAATTTTTTCCTTTATCAATGGAGAACTAAAGAGACTATTACCATGTGCATATTTTTTATGAGACACATGGAAGTGGCTTGTAGACTCACCTATAAAGCTTTTACATTTCCTTGTGCTATATTTGTCTCTAGATAATTATAATTTGAAGGAATTATAAAGAACAATTATCCTATTTTAGAAGAATAATGTGCAATTATTATATCTCATATTTATTTCTAGAAGATGGGTATTGGATAAAACCCTTAAAATGGATTTTATAGAAGATATACATTTTAAATTTACTATTATTTCACACTAGTAATGAATCCTTATCCACAAGAAGATATGGTATATCTTGGCTTGAAGGAAGACGATTCTAAAAATGATTAAGAGAATCAACATAAAGAATGAGTAGATGTAAATATATATGATGAAAATTATTTGGATTCCCATGTTAGTGATGAGAAAATATAAGATATTATTAGAAAATAAACTTAATATTTTGAAGTAAAGAAATAAGAAGAGAAATTAATTGAGTTTTGAGGATAAGGAAGTGGATAAACACCTTTGGGTGAAAACTCTTCTATAGATCTTAAATTTTAAGAGTATGGTAACTGACTTATAATGTAACGTATCTAGAGGAAATTCACAAAATAAAAGTTTGGTTAAAGATAAAATAGTTCAAAATGAAGTACAAGAAACAACTTAGGGGAGAAATTATCCCATCACTCCCTCTTTGGGAGATCCCAATACTTCATCGAGTAAGGGAATTTCACTAAATCATAGAGAATCATTGATATCAATTTTAGTTTCAATTATTTTTCTATAAAATGTATAATAAAAAATATGTGTAAAAGTTATAGATATTGAAGGGATGATTGAACCACCTGTTCAAGTTATTATTTAGTTGTAATTTGTGATATTTGAGACTATTGTTCAAAAACATGGTATTATAATTGATTTAATACAAAATATTATCATTAATAAGGACATATTGTATAATCATATTATGGATGGTGTTGATAGAGTTTATATAGATGTGTTTGAGATAATAAAAAAGGGTTTGACTTTTCTAATGATATAGAATAGCCTTTAAGGAATGTATTGATACTCCACTACTTTTACTTATTAATACAATAGTTATAGAGATCTATATGAACTAATTCATGAATAACCCATCATTGTAGATGTCTTAGATGAGTCGCTTGGTATAAGTTCGAGTGAAGATAAAATGATAGGTTATGTGACCAATTTGTTTATAAGGAGAGATGATAATTTTAGTTTAATTGTTACTGATAAAGACATGAATGGTTTCAAATTAAAGATGTGACATATATTGAATATTTAGTTTAATGAAATTTTTGAATAGTATTAATATGAAATGGTAGAATAAATCACTATAGAAATCAATGTTATAGAAACTCACATGAAACCAAACATTTTACAAAAAAAAAAGAATTAGAGATCATGACATGGGATGATATCTAGAAAGGCATAACTGATGTTTAAAGGGAAATCGATAATAAAAATAAACAACTAGAAAAAGCACCATCTACTCTAATATAACCAACTCTGGTTGATAATACCTCATATTATGTTTTCTCCAACATTGTATGTATATGATCTTAGTGTATAGGTCATGTAGATGACATTTAAATAGATATTTTAAGTAAAATTCACTCTTAGCATGTTAATAAAGGATATGTAATCTACTATTCATAATATTTAGAATCATGTTAATATATAGATGAATAATCATACTTCCATAGTATATGAAATGAGTCATACCTATGGTATGATGATTGATATAGAAATTACTTGGATTTTTTTTCAACATCAATTGCTAATCAAGTTTTTTCAAGAAATAGGGGTTCAATTTGATATTAAAAGAAACAAATATAATCAATAAATTTTTTGAGGTGAGATTCAAGAATTTATAAAGTAGATACATATCATAAGAACCATGTTTTCTATATAGATTCAATTGGAAAAAATTATTAAGGTTTTTTAAAGCTAGGTGTATATCTAATACCTTGATTGAAAGATAAACTACTCTTATTCAAAATTGTATACATTTAATGTATCAATTCATTAAAGTGATAAGGAAGAGATTTTGTATTACTCATAATTATAATATTAATTTTACCCCTCCTCATTTTTTCAATGGATGTATATTAAATAATTTGTAATAGTCAATGGTACACATTAAATAAAATTTATTATGATAATTTAGAGAGATGGATAATTTAAATACAATGAAATATCAGGAAGAAAAATAATAACTATTTTTAAATTGATAATTCCAAATAGAATAACTTATATATGTAGGAATGACACCCATTAGGCCAAGATATTGGTTATGTGTTTATTTACAATAGAAAAAAAATATGCAATATCTATTGCATTAAATCAAATAAAGAGGAGTGCTAATTAATAACAAGAAGATAATCTACTATGAATCTTGGTATAATGATAAAGGGTTAAACAGAATAAAAGTTTGAAGCTTCCATATATATATTATTTAAAAAAACACTAACAACATAACTTATTACACCTCATTCTATTTATTTTAATTTTTATAGAACTTTCTTGTACATTTGTATTCATTATTTTTAATCAATATCTTTATTCTAATGAATGTTATTTAAACACAATATTACAATTTTATTTTGTAGTTATTTACTCCCATGATACTGTGAAAGTTGTTTTAGATATCTAAATCTTATTATTTATTATTATTATTATTATAAACTTACTCTATGTTTTGGAATCACTATGTAATAGTGCAGAAAACACTTTGAGTGTAGTGATTTAGTTGGTAGGGTTTCAATGAAGTGGTATTGACAAAGATATTTCTTAAAAATTTATATATTGTTAATTCACTTTAGGATATATTATTTATCTTCTAGTTCATTATGTGTTCTTTTATTAAATCATCTCTTTTTTTTAAATAAGTAATCTATATTATCAAATATAATTTCAAATTTTTATTTTGTTTTATAAAATAAATAAATCTCACTTCTAATATCATATAGTGTTGAATTTGTTTTTTATGAGAGTAAATACAATTCAAATGTTTATATTTTCATTCAACATCTAATTAGGCATTGATTAATTCAATTGAGAAGTATTTTGAAAATGAAAATTTTCTATTAAAAACTATTTTTATTAGTTTGTGAGTTTTAATTAGAGGTATTTTAAATTGGATTTAATTGTCTAAATTTTTTTCCATTTTAGTTGAGAAGCTAAATATATATCCCTCTTGAGCTATAATCTTGGTAAAAATCATCAAATTTTATTTTTAGGTGAAATACATGCCAACATAAGATAATTTTTTGTGTAATTTACTTACAGATGGTTAAATAGTAAAATGAAATTTATGAGATAAAAAACCATTCTAAGGTACTTATAGAATGTTTCTATGAAGATCTTTTTTAGGTTCTCTTTGACTGGGGTATCCATTGGAGCTTGATCGTGTGATCTGCTAACATAGTTAATATGATTTCCCAGTCCTAATTCTTCACACAGACACTCCAACAATGTTATCAGTGATTGGGCCCTCCCACGGTCGCTCGAACCCACATGGAGCACCCACATTCCCTCGTAGTATGTTTTTCATGTGAGAAATAAGCAAGAAAGGGTGTTGTGATTTGGTGATGAGGTGGTGCGATGTGGTCATGGGGTGTGATAAGGTGTAGGGGTGGTGCGGTGTGGTGAAGGGGTGTGATGTGGTGTAGTGAATCATAACATACCTTAGATTTGGAATGAGTGTGATAGCGGCAGCGGGAGTACTGTTCGGTGAGAGCAGCGGAACGGCAGCAACATATTTTGATGAGAGTAGTGACAATGGTAGAAGTAGGGTTTAGTGAGAGTAGCGGTGCAGTGGCGGTAGAGTTCGGCAGGAGTTGCGGCAGCGGAAGGAGTAGGGTCGATGAGAGTGGTGATGCAGCGGCATGGCGGTAGTGGGGTTCCATAAGAGCTTGAGGTGGGTGAGATTTTGAGGTGTACGAGAGAGAAGACGTAATGTTTGTGGTCTTTTATATGATCAGGTAATACTTTTATCATTTATTTCCCAAAAAAATTGATAAAGAGTAGTTTTATCAGTGCTAAAACATAAATCACTGATAAAACTACACTTTATCAGCATTTTTTTATCACTAATAAAGGGGTATCTTTATCAGCGCTGATAAAATCCAATTTTAATAATGTATTTATGTTATTATATATATTTGTAAAATTATATATATAATAATTATATATATATTTATAATTATAAATATAAATAAATATAAATAAATATTTATATATTTATATATAAGTATATAATTAAGTAAATTTATATATTTAGAAAATTACAATAAATATATTTACTGTAATTTTTTAATTATATAAATATATATACATATATTTATAATTATAATTATAAATAAATATATTTAAAAATTATATATATATTTTTATAAATATATATTAGGTGTATGAGGGTAATATATTTACTGTGTGTGTGGTTTGTGCGTGTGTCGAATGTAATTGTACCCTTAAACACCTGATATATATATATATTAATAAATATATAATTATAAATATATAATTATAAAATATAATAGATATATTTATTATTTAAATATATTTATTGTAACATTATAATTACTTAAATATGTATTTATTTATTTATAATTATAATTATAAATAAATATATTTAAAAGAAGCATGGATAGGGATTGTGATCTCTTGTGTCTGATGTTCCAATGGCAGTGAGGAATTTTGGGTTCGTCAATCATGATGGGCTTCACTTCTACCGCCTTAGCAATTCCACATTACCTTGGCAATATTCTTCTGTCTGGTGGCACGGTTGATTTAAGACAATCAGGGCGAGGCGTCGATCTATTTCAGATTTACCAAGTCGATTATTTTGAATTTTCTTGGATCTGGTAGGGGAACAACATCGGTTGATGTGTATTGATCTATGGATGTGCTCGTATCTGGTTTGAATGTGGGTCGACCGGCCGATCTCACGATTCCAACTTGTTCGGATGTGTGTTTGGTGGTTGTGCGTCGATCTGCTTTGGATTTACCTGGATAATTGGATTTGATCAGATCTGGTGTGGATGTGTGTTAACCGGCATTTCCTGCAGCTCTGACTTATTTGTGTAGATCTACTGCAAAATCGAACATGAAAGCATTCAAGGCCTCTTGTATTGGGAAAATACTCTGAAATGGATTGGTTGTTCATGTTGAGGTGAATCCGGTTGATTTTATGGAGAGGATTGAAATGGGGAAAATATCCCTGATTGCGTGACTCGTTTTTACTAAGGGTGAAAATCCCTTGAAGATTGATGAATTGATCCGTTAAATATATTTATTATGCAGATTTTTTGGTTGGAGGTGTGTTTCCTTTGATTGAGGTTTCTTTCGCTACCTTTTTTCTTCAGATGAGGATATGAATCGAGTGTGGAGCATCAGATCTCTTCTTTTAAAGACTGGTTGGTTGCATTTGTATGAGTGGTCGATGAATCTTCATGATATTACTAGAGCAATTGAGACTCCTATTCAAATTGACAAGGAGATAAAGCAGGTGCATTTTGGCCACTTCTCTAGATTGTTGGTGGAGATCGATCTTTGCTCCATCATGATTGAGAAGGGTTTTATTTCCACTCCTACAAATGATATTTTCATTGATGTTGAGTATGAGAAGAAACTGTTGTTTTCTAATTTGTGGATGGTTGTTGGTCACTTGTCGGCTTCTTATTGAAAGAAAGCCTCCTATGAGAAGTGTGGAATGAAGGGGCACATCCTTGTCCAATGCCTAAGGAATGTTGATATAGAGGGAAAAAATTTACCAAGGCCCCCTGATCATGCTGGGACTATGTCCAGTGGTGATATGCAGGTTCCTGAAAAAGGAAACTTGCAACTTGGAAAGGGGATTATGGATGCACAACCTCTCATTGGGATATGTAGTGAACCTTCTAATTGGGAAGATATTGTGGAGGTGCAAAATGAGCAAGAAGTGATGATACAAAAATATGATTGGATCTCAGTTGGAACTCAACAGTCCCTCTCTTTCAAGGATTCAATAATCTCTAATATGGATATTGCTAAAGTAGAGATTATTTTAGATCATGATAAGGCTAAAATGAAGGGGAGTGGTGAACAAAAATATCAACAGGTGCATGGAGGGCTTGGTACTTCTGAGCAAGTGCTTGAGGATGACACAAGAGAGAAGGAGCATGTTGATGTTGTTGATGACTCTGATGATTTGGAGCACCATGAAGATGTTATTCAAGATGAAGTGGATAGTGATTTGACACATGAACAGGTTTTGACTTCCTCTAGCACTACCACAAAACAGGGCAAGGGAAGCGCTGCCCTTTATCAGTGCTAAACAGAAAGTGTTGATAAAGGGGTATGCCTTTATCAGTGCTGATAAATGTCACATTTATCAGCGCCAAAATAAGCACTGATAAAGGGTACCCCTTTATCTGTGCTTTTTTTAGCGCTGATAAAAGGTAACATTTATGAGCGTGTTTTTTAGCGCTGATAAAGGTACCTCTTTATCAGCACTAAAAAAGCGCTGATAAATGAATGTTTTATCAGCGCTTTTATTTTAGCGCTGATAAAACATACCTTTATTAGCGCTTTTAACGAGCGTTGATAAAGGTTCTGTCGGTTTTTATTTAATAACCCTAACAGGCCATCCTCACTTGCACGCGGTCAAGCTCTCGCGGAAGCTGAACCAGGCCCCTCGCCACGCGACCTCATCCTCCTTGTCCTCCTCCTTCCTCCTCCTTCCTCCTCCTTCCTCCTCCTTGTCCTCCTCGTCCTCCTACTTCTCCGCCGCCACCTCCGCCCCCGCTCCCGCTACCGCAACCGCCTCTGCCTCTGCCGCCTTCGCCCTCACTGTCGTGACCGCCGCCGCCTCTGCCGCCGCCACCGCCTCCGCCTCTGCCGCCGCCGCCACCTCCACCCTCGCTTCCACGACCGTCGTCGCCTCGTCCTCCTCCTCCTCGTGCTCTCAAGGTGGGAGGTGAGTTCCATGGATGGTATTCCCTTGGTATATTATTTATATATTGTGTGTGTGAGGACCAAATAGTGAATATAGATGTGAGATAGGAATGATACCATATCTTGAGCCTAATTCCAGTAAGGATTTCCATAATAGATAGTGTGGTCTTAATGTGATTATGATTATGTCTAGGGATGTGATTCATAATTAGATATGAGTGTCGAAATAAGAGATGTTATTGATATTTAGCAACACAAGTGGGTTGTTTGTGAATGATGTGGAATTGGATACCCTATAGATTCCATAGGGATATCTTGACTCTAAGATGAAGTATATGGTAATTGGTTAGTTATGATGGTTCACATTTGTGAGAGGTCTACCAAGGTTATGTGTGATGACTTCTGTGGATAACCAACCCTTGTTTTCATTTTTTTTATTTTGAGTTACCATGGGCGGTAAGTTTTACCCCTTTGAGTTGAATATTTATGTATGAGATACAAAGGAAATAGTTTTTAATCTTATGGTTATATGGATTCCCAAAGATTATCCCAATGGAAATGATGATGGATCCATATTAATTTTCATCACATAGCATAATCTCATAGTTATATGATTAGACAAAGATGAACCCATAATACAAAACATATCAGCTAGTATGTCTTTCACATATACGAATAAATAGATTAGAAAAAAAATATTCTAATAAGCATAAAGGTACCATTAAATACTTACATTGGTCAACTTGTTTTAGAAATTGTTTATCTTCATTCGTGCCTTGTACTTGCACCCATGAATTTGAAGGTGAGTATGCGTACACGATAGTTGACCTTCTTAGAGAAGAGTTTCTGGAAGAGTATAAGAGACATGAAGCAATGAAGATCATTAGAGTTTTGGAGAAAATGTGGTTTCTACAAACAATGTGGCAATCGTCTTGTGTAACGCGGCCTAAGTTACAACTTGCAGGTATTGTAACTTAGGTCGCGTTGTACAAGCTGATTGCCACAATGAATATCAATGATCTTCATTGCTTCATGTCTCTTATACTCTTCCAGAAACTCTTCTCTAAGAAGGTCAACTATCGTGTACGCGTACTCACCTTCAAATTCATGGGTGCAAGTACAAGGCACGGATGAAGATAAACAATTTCTAAAACAAGTTGACCAATGTAAGTATTTAATGGTACCTTTATGCTTTGTATCATGTTTTTCTAATTTATTTATTTGTATATGTGATAGACATACTAGGTGATATGTTTTGTATTATGGGTTTATTAGGAGTCTGTATGATTTCCTATTTACACATTTCATTTTAAATAGCATGTTATAATTATATATTTATTGTACCCTAATGGCTCAAATAGTCAGGCATATTGTAGATGTTGCTAGAATGCTGTAGGATTCTTTTCCCCAATGGTAGTACATTTTTAGGATGTTTTCACTAATGAGGTATAAAATTTACTTCTTAATAAAGAGATAAACTTCATAATCTAGTTAGTTTTGTGAGAAAATTCAGTTTCTATCACAATTTATAAAATAACACCAAAAGAGCATTAGTTGTTTGAATTACAATTTGATGATATAGAATATAATGGTTTTATATGGCATAGTACTTTACCATGGGGTTTTATAGTTCTCTAAAATAGATGGTTGATTGGTATTTATTCTTTTGTTGGACTATTGGAGATTGAACCTGATGAGAGTCATGAATATGTATCCTCATCCATGCATTGATAGTCACATTGATCATCTATGAGGTTCTATGATCTTCTCCAAGATATATTTGACATTAGGATACCATTAGATGAGTTGGACATCGATGGACCTACCATGGACTTCTTTTAGGAGTATTTATGGCATGTGTGATTTTTTAGCGATGATTTTTGGTTTAACTAATGCATTGGTTGTATTAAGGGACTTGATGAATAGGATATTTCATCCTTTTCTGGATCAGTTTTTAGTAGTTTTTTTCAATTAAATATTAGTGTACTCCCAACCCATAGTTGATCTTGACCAACATCTTATCATCACCTTAAGTACATTGAGATAGCATCATATTTATTACTGTTTTCTCCTGTTACTCATTGGTTTCCTCTTGTTCGCATGTCATGTATTTTCTAAGCCATAGATCATGCATGTGACCAACATCTTATAATATTAGGCAAGTTCTCAAGATCGAACCCATAAAGACGATGAATATGAATAAAGAATGGATGAATGCCAATTGGTTGACAAAAGAGTATGAAGATGGCGTGAAAGAGTTTATCAAATTTGCAGAAGATCATGCATGTGACCCTTCTCAAATCCTTTGTCCATGTTTACGCTGTTGTTATTCAAGACAAATTAGTCCAGAAGAGTTAGAAGAACACCTGATCTGTCACGGAATAGATCGAAGTTATACGTGTTTGAATAAACACGGGGAAAAACCCAATGTAGGTAGTGACTCAGAGAACACGACATTTTATAGATCATCTGATATGATTAGAAGCGTGAACAGTGAAGACGATAATATGGAGGGTGTGATTACACATTTGAACGATGATGAAGATCGTATTGAGGAAATGACAATGACAGTTGAAGATGAACTTCTTGATTGCCCAAAATTGTTTGAGAAGTTAAAGAGTTGTGAAAAAACGTCATTGTATGCTGGTTGCACTAAATTATAACATTGTCAGCCGTATTGAAGCTGTATAATTTGAAAGTAGGAAACGGGTGGAGTGATGCCAGTTTTATGGAACTACTTGCTCTCCTGAATGACATGCTCCCAGAAGATAATGAACTCCCAAGTTTAACATATGATGCCAAACGAATTCTACGATCGATGGGTATGATCTCTAAAAGAATACATGCTTGCCCGAATGAATGTATATTGTTTCACAAGGACCACAAATCACTTAAAGAATGCCCAAAGTGTGGTGCTTCCCGATACAAGAAAGGTGATTATAGTCCTACGAAAGTTTTATGGTACTTTTCAATCATTCCTAGGTTTAAACGCCTATATGGAAGTGGGGAGACTATAGGAAAATTGACATGGCATGCAGATACAAGAATTAAATATGGGAAACTATGTCACCCTGCAGACTCTCCTCATTGGAAGAGAATTGATCACGAGTATCCTGAATTTGGGAACGAGCTGAGAAACCTTCGTCTGGCGTTATCTACAGATGGGGTGAATCCTTTTGGTTTTCAAAGCAGTAGTTACAGTACATGGCCGGTTATGTTGGTAAATTATAATTTACCACCGTGGTTATGCATGAAACGAAAATACATCATGTTATCTATGCTTATATCAGGACCAAAACAATCGGGTAATGATATTGATGTTTTTTGGCCCCATTGATCGAGGATTTGAAAATATTGTGGGATTCAAGTGTTACGATGTATGATGCTTACAAAAATGAACAGTTCACTTTGAAATCCATGTTGTACGGGATGATAAATGACTTTCCTGCTTATGGAAATTTGTCAGGATATAGCATTAAAGGAACTCAAGGGTGTCTCGTTTTCGAACAAGGTACACAGTCAATTAGGTTGAAACATTCATCAAAAACCGTGTTTCTAGGACATCGCAGATTTCTACCCCGACGACATAAGCACCGATCTTGGACGACATCATTCGAAGGAAGTTCAGAGGAATGTACAGCACCGTATCCACTAATAGGTGATCAATTGTTTGAGAAAGTGAAAGATTTGGAAACTACTTTTGGTAAACCATTTTCTAAAAACCTTACGAAAACTGGTTGGAAAAAGATATCAGTTTTTTTTTAATTAACATACTGGAATTGTCTGTATGTCAGACATTTTCTTGATGTTATGCATGTTGAAAAAAATGTATGTGATAGTGTCATCGACATGTTGCTAAATGCACCCGGAAAAACAAAGGATGGAATTAAGGGTAGATTGGACATGGTTGAGAAGGGAATACGAGAAGAGTTGGCACCAGTGAAGGGTGAAAAACGAACATTTCTTCCTCCTACTGCTTACACTCTTTCCAGGCAGGAGAGATATTAGTTTTGCAACTTCTTGAATGACGTAAAGGTTCTAGAGGGGTATTCATCAAATATCAATAACATCGTGTCAATGGGAGATTTAAAATTAAAGGGTCAAAAATCACATGATTGCCATGTTTTGATGCAAGATCTAATTCCTATAGCTTTACGTTGCATTTTGCCCAAGAATTTCCACCATACATTAACGAAGCTCTGTTTCTTATTCAAAGCTATATGCAGCATAGTTATAGACCCAGAGAAATTTCCAACTATGGAAAGAGAAATTGTTGTCATATTATGTGAATTGGAAATGTTATTCCCGCCAACATTTTTCGATATGATGGTTCATTTGATGGTTCATTTGGTGAGAGATATTTGACTATGTGGTCCTGTACATTATAGATGGATGTACCCCATTGAACGGTATATGAAGATTTTTAAAGGGTATGTCAAAAACCGAAGTCGGCCATAGGGTTGTATTGTGGAGCAAAATATTGTTGAGGAAGTTGTTGAATTTTGTACCGAATACTTGTCTGGTGTGGAAATCATTGGCCTACCAAAATCTTGTCACACTGAGTGGCTTGAGGGTGAATGAATTTCTGGAACAGAGGTTGTCACAATCAATATTACAGATCGGGAGCAGGCCCACCTTTATGTTTTTCATAACAGTTTCGACGTTGACCCATATGTTCAAACCCACAAAGAAATTCTTAGGCGTTTGAATCCTTCTAGGGATGAAAAATGAATATCAGATACACATAATCGATAGTTTATAGGATGGTTTCGAGACCATATTTTTAAGCAGTTAGATGAAAATCCAGACTCAATTTCAGAACGACTTCGATGGCTGGCCGGAGGAGCAAGTGTGTACGTATTATCTTACAATGCTTATGCAGTTAACGGTTATACATTCTATACTAATGAACATGATGAAGACATTACCATACAGAATAGTGGGGTTACACTTGTGGCTGAGGCGATGCATGTTTCCGGTGCTAAGGAAAAAATTCCAATTTATGCGAATATGTCATACTTTGGTATCATCAAACGAATATGGGAGTTGGATTATACGAAATTCAAAGTGCCGATTTTTCAATGCAGGTGGGTTGATAACAGGGCTGCTGTTAAAATAGATGAATTAGGATTTGTGAAAGTTGATTTCAGTAAGGAAGGGGATAAAAAAGAACCATTTATAATGGCATCACAGGCAGTACAAGTATTTTATGTTCCAGACCCCACAAACCGAAATTGGTCAATTGTTCTGTTATCGACCAAAACAACTGAAGGGTCCGATGAAAGTTCAATGGAGGTTGACCCTTTTATAGGGACTTCACAATAATTTTGCAGCAGTCCAAATGTAGACGGATTTTTGTATTTCATAGGAGACCACAATAAAGGAATTTACATAGTCAATAGAGGAGTCAAATCACTTCAGCCTTTAAAGAAAAAAAAAGAGTACAATAATCAGGTTATTTGTTTATTGTAACATACATTGTGTTACGTTATGTTATTATCTGTTCACTGCTATTTTTATGTACTCTAAATTAAATATTAAACCACTTCTGTAGATAATGACTTCTGCACCTGCTGATGCACCCAATCCCGAGGCACAAAAGGTATCTCAACCATCAGCTAGTGGTCCCACTATAGAGCAACAACAGGTTTCTCAACCAAATGCTGGTGGTCCCAGTGCAGAGCAACAACAGGTTTCTCAACCTGTTATTGTTGGTCCCAGTGCTGAGGTACAACAGGTTTCTCAACCTGTTGCTGCTAGTCCCATTGCCGATGCTAGCGCTCCGGGGGAAGATATTGATGCTACTTCTGAGGAAATGGTAGGAAATGAAACCCTGAAAGCGCAAAAAAAACAAGAGCACCGTAGTTTGACAGTGTTGGCCAAAATCCTTAAGGCAAAAGCAAAAGGCATCAAATTTGAGGTGAGATGGAATAAGAGAGTCCAACATGTTAACCCCAACAAAGCCATCTTTAGCAGCTACATTGGAATCGTCACTCGGCAACGCGTGCCTATTGATGTACAGTCGTGGCACCATGTTGTCACCGGGCTGAAGACACTAATGTGGGAAGAGATTACGATAACATTATGATATCATTTTTTTAATTTATTAAAATAAAATAAAATACCAAAACATTGACTTACTCTTCATCATCCATTGCAGAGTGCATTTATAGTAGATGTCTCGCACAAGGAATATGTATTAAGAGTTGCGGGAAGGATTCATAGAGGTTTCCGCACAATTTTAATGAAATATCATCTTAAAGATGCAGAAGGGAAAATCAAGCCGCACCCACCTCCTCTTTACGCACACTTGATATCCCAAGGAGCGTGGGATGCGTTTAGCAACCGTCGTGGGGAGCATACTTTTCAGGTACATTGTATGGGGTAATATGTTGTTTGATGTTTTATTGTATTCATCACTCTGATTGACAGTTTTTTATTTATGAAATAGCTACTGAGTGCTGAAAATAAAAAAAATGTGCAACAAAACCAGCGTACCCTTACCGTAAAGCAAGGATGGGGTACGCTGAACTTGAGAAAAAATTGGTACGTCTTTTAAATCTACCCTGCTACTAGTATGTGACATAAAACAACACCATAACCATGTTTCTCTGTTTATATGCAGATTGATGAATCGAAATCGAAAGTCATATCCATCCCACGCCATGTGCTATGGAAGGAGGCTCGTGTAAATAAAGAGGGGACATTGATAGATGAAAACACACAAAAAGTGTGGGAAACATTTGTAAGTATGACATAATATAAATTTGAGTTGCTTTAAATCGCTATTACATTACAATAACTACTTATTTTTCTATATTTTCTATCTGAAATAGTCACAAGAATCAACAACAACCGCACCAGATGCAGACATACTTTCAGTAGCCTTGAAGCAGCCAAAAAAGTATGGTCGCGTCAGAGGTGCGGGTTTTGGGGTGACACCTCGAACATATTTTCAAAAACAAAAACAAGCGGAGGATCAAAATGAAAAAATGGAAAAGCTACAAGAACAATTATATATTTTTCAAGAAGAATTACAATACCAGAGAGATGATAGAAAAATTGATGGGGGAGAGGCAAAGAGAAGAAACAACTCAACAACAACCCGTGCGTGACGATCTTACCCCACCCCCCACCAGCTTTGAGGTGAGACATTCCCCTAAAAACTTGACATAGATGAGGTAATCAATGTTTTAATAATTGTTTCTGTGAAATGTGATTTATATAGACACTGATACCTTTCCTGTACTAATATTCCATAGGGTGAAAATGATTGTGATTTATATTTATCAACTCCCACCTATCACCTTGTAGCGAGGGCTACAGTGTTCAATATGCAAAACGACATGCTACACAACAGACAGCTTCCAAAAGATCATCTTAGAGTGTCGATTAATGTAGATAATGAGCCGAGTGCTGAACTACCTGTTCCAAATGACGATGATGACATTCATACGGTTGAACAAGCTGTTGGAACATTCATCGCATGGCCGACAGTTCTTGTAAAAAAACATATCGACAAAACGGTATTCATTTCTTATTTATTTTTCAAGATGGACCTTTAACATTTAATGAATAAAGGTCTGAACTGATGATTGTTATTACAGAATGACAAAGACTATGGGGTGAAATGAAATATCAGCTCAAAACTATATCAAGGATCAACCAACCGATTGAAATGGTCTACTGAGAGCACCGTCACCCCGCCCGTTCTATATCCACAGTTAATATCATTGCAGGCTCATGTGGATACAAAGTTGAAAGACGGCAATACTCACATAGTTTCTTTCGAAAAAGATATGTATGGAGAGGAGATATCAGATTTCATTAGTGATGAAAATGTAAATGAAGTCCTCAAGTATGAATGGCTAGGCGCCTCAGTTGTAAATGTATACATGAGGTAAGTTTTCATGATTTGATTTTACAAAAGCTGATATACTCTGATAATTTTGACTAAATACATTTTATATTTATCGCAGACGTATATATGAAAAACAATTGAAGGGATTTCCCCATGAACAAAAATTTGGACTTGTTAGTCCTCACACCACATCTTCAAAAGATGAAATATATTCTATTAAAGAGGCTGCAATAATGTTATCCCTGCTCAAATCGTTTGAAAACAAAATTACGGATGACATACTCTTTTTAATACCAATGATGAAAGGGTAAAACTCTAAAATTTAATCATATCAACTATATTTTCATTTCTTTATTTATTTATTCCTTTTTGTATTTTTAGGGAGCATTGGATGCTAATTGCAGTTAATTTGGATACTCCAAAGATTTATTTTCTAGATTGAATGCATGGATATCCAACAAACTGACCATGCATGATGGCGTTTGTTAATTTGTAATACACTAGATCCAACATTTTAAAACAAAACATCTAGTTATATAATTTATGTTATCTTTTAATGAGGATTCTGTTATGATAGGGCGGTGCATCAATATCGTCTAATGCATGGAATGAATCCAAGGCATAAGGATGAGCACGCCTACAAGATCTACAACTGGAAAAGTATCCAGGTATATATAATAACATTTCACTATCCAAACACATATCAAAACAAATTACTTATTGTTGTCGATGTTTCTGTAGTGTCCAAAACAAACAAACGGAAAGGACTATGGTTATTATGTTTGTAAATTTATGAAAGAGATCATATTTCATCAATAAACTAGTATCCCTGATGAGGTATTTTAGAAAATAATTACGAGTTCATTTAAAATATTTATTAATCCTTTGTGTATTTATATTTTTTCTGTACTACTATGACTGTCGCAAAAACTCATATTCAGAAGATGATATACATGTGTTTAGAAATGAATGGGCAACATAACTGATGGAAGATTGTACACAAATATGATGAAGGTGAATTCCTACCACTTATGTTATCTATATATGATCATTGATTATCCTCCAACCTTCTTTGGTGAATTGAGAATGCTCCGATGTATTGAAATCTTAATTTATTACTCAATGTTTTCTATCCCCGGATTCATATTATTGATCTTTGAACAAAACAATATTTAAGTAAGGCATGATGGTGTGTAGTGCGTATGGGGTGAACGAAGAAACCACCGAGGATCAAAAAAATCCATTTTCTGTATCTCTTTTGTTTGAACTTGTATTTGAGCACATGTGTTGTTGTTTGACTTGCACAATTATTTCTAGGTAGATGCATGAGATAATCAGTATGATTGAGGGATTTTTTGGAACCAAAATATGTGTCCCAGGATAATTCAAGTAAGGGAAAGGATGGTTGAGATGAAATCCAAGCTCAAACGACCAGTACATCATCAAAAGAATCAACCCTGTGATGCACCATCATGTAGAATCTGGTCCTCGTGATGTTTTGAGGTGTTTATGGAAGGTATGGGGAGTCTGATAATCCCCATGGCCACTATAAATAATGTTTACAGACAGCTCCACATGTTTTTTGTGCCTCATGCCTCTTTACAAGGATCACGCCATTCACATGGTCCATCTTAGCATGTATGTCCCATTCATCCCATTTCTACTCTTGGAAGAACCTGAGAATCTGACAATGCATAATCCCCACAAGACTCA
Organism: Viscum album; assembly: GCA_963277665.1. Taxonomy (NCBI): domain Eukaryota; kingdom Viridiplantae; phylum Streptophyta; class Magnoliopsida; order Santalales; family Viscaceae; genus Viscum; species Viscum album. The sequence continues at coordinate 1,223,323,695 of OY728156.1, read as the reverse complement.
TCCTCATCCAACCAAGAGTATTCCTAGTGTGAAGGGAAGCTAACCATGGGTAATACCCACAACATATCTCTTTTAAATATATGGGTTTTGATCCTTGTATTCTAAATAGGGTACGTAGGAAGCCTCCATGAGGTTAAATCCCAACCAATGGTAAACCATGGTGACCCCCTCATTGGGGTACACCTTCGCTTATTTTCCCTCTTGTATTTCCCTTAGTGGCGTCCGAATAATTCTTCAAAATGAAAAACCTTACCTTTATGGGATGCAACACACTTGGATCAGACCTCATTGGGCGTTTTGATCCATCTATCAAGTAAACATTCCAGGTGCTCCCTCCTAGAGATGTACCTACCTGATCCACCTTTATAAGTGTTTTGATCCACCCAGGTCTTACATCTCTGTAAGACATTAAATCATGACTCTCTATCCTTATGGGATGTTAAACTCATGGAATACCACAAGTTAAACATGGGTTTCCATTAATATATTCAATATTAATGTTTAATCAGTCCTTATTAAGGTATTGTGGAGGTGTGGTTTTATGTTTTCCAGCAGATTTCGGAAGATTCCACACTTTATGTAGGTGATTTCATGCTTTTACATTATATTATGATTTTATTATGCTGTATTTGCTTGCTAAGTGTACTATATGAAATGTTTGTGTGGTTAAAAATGTGTTATCAAAGGAATTTGGTGTGTGTATAGACTTAAAAGTTATTTTTAAAATGAATGCAGTTGTATTTCTTGTGGATTTTCATGTTTAAGTCCTTTAAATGTGTTTGAAGAAATGAGAAAGATGTGTGATGGGTGTTTTCAAATGGATTTAATGTGTTTGTGAATTTTAAAGAGGGTTTTCTTATGAGATGTAGAGAGTCTATATATGTGTATTTACATTGAATTAAAGTACATGATAATGTGTTGATATATATGATGTGTATAATGTAAATTGAGCACAATTTTCATACAAGGTATTTTCTTTATGATGTGCAGGGGACAGGGTGAGAGGGCAGGGGTGGTTTTCTGGGGGAGGGGGAAGGGGGAAAAGTGGTAGGGGGAAGGGGTAGGGGGTGTGCTGGGTTCTTTTGAAATATGTAGGGGGTGGGAAGGGAGGTGTGCAATGGGCAGGGGGAAGTGCGGTGGGCAGGGGTGTGCTGGGGAAAGGGGAAGGGGGTGTTCAGGGGGCAGGGAGTGTGCAGGGGTAGGGGGTGTGCTCGGGGGTGGGTAGTGTGTAGGGGGTGTGTTGGGGAAGGGGGCAGGGGTGCTTCTTTTTTATGGAATGGGGGGACATATAGCCATGTTCTACTAAACATTGGGTCATTTGATTATTATAGATGATTATCCCTAACCATGCACCAATTTCGTTAATTGGTTATTTTATGTTTTGTGCCTCACTAGTATAATTCCATTTAGCAACCCCATTCTTTATTTCATTATTTTATTACTAACATAATATTTGTTTTATTATGTAGGTGAAATATTTTTTCTCAGTTCGAATGCTTTGTTCGGAAACCTCCGCTATAGACGACAATTTTTTAGAGCAGATGGGTGCAAAAAGGATGGAACATTATTGTTTTTTAACTATTTGTTGGATAAATGTAATTGTAACCAAATTAAACATTGTTTGAAATGTATATAGAAGTGTGTTGTTTTGTATTCATGATTTCAAGTAAATGTATGTATCATTTTTGTTCTTTTGTGCTTTGTGTGTGGGTGTTGTGTGTGCTATGTGCAGGTTTTGTTTGGACTATGTGCAGGTGCTGTAATGTGTGTAGGTGTTGGGTAGGTTCTGTGCAGGTTCTGGTATTGGATAGGATCTTTGGCCTTTATCAGCGCTAGTTAAGCGTTGATAAATGGATAATATATCAGCGCTATTTTGAGCGCTGATAAAGGTAGTTTTTATCAGCACTCACAATAGCGTTGATATATTATACATTTATCAGCGTTGAAAATAGCACTGATAAATACTACCTTTATCAGTGCTTGCTTAGCGCTGATAAAGGGGTACTTTTATTAGCGCTTTTTTTACCGCTGCTAAAAGTCCCCATTTATCAGCGCTATTTTTAGTGCTGATAAAGGGGACCCCCATTTATCTTCGCTGAGATTAACAGCACTTTTTTAGTGCTATTATAAGTCATATTTTTAGTAGTGTAGCGGGAATGGTAAGTCTAAGTTGGTTTTATATTCTCATCATCCAGATAAGAAGGATATGGTGAGTTTCACACCATTTGATCCTAGATAACCCCCTCCACTATTGGAAAGGGAAGAGCTGAGAGGGGCTTAGCATCAAGTTAAGACTTCGTAGTGGGTTGTTCATCCAAAAAATCATGGCTAAGGACGTGGTTGTGATGATTGGGCTGGTGCACGAGGGCGTGGCCGAATGTCCACCAAGTCTTCTTCCAAAGGGCTCACTCTGGAGTAGTAAAATCTTGAGGAGAAGTAATTTGTGCTCTCTAATCAAAGAAACTCACAGTCAGAGTGGGAATCTGGTGATGATGATGATGATTCTGATCATGATTATAAGAATGATCCTGTTATGGATGTGTAGGTTTCTTATTTGGATGAGGACATGTCCTTGTTTGGCCTCGTCCACCCTCTTCTCTTTGTCATTTTTATTCTTCTAATAAATTTTTTAGGAGAGGGATTGTCTATCTCCTGAACCTTTTGAGTATATATATTTAAAAATTATTTATATATAATTATAAATATATTTATATAAATATATATATTAATATATAATAATCAATATAATAAATATATTTACTATTTAAATATATTTATTATAATTTTATAATTATTTAAATATTTATTTATTTATTTATAATTTCATAAATAATTTTAAAAAATATATATATATATTTATGATTATATAATTAAATGTTTAATTTATAAAATTATTAAAAAAACATTTAAATTGGTTAATTATATAAATTTCAAACATATTTTAAATGCAAAAACATGATAAATAAAAATGAATAAATATTATTCATATAAATTATATTGAAAATATTACATGTATATAAAGTAAATAAATAAATATTTAAATAAATATTAAAAAATGATTAAATACATTTTTAACATTATTAATGAATGTATAAAACTAAATGCATAAATTAAATTACATAAATTACAAAAATATTGAAAAATGAATTTTTAACAGTTATGTCAATTACAAACATCCATATGTAGACATACACATCTACACACACATGTACACACACACACATGTATATACTCACATAAGGGTTTCATTAAAGGAATTAAGAGAGGCTCTTTCTTCCCACAATTCCTTCATCAGGGTAACCACATCTAGTCCGATGATATGCCAAAAACGTTTGAAAAACAGTGCATGAAACTCATCAGGCCCCGAGGACTTACCCGAATGGCTTGAAGGCCTTCATTTTTATTGATTTTTGATAACCCCCATTTCAAGGGATGAGGGGGAACCCTTACAAGTCTTGTACACTTAGTGATTACATGGCCCATAGGCTTAAGAGACATTACATGACCCGAATGTCTTAGGAAATTCAACCAGACTATAACTACAAGGAACTGCTCCTCCCCAGCATCTGCATCATGATGGTAGCTCTCCACCTTCACATGGTTTTCTGGCTAAGCTTCACATGCAAGCACAAGATTGTCCTGATGGCATAGCCATACCCTCTCATTCTTCCAAATCCATTGGTTCTGCTCTAATGAGTGCACCTACTCATAATCCACCATTAGGGCTGCTCCTTTTTTGTAGAGTCTGTCTGGGGAAACTACATGTGGTCCGAAGGCCTTAAGGTGGCCCAAAGGCCTTAAAGGTAGCCCAAAATCCCTACTAACCCAAAGGTCCCCAAGTACTTCATTCTCATAGATCTCTCTTTTCAACTTACAGTTAAAATCCTCCGTGACAATTTTTGGAATACTGATAGTCTGGCACAAAGGAGTATCAATACATTCCTCTTTATGGAGGTTTCTAAAAAAAATTAGGATAATGGATAGAAGATTATTGTTATCATAAATAACCCTACTAGTATGATCCTAGATTTGAGATATATTGTTTTTACTTTTCCTTGCAGACAATCTTTGGTAAAAAAGTGAGTATTCTGGTCACCCTCCTTCATATGGGATTCTCTTTCCCACAAAAACCAAAATCTCTCCTTCTCCCTCAATTATGCGTTAATATTCTTTTCTCTATATGAGATATCCCTGAGTACAGAGTTACAAAAAGGAAAAGAGTGTAGTCTCTTCAAGCAATTTCTTGCATCAATTTTTCAACATCCCCAAATCTTACTGAACTCCACTTCTGTAAACAGGAGGAAATACTACAATTATTGAAAGTTATGGACCGGTTGGGTCCCTGTCATTATGATCGTACCACCTTATTATGCTATGTCCTTATTCAAATTTCTGGAAAATCTTTATGATCATATCCATTACTGGTTGGCCAACTTCTGGTCGGGATCCCAAGAGGGAAAACATAACACACATTGAATGTCATGGGAAAAACTATGTGTTTTAAAGTTCTGTGGAGATCTCATTTTTAGGAATCTCAAATGGTTTAATGATTCACTTTTGGCAAAACAAGGATGTCGCCTTCTGACATACACAAATACCATGTTCTCAAATGTGTTACGGGCCAAATATTTCCCTCGCTCTAATTTTTCGCACACCCAGTTGGGGGTGAGGCCGAGTTTTTTGGAGAGAAGCATTTGGGGTGATAAATCTCTTCTTTATTTAGGTTGCATTTGGAGAATTACTGATGGAAATGATTTGAGTGTTTTAAATGAACAGTGGATGGAAAATGGCATCAATCGTAAAGTATCCATGATTTCTACTTCAGGATTTGAAAATGCAAAGGTGCGAGACCTGATAAATGACTCCCTTGATGACTGGGATCGAGTGATGATTTTCAACTAGTGTAATGATGTCGATCGCACTCTTGTTCAAGGTATCCCTCTCACACCAGATATGTGGAAGGATCGAATTTGCTGGACTAGGGTATCCTTTGGGGTGTTTTTAGTTTGATCGGGTTACAAAATACGGGTTCATGGCATGGACCAAGTCTTTCCCGATAATCATTTGGAAGAGTCTCTGGTTACTAACCTCCCCTCCCACGGTGAAATTTTTTTAGTGGTAGGTCTGCTCTGGGGTCCTGCATACCCATGACCTTTTGGGGAGATGTCATCTTGTGGATGACGACAGTTGTCATTTGTGTCTCCAAGAGGTGGAATCTTCTTTGCATGCTATTCTTTTCTGTCATAGGGTGGAAGGGGTGTGGAAGGAATGAGAATCAGATTTCAAAAAGTTCTTTGATCAATCTATTAGGTGGATCCAAAACATCATTAAATGGGAATCTTCATTGGAAACAAGGGTGGTAGGGCTGATTTGAACAATTTCTTGGCTGGTGTGGACTCGATGAAATGAATTCACACTACCACAAAACTGGGCAAGGCATGCGCCTGCCTTTATCAGCGCTAACAGTAAAGCGCTAATAAAGGGCCGGGCCTTTATCAGCGCTAACAAAAGCGCTGATAAAGGTCCACTTTATCAGTGCTAAAACAAGCGCTGATAAAGGTGTACCCTTTATCAGCTCTTTTTTTAGCGCTGATAAAGGTGTACCCTTTATCAGCGCTTTTTTAGCGCTGATAAAGGCTTTCCCCTTTATCAGCGCTTTTTTTAGCGCTGATAAAGGGATTATTTATCAGCACTAAAAAAGCATTGATAAAGGTTTTATTTATCAGCGCTTTTCATTTAAGCACTGATAAATACACCCTTTATCAGCGCTTTTTACTAGCACTGATAAAGGCTCACGCGGATTTGTTAAAAACCCGCGGGTCCTCTTCCTCCTCCCTGCACCCGGTCAAGCTCTCGCGGAAGCCCTCCTCTGCGCCGCTGTCGCCGCCTCCTCCTCCTCCGCCACGGCCACTGCCTCCTCCTTCTCCTCCTCCTTCTCCTCCTCCTCTGGCCGCTGCCTCCTCCTCCTCCGGTCACCGCCTCCTCCTCCTCATCATCCTCCACCGTGGACTCGTCCTCCTCCTCCTCCACCGGCACTTCCTCCTCCTCCTCCTAGTCTGTGGCCTCATCCTCCTCCTCCACCACCGGAGCCTCCTCCTCCTCTGCCTACTCTGCTACCTCCTCCTCCATCGCGGCCTCCTCCTCCTCCTCCTCCTCCTCCTCTGCTGCCTCCGCTGCCTCCGCTGCCTCCGCCCTGCCTCCACCCTACCTCCGCCCTGCCTCTGCCCTGCCTCCGCGCTGCCTCTGCGCTGCCTCCGGTGCCTCCGCTGTTGACACCTCCTTCTCCTCCACCACTGGGTCCTCCTCCTTAAGGTGATTCAAATTGAATTTTCATGAATTAATTATGTTTGGAATGGGTAAGTGTTTGGCCAACTATTCTTCGTGTTGAATCTTCAGTTTCCATGGGTGGTTTGGGATTGTGGTTATGTTTTGATCCTGACTATGGGTTGTTTTTATGATTTCCCACTACTTCATTAGATTTATTTAGTTATTCTTATGTTTTGGTGTTTTCATTTGGTTCATGTATCTCTTTATATCCCCACGAACGATTATCTTATGGCTATTAATTTTGAGATGGGTTTGAGGAAATATATCAGATTTATTCTTATTGTTCTAAGTCTACCAACCTATTTTTAGGTGTTTCCCAAGGTATTGATGTGAGAGGAATATTTTAATTGAAATATTGGTCTCAATGGTGTTCCATTAATGGGTGGTGTAGGCTCCACTTTTTTAAGGGCTCTTAGTTAAAATAAGAGGCTTCAAATGGTGGAGGATCACATCCTAAAAGAAAGGGGGATTCTTAATAGGGAAATAATACATAGACGAGTCTAATCCAGAAAAAATCAATGCAGTAGAGGTCATTCATGAGGACTCATAATCTTGGCCAACCACAATTCGAGGTGAATTTTTTTTAATTCTTCTATAGTATTGGTTTCATTTCAAAATGGTGAATACTAGTCATTAATTTCACATATTTTTTTATTACTTGGTTATGACGGCAGAGTTTATGAATTATTTCATGTATTTCCTAACCCTTTTGGGTAGGAAAAATGGTCATGGTTTCATGTTCTTTGAGAGTTGTGTTGTGGTACTTGGCATGGAGGACATTTCGGAATTCCATGTTTTGGACCTGGTCTTTTCCGACCTCATTATCGTCTTGGATTTTTTTTATTGGATTTAGTGCACTAGATGACTATTATCACCATTGGGTTCAGTTACTTAGTCTTAACAAGAGATTCCATGTCTTTTATGGAGATTGTGATCTATAACCATGGAGGGTATGACAAGTTGATTCTATGTTATGGTTCATATCATGTCATTTTTCCAAGGTTTTCCTTGGGGTTGTTGAGAAGTGTTCTTCATGTGAAATTCCAGTGGTCATGGAAAAGTACACAAAATCATTTCTAGAGGACTTAATGGGATAACCTCCCCAATGAGTGTTTGCGTTTTCTATTTATTTGCTTCACAGGAAGATCCCATTTTCATTGCATCACATCATAAGGCTCTGGCCGATTTAGAGGAGCTAAAAGATCAGCTAGAAGATCTTTAGGGAAATGGTTCTATCTATATGATCATGTCACTATGGGATTTTCCAATTCTGTTGTCAATGAATTCATATCATAGCCTATTAATTTTAACAGTCTACCGTAGTCATAGCCAGGTGACAGTAATTAATAATTACATATTGCTTATAATTGATGATTTGTTTGACCATCTTATAAGGTTCTATTGGTTTTTGAAAATTTTCTAGAGATCAGGGTACCAAAAGTTGAGGGTTTGGGAAGACGATGCTCAAAAGATAGATTTTTAAAGTCGATATGAAAATTTAAATTATTTATGAATTCCATTTGGGATCACCAATGCTCTATCTATTTCATGGAACTGATGAACTAGATCTTTAATATCTTTCTAGACACCTCCATTTTCGTTTTTTTAGAATACTTCTTGGTGTATTACAATATATAGGAGGAGTAATCCGATAATCTGAAGGTTGTTTTGGGTGTTTTTAGAGAGCTTTGTATTTATTACAATATTATAAATTCCCCATATTTTGTTTAAGAAGTATTGTTTCATGGTCACATTATTTCGTTGGAAGGAGTTCTAGGTTATCCAGAAAAGGTTCGAGAAGTCATTTCTCCTCTAACCTATATACTCATCCTATGGATTTAAAATAAGATGAATATAAATAAAGAATGGATGAATTCCAATCGGTTGACAAAAGAGTATGAAGAAGGCGTGAAAGAATTTATCAAGTTTGCAAAAGATCATGCATGTGACTCTTCTCAAATCCTTTGTTCGTGTTTACGTTGTTGTTATTCAAAACAAATTAGTCCAGATGAGTTGGAAGTACACTTGATCTGTCACGGAATAGATCAAAGTTATACATGTTGGAATAAACACGGGGAAACAACGAATGTAAGTAGTGACTGGGGTGACACTGCGTTTTATGGATCATCTAATATGATTACAAACATGAATAATGAAGATGACCGTATGGAGGATGTGATTACAGATGTGAATGATGATGAAGATCGTATTGAGAAAATGACAAGGACCTTCGAAGATGAACTTCGTGATTTCCCAAAATTGTTTGAGAAGTTAAAAAGTTGTGCAAAGACGCCATTGTATGCTGGTTGCACTAAATATACAGCATTGTCAGCCGTACTGAAGCTGTATAATTTGAAAGAAGATAATGGGTGGAGTGATGACAGTTTTACGAAACTACTTTCCCTCTTGAATGACATGCTCCCAGAAGACAATGAGCTCCTGATTCGAACATACGATGCCAAACGAATGCTATGCTCTATGGGTATGATCTCTGAAAGAATACACGCATCACCAGCTTTGAGGCGAGCCATTCCCCTCAAAGACCTGACTTAACCGAGGTAATCAATGTTATAATATTCGTTTTTGTGAGATGTGAATCACAAAGACACTGATACCTTTCATGTAATGATATTCTGCAGGGTGAAAATGACTATGATTTATATCTGTCAACTCCCACCCATCGCCTTGTAGCGAGGGCTACGGTGTTCAATATGCAGAATGACACGCTACACTCCAGACCACTTCCAACCGGTCATGTAAAAGTGTCGATTAACGTAGCTCATGAGCCGAGCGCCGAGCTACCCGTGCCAAATGACGATGAAGAAATTCATATGGTGGAAAAAGCTTTTGGAACATTCGTTGCATGGTCGTCAAATCTTGTAAAAAACATGTCGAGCAGGAGGTATTCATTTCCAGTTCATTTTTCAAGCAGAACCTTTTGTTGTACCTCTCGTACCTCTCGTGGTTTAATTTTCATGATCACAATCACTCTCTTATTTATTTAATCTTGTTTTAAGTGTTTTTGGATGATAGGCATGATTTCAGGTTTCCAAGGAATTGGGCCAAGAAAGCCAGAAGGCAAAAGTGGACTGATTTTCAGTCCACCAGCCAACCGGTGGATGACCACCGGCCAGCCGATGGAGTCTTGACAGAAGGCATCCTTTCTGTCCAGACCACCGGCCAACCGGTGTCCCATCACCGGCCAGCCGGTGGAACCCAGACAGAAGGGACAGCTACTGCCTCTTCACCGGCCAGCCGGTGGAGCCTGGGCAGAAGGCCCCTCCTTTTTCAAAGCACCGGCCAACTGGTGGCCAAGCACCGGTCAGCCGGTGGAGCCAGTCAAACTAGCTGTTGGGCTTTGACCAGACTTGTCCACTTGACTCCCAACGGCTCCGAAGGCCTCTCCAACGGCTCCGAAGACCCCCAAAGGCCATTTGAGGGTTCCCCCTCTATAAATAAAGGACTAGGAAGCCCCAGAAACGTACGGTAGCCCAAGGGAACATTGTTCGATCATTTGGCGAACCTCCGGCGCATTCCTCCAAGGAACCCCCACATGCTCCAACTCATTTCCACATCCAAGGAGCACCACCATAGAAGCTTGGGAACGTTCTTCATCAACTCCAATCAATCCATTGGTGCCCAAGACTTCTCCTCTTACGGTTTTTCATTGTTTTATTATTTTGAGCATCAATTTGGGTTTTGTGCCTACAAACCCCTCTTTCTCTCATCCTCTCTTTGTTTGGGTTTTCACACCACCTTCAAGGTGTGAAGAGGTTAGTCAAGCCTTCCCTTTAAAAGGCTTGAGTCATAGGTGAGCTAGCCTTCACCTGTAAGAAGGCCAGTGGGTTCTTGCTCAACCATTAAAAGCAAGTTGTAATAGGTTCTAGACTACCTTAAAGTCTAGTGGGTTTCTTGCTAAAACCATTAAAAAGCAAGCGGTAGTAAATCTCTCAACGGTTGAGTTGGGAGCGGAGACGTAGGCTTTGGTTTAAGCCGAACTCCGTTATCAAGTTTTGTGTCTTGCCTCTTTTATTTCCGCTGCACTTTGAAAATTGTTTTAAATTGCTAATTAATTTTTAAAAGGAAATTCACCCCCCCTCTTGCCATCACTCTCCACCCAACATTTGGTACCAGAGGCAAAATTTGATTAATACCCTAACCGGTTTCGAATTCAATATCCTTTGTGATGGCTTCAACTTCTTTCGCCCCCGAAGGCTATTCTTTGGGTCGTGCTCCATTTTTTGATGGAACCGACTATACTTATTGGAAAACCCGCATGACCACTTTTCTTAGAAGTATAGGTTATCATATTTATAAAATTGTCATGCATGGTTATTCTCATTCTTCTCCTGATGAATCCAAATGGACTCAAGCCGATATTAAAAATTTCGAACTTGATGGCAAAGCCATGAATGCTCTTCATTGCGGCCTTGATCGTAATGAATTCAATCGAGTTTCCACATGTACCTCATCACATGAAATCTGGAAACTTTTGGAAGTTACCCATGAGGGGACCAACAAAGTCAAGGATACTCGATTGGATATGTTCCGTCAAGATTTTGAGTCTTTCACCATGCACCCACATGAATCAATAACTGAAATGTGTACACATTTTACTGATGTTTGCAATGGGAGAAAGTCCCTTGGTGATGATGTTTCTGCAGAAATGATGGTCAAAAAGATCCTTTGGATCCTACCAAGCTCATGGGCATTGAAAGTCATGGCAATCCAAGAAGCAAAAGACATCAAGAACATGCCGGTCGAAGAACTCATCGGATCCCTCATGACCTACGAGATCACCATGAGGAGGCAGGCTGAAAAGGAAGGCAAACCGATCAAGGTTCCAAAGAACATCGCCTTCAAAGTTCAAAAAGAAGAAAGCTCCTCCTCCTCATCGTCTTCCTCTTCAAGCGGCGATTCAGAAATGGAGAATCTTGCCCGCAAAATGCACAAATTCATGAAGAAGCACAAGAAGAAGAAATCCCGCAAGGCTCAACCCAACGAAAAATCCGAGCCCGAGGTAACATGTTACGGGTGTGGCAAGAAAGGCCATTACAAGCCCGATTGTCCACTCAACAAGAAAAAGGCCAAGCAAAAGGAAAAGAAGAAGGCATTCAAGGCCACATGGAGTGATAGCTCCACATCCTCCTCCTCCTCCTCCTCAAGTGACAACGGTAAAAAATGCCTAATGGCATTTCATGAGGTATCCTCTTCCGACTCCTCTTCCTCTTATTCTTCCAATTATTTCAATCATTTATCTTATGAGGATCTCCAACATGCTAGAGATCAATTGGAGGAAGGTTTTCACGAACTTTCTTCCAAATTTGTTGCTTTAAAAAATAATTTCAAAAAACTTTCTTCCGAAAAGGAACAACCTCTCAAAGAAAAGGAGGAGTTATCCCTCAAGATACAAAACCTTCCCGATGTTGATTCTATGGAATTAACAATCAAGGATTTAAGGGAATCCCTAGCTAAGTTCACTCAAGGTGAACAAAATTTGACCAAATTACTTGGTTCCCAATGCATATCTAGAACCACCCAAGGGCTTGGCTATTCCAAGCAAGCTTCCTCTTCCCATGCTCCAACTATTTTTGTAAGGGGGAGCTCCCAATATAAATTTTGCAACTATTGTAAAAAACTCAGGCACTTAATTTATGAGTGCGATTGCAAAAATGCCCGGTATGGAAGGCCCAAAACCATTTCCTTTAATGATGAATTTTTTAGGAGAAGACCCGCCACTAGACAAGTGTGGATTGAAAAATCCCTTTTAGCGAGTCTCACCGGACCAAAATTTGTCTCGGTTCTAAAATCCTCTCCCCGGTGATTTGTTGTTTTTATTTAGGGGGAGTTAGGAACGTTTAATCCTTTTTGCGTTTTTCAATTCAAAACTTTCAATTCAAAACCTTCAATTCAAAACTTTCAATTCAAAACTTTCAATTCAAAACTTTCAATTCAAATTTCAAAAATTTCAATTGGTTTAAAAACTCTATCTTGTTTTTCAACCTTTCCCTCAATCAAGTTTTATGCCCCGTGCTATTTTGATAATCACAAAGGGGGAGAAATTCTTGGTTGATTGGGGGAGAAATCTTTCTCTCATGCTTTGCTTTACTTTTCAATTTATCCTTTAAAGCATGCCTTTCATTTCAGTCTTTTACATTGCTTGTTTTTAGTGATTGTGATCATCAAAATAGGGGGAGATTGTTGTACCTCTCGTACCTCTCGTGGTTTAATTTTCATGATCACAATCACTCTCTTATTTATCTAATCTTGTTTTAAGTGTTTTTGGATGATAGGCATGATTTCAGGTTGCCAAGGAATTGGGCCAAGAAAGCCAGAAGGCAAAAGTGGACTGATTTTCAGTCCACCGGCCAACCGGTGGATGACCACCGGCCAGCCGATGGAGTCTTGACAGAAGGCATCCTTTCTGTCCAGACCACCGGCCAACCGGTGTCCCATCACCGGCCAGCCGGTGGAACCCAGACAGAAGGGACAGCTACTGCCTCCTCACCGGCCAACCGGTGGCCTCCTCACCAGCCAGCCGGTGGAGCCTGGGCAGAAGGCCCCTCCTTTTTCAAAGCACCGGCCAACCGGTGGCCAAGTACCGGACAGCCGGTGGAGCCAGTCAAACTAGCCGTTGGGCTTTGACCAGACTTGTCCACTTGACTCCCAACGGCTGTGAAGGCCTCTCCAACGGCTCCGAAGACCCCCAAAGGCCATTTGAGGGTTCCCCCTCTATAAATAAAGGACTAGGAAGCCTCAGAAACATACGGTATCCCACGGGAACATTGTTCGATCATTTGGCGAACCTCCGGCGCATTCCTCCAAGGAACCCCCACTTGCTCCAACTCATTTCCACATCCAAGGAGCACCACCATAGAAGCTTGGGAGTGCTCTTCATCAACTCCAATCAATCCATTGGCGCCCAAGACTTCTCCTCTTACGGTTTTTCATTGTTTTATTATTTTGAGCATCAATTTGGGTTTTGTGCCTACAAACCCCTCTTTCTCTCATCCTCTCTTTGTTTGGGTTTTCACACCACCTTCAAGGTGTGAAGAGGTTAGTCAAGCCTTCCCTTTAAAAGGCTTGAGTCATAGGTGAGCTAGCCTTCACCTGTAAGAAGGCTAGTGGGTTCTTGCTCAACCATTAAAATCAAGCGGTAATAGGTTCTAGACTACCTTAAAGTCTAGTGGGTTTCTTGCTAAAACCATTAAAAAGCAAGAGGTAGTAAATCTCTCAATGGTTGAGTTAGGAGTGGAGACGTAGGCTTTGGTTTAAGCCGAACTCCGTTATCAAGTTTTGTGTCTTGCCTCTTTTATTTCCGCTGCACTTTGAAAATTGTTTTAAATTGTTAATTAATTTTTAAAAGGAAATTCACCCCCCCCCCTCTTGCCATCACTCTCCGCCCAACATTTGGTACCAGAGGCAAAATTTGAGTAATACCCTAACCGGTTTCAAATTAAAGATCCTTTGTGATGGCTTCAACTTCTTTCACCCCCGAAGGCTATTCTTTGGGTCGTGCTCCATTTGTTGATGGAACCGACTATACTTATTGGAAAACCCGCATGACCACTTTTCTTAGAAGTATAGGTTATCCTATTTATAAAATTTTCATGCATGGTTATTCTCTTTCTTCTCCCGATGAATCCAAATGGACTCAAGCCGATATTAAAAATTTCTAACTTGATGGCAAAGCTATGAACCCTCTTCATTGCGGCCTTGATCGTAATGAATTCAATCGAGTTTCCACATGCACCTCATCACATGAAATCTGGAAACTTTTGGAAGTTACCCATGAGGGGACCAACAAAGTCAAGGATACTCGATTGGATATGTTCCGTCAAGATTTTGAGTCTTTCACCATGCACCCACATGAATCAATAACTAAAATGTTTACACGTTTTACTGATGTTTGCAATGGGAGAAAGTCCCTTGGTGATGATGTTTCTGCAGAAATGATGGTCAAAAAGATCCTTTGGATCCTACCAAGCTCATGGGCACCGAAAGTCATGGCAATCCAAGAAGCAAAAGACATCAAGAACATGCCGGTCGAAGAACTCATCGGATCCCTCATGACCTATGAGATCACCATGAGGAGGCAGGCTGAAAAGGAAGGCAAACCGATCAAGGTTCCAAAGAACATCGCCTTCAAAGTTCAAAAAGAAGAAAGCTCCTCCTCCTCATCGTCTTCCTCTTCAAGCGGTGATTCAGAAATGGAGAATCTTGCCCGCAAAATGCACAAATTCATGAAGAAGCACAAGAAGAAGAAATCCCGCAAGGCTCAACCCAACGAAAAATATGAGCCCGAGGTAACATGTTACGGGTGTGGCAAGAAAGGCCATTACAAGCCCGATTGTCCACTCAACAAGAAAAAGCCCAAGCAAAAGGAAAAGAAGAAGGCATTCAAGGCCACATGGAGTGATAGCTCCACATCCTCCTCCTCCTCCTCCTCAAGTGACAACGGTAAAAAATGCCTAATGGCATTTCATGAGGTATCCTCTTCCGACTCCTCTTCCTCTTGTTCTTCCAATTCTTTCAATCATTTATCTTATGAGGATCTCCAACATGCTAGAGATCAATTGGAGGAAGGTTTTCACGAACTTTCTTCCAAATTTGTTTCTTTAAAAAAGAATTTCAAAAAACTTTCTTCCGAAAAGGAACAACCTCTCAAAGAAAAGGAGGAGTTGTCCCTCAAGATCCAAAACCTTCCCGATGTTGATTCTATGGAATTAACAATCAAGGATTTAAGGGAATCCCTAGCTAAGTTCACTCAAGGTGAACAAAATTTGACCAAATTACTTGGTTCCCAATGCATATCTAGAACCACCCAAGGGCTTGGCTATTCCAAGCAAGCTTCCTCTTCCCATGCTCCAACTATTTTTGTAAGGGGGAGCTCCCAATATAAATTTTGCAACTATTGTAAAAAACCCGGGCACTTAATTTATGAGTGCGATTGCAAAAATGCCCGGTATGGAAGGCCCAAAACCATTTCCTTTAATGATGAATTTTTTAGGAGAAGACCCGCCACTAGACAAGTGTGGATTGAAAAATCCATTTTAGCGAGTCTCACCGGACCAAAATTTGTCTCGGTTCTAAAATCCTCTCCCCGGTGATTTGTTGTTTTTATTTAGGGGGAGTTAGGATCCTTTAAGCCTTTTTGCGTTTTTCAATTCAAAACTTTCAATTCAAAACCTTCAATTCAAAACTTTCAATTCAAAACTTTCAATTCAAAACTTTCAATTCAAATTTCAAAAATTTCAGTTGGTTTAAAAACTCTATCTTGTTTTTCAACCTTTCCCTCAATCAAGTTTTATGCCCCGTGCTATTTTGATAATCACAAAGGGGGAGAAATTCTTGGTTGATTGGGGGAGAAATCTTTCTCTCATGCTTTGCTTTACTTTTCAATTTATCCTTTAAAGCATGCCTTTCATTTCAGTCTTTTACATTGCTTGTTTTTAGTGATTGTGATCATCAAAATAGGGGGAGATTGTTGTACCTCTCGTACCTCTCGTGGTTTAATTTTCATGATCACAATCACTCTCTTATTTATCTAATCTTGTTTTAAGTGTTTTTGGATGATAGGCATGATTTCAGGTTGCCAAGGAATTGGGCCAAGAAATCCAGAAGGCAAAAGTGGACTGATTTTCAGTCCACCGGCCAACCGGTGTCCCATCACCGGCCAGCCGGTGGAACCCAGACAGAAGGGACAGCTACTGCCTCCTCACCGGCCAACCGGTGGCCTCCTCACCGGCCAGCCGGTGGAGCCTGGGCAGAAGGCCCCTCCTTTTTCAAAGCACCAGCCAACCGGTGGCCAAGCACCGGTCAGCCGGTGGAGCCAGTCAAACTAGCCGTTTGGCTTTGACCAGACTTGTCCACTTGACTCCCAACGGCTCTGAAGGCCTCTCCAACGGCTCCGAAGACCCCCAAAGGCCATTTTAGGGTTCCCCCTCTATAAATAAAGGACTAGGAAGCCTCAGAAACGTACGGTAGCCCACGGGAACATTGTTCGATCATTCGGCGAACCTCCGGCGCATTCCTCCAAGGAACCCCCACTTGCTCCAACTCATTTCCACATCCAAGGAGCACCACCATAGAAGCTTGGGAGCGCTCTTCATCAACTCCAATCAATCCATTGGCGCCCAAGACTTCTCCTCTTACGGTTTTTCATTGTTTTATTATTTTGAGCATCAATTTGGGTTTTGTGCCTACAAACCCCTCTTTCTCTCATCCTCTCTTTGTTTGGGTTTTCACACCACCTTCAAGGTGTGAAGAGGTTAGTCAAGCCTTCCCTTTAAAAGGCTTGAGTCATAGGTGAGCTAGCCTTCACCTGTAAGAAAGCCAGTGGGTTCTTGCTCAACCATTAAAAGCAAGCGGTAATAGGTTCTAGACTACCTTAAAGTCTAGTGGGTTTCTTGATAAAACCATTAAAAAGCAAACAGTAGTAAATCTCTCAATGGTTGAGTTGGGAGCGGAGACGTAGGCTTTGGTTTAAGCCGAACTCCGTTATCAAGTTTTGTGTCTTGCCTCTTTTATTTCCGCTGCACTTTGAAAATTGTTTTAAATTGTTAATTAATTTTTAAAAGGAAATTCACCCCCCCTCTTGCCATCACTCTCCGCCCAACATTTGGTACCAGAGGCAAAATTTGAGTAATAACCTAACCGGTTTCAAATTCAAGATCCTTTGTGATGGATTCAACTTCTTTCGCCCCCGAAGGCTATTCTTTGGGTCGTGCTCCATTTTTTGATGGAACCGACTATACTTATTGGAAAACCCGCATGACCACTTTTCTTAGAAGTATAGGTTATCCTATTTATAAAATTGTCATGCATGGTTATTCTCTTTCTTCTCCCGATGAATCCAAATGGACTCAAGCCGATATTAAAAATTTCGAACTTGATGGCAAAGCTATGAACGCTCTTCATTGCGGCCTTGATCGTAATGAATTCAATCGAGTTTCCACATGCACCTCATCACATGAAATCTGGAAACTCTTGGAAGTTACCCATGAGGGGACCAACAAAGTCAAGGATACTCGATTGGATATGTTCCGTCAAGATTTTGAGTCTTTCACCATGCACCCACATGAATCAATAACTGAAATGTTTACACGTTTTACTGATGTTTGCAATGGGAGAAAGTCCCTTGGGGATGATGTTTCTGCAGAAATGATGGTCAAAAAGATCCTTTGGATCCTACCAAGCTCATGGGCACCGAAAGTCGTGGAAATCCAAGAAGCAAAAGACATCAAGAACATGCCGGCCGAAGAACTCATCGGATCCCTCATGACCTATGAGATCACCATGAGGAGGCAGGCTGAAAAGGAAGGCAAACCGATCAAGGTTCCAAAGAACATCGCCTTCAAAGTTCAAAAAGAAGAAAGCTCCTCCTCCTCATCGTCTTCCTCTTCAAGCGGCGATTCAGAAATGGAGAATCTTGCCCGCAAAATGCACAAATTCATGAAGAAGCACAAGAAGAAGAAATCCCGCAAGGCTCAACCCAACGAAAAATCTGAGCCTGAGGTAACATGTTACGGGTGTGGCAAGAAAGGCCATTACAAGCCCGATTTTCCACTCAATAAGAAAAAGGCCAAGCAAAAGGAAAAGAAGAAGGCATTCAAGGCCACATGGAGTGATAGCTCCACATCCTCCTCCTCCTCCTCCTCAAGTGACAACGGTAAAAAATGCCTAATGGCATTTCATGAGGTATCCTCTTCTGACTCCTCTTCCTCTTGTTCTTCCAATTCTTTCAATCATTTATCTTATGAGGATCTCCAACATGCTAGAGATCAATTGGAGGAAGGTTTTCACGAACTTTCTTCCAAATTTGTTGCTTTAAAAAAGAATTTCAAAAAACTTTCTTCCGAAAAGGAACAACCTCTCAAAGAAAAGGAGGAGTTGTCCCTCAAGATCCAAAACCTTCCCGATGTTGATTCTATGGAATTAACAATCAAGGATTTAAGGGAATCCCTAGCTAAGTTCACTCAAGGTGAACAAAATTTGACCAAATTACTTGGTTCCCAATGCATATCTAGAACCACCCAAGGGCTTGGCTATTCCAAGCAAGCTTCCTCTTCCCATGCTCCAACTATTTTTGTAAGGGGGAGCTCCCAATATAAATTTTGCAACTATTGTAAAAAACCCGGGCACTTAATTTATGAGTGCGATTGCAAAAATGCCCGGTATGGAAGGCCCAAAACCATTTCCTTTAATGATGAATTTTTTAGGAGAAGACCCGCCACTAGACAAGTGTGGATTGAAAAATCCCTTTTAGCAAGTCTCACCGGACCAAAATTTGTCTCGGTTCTAAAATCCTCTCCCCGG
The DNA here is from genome assembly GCA_963277665.1 of Viscum album. NCBI lineage: Eukaryota > Viridiplantae > Streptophyta > Magnoliopsida > Santalales > Viscaceae > Viscum > Viscum album. Next base: position 1,223,305,050 of record OY728156.1, on the reverse strand, counting down.
TGATTTGTTGTTTTTATTTAGGGGGAGTTAGGATCATTTAAGCCTTTTTGCGTTTTTCAATTCAAAACTTTCAATTCAAAACCTTCAATTCAAAACTTTCAATTCAAAACATTCAATTCAAACCTTTCAATTCAAATTTCAAAAATTTCAATTGGTTTAAAAACTCTATCTTGTTTTTCAACCTTTCCCTCAATCAAGTTTTATGCCCCGTGCTATTTTGATAATCACAAAGGGGGAGAAATTCTTGGTTGATTGGGGGAGAAATCTTTCTCTCATGCTTTGCTTTACTTTTCAATTTATCCTTTAAAGCATGCCTTTCATTTCAGTCTTTTACATTGCTTGTTTTTAGTGATTGTGATCATCAAAATAGGGGGAGATTGTTGTACCTCTCGTACCTCTCGTGGTTTAATTTTCATGATCACAATCACTCTCTTATTTATCTAATCTTGTTTTAAGTGTTTTTGGATGATAGGCATGATTTCAGGTTGCCAAGGAATTGGGCCAAGAAAGCCAGAAGGCAAAAGTGGACTGATTTTCAGTCCACCGGCCAACCGGTGGATGACCACCGGCCAGCCGATGGAGTCTTGACAGAAGGCATCCTTTCTGTCCAGACCACCGGCCAACCGGTGTCCCATCACCGGCCAGCCGGTGGAACCCAGACAGAAGGGACAGCTACTGCCTCCTCACCGGCCAACCGGTGGCCTCCTCACCGGCCAGCCGGTGGAGCCTGGGCAAAAGGCCCCTCCTTTTTCAAAGCACCAGCCAACCGGTGGCCAAGCACCGGTCAGCCGGTGGAGCCAGTCAAACTAGCCGTTGGGCTTTGACCAGACTTGTCCACTTGACTCCCAACGGCTCCGAAGGCCTCTCCAACGGCTCCGAAGACCCCCAAAGGCCATTTGAGGGTTCTCCCTCTATAAATAAAGAACTAGGAAGCCTCGGAAACGTACGGTAGCCCACGGGAACATTGTTCGATCATTTGGCGAACCTCCGGCGCATTCCTCCATGGAACCCCCACTTGCTCCAACTCATTTCCACATCCAAGGAGCACCACCATAGAAGCTTGGGAGCGCTCTTCATCAACTCCAATCAATCCATTGGCGCCCAAGACTTCTCCTCTTACGGTTTTTCATTGTTTTATTATTTTGAGCATCAATTTGGGTTTTGTGCCTACAAACCCCTCTTTCTCTCATCCTCTCTTTATTTGGGTTTTCACACCACCTTCAAGGTGTGAAGAGGTTAGTCAAGCCTTCCCTTTAAAAGGCTTGAGTCATAGGTGAGCTAGCCTTCACCTGTAACAAGGCTAGTGGGTTCTTGCTCAACCATTAAAATCAAGATGTAATAGGTTCTAGATTACCTTAAAGTCTAGTGGGTTTCTTGCTAAAACCATTAAAAAGCAAGCGGTAGTAAATCTCTCAAGGGTTGAGTTGGGAGCGGAGACGTAGGCTTTGGTTTAAGCCGAACTCCGTTATCAAGTTTTGTGTCTTGCCTCTTTTATTTCCGCTGCACTTTGAAAATTGTTTTAAATTGTTAATTAATTTTTAAAAGGCAATTCACCCCCCCTCTTGCCATCACTCTCCACCCAACAACTTTAACATTAAATTAGAAAATGGCTGAACTGATGAATGTTATTACAGAAGGATAAAATGGAGAAGCTAAAACAAAAGAGTGGCTCCAACATTGGATCAACCAACCGATCAAAACGATCTACTGAGAGCGCGTTCACCCCGCCCGTTCTATATCCACATTTAATATCATTGCAAGCTCATGTGGATACGAAAATGAAAGACGGAAAGAGTCATACAATTGTTTGTGAAAAATATATGTACGGAGAGGAAACAATATTTTTCGTTAGTGCAGACGCTATTTCTGAGATCATCACATACGACTGGCTAGGCGCCTCAGTTATAAATGTATACATGAGGTATGTTTTCATGATTTGATTTTACAGAAGCTGATATACTTTGATAATTATGGATAAATACATCTCATATTTTTCACTGGCGTATATATGAAAAAAAATTGAAGGGATTTTCCCATGAATACAAATTTGGACTCGTTAGTCCTCACACCATTTCTACACAACGAACATAAATAGATTCTAATTTTCAGGCTGAATTGATGTCAAATCTGCTCAGAACGTTTCAAAGAAGAATTACGACTGACATGCTCTTTTTAATACCAATGATGCAAGGTTAAAACTCTACATTTTAATCATATCAATTATATTTTCATTTCTATCAGTACTTATTTCTTTTTGTGTTTTTAGGGAACATTGGATGCTCATTGCAGTCAATTTGGATACTCCAAAGATTTATTTTCTGAATTCACTGCATGGATATCCAACTAACCGACCACAGATGATGGCGATTGTCAATTTGTAATACACTAGATCCAACATTTTAGAACTAAATATCTAGTTATATAATTTATATTATCTTTTAATGAGGATTTTGTTATGATAGGGCGGTGTATGAATATCGTCTAAAGGCTGGAATGAATCCAGGGCGTAAGGACGAAAATGCCCACAAGATCTACAAATGGAGAAGTATCTGGGTATATATAATTATATTTCACTATCCAAATACATATCAAAACAAATTACTTATTTTTATCTATGTTTCTGCAGTGTCTGAAACAAACAAATGACAAGGACTGCGGTTATTATGTTTGTAAATTTATGAAAGAGATCGTATTTCATGAACAAACTAGCATCCCTGAAGAGGTATTTTTTAAAATAATTACTAATTTATTTAAAATAATTATTAATCCTTTGTGTATTTATATTTTTTTAGTACTACTATGACTGTCGCAAAAACTCCTATTCAGAAGATGATATAAATGTCTTTAGAAACGAATGGTCATTATACCTGATGGAAGAATGTAAACAAATAGGACAATGAAGGTGAATTCCTAATACTTATGTTATCTTTATATGGTAATTGATATCTCCCTTTACACTTATTGAGAATCTATGATCTCCCTTTCTTATGTTTCATATCCTTAGATTAGTGAATTCCTACTACTTAGTTTGAAAATGACATAAACTTTGGAAAACAACACCAATGACATACGGCAAACTGAGAAAACGCGTTCGGATTGTTTTGATACTTTAGGACAACGATCCACGAGTCATTTTTGACGTGTACGAAACGACCTCACCTCAATCCGACGCACGGTGTGACCGGTATGGCTAAAAGTGTCTGATATCAGTTTCAAATTGAGATAAACTTTGAAAAACAACACCAATGACATACACCAAACCGAGAAAACGCGTTCAGATTGTTTTGATACTTTAGGAAAATGATCCACAAGTCATTTGTGACGTGTACGAATCGACCTCACCTCAATCCAACGCACGATGTGACCGGTATGGCTAAAAGTGTCTGATATCAGTTTCAAATTGAGATAAACTTTGGAAAACAACACCAATGACATACGCCAAACTGAGAAAACGCATTTGGATTTTTTTGATACTTTAGGAAAACGATTCACGAGTCATTTTTGATGTGTACGAATTGACCGAACCTCAATCTGACGCACGGTGTGACTGGTATGGCTAAAAGTGTCTGATATCAGTTTCAAATTGAGATAAACTTTGGAAAACAACACCAATGACATACGTCAAACTGAGAAAACACGTTTGGATTGTTTTGATACTTTAGGAAAACGATCCACGAGTAATTTTTTACATGTATGAATCGACCGCACCTCAATCCGACGCACGGTGTGACCGGTATGGCTAAAAGTGTCTGATATCAGTTTCAAATTGAGATAAACTTTGGAAAACAACACCAATGACATACTCCAAACCGAGAAAACGCATTCGGATTATTTTGATACTTTAGGAAAACTATCCACGAGTCATTTTTGACGTGTACGAATCGACCGCACCTCAATCCAACGCACGGTGTGACCGGTATGGCTAAAAGTGTCTGATATCAGTTTCAAATTGAGATAAACTTTGGAAAACAACACCAATGACATACGGAAAACTGAGCAAATGCGTTCGGATTGTTTTGATACTTTAGGAAAACGATCCACGTGTCATTTGTGATGTGTACTAATTGACCTCACCTCAATCCGACGCACGACGTGACCGGTATGGATAAAAGTGTCTGATATCAGTTTCAAATTGAGATAAACTTTGGAAAACAACAACAATGACATACGCCAAACCGAGCAAACGCATTCGGATTGTTTTGATACTTTAGGAAAATGATCCACAAGTCATTTGTAACGTTTAAGAATTGACCGTACCTCAATCCGACGCACGGTGTGACCGGTATGGCTAAAAATGTCTGATATCAGTTTCAAATTGAGATAAACTTTGGAAAACAACACCAATGACATACGCCAAACCGAGCAAACGCGTTTGGATTGTTTTGATACTTTAGGAAAATGATCCAAGAGTCATTTTTGACGTGTACGAATCGACCGCACCTCAATCTGATGCACGGTGTGACCGGTGTGGCTAAAAGTGTCTGATATCAGTTTCAAATTGAGATAAACTTTGGAAAACAACACCAATGACATACGCCAAACCGAGCAAACGCGTTCGGATTGTTTTGATACTTTAGGAAAATGATCCACGAGTCATTTGTGACGTTTAAGAATTGACCGCACCTCAATCCGACGCACGGTGTGACCGTTATAGCTAAAAGTGTCTGATATCAGTTTCAAATTGAGATAAACTTTGGAAAACAACACCAATGACATACAGCAAATAGAGCAAACGCGTTCGGATTGTTTTGATACTTTAGGAAAATGATTCACGTGTCATTTGTGATGTGTACGAATCAACTGCACCTCAATCTGACACACGACGTGACCGGTATGGCTAAAAGTGTCTGATATCAGTTTCAAATTGAGATAAACTTTGGAAAACAACACCAATGACATACGCCAAACTGAGAAAACGCATTTGGATTTTTTTGATACTTTAGGAAAACGATTCACGAGTCATTTTTGACGTGTACGAATCGACCGCACCTCAATCCGACGCACAGTGTGACCGGTATGGCTAAAAGTGTCTGATATCAGTTTCAAATTGAGATAAACTTTGGAAAACAACACCAATGACATACGCCAAACCGAGCAAACGCGTTCGGATTGTTTTGATACTTTAGTACAACGATCCACGAGTCATTTGTGACGTGTAATAATCAATCGCACCTCAATCCGACGCACGGTGTGACCGGTATGGCTAAAAGTGTCTGATATCAGTTTCAAATTGAGATAAACTTTGGAAAACAACACCAATGACATACGCCAAACTGAAAAAACACATTCGGATTGTTTTGATACTTTAGGAAAACGATCCAAGAGTCATTTTTAACGTGTACGAATCGACCGCACCTCAATCCGACGCACGGTGTGACCGGTATGGCTAAAAGTGTCTGATATCAGTTTCAAATTGAGATAATCTTTGGAAAACAACATCAATGACATACGTCAAACCAAGCAAACGCTTTCGGATTGTTTTGATACTTTAGTACAACGATCCACAAGTCATTTGTGACGTGTAATAATTGACCGCACATCAATCCAACGCACGGTGTGACCGGTATGGCTAAAAGTGTCTGATATCGGTTTCAAATTGAGATAAACTTTGGAAAACAACACCAATGACATACGCCAAACTGAGCAAACGCATTCGGATTGTTTTGATACTTTAGGACAACGATCCACGCTTCATTTGTGACGTGTACGAATCGACCTCACCTCAATCTGATGCACGACGTGACCGGTATGGCTAAAAGTTTCTGATATCAGTTTCAAATTGAGATAAACTTTGGAAAACAACACCAATGACATACGCCAAACTGAACAAACGCGTTCAGATTGTTTTGATACTTTAGGACAACGATCCACGAGTCATTTGTGACGTGTACGAATCGACCGCACCTCAATCCGACGCACGGTGTGACCGGTATGGCTAAAAGTGTCTAATATCAGTTTCAAATTGAGATAAACTTTGGAAAACAACACCAATGACATACGCCAAACCGAGCAAACGCGTTCGGATTGTTTTGATACTTTAGGAAAACGATCCAAGATTCATTTGTGACGTGTACGAATCGACCACACCTCAATCCGACGAACGGTGTGACCGGTATGGATAAAAGTTTCTGGTATCAGTTTCAAATTGAGATAAACTTTGGAAAACAACACCAATGACATACGCCAAACCGAGCAAACGTGTTCGGATTGTTTTGATACTTTAGGACAACGATCCACGAGTCATTTGTGACGTGTACGAATCAACTGCACCTCAATCCGATGCACGGTGTGACCGGTATGGCTAAAAGTGGCTAAAAGTGTCTGATATCAGTTTCAAATTGAGATAAACTTTGGAAAACAACACCAATGACATACGTCAAACCGAGCAAACGCATTCGGATTGTTTTGATACTTTAGGACAACGATCCACGAGTCATTTGTGACGTGTACGAATCGACCGCACCTCAATCTGACGCACGGTGTGACCGGTATGGCTAAAAGTGTTTGATATCAGTTTCAAATTGAGATAAACTTTGGAAAACAACACCAATGACATACAGAAAACCGAGCAAACGCGTTCGGATTGTTTTGATACTTTAGGACAACGATCCACGAGTCATTTGTGACGTGTACGAATCGACCGCACCTCAATCCGACGCACGACGTGACCGGTATGACTAAAAGTGTATGATATCAGTTTCAAATTGAGATAAACTTTGGAATACAACACCAATGACATACGCCAAACCGAGCAAACGCGTTCGGATTGTTTTGATATTTTAGGACAACGATCCACAAGTCATTTGTGACGTGTACAAATCGACCGCACCTCAATCCGACGCACGGTGTGACCGGTATGGCTAAAAGTGTCTGATATCAGTTTCAAATTGAGATAAACTTTGGAAAACAACACCAATGACATACGCCAAACCGAGCAAACGCGTTCGGATTGTTTTGATACTTTAGGACAACGATCCACGAGTCATTTGTGACGTGTACGAATCCACCGCACCTCAATCTGACGCACGACGTGACCGGTATGGGTAAAAGTGTCTGATATCAGTTTCAAATTGAGATAAACTTTGGAAAACAACACCAATGACATACGTCAAACCGAGCAAACGCGTTCGGATTGTTTTGATACTTTAGGACAACGATCCACGAGTCATTTGTGACGTGTACGAATCGACCGCACCTCAATCTGACCGACGCACGGTGTGACCGGTAAAGCTTTTCATTAGATAAAGAATCAGTATTTATTAAATGAGATAAATCAATCAAAAACATATTGATTTTACATTATTCTCTTTCATTGTTATGAAAATGAAAACTTTTGAGTTTAAAATTTCATATTTTAGTTTCACATTTCCATATTAATGTATTCTTTCATATTACTGTTTTAATTTCTTTCATTATTGCATTACTAACATAATATTTGTTTTCTTATATAGGTGAATTTTTTTCCTTGAGTTCGGATGCTTTGTTCGGCAACAAATACCGTCGAGAGCGGATCACGGATATCAAAGGATGAAACATGAATGTTTATAACTGTTGTTGAATAATTGTAAATGTAACCATGTAAAACAGTGTTTGAAATGTATATAGCAATGCGTTTTTTTGTATTCATGATGTTAAGTAAATGTATATACCGTTGTCGGTCAAAATATTGGGTGCGGATGTTATGGTGTGCAGGTGTGCATGTGCTACTTTGTGCAGGTATTCTGGTGTGTAGGTGTGCAGGTACTGTTTTGTAGGTGCAGGCGATGGGGCCTTTATCAGCGCTTTTTTAGCGCTGATAAAGGACACCTTTAACAGCGCTAGAGGAGCGCTGATAAAGGAACCCTGTATCAGCACTCCGTCAAGCGCCGATAGAGGAGACCTTTATCAGCGCTAAAAGAAGCGCTGATAAAGGGGTCCTTTATCAGCGCTCCAAGAAGCGCTGATAGAGGGGACCTTTATCAGCGCTAAGAGAAGCGCTGATAAAGACGGTCCTTTATCAGCGCTTTTTTTAGCACTGATAAAGGTCGCCTGTATCAGCGCTTCTCGGAGCGCTGATAAAGGGGACCCCCCTTTATCTACGCCGGCATTAACAGCGCTTTTCCAGCGCTGTTAATGCCGGTTTTTAGCGCTGATAAAGGGCCAGGTTGTAGTAGTGTCATTTTCTATTATAAGGTGACCCAACATCGTATTTGGGTTGAGAGGGCTTTGGAATATATGAATTGCTGGACGACTGATGATGTTGTGCCCTCTATGGGTAATGTAATCGACATGCACCTCCCTATTGGACTCCCCCTTCAGAGGGTTTTGTCAAAATTAATACAGATGTGGCCGTCTTTGCTAATTCCAGGGTTGGTATTGGATTCATCACCCATAACAGTGATTGTTAGGTCATGGAAGCTCATTGCAAGGCTGTTTTTGCCTCCCGGAACCTTGTAGTGGCGGTTTCATCTGCCATTCTCCATGGGATTCTTCTCACCCGCTCAAAAGATTGGTTCAATATTTTAGTGGAATCTGACTCCTTCAAAGTGAATAATGCTTAATCAAAGGAGGAGGACTTCCAGACTTTTGTCCTTATTTTGAGAAAGATTTGGTCCTGGACCGAATGCATCGCTGAATGCAAAATTTCTTTCATAAAGCGAGGGGGTAATTTGGATGCTCATCTTTAGCTTGTTAAGGGATATCATGAGGTGATCATTGTTGGGTGGACTCTTTCCCTAAGTGGATTTGTAGGTTTGGTTTGATTGATCAGTAGTATATTCCCTTTCATTTTCTCAAAAAGAAATATTTTTTAAATTATTTAATAACATATAAAAATATATATCTAAATAAATATATTCATTTATATATTATATAATTGTTTAAATAAATTATTAATGTATTATATTTATTTTAATTATATACACATTTGGTAATCAATGTATATAAATAAATTATTAAACATTTGAGTGGTATAAATTTGATAATTTTTTATATATAAAATTATTTACAATTATATAAATAAATAAATTTATTTATAGATATTTTTATATAATTATAAATATAATTATATAAATATAATTGTAATTATAATATATATTATGTGCTTGAGTGTACAATTATATTAAACACACACCACACACACATGCTGGAAAGACAAACCATAACCCCCTTAGGAATAGCCTACACATCATGCCATATTTATTCAGAACATGACCCCGAAGGCCCAATGAGCATGAAGCCCATAACATGGCCCAAATACCAACAAACTGGTCTGAAGGCTCAGTGCAATGTCATGCCCGCATCACCATTTGTTTGCGGAAATTCGCTCCCACCCGAATTTGAACCCGAGTCTGATGTAAAATTACGGGGAGCCTTTACCACTCAGGTAAAACCTGAAATGCTATAATCATATAAATACTTTTTTAAAAACATTATATATATATATATATTTGAATTTTTTAAAAAATATATTAATATATAATATTTATATAAATTATAAACATGTGTTTTATTATTAATGTATATAAATAAACATTATTCTGGAATATAGATATAATAATTTTATATATATTAATAATATTTTTATTAAAAAATTGTATCAACGCTAAGAATAGTGCTGATAAAAGATATATTTATCAACGCTTTTAGTTAGTTCTGATAAAGGTGGTCCATTTATCAGCGCTTTCTGTTTAGTATTGATAAAAACTGATGTTGTTTAAGCGTTAATCTGTGGTAGTGGGAGTTCTTTTGGTTTGGTTTATAGCTTGGATTGATTTGAGCAGTCTTTTTTGCCCACCCTTATGTCTAGCCGCATCACTTATACCTCGTCCATGAAGAACACCTCATTCTTGTCATAATTGTGGTGTCAAAATTTTCATTTGAACTTTCATTTAGGAGATATTAATGTTTTTGCTCAGAAGATTAATATTTATTTATTTAATAAATATTAAATATCCCTTAAAATTCAACAAGCTTGAAATTTCACTAAAATGAAGCCTAAGGGTATAAATACAACATTCCGAGTTCAATGGAGCTATCAATTTTTTTAAGGTAAATTTACAACTTTACTCTCTTTAAAGGATCCAACTTTTGGAACTTGAATGAAAAAAAACTTAAAGTCAAGCTTATGAAAAATCTTGGTCAGTACAATAAATCACACAAATAAAGACATCTATAGCCATGAGCTTAACTTCCCATGTTTCACACATCCTTTGTTGATGAGAATATCGAGAATCAATGAACCATGATCGATATTTGACTATCACTCACTAAAAAATAGGTAATTAGCGGCGATTTTGTAGAAACCCCCACAATTTTGATGTTGATGACGTCATTGATGATGGCAAGTAACAAAACTTTTTTATTTTCAATTAATTTAAATGTATAATAGTAATAATAATAACAACAATAACAATAATAATAATAATAATATAATTATTATTAAATTATTTTTTAAATTTATCGACTGTTAAACAAATGTATATATTTTTTAATATACACAAATATAATATGCTCCCCGCCTTACTCAATTGCCACATCCGTGTTTTTTTGCCACGTTGCGTTCATTCTTTGTTATTGACGTTAATCGTACACTTTTTTTTTCATGAGTGTCGGTAAGGGCATAGCCACCTCATCACACACATTTCTTTTGGAGGGCTCACTTTTTTTAATCTAATTATATTTTCCACAACTATCGTCATCACCGATATTTCTTTATTTGGTATTTTATTTTATCGCATTAAATATTTCACTTTTCATGGGAGTTCCTACACTAGCTGCCGCCCTTGGTGCGATTTATTTACATATCCTTTTGTGTTAAAAAGGGCCGACTTTTTTATACTTAATCACAATATATATATATATATGATACAATTTTGATTTTTTTACCGTACTATACACCGTGTAGCTTCATTTTTTTTTACATTTTCTGTTATATTTATTTAATCAACTTTTATTCATCAGTCCAATTATAATAAAATAATTATAAAGAACTAAAATCTATTTTAATATATACATACATATACATACATATATATATATAATCAAATTTATTTATTTATTTTAATATATGTATATATGTATATTTATACATATAATCAAATTTTTTATATGAATTTTATTTAAATAAAAATTTTAATATAACATATCAATTGTCGTCACATGAAAAATTTTATTTGTTTATTTACCTGTTTTAATTTATTCTATCTTTCACATGTGATAAATTTAATTTAATGATGGAGATGGTAATTTCTGACCCATAACGTTTATATAAATTCCATGGACAACGATGCTTCATTTATAAAGTGAAATTTATCTCATTTATATACAATATTAAATCTTTTAAAAGCCAAATGTAATTAGTGTATGAGATGAGATAAATTTTGTGTACCATATCATGTCTTAAAAGAATGAAAATTAGTTTATGTATTAGATGGTATAAATTTCACCCGTGATGATTAATTTTAGTCACAATGAAATTTATCTCGTTTATAAATCAAAATTTATTTCATGTATGAGATGAGTAAAATTCATATACAATAATAAATCTTTTAAAATTAAAATTTATTTCACGTATGATATGAAATAAATTACATGTATCATATCATCTTTAAAAAAATGATATTTATTTAGTATATGAAATAAAATTAATTTGAAGTACAATGACACATATTTTATTAAATGAAAATTATTTCATGTATTAGATGAGATAAATATCTTCTACAATAAATATTACATCTTTTTTAAAAATAAATTTATATCATATATTAGATGAGATAAAGGTCACATACAATGAATGATACGTCTTTTGAAAAAAAGTTTAAAGACATCGACTCTTATCAACACTTTCTATAAGTGATGATAAAAGTTGTACATTTACTTGAGTTTTATTTAACACTGTTAAAATTATATTTTATCAAAATAAAATAAAATATGTATTTGTTTATTTAAGGTAAAATATTTATATACTTTGATTGCAATGAACGATATGTAACTTTAATGTTTAAATGAATGAATTAATTGAACTTTTACAGCTTTTGAATTTTTCGTATGATTTTTTATCTAACACAAATATTATTATATATATATATATATATGTCCTATTTATATTTACGAATAATAATTAATTTTATTCAAATGTGATTAATATTATTTTATATAGAAATTATGATAAAAATAACATTATATGCATTGTAAATGGTTGGATATACACACGTGTGTTGGTTCGCATATCACACACACAAACATATGTATTATATATGAATAAAGATGATCATATATATAAATAAATAATTGAAAAAATGAAACGTCAATTTGTAAATGAATTTATAAAATGAACTTATATTTAAAATTTTAGCAATTTACATAATTAAAAAAATTATATATTAGGGCCTCCAAGCCATAAAAAATTATTGGGCCACTAGCCTAATACTGGGAGCAGAATCTGACCAGTGGAGTGCAAGACGGTGCAAGGGAAGCACCTATAAAGCAACTAAACACAGGATGACCATGAACTAAGAGAAATGCATCCAACAAAACTCCAATGTAGAAGTTGGCAAGAGTGAACAATAGGAAGATAGGACTTGTTGTAGTTTGAGGCCTGTGTACCGGTGAACCACCTCAGACCCACACTCTTGGGTCTAGTGCTAAAACACATAATTTACATAACAGTTTTGATACTAAGGGAGACGACCCAAACTAAACATGCATATATTTCACATTATTTTCATGATTTAAACATTATATCTCACCAATAATCTCACAACCCCAGAAGCTAAAGGTTTACTGTCTTTGGAGATCAGCTATATAAAAATCTTATTGTGAACATTTATTCATACTCATACCATACTATACCTCCTTCTAGACATCTCATATTATATACTCTTCTTTATAACCCAAGGAATGGAAAACATAAGAAAGAGGTCAGGCTGAATACTCAGTAAGGGTAAGAACTTATCAACAAGTCCCAAACAGTCAGATCATAAGCATATATAAAACATGAGCATGAGAGGAATATCTAATTAAAAAGGAACACAAAACAATAAGATTCATCCACGAGGCATGATAAAACAGCATATAATCTCAAATAATCAAACATATATGATGGTGTAAGGGTGAAGAAGCATGAAACCATAAGCATGATCCATGGGCATATCATTGTCATATAACATAGAAACGTGGCATAATAATAAGCATTAGAAATCATAATATATTGAACATAGTTGGCCACAGTCAGGTCTATACTCAATCTTGTGAACATAGTTAACCACAATCTGATCCACAATCAATCTTTTGAACATAGATAAACGTAATCAGGCCCACGCTCAACATCATTATCACATGATATATAAAACCATAACTAATGCATTGATGGGATATATAGGGCTCCACTGCTATATAAGGATAACCCATACACATGTGTTCCATGCAAACTCAATCATATATCATACTATTAAAAACACTATGGAAAGAAAATTGGTTTCGTAACATTTCCAAGTAGTATTTCATAAATTGACCTTAAGAGTTAGATTAGTTGCGTGACATCCTCATTTGTTTCGATGTACGAGATATTTCGATTTTAAAAATTTATCTATTCCCATTTTATTCTCCTATATTATGGGTTTTAGGTGGTTCATTTTTAGTGAAACGGGGTACAAGAATCGAATGTTGGAGTGTGAGAAAAGGTATGGTTGTGTGGGGGATAGAAAGTTCCCACTGGCTAGCAAGTGAAACCCACAGGCCAACCGGGGGTGTTCTAGTAGGTATACCAAATTTTGAAGACCCCACAGGCCGACTCCTGCATCCAGTTCGAGGGTGCAGTAAATGCACCCCGAGGGATTTTAACTCTACTCAGTTTTGATGTAAGGACCCGACCCCGGTTACCCGGAGCCGGTGCCTTATTGGTTACATTGACATACAAACAAGGAATAAGCATCCCAAAGGACCGAGTAGTTTAGTATTACTGGAAACAAGATACATGCATAAGTTCATCATTACAACTTGAAATGAAAAACAACATAGAAACTCCTTAGACAACTTCTATAACTCATAGGTTATTTCAGCATGTCATTCATAACAGAATTCTTCTTACCCTGTGGAAATGAAACATAATAAAGGGGTGAACTCAAACGCTCAGTAAAGGTAAGCAATACAGTGGAAGATAACATAAATATTAGACATGGTGAATAATTGAAAACACGCGCCTTCAGAAATAAACTTGAACATAATATGGTAGAAATATGAGCTGAGTAAATATTGCCATAACATAACATATTCATGGGTATTCTACTAGTATAATAACCACATGAACCATCAATACTATATTCATAATGAGGGAATTCATAATGCGGGACAATATAACCATACCGTCAAGGCCTCGTGCCAAGACCATAAATAATCGTTTTGTCAAGGTCTTGTGCCAAGACCGTAGTTTGTCTCATGAGACCTACCGGTGCACTAAGGGGCTATTGTGGGGCCCACCTGACACTTACTGTGTCCAATGCATTCCTCATATGAACGGGGATAAACATAAACAACATACACATTAATATATGAAATGTAAATAGCTTTCCCTAAACATTAAGCAAAAATACTAACCATTCGAAGTAAACTGATGAATGGTTTTAAGATAGCACATCAAATGCCAAAATAATCATAAACCATTAAATTGAATATGGTAGATGATAACATGGAATACTAATCCTAATAATACATAAGAATCAACAAGAGCGTTGACATAGAGGAAGATACTCTTATAAAATCTTCGAGTAACTCTTGAAATAAATACTCGTTTACTTTGAAAAGAAGAGTTATTTTGGAAAAATATTTGTATAAAACCAGAAGTGAATTAAGATATTATTTTCATAAAAAAATGAGTGATTTTATAGATATATTTTTTCCAAAAACAGATTAGAGATTTCCCTTGAAAATGGGTAAGAAATTGAGATATTCCCTTGAATGAGGCTTTTATTTCAGAAACAATTTGAAAGATCCTTTTAAAACATGTAACTAACCATAAAATAAAGAAGGATTATGGTTTTTGTACATATATAGAACACTCACACATAATTTATGATGATTATATAATAATACATAAGAATTTCATTGTGGTAATTTGGACAATGAAAATAACCCGAATGGAAATGGAAGTTTGGGTGGAAAAACCCTTACCTTAAATCCGAATGTGTTCCCCTCTTGAAATTAAGGTCCTGGAATATGAAATTATACATATCAATAACTTATTTAAGAACCTAATAGACATGTATTTATTTTATCATAATTCTATTTAGTTCATTTATGTTATTATTTATAAGTTATTATATTGAATTCTGTCATTTCAGAGTGTTTGTTTTATTGATTTTCATAATTGGTTCACTTGTTTTTAAGTAATAAAGTTCATGCGGAATGGTTTTAAATCTCCAGAATTAAAGTTAAATATTATTTATGAACATACAGAATTTTTAATGGTCATTTCTATCATTTTGTTACATGGAATGAGGATGAATCATTAGATGACAACCATTTCGATTATTTGGCGGTATTTGGATTATTATGAACTAGTTTTGTCATATGATTTAATAATATGTACATATACTGGTTTATGAATAATAATTAGGTTATAATACATGTATCATAGTCTCGTTCAACCATTCAAATGGTTTCATGACCAGTAATGAAGGAGAAATTGAAGAACGAAACTTCATCGTCCACGAAGGTTATAAATTAGAACCGCATGGATGTTGATTTCGTTTATAAAAATAAAAGGGAGGGAGTTAGAATATTGATGATGGATATCCCATTCATAAGATATTATTCCAGTATATAGATGATACTAAAGTTTATCATGGTCATTTGGATAGAGGATGTGAGGAGAGAAAAAGAAAAGAGATGATCTTGAAAATAGGATAAAAGGTGAGAGACCCCTTATGAAAATTCGGCAGCCTAACGACATCGCTTAATATTTCATAAAATGAAATGATGAGAGAAAAAGGGTACCTCATCATATTGAAATCAAAAGGAAGGTAAGAAGAATACATAAAATCAAACCCCAACATATTAGAATGGAAATACAAAGAGATAACATAAAATAAGTGTCGACTAAAAGAGGAGGGTGAAGGATTCCCTTACCTTGTAGAGTAACTCCTAGAACGTGAAGGTTGGGACCTTGGGGGCTTAAGGAAAACTTGGGATGACTCTTATAGAGGTAAAACCACCAGATCTTTTAGGATTAGAGATTTGGAATGAAAGAAAACGAATGGATGAGTGGGTATTTATATAAAAAGAGAGGGAGTTTTTTTAATAATTTCAAAGGGACACCTCATTAGTGGTTTTTGCCAAACCATGGGCTTGCCCATGGTATTTTCCCATGGTTTTAGCCACTTGGGACACATCATGTATTATGTTACTGTACACAAGTCGATTAGCCTTTTATTTTAATTATTATGTCATTATGATGTCATTAAACTATTGAAAACTCAAAACTGTATTTTTTACTATTCACAAAAAATTCATGTATTTTAGAAAAATCCCAAAAATTCACCCCTACCATTTTTTGATGTGTAGAATTGAAAAATGAAATAAATTTTTCAAAAATAATTTTTTAAATATTATTAATTTAATTTTTAAATAAAATCATAGTTAATTCGAAAAATAACAATTTTAAGATATAATTAGTTTTATATCACATTGAAAAATCAATTAAGATCTCATTATCTTATTATCTCAAGAAAATAAAATAATATCATTATTTAAAATTCATAAGGGTCATATTAATATTCATAAGGGTATGTTACTATTCACCAAAAATCATGTTTGTTCTAACAGACTCCAAATGACTTACTGGTCACAACTCTAGATGACCGTTATTCGAAATTCCAAACACAGTAGAGACAAAGTTGTGTTTAATGGCTAGATTATAAAATGCATTCAATATGCATTTTCAAAATCTTGGGGTGTTACATTCTCCCCTCCTTACAAAAATTTCATCCTTGAAATTTTATTTTATAATCTAGGCCAAAAATAGGTGGGGGTACTTTTCCTTCATTGCTTCCTTCAGTTCCCACGTTGCCTCTTCGTACTTATGGTTTCACCATAGTACCTTGACCAGATGAGTAGTCTTATTATATAGAACTTTGTCTCTATGATCCAAGATTATCACTAGCTGCTCCTCATAGGAAAGATCATCCTCCAATTGTACCACATCTGAAGAGAGTACATGTGAAGGGTCTGGTATGTACTTCCTTAAGAGGGATACATGAAATACATCATGTACTTTCGACATGGTAGGTGGAAGTGCCAGTAGATAAGACACAACTGCGACTCAATTAAGGATCTCAAAGGGGCTGATATACCTGAGACTTAGCTTTCCTTTCTTCCCAAACCTCATGAGCTTCTTCCATGGAGATATGCGTAGAAATACCAGGTCTCCAACTTTGAATTCAAGGTCTCGTCGATGGTTATCTGCATAGCTCTTCTGTCAACTTTGGGCTGCCTTGATATGATACTGAATGGTTTTCACCTTCTCCACCATTTCTTCAACCATTTCGGGTCTTAGCAGCTTACGCTCACTGACTTCATCCCAACACGCTAGTGTTCTACACCTTTTCCCATAAAGGGCTTCATATGGTGCCATTCGGATGCTCGAGTAGAAACTATTGTTGTAGGAGAATTCAACCAGTGGAAGATATTGGTCCCGTCCCCATTTGAATTCCATAGAACATGCTCTCAACATGTCTTCCAGTGTTTGAATAGTCCACTCATATTGGCCATCAATTTGAGGATGATAGGCCGTACTGAAGTTCAGTTCAGTGCTTAGAGCATGTTGGAGACTTTTCCAGAACTTTGAGGTGATTCTAGGATCACGGTCAGATACAATAGATACTGGTACTCCATTCAACCTTACCACTTCTTTGATGTAAATTTGTGCTAGTTGATCTAATGAGAAGTCCTCTCGAATCGCGATGAAGTGAGCTGTCTTTGTAAGATGATCCACAACGACCAATATAGAATTGTTTCCTCTGTATGTCCTTGGAAGTCCAGTGAAAAAGTCCCTGGTAATGTTCTCCCACATCCATGTTGGTATGGGTAGTGGTTTCATCATCCCCTTAGAATTTTGCATCTCAGCCTTTACTTGTTGACATACAAGGCACTTTGATGTATATTCAGCAATCTCCCTTTTAATATTGTCCCACCAAAAGTTTTCTGAGAGATATCGATACATCTTTGTGCTACCAGGGTGTATAGAGAAATTAGAGCTACGTGAATCATCCAATAATTCCCTCTTTATCTCAGAAAGAGAGGGAACACAAAGCCTCTTCCTGAATTTCAAAATTCCACCTTCACATACGAAGTCAATTAACTTCCCATCATTTACATCATTAATTTTCTTTTGAAATTACTCATCATTAGCCTGAGAAATTTTTATCCTCTCCAGTAAATAAGGTTTGGAAACTATCTGAAAAGGTAGTGATGTGTTACCTTCCTTGATAATTCCCATATCCATCTTTACTAGATCTATGAACAAAGGATCCCTTTCAACTCTCATCTTATTCAGAATTCCATGATCCTTTCTGCTAAAAGCATCTGTTACCTTATTTGCCTTCCCTGGGTGGGAGTGTATTGTGTAATCATAGTCTTTGAGTAGCTCAATCCATCTCCTTTATCTCATGTTGAGTTCTTTTTGTGAGAATATATATTTAAAACTCTTATGATCTGTATATATCTCACATTTTTCGCCATAGAGGTAATGTCTCCAAATCTTCAGAGAAAATATTACTACTTATAACTCAAGATCATGAGTTGGATAGTTTTGTTCATGAATTTTTAGCTGTCTAGATGCATATGAAATCACTCGATCATTCTGTATAAGGACACAACCAAGTCCTTTCTTTGATGCATCGCTATAGATAACAAACCCATCATTCCCCGATGGTAGGGTTAGGATTGGAGTGTTCACTAACCTCCTCTTTAATTCTTCAAAACATTCTTCAAATTCCTTTGTCCATACGAACTTAACCCCTTTTCGTGTGAGCTTGGTCATTGGGTTGGATAAATGAGCGAAGTTCTGAACGAAACACCGATAATAACCTGCCAAACCAATAAAACTACATACCTCAGTTACATTCGTTGGAGTAGGCCATTATTTCACAACCTTTGACTTCGTAGGATCTATAGATATTCCATCGTTAGAGACAATGTGGTCCAGAAAGGCAACGGATTGGAGCCAAAAATCACAGTTGCTAAACTTCCCATATAATTTATTTCTTCTAAGTGTCTTCAGAATAGTGAGCAAGTGATTTTCATGATCTTTATAGCTTTTAGAGTATACCAGGATATTATCAATAAACACCACTAAGAATTCATCAAGATAATCCTTGAAAACTCTGTTCATTAGATCCATGAATACATATGGTGCATTAGTTAGTCCAAAAGGAATTACTGTAAACTCATAATTCTCGTAACTGATTCAAAATGCTGTTTTTGGAATGTCTTCCCTCCTCACAAGTAACTGATGATATCTAGATCGAAGATCAATCTTTGAAAAATATTGGGCTCCATGAAGTTGATCAAATAAATACACAATTCATGGAAGAGGATACTTATTCTTTATTGTAATATCATTGATTTCTCTATAATCAATGCACAACCTCATAGATTCATCTTTCTTCTTGACAAAGAGGACAGGGGCTCCCCATGGAGAAATGCTAGGGTGAATAAATCCTTTATCACTCAATTCCTCTAGTTGTTTCTTTAGTTCCACTAACTCCACAGTGGACATTCTATAAGGGGACTTTGATATGGGCCTTGAACTAGGAATTAAGTCAATGGAAAACTCAATTTCCCACTCTGGAGGATGTCCAGGTAAATCCTCTTGAAAGATGTCAACATATTCTTTCACAATAGGTATGTCCTATATCTGCACATTATTCTCATCAACCATATTTATTTCATCCCCTTCCTCCCAAATAATTGTATTTAGTAGATCTACTGGGGGTGGATCTATATGAGAATCACATGGTGAGGTTTCTGCTCTAAAAATAAGGGATTCTACACTATTATCAAAAATTGTAACTTCCTTCTTATTGCAATAGATCTTCGCATCATAATTTGATAGCCAATCCATACTGAGAATTATATCATAGTCAACCATTGGTATGATGATAAGGTTAGCAACTAAAGCATGTTTATGTGTCACGAGGGGGACTAATCGACATGCATTTTTTGCAATGATACACCCACTAGGAGTTTTGACTGATAACTCCTTTATTAAATCAAATTGGACATATCTAATTTTCTTGGAAAATTGGGAAGATATAAATGAATGTGACGATCTAGAATCAAATAAAGTATTGGCTAAATTGGATGAAACAATCAATGTACCTGCCACCACTTTGTTAGGAACATCAACCTATGTGCACATGAGCCTTAGCCCGATTGGTAAGGACTCTGTAAGTGCATCCAAGCAACTAGGGATCAAATCCAGGCGAAGGTAGAATTTTCAGGTACTATAGCAGTACTGTAGTAGGTACTGTAGCTGGAACTGTAGCAGGCACTGTTTGACACTGTAGTAGCTGGGAATATGCCCTCGTTTGGGCCTTCGGGCCACTGATTTGGTCCCTGAGTCCTGTAAGGCCTTCAGGCCACCCATGCCTTCAGGTTAGTAAGACCTTTGGGCCACCTCAAGGCCTTCAGGCCGCCTTAAGTGCAGATGAAAACCAGACAACCTACAAGGAACAAGCTCTACAAGGAGGATGAGCAAAGGAGATTTCACCACAGCAGAAGCTAAATGGATTGCAAGAATGAGAGGGTATGACACCTGCCATCGGGACAAGCCTATTCATGCACAGGAATGCCTAGCCGAATAGCCATGCGAAGGTGGAGAGCTGATTTCATGATGAAGATGCTGGGGAGGAGTAGTTCCAAGTAGTTAGTCTGGGTTGTATGTAATGTTTGAAGCCTATGGGCATTGAATTCCTCTAAGGCCTATGGTCCATGTAATACTTAGGCCTACGAGCCTTGTAAGGGTTCCACCTCGCCCCTTGAAAGGTGGATTATCAAAATCAATAAAAAATGAAGGCCTTCGGGCCATTGGAGGAACATCAACCTATGCAGTTGTAACCACATAAGCTTGGCCTTGCTACCTTGGCCTTCTTTGGGGAACATTCTCCTGATGCTTAGGACATTCATGTGCATAATGAACCATCTCCCTGAAATTGCAGCACAAAACATTGGTAGCTTATTTCTTCCCCTTACAATCCTGAGATATGTGGCCTTTTCCTCCGCACTTGTAACAGACTCCCATTCCCTTCAGGCAAGTTCCAGGGTGTTTCTCCCCACAATTACTGCATGATGGAAATTCAACTCTTCCCTTCTTACCCATTTTCTTATTTCCTTTCCCAGAGTTTTCAGCTGCCCTATTCTTCTCTTGCTTTCCTTTAAATTCATAAGACTTAGAGAATTCATTTTCTATCTTGATAGCACTTGAGACTATATCTTTATATGATTCAAATCTTTGGGAGACTAGAGACC
This sequence comes from Viscum album, assembly GCA_963277665.1. Taxonomy (NCBI): domain Eukaryota; kingdom Viridiplantae; phylum Streptophyta; class Magnoliopsida; order Santalales; family Viscaceae; genus Viscum; species Viscum album. Next base: position 1,223,283,546 of record OY728156.1, on the reverse strand, counting down.
TTCAGAGGAATGGTTTTAAATCATCAATGAATCGATCAATTTTGCTCCTTGGATTACGTATGTAGTCCGTAGCATGCCTTGTCAGCCTTGTAAAGTTGGCTTCATACTTGGCAACATTTTCATCCTCCTTCTACCTCAGATTCAAGAATTGCCTCTCCATATTTTCTCACTGTTCACGAGGGAAATATTTTTCTAAGAAGATTTCTTTAAAATCCCTCCATTCCATCTCTTTTATTTCTTCCTCCTCCTTTGTGTTTTAGACTAAAGACGACCACTGATCCGCATCACCCGTTAGATAATAAACTGCCATGACGACCTTCTCTCTATTGTTACATCCCAAAGTGAGAAATATCTTCTCAAGGAAACATATCCACTACTCTGCTACAAATGGGTTTGTAGTCCCATTGAATTATGGAGGTTGTTTTCGCATAAAGAGATCTAACATAGCTCCTCCACGTGGTGAATCTCGATGCTCCATACGATTAAGGTTATTATTCATAACCTGAGTAAGTTGTCCGCCAACATCATTATCTTGCATCGGAGGGAAATCCCTACAGGGGACACGTGCATATGTGCAGTTTCCATTCCTTCCACTTGGCTCCATCTCTAGATAATGACATACACTAGATTAGGTTATGAATCATAATGTATAATCTTAACTTAACAAAATACTTAGAAAAAATTGAGATCCTACACAAGGCTAATCCCATATTCACAGAAATGGTTTCTTTGAGGAAAATTTTACATTTCAATCCTTCATAATGGATTGTAAATAAAATGTGAATTATCCTAAGCATATCCACCAGGAGTGTTGTAACCAAGAGTATAACAAGGCCCGTTGTCGTGCACCAGTTCCCGTTTGAGTCTAGCTCAAAGCGGTGTTTTTGGATTTTACCCCTAGATACATTTGTGCCAGAGCCGCCTCTACCTGCTCGTATCCAAACAGGGATGTATTTCTTGAAAGATCCACATAATCTATTATTTACCAAAATATCAGGAGGTTATTGTATGTATATCATCAAAGACTAACTTATGGACTCTTCCATAATTCTACATTTTCTAAATCTATTTTCCAAGTATTCTACTAAACTTCCTCTGATACCAACTGTAAGGACCCGACCCCAGTAACTCGTAGCCGGTGCCTTATTGGTTACATTGGCATACAAGCAAGAAATAAGCATCCCAAAGGACTGAGTAGTTTAGTATTATTGGAAACAAGATACATACATAAGTTCATCATTAAAACTTGAAATGAAAAACAACATAGAAAATCCTTAGACAACTTCCATAACTCCTAGGTTATTTCAGCATGTCATTCATAATAGACTTCTTCTTGCCCTGTGGAAATGAAACATAATAAATGGGTGAGATCAAATGTTCAGTAAGGGTAAGCAATACAGTGGAAGATAACATAAACAATAGACATGATGAATAATTGAAAACACATGCCTTTAGAAATAAACTTGAACATAATATGGTAGAAATATGAGTTGAGTAAATATTTCCATAACATAATATAACCATGGGTATTCTACTAGTTGAATAACCACATGAGTGTCTTGATTGAAACTATATATTTCCCAAAAAAGTAATATTTGCGTTTCATCATATCAGAATATAAATTTTATAAAATTAATTATTATTTTTATTTAAAAAGTAATTTTAAAAATAGATAAATATAATCATTGTTTAATTAAAATAAAATATAAAAATTCATACTTGTAGGATTTAGATACATAGCCCTTTGTTACACCAATGAATGCCTTAAGGGTAAGATGTGTGATGGTTATATTTTCTTAGGGTGGTTCAATGAACATGGTTTGGGTCATGATCTCGATGAGCTTGAAAATATACCTCAAATGGTTTTGTTCATGCTTGAGTTATTGAAACTCATCTTGGGATTGATCAAGGGAAAACTGAGTGATTTTATCTCCATTGAAACATCTGATAAATTAGCTTCATATGGTATGATCCTACAGGTCGAGGCCATCACTTCCTTTGTCTGTGGAAAAATTAATTTATCAAAACCCTTAATATAATAATCTTAATGGTAACTATACAATGGATATATAATCAACATTTATGATTCTTAATATTATTTTAAATTTGATAGACCATATAAGGGTCCAAATTAATAGAATCAGTGCATGTGTTTTCTATAAATTTATTACATGATGAGGTATTTAATCCTTGAAAACGGAAATTAAATTTATCAAAATTTGGGTCATTACATTATTCCCCTTCAGAAATTTATACCTCTAAATTTTAATTTCATATATTAAAATAGATTACGTTACTTCTATTTTATTTCGTCTTTTATTTCCCATGTCACTTACTCAAACTTATGGTTCTGACATAACACTTTGACCATATGAGTTGTCTTGTTTCATAGAACCCTAACTCTACGATTTAGATCTTCACCGAATACTTCTTATTTGAAAAATTATTTTCCAATGGAACCACCTATAGATTCAGTACATGTGATGATTCTGTGACGTACTTCCATAAGTGGGATACATGGAACACATCATGTACTTGAGAGAGGTTATGTGGGAGTGTTATTCAATATACCACCACTTCGATGTGATCAAGGATCTCAAAGGGGCCGATGTATCTAGGAAAAGGCTTTAATTTCTTCCCAAAAATCTTCATTTTCATCCATAGTGATATATAAAGGAACCCTTTATATCTGACCTCAAACTCTAGATCTCATCAATGATTGTCTGCTCAGTTTTTCTATTGACTTTTTTGTGGATTTTATATGGCATTAAATGGTTTTAACCTTATTTGTCATTTCATGGAAAATATTAGGTCCTAGAAACTTCCACTTTCCAACTTCATCCCAACATGTCGAAGTCCGACACATCTTCTCATATATATCCTCATAAGGTGAAATTTGAATGCTAGAATGGAAACTGTTATTATATGAGAACTTCACCAGGGGATGGTGCTGGTACCAAAATCCTTTTAAATCCATTGAACATGATATCAAAATATCCTCAAGAGTTTTAATTGTCCTTTAATGTTTACCATCCATTTGAGTGTTATAAGTAGTGTTGAAACTCATTTCTATATCCAACACTTACTGATGGATTCTCCAAAACCTAGAGGTAAACCTCAGATCTTGAACAGTTATAATAGAGAGTAGAAATCCATATAATCTTAAAAATTCCCTTATTTATATATTGGTGAGTTGGTCAAGATATAAATCTTCTTTAATAGTAATGAAGTGAGCTTACATGGTATGGAAATCAACTACCACCCATATGATGTTATTTCCTTTAGGGGTCCTGGGGATTCCTATGATGAAATAAATGATTATGTTTTACCATTTCCATAATGGTATAGGATATTGTTGCATCATATACATAGACTTATGTCATCCCTCCTTGACTAGTTTCCATACAAAGAATTGAGATACAAACTCTATAATCTCCATCTTCATGTTATCCCACCACAAGTTTTTATTCCAATATATATACATATTAGTGATTCCTAGATGAATATAGAAAGATAATATATGTGAATCATCTAGAAGTCACCTCTTAAGATCTGGTTTTTATGGGACACATATCAGATTTGAAAACCTTATAACTCCATTTTCATGAAAGTTAAACTTCAGAGTATTTGCTACCTTATTTTGTAGAAACTCATTATCTTTATAGGCATCCTTGATCATCTTAAGAATAGATTTCAAGGAATTTATTTGAGAAATTTAGGATGAATATCCTTTTATTATTCACAGATCCATCCTTTGAATTTACAATTAGATTGGATCCCTTTCAATCCTCATCATGGATAGGGGTGCATGATCCTTTCTACTGAGAGCATCTATCACGTTTTTTTCTTTCCTAGGATGGAAAAGGATTAAAAAATAATAATCCTTGATAACCTATAACCACCTTCATTGGTTAATATTAATCTCATTTTGTGTGAATATATTTTTTTGGATTTTATTATTTGTATATATGTCACACTTCTCCCCATAGATGAAATTTCACCAAATATTTAACACGAAGATCACTGCTAACAATTCTAGATAATGTGTTTTATAGTTCTTATCATGAATAATTAATTAGAGAGAGGTATAAACTATCAATTTTTCATTTATCATGAGTAAAAATCCCAATACCTTTTTGGATTCATCACTATAGATATAAAATCCCTCCCCACCAGTGGGTAACGTGAGCATAGGCGCAGTGATTATATAACAATCCTGCTCATTATTTCACATTTAAGGATGATTTTTTATAAAAGGTTTCTCTTAATAAAAATATAAATATTGAGAGGTCTGGTGTCTTTGGGTTTTAGGAACATTACATAACAACTTAATATATTAAATACAACATATTTATTGTAATCTTCTTTGATATGACCAAAACATTCCTTCGTACTTAACACTGTCTGGGATAACCTGAGGACATAAAAAAGAAAGGGGTGAGCTATAAAGCCCGATAAGGGTATAAAAATTGATTAAAATGTGGATAATAATACATTTTATACAAGGCATAGTAGTGATGCATAAAGGAACATGAATAATAAGGCATGATTTAGCATGATAATAATAACATGGGAAATGTGGAAACAACTTAAAATAATCCATCATAAACATAAATCAAAGATAAATCGCCAAGACTTCATGGTGAAAAAATGTCCCATAAAGGAATCAGGTAAACCCCCATCCCAAAATTAAGTATCATGATACAAAACATTACTAAATACATTGGAGCACTATTAGGGTGCACCCTTCATAATTATTTCATTCTCATACTTAAGTGTTCCATGTAGATCATATAACATGGATTCAGTCAAAATTGTAATTTTATTCCACAATATAATAATGCGGAATAAATATATATAAGCCCTTAATAAATAATTATATGTGTATAAAGGTGAATACCCTTGATAGATAAATGAGTAGGGTATTCCCTACACAATTATTTTTTCTGTAAAATCATGGTACAATTTCAGCAATATAACGACGTCATATTGATATTTATAAAAATGGGTTGATGAGAGAGAAAGGGGTATCTCATCATTTATAAATTAAGTGTACAATAATAGTTATATGTAAGGACATTATAAAACATAATTAATTGGAAATAGAAGGTGCAACATAATAAATAATCTTGAAGGAATAGGAGAAAGCAAAAGAACCCTTATAAAATTTCAGCATGGTAACAGACGTGTGTAAAGGTTATTAAGATGGTTAAATGTGAGTGAAAGGGACTCTAATAATTTATAATTTTTTTTAAAATAATGTGGTATAGGTAAGAATGTATCCCAATATAATAAAATGGAAATCAAAAAGGTATATCATAAATGAAGTGCTTGATTTAAAAGAGGAGAGAGGGAACCCCTTACAGAATTTCAGCATAGTAACGACTTAGGTATGGGTCCAAATGAGGTGGGGGGGGGGATAAATGATACCTCATAAAAATAACGTCAATCATATAGTAAGGCAATTCTTACAAATGAATTTAAATACATGAAATTGAAATTAAAAGAACTAATCTCAAAGAAGGTGCTTGAATTCAAAGGTGAGGAGAGGAATCCCTTACATGGATATGTAACTCCAAAGGATTATAAGACGCTTATTAGGGGATTGGGAGTTCCTTAGTTTGACTCTAGGGAGTATAGGGAAGAGGGTGGATGAGATTTAAAGAGTTTTAATGATGAGAAATAAGAGTTTGGGTGGATTTATATGGGAATGGAAGGGGATTTATTTATTATTTTGGTTTTGGACACTACATAATAAAATATACAAAACCACAAACCATACCATGGGTTTTCCAATGGATTATGGAAAAGGGTAGTGGTATACATTATTTTATGAGTCCAAGGGACAAAGATAATAAAATAGTTCCCTTGATTATGTGGAGGTGAGTCACACTTTTAAATAAATGATTTTACAATCGTCAAATATATTATATGTTTTGGAGGATTCACTCTAGATTTATAAAATATATCAAATAAACATAAAATAACATTATTGTAGAGTAAAAAAATATATTTTTCTGAATATACCTTTTATACTATTTATTACAAAATTATTGTTCCATTATGATTTCATAAAACTCATTGTATATTTATTCGGTAGTTAATTTTTACCCAAAAAATTGACTATCACAAAAAATTGTAAAAAATTCACCATGATTCAAAAATTAATATACATTTTATCGAAATAATTTTCTAAATATGTGAATTTTTACTTTTAAAATAAAAAAGGACATTTATTGAAAATTGACGATTTTTTGACAATATGAGTTTTCGAACCCTAATAAAAATTATATTCGACTTCACAAAATTTATATGATCATTTACATTTAAAAATTAATTTTAATAATATTTTCTTTAAAATTATTATTTATTTAAAAAAATCCATTAATTAATTAGAATAGATTTCTTAATTGGATTTGAATATTAACCAAAAATACTATTTGTGCTTTAAAAATAATTTACAGGGTAAAAATAACAGGAAGAAAAATATATTCATTATTCCATAAAAAATAATGTAAATAATCTTATTACTAGGGTCTTGATACATGTCCCTTTATTACACCAGGATATTCCCTAAGATTAAGGTGCACGATGGTGGGGCCTTCATGGGGCTGTTTAGTGAACACGGTTTGGGACGTGATCTTGATGAGCTTGAACTTATGTCGTAAACAGTTTCACTCATTCTTAAGTTGTTGGATATCATCTTGGGCTTGGTGTAAGGAAAATATCATAAATTTTTTCTCCCTAAAAAACTCTGAAAAACGGGCTTCATATGATATGATCCTACTGGGTGAGGCCATCACATCCTTTATTTATGTCAAAAGGATTTGTTAAAACCCTTTAATTATACCAGTCATGTAACCACTGTTAAATAGCTATATTATAAATGATAAAAATACTTAACAGTCATTTAGAATATAATTGGATATAATAAAATAAGTTAATGTGTTTTATATATCTATAAGACAATCAATCAATAGAAAGGGAATTTTATTCATAATGTTCAGGTTGTTGCAACCTTCACCAATTAATAAATTTCACCCTCAAAATTTCATTTTCCCACACTAAAATAGATGAGGGTAACTCTACCTCATCACCTAATCTAGTTCTCACATTGATTATTTTAACTTGTGGTTTTTCCATAACACTTGGACAAGGGGCTTTGTCTTGTTTCGTATAACTTTTTCTATATGATCTAAGATCTTCACCGGATTCTCCTCATAGGAAAGGTCATTATCCAATGGTACCACCTATGGATTGAGTACATGTGATGGGTCCTGTATGTACTTTCTTAAGAGGGAAACATGGAATACATCATGTACTTGAGACAGGTTCATTGGGAGTGCTAGTCGATAGGGCACTGTTTCGATAAGATCAAGGATCTGAAAAGGGATGATGTACCTTGGACTAAGCTTTCCCTTATTCCCAAATCACATAATTATATTCCTTGGAGATATATGGAGGAATAACATGTCTCCAAACTAAAACTATTGGTCTCATTGATGATTATAAGCATAACTCTTTTTTCGACTCTCACCAGCTTTAATGTTCTACTGTATGGTCTTAACCTTCTCCACCACTTATTCGACCATTTCAAGACCTAGAATTTTTCATTCCCAAACTTCATCCCAAAATTCATTTGTACTCCACCTCTTCCCATAAAGGGATTCATAAGGGTCTATTTGGATGCTTGAATGGAAACTATTGTTGTAAGAGAAATCCACCAATGGAAGATATTGGTCCCATTTTCCTTTGATGTCCATTGAGAAATCTATCAACATGTCCTCAAGTGTTTGGATAGTACAATTTTATTGGACATAAATATGAGGTTGATAAGCCATACTGAAGTTCAGCTCAATGTTTAGAGCATGCTGAATACTTTTCCAAAACATAGAGGGGAATATTGGATCTTGATCGGACACAATTGATAGTGGTACTCCATGCATCCTTACCACCTCTTTGATGTATATCCATGCTATTTGATCTAGTGATAAATCCTCTCAAATCTCAATGAAGAGTGTAGTCTTTGTATAATTATCCACAACAACCTAGATAGCATTGTTTTCTTTGGATGTCTTTGGAAGTCAGGTGCCAAATTCCATGGTGACTTTTTCCTATTTCCATGTTGGTATGGGTAATGGTTTCATCATCCCCTTAGACTTATTCCATTAATTCTTCACTTGATAACATACTAGGAACATTGATAAATATTCAATGATCTCCTTCCTCATATTTTCCCACCAATAGTGATATTGAATATCTCGATACATATTTGTGTTTCTTGGGTGAATGGAGAAAGTTGAACTATGTGTATCATCTAAATGTTCTTTCTTTAACTCAATATTTTTTTGGATCACATAGTCTCGACAAAAATATCATAATTCCTTCTTCATTAACATTGAACTCCAAGGATTTACCTTTTTTGATAGTTTCCACTTTATTTTGAATCCCCACATCAACTTTTTGAGCACCCTTTAACCAATCAAAAAGAGATAGTTGAGTAATCATTTATGAAAGGATTGCTGATTTTACTTTCTTTAGGATTTACATGTCTATACTCTTCAAATATAATAAGATTAGATCCTTATCAATTCTTATTAATGATAGAATTGATGGGTTCATTCTACTTAGAGCATCCAACACCCTATTTTCTTTCCCAGGATGGTAGTGGATTAATCAGTTTTAATCCTTGATAAGATCTAACCATCTTAGTTGGAACATATTCAGATCTTTCTATGTGAATGTATATTTCATAATTTTATTATCCATATATATTTCACACTTATACCCAAAGAGATAATTCTGCTAAATATTCAATGAAATGATCACAGATCCTAACTCTAGATCATTCATGGGATAGTTTTTATCATGAGTTTTCAAATACTTTGAGGCATAGGTAATGACCATGTCATTTTTCATCAACACACATCCCAATCCCTTCTTTGAAGCATCTTTGAAAAATACAAAAAGCTCCACACTTGTGGGTAGTTTGAGCACAGGGGAAGTGATAAGACTCCTTTTAAAATCCAAAAATATTTCTTTACAATCATCATTCTAAGAAAATTTGACTCCCTTCCAAGTTATCTTGGTAAGAGGGTTTGATAATCAGGAGAAATTTATCACAAATCTGAGAAAATATCCAGCTAACCCAAGGAAGGTACATATATCTATCACAGATGTTGGCCTCATCCATCCCATAATTGATTTTGTGTTGGAAGGATCCACATATATCCCATTTATTGTGATTATATTCCCCAAGAATGATACTTCCTTCAACTGTAAATCACACTTGTTTTACTTCGCATAGAGAGTCTCTTTTTGCAAGGTCTTTTGAATAGTGCTCAGATGATTCTCATGCTCCTCCTCAATTATGGAGTATATTAAAATATACTCTATAAAGACAACCAAAAATTTGTCAAGGTAATATATAAATAATATATTCATCAAGTCCATGAAGATTACTAGAGAATTTGTGTGTCCTAATGGCTTCACTATGAACTCATAATGCCCTTACATTGTACAAAAATTAGTCTTGGGGACATCATCCTTCTTCACCCTTACTGGGTAATATCCCAACCAGAGATCCACCTTGGGGAAGTATTGTTCTCCATATTGTTAATCAAAAAATTAATCAATTCATGGAAAATGATACTTATTTTTATCATGATTTTATTGAGGTCACGGTAATCAATACACAGGTACATTGAACCATCCTTCTTTTTTATGAAGAGGACTGGTAAACCCCATGGTAGAGCACTTGGGAATATAAACCCTTTATTTAGATTCCCCTATAATTATTTATTAACTTCCTCATGTTACAGAATATACATTCTATATGGAGTCTTGGATATTAGCAACACCCTAGGTATAAGATCGATAAAAAACTCAACCTCTCTATTAGGAGGAAGACAAGAAAATTCCTTCAGAAATACATTAGCAAATTCCCTCATAATAGGCATGTATTTGAGAATGGTTCATTCCTTAGACTCAATAATTTTAGCTAGATATGCTTTCTCATAGGGAAATAGTATCCATTCTAGAGATTATGGTGCTAAAGAAGATTCATCCTCCTCCTGGAACTTATATAGAATTGGGAGGTCGATTCACCATACAAAGAGTGATTTCCTTATTTTGGAAATTTATGTAGGATCTATGTAGGGAATGCCAATACATGCCTAAAATTGCATCAAATTCCAAAAAGGTAATAATGAAAAGGTTCACTTGTAAGTTCAATCCACAAATTTTGACAATGGAGGAGTTATATACATAGGATGCACTAATTGCTGCATTTTCCATTTTCACCAACATCTCTACTTCAATGATTTGTGGTGATGTTTGAATAGTTCTACTAAAATTTTGTGATATATAAGAATGATTTTAAATATGGATGATAACCCTATGTTTCACTTTTTTATTATTGTAATACTTCATCCGGTATAGTAATATGGATGAGTATCTTAAAATATTAAACACCCAATGGGGAATATAATGATGATAAAGTGATAACTTATAAATTACATTTATCTGCTTAACTTTTGATTTTTAGGCTTCAATCTATGTTATCCAAGATATACTTCCTTACATATATTCTTATGAGAATATTTTTGTTTTTACCTTAATTATGGTTTGTAATGAACTTACGAATTTACCAAAGAATATCTCTTAGGAGTGTCAAAACAAGTGTGCATTATGGTCCATTGTTGGGTACCAGGTTATCCCTAAGGGGTTTAACTAGGGGTTTTAATCCTAATCCAAAAAATAACTAAACCTATCCTCTGATACCAACTATAACAATCATGCTCTTTATTTAACATTTAATAATGATTTATTACATAAAATTTCACTTAATACAACTCAAAATATTAAGAGGGATAGTGTCTTTGGGGTTTAGAAACATTGCATGACAATTTAAAACATGAAATACAATATATTTATTGAAAACTTATTTGACATGACCAAAACATTCCTTTTTACTTAACAGTTCATGGGATAACCTGAGGACATACATAAAAAAGGGGTGAGATATAAATCCCAATAAGGGAGTGAAAATGGAATAACATGAGGATAATAATACATGTTAGATAAGGAATAATAACAAGGTTTAGAGGAATATGAATAATAAGGCATGATTCAGAATGATAATCATAACATGGTAAATGTGGCAACAAATTAGAACATTGCATCATAAACAAAATTCAAAGATAAACCACTAAGACTTCATGGTGGAAAAAATTTCTATAAAATAATTAGGTAAACCCCTATAAAAAAATTATTTTTCATGATACTAAACAATACCCAATGCATTGGAGCACTGTCAGGGAGCACCCTTCATAATCATTTCATTCTCATGCTTAAATGTGACACATAGATCATATAACATGGATTTAGTCAATATAATAATTTCATTCCATGATATAGGAATGTGTAATGCATAAATATAAGTCCTAAATCAATAATTATATCAGCATAAAAGTGAATAACCTTGATAGATAAATGGGTATGGTATTCCCTATACAATTATTTTGGCATAGAAAATCGTGGTGAAATTTTGGCAGCATAATGATGTCATATTGAAATTCATAGAAATGGGTTGATGAGAGAAAAATGGGTATCTCATAATTTATACATGAAATGGACAGTTATAGGGTCATGTAATGACATTCCCCAACATAAGTAATATTAAATAGAAAGCGTATCATAATAAAGAATCTTGAAGGAAGAGGAGAAAGAAAAAGAATCCTTAAAAAATTTTGGCATGGAAACGAGTGTGTGTAAAGGTTATTAAGAGGTTTAAATGAGAGTGAAATGATATCTCATAATTTATAAAAAAATACGGAAATAATTGGGATAGGTAAGAATGTATCCCAACATAAGAAATAAAAAACTATAAAGGTGAAGTGCATGATTTAAAAAAGGAGAGAGAGAATCCCATACAGAATTTCAGCATAGTAATAGATTAGGTAAGGGTAAAAATGAGGGGGGATAAATGATAACTCATAAAAATAACATCAATTTTATAGTAAGGTAATTATTACAAATGAATGGAAATACATGAAATTTAAATTAGAAGAACTAATCTCATTGAAGGTGCTTGAATTCAAATATGAGGAGAGGAATCCCTTAATTTGATGTGTGACTCAAAAGGATTAGGAGAGGATTCATGGGAGATTGGGGGTGAATTAGTAGGACTATAGGGAGTATAGTATAAAGGTTGTATGAGCTTCAAACAATTTGAGTGAAGAGAAATGGGAGCTTGGGTGAGTTTATATTGGAAATGAGGGGGATTTCTTTATTATTTTGGTTTTGGACACTACATAATAAAATATTCAAAACCACAAACCATCCCATGGTTTTTCCCATGGTTTCTAGAAAATAGGATTGGTATAAATTATTTTATGAGTCCAAGGGTAGAAAATAATAAAATATTTTCCTTTCTTTTGTGGATCTGATTCATACTTTCAAAGAAATGATTTTAAAATATTAAAATATATTACAAGTCTTGGAGGATTAACTCTAGTTTTATAAAATAAATCAGATAAACTTAAAATAAAATTATTTTAAAGTACAAACATATATATTTATGAATATAACTTTTATAGTATTTATTACATCATTATTGTTCCATTATGATGTCACAAAACACACTGTATATTTATACGGTATTTAATTTTTACTAAAAAATTCAGCTGTCTCAAAAAATTATGAAAAAATAACTATTGGATAATTTTGACATACTGATTCCAAAAATAATATTCATTTTATGTAATTTTTTTTATAAATATTGAATTTTTTACTTTTAAAATAAAAATGTACATTTATTGAAAATTGATGGGTTTTTTGACAATACGAGTTTTCGAACCCTAATAAAAATTATATTTGACTTTATAAAATTTACATGATAATTTAATTTTAAAAAATTAATTTAAAAATAATATTTTATTAAAATATTATTTATTTCGAAAAATCCATTAATTTGTTAAAATATATTTCTTAATTGAATTTTAATATTAACCGAAAATTCTATTTGTGCTTTAAAAATAATTTACAGAGTAATAATAATAGGAAGAAAAATATATTCATTATTATATAAAAATAATGAACATAATATTATTTATAGGGTCTTGATACATATCCATTTATTACACCGACATATGCACTAAGAGTAAGGTGCATGATGGGGATACTTTCATGGGGCCGTTCGATGAACATGGTTTGGTTCGTGATCTCGATGAGCCTTAACTTCTCCCGTAAACAGTTTTACTCATTCTTAAGTTGTTGGATCTCATCTTGGGATTGATCTAGGGAAAATCCAAAAAATTATATCTCTATAAGAAGCTATGATAAATGGTCTTCATAGGGTACGATCCTACTGGGTGAGTCCATCACTTCCTTTGTATATGTCAAAAAGATTTGTTAAAACCCTATATTTACCCAAGTTATGTGATCATTGTTAAATGGATATATTATCAGTGGTAAAGATATATAATGATCATTTAAAATACAATTGGATATAATAAAATAAGTGAGTGTTTTTTCTATATAAAAAAGACATTAAATCCAAAGAAATGGAATTTTATTCATAAATTTTTGGGTCATTACAGATTATTATATTCTTCAGCTGTTTAAATATTTCCTTGCCTTTATCATTATAGAAAAACTTGAATCCATTATGAGTAATATTATTTAGTGGGATTAATAATCATGATATGTTTCTCAAAAATCGATGATAGTACCCAACCAATCCAAGGAAACTTTAGATTTCCATCATAGATGTTGGCCTTGAACATCCATTAATTACCTCCATTTATGAAGGATCCACATATATCCCTTTTCTAGTGATATAATGCCCCATGAAGGTTACTCTATCCATATAAAACTCACAATTACTATAATTTTCAAATAAATATTCCTTTCATAGAGTCTTATGTATGAAATTAAAATGATCCTCATGTTTATCCTCACTTTTTGAGTACACGAGAATATCATCTATAAAGGCTACCAAATATTTATCGAGAGAATCCCTAAAGACTCTATTGATCAATTCCATGTGGAATTTTGGAGCATTATCAAGCCCAAATGGAATCACTATAAACTCATAGTTCACATAACTTGTATAAAAAATAGTTTTTGGGATATCCTCATCCTTTACCTTTACTTGATAATATCTCAATCAAATATCCACCTTAGAGAAGTACTAGGTTACACATAGATAATAAACCAAGTAATCAATACATGGTAGAGGATAATTTTTCTTTATCATGATCTTGTTTATCTCATGATAATAAATTAATATGTGCATTGATCCATCCTTCTTCTTAATGAATAGGACTAGTTCACCCAATGGTTAAGCACTTGGTCATATAAAACCTTAATCTAGATTCTCTTATAATTGTTTCTTCAGCACATCATGTTAAAAAAAAACCATTATATAAGGATTATTGGATATTGGAAAAGATTTCAGAATGATATCTATTGATAACTAAACATCACTTCTTGGGGAAGGCTGAAAATATCTTTTGTAAAAACATCAATGAATTACCTTATAATAGGAATGTCATCAAGGATGATATTTTCATAGGCTCAATCATTTAAGCTGGATACATTTCGCACAAGGCAATAAAATCCATGATTGAGATTTTAGTACCAAATAAGATTCATCCTACTCCTTTCACTTATATAAAATCAGAGGATGATTTACAATACATAGGGTGATTTATTTCTCACAAAAAATCATGTTGGACCTATATAAGTAAATAATATCCATGATCATAATTTTATAAAATTCCACTAAAGGTAGTATTACAACGTTTTGGGAAATTCAACCCAAAAATATGGACAATTGATGATTTTTATTATTGGGATACAATAATTGAATCATTTTTAATATTCACTGATAACTCATCTTCCGTGTTTTGATTTGGTGTTTGAATAATTCTAATAAACATGTATGATATGAAACAATTCATATAACTAAAATCAAATAGTTTTTTTTTCTATCATTGAATGAATAACTAGTGTACCTCTCACTAGTTTTTTTTCGATATCCACCTTAGCAGTTGTGATGACATATAATCAACCTTGCTCTCTGGGAAATGGAGGTTATTTTTCTCAGTTATCATAAAAAACCCTTGTATTTGGTAATTTATTCACATAGTGTCCTTGTTACTTTTAGTTAAAACACTAGAAAATAGGATGAGGGTTTACCAGAGCATTGATTTCTTCCATCACATTGGTGGGTTTTTACCGTCGACAGTCGCTACATAGGTTCCCTTTTTTCCTACAACTAAATAATTTACTTGTTCCCTTCAAGAAATTTTTGTGATACTTTTTCCCACACTTTTGACAAGTGGGATGGTTGAATTTATTACCCCTTGAAAATTTTTCATCTTACTCATATAACTAAAAACCATTTCCACTTCTTTTTACTAATCCCAAGAGACCCTCAAGATTCCCTGATCTCCATCTCGAATTTGAGAGAATATCATAAAATTTTCTTATAGTTTTCAAAGTATCGAATATCCATTTTTTTTATATATTTGGATTTATCCCATCAAAGAAGTGGTCAAATTTACTTTTGAGTGAAATGAAAAAGACAGAGGTGTATCATTAAAGTCTTGTGAACTTTTCCTCATATTCTATGATGGATTCATTATCCTTTTTTCTTAAGGTGAATGAAATCTCTCCCAATTTTAAGATAGAGAGTGTGAGGAAAATATTTGTTGGAATACATTTTTGGGAATTCCTTCCACTCCATCGATTTAATATCCTCCTTAGGCTTCATATTTTTAACCAATTTCCACCATTTATCAACATCTCCCTCTATAGAATAAATGCACATAATGACCTTATTTTTATCATATCATTTATGTATGGATAAAATCTTTTCAATGGATTTATTAAATTTCTCCACGATTAAGGGATCAAAAGACCCACAAGAATTTGGAGGCATTTTTCACATAAAATTATAAATTGAAACATTCTATTTCTTAGGGTATTTAGAGGGTTACTCTTGATTTAATTTTTGGTTCAAAGCATGAGTTAATTGAGAAGGTATTTTCACGAAGTCCCCAACTCCTAGTCCCATAAAGTTGGGAATATCATTTGGGAATCCATTACATTTCTCATTGATGGTTTTACAATGAAATACAATTTATTTCAATAAAGTCCCCTCCTGCACACTTAAAACTCAACATTATCCCCAATGATGAATCTCATTGTGGGGGGACATAATTAAATGGATTTAAACAAATTAGATTATCAGCACATAAAAGAATTTGTTTTAAGGGGTGATAGGAATGATCATAAAACACATTCTTTTATGTGTTGATAATCCAATTTATTTAAAACAATTTAACCATGTCTCCCACTTTTATATTCATCATTGGGAAAAATGATGAGCTTTAAGTGTGGGAGGGGTATTGTTTTGGTCTAAACTGAATTTCATTGTTATCCTATCCAAAAACCTCAAATTTTTATTTCTTTATTATTTTTCTATTATATAATTCTTATTTTTTATTTATTTCTCATTATAATTTATATTTTCTTATCTTTTTTTCTTGTTTACCTAACCTCATTTGTGTCATATAATTATTTCATTTTTTATCTCATTTTGATTTCATTTTTTTGTTCTTGTTATTTCTTTGTTGAATATTTAGACAACATACCATATTTTTTATTCTCTCCATTTGATATTTCCTCAAAATTTATTATTTAATTAATCAAAGGAATAATACTCATGATCTAATATGTAAGATCCTCAAATTTTTTACTTTATGTATGTATTATTTTAATTTTTAGTTAAACACATTTTTTAGTCCTCTAATGGATTAAACCTGAAAACCATGCTTTAGATCGGGTCATTTTTTCCTTATAAGGAAAAGAGAAGTGGGATATATCTTGGTTGTAGGTCAAATACATGGTGTGTAATTTTTTCCCTCATAGAGAACAAAACTAAACATTAACCAACATGTAAAATTTAAACACCATGTAAATTCCATGGTTTAGTTTTTTTAAAATGAGTCAGGACCTCATATTTTGACAGAATCTCACACCCTTTTTCTCTCTCACATAAAAGATCCACCAAAGATGATCCATTTTGAGCCAAAAGAAAATTTTTGACCCTGTATCTCTGTTCTAACTCTGATTTTAGTTTTTTATATCATGTTGGATAACCATTTATATTCTATTAAATCCTTAGGATCCTTTCATTGTTCTTCTTCCTATCGACAATGCTATTATGATGTGGGATCATAAGCTATATTTTTAGGTATTTCATCCATTTTTATGATTTTTTAAAATCTAAGTAAAACTAATTTCTGAAACTGGATGATGAATTTACTAAAAGTATAAGGTAGGTGCTCTATGACTCATCCCTTAAAGTCTCGATGTTGATAAAATGTTACTGTTGTGAGCATGCTCGTTTCACCAAGTGTGGTTCCTTAAAATTATTCTGCATTAATTTATGTTGTTTAGGTTGTATTCTAATACTTTATTGACATCTATTGACACTAATGGAGGTTATACCGTAAATGTTAACCACCCTAAGTAGGGTGAATTCTTTTCTCTACATTTAGTGAACTATGTTGGGGTTTTCCATGACACCATTAGAGTGAATTTAGATTAACCTTATTAAGGTTGGTGTTTCTTCATAATTAATAAATATTTAAATGAATGTTATGAAATTTATATATTTATAGATATCACTTGGCCTTATATCTTATAATTGAATTGATAAATGGTTGTATGTCCCTAGTTCACCGTGTCACATTTGATGAAAGGTAAATGGAATAAACCTATTAAATGATTATTTGGAACGATTATTACATGAAAATTGATGAAATATTTATTTAAATGAATTGAGTATAAGGTTCCTATTAGTTTAGAACATTTTCAACATTATAGGAATGAACAAGCTCAATCCAGCCATAGATTCTCAATGGAATTCTTTGAGCACTCATAGGATTCCATTCTGATTCATTGATCCGATTACCATTGGAGATACCCACCATGAAATCTGGTCTTCGTATTATTACATGAATTCCTTAACATTGTACTCAAAATTCACTTGACATATTTTCTGGATATTATAATTCCTTGGATACACTTCTTAGATCCAGTTTGATGTCTTTGGACACACGACGCCATGAATTCACTCCATTGGGCCCAGTCATGATTACCCCATGATTACTATGGATGATCTCCATGGACTTTTTTAGATTCTTTTATAATTTAATTCTTTGGTCATGCCCCTTGGATTACACATAGACACCTTATAGTCAAAATTCATGAGTTAATATTGTGATTTGGCTAACCCATGAGGTCAAGGATTCCTTGGTTTCACCTTGGATCCTTATTATTATTATTATGATCTATTTCAGTATTGTTGACACCTTCATGTGTTATATCTATATAAACCGACCCTTAAATTAATTAATTAAATGATTACATATTCAAACACCAGGTGAAGATCAAGTAAGTATGGGTTATTTATTTGTACCACTTTAATTTTATATACATAGACACTATATAGTTAATGTCCACATACTGAATATTTATTGATGATGATGGTGGTGAAATATTGATATTTATCACACACACTATCCAGGACACTGTTGGTACCAAGGTAGATTATATGATCATATGCATGGAAAGGGGGAAGTGTCGCACTTTGGACACTTTAATTTCTTGATTTCATTCTCTTGGATGGGATCTTGGTAGAAGATGACCGAGCCAGAGATTTAAATGCTTTGATATTTTTTTAATTCTTTTTGATTATTTTGTACCTCATTTAAATCACACATCCATGTATTCCTATTTTCCTTTTTTAGAGACATGAAATCATCATTTTCTATATGATACAACTTATATCCCTTGAATTACTTATTTACTACTTGGATGTTTATTCTTATTTATGTTTCTAGTCTGATTCATTATTATGCTTTCACTATTTATTCATATATTCACTATATTATCCTCCAATTTCACTAGAGGAAATAATCTTCCCACTATCATAACCTAGGCCCACATTTCTAGTCATAAGCCTCAAATGTATGGGGAGGTACTCTTGAGGCCATGCGACTGATCGGGTTTGGTTACTTAAAAGTGAACTGGGTTGATGATGTCACAAAGTGTTATTAACGTTGTTTCTTTTCTTATATAATTGTTTTGGAAAGTTAGATAGTATATTAAAAACATGTTAGAACTTGGTTATAATCCATTCATGGGAGTAGTTAACCCATGTTTAGGGTAAAAACCAAGTTGACTTGGAAATGCTAAATTGTGGTTTTGTTTTTAGCTTATTATAGTTGATATACTTTCACTATTGGGTGATGCACATGAATTGTGGTATTTGATATTGTTTATGGAGATATTTTCCTTGGACTGGTATGGAATGTGTCATTGTTTTATGTATCATTATAGGCACCTATAATTCACATTCCATGCCATATAGGTGGATTTTACTTCTTTCATTACCATTGTTGTGATTGTTTAGTGAGCTATGGTTGTTATATATATCTGTGATACTAATTTCTTCTTAAGGGAAAGGAATGGGTTGTTTAAAATGTTAGCCTCAACATAAAAAGTGTTTTTCTATACATATTGATGGTGGTATCTTAAATATCCAACTTTGACCTATGTAAGCTATGTAACCTTGGTTACATGAGATGGGATTTTGCTGTGAATGAGTGAATTCTAGTTTCAATTTATAAGGTGTATGAGACCTTACAAATTGTAATGGGTAATTCATCAAGACAAGCCATCATATTTTCCCTATTACATTTTGAGACTGAATTGTACATGGAAAAATTGAAATTAAATGGGTGTCGATTTTAGTTTATAAAGTGTGTGAGATGTTATAAATTAGGAATAAAAATCTATTTTATTTGAGCCTTGTAATATGTATAAAATCACTTACAAACTAAAAATATAAATTATGACTCATAGATGAATGGATTCCAGAAAAAGTGGTGTCCAAAGTAATTTAAAGAGTGTTTCCTTCCTTGAATTTCAATTGATCATCCATATATAAGAACCACTATAAATTAATCTTGAACACTTACCAATACCCTAGAATTCTAAACAGGTAGTTGGGATAGTATGTTGGGAAGTGATCCATTTTCCTTGTGACATTATTTCATTATATATTCTATCTACTTTCAAATATTGTTCTAAGGTGTGTGTTTTTCATTTGTAGAGTTATGCCTCCATGAATTCCTTGAGTTTTGTTCCAAGAGGGTGGTGATGACCATGATCCATAGATGGTAAGCCCTGAGACACTAGTTTTACCACAAGGAGTGTAACCTATAACAATGTATATTATTCCCCATATAGGAACTAACACTGAACTTCAAAAGAACTTCCAATGATTGATGTAGTCTATCCAGGGTTCTCTATGAACCACACCTAATATGTTTGATCCAAATCATGTTTTCTAGTAGCATAATCTTCCTATATTCAAATTTAATGGAAATCCATAGGCTGTTGAGTCTTGTATAGAAGCCATTATTTCTATCATTGATCATCTAAAGACACCTCTATAGAGGAGGGTCAAGCTCTCCACCTACGTGTAGTGTGATTCCACCAAGAACTGGTTGGATGTGATTACCTATGTTGCTTTTGATCATGTCATGATCTAGGTGGAATACCAAACTATCTTCTAAGATTAATTTTTCCCTCATATGCTGATAGCCTAGTGAGATAGAGGCTTCATATACATGGATCAAGGGGTTATGTCTATCATGGAAAATTCAACATGTTTCATTGAGTTGCAACACTTCACATTGCTTCTTGTCGGTGATGAGATATCATGAGTGATAAGATTCAAGGATGGGGACAAGTATGACATCCTCTCGCAGGTTAATGAATTTTTCCTATCTACTTTTTCTATGATCGTGAACCGGGCCATTATCACTATGTTAAAATTGAGAGAAGATTATAGAAATGGGCATAGTGTTTCAGTGATGATACAGTGGGTAGTTCTTATGGTAGAAGGAAGTATAGCCTTGAGGATTCTCATCAGATAAGTGGAGGCTATATTAACTGCACTAGAAACTCCTTTATATACCATTAGTATTCCTATAAGGGGCATGCGAATCCTCAGTGTGATAGACACCCACTTGAGTGTCGCCCTTGCTGCCATATAGGACATATTTAGAGTTTTTATTGGACCTTTTCACAAGTTTCTAGTGGAAGAGAACCCGCACTAGATTCAACTTCTAAAGAAGGATCAGTTATTCCATGTTAGACAAGAAACTAGAGTAGTACCAACCAAATAAGTTGAGAAGGATGTAATGGATAAGGTATCCATACTTCTAATTATCCTCATTTATAGAGTGAACCTACCTAGGGTAGTCTAACTATAGCTCAGGGTGATGGATCAGTCCATTTTATTGAATTATAGATGATATTGTAGGATCATAGTGAAAGACCATTGATTTTATGAGGTACCATTATAGTAGACTCTAATGTCATATATTCTTTATTTGACATAGTTTCCTCTCACTCCTTTATCTCTATATTGATTTTGGAAAGTATTGGGATGGAAATTTTGAAATTTTTTGGGGTGATGACCCTGGGAACATCATTGGGTGTTTGGTTAGAGGGTATACACCAATTTAAGGACTATCCTATTAAGGTAGGAAATTACTATTTCATATGGTACCTCTTTATCCTTGAGATAAAGAGCTTTGATTTTATTCCTGAGATGGATTGGTTGGTCCCTTATCGTGCCTATGTAAACTTCTATTGCCATAGGGTATTGTTTACATCACCAGTGGGTGATATTTATCTTTATAAGGGTGAGTGGAATGTTTATGAAAGTAGATTTGGACTAGATCATTGTGGGATACATGGAACAACCACCCATATTTCCAGCCTTTTCCTAGATGACCAGTCGAGGCATCTAACAAATATTCCTTTTTTGTTGGATTTTTTAGGATTGTTTACTTGGAATAATTCTATGGACTACCTAACATGAGAGGGATATAGTTTATGATTGAGTTTGTTCTAGGATAAAATCTAGTATCTATTCATACATAAAAGATGGAACCCACTGTTCTCTAGGATATCAAGAGATATATGGAGGGTTTATAATGTAAGGGTTTTACCTGTCCCAACACTTCAACTTAGGGTTTACCAATTCTCTTCACCAAAAAGTCATATGGGACCCTTAGGCTATGCACGGGTTACCTAAAATTAAAACATCTTATGGTTAAGAACCAATATCCTTTCCTTACATTGCTAGAGACACAATCTGTTGGGAGCGATCTTTGGGGTGTGTACGAACCATAAGATCCTCAAATATATCTTTTCATCATGTGAATTGAATATCAGATAGTGAATAAGTGTCAAATACCTTCATTCACTTGACTTTGAGATTGCCTATATTCCTAGAAAGGTAAATGTGGTAGTTGATGTGATGATCCATAAAACTCAGGAATAATCCATTTAGGAATCCCTTAATGAATTGAAGTTGACGGACCTTATTTATGATATGAATATAGAGTTTAAAGATACTCATGAGAAACATTTTCTTATAGCCTTTAAAGTTATATCTTCACTTCTGGATTGGGTGAAGAGAAGTAAGTTCTCAGACCTTAATGGTTTAGCCCTACAAGATAGTATTTATAATGGGGATTCACCTCCAGATTGGTCTATTAATAGAGATGACAACCTATATATACATGGATGTATCTAGGATACTATAGACATAAGAGAGGATTATATGTGAGAATCAAATGCTTCGTAGTGGGAAGTGCTCCCAGGTATCTCTAAGATGTATCATGACATACACTACTAGTATTGGTGTCCAGGGATGAAATGTTAGATTATAGGTTTTATCACTAGGTGTTCTACCTGTAAGTAGGTGAAGGAATAAAGCTAGTGGCTTGGTGACTTTTTAAAATCATTATCGGTCCAATAATAGAAATAGTATGACATCGTGGTGGATTTTTTAGTTTTCTTACTGAGGTTTCCTTGAGGTAGTTATACTGTTTGGGTAGTTAGGGATCGAAAGATGAAGGTATCCCACTTCCATCATATCTGGAAGACTTTCCCAATTGATGAGATGAGAAGAATATATGTCTATTAGATTATCTTATTAGATAGTTTCCCTTGTATTATTGTTTTAGATAGGGATTCTCATTTAACATTGAGGTTCTAGAAAGTATTATAGAATGATTTGTGTACATAGGCTATTTTGATCATAGCTTTTCACCTTCATATCTATGGCTAGTTGGAATGAACTATACATGTATTTTTGGACTTGATCCGAGCATGTATCCTTGATTTTCAAGGTTCTTGGGAGAAAAATGTCCCTGTTGTTGATTTTCCTATAATAATATATTTTAGGAAACAATTCAGATGACCCCATATGAGACCTTATATGGTAGGTAATTTCATTCAACTCTATGCTATTTAGAGCCATGAGAGGTAGTGCTGCTGGGTCCTAATCTCATGATAGTGACTTTAGAATAGGTGTAGATGATTTAAAATAATATGTTTACTTCTTAGTCTAGGAATAAATCATATGTCAATATTTTTTTATGACCTATGGATTTCAAGGCTAGAGATTATGTTTTCTTGCAGGTATCACCCAGGCATGTGAATTGGCAGATATAGAGGTAAGGGAAGCTATCATCCAATTTTTTTAGACCTTTTGAATTCTTGGAGAGAGTCGAGACAGTATCCTATCAGTTTATTTTAACTTAGAGGAACCATTCTAGGCACAATGTCTTCCATGTTTCATAGCTTCATAGTTACCATGCTAACCCATATCATACTTTTGATCCCGAGGATGTCATGTTGGATGTCGATGTTTCTTTTAAGGATTATCCTATATGCATCATTGAATTTAGCATGAAGGTACTCTGAAGTCAGTTTGTCATTTTAGTATGGGTACTGTGAAATAACAATAATGTATAAAAATATACATGAGAGTGTCAGGCCGATATACATAATTAATGGCTAGAGTTATTCTGATATGAGGTTTTATCACCCCTAGAAGGCCAACTCGAAGAATATTTCCATTAACGAGGGAATATTATAAGATCCCAGTTTATTCCTTTAGTTATGGATCCTTTTAATTTTCAGTTAAACCCCTAGTCCAAATACACGACATGTATTTAAATACACGATGTGTATTAAATACAAAAAATGTATTAAATACACAATGTGTATTAAATACATGATGTGTATTAAATAAATGATGTGTATTGGTCTATCTAGGTCTCTTTCATGGTGTGTAATGGTTTTTCCCAGAAGAGAAAAAAACTGAACATTACATGACATATAGAGTTTACATGCCGTGTAAATGCTTTGGTTTAGTTTTTTTAAAAGGAGGCAGGGAATCTTATTTTGACTTACTGAGAATTAGATCTACCAAATAAGTTACATTTTGAGCCTAAATTTAGGCTTTGATCCTATCTCTCCATTTAGACTCTGATTTAAGAATTGTCTATCACATTAGGTAGCAATTGGTAATATCTTCACTTCTTAGGATCCTTTCGTATTTCTTATTCCTATCAATGATAATATTTTGATGTAGGCTCATATACCCTATTTTCTGATTGTTCATCCTTTATTATGATTTCTTCTGATATATTCTAAACTAAGGTCCAATAATAGACATGAAATCTACTATAGACATAATTTTGGTGGTATATGACTCATCCCTTAATGTCTCACTATCTATAAATTGTTATCGTTGTGTACAAGCCATTTCTATTGAGCATTTCTCCTTAAAATTAATCTGATTCAATTTAAGTTGTATAGGTTTTATTTTAATACCCTATCAACATCTCTTGACACCATTGGATGTTATAATGCCAATGTTAACCACCCTAAGTAGGGTTTATTATTTTCTATTCTTTTAGTGACCCACACCGGGATTATCTACGACAACGTTCAGGTGCGGTTAGCTTGAATGTATTAAGGTAAGTGTTTCTTTGGAATTAATAAAATGTTAAATGATTATTATGGAAATTATATATTTATAGATATGACTTGGACTTATCCCTTATAATTTAATTGATAACTGGTTGCATGCCCCTAGTTTACCTTATCACGTTTGATAAAAGGTAAATGGAATGAACCTATTAAATGATTATTTATCATGCATATCACATGTAATATGATGATATATATATATATATATATAAATGAAATGAGTATTATGTGACTATTTATTTGGACCTTTTCCATTTTTATAGGAATGGTCATACTTAAGCCAGCCTTGGATTCCCAAGAGAATCCCTTGAGCACTCAGAGGACGGAATTCTGATTCATTGAGCTAGTTTCTGTGTGAGATACCCACCATGGAATATGGTCTTCGTCTTATTATGTGAATTAATCCGTGTTGTACTGATGATTCACTTGATATATTTTTCGGATATTATAATGACTTGGATATAGTCCTTGAATTGACCTTGAGCTCTTCAGACACGCGACCCCATGGATTCACCCCATTGGAACGAGACATGCTTAGCTCAGGAATAATATGGTTGAGCTCTATGAACTCAATTATACACTTTTATAATGGAATGCCTTGGGCATGCCCCTTGGATTACACTCAAAACCCTTATATCCAGACTGTATGAGTTATTACTATGAGTTGAATGACCCATGAGGTCAAGGACTCATTGGTTTTGCCTTAGAACCTCATTATTATTATTAAGATATATTTCAGTTATGTTGGAACATTCACATGTTCTATTTATATAAAACAAATCTTAAATTAATTTATTAAGTGGATAAATGTTCAGAAACCATATATGGATGAAGTAGGTATGGGATTTTTATTTTTACTTCTTTACATTTATATAACTACACATGGTATAGTTTATATTAATAAATTGAATATGTATAGACACCATTGGTAGTGGCCTACTAAGATTTATCTCACACCCTATCTGGGCCTCAGTTGGTTCTCAAGAATATTATATAATCACAGGAGAGTAAAAGTGGAAGCATCCTATTTTAGAGACCAAATTTTCTTGTTTGATTGCTCTAGAATGGGTGCTTGGTAGTAGATGACCGAGATAAATATCAAGATGCTTGATTTTTTTTGGATTATTTTGGATTATTTTATACCACATTGTCTAATTTCTACCATTTATGCCTGTATTAATTTTTGTTGAGATACAAAATCATTATTTTTTATATGATACAGTTTACATCTATTGAGTTTATTATTTACTACATGGATGTTTGTGCTTATTTCCACTACCAATCCGATTCATTATTATTCATCCAATATTTATTCATCTATTCTCTCTACTATGCTTTGCTCTAACTAGAGGGAATAGTATCCCCACCAGAACACACTATGACCATGCTTCTAGTTTGAAACCTCTAGAATATGGATAGGTGCACTTGAGGCCATATGGAAGAACTAGTTTGGTTACTCAGGAGTGAACTGGGTCTGAGATGTCACATAATAAGACATACCCAATGAAAAAAGAGAGATGAATATATAATACTGATCCTCTATGAAGATAACGGGAATTATATAGCTAATTAAAGATGAGATTTCAAGGAACACAAGAGATAAGACTTATATCTCTACTTACCCCATACAGAAAAGAACACACAAACGAAAAGATGGAATTTAATTAAGATAGGGGATAAAAGTAGATTTTAAAAAAATAAGATGAAATATAAAAAAATATAATCATGAAAAAAATAAACAAAAGGAGGGAAGAATAAGATAGATAATAGAGGGATGAATATAATAAAATCTATGTGTAATGGAGAATACAAATATGATAAATAAACCAGAGAAGAGAATCACAAAAAAAAGATAATGGTGGATGAAAACTAATAAAAGATAAATTAAATGATATAATAATTAAACAAATAGAAATATAGAAGAAAGGAAATGGTGGGTTTAGATATAGAAATATTCTAAAAATAATTAGAAAAAAAAATAATGAATGAATTAACTACAACTAATTTGATAAACAGATGAGGTAGTTTGAAAAATCTTTAACAAATGAAGAAAAACATGATAATGAACACTTAATAAAGTAAGGAGAAGAATTAAGGTTGGGGGAATTTTTTATTTTTTGTTTAAATTATTATTTTTTGTGAAGTTTTAATTAAATTAACATTCAAAAAATAATTTCAAAATATCGATCAAGTAGATTGAACAATAATTTAACTATTTTACAGTTTGTCACTTAAAAAAGTCAATCAATTGTAAAAAAGATGAGGTTGATTGAAATTTAGAAATGATCGCATAATAAAGGAAGAATGATAAAGTAGTACAATCTAACTTCCCCACGTATGTGTTTTAGACAAACATATTTTTGAAAATCATCAATTTGAAATTAGAGAATATGAGAAAAATATAGAATAATAGACCATGTATCCCCTTTATTTCCATCTTTTCACTATACTAAACCTCCTTGCTATACAATGTGTCAATTATAACAGTATCCTTCAAAAGTAATTAGATTAATGAAAAAATAGATCATCTCCTCTATTGTGAATGATGGATTGAAAGGATTCCCCTCTACATCTTTTTCACTATGTATCTTCCACTTTTTAACAGAAAAAATCATGATAAATTATTGTATTATAGACACCAGCTTATATATCCCTGAAGGGACTCAATGTGAAGAGTTTTTCACTATTTATCTTCTTCATCCAGTGATTCAATTGAAAACTCCTTAATCCATCATGGGCATGTCACAAAAAAATCAATAATTTCTAGAGTATTCCTGTATAGACAAACTTAATATACATGTGACCAGTGAAAATTATTTCTATCTTAGAATGATCTCTTGAAGTGTTTCCAATGCTTTCCAGAGTATTTCCATATCTTAGTTGACTTGTATTTTTTTACATAATACATGACATGATGCTTGATCTCATTATCTCAACCCACTAACATTGATGGAACACTCTTAATTATTCATAAATGTATGTAAAAAATCTATAGGTATCATAGATCCTACATATATAATTATATAAGAAATAAAATTCAACCAATCTCAAAATACGTCACTTATCTCATCCATTGGCCTTGAACAATTGCTGATGGTACTTATATTGTCAATATCCATCCTTGGGAAAACACCTTCTATAGAGTGAACCCCTTTCAAAAAAATTTGCATGACCTAAAGG
Organism: Viscum album; assembly: GCA_963277665.1. NCBI lineage: Eukaryota > Viridiplantae > Streptophyta > Magnoliopsida > Santalales > Viscaceae > Viscum > Viscum album. Next base: position 1,223,255,421 of record OY728156.1, on the reverse strand, counting down.
CCTGATGTGCATGTGAAATGAAATATGAAGCTGTAATAATGGGAAGATTGAGGTCATCCCCACTAAGACTAAAAGGAAGTTAACAACGATATAATATCACAAAAAAGCATGATTGAAATCCAATATTTGTCCTAACATGGATCAACTTGGATTCCAACATTAAACTCAAATTAAATTTCAAAATTTCCAATCTTCGAATCATAAATTGATTCTAGAAGCTTTCATCATGGGCATCTCCTTATGTCTAGTTGGTGAAGTACATAAACATTATTTTTTGCAAATTCTAACCATATTAAATCCTCAGTTGAAACCATCTCACCTTCTTGATCAACCTTTAGTTAGTGGATTGGAAAAGATTCATCATAAGTGGTGATATTTGGTTTCAATAGTGTCACATTTTTTGATATGGGATATGCACACAATTCAATTTCATTGAGTGAAAGTATCAACTTTAGCAACCAACTTGAGATTGATGAGGTGATGTTTATTTAAATTCATAAGTATGATGTGTTTTCAAATCTGGTGGATTATTTAGTAAACATGTAGTGTAGCCGTGATTTGACTCTAGTGGTCCAACATCAAACAGAGGTGGCATGGGAGGGGTTTCCATAGTGGCACAACACTATGGTTCCGAATTATTTTTCCCCAAACAATGGGTATATGATTAATATATAATCTTAAATGGATGTGTCTAGTTCATCTTATCCATGGGTAAGATTCCATGAAACCTATATCAGCTCCTACAATTCTTTAAACTACATCAATAACATCACATATTTCATCTGTGATATTACTCAAGCGGTGTACAAGGCATCTGATTGGTGTTTACCTTTAACAAAGGGTATTTAAATCTTATATTTGGGGGTTATTCTTCACCATCATGAGTGTAAGAGGTTGAATCTAGTTTGGGGATTCTCATATCCCTCCTTGATCTTAGTTATGGATTTTTACAATGGGAAGATCTGTTGGGTGCAATGTTTCTTTTACCATGGTGGCAAGGTGGTGGTACTTGCAGTCGATGCTTGGCTTCAACGTCTTTAGGGGATAAGCTTGGGTATCATCATATCTAAATTTGGGGAGGTAAGAATTAGTGGTAGTGATGTATTATGGAGGTAGGAAATTGGGACGGAAGTTGAAGCAGGTTGTGATGGTAGGAGTGGAAGTAGGAGGAATGATAGTAGTGGCTTACTGGCGATAGAGAGAAAATGGGTAGTTGTAGAATGAACGATAGGAGAAATGGTATATGAATGGATGTAGGTTGATTGGGGTGTAGGGTAGTAGAAGGGGGGATCTCACCGTAGATTATGTAGTGTTTCTACCATTGGTGAGTGGTAGTAGGAATAATAGGTGTTGTCACTATAGCATGACTAAGTCCTGATATCTGATCATTGATTAATAATTATATAAAATAAAATTAATTAAAAATAATAAAAAAATTAAATTATTTATTTATAAACAAAAAAATAATCAACTAATTTATTTAAAATTTAAATTAAAATCATTTAAAATTATTATTTTGACATACAATTAAAATTTTAAAAAAATTAAAGAATGATAGAAAATTAAAAAGATATAAAAAATATTAATACAAATAACCACAAAAAAATAATAAATCTATAAAAATTATAAAAAATAAAATTCCAATAAAAAATATAAATCTTTGGTGTGTTGAAGATAAATTCTTCAGTGCATGCACACTAGATCTATATCTCATAATCTAGAGACTATAAAACTAGAAATTGAGAAAAAATAAGATCCTTGAGAAAATAAAAATTAAAAATGGAAAACTTGAGGGAGAGAGCTACTGATGATAATCTACCAAAAATAATCCAAGAAGATGTTTACTGGCCTAGGATGATGGAATATTGACTCTCTCAGGTGTCTATTAATCCTTCGTCCATTATAATTAAACCTAGGGCCCATTACTATGAGCTCAAGAATTCATACCTTTCACTTCTACCTATATTAAATAGAATGCATAATGAGGACTCTTTAGGCTCCATTAGAAATTTTTACAATATAGTGTACCAACTATCACTGAAAGGTCTTAGTGAGAATAATCTAAAAATGAGAGTTTTCCCATTATGTTTAAAATGAAATAAAGGGAATTGGTTTATGGACCTTGATAAAAACATATTTGAAACTCAAGAAAAAATTTATAACTCTTTTGTTATGAAATTTTGTCCTAAGAATCTAAAGAGAGAATTGAGAAACAAGATCACTAATTTTACTCAAGAGGATAGAGAGAATTTTAATGAAGAATGGGATAGGTTTAGGGACCTACTTAGGAAATTTCTTAATCCCAAAATTCTTTCCCATATACTAATTGATGCATTATATAAAGTTTTTCGACATTCTAGTCAAAAATTTGTTGACCAATCTTCATAGAGGTAATTACACTAATAAAACAAATAAAATGCTTAGGAATATTTTCAATACTTTGGCTCTTAATTCACAATATAAAGATTCATGGTGAACATGTGTGAATATAGAAGGGAATGAAACTGGTCTAGAACTATAAATAAATGCCCAATAGTCTAAAATAAAAGAACAACTCCATTCCTTAATGAATCAAAAATGTCAAATAATCCTATAATAAAGTTGGCTATCAAAATTAGAACCCAATTATTAAAGGGTAGTGAAAAAAATGTGGAATGTTTGTAAACTCAAGTGCCTTCTATCCAAAATTTTATATACCATCCCAATCTCAAGAAGATGACAATTTTTATAGTTATGGTCAAAGGACACATGTTAGAGATGACCCGTTTTCAAACAATTATAACCCTGGCTATAGGAACCACCCAGATTTATCCTAGAGAGAGCCATGAATGATTAGATTCTATCCAGATTCTTCTGGATTTAAAAATTAGCAAATAAAACAACTTCAAAATCAATCAAAGGATAAAACATATCATTCTACAAATGACAGTAAAGGGATTTTTTAAAAGTTTATGGAGAAACTTGATTCGCAAAAATCTCAAAATGATGTTGACAAGGCCTAAAACGACGCTAGAATGCAAAATTTACAACTAAAAATGGGTCAATTGGATAGAAACATTGGTTCAAGAGATAAAGGTAATCTTCCTAGTACCATTGAGATGAATCCTAGGTATATTTTGATGGATTTGTTTACTAGTTTTGGTTTAAAAACTCCATAGGATGTTAGAATTGAATACAGAAGTGTGTAAACTAAAAATATGGAGAAATCATGACACCCAAAGCTGAGAAACAATAAATTTATAATTTTGGATAACACTGCTATAACACAAGATAATCAAGATGATCCATATAAAAATCAAGAATAAAAAGACTCTAAAATGAAAAATAATAAAGGTAAAGAAAATATTATTGGGGAAATTTGGGAAATTTCTTAGATTCGTAGGAATTTTCACCCATCCATCCCTTTAACTCAAAGTTTGAAATCTGAAAATAAAAAACCTAAATTACTCTAATTCATTCATCTATTTTATAAGATCCAAGTAAACATTCCTTTTATACAATATTTTATTCATATTCTATTATACTTAAAATCACTCAAGAAAATTGTTTAATATAAGAAAACATTATAGGAGTTTTTAACTTATAGTCCCACTGAATAGTGTAGTTCTATCCTTCAAAATAAGATTTAACTAAAACTTAAATATTCAGGAGGTTTTTTCATTCCTTGAACCTTATGGAAAATATATCAATTGAATTGTCTCTATGATCTTGGGGAAAGCATAAACCTACATCATTTCACACTATTTCAATAGTTGAGATTAGGAGAGTTGAAACCCACCACTTTTATTCTATAGTAACCTAGAATATATTTCACTCATCCCATTGGGAGAGTTGATGACTTACTGATTAGAGAAGGAACATTTTTTACCTACATACTTTCTTGTTCTGGACATGGAATGTGATTGTGATGTTCCCACAATTATAGGTAGACCCTTCTTATATATAGAAGGATCTTTTATCAATGTGGGATAAGGTAGTTTTATTATTATGTTTGGTGAGCAGGCGGAACATTTTCATGTATTTAAAAATGTGAAATAACTAATACTTAGTGAGAATCATTCTAAAGTTGAGATGATAAAATTTGAGAACTCATTAAAATATGAAGAAGAAATTTTAAAAATAATATGTAGTTGAAGAAACTCATATGGATGCTGGAAAAAAAATTTACCAACATTTTAAAAGTGCCAAAAGTGAAAATTAAGGTGATTTTATATATCTAGACATCAACTCTAATCATCCTCTGAAAATATTTCATGAAGATGAATTTTCTATTCTATAGATTAGAAAATTTCTAGGATAACTTCACATTGATTTCCCTTATAAAAACAATATTGAACAATTAGATAAGGTTGAGGGAGAGTTTTTGAAAAAATTTATTGATTTTTATTTGATAAATTTATTGAAATATGATTTGTAAATTCATTAGAGTGGGATATCTACCTTATAAAACAATTAAAAAAAATGGAAATATGATTTAGAAATTAAAAATATGCGTAGGTTTGATTTTTTTTAAAAAACATATTAAAGATCTTAGACCCCCTAGGCCAAAGAGTCTTCCATCCAATGAATAAGAACATAATTTGAAGTTTATGCCTTTTACAATACACCTTAAATATTCCTTATTGTGTGAAAACATAAAATTTCCTTTTATAATATCTATTGAATTGAATAAAATTCAAGATGATTTTTTGGATGTTATTAATAAATTGAAAACCTTGATAGGTTGGTCTATTGGTGAAATCAAGGGGCTTAGCCCTTAATTCTAAATGCGTAATATTCCTATGAAACTAGGTCACAAAACAAGAGTAGAATGTAAAATGTGACTAACCCAAACCTGAATGTGGTTTTGAGAGAAGATATAATTAACCTACTAGAAGAAGTAATTATATACCCCATTTCTGATAGCGTTTATGTCAGTTCAATCCAAGTAGTCCTAAATAATAGAGGATTTACTATTGTGACCAATGAAAAGAATAAAAAAATATTTATTAGGAAGACAAAAAAATGGAGAGTCTGTGTAGGTTACATAAAGCAAAATTCTTCCCCCAGAAGAGATCATTTTCCCACACCATTTTTAGATCAAATACATGAGAGGGTTGCTGGAAACAATTCTTTCTATTTTTTGGATATATATTCTTGTTACAACTAGATTCCTATAGCCCCATAAGATTAGGAGAATACAACTTTTACATTATCATTTAGAGAATTTACCTATTTGATATTTCTCTTTGGCTTGGGTGGTTCCCTAGATACCTTTCAGAGGTGCAAGATGACAATATTCTCAGAAATGATTATGAAAATCATTGATGTTTTCATGAAAATATTCTCTGTAGTTGGAAGTAATTTTGAGATATGTCTACAAAATATAAAACTTCTTTTATAAATATGCCAAAAGAAAAAATTAGTCCTTAACTTGGATAAATTGAAGTTTTTGGTCATAGAAGGAATTGTGATGAAACATAAAGTTTCCACGATGGGTTTAGAGGTTGATAATTCTAAGATTGAGGTCATTAAAATGTTTCCACCTTCTATTAATGTCAAATGTGTTAGAAGATTTCTAGGGAATGTCATTTTTTACTTAAGGGTTATCAAATACTTTTATACAATTACAAAACCCCTCATTTCACTATTGGCTAAAGACAAACTATTTTTCTATGAAGAAAATTCTATTTTATCTTTCAACATAATTAAGTAAAAGTTAACCTCTTCACCCATAATCACTAAACATGTTTCTAAATTTCCTTTTGAACTCATATGTGATGACAATGATGTGACCATTGGAGATGTTTTAGGGAAAATGAGAGATAAGAAATTTCATGTAGTGTATTATATTAACAATATTATAGATGATGCTTAAAGGAACTACAATACTTTTGAGAAGGAGATGTTGGATGTTTTTTTATTTGGAAAATCTTAGTAATCACCTTTTAGGTTAAAAAGTTACTGTTTTTATAGAACACACTTCCTTGAAATATATAATTTCAAATAAACAAGCCATAACTAGACTCATCAGGTGGTTAATCTTTATTTAGGAGTTTGATTTGGATATTAGAGAAAAATATTGGACTTTAAATGTTATCATAGATTATATGTATAGGTTTTCAAGTACCTTGTGTGATGATCCTAGAGAGATTAACTCTGGTTTTCCAGATGAGAAATTCCTATGTCTTTCTATCAAACAATCGTACTGGTATGAATATTTTTTGTAATTTATTGGAAGAAAGTATCATCCCTAATTTTTTTCCAATAATCAAAGAAATTAGTTTATTTAAAATATCAATTACTATTTTTGAGATAACCCATTAGTTTTTAGGAGGTGTGAATATGGAATCATTAGGAGGTGTGTTCTAGAGGAAGAAATGATACCTATTTTGAAAATTTATCATTCTTCACCTTTGGGAGGTCAACATAGGGGAGAGAGAAAAACATGAAAGTTCTTTAAGCTGTATTTTATTATCCTATATTATTTTAGGATTATAAATGTTTAGTTATGGGATGTGATAGGTTTAAGAGGTTAGGAAATGTAAGAAGGAAGCAAAAGTGACCTCCTAAAGGCATTTAGAGGTTGATATTTTTGATGTTTGCTGATTTGACATAATGAGACCATTCTCGTATTATCATGGGAATGAGTACATCATAGTTACTATAGTATATGTATCCAAATGGGTTGAGGTATTGTCAAAACCCAAAAATTAAGATAAAACGTGATTATATTTATTAAAAATAATATCTTTTTAATACATGGTGTTTTAAAGTCTTTCGTAACAGACAATGGAACACATTTTAAAAATTTAAAATTCAAATCATTGATGGAGAAGTATGGGTTTTCCTATAGAATATGAACTACATTCCATCCATAATTTAGTGGACAAGTAGAAATCTCAAATAGTGAAATAAAACAAATCTTAGAGAAAACCGTTTCATGTTCTAGAAATTAGTAGTGATTAAAAGTTTACAAGACATTATGGGTATACACAATTTCATTTAAAAATCCCATAGGTATGTCTCCATATAGACTTATTAATGGGAAAACTTTTTATTTTCCTATATAGATTGAACATAAGATTTTATGGGCTTTAAAATCCCTAAACATAAATTTTAAGACTATTGGAGAAAGACAACTTCTTGATATGAGTGAGATTGATGAGATTAAGAGAGACCAATGAGAATTTAAGGATTTAAAAGGATATGACCAAATATTTTCATGATTATTTCATTTAACATAGATATTTTAAATATGGTCAAAATATTCTTCTTTATAATTAAAAAATTATATTTTTTTCCTAGGAAACTCAAATACAGGTGTTTTAGAACTTTCACCTTTTTTTGAGTTATTGTTAATGGAGTTGTTGAGTTGGTAGGATAAAAAAATCTACATTTCCTGGAGAATGGACAAAGAATAAAACATTACATTAAGGGGAAACCCAAAGGGTTTGGATTACATATATTTCTTTGAAAATTGACAAATCTTTGAGTCCATATGGGGACTTTAAACGTAGAAGTGAATGAGAGGTAACCTATCATTTTTCTATTTATCAATTTATTTTAAAATAAATTCTTATTTCACCATTTTCCATCTCAATGAACTGTGGAACCAAAACTAATAAGTTTCTACTATATCATCTAACTCATGCTCTATTTCTATTGTTTCGAAGTGGATTGTATACGGACTATGTGGTGCAATTGGTGTGTAGCTGATCAAGTGACCGTTATAAGAGGGAAAATATGGTTGTGATATTTTATTACTAGTGGAAGTAATTTTTAAGTTCAAAAGAGATGCTAGTTAGAGAATACTGGAAAAAATTCACTCAAATAAAACTCTAGTTAATTTCAAATTCTAAAACTCATTATAATATGTTTTTGTTATATAATATCAAACTTTTTCAACTATAGTATTCTATTTTCAATTTATTTAATGGAAAATAAAAGTGTTGTACAAAAATGGTCAATGATTCTATATTTACATGGGAGTAATTGTTTTAAATCTTAATTGTGTAACTGCCCTTTATTTTCTTTTTATTATTTCTTATTTTTTTAATTATTAGCTTGCTGTATTTCTAAATTTATTTTTATTCATTGTAAAAGTTAGAGTTGTTTCTAATTGAAATAAGTTTTTCACTACATGCTCTATTTTTTTTATTATTTAGAAATTATTATTGAATTAAACTATAACATAAAAACTTATAAAATACTTTTTCTGCACTAAACCTATTAAGAAGTGGCCATTAGGGAGATTTTGTACATGTTTTTATGTTGATGTAGAGTATTGTTGTAAAATTTTTATGAGCTTCCCTATCTCCCCTTAAAACAAATTCTTTTCTATGTTCATAATTCAATTTTTTTTAAAACAATTTAATTATGTCACCCACTTTGAGATTTAGTATTGGGTACAATTCTTAGTTTTATGTTTGGTGGTTGGGATCTTGTTAAGGTAAAATACATTTCATTTTTAAATCATAAAAAACCCCATTTTTTAAAAATTTCCTCCCTATCAAGCATCATTTTAGGATAATTTTTTAAATAAAATTGAAAAATAACTGAAATAAAAGAATAAAAAAAGAAAATTTAAATTAATAAATATATTTATAATAAGAAAATAATCATTTCATATTGACTAAGTGACAGTTTCACTCTTAATTGAGGGTTTTCATTAATTTAAAAATTTCTAGAATTGTGTGATTTCAAATTGAATATGTCCCACAGTTTTATTGAAATACTATTTGAAAATTGGGAAATGGAAGTGTGATGGGTTAGATTATTGTGGAATTGGAATTATAACTTGAGTAAAATTAAGTTTGAACATGAACCTATCAACTTATCATTGGAGAAACACCTTAGGGAGACAACTGAATTGAGAATAATATAAATCCTTTGAATCTTGAGTAAAATGAGAAATTGTGATCCCATAGTAGAGTATTTGAGACATGGGAATTTGGTGTGTAGTATGAATAAATCCATTTTCAACTTCAATAAGTACATTTTAGAGTGTTCTTCACAAACTCATGGCTGATTAAAATTTGAATAAAGGAACTTATAAAAAATGAGATCACTAAGGTGAGGGGAATATTGAACCCAAATGAACAAAGGGGAAATTTATTTATAAAAAAATATTTTGACTTTTATAAATGATGCGGAAAATGGAAATTTGGCTGAGAAACCTAGGAGAAAATGAGGTATGTTAGTTCATCATCTAATTAATTTAATTCCACTTTAATCTTAGCAGTCCTCACTCATTGAATAAGAATTTGATTAGTTTGAAGTAAGAAACCATGAAGAATTCACATAGGATACATGAAAATTTCTAGTAATAGAACAATGATAGGACAACCACAATAATTCAAGTGTATGCATTTTAACCTTGAAAGGAAAGCCGCATTTCTTTTAAGAGTATTTAAAAATTAAAAAAAATCATTGAATTGCTCAGGAGTGAAATCAATTAAGTGTGGAGGAATTTTAGGTGGCATTTATTTCATATTATTTTTCCACATCTTCTATTGTAATAAATTTTACTTTTATTAGTTTTATAATGTATTTTGTTCAATAATTTATAATTTTTTTCAATTTTTGTATTAAATAATTAAAACTATTTTTTTTGTTAAAAACTTGTATTTTATAGTTTATTTTAACTATTTAGACGATTTACTATTTAATTAGTATTTATTCTCATCTAGTTTTTAATTATTTTTTTACGGTAAATTAATTACTATAATTATTTTAATCTTTTTTTTTATTTTTTATATTTCAAAATAATAAATTTAATTTATGTTATGAAATTGTTTTATTTTATTTATTTCATTTTCACTGTATGTCAAATCAATAATTTTATATATTTTCTAATTTAAATTGTAAATAAATTAATTGATTCTTTTCTTGTTTGAAAATAATAAATTTATATAAAATTTAAATTAAAAACATTTTAAATTATTTTGTTGACATACAATGAAATTGAAATAAATAAACTTAAGGGATGAATAAACATAAATTAAAATTATTATTTTAAAATAAATAAAATAAATAAAATATTAAAATAATGTTAGTAATTAATTTAAAATTTAAAAATAATAAAAAATAATAAATGAGAATAATTACTTATTAAATTGTAAATTATCCAAATAACTAAAATAAACTATAAAATACATGTTTTTAACAAAAAATCACAGTTTTAATTATTTAATAAAAAATTGAAAATAATTTTAAACCATTGATGAAATGAATTATATTACAAATAAAAAACAATTAAATATAATATAAAATGTGGAAAAACAATATGAAATAAATGCCACATCACTCATCACATTGGTTATTTACTCGGATTCTCCTATTTCATGGTATTTTACTAGAAAAAAAGGAAAATTAGGGATGAGTATTTCCAAACTGTTAAACACATATATGGGAAACCATTAAAATTATAGGTATAACTCAAAAATGATATATATTTTTTAACTTATGAATTTATAGGTTTTAATCTAAGTTATCTGTATTCTATTTCCTAATATAAAATCTTATGAGAATTTTACTCTTCCAATAATAATGGTTAATAAGAAGCTTGTTAATTTACCAAATCATATCCTTCAGGAGTTTCAAACCAGGTGTGTAGAAAGGACCATTTCATGCAATAGTTAATGATAAATACCTGCTCAATGTAGCATTTTGGGTTTATTACCCATATGTATATCTATTCCAAACCCATATCCAATTATAGTATATATACAAGGATGCATTTTCATGGAAACAAATTACTATTTAATTTTACAAAATTTATAAATTTTTACTATGTTTATTCATATCCCTAAGGCATTCACTAGATTTTCTAATTCTAATCCAAAAAATAACTAGACTTTTCATTGATACCATCCATGAAAACCCATATATTATACACTTTAATTGATGATTTATTACATAAAGGTACACATAATAAAATCCCAAAAGGCCATTAATCCTAGTGTATTTTATAAATTAGGTACATAGCATAATAACTTGCAATGTGAATATAATTACATTATTGAAAAATTCCTTAACATGCTCTTAAAATTCTATCATTTTTCTAAAACTACATAGGATAAATTGGGAACGTACATAAGAAAGGGGTGAGTTATAAGTCCTTGTAGGGGAATAAAAAAATTATATAATAAATTAATGTATTTAATGTGAACCAAGAGGCATATTGTGGTAAAATAAGAGGGTTTAGAATCACAATCTTGAATAATGAGGCATGATATAACAAGATAACATAAAGGTGAAATGGGAATTTGAAAACAACATAAAACATAGCATCATAAACACAAGTAAAGACTAACCACCATGAAAACATAACATATTGTGCTTAGTATAAAGTCTAATCCACTAAAAATGGAATATCATGTGATTAAAACATCACCCAATGCATTGGGCGACAATATAATTTCAGGTCCACTCGTCACATTCATATCACATACATGAATTAGTTTACCACATAGATCATTCAACACAGTATAATATTTCATAATATTTAATTCCAAAATTAAGGATTTTGGGATACATACATGGAATTTAAAAATAAATTAAGTATAGGTACATCTATGTGAATACCATTGAGTGGAAACGATGATGCGTATCCACAACATAAATGTTTGTCATGGAAAATTGTAGGATAATTTTGACAGAATAATGGGGGTACTAAAAGATTAATGGTAGGGATTAAATGGAGTTAAAGGAGACTATAACCAATTTTAAATCATAATTTAAGTAATATGGATGTGTATGAACAAAACCCGACAAGAAAAATTTGAAATTAATGGAATATTACAAAGAAAGTTCTTGATTTGAAAGGAGAAAGAGAGGATCCCTTACCCTGATAAGGTGCTCCAAAAATCATGGTGGAGATTATTAATACAAGGCCCCTACCTTAAACATTAAATAATCTTGATATAACCTGAAAATTTAAATTAATTCACTTCGAGGATATTTTTAGGTTTAGAGTTTTAGATAATTAGGCCATAACTATTGCATAACATCTCAAAAATTACAAAGGAGACACTTCTTCTCTACCAATTTTATTTGACAACAATAAAACTCCTTAAATAAAACAATATTTATTTTCTGGATAAATTTTTTTCTTCAATTCTTCATTTCTCTTACATTTCTTTATACCATATGAAAAAATTTCAAAAACTCGGGATGAGCATAAAAATTCCAGTAAAGAATATAAAATAAGCAATAAAACTGTTAGTCAATGAATATTTAAAACCCCTATTTTTTTTAAATTATACTTTTCACCCATAAAACATAAACTACTTAGCTTACATCATGTAACCAAATGCATTGGAGAGCTATCACAAACTCACCAATCAAATGTCCAAGTAACAGACTCACCCGCATTTACCTCCATCATGTTACCCAATGCATTGGAGAGCTATCACAGACTCACCTGCCATAGGTTTATCACAAAACCACCCATATTTGGTTTATCACATAACCACCAATAAAATTTCCAAGTAACATTAAATAATCATAACATACAAAATAATGAAATTATCAACATTCAAATCATCAATACTAAGAAATCAATTCAAGATACTGAAATATTCAATCCATTTCCAAAATAATTTAAAAAAATTAATAAAGTGATTTTTGAATCAAAGTGTCCCATACCACTTTGAAACTTTAAAATGAAATCCAATAATTAAAATTTTAAAACATGTATGTCCATATAAATAAATCCTTAAAACTATTTTGAAAACATGGACATTAATGAGATATATTTAGAAGAATAAATCTTTAAAACTTTTAAACCAATGTTTTAGTTAAAGAGTCTCATAAGAGTCGAGAAACACTTGAATAAAAGTAATTAAAGAATAACATCAATTGAAACATTAAATAATAAGAGAATATAGAAATTCATGATATAAAATTCCAATAGGGTTGTATATACACCTTATAGGATATTAAATGCGCACAATATCATGATATGCCTCAATAAAAAGAGATTGAGACGTAGTCCCTTACAAAGATCGTATCATTTGATTAAGGATAAATCAATGACATAATTATGTGTGAAAAATATACATATACTCAATATAAGTGGATATTAATTCTAAAATAATCAGAGTTCATTCACACATATTCTTGGAAAAACAAAACCAATGACATGGATATTTAGCTCAATGAATGGAGATCGAGTTAATATTTCCCTTACAAAGATAATTTTATTAATAAAATAGGTTGATTATTTTTATTCACAATAAATACACATAAATAAAGTATAAAATAATTATAGGATATCAAAATTTATTTCTCAGATAATTATAGCATGACATAATCAAGAAGTATAAGATTAACCCAATGAATGGAAATTAGGTTAAGAAGTTCCCTTATAAAGTTAGTATAAATGAAGTGAAAATTTATCAATGGGATGATTATGTGTAGAAATAGTATATCCACATAAATATAAGTGTAAATTAAAATATTAATAAAAACACAGTGATTCTACACATAATCTTTTCATAATATAATGAATGATTTATGCGTAAAACCCAACGAGAGGAAATTGAGTTTAGAAATTCCCTTACCTTGAATTTGACATGTCCCATTCATTCTTTAATTTCATTAATAATAAAAATAGGTTAATTTATAATTTCTTTAGAAATTTTTTAATGTTTATTATTCATTTTATATCACTTATTGTCATGTTATAGTAGTTTGTTAATTATTTGACTTTATATTGGATGATTTTTTTGATATTGCGTACTTGAGTCGAAAATGAAATTGTTTTGATGTGAATTATCCATGTAGTAATAATTAAATAATCTCAGGAATTAGATTAATGTTTTAAATATCATATATATAGAGTTTATATGTATTTATAATATTCTATATCATTTTTATATAAGAAATGAAATGCACCATTCATTGAGACTGTAGGCCGTACATACACATGAAAACTACTTTCATTTATTTGTCACATTAAAGCAATGAAAAATAATGAAAAATAAGTATGTTCTAATTATATTATATTATATATGTAATATATGTTATATAATTTCATTAACTTCATCATTTATATGTTCCATGTATTGCATGAATGATTTATATCACTTTAAGGGGGCAGTAGTCTGCTCTTCCTCAAATAAAATTATCGTATTTACACATTATGGAAAGAATAAAGGTATGTTGTGAGTAAAAATTACAGAATAATAGGGAAAATATAAATATAATAAATATAATATATAATTATAGTTCCATCATAATTTCCACCATGATAGGTGGTTGGAGAAAATTGAACAATCATCATTTCGTGAAGCAGTAGTTCACCGTACAGAGAAACAAAATGTTCATATCTATTAAAAGGTGGTGTATGTAAGTGTAGTTAAAATACTTATCATAAAAAAATTATAGTATATTTAGGATAATTTTTTTGTTATGTAAAAAAATAATAAGGAGATAATATGGAGTGGATAAGGAAAATAATAGAATAGAACTTGAGAGAAGACGTTACCTCTAAATCGGGTAACTTCTTTTGATTTGAGCCAAAAGGCTTTCTTGAATTACCTTCTGCCCAAGGTAAGGATTCTAGGAGGAAGGGATAGATGTTGGGAGATTATTTGAGTAGAATTTTTACAATACAAAATGATTTATGGGTGTGAGTATGCGGGTAGAGGTGGTGACCTTTTATAAAATAGAGGAGGGGCACTTTAGGAAGGTCTTGAAATATGAAATTATTATAAATTTAATTTTGATTAAAAAAGGTCCAAAACTAATTTTATTCAAATATAAGATGATTTTTGTTCAAATAACAATCAAAAAATAATTTTAATACATTTTTTAAATATTTTTTTATACTAATCTTTTTGGTTTAACCCTTATTTTACCCTTTTTCATCTTAGAGTGATATCATGTTATTTACACATTTGTGGGTTAATGTAATTACCATATCATGTTAGACAACAACAAAAAATTAATTTATGACATATTTGGACTTATCTTAACCATTTGGATGAATATTATATTTTTAGGAATTTAATAGCATTTAATAAACTATTTTATATTTTAAGTTATGAATTATGTCAATTTTGCTCAATATTCATACTTGATTTTTTTACAAATTCATAACAACTTGATTCCTTACAAAAATGAATCAATACTAGAAATACTAGAATGTCACAGTCATCTAGAAAATTCTTGTATGACATAAATAATGTCAAATAATATTTATTTTAATATTTATCATATCATTTATTCGAATCCTTTATTAATGAAGTAATCGTTGCATCATTATTTTGTCATAATTAATTTTTTTATTTAATGTATAAAAATTATAAATAAAATTACATGACGTGGGAAATATTTTTAGAATTATAATTACTATTTATAGTCAATGATATAAGTTATATAGCCCTATAGTAAAACAGTTTTAGTAAAAGATACTTGTTTACGTTATATTTCTCTTTACATTAAATTAGTTCTAATAATATGTCATTATCACACCCATGTGGCCCCATGTGGTCCCAAAATCGACCCAAGGATTCCCATGGTCAGACATATCTTATCCAATATTATTAGTACACATGTTATATTAGTTTTATATTATTATAACATTATTTGTTTACCCTTATTTACCCATTTTACCCTTTAACCTTGGTAAATAAAAATTACCAAAGTTACTATTCATATTGTCAACAAATAAATGTTACCTATTTACACAATTTGGATCTTCTTATTTCAAATATGGAATCCATTTTACAAATTCAAAACACATAATTAGCATAAATTAATTAAAAATTGATTTTCGTTGCCAAAACCAAAAAGCGGGTTTTTAAGAAGTAAAAACTATCAAAATATTGGCATGTGTTTATGTCTAATTTAAAAGTGAAATTACTTCCAATGAAAAAAATTGGATTAAATTATAAAAAAATAATCCAATTTCACTTTAAAAATAAATAAAAAAATAATCTAACTATATCAATAAATTAGGCGAAAAACCAGTTTTGATTTAAAATACAGTATTTTCACTATTTATTAAAATATTAATTTAATTAGAAAAATACCAAAATTTCAAACAACGTAAATTTTAACGTACCAATTCCAAATTATATTTTTATTTTGTCAAATATGACATATAAAATTAACAAAAACTATATTTAAAAAGGGTTCAATATCAAAAGGTGGTAAACCAACCTTTTAAAAATATTAGAGTATTTTATGCTTAAAATTGTATTCATTCTCATTTTAAGAAAGTAAAATTAATTATATAAATGAAAAAACATTTAAAAAAAATCTATAATCATATTGAAGTTAGTTTGATTCATTTCCTTTAATACAATGACTATGTGTTAACTACCATTTATAATAATAATAATATTATTGTATTATTTTTCAGTATAACTCAATGTTGTGTGCAACGTAAGATTTCAGAGAAACCCATTGTTGTGCATCTGGTATGCTATGGAAAAAAGTGTCTTCTTTAATGTAAAATTAATATCTTATTCATAAATATTAATATATATGAAAATGTATTATTCTATCAATACCTTGGTCATTACATCATTCCCCCTTTTAGAAATTTCATCCTCACAATTTTAAAATTGGGCTTGGAAACTTCATTTCAAATGCCACATATGTAAAAGAGTTAATAAAACTATCACTTTAAAAGAAAGAATGATAAGTACAAAGGTCACCCAAGATAACACAATATAGGATTCCATGTAGAAAAACATGGATATAGAAGAAAAACTAACCACCTTGTTCTGATTGAGAGTGATAGAAAACATGATTAGGAGAAAATTAACAACCTAAAAACAAAAAACTTGTGATTGGTTAAAGAGTATTGAATTTCATGGTAGGAAAAGTAAACATAAATAATTTTTTATTTAACATCCTTTTCATAAATTTTCGTAATTTATTTATGAGCTTGACTAAGAACATAAGGAAACATACTTACTTGTCAAGTAGAGTTTCATCCTTTAATAAATATCAACCACAAACTCATATTTCTTCCAAATGATGAGTATTAAAGATGACTTGGTCACACCAAAAGCACTAGAATCATCTTATAGAGTATTAAATAATCCAAAAAATATAAACCATATATTTCCCTTATCTTTAGACATTATCTAAAACCAAAATGGTTAGTACAATATTAGATAATCCCCAAAAAGGATAATATTTAATAAAAATAAATACTACTCTTAATCTCAAAAATTCAACAAACAATACCCAATGTTCAAAATGACCATTTAATAAACTATCATTTTTAAGATTCTTAAAATTAATCCAAACTAATATTGAAACCCAAAATTTAGAAGGATTTGATCACCTGGTCTTCCACGATAAATCTTATCATTTATCTCCAAATAACATCGACTACTCTTAAAGTCTCATACTTTAAAGTAATTGACCTAATCACATATTCTCTATGATAGGTTAATCATTTTCTTAAATAACCCAAATCTCCATATGTCCACAATAAAAACATAGATTTTTCCAAAATAAAATTAAACCATTAATCCTCAAATGAAATACTATAATATTATATTTTCATTAGGTATATACTGTTCCAAAAAGAGATAATTCCCTCCCAAATAAAATTTATCACATTATAACAAAATCATTTTCCTATAAAAATTATATACATTTTATAAAACATAAGTTCCCAATATTAAAATATTATTGATCCATAAAATTTTTTAACTAAAAATAATAATTCATACTAACCATGGACTTCATGTAGGCCAATGGTAGGTGATGTTCCCTTATCGCCCTTCAACTATGGTTTTGAATCCCGCAGACTTACCAGACGCGATGGGTTGTCACCCATCCCTCGGGTTTTCCTTTTTATAAAACTATATATTTCTTATAATGTTCCCAACATGAGATAAAATCATCTAAATAACTATAACATAATTTAACCTAAACTTTATATCATGCCTTTCATTTTGCATCTCAAAATGTAATAGCCTGTAATTGACTCAAATTAAAGAATCCTATAAAACCTAAAAGATCTTTATATCTATATGAAAACAAAAGATAACTCTTCCTCATTTTTACATAACAAAATTAGTGGTTACGCATACTAGAAGTCTTACAATGTAATCCCATCATTAATAATTTTAAACATATCATCATCCATAGATCAAACATAACTATTCAATTCCAAAATTTTAGAAATCTCAACCATCGTAAATTCTTCATGATTCTTTATCCATGTTTTTCCATCTTATTCTTTAATACTAATTTACTATAAAAAATCATTCATAATGTCCTAATATTAAATAATTTAAAAACATGAGCTAAGAAATAATCCATACCGTTCATAGGTCATTTTTAGTTTCCTCATCTTCAATTGGAATGAAAATAGGTATTGGTAAACATATATTTGTATGGTTCTGCTGATCCCATTCCAAAACCTTATTCATAGGTCATCTATTGGTTTAATGACCATGCACACCAAATTTAAAACATTCAATTGATCCCTCATAAAGAACTTCTTTCTCTTTCTTAGAGTCAATCGAACACTTCCTTTTTCAATGGTAGGTTATTAATTTATGACCTTTATTACCACATCTATAAAATCTTTCCATCCCTTTGAAACATTTTCCCAGGTGTTTCGTTCCACATCCTTGACACATAGGTTGTTGAATAAACTTACCTTTATGATTGTTACCTAAACTTGCATAGGTATTCTTTTCTCACATATGTGATGCCTTAGAAAAATCACCAAGGTTCAAGTGCCCAATAATTACTCCAGATAGTTGGTTTAGAATTACCATAAGAGTTCTCATTGCATCACCCTTTCCATTAGGTTGTTTATTTGGAAAACCACCACAGTTTCCTTCACATCAATTATTACTTTGGTGACTGTAAGATCTAGCCATTTATTAAAACCAAAAATTCTAGTGTGAGTATATCAGTAAAATAATCATATACTATCATATGAGGAAGAAAAATACTAATATATATTCATCAATGTTATCTCAAACTCATTCAATTTTTCTAAAATGACTATAACACTTTCTAATATGCTAACCATTGTGGTTATATAAAACATGTCACTTTTTCTTTAATAACACCCTAACCTCTAAAGTTATCTAAACTGATATCTGTAACCTACTATAAGGACACAACCTTAAACATTAATTAAACTTGAGATAAGTCAATAATTGACTTTAATTCACATTTAGAATCTTTTTAGGTTTATAGTTTTAGATAATTAGGTAATTTCTATTGCATAACATCTCAAATATTACAATGTAGAAACTTCTACTCTAACAATTTGTTTACAACAATAAAACTCCTTAAATAAAATAAGAATTATTTTATTGATAAAAAATATTCTTGTATTCTTACTTTATCCTACCCTTCCTTATACCCTATGAAAAACATTTCAAAAAAATGGGATGAGCATAAATATCTCAGTACAGAATATAAAATTAGAAATAATACTGTTTGTCCATGAATATTTAAAAACCATGAATTTTTTTTCACAAAATCATAATTTTCACCCATAAAACATTAACTACTTAGCTTACATCATTTAATCATATGATTCCTAAAAAAGGTAATGGAAATCATAAAACATAAAGGTAACTTGTGGAATCCATATCATACTTACATTGTATATTTCACAGATACATAGGGAGTAACCTTCATGATTATGTTTTTAATACCCATCACAGTATATTCCATAAATATCTTAGGATAAGCTTAATCGTTTACCTCCGTCACATTACCTAATGCATTGGAGAGCTATCACAGGCTCACCATCCCCAGGTTTATCACGAAGCCACACATATTTGGTTTATCACATAACCACCCAGAAAATTTCCAAGTATCATTACATAATAATAACACATAAAATATTGAAATTATCAACATTTCACTTATCAATCATAAGAAATCAATTCAAGATACTCAAATATTCAATACATTTCCAAAACCATTTAAAATATTTAATAAAGAAATTTTTGAATCAAAGTGTCCCATACCACTTTGAATCTTTTAAAATAAATTCAATAATTAAAATTTTAAAACATATATGTCCAAATAAATAAATACTTAAAACCATTTTGAAAACATGGACATTAATGAGAACGATTTAGAAGAATAAATCCTTAAAACATTGAAAATGATTTTTTAGTTAAACACTTGAGAAACACTTGAATAAAAATAATTAAATAATAACATAAAATGAAACATTAAATATCATGAAAATATAGAAATTAATACTTTAAAATTTCTATAGGGTTGTATATACACATTATAGGATATTAAAGGTGCACAATATCAAGATATGCCTCAATGAAAGGAGATTGAGACATAGTCCCTTACAAAGATCGTATCATTAGATTAAGGATAAATCAGTGACATAATTATGTGTAAAAAATATACATACACCCAATATATGTGGATATTAATGGTAAGAAAATTAGAGTTCATTCAAACATATTCTTAGAAAAACAAAACCAATGACATGAATATTTAACTCAATGAATGAAGATTGAGTTAAGATTTCACTTAAAAAGATCATTTTATTAATAAAATAGTCTGATTATATGTATTCACTATAAATAAAATTAAAGAAATATAAAAAATAGATAGGATATCAAAAGTTATTTCTCACATAATCATAGCACGACATAATCAAGAAGTAGAATATTAACCCAAAGAATGGAAATTGGGTTAAGAAGTTCTCTTAAAAAGTAAATATAAATTTCATAAGAATTTATCAATGGGATGATTATTTGTAGAAATAGTATATCAAAAAAAAGTAAAGTGGAAATTACAACATTAATAAATAAACACTGATTCCACACATAATCTTGGAATAATATAATCAACGAAGTTTGTGTAAAACCCAATGAGAGGAATTTGAGTTTAGAAATTCCCTTACATTGAATCCGACTTTTCTCATTCATTCATTAATTTAATAAATAATAAACTTAATTTAATTTTTAATTTTATTAGAGGCATTTTAATTATTTTTATTTATTTTATATCACTTATTACCATGTTATAGCAACCAGTTATTTATTGGTGTTCATATCAGATGTTTTGTCGATATTCGGTACTTGAGTCGAAAATGAACTTGTTTTGTTGTAAAATTATCTATGTATTAAAGATTACATAATCTAAAGAATGATATTAATGATTTAAATATACTATTTATCCAGTTTATATGTATATATAATAGTATATAACATTTCTATATGAGAAATGAAATGCACCATCCATGGAGATGGTTGGTCGTATGTACACGTGAATGCTACTTTCATTTCTTTGTCTTATTAAAGGAATGAAAACTAAATAATACATAGGTATTTATAATTTAATTATAATATATATGTTATATATGTTACATAATTTCATTAACTACATCATTTACATGTTTGATGCATTGCATGAACGAGTCATATCACTTTGAGGGGGCGATAGTCCGCTCCCCCTCAAATGATATTATCGTATTTACACATTATGGAAAGCATAAAGGTATGTTGTAAGTAAAAATTAAATAAGAATACAGACAATATAAATATAATATATACAATATATTATTACAGATCCATCATAAAGGCCACCATGATAGGTGGTAGGATAAAATTGAACAATCATAGTTTCGTCTGGCAGTAGTTCTCCGTACATGGAAACAATATGTTGGTATCCATTAAATGGAGTTATGTGTAAGTGTAGTTAAAATAATTCTCATAAAACCATCCTAGTATATTTAGGATACTTTTTTATGTAATATAATAATAAGTAGAGCATAGGTAGTTGATAAGGAAAATAATAGAAAGGAACTTGAGAGAAGACGTTACCTCTAAATCGGCCGACTTCTTTTCATTTAAGACGAAAGGCTTTTTGGAATTGCCTTATGACAAAGGTAATGATTCTAAGAGTAAGGGGGGGGGGGGGAAGTTTGGAGCTTATTTGAGAAGAAATTGGACTATACAAGGTGTTTTATGGGTGTTATTAACTGGGTATAGGTGGTTCCCATTTATAAGAGGGAGGAGGGGCACTTTAGAAAGGTCTTGAAATATTAATTTATTATAAATTCATTTTCGATTAAAAATGTACCAAAACTAATTTAATTAGAATATAATATGATTTTTGTTAGACTAACCATCATCCAATAATTTTTATACATGTTTTAATATTTTTTATCCTTATCATTTTTGTTTAACCCTTATTTAACCCTTTTTAATCTTATAGTGATATGTTGTTATTTACACATTGTGGGTTAATTTAATTACCATATCATGTCAAAAAACCCACAAAATAGTCATTTATGACATATTTGGACTTATATTTACCATTTTTATGAATATTATATTTTTAGGAATTTAATATCATTTAATAAACTATTTTATATTTTAAGTTACAAATTATGTCAATTTTGATTAATATTCACACTTGACGTTTTTAAAAATTCATAACAAACTAATTCCTTATAAAAACATTTAATAAATCATAAAATTTCATAGTAATCTAAAAAAATTCTTGGATGGCATAAATTATTTCATATACTATTTATTTTAATATTTATAATATCATTTATTTTAATACTTAATTAATGAAGCAATCATTGCATCATCATTGGGTCATAATTAAATTTAATTATTTAATGTATAAATAAAATAAATAAAATACCATGGTGTAAAAAATATTTTTTATATTTATAATGACTATTTATAGTCAAATGGATCATTTATATGACCCTATATTAAATGTTTTTAGTAAAATATACATGTTTATTTTATATTTCTCTTTACTTTAAATTAATTATTATAACAAGTCATTATCACAACCAAGTGGCGCCATGGATCTCAAAATCAACCCAAGTATTCCCATTGTTGGACATATGTCATCCAATAGGATTAGGACACATGTTAGGGTAGTTTTATATTATTATAACTGTAAAGACCCGTAAAATTCAAGGGAAATTTTTTCTTAATTTTCTTTAGAATTTTACAAGAGCGCGGTTTCAGACGGCACCTGATTCCGAGGCCCGGAGTGCCCAGAATCAATTTCTGAAGTTTGGCTCGGGTACGTTCAGTGAACGAACGAGCGGGAATTCCTAACTTTTGATCCGGTGCTCGGAGTTGAAATCCGAGGGCACCGATGGACTCGCAGCGCCGAAATTCGCTTAAAGAGACCTTTTCGGGAGTTGCGTTTGTTGCGGGTTGAAAGTTAGTTTTGGGGATTAAAAGATAAGTAAAATAAAATTATGTTTGAATTTTATTTTATTCGTGGTGGTTAGACTCTCTCATGGGAAGTTGTTGGTGGGGCCCACAACCACCCAACTTCCCATGTGTGGTTATGAGGGAGGTGGGGCCCACACGAGCCCCCACCTTTTCAAATTCCCTAACCCCTCTAAACCCCCTCTTAATTATGTGACTCTCCCCTACATTAATTATTGCCAACTTATCTCATCATTTAATTTTTTGTCAACTCTAGATTTAATTAATGTAATGAATTCAACTTTTGAATTTTTGAAAGGCTGGCAAAGTGAAAATAAAATAAGGTAAAGCTTATTTTATTTTGGGAGTTGCTGTGTTGTGTGGAGATTTGAGAGAGGAAGAGTTCTACACTTTGAAGAACTTCATATTCCTCCTTGAAGAACACGAAGAACACCGACACGCCGTTCTATCTTCTCTCCACGTCAAAGAAAGGGAGACACCGCTTCCTCCTCGGTTTTTCTTCGTCGACTTGAGAAGTTTCGCCAATGACGTATCGCATCGGACGCATCCCTTCGTCAACGGATTTGACGAACGACGACCGCGACGCCCGACCTCCGCGACGTCGTCTTCCGCGGAACGTAGACAAATCTTCGAACCTTATACCCGAGGTAGGGGTTGTTGTTTTTCTTTTTGGTTTAACTATTTTATTCTTGATCGTGAATTTTAGCAAGTCTAACGTGTGGCTTTGAATTATTTAAAGTCGCGTTATTATTTTAACGTGAGGGGGCCGGACCGCATGAACACGGCCGAACCCCCTCCATCGTTCTTGTTTATTCTTGCGGGTGGAAGCAAGTGGAGTGGTGCCGTCGCACCACGCGGATGATCGTGCAAATATTTTTACGCGGCGCCGTCGCGCCACGCCGAGGAAGAATCTTCAAGAACGCGACGCCGTCGCGCCGCGTTGAAAGGAATCAAGGCACGGGAAGGGGCGCGGTGCCGTCGCACCGCGCCGGATGACGAACACCGCGGCCGGTTCCGGGCCGCGGCGGGACGAGGAGACCGCGGCCGGTTCCGGGCCGCGGCGGGAAGAGAAGACCGGCGGCCGGGCCGCCGGCGTCGGAAGCCGAAGGGGGGACCGGAATTTCCGGTCCCGTTGGAGAAAACCGGCCGGCCAGCTGGCCGGCCAGAAGGCATTAAACCGGGGGAATTAATTCCCCCGGACAACACACAAAACCCCCCTCATTATGAGGGGGGCGGTTCTTTGAAGAGAGGGGGGCAGCCGGCCCCCCGGTTTGTTTCCAGCCGGCCCCCACGTGCGGGGGCCGTTTTGTTGCAAAGGCGCGGCACAAAGGCCGCGCCGCTTCCCAAATCAGCGGGGGCTTGCCCCCCGCGTGCCGACCACATGTGGCGCCAGCCGCCAAGCCGCCGCGGCCCGCCGCGCCGCCGCCCCAGGGGGGGGGGTCGGGCCGGGTCGGCCCGGACCCGGACCCCCCGTTTCGAACCAGAATTGGTTTTTGGGCCATATCTTGAGCCTCGGACCTCCGAATGACAAACCGTCTGCGGCAACGCGATCCTTGGATCGAGACGGTCGTTTCGGTATATCGCACTCAAGGTTTCGGTTTACTTTGAGTTCGGCCGAGTTGGTTCGTTCACGAATCCAACCGGGCCCCGGAGACGAAAATGCCAATAACTCTCAGACCGGGTGTCCGATCGACGCGCCGTCTGTTGCGTTGAGTTCCTGTTGACGATACAGAACTTTTGGATACATCAACTCTGGTCTTCGTGACAGTTGATGTATCAGCCTCTCGGCTCGTGGAGCGGACCCTCCGAACGAGCTTGCTATGTGCGGGAACCCTAGTGCTGGCTGCGACTGTTCTACTGCTACGACTACTACTGCTACTGTGACTGCGACGACGACAGTACAAAGATCCTGTGTGGATTCGACGACGATGACTTCAGCACTCAGCGATCCTACGTGGATCAGTGCTACAGGTCCTGTGTGGGCCCGATCCTGTGTGGGTCTCTGCGCTCAGCGGTCCTGTGTGAACCAGCGCCTACAGGTCCTGTGTGGGCCCGATCCTGTGTGGGTCTTTGCGGGGGTTAGTTACCTATCGATCCTTCGTGGGTCCGATGACTTAGATGGATCAGTGATCATCTTTATCGTCCTTGAAGAAGTATACCTGTGTGAGCTGAATCCTGTTGCTTTCCTGTGTGGATTGTGTTGTGCAATCCTGTGTGGATTATGTTTTGCTTTCCTATGTGGAATACGTATACTTTCCTGCGTGGACTGAGTTGTACTTGGGCTCGGAGGTTGGAGCGTATTTTAATTGATGACTTAGGTGTATGTATGGGCATATACCTAAGCAGTGTCGGTTGTTACTTCGTGATTGTACTTTTCTTCGTGGTTTATCCTTTGTGGATTTGAGAGACCTTCAGGGGTCTCGGGGTCCCTACTGAGTAGCTTATACTCACCCCTGCACGGGCTTCGCCCGCACTACGTTGTGTTGGTTGCATACGACGGGCAGCGATGACCTTAGCTGAGGCTTGTAGAGCAGGACGGTACCCGGAGGTGGACCACTGGGCGGGACGTGCATGGAGCGGACGGCGGGACCCGTGGAGCAGAGGAGCTATCTGTACCCACCCTTCAGGTGGGATTTCCAGTGGACAGCTCGGTGTAGCGGCTTTTACTTTTCAGTTGCTATTTTCCCTTTCGAGTTGTACTTTACTTTTAGTTTGGGTTTGTATTCTGGCCCATTTACTTTTCCGCACTTTCAGTTGTACTCTGCTTTGTTTAGTGTTTACTTTCCGCTTGCTTACTCTGTGGTGTTTGTTACTTTTCAAAGGCAATGCCTTCTCTTTTTACTGGGATTTACGCCTTGGTGCTAGTCGCCAGCCCCTGGCCTATGGAAGGCGGGCTTGGGGTAGTCACGACACGGACCCCGAGGGCGGGTCGTGACAAATTGGTATCAGAGGAGTTCGGTTCAACCGCGAACTCTGATCTTTTCTATGTGAACAATAATGTTTAGCGTATTGAGTGTGGTTATCAGTCCAGGGAGTCCAGTGTTGGTGCGGAGGCCGACGTATCCGTACACCAGGACCCTGACTTCTGATTTCCGACTTAATGCACGAAAACATTGTTTGCGTGTGTGTTTCAAAGTTTTCTTTGTGATTACTTATATCAGCTCACCAGGTATACTGTTCTAACTGTGGCGCACCTGTTTCCTTTTCAGGATGGCCCCACGACGACAGCCAGCTAGGGTTCCGAGAGTCGAGCGAGACGACAGCCCACCGAGCGACAAGGCCTCGGTGCAGGGCCCTTTTCCAGTAGTGGCACCGGCGGTAGCTTTACCCGCCGATCCCCCGATGCTTCCAGCAGCAGCTGCTGACGATGCATGTCGCCTCAGCGCACTGCATGAGTTTCAGCGCCAGCGACTGCCCAGGTTTCGCGGGGAGACGGATCCCCAGGCAGTAGAGGACTGGCTGGAGGCAGTGGTTCGAGTGTTTAGGCTAGTGAGGACACCAGCAGACCTCATGGTGATCCTCGCTGCGAGCCTACTACACGCAGCAGCAGGACGATGGTGGAGCTTGATGCTCCAGGTGCACGATGAGGCATCCCTACTTTGGACGGACTTTGAGAGCCTCTTCCGCTCGGAGTTCGTCCCAGCCACCCTTCGTGCGGTGCGTATCCAGGAGCTTCTACAGCTGCGGCAGGGCAGCATGACGGTCGCTCAGTACTCGGCGAGATTTACCGATCTCTCGCGCTACTCGACCGACATGGTACGGGACCCATTCTTCCGGGCCCGGACCTTCGAGCAGGGTTTGAGACACGAGATCAGGGCATCGCTGATCTCCCTCAGCATACCGACTCAGACAGGAGTACTGGAGCGGGCCCTTCTGATCGAGAGCTTCCTTGCTGAGTCTACACCAGCACAGCGACCCACCGCAGGGCGGCACGTGGCAGAGTCATCTGCAGCAGGCAGTCGACGGATGACTCAGGGGTCCAGACAGACCAGACCTTCGGGCAGACGTTCTCAGGGCACTGGCTCAGTAGTGCGGGGCACACAGCGCAGAGCCAGTCTTACGAGAGGCAGACAGTGCTACTCGTGCGGCGGGCAGGGCCACATGGCTCGCGACTGCCCGACCCGCCGTGCTGAGGAGCAGCAGTCAGTTGATGGACCACCGAGGCAGAGGCAGAGGGTCGACCGTGGCGGTCCGCAGGGAGGAGGCGGACGAGGCAGAGGAGCTGGACGAGCAGCCGGTGGAGGGCGACGCTTTGAGGCTCTGCCACCACCACCACCAGGAGGTCCACCCCGACCACAGGGAGCTGGCGGGCAGCGACAGGCACAGCTCCAGGCAGCAGAGGCCTACGACCACGGCGCACCCGAGATGATTCGAGGTACTATCTGTGTCTATTCCACCCTTGCTGCAGTTCTTATAGACACAGGAGCGAGT
This sequence comes from Viscum album, assembly GCA_963277665.1. Taxonomy (NCBI): domain Eukaryota; kingdom Viridiplantae; phylum Streptophyta; class Magnoliopsida; order Santalales; family Viscaceae; genus Viscum; species Viscum album. The sequence continues at coordinate 1,223,227,822 of OY728156.1, read as the reverse complement.
CACTCTTTCATAGCCGCTTCCCTTGTTCGGAGCTCAGAGATTCCGACAGAGCCGTTGGCTCGATCCTTACGGCTAGAGACTCCTACGGGAGCAGACTCGACGATTACGCACTGGTGCCGGCAGTGTGAGCTTACTCTAGGAGGCGAGAGCTTCGGCTGGGATCTTCTTGTAGCAGCGTCGAGGCCTTACGACGTCATCTTGGGCATGGATTGGCTATCTACGATCCATGCACAGATTGACTGTTTTAGGCGCAAGGTGCGATGTGTACGCACCGACGGGAGCAGGTTCACCTTCACCGGCGAGAAGGGAGCCTTTGCAGCACAGGATGGACTTCCGCGGAGGAGAGGACAGCCCATCACTCATCAGTTGGCTAGCCTCATCCTTGGAGCAGTTGACGTGCGGAGTCCTGGTTTTCCTGCAGTGGTGGATCAGTTTGCGAACGTTTTTCCCGACGACGTCCCAGGGCTACCTCCTCGCAGAGATGTTGACTTTTATATTGACTTGTACCCTGGGACAGCCCCGATATCTACTCCAGCATATCGGATGGCCCCCGTCGAGCTTCGGGAGCTACGGGTACAGTTGGAGGACTTGCAGGGCAAGGGGTTCATCCGACCCAGTGTTTCACCCTGGGCTTCCCCGATATTGTTCGCCAAGAAGGCGGACGGGAGCTTGCGACTTTGTGTTGACTATCGTCGCCTGAACCAGGTGACAGTGAGGAACAAGTATCCGCTACCGAGGATTGATGACCTCTTTGATCATCTCAAGGGAGCACGGTGGTTCTCGAAGATAGACCTCAGGTCAGGCTATCATCAGCTCAGAGTCAGAGACGAGGATGTGCAGAAGACGGCCTTCAGATGTCGGTATGGCCACTATGAGTTCTTGGTTATGCCTTTCAGTGTAACCAATGCCCCAGCAGTGTTCATGGCTCTCATGAACAGGATCTTTCAGCCATACCTCGATCGGTTTGTCGTGGTCTTCATCGATGACATTCTGATTTACTCTACGACAGAGGAGGAGCACGCCTATCACTTGCGAGTTGTTCTTGACACACTCCGAGAGCACCAGCTTTATGGTAAGCTCTCTAAGTGCCAGTTCTGGATATGTGAGGTCCACTTTTTGGGACACGTTATCTCTGAGGCGGGAGTTGCAGTGGATCCCGCGAAGATTGAGGCTGTGTTAGCTTGGGAGCCACCCAGGAGCGTGACTGAGGTTCGAAGTTTCTTGGGACTAGCTGGATATTATCGGAGATTCGTACTAGACTTCTCTAGAGTTGCGGCATCACTCACAGCTTTGACGAAGAAGGGGAAACCCTTCGTATGGACAGACAGATGTTAGCAGAGCTTCCAGGAGCTGAGACAGAGATTGACTAGCGCACCTATCTTGAGGTTGCCTGAGGAGGGAGTAGGGTACGTAGTCTACTGCGATGCATCAGGGACCGGACTCGGATGTGTTCTGATGCAGGAGCGGGCAGTGATCGCCTATGGATCACGACAGTTGAGGCCGCATGAGCAGAACTACGCTACCCATGACCTGGAGTTAGCAGCAGTGGTCTTCACTCTGAAGACATGGCGACATTATCTGATGGGCGAGCGCTTTACAGTCTTTTCCGATCATCAGAGTCTCAGGTATATCTTCTCGCAGAAGGACCTGAACCTGAGACAGCGGCGATGGCTCGAGTTCCTCCAGGACTATGACTTTGAGATAGTCTATACTCCTGGTAAGGGGAACGTAGTAGCCGATGCCCTCAGTAGGAGGACGGGCATTCAGCTACTTGAGGAGGCGACGGAGCAACTAGCCTCTTTGCAGATATCCTTCATGGATAGAGATGGAGAAGCCTTTCTTCAGTCTCTCACAGTCACTCCTCCACTACTGCAACGGGTCAGAGAGGCACAGCGTGAGGACGCTGACTGTGAGACACGGCGTGCACAGATATCCTCGGGACAGGCACCTGATGGTTTCTCCCTTGGAGCAGAGCATGACATCCTTTTCAGAGGACGTACCATGGTACCAGTTGCTTTGCGAGAGGAAGTGCTGAGAGAGTTTCACACTTCTCCTTTAGCGGTACATCCTGGAGTGGCGAAGATGTACCAGGACCTCAGACGACAGCACTGGTGGCCGGGCATGAAGAAGGCAGTAGCGGAGTTCGTTTCTCGATGCCTTACTTGCCAGCAGGTGAAGGCAGAGCATCAGGTACCAGCAGGCTTGGTACAGCCCTTGGAGGTTCCGGAGTGGAAGTGGGACGGCATATCTATGGACTTCGTGACTGGACTTCCACGCACTTCCAGAGGTCACGACTCCATCTGGGTGATTGTTGACCGACTCACCAAGTCGGCACACTTCTTACCCATCATAGAGCAGGGCTCAGTAGAGAGCTTGGGACGTCTCTACGTTCAGAAGATTGTGAGGCTCCACGGCGTGCCATCATCTATCGTCTCCGATCGAGATGCCCGCTTTACTTCCCGGCTTTGGAAGGGGTTGCAGGAGGCGTTCGGGACGCAGCTACGTCTTAGCACAGCCTTTCACCCTCAGACGGATGGTCAGACGGAGAGGACCATTCAGACTCTCGAGGACATGCTCCGCGCATGTGTCCTCGACCTTGGTCGTAGCTGGGAGGACCACCTACCCTTGGTGGAGTTCGCGTACAACAATAGCTACCACTCCACCATCGGGATGGCACCGTACGAGGCGTTGTACGGCCGACCTTGTAGATCTCCTTTGTGCTGGACAGACCCTGGGGAGTCAGCACTGGTGGGACCGGAGATGGTCCAGGCCACGACAGAGAAGGTCCAGGTCATCCAGGAGCGGATGAGGACAGCTCAGAGCCGGCAGAAGTCTTATGCTGACAGGAGGCGTAGGCCACTAGAGTTCGAGGATGGCGACCACGTCTTCTTGCGGGTCTCACCTCGACATGGTATTCGGAGATTTGGCCGAGGCGGCAAGTTATCTCCGCGCTTCATAGGACCCTTCCAGGTCCTCAGCAGGGTTGGCGAGGTGGCTTATCGCCTGGCTCTACCACCTCAGTTGCACCGGGTGCACGACGTTTTCCACGTATCCCAGCTGAGGAGATACGTGCACGACCCGACGCACATCATTGATCATGGGGAGCTTGACGTTGACGATGGGGCGACTTTTACGGAGGTTCCGGTGGAGATAGAGGATCGACAGGAGCGGGTCCTGCGTGGGCGATCGATTCCTCTCGTGCGCATCAGATGGCAGCACGAGAATCTCCAGGAGAGCACATGGGAGCGGGAGGCTCAGATGCGTGCTCAGTACCCACATTTGTTTCCCTAGTTTTTGATGTATCTTTACGGGGACGTAAAGCCCTGAGGTGGGAGTAATGTAAAGACCCGTAAAATTCAAGGGAAATTTTTTCTTAATTTTCTTTAGAATTTTACAAGAGCGCGGTTTCAGACGGCACCTGATTCCGAGGCCCGGAGTGCCCGGAATCAATTTCTGAAGTTTGGCTCGGGTACGTTCAGTGATCGAACGAGCGGGAATTCCTAACTTTTGATCTGGTGCTCGGAGTTGAAATCCGAGGGCACCGATGGACTCACAGCGCCGAAATTCGCTTAAAGAGACCTTTTCGGGAGTTGCGTTTTTTGCGGGTTGAAAGTTAGTTTTGGGGATTAAAAGATAAGTAAAATAAAATTATGTTTGAATTTTATTTTATTCGTGGTGGTTAGACTCTCTCATGGGAAGTTGTTGGTGGGGCCCACAACCACCCAACTTCCCATGTGTGGTTATGAGGGAGGTGGGGCCCACACGAGCCCCCACCTTTTCAAATTCCCTAACCCCTCTAAACCCCCTCTTAATTATGTGACTCTCCCCTACATTAATTATTGCCAACTTATCTCATCATTTAATTTTTTGTCAACTCTAGATTCAATTAATGTAATGAATTCAACTTTTGAATTTTTGAAAGGTTGGCAAAGTGAAAATAAAATAAGGTGTAGCTTATTTTATTTTGGGAGTTGCTGTGTTGTGTGGAGATTTGAGAGAGGAAGAGTTCTACACTTTGAAGAACTTCATCTTCCTCCTTGAAGAACACGAAGAACACCGACACGCCGTTCTATCTTCTCTCCACGTCAAAGAAAGGGAGACACCGCTTCCTCCTCGGTTTTTCTTCGTCGACTTGAGAAGTTTCGCCAATGACGTATCGCATCGGACGCATCCCTTCGTCAACGGATTTGACGAACGACGACCGCGACGCCCGACCTCCGCGACGTCGTCTTCCGCGGAACGTAGACAAATCTTCGAACCTTATACCCGAGGTAGGGGTTGTTGTTTTTCTTTTTGGTTTAACTATTTTATTCTTGATCGTGAATTTTAGCAAGTCTAACGTGTGGCTTTGAATTATTTAAAGTCGCGTTATTATTTTAACGTGAGGGGGCCGGACCGCACGAACACGGCCGAACCCCCTCCATCGTTCTTGTTTATTCTTGCGGGTGGAAGCAAGTGGCGTGGTGCCGTCGCACCACGCGGATGATCGTGAAAATATTTTTACGCGGCACCGTCGCGCCACGCCGAGGAAGAATCTTCAAGAACGCGATGCCGTCGCGCCGCGTTGAAAGGAATCAAGGCACGGGAAGGGGCGCGGTGCCGTCGCACCGCGCCGGATGACGAACACCGCGGCCGGTTCCGGGCCGCGGCGGGAAGAGAATGTTGTTTGATTTTTTAATTTAACATAGATCAAGTGTGTGTTATATTGATTTCACATATACATAAGTAATGACTTTATATAAAATATACACACACAAAACTTATTCATTTTTTCAATATTATTAATGTCAACTTATTTTAAATTTATTCAATTTCATTCATTTTTAATACGCATGCACTTAAAATTAGATATTCATTAATAATGTTAAACAAATACCTCTAAAAAAAAATTTATAAAAAAATATTTAAAAATAAATATATTTAAAAATGTACATACTATATTTATAGAAAAAATAAATATTTTTAAATGTATTTCTATAATTATAAATAAATAATTATATATATTTAAATAATTATTAATAAATTATTATATATATTCAAATAATTATTTAATTTATAATAATTTTATTTAAATAATGAATATATTTAATCTATTTATATTTATATATATTTATTATGTATATGTATAATTATATAAATATATATAATAATATAACTATTATTTTTAAAAAGTATTTATATAATTATAAATAAATAATTATATATTTTAATAATTATAAAATTATAATAAACATATTATAATTCATAATATATTTACTATATTTTTATTTATATATATTGATTAATTATATATATATATACAAATTTTTTATTTATAATTATAATTACAAAGCCTTTATCAGTGCTTTTTTAGCACTGATAAAGAAGAGGCTTTATTAGCACTAAAAAAATGCTAAAAAAAAATAATATTTCTCAGTGTTAAAAAAACAATAATAAATATGTCTTTTATCAATGCTTAAATAATAACTACTGATAGAAGTGTCCTGACCTAATTAAAAAATGTAACATGTTGTGAACCCATCACAATATCATAAAAAACCAGTTGCGAACCCTTTGAGGGAACTTCTCGTTCATTATCCCCTTTCCCCAACCTTTATTTTCTCTCACCTTTCCATCAATCTCTTAATCCTATGGTCCCATATCTGTTCAATGGTGTTCTGATTCTTTCGATCTCGACCTGAGAGTACAATGCACCATCAGATCTTCTTGATAGGTTAATCTTTGAGTCTTGGGGGTTGCAAGATCTAGGAATGGTAGGTTTTATTGAAAAAAGGAACATCATGATTCAGTTTTCTTTAGAGAAAGATCTAGTTAGGGCTTGGTAATATCCCCCCCATAGCTGCAACAACTTTCGGTTCTATCTTTTTCGGTGATCATATAACTTCCATATGAAGTGCAACATTCCAACAACTGTGATTTGGTTTAGTTTCCCCAAGTTCCCTTTACCATTTTAAAATCTAGTGATTATACGCATGCTAGGAAATCTCATTCGTAGATATTTATGTTCTGATAGTATAACCCGACTAGTTTCTAACCCTATTTGTCCTCGCATTTGTGTGAAAGCTAATGTCTCAAGAGTGCCTTCATGTTATATTCAGATTATAGTGGGGGAAGAATTTTAAGGCGAGCAGGTTGTGTGGTTTGAATCATGGGTTGATTTCTGTAGTTCCTCTAAGAAATTGGGTCATTCTACATCTTCCTATAGGTGAAAGACCAAGAACCACAAACTATATTAGGTTTCAGTTTTTGGAGAGAAGAGTAATGGCTTCAAGCCTGGTGTTGGTGAAGGGCTGATGGGTTAGAGTCAGTTGGATGTTTCTACTAACCCTTGTAATGAAAATGCTATTCAATACGAGTCTCAGGGGGATATATCTCCTTGGTGAAATGGATGTTATCAAATTCTATATATTAGAATTTATTTTTAGGTGTTCATTATTTTATGTCTATATATACTTTTTAGGTCTATATATACATTTAATTAACAATAATATAATTTATACTTAAATAACCAATAAAATGTTGTAAACTCATGTTACTTTCAAAATAATAAAATTAGGTAACTATATATATTTATATTGAAATAATTAAAATTTTCAAAATTTAAATAATTATATTCTATTAACAATTACCCAGAATAATAATTATTTATAATTAATAAAATTTAAAAATTATTATTAACAGTATTTTTTTTAGTTTCATTAGAAAAAATAGTATTATATATATATTGAATAATATATTGTATATTTAAATAAAATTGAATATGATAAATAATACACACACACATATATATAATTATATTCAAATAAAGTTACTAATAATATATATATATATATAACATATTTATAAAATATTTAGGTAGATTAACTTTATTTATCTATGTATTAAATGAGGAGTGACCTCTATTTTATAGTTTTTGACTGTGGGAGGCATGAGCCCCGTTCAGGTTTATTGCCTATCGAGGTAAGTGTGAACGAATTACACACCTCCATCGACCTCTTTTTCGAATCATATAAACCCCTATCATTTTTAATGAAATAAAACCTATTAAAAAGGCCAAGTTTTATTGAAAAAAACATTTAAAAAAAATTCTCAACCAATTATTTTTTAATGTTTTATTTTGATTCTTTTGGATAATTTTGAGGACAAAATGAAAGTAATTCATCATTAAATTTTCCTCCATGTAAAATCAAATAAATTAATTTCAGTGACATACACTCACCAGCTGAAATTATACTATAGCAACCCAATACCCCTGGGCTATGCAGTACTGTATTTGTATATTCTGATTCTTCATTCTCCACCCTCTCCATTTCTTTCCCACCTTTAACTCTATCATTTCTCTAGTTTTGTGGATATTTTATCTAGAAATAGTTGGTGGAAATGGACGTTTCAAGTTAATAACTAGTATCAATGGTGTAATTCTCAGAAATGAGAATCATTTCCTCATTTAGAGAACACAATGAAGTACAATTTTCATCCTCATCAACTTCATCTCTCAAACTGTTATTATTTCATTTTTTCCTTGAGACGTATCCCCCATCTCTTGTGTACATAAACCTATTTTTTTAAAAGGTTGGGTATGAAGCCTCAGTTTATTATTAAATCAAAGACCCTTTTTTTGGGTAGAGGGAGACCCATTACATAGCTCGAAGGGCTAGGGACTAGTGGCCTAAATACAAGGCTTGAAAGCCCATTTTTTTCTTAAAGGTCCCATGGATGACTATTGTTTAGAGTATTTTAAGAAATATAGGTGTATGTCCACAAGAGATAGAGAATGTGTGTCATACAATAAAATGAAATCATAACTGTTTGAGAGATGAGCTATTGAGGATAAAAATTGTACTTAATTGTGTTCTATAATAGGGGAAATACCTTTTATTTGTGATAATTACACCATTCTAAGTAGTTATTAACTTGACACCTCCATTTCCACCAACTCCTTATAGAGAAAAGCTCCACCCAAACTTAGAAATGATAGAGTAAAGGGTGAGAATTAAATGTAGAGGGTGGAGACCAAATAATCAGAATACGCAACTGTAGTACTGAATATCCCATGGGTCTTGGGTTTCTATAATTTAATTTCAACAGATGAGTGTATTTTACTAAAATTAATTTATTATATTTGATGTATAGGTATATTTAATGATAAATTACTTTCATTTTTATCCTCACAATTATCTATAAGGATCTTAATTAATCTTTTATAAAATAATTTATTGAGGATTTTTTAATGTTTTTTCGATAAAACCCAACCTTTTTAATAGTTTTTTTATTAAAAAAATTGATAGAGTTTTATTTGATTGAAAAAAGAGGTCAAGGGAGGTGTGTAATTCATTCACACTTACCCTGATTGAAAATAGACCTGAATGGTCTTCACACCTTCCACCAGCCAAAACTATAAAATGGAGGTCAAGATTCATTCAATACATTGACAGATAAATTTAATCCACCTAAATATTATATATATATATATATGTTATATATAAATATATTATATTAGTAATGTTTTTTGAATATAATTATTCATATATTTGTATTTTATTTATCATATTTAAATTTATTTAAATATACAATATATTATTCGATATATATATAATACAATTTATTTCTAATGAAACTAAAAAAATAATATTATTAATAATTTTTAAATTATATTAATTATAAATAATAATTACTCTGAGTAATTGTTTTCATTATCAGTTTAAAATTGACAGTTTAGTTCATAAAATTCCACTCATTGAAAATAATGAAAACATGCTTGGATTGTCTGGATAATTTAGTACACTGATTCATATGTCCTTTGTGATGTATAAGAATTAGTGTCACTTGAAACCGATACATGATGTGATCGATATAGGTCAAAGTGTGTGTTTCCAGTTTAAAATGACATTTTAGTAGAAAAAAGTAACTTACTCAAAACTGAGAAAATTCATTCATATTGTTTTAATACTTTTGGAAAATTATTTATAAGTCATTTTAAATGTTTAGGAATCATTTTTACCACAATACAATGCACAAAGTGATAGGTCTGACTTGATGTGCATTTTATTATTTAAAGATGTCATCAATTTTAATAAAAAAGACAACTAACCAACTCAAAACAGAGAAAAAACATTCATATTTTTTTAATACTTTACAAATATTATCCATAAGTAATTTTGGATATGTAGGAATTAACTTTACCTCAATAAAATGCATGGTGTTCTCGATATGACTCATCGCGTCCGTTATTAGTTTAAAATCGATAATTTAGTTCAAAAATGTCACTCACTGAAAAATGATCATACACACTCACATTTTCTTAATAATTTAGGAAATTTATTCATAAGTAATTTGTGACATATATGAATCATTCTCATGTCATGCTGGTACATGATATGATCAGTATGAGTCAATATGTGTGTTTTGATTTTAAAATGGTTTTTTAGTAAAAAGGACATGTGATGCACTCAAAACCAAGTAAACACATTCATATTGTTTTGATACATTATAAAAAATATCCATAACATATTTTTATGTAATAATTATCCTTTCCTCAATTTTACATACGGTGGGACTGATATGAATCAAAGTGCATTTTTTTTATTTAAAATTGACATCAATTTTAGTAAAAAGGACAACTCACCTACTCAAAACTGAGCAAAAACATTCGTATTATTTTGATATATTAGGAAAATTATCCATATGTCCTTTAAGATTCATAGGAATTAGGTTTACCTCAATCCGATTCACAGTGTGACCGGTATGACTCCAAGTGCATATATTTATTTAAAAATGACATCAATTTTAATAAAAAAGACATATAAACTTCTCAAAATTGAGAAAATTAATTCATATTATTTTTATATACTTTATGGAAATGATCTATAAGTCATTTGTGATGTGTAGTAATCAGATTCAGCTTAATCTGATGCATGATGTTCCCAGTATGACTCAATGCTCCTGTTATCAGTTTAAAATTGACAGTTTAGTTCAAAAAATTCCACTCACTGAAAACCAAGAAAACATGATCAGATTTTTTTTAAAATTTATAAAATTTATTCATATTTCATTTGTGGTGTTTAGTAATTATTCTAATGTCAAACTGATACACGATGTGATTGGTATGAATCAAAGTGCATGTTTCTAGTTTAAAATAACTTTTTAGTAAAAAGAAATGTGACATATTCAAAACTAATTAAGCACATTCATATTATCTTTATACTTTATTAAAATGATCTATAATACATTTTAGATGTGTAATAATTAGTCTCACCTCAATTCAATGCAAAATGTGACTGATATGACTCAAATTGCGTCTTTTTATTTAAAATCTACAACAATTTTATTAAAGATAACAATTTACCTACTCAAAACTGAGAAAAAAAATTCAGATCATTTTTATTCTTTAGGAAAATTATTTATAACTTATTTTATATGTGTAGAAATCATTCGTAACTCAATTCGATGCATGGTCTAACCAATATGACACAAAGTGTGTCTTTTTATATAAAAATGACATCAGTTTTAATAAAAAGGACAACTAACCTACTCAAAACTCAGTAAATGAATTCATATTGTTTTGATACTTTAGGGAAATTATCCATAAGTTACATGTGACGTGATAAATCAGATTCATATCAAAGCGATGCACGATATGCCCGATATGACTTAATGTGTCCGTTATCAGTTTAAAATGGGTAGTTTAGTTTAAAAAATATCACTCACTAAAAACTGAGAAAACATGATTATATTTTCTTGATAATTTAGGAAATTGATTCATAAGTAATTTTTGATTTGTAGGAATTTACCTCACTAAAAAATAATATATGATGTGATCGGTATGAGTCAAAGTGCATGTTTCTAGTTTAAAATGACATTTTAGTAAAAAAGACATGTGATGTAATCAAAACCTAGTAAACACAATCATATTGTTTTGATACATTATGAAAATGATGCATAAGACATTTGAGACATGTAAGAATTAGCTTCACCTCAATCTAATGCATGGTGTGAATGATATGACTCAAAGTGATTTTTTTATTTAAAATTGACACCAATTTTAGTGAAAAAGAAAACTCAACTACTCAAAACTGAGTAAAAACATTTGGATTGTTTTGATAATTTTTGAAAATGATCCATAAGTCATTTGTGACATATAAAAATCATCCAAAACTCAATATAATACATGATGTTTCTGGTATGACTTAATGTGTCTATTATCAGTTTAAAATCAACATTTTTGTTCAAAAACTGTCACTCATTGAAAAATAATCAAACACACTCGGATATTATTTATAATTTAGAAAAATGATTCATAAGTAATTTTTAACATGTAAGAATTGGTATCATGTAAAACTGATACATGATATGACCAGTATGAATCAAAGTGTGTGTTTCTAGTTTAAAATAACATTTTAGTAAAAAAGACAAGCGACATACTCAAAATCGGAAAAACACATTCGAATTATTTTGATACTTAGAAAAATGATCCATAAGTCATTTTAGATGTGTAATAATCATCCTCACTTCAGTCCAATTCACGGTGTGACTGATATGACTCAAAGTGTATTTTTTCAATATATAAGTATCATTTCAGTTTAAAAGTCACATCATATCACCAAAACTAAGAAAATAAGCCTTGGTTGTTTTTTTATGAATTTAATTTCAATATTTATACATTATTTTGTTGATTTTTTGGTGTTTTTGGTGTAGCGGTGTACTGTTAATGCACACTGCACTAGTGGGGTACTATGCTGCAGCAACACACTATAGTGTTCCCCATTATCAGCACTTTTACAAGGCCTGATTAAAGTATCTTTTATCTACACTTTTATATGTGCTAATAAATTAGTCTTTTTTTAGTGCTTGTAGAAGCATTGATAAATGGTTCTTTATCAGTTCTTATAGAAGCAATGATAAATGTTCCTTTATCAGTGCTTGAGAAAGCTTTGATAAAGGGGTCCTTTATCATCTCTTAAGAAAGCGATGATAAATACTAGGGCTTTTAACCTCACTCTAGAAGTCATCACTTCTCTAGCGCTGATAAAGTCTATTTTTAGCATTGTTAAAGGACTATTTTGTAGTAGTTATAATAACCAATTCTAGATCATGTGTTGGGTAGTTCTTATCATGGATATTTAATTGGAAGGAGGCATAGGCTATCCATTTTTTTATCTTGCATCAGTACATAGCCCAATCCATTTTTGGATTCATCATTATAGATAAAAAATTATTCCCCATTGGTGGGTAATGTGAGCATAGGCTCAAATATTTGCTTCTTCTTAAGATCATTAAACATTTCTTCACATTCATTATTCTGAAACAACTTCATGCCTTCCAAATTATCTTGGATAATGGGCTTGAAAATCAGGATCATTTTCTCATAAATCGATGATGGTAACCAATTAATCCAAGGGAACTATGAGTTTATATCACCAAGGTTGGTTTTGGACATCCTTAAATTGCCTTTGTTTTTTAAGGATATATAAATATACCTCTTTTTGTGATAACATTCCCCAGGAATGTTACTTTATCCATCCAAAACTCACATTTACTTTATATTTTATAGATATTTTGTTGTCTCAAGGTCTTCATTACAATATTCAAATGATCCTCATGTTCATCCTTAATTTTAGAGTAGAAAATAATATCGTCTGTAAAGACTATGAAACTTTTGTTGAGGTAATCCCTAAATACTCTATTCATCATGTCCAAGAATATTTCTAGGGCATTATTGACTCCAAATGGAAACACTATGAATTCATAGTTCTCATACATTATATGATATGTAGTCTTGGGGATATCCTCATTCTTCACCTTTATTTAATAATATCTTGACCAATGATCCACCTTGGGAATCATTGGGCACCACATAACTGATCGAACAAGTCATCTATCCATGGAAGAGGATACTAGTTCTTTATATTTATCTTATTAATCTCACGATAATCAATCCCTAGGTGCAATGAACCATCCTTATTCCTAACAAAAAATACTAGCGCACCCCATAGTGAAGCACTTGAGCATATAAACCCTTTATCCAAATTATCCTATAGTTTCTTTTTCAGCTATTCAAATTAAAAAAAACATTCAATATAAAATCTTTGATATTGTAAATTCTCTATATATAAGCTTGATTGATAACTCCACCACACATCTTAGATAAAGACATTAAAATTATTCACAAAACACATCATCATATTCTATTATAGTGGGCATGTAACCAAGGATGATCTTTTCACAATGTTAGTCATTTTTGATAGATAAACATGATCATAAGTAATTAATATCCATTTCAAAGATGGGGATACCAAATGATATTCAATATAATCCTTTTACTTTTATAGAATTTATATCATCCTTTTTTTTGTAGTGTAATTCTTTAAAATATTTCTAGGAATATTCTTAGATCTTGGAACTGAGACAGTGTGACATTATGAGGCCCAACCTATAGCGATAGTTAAAGTATGGAACACCTTAGATATTTAACCATATTTTCTCTCTAAATTTGAATGTTGAAATTACTTTTATTTTATTTCATACATTCTTTAGGATTTTATATTATTGTTATGTTTATTGATTGTGAACCTGGAATGGTTAATAAAGTTTATGATCAATGGGATGGGAGCCCAGCCTATAGTGATGGTTAATGCTAGTGATGGTGGGATATATTATTATATACAAAATGTTGTGGGAATTACACCAGTGAATTTGGGATGAGTTCAGAGTGGATATTTCTCGTTGAATATATTCATTCTTCTTGACTTAAATTACTATTTTTCTAGATTTTATATGACATGTTTCCAATTAATGGATATAGTTTGACTCAATGCATAACATGCGTATCTTTATTGTGGTTTATTAGGATGATTTCTAGAGTAACTAAACAATTTGGAAATGATAAATAAATTAATAAAAGAATGGGATTGGTTTATGGTGATTATATATGATGATGTCATACTTTAGAATATAAGCAATGAATTATGGTGCCAAATTCACATGGATTAGAAGATTAAATTATTAATTTTCAATATATAAATAGAATACTGTTAATTAAATTCCAATGAATTAATTAGTTAATATACAACTAATATTATTTTGTTTAATCTTGAGATTTAGTCCATAGTGATGGTAGCCAAATATCTTTTGTGATCATAGTTTTAGAGAATCCTGAGGTTAGGTATTTTACCTTACTGTTGTCTTTTGTGATATATTATATATTTTATAATTCCATATGCTTCACCACTTTAATTTGTATGGAAACCAACAACCAATTGTTTGGAATGTTTTTTCTCTAATATCCAAGATAGTGAGGGAATTAATGTATAACTTCTCCCTCTCCCCCACTCTCTATTGGATATAGTTTATCTATAGGAATATCCCATGAAATGATGGTTTATGGTATAGGGATAGTTCCTACCTTGGTTGTGATGGATCTTGACATTACTATACATTTATGTGTGGACAATAATAGATTTATGTATAACAATTACATGTATTTGGTAATGGTTTTTCTAGATTCCCATGAGTGTACATGCATGAGATGTGATGGTTTGAGGTATAAAACATTCAAACAGAATGTAGTGACTCCCGAAAAAACACTCAGTTACTGATGAGATGATGATGATGAGGTTGAGTTTAACTACATTGGATATAGATATGATGGTGAGATGATGATATGGTTGTGATATAGTTTCATGTTTTGGAGGATTACTTATGTAAGGGATGAGAATAAGACGTGACCATTGGGGAATGAGAGTGAAAAAAAAGTAGGGAAATAGAAGAAAGATAGATTCATTTATATATATTATTTTGATATAGATTGGGTTAATTTTATATATTATTTTTCGAGTGATCCATTATGTGGATGGGAAAATAGTTTCACATGTTTAGGTGACAAGTTAGTTTCGTTTTTATTCACTAGGATTTGGTATTCTTATTTCAAATTTTTCAAAATAGGTTTCACGGAGGATTCTATTGATTATACATGTTATGATCATCTATGTATATATAAATGTTTATTAGGTCTATATGAGTGGGTTGGTGAGAAATTTGGGCATTTCTATCTTAAGGATTTGTTCTGGAGCTACTGGAGCTGTGTGGTCACTATCGAGGTTTAATTTTGGTACCTTTTGGTTGTTTTAGTTTTTGTATAACATTACATGTATTTGGATTGATTATTTATTTATACATGATGTCAGTTGGTTTAATTTATGTCTTATTTCTTATTCCTTAAATTTTCTTTTAGGGTAATTCCTAACATGTGAGTGATTTATATACCTTTTGTGATTTTCATAAACCTTTGGCCTATTGGATGATGGCTTCAAGGATCATTATCTATTTTTCTTTATTATCGGCTCAAGAGGTATAAATTTAGAAAGAGGGGGTTGTGACTAAGTGGTATGAAATATGATGTTTGAGAGATAATATGAAGTTTGGATTTAGGTATTGGTGAGGATACATGGGTTTTAAGGAAATAATATCAAATTTTATTTGTACAATTTGTATAAAAGGGAGTCCAGCTAGGACATCAGATTTTAGTCCCCCCTATGATCCGATTTAAGGGCCTTTAAATTTAATATCCATGTTAAGATAATTTTTCTGCTAGAGGGGTATAGAATTAGGTATGGATCCTGAATCTTGATTTTCTATGTCTATGTATGAATTCAGTAGACAATTGGAATTAGTTTAAAATGATTTAATTAATTTACCTGAAATGTTATTTTTTTATTGGTTATAGGAATTATTGATGTTTTATATTTTATAGAATTGATCTAGGTTGATGTCCCATTCAGGTTCATGCTGAATATGTTCAATAGGATGTCCCAAAAGATCATTGTTGAGTAGAGGTATATTCTGACAACCCCTGGAGGAGAACTCTTCGAGAGCTTCAGTTTTAGGGTCTATAGATGTATGAGGACTATCTTTCAGATTGGGATATATAGTATGTATAGAGGGTGTGCATACAACCTTTAGTTTAATTTTTTTCTCAAAAGTAGAAAAGGGTTTATTTTTTTGTGGCAATGGTGAATGGGTCGGATCGGTAGTTTTGTAATTTATTCTTTAGTTATAGTGAGGTATCAGTTTCTATATGGGAGAAGTTTTGTGATTAGTTCCAAACTATGTTTCTTTCCTTGACCACTAATGTGGATTATTGGTTGAAGATTCTCACCCTTTTTTAAGGGAGTCATCATATACACAATTTTAGTAATTGATACAAGAATCTCCATCATCATTGATGTTATATAGGATCATTGAAACAATGAGGGGGGGGGGGGGTTGAAACAATAGTTATCCTTTTTTAAATTTCCAAATTTATAAAATTTAATCCCTAAAACTTGTTATAATTTTCTTCCTTATACATTTTTTATAACAATATCAAAATAATCAAAATGTTTTAAAGTAAATAAGGCACACAATATTTTCAAGGTTCAACCTTAGTGTGAGAACATACATCCTTGTAATGATCACACTCATAGGTTCGTGGAAATTCATTATTTGAAATAAGTGAATAAAAAATTTAGCCAAATACCAATAGACACCTTATATACCCAGATAGGTATGATTATATTGACTCCCATTATCTTAAAAAAATTTCATATAAAACATAAGCCACAACAAAGATGTAAATTTGTGAATTCTTCACCAAGAATGTTAATTTAGAAATTCCATCAAATTCCTCTGTTTGGTTTCTCTATCCGGTGTTCTTGTGCCCGATATTATTGTTCCAATGAATAGTTTATAAAATCGTGCCTGATATAAACATTTTTTCTATCCTATTTAAAAAAAATAAATGCCTCATAATATATCTATGTTGGAACTCTTTTAGTCATACTCTACATGATAACTGAACTTACCTTTATCTGATTCCTCTGAAAAAACATTCTCTCCAGATTTTTTCTTTAACATCAAACTCACCTTCGATTGGAAATTCTTTCAGATACAGACTTTACATCACATGATCTTTTTATAAATGTGAATAGTTTTAGTCATGTATAATGTACTTTGGAGAAATTATTTATATGTGTAAATATAAGTATTTTTGGTGGGAACTTTATTTCACTTTCCCACTCACCAAAATTCAAATTCAATACTCCCACTCAACTCAATTTCATTAAAAGATTCTCAAACCTCCTTAACATCATGCATTAAGAAACATACTCAAAACTTGTAAATTTAACTTTATACATCTTGAAAACTAAATCTTTGTACCTATAGAAAAATTCAAAACTAAATTTTTTTAACTTCCATATTGTACGATCTTGAAAATTTCATATTTGTATAATCTTGAACATAAGAAATTGTACAAATATTTTCACTATTCATCAAATTTGTCTATCCAGTCACACTGTTCATACACTTTCTCAGTCCAATAATACCATTCATAGAATTTCTCTGTCAGATCATACTATTTATATACTTTCTCAATCTGATTATACTTTTCATTTTAATTCTCCATATAATCATACTCTTAACACACTTTTCTATACAATCATAGTATTCATACACATTCTCTATTCAGTCATACTATTCATACACTTTCTCCATATGATCATATTGTACATGATATTTATCCATATGATTGTAATTTTTTTACACATTCTCCATCTAATCATACAACACATACACTTTCTCCATCCAATTTTACTATTGATTTGGTGAGGATGTAAAAAATTTCCATAAATTTTTTTATCTAATTTCAGTATTCGTATGGGGATAAAGTATAAAATTTATAAGAAAAATTTCAAATAATTTCACTTTCCATTTGGTGATGAAGTATAAAATGGATAACAATTTTTTTGATTTCACTATTCATCCAGAAACTTGAACTTTGGAAAATCAAGAAATTTTCACTTTTCTTTTCTTCAACAATATTCAGCTCATATCATGACTTCTTAATGATGTTTTAGAAACTTAAAATAATAAAAAAGAATTATTTTACATAGTTAGAAAGTTCATTAAGGGAAATTTCCAAATTTTTAACTTTCTAAATTTCTTCTTTCTTCATCTTCAATAACTTTCTTAACTTCTAGACTTTAAAATTTCCTCATCTTAGTAACATTCTAAATTTCTTCATCTTAACAACTTTATAATTTTATTATCTCATAAAATTTAAAACTTTCTTCCACTAAATCACATTATAAATTTTTTCATCTAAGTAATTTTCTAACCTTTTTTTTCTCAATAACATTCTAACCTTGTTTATCTTAGTAACATTATATATTTTTTTATCTCACCGATTCTTTATGTTTCTAGATATCAAAAAATTTATAAATTTTTTCATCTCAGTAACTTTATAAACTTTTAGAATTTTTAACTTTCTTCATCTTAGTCACATTTTTACTTTCTTCATCTATAAAGCATTCTGAACTTCCTAGAAATATTATTTTCCTATTTTAAGAAAACATTTTTAACAAAAGATAATTGTTAACAAATAAAAAACTATGATAATAAAAAATAAAAAAGAATCTTAAATCTCACCCTTTTGATTTTTATAAAATTTTTTTAATAACTTTTAACACCCATAATTTTAGTTTATTCATACATTTTCAAATTTTCTTTTGTAACAAATCAAAATTTTCATGTTTTCCAAAAACCAGACCTTTCCCAAAATAGAGTTATTCAACATCACACTACTTGATAAAGTAATGTTTTTAAAGGAATTAAATTTCTCAATGAAACAAAAATTTATATCCATGTTAAGATAAACTCCACCAAACTTTTACCTTCTCTATTTTTTAAATATCAAAATTTTAACTATCCCGCTTTTTATTCTCTCCCCCATTTTAGGATAACCAAAACTTCAGATTCATTAAAGAAATATTTGAAAAAACTTCATACAAAATTATTACTTTATCTCTCACATTTTCAACATAACATAAAACATAGTGGGTGACTTCCTTAAGATGTTTAAGAAGTATTTGTAGGAGTCTAAATATGGTATTGTAGCCTCAATTCTTCAAATGTTTTCCTAGGCATAGCTTTTTTTTGAAAACATCAACAATTTTAAAATTTGAAAAAATATATTCATGAATAAAATATCAACAAACAAATTTTTCTTTTATAACATGGTACTTTATGTTAATGTGTTTTGATATCAAAATTTTCACATGATTTTTCAAAACATCAACAATAATTTTATTATCATAAATAATGTTTAATGGTGTAGAAAATTTTATTTTAAGATATTCTAGATATAATTTCATTTAAATAAATTGTATACAACAATATGTGACAAGAACATATTCTACTTCTACTTTGGTCAGAGTCATTGAATTATATTACTTATGATTCCAACACATACAACATTCTCCCAAGAAAAAATTTCATCATGAAGTTGGTTTTCTATCATTTTAATATCTGGCCTATTCAGCATTAGTATAACCAAGAAAGTTCACACCACAAATTCTTTTATATAATATCCCATAGGAAGATGTTTCTTTAACATATCTCAGAATTATTTTTTATACTATCATATGAGATCCCTTTAGATCACTTTGATATATATCACACAAAGAAACAACATATATAATTTATGTCCTTGAAGCTATAATATAGATAAAAATTCTAATATTTTTTTGAAATCTTTCTGATTCCCTATTTTCCTAGCTTCATCTTTAGTCATCTTTATACCTAACGAAATAGAAATAAAGACTTCTTTGAAATAGTTAATACAAAACTTCTGTGACAACTAATGTGAATACTTTTATTGTGATAGGGAAATATATATTTCCCTCTATTTTAATTGTAATCCTATAAACAATGTTAATTATCCATACATTGATATTTTAAAGTTCTTATTAATTTCTTTATGAAACACTTTATAAGTAGTTTCTTCATCCCCTATAAAAATTATTTCTTCAAAATAAAGAATAATAATTACAATACCTGAGTTTAACTTCTTCACATATAAGTTTCTCTAAACATTCCCTTTAGAAAAGTTCATTTTTCTTAAGAAAATATCATGTTTGGGGTACTAGAACCATAGGTATTGTTTCAACCTATTCAAGGATTTATTCAATTTATAAACCTTAGTTTCATCTTCTTCATGAAATAACATACAAAGTTTCAAAATATATACTTCTCCCTCAATTTTCCCATTCAATAAAGCTAACTTTAAATACATCTTGTTAATTTTTTAATAATGATGTCAAGCTACTACTAATTAAATCTTCATAATTTATAATCTCACAATAGGGGGAAAATTTTCTTCAATATCCATACCTTCCACCTATGAATAGATTTTATAAACAAGTCAAGGATTTTTTCTCAAAATTTATCCATGTTCATTCTGCTTGTTTCTATAAACCCAATTTTTTTTTGTAATATTATTTCCTTCTGGATGTGGGGAAATTTTCCAAGTTTCTTTTTTCTCAATTTGATCTAACTCATAATTCATTGCTCACACCCATTATTTTTGTTAAAATGCATCTGAAAATGATTTTGGTTCAACCTGTGAGATAAGTAATGTATGATTTTCTAATCTCAACTTTCTTCTAGTTTTAACTGGATTTTTTTGATTTCAGATTATATTTTATGATTCTACCTATTTATAATGGGTATGAAATTTTATATTTTTTCTTCATACTTCACTTTTCTCACCACATGATTCTTTTGGATCTTCAGTTACCTATTTTGGATCATTTTCATCTCCACTTTTGTTATTATCATTGATTTCGTTATTTATCATCCAATGTATTTTAAAAAACTTTTTCTCACCAACCATGATGGAATTTCATCCAAAAAAACACCCAACTCGATCAGCGACAAGGATTGAGAGGCATTCCCGATCCTTTTGGGTTGACGACTAGCACTAGGTGTCAAAGATATCATAGATGGGAACAATTTTTACCTGTAAACAACTAAAATAAATAATCCAAACAGTGCAAGTAGAAAACCCCAAAGGATCCATAAACTCAAAATACAACAGATACATAATAGGATCCAAATACAACAACATCGAAATAAAAAAAAACTACAAAAAAACAACTAGAACTAATGGAAACCCACACGATCTCCATGTGCCATCTTGGTCACCACCATCCATAAAAAATATCCCACTCCACTAAAAAACATGAACCAAAAAATGAAAATATAAAACAACACAAGTCTACCGATACCAAGTGGTACAGACTGGGTGTGAGCATAAAAAACTTAGTAGGTAATCACCAGAGGGTCCATACATTTACTTTCCCAAAACATTCCACAAATTCTAGTTTGAAATGCATTTATGAAAATAAGGCTTTAAATTTTTTTAATAAACAAACAAATCATTCCTTATTTAAAATAGATTTCTATACCAAAACCCAATTTACAAAACAAAAATCCCAAAAATAATCCATATGAGGTGTTAAAAAGTATTGATGAAAGTAATGGAAAATAGGACAAACAACCAGAAGCTAGTAGGTAGAATAATCTAAGTGAAAAAAATAAAACAGAACATACATAATGTATTCATGGGAATTTCCTAGAAATATTTATAGGAAAACCCTAGATGTACTCTAATTCGACTCACCTAATAGTTTGTGATGTAGATCCACTGTTAATAACAAAATGTATGCTCTAAACAATCCTTACTAGTGGCACAACCAACCTTACCTCTCAACAAATCTCAGGTGTATAAACCTACCAAATAATTCTTAGTAGGGAACCATCATTCGACCCTATATATGACTCCCATGAATCCCATGATAAAAGTTTGTGGAAAATGTGGAGTTCATCACATATGTGGAATAGACTAATAACCTATATATTCCACCATTCTTGCCTAGCCAAAAGTCTAACACCAACGGTGTAGTGACCCTGTCCTCAGAGGGACAACCATCGAGGTGAACATCACATATCAAGCTGTACAAAAGTTACAACTAGGCCTACAAATCACATATTTTTTAAATACACTTTCCAAAATACCACAAAGTACCAACTGAGCCTTTAACGTTTCCAATCTAAATCCATTTCCAAAACTACTTCAAATTTTCAAGTTAAAATTACAATTTAACTTATAAGGTTACAAATAGGCCTTTATATCATTTTGAAACCATCTCACATTCCAAGATGTCAAACATGAAATGATTTTGAAAACACCATTTGAGACTAATTTTTTAATCATTTGGAAATCAAGGAAGCATTTAGGAACTATTGAGTTTTTAGAGGAATCATTTTGAAAGAGGAGGGATAAAGAAGTGGAGAAGAAATAGGGGATGGTATTTTAAAAATTAAGGTTCAAGAGTCACTTTTTCTAATGAAATACATTATCATTTTGGATCCCATCCACATGTACACCATGTACACATATAGATGTTCCCACATCTAATGTAACACTTAAATCATCAATAAATTATACAAGTTCCAATTTAATAATAGAAAATAATATTGAAACCCTTTTTTACATAACCATAAAACCATAATTTCAATAAAAACCCACACACAACACATGGTTCTCAAAAAAATCAAGCTACCAAACCAAAACTAATGGAAATCACAACCAAAATTGCTCAATTTCATTTTTAAATTCCAATTCACATTTTATCAAACTCCTTGTAAGAATATACATATAGTTATAGCTTTGAAAACCCCTTTGAAAACCATTTCCATAAAATTTCCACCATGTAAATTCCATATCAATTTATGCTAACACATCACGAGAAAGAATATCACATTTATAAACCATTTAATAAATATAAAGAATCAAATGGAATGTTTCAGAAAGGAAATGGATGGAAAAACCTACCTCAACAGTCTAAGAATGTAACAAAACTTCAATATAGGGAAGAACCAAGCCCAAGATACTACTTTAAAACCCTAAAATTCAATAAACACAACCCAAACATCCACCCTATCCTCTAGGGTCCATCCAAGAGAGAACACACCGAGGAAGAAGCAAGAATCCATTATATGGAGAATAAGAGAAGGAAATAACCAATAAATCCAAAGTAAATCACCTTAGAATGCTTGAGGAAGCACCCAAGGAGGAAGTAGAATCAGGGGGGAACTTAGGGGCCCCCTTTATACCCTTAGGTTGAATAATAGGGATGGAGGGCCAATTTGGGTTTAAACATATGAGATACAAAATGATAATTTTAACTTTTTAAAGAACCTAAAAATGTCACACGGTTTGGCAACACAATTTTACAAACCATGTGATAACCACACACACCCTTCTAGAGAGGAGGGACACCTACATGAGAAAGACACATGGTTTGGTAAATCATGTTCCTACCATGGAAAATGGCTCTGTCAAATTGTAGAGCCTCCCCATATGATTGTTCCACAATTTATTGTAACCATGCGCAAGATATGTGTCTTGTACTAGACAAAAAAACAAGGATGAGTAGTTTCTCCTAGGCCTCACATGGTTTGGTCCAAACCATTCTCAAACCATTCATAGGGAAAAAAACAAATCGAATAATGAAAAACATGAAAAACATCATCGGGAACTCAACCCATACCACAACCAAAATATCCCACACCTATAAAAGAATAAAATAAAAGAAAAATCATGGTTGGGGTCTGAAAATTATACCCACCACAAATGCTTCACCCCATAATATCACCCAACCGAATGAGGGAAAAAATTAAACCCATAACTAAATGAAATGAAATGAAACCATGAACCACTAGGTGACTTATCAAGTTCACAAGTCACACATGAAATGATCTAGGGAAAACCACAATGAATGAGAAAATATAAGAAAATAGTTCTTCTCAGCATAAGAAACTAGCTTACACGATAACTCCCACAAGGGAAACCCAATAGGAAGAAGTATGAGATCTTATTGCACAGACCATCTAGTACAACCACTGGGAACTCCCAACCTGAACTAAGACCTACCAACACTAAAAAAAACCCATAGAAATAATTTTAACTAAAAAATGAACCATCCCACGATCCATCAATTTCATAAGACTGAAGAATATCCAAAACAAGAACAATTAGAAAAAAATAACCCACAAAAAGGATAAGCACACAATAAAATAACTTATCAAAGAATCATATATAAAAGGACCAACCACCAACAATTTAAGAGAAAAAGACCACCAAGATTTTTATAATATGGAGGAAATCAAAAAGAGATAAGAAAACTATAATAGAGTAACTTTCAGAAATGAAGGAAGCTACAATAGAGAAACTAAAAATATTCCTTATCCAATATCAGAAACAAAATATGGGTCAATAAATCCCACTACTAAGTGATTCCTGAATACATAAAGAGATTCACTCTGAGGCCTATGGCTATATCTCTAATGTCTTGAGGCATCTGTTTTCCTATAGTTAATAACTAACACCCTCCATCCATAACTTTTTCTTTTGTAAATGACACTTGCATAATTTCTATTATTGAACCAAACAACTACATCACTAAAAAACCTTTGGGGGATTACAATAGGATGGCTTCAAATGTTGGAACTGACCATAATGGAAGTACATGAGCGAATGGTTCAATGAATAAGAATCCAAAATCTGATAAAGGATACATCGACTATTTTTTTTGAACCAAACTCCATCAGATGGGAGAACATGATATTTGACCACTAGATGGAGACCCCAGTTGAAAATAGGATCTTTTAACCGATCCTATGATTCTATCTTAGGGGAAAAATAAATCATCTCCTTGAGGTAATCAACACATGCATTAACCATCAATTGGCCTTACCGAATAACCAATAACTCCACCACTTTTATCACATTCAATTAATCTGGTATGAACCATCAGATAAAGGTAGTCTTAAAGAGTTCACATGACATGGAAACTTGTAGTGATAAAAGGAATATCTCTCACCATCAATCCAAACTTAGGTCTTCAAATAATCTCATAATATTTTTCACTCTCATAGCTTAAATAGGTACCAATGACATGAAAACACCTTCAACTTTCTCAATACTCTCCACAACCTCTAACAAACCTCAATCACCATATAAAATATGAAACAATTAGAAATAAATTGACTCTTCCACTCCATTGGAAGTCTGGGTAGGGTGAGAAACTATACTATAAAAGTTGAAAACCATTGGCACTTATTTTGGGTGGAAATATCTATTTAACACAAAATAAAACAAGACCAAATCAATAACAAACCAAAACTCAACCAAAAATAATATACCATGCCAAAAACCACACTCAAAAACCAAACATCACAAATAAAAACCAAAAACCTATTTCTAAACCACAATTCCCATTACAAATTTAAAATATTTTTCATTCCAAGAACACATTTCAAAATACAAAAATCCATTTTACTTGTCCATCTTGAACACAAAATACCACTATTAAAATTCAAACCACACCCTGAAATCATTTTCCATTTGAAAATCCTTTTTCCAAAAAAACAAAATTATATTTCATAATCCACTCACACCGACAAAAAATCGAGCAAAGACATAACTCAAACCAAACCCTAAGAATAGGGAAATAGTGGCATGAATAACCTAGCAACATGGTTCGTAGGCCATGTATTAGTAAAGTACCAACCACTAGGAATATCGTGAGACATGAATTTTGGCTCCATTGGGGTGAGTACTCTATGTAATACCACTGAGCATCAGTGGTTCATTTCTATTGTCATTCCCTATACACACAAACAAAAAAAAGAATCAAATACTAGGTTAATCCTTGAAACTAAAGGCTTATGATGAGAAAGGTTTCATGATTTCTTTCCCATACCTATGCATCGAGTCCCAATAGTCTTAATCTATAGTCAACCTGATTCCTCAAATAATAAAGGTATCCTCGAAAGGCATTTTTCCTGAACCTGGTTAGGGTTCCATTGAACCCAACACCCAACCCAGTCTATAACAATTCCTAAGGGGTGTTACTGATCCTCCTGTACTGGAGAATAGTGTTGAGCATCAAATATATCACATATGGGGACAATTTTTTCCAATCAAAAACAAAAAAAATAAAAAAATAGATCACGTAGTAAAACTAGGAAGATTAAAAAACTCTAAATATAATAGATACACAATAGGATCAAAATAAAATAATAGATAAGAAAAAAAAGAACTAAAATAAAACAACATGTACCAAACCAAACCCACATGATCTCTATGAAACCTCTTGGTCACCACCATTAATAAAAACCATCCCGCTTCATAAGAAAACCCAAACAAGAAACATGAACCTAAAAAACAACTCAAATATACTGATGCAAATTTGAACAAGTAGAGTACAAGAATAAATAGCCTTGTAGGTATGCACCATAAATTCTATTCATTTTCTTTAAAAAAATAGTTCACTAACTGTAGGTTGAAATAAATTTATGAAAATAAGGATTTTACCATTTTTAATAACCAATCAAAACATCCCTTTTTAAAAGAGTTTTTCATACCAAACCCAGTTTACAAAACCAAAATCCAAACAAGAATCCATACTAGGTGGTAAAAAGGACTATGTTGATAATAATGGGAAAAAAACAAGCAAGAAGAAACTATCATGTCTAATAATCCAAGTAAATCCAAATAAAATAGAACATACATATAGTAATTATGAGAATTTTCTAAACATATCTAGAATCAATACCTATATGTAATCTGTTTTGAATAACCTTACACAATATGGTATATCTTCATATTTAATAAAAACATAGCTTCTATAAACTAGCTTTACTAGTGTCATGACCCACATATCCCCTCAAAAAATCCATTGGGTACCGACCCATCTGCTTAGGGTCAACAAGAAACCACTACATGACCCTATAGATGATGCCCAAGAATACCTAGATAATAGTATGTAGATAATAAGAACGTTGTCACATGTGTGGCATAAAATAATAACCCACAGATGCCATTATGCTTCTCTGGCTCAGACTCATGCACCAACTACATGGAGGACCTTTCCTAGGAGGGAGAAACATAGATGTTCCCATCACATATCAAGCCATACACAAGTTCCAACCAGGTCTAAAAATCACATAAGTTTCAAAAACACTTCCCAAAATACCAAAAATCACAAACCGTGCCTTTAACATTTATAATATAAATCCATTTACAAAAATACTTCCAATTTCCAAGGAAAAAACACAATTTAACTTAGAAGGTACCAAACTAGACTTTATATCATTCTGAAACCATCTCAGATTCATAGACACTGAATGGATGATGATTTGGAAAACAACTTTTGATATCACTTTTTCAATCTTTTGGAAATAAAGGAACCATTTAGGAAGCATTGGGGTTTTAGAATAATCATTTGGAAAGAGGATGGATAAATAAAAGAATAAGGAAGTGGGGATGATGTTTTGAAATCTATCTTCAAAAGGGACTATTTTTAAAGGAATCCATTATCATTTGTGACCCTATCCATATGTGGACCTTGTGTAGATATGGATGTGTCTATATCAAATGCCACACTTAAATCATCACAAAATTAATAATCAAAAATAACTTTTCAACCCTTTTTCATATAAACATAAAACCAAAAATTCCATCAAAACCCATAAAAAATACTTGGCTCTCAAAAAAATCAAGATACCAAACAAAAACCATGAAAAATAGAAACCCAAAGTGCTCAATTTAATTTTTAAATGTCAATTGGAATTTTATTAAACACCTTATAAGTATATACATATCGGTTTAACTATGAAAAACTCTTTGAAAACCATTTCCATCAAATTTACACAATGGAAATTCCATATCAATTTATGATCACACATCAAAAGGGATAATTACAAATTTAAAAACAATTTATGAAGGATTAATCATCAAATGAAATGTTCTAGAAATAAAATGGATGAAAAAAACTACCACAATGGCATGAGAACACAACAAAACTTAAAGAGAGGAAAGAACCAATCCCAAGAGACAATTTAAACACCATAATACTCAAGAAACACAAGCCCAAAATCAACCATATCTTCTAGGGTTTGACTAAGAGATAACCCACCATGATAGAACAACGAAACCAAGAGACGGAGAATAGGAGAAGGAAATAACTAAGATAACCAAAAAAAATTCCTTAGAAATCTTGAGGAAGAACCTAAAGAAGTAAATTAAGATAGGGGAAGGAGGTTAGGGGACCCCTTTTTGTGCTTAGGTTTAGAGAGAGGGAGAGAGGAATGATTTGGGTAAAACCATAAGAGGGGAAAGATGAGAATTTCATAATTGTAAAGAACTTTGGAAAGACACATGGTTTGGTGGAACGATTTGAAAATCCATGCACTAATAGTGGTCATCCTACTAGAGAGGAGGGAAACCTACGTGGGCAAGCCACACTGTTTGTGAAGCCATGTTCCAACCATGAAAAATAGATCTTTCAAATTGTATATCCTCCCCACATGCTTTCCACATCATTTCTTCTAAACTTGTACAAGCCATTCTCATTGTCCAAGAAACCAAAAGAAGTCTGTATTGTTTCTACTGGGCCTCTCGTGGCTTGGTCCAAACTATGGTAAAACTGTTCATAGGGTAAAAAACCACCCAAAAACTCCAAAACTCAAAAACTATCACCGAGAACTCAATTTGAAACTCAACCAAAATATCCAATGCCAAGAAAATTGTAAAATAAAAGAAAAACTGTGGTCGTGATGTGACATCCTTTGTTAAGAAAGTTGTATTTTCATTAACATTCAAATAATAGGAATATAACAACATTTTTAATAATTTTTTCCAACATTTATAATTTCTTATGTTAGGTGAATATCCTATTGAAATACATTCCTTATATTTTTCATCTAATTTTACAAGATCTGGATTTTTGATCTTTAGAAAATTGGGACTTCCAAAAACCTTGAAATATTTCAT
This sequence comes from Viscum album, assembly GCA_963277665.1. Classification (NCBI taxonomy): domain Eukaryota; kingdom Viridiplantae; phylum Streptophyta; class Magnoliopsida; order Santalales; family Viscaceae; genus Viscum; species Viscum album. Next base: position 1,223,199,105 of record OY728156.1, on the reverse strand, counting down.
TGAAGGTTTTTTGTTATACCATATTTTGTAAGGAGTAATTTTAGATTATGAACTTATCAATTTTTTTATACATGTACAATAATACTAATATCTTCCCTCTAACATAACTTTGAAAGTTTATATTCTGCTAACACGATTCTTCCCATTTCCACCAAACTAATATTTTTTCCTTTTTGATAATCTATTTTTTTGGCGTGTATGAATTAATATGATGATGTTTGATTAAATTCTTATTCAGATAAAATTAAAAATAATTTCATGTGAAATATTTTTCTTTGTTAGTTCTAAACATCATTATATACACACTACCATTTCTCTCTCAACATCTCTTCTGAATAACCTAAGCATTTATGTAGCCTCTAATTTGTGATTCATAAACATAATATTGGCCATCTGATTGAAATCATCAATAAAATTGATTAAGTAAAAATAATTTTTTTATTTATGTCACATTAGTCCCCAAATAACTGAGTGAAAAAGTTTAAGATATTGAATTTCAACTTCTTATATATTTTTCTGATCATCTTGCCTTTTTGAAAAGTTATAAAAACATCATATTTTATTATTTTCATCTGTGGTATGTTTTTAATAGTATCAAATTTGGAATGTTTGTTCATTATTTTCTATGCAAGGTGCCTATGTTTATGATTCCTAGTTTGTCTTATTCTTTAACACTTAAGTAATAGGTATTAAAAAGTTCTCTTATATGAAAGAAATTTTCACTTTTTATTTCACCACTGGTAACAAATTTACCGTCTTCAATGATTTATATGACACATTACTCTTTCCTGGATATCACTTCTTTTGTATCATCACAATTTTTTCTCACACTAAGTAAGTTATGTTTCAGACCATAAATATATAAAATTTCTTATATTTAAGTTTCTTATATTTGATCTCAACTATTCCAATTCCTCTAATTTTTTAGGAACCATCATTTACAAAATTTAATCCTCCTCCATCATAATTTTCAACATCATTCAATATCTTCAAATCACCTATCATATGTCCGTAACAACCACTATTGAGATTCCATGTTTTTTTACCTTTTCTATCTTTCTAAGTTATCTCAATAATAAGTTTATTTCTCAACTTTATTATTTCTAGATTCATTTCCTTTTCTTACATAAGAAACATGTTTTGGAAGGTTGGTCGTAAATTATTTAGAAACGTGACCTAGTTGGTCACATCTTCAATATATTTCCTCTAGGAAATCAATTTTTTTATTGGAATGTTTCTAACATCTTGATATTGTTCTTTTATAACTTCCTACGACTTCAAAAAGTTTCTTAATTTTCATTCATTGATGCCCACCCATACTTCATGCCTTTTTCTGAATAGATACATGTTGAAAAAACAATATTAATCTTTGTTCCCTTAAATTTTATAGCATCCAAAAATACCATTGAATCTTTCCCTTCTCTTGAAGTAAGATCTTTACTTGTAGAAATTTTTCTAATGTTCGTTATAACTTTATGTTTTTGTTATTCACAGAATGGAGAAACCAAATTATAATGGAAATTTCAAATTTTTTAATGTGATGGTCTCCCATATCTATTATTGACCCATTATTTCCCATAATTTTTATTTAAACCTATATGGTTATCAAAATATGATGAACTATCACATTTAATGGGTGAAGATTTAGCCCGATTCTTGGTATGGGCTTTCTAGAAACATTAAAAGTATCAGCTTTTAATTATAAATCTTTGTTGAAATTATAATTCAACTTTCCTAATTTATTTTCAACCTAAATAAGTTTGGATTGAGTTTTAAAATCCATAACTTCCTTGTAAAAACATTCATTACAAAGATATTCTCCTATATTTTGTTATTATACAATTTTTAGTTCAATGTTCTTAACCTCCTCAATGTATGAATCTTATATTTTAATAAGATAATCCTTTTCATTAAACTTCCTCACCAAATTTATTCCTTATTATGATTTATTTCTTAATATTTTTATTTTTAACAATACGTTCAACAAGTTCTGATCTAGGATGGTATTATCTATAAGATTCTTCCCTCCTTATTCACTATTTGATGAATCATTAGTTTTCTCAACTTTTTAAATGAATGTTAGGAAGTTATCTAAACTTTTATCTTGTAAAGAATTATTTTTAGTTGATGCATATTTAGTTTACTTACTCACCATACTCCTTTTATTTTTTGTAAAATTCTTCTTATATTTTTTGGATGCTTTTTCTTCCTTATAACTTTTATTCCACTTCTTCCATGGAGGGTTTTCTTCAGAATCATCTTGAAATTATGCATGTTTCTTATTGGGGAAATTCATATAAAATTGTCAAATTCCTCCCCAATCAAAAACTTTGAGTTCAAATTTTCCTCCATACTTTCCTTAACCTATTCAATAATTCTTAGAGATAAGAGACATGATTTTTTCATTCATTTAATCATCTTAATTATCTTACGAATCACTGTTTTCAACAATTTTATTATCAACATATTGGATTTTTATATTTATTATATCCTCAAAATACATTTCATCATTGATATTATTTTTGAACATTGGAGATTTTTCATCTCATAAGAAACAATAAGGTTATGTAATTTATAAGTGATAAGTCATCTTTATCTTCTAAAGAACATATTTTGGAATAAAGTTTTTCATGGAATTTTCTAATGTCTTTCTTAAAAATATTATAATATTCCATGGTCTCTCCAAAACCTATTATATTGTAAAAAACTTCATTCACTTTGGTGAAATATCCATAAATAGTTTCTTCATCACCCATCATGATATCTTTAAAATTTATATACCATTTTTTTTAACTTTTCTTCCTTAAATTTATTATTTATGTTAAATATATATTCATGTTTTCCCATGTTCCTTTTGATATTTTAAGACCCATTACCTTTATGAATAATTTTTTTAACAAATACATAAGAATATAATTTATATCTTTTCTATCAACTTTAATGTCTCTCTTTTCAGCAAAAGTCAAAGGAACATCTTTCTGAATAGGTGGAAAGCCAATAATTTTTGCATTAGCAATCTTCAAGAAAAGTAATAGAAGATAAGTAATTATATCTTTTTATTGACATGATATTTTTTTTCATTGAATATTGCAATACCTCTTTTAATAACAGAATTGATATTTTCTATGATAAGAAATCAATAGGAGAACCTTATGCTCTAATACCAATTGAATTTATGTAGGATCATTGAACCACTAGGGGGGCTAAATAAGTGGTTTTATTTTTAAAAATTTACAACTTTATAAAATTTAACCCCAATAATTATAAGAGTTATATTACCTATGAATTTTTATAACAATCTCACAAACATTAAAATGTAAGAAAGTAAACAAGGCACACCAAACTTATAAGGCCCAACCTTAGTGTGAGAACCTACATCCTTACCATGGACACTCCCATGGGACCATGAAAATTCACTATTAGAAAGAAGTTAATAAAAAATTTACCTAACTCCCATTAGAATCCTTCTATCTCCTGATAGGTATGATTAAACTTGAACCACAAAAAATATTTTATTTTTTGAATTATTCTCCAAAAATTTCTATTAGAAAGTCCTTTTGATTCCTTTATCTTATTTCTTCAGTCGGTGTTCCTACATATAGTAATCTCCATCCAATGAACTTTTTCTAAAAATATGATTGATCCAAACTTCTGCTCTAACTAATTTAACAAAAAAAACACATAACAAATTTTCCACATTGAAACTATGTCAGTTACACTCTATCTACTAACTGAAATAACCTATATCTGATTTCTCTGAAAAAAAACAGTCTATCATGAACTCTTCCTCAACATATAAAACAACTATGGTTGTAAAAATCACTTAAACTAAAACTTTTTAGAACATTGAATTTTTATAAACATGAACAGTTTAAATCATTTACAATGTAATTTACATGTCATATTTATAGGTGTGCCTCTTAGGATTTTGAGAAAGAACATTATTTCACTTTCCTTCTCACTAAAATTCAAATTTCAATACTCCCAATCAACTCAATTTCACTAGAAGATTCTTAAAATTTCTCAACTTCTTACATTATGAAAATTTATTGCACATTATAACTTTAACTTTATACATCCATAAAACCGTGACATTATGAATTTAGAAAAATATTACTTTATAACTTTAAATCTGTATCTTCAACATTGTAAAATCATTTAACATTCATCATTGTACAATCACGAAACAAGAACTTTGTAAAATAATTTTCACTGTTCATCTACTTTCTCTGTCCAATGATAATATTAATACATATTCTCTATCCAATCATACTATTCATACACTTAATCCATCTGATCATACTATTCATACAATTTATCCATCTGATCACATGGTTTATACAATTTCACCATCCAATAATACTATTCATAAACTTTATCCATCTGATCATACCATTCATAAACATTCTCTATGGGATTTTACTCTTCATACATTTTCTCTATCAGATTATAATATTCATCTAGTGACTAAGTACAAACTTTATAACAAAAGGTTCATTAGATTTCATTATTTATCTGGTGATGAAGTATACACTTTATCAAAAAAAGTTCATCAAGTTTCAACATTCATCCAATGATGAAGTATAAACATTCTAAAAATTTTTTTATCCAATTTCATTTTTTCATCTGATGAAATAGTATAAAATTTCTAACAAAAAAATTCATCTAATTTCACTATTCATCTAAAAGATTAAACTTTGGATACTCTAGAAATATGGAATTATCTTTTCTTTAAAAATATTTAGTTCATATAATGACCTCTTCATGATGTTTTAAGAAAATTAAAGAATAAAATATCATCATATGACTTAGATTTAGTGTTCATTAAAGAAAACATTCAATCTTTATGACTTTCTAACATTATTATTAATTCATCTTGAAAATATTTCTTAACTTATAAACTTTCAAACTTTCTTATCTCAATAACTTTATGAATTTATTCATATTATAAACTTTCTATTATTTTATCTTAGAAACAATCTAACCTTCTTTATTTTAGTAACTTTATAACATTTTTTCATCTCAACATCTTTCTAACATTTTTTTTATCTCAGAAAAATTTAAAATTTCTTAATCTCAACAACATTATAACTATTTTTTATATATTTGAAACTTGGTAAGTTTCTTCATCGTAGAAAATTTTGAGCTATTTTAATCTCAGAATCATTATAATCAACAATAATTACTGACATTCATAATCTCAACAACTTTCTAATTTTCAACATTTTCAAAAATTTATAAAATTTAAAAACTATTATTTTATTTTTTTATAAAAACATTATTTAAAATGGTTATTTTTGAACAAATAAGAAATCATATTTGTAAAACAAAACAAATAATATTAAGTTATATATCATTCATTCTTTTAGTTGATAAGGTTTGAGGGTGTCATCTTGAGGATGTTTTTCAACTAGTGATCAAATTGTAAGAAACTTTATTTATATTGAAGACATATAAAATGGCACTAGATAGGGTAGAGGTCATTGAGTGGACATTGTGTAGGACCAAATATCCTGAGATGGGAGTCACTCAGAATTTATATGGAGAAATGTAATGATCGAATCTGAGTTTCCTGTCTAGAATAAGAAGTTTTTATCACCACAGATAAGGTTTCACCCTTCTTTAAATATTTTTTAAAAAGATAATAGTTCTTATAAACCTTCTAGTGGTTTGAGCATAGTTTTTTTCTCTTGTGGAAATCATAGACATCATAAGAGAGAGTTTATGAACTTAATCCATAGTTAAAATACGATTGGTAACCCATCTCAAGATCAACAATTGTTACAATATCATCTGGGCCATCAATATCCAAAGGGTGCTCCAGCTTATGTTCAATAAATAGTTGATGTTTCAATAATATGACATCCCCTGACACCCTGCTTCCTCAGGGATAATGAGAAGAGCATGGGCATATAGGTGGTCACTATTGGGGTTAGAGAGTCCACAGATTTGGGCATGTCCAGATGTATGACTTAGCTTTATAATTATAGGTGAGCTAGATATTATGTGAGGTACTATCTAACTATAATATGATTGGGTTTATGAATTATATGATTTAGGAGCTACACACTCCTTTGTTTCAACCAATATTATTTATGATTTGGTAATTTAGATAGAGAGGATTCCAATTCCCCTATAGTTCATTACGTGAGTTGGAGTTAAAGCTATTCTATATGATGTGTGTAGAGAATGTGATTTAGTTCTATGGAAATGTAATATCCTTTCTTTTTATAAGTATATATATCATTTATTTTTTCATTTCCAGATACGGAGATCCGTTTTTGGAGAAAATGACTTAAAGTTCAGGTTATTTGAATTTATGGATTCTGAATAAAATGGGATTAGTGCTTCATGGGTTCTTGGTATGTTGATAATCCTTAAAGGGTATTTGGGTTTTTAAAAGGAAATTGGGATAAAGAATCAACTACAATATATTTACACATCACATAAAGGGATTATAAGTCATGTAATTATTTTAGGTTTTAATATTATTAATCTTAAGAAATGTGTTTTTCTGCGAATTCCATTAAAAACATTTACATGATGTTTAATATCATTACACAATGTGTAAATTACTGACCTATTATTTTAAACATGTTTTGTTGTTGATTTTCATTCTAATATTCTCTATCTTCTCTCATCTCAACTACATGGATTTTTATCAATTATTGTTTCAGATCATGATGCTCGCTTTACATCTCAATAGTGGAAGGGATTACAGGCGGCATTTGGGACCTAGTTACACTTAAGAATAGTATTCCTCCCACCAAATAATGGCTAGACTGAGTGGACCATTCATGTTTGAGAGGACATGATATGATCTTTCATGTTAAACTCTAGCCATAGTTGGGAGGATCACCCACCACTGGTGGAGTTTTCGTACAACAACTACCATTCCACAATTGCTATGTCACCATTCAAGGCTTTGTACGGGCGAACCTACAAGTCACCAATTTGATGGAATGACCCAGGAGAGCTAGCACACATTGGGCCAGGGATGGGTCAATCTACTAAAGAGATGGTACAAATCATCTAGGAGTGGATGAAGACTACATATATATTTTGAAATTCTTATACTGACAGGTGACATATGCCATTGGAGTTCGAGGAAGGATACCATGTGTTCCTACGAGTTTCACCTCGACATGGATTATGGAGATTTGTCCTGGGTAGAAATCTATCTATATGATTCATCAGAACTTTAGATATACTAATTATGGTTGGAAAAGTGGTGCACCTCTTAGATCTAACACTATAGTTAGACCGAGAACACGATGACTTCCACATATAGAAGCTAAAGAGGTACGTGCATGAACCTTATCATGTTATCTACTGGGGAGAGATGGACATTGAGGATGGAGTCACTTTTGTTAAGTACCAAGTGGAGATAAAGGATAAAAAATAGATGATACTTTGGGGGTGATCAATTACTTTAGTGTGTTTCCAGTGGCAGTACAAGAATCTATAAGAGATAGTTTTAGAGCGGGAGGCTTAGATTTGTGCTTAGTACCCTCATCATTTAGAGTAGAGTTTGCTATAGATTTTTGGGGATTGAAAGCATCTAGTTGGGGAAAATGTAATGAATTGGATTATCTGAGTATTATTTTTAAATATTATATGTATTAAATTTGAGACTAGTCGCTAATACGTCATTCATTTCCAAGACCTGGTGTGCCTAAAACAAATGCATGAAAAATATTAAAATATTAAATAGCACATGCATGCAGTTTTCTAGAAAAAGTGCAGTAAAATCTAAATGGATGCTTGAATTAGAAATATGAGGGAACTATTGAGTTCATAGTATCAGTTTTACCCTTAACGCAACCTAACATTGGTCGGCATGGGTCAATTGTGGGAATTCATCACAAGCACTTAAATGAATAAAATAAATTAAGAAAATTTATTTTATTTTGTTGACACAGTGACATAACAATTTTCTATTTAAATTTATTCCTATGTTAAAGATATAAGGTTAGACTTATAACCATAGAATCCTCTGGAGACATTTGAGAGAGAGATATGAGGAATTCTCTCAATTAGGTGATGATGGAACCTCGAATTGACGATAGATGAACACCAATATTGATAGATCTCACCTACAAAAATGACGCGACGACCATTATTTGTCAAAAAGAAATCTGAATCAAGGTAGGGAAATTGTTTTAATTCATTTTCCTCATTCTTGATTCCTATGATGAAAACATAATACTCCATGAACAAATTAACCCGTGGATCAATCATATTTGTGGGATGAGATTATTCTATGGGTTTATTGGGGAGATTAAATATTTATGACTAGAAATATTGATTGATTCATTTACTATTATAATGATGAAGAACCAAGATCGACATGAACATCGATCATGGTTTTTCCCTCTCGATTTGATTGTTCTTTTCTCCATCGATTCTGGCGTTCTTCATTACACGTTCTTTGTTCTTCTCCATATTTTGAAAACCTTATGAACAGTCAATCTTTGTGCCCTTTATTATTGAAAAAATGATCCAAAACCATAGATCTGACATCATTAAGACATAGAGGATGTGTGAAAATGGGTGCGGAGGTGGATCAAATAATGGTGGATGCCAAATCTGTGTTCTTTGGCTATCATGAAGAATGATCATGATGACATTTTTTGAGCCGATTGAAGGTCTTAATCCCATAAATTCAGTGTTAGGGTGACCAAAATATCTTAGATATTGAGTTTCAAGGTGAAAAGATCTCTAAAATGATATATGGATGATCGACGTAATGAGTGGGACGAAGTAGATGGGTTTATGGAAAGCTCGATGTGCATGACATGTAGTCTCTTACTACATGGTGTGTAGTCCCCAGTTAAATGCATCGACTTGTAAATGAGAAGTAAATGGACATGGGGTGGAGTACACTGGTTTCCTAAAATGTGTGTACTCCCCCACACAACATGCCTTGGACCAAGTAAACAGGCTACCCATGTACTACAACATGGGTAGTGATACACGGGATGACGCTGTGTATTGGCACACGACCAGAGTACATGGGCAGACCCCAGATTAAAGTACAAAACATATGGATCCTCATAAAAAATATGTATCCATATAATATATTAAACGGTTATAAGACACAAGCCATTGTACATGGTTAGCAGCTGGGGTCAAGGGATACGACGTGTGACCATACTACATGCTGTGTACCACTTTCTACATGGCATAATTATCTTGTCCTCCGTATCTTGGACAAGTTCCATTATGGTTGATTCCCATTATTGTTCCTATGAAGGTTGGTATGAATCATATCATACTCCTAGTACTATGATCCCTTCAATAAGACTTCCCAGATATAATTATTGGAATCCCCTTTAGTGGCCTAGAGTGGGATCCCCTATTTATATTCATTCCCTAAGTGGAGTTCTATGTATCGACATGACCATCACTACACGAGCATCAATCCTCTACTTAGGGGGTTAATCTAGATTGAATTGTTGGTATCACACCATGGCCCTTGCTATGATCCTCATATGTGTATTGCATTCTCTTCAAACTATTAGTGTATCTTTCTCAAGGAGAGACCCGAAAATTAGTACCTCTTGGACAAACATCATTAGTGTTATGAGACGCAGGAGTGTGTTCTATTGGATGAGTGCTTTGTGGAATATTCAATCTAGAATTACTAGTGCTGGTAAATTCTGGTTGAAGCTTACCTCTATACTATGTGTCTTGGATTGAGAATATTTGGATATTCATGTTATATTTTTGTAGACATATACCTGTGTAGAGATGAATGAAATTTCCTTTTTTGTATTTATTTGTTGTTTTGGGGTGTCATACTAATTATTTTTATACTCATCCCTCCATGGTATTTTCCCTCACATTTTGTGTCTTGTACAAATGATTGGCCTTTTAACAGAGTCCTATGTGAACTGGGATGAGACTATGCTTTATGAGACCAGTTAGGCTGAGGTGTGTTCCTACGGATACAGACAACAGTCCCAATACATTTTTCATATATTTTGGACCTTTGGTTATAGAATTCATTATAGTGGGCTTGTATACTATCCCTATTTACTTTACTTTACTTCCTGCTGTACTCTGGTTATGGGATATAGTTGTATGCATGCATTGTTTTCTTAGCGGTTTTTACATTTCAGTATTTTGTGGGATTGGGGATGTGTGCATGTATATAGGTACATAGTAAATACTTACCCTTTTAGTGATATTCCTACTCATTACTAGTCACTATCACCTGTCCTATTTGAGGTGGCCTTGGGGAGTGGTGACACATTCCCCACAAGTGGCTGCAGACAACCTTGAGGTGGTGACCCAAGTTTTCTATCTAGTCAGGACACTAGCAGATCAGATGGTTGTCCTGGAAGTGAGCCTTATATGCAGATCAATGTCATGATGATGGAGTTTGGATATCCAGACTCACAATGAGGTGAATCTTTCTATGAAAGAGTTTTATCACCTCTTTAGATAGGATTTATCACCAGTTATGCTAAGGGATGTGCGTATTCAGGAGCTTATTTAGCTCTAGTAGGGAAGCATGTTAGTAGCAGATTATTTATCATGGTTTACTAACCTTTCCATGTATTTGATGAATATTGTTTGAGATCAGTAATTAAAGGCTCGGAACTTTGAGAGTGTTCTGTGTAGAGACATCCGAGCCAATGTTATCCCTATATTCATTCCTACTTATACTGGGGTGCTTGAGTAGGCTTTGGTGGTTGAAATATTCTTGGATGAGTATATATATCCAATGAAATTCAACATTGGGAAAGAATAAGAAATGAACTCTGTACCAGGAAGCCGATGTCAGTCCCAGGGACCTGGATGTGGAATATGTTTTAAGTGGATTTCCTAGGATAGAGGATCTACAGTTCAGGGCTCACGGGGTGGGTCCTGTCATCCTAGATAGAGGTGTTGCTAATCATGTGATGATATGGGAAATCTTTCTCAAGATTTTCCAACCTACCATACTACTAATAGAGAGATTATAGATAGACCATTGAGGTAGATACAATGGTAGGTGTAGGGAGATCCTCATGGTGATAGACATGGAAGAGGAGTTGGCAGAGTAGTGGTAGGTGGTTGAAATTTTTACTTGTTACCACCACCAACCTCAGGTGTTCAACACTAGGATTGGGGATTTGGAGGACAGGGGCAGGGAAAAATGAATGAGATCGAGGCTTATAACCCATGGGATATAATAATTATTCAAGGTGTGATCTGTGTATTTTGTACTTTTGTTGCATTACTCATAGAAACATGTCATAGTAATTTCTTTATCACTACATACCTTTTATGAGAACTATAGATTATTTTTAAACCATTAACTCGAACCTTATTCTTGGAGACAGCTACTGGATAAGACTCATAGATCATACACTAGCGTCAGTGGTGTGACTTGACACTTAGAGGATAGAGTTTCTATTAGAATATCTTTGTATCAGCATCGAGTCCTTACGATTTCATTCTTGGTATGGACTTGATATCCACAATTCATGTTCAGATTGAATATTTTAGGTGAAGGGTGTGGTATTTCTATAGTTAAGGAACTAGGTTTTTGTTTTTCGGAGAAAAAGAATCCATGGTAGTGTATGACAGACTCATGCATTAGAGGGGGAAATTGATTTTTAATCATATGGATAGCCTAACCCTTAGTGTAGTGGATGTTTTGAGTTTCCATTTTCCTACAGTAGTAGTAGATTATGAGGATGTCTTTCCAAAAGATGTTCTATGTTTACCTCCCCACTAAGAGATAGAATTATATATCCATCAAAACCCCATGATGACATTGATATCTACACCAGTGTATTGGTTGGATCCCATATTATTTAATGAGATGAGGGTGAAGTTGGAGGACTTTCAGTGTAAGGGGTTCATGATACCCAGTGTCTCACCCTGGGAAACCCATGTTTTTTTTCCAAAAAGGTAGAAAATAGATTGAGGTTGTGTGTGCACTATCATCACTTGAATTAGGTTACCGTGAAGAACAAGTATACACTACCGAGGATCAATGACCTCTTTGATCAATTAAGAGGGGAACAGTGGTTCTCGAAGGTTAACCTCGGATTATGATATCATTATTTATGATTATGGGATGAGGATATACTGAAGATGGCATCTAGATTTCATTACAATCATTATGAGTACTTGGTTATTCCCTTTGGAATGAAAAACGCCCCAGTAGTGTTCATGGGACTCATGAACCGGAACTTTCAACCTTACATAGAACATTTCATAGTAATCTTCATCGATGATATCCTTGAGCACTCAGCGTCAGAGGAGGAGCACAGGAGACACTTAAGGATAGTTATAGACATACTCCGAGAGCACCAGCTATATGGAAATATCTTGAAGTAAAAATTCTAGATTTAGGTGGTCCACTTTTTGGGATACATTATCTCAGTAGATGGAGTAGAAGTGGACCTGACCAAGGTCAAATTAGTGTTATCATGGGATCCACTTAAAAGCATGAAGGAGGTGCAAAACTTCCTTGGGATAGCATGAGACTAACAAATATTCATACCTGGTTTCTCTTGGATATCAGCACCAGTGACAACTTTGACTTGAAAGAGGTAGCCTTTCATGTGGACACAAAATTTCCAGTAGGATTTCCATCAACTTAGGTAGATTTTAACCGGTGCTCCAATCTTGAAATTTATGGAGGAGGGTGTTGAGTACATAGTGTTTCTTTGATGAATCAGGAATTAGGATTAGTTGTGTCCTAACACATTGGCATGTGGTGATTACTTATGGTTCATGCTAGTTAGGACCACATGAGAATAACTACACAACCCATGATCTTGAGTTAGCTGTGGTAGTATTCACATTAAAGATGTGGTGACACTACCTGATGGGTGATCCATTTATCATCTACTCCAATCACAAGAGTCTTAATTATATCTTCCCTTATAAGGATCTTATTTTGAGGTAGAGATGATTGCTAGAGTTCCTCTAGGACTATGAATTTGATATTTTCTATAATCCTAGGAAGGGTAATGTGTTGGAAAATTCTCTCAGCGCGAGATCTATTTCGTAGTTGCTGAATGAGGCCTCAGAGTAGATGGCCTTGTTTTAGTTATCCTTTGTGGATGGAGATAGAGTAGCTTACCTCTAGTCAATGGTTGTAACCCCTCCACTCTTACAATGAGTCAGTGAGGCACAACTTTGGGATACTGATTATGAGACCCTATATGCTCAGATATCCATACGGAATTCTCCATATGGATATTAAACCGGTGGGAAGCACATTATTCTTTTTAGAGGATGCTCAGTAGTACCAATGATGTTGCGGTAGGAGGTTCTGATGGAGTTTCATACATCCCTTTTTCTAGTATATTTAGGTGTGGAAAATATGTTCCAGGATCTTTGACATCAGTTTTGGTGTATAGGGATGAAGAAAGGAGTTACAAAGTTTGTCTCTTAGTTCCTTACTTGTCAGCAAGTGAAGGTTGTGCACTAAGTTCTAGTGTGTTTAGATCAACCCCTTGAGGTACCATAATTTAAGTTACATGGGATATCTATGGACTTTATGATGGGATTACCACATACATCCAGAGGACATGATTCCATCTTTGTGATTTTTGACTGACTCACCAAGTCAGCCCACTTTCTAGCTATTAGAGAGAGGAGTTCAGTAGAGAGCCTGAGATACCTCTATGAGCAAGAGATCATTTGAATCCATGGAGTTACATCAATGATTATTTAAGATCACAATGGTCACTTTACATCCCAATGGTGGAAGGGATTGTAGGATGATTTTTGGATCTAGTTATTCTTGAGCACAACATTCCACCCAAAAATTGACAGTCAGACTGAGTGGACCATTTAGGTTCTGAAGGACATACTGCGAGCTTTTGTGTTAGACATTGGTCTTAGTTGGGAGGATTCGCTACCATAGGTAGATTTTGTGTACACCAAAAGCTACCATTATAGCTTTATTATGGCACCATTCTAGTCTTTGTACGGGAAAAGCTACAGGTCACCACTTTGTTGGACTAACCAAAGAGAGTCCACACTCATGGGACCAAAGTTGTAGCGAGATACTATAGAGAAGGTTCCAATAATACACCAATGGATTAAGACCACATGAAGCCATCATAAGTCTTATACTGACAAGAAACAAAGTCCATTGGAGTTCTAGGAAGGATACCATGTGTTCATATGGGTTTCAACTCAACGTGGATTGTAGAGATTTGGACGGGGAATCATGATATCTATGAGGTTCATTGAACCTTTATAGATACTACTTATAGTTGGTGAGGTGGCATACCTCTTAGATCTATCCTTGCAGTTATATTGAGTACACGATGTCTTCCACATGTCTCAACTAAGGATGTATGTGCATAAACAATCACTCATTATCGACTGGGGAGAGGTGGACATCAAGGATGGAGCGCCTTTCACTGAGTACCTAATAGATATTGAGGATCGATAGGAGAGGATCCTTTATGGATGATCGATTCCTTTGGGGTGTGTTCAGTGGTAATATAAGAATATTTAGGAGAGAACTTTGGAGGGGGATGCTAGGATTCGCATTCATTAACCTCACCTTTTTTAGTGGAATTTGTTTTGGATTTCTGGGGACATAAATCCCCAAGTTGGGGAGAATGAAATGAATTAGATTTTATATTTATTAATTTTAAATATTATATAGAATAAATTCCAAACTAATTGTTGAGACAACATGTGATTTTTATACTTGGGGCTCCATGAACAAATGCGTGAAAAATATTAGAATATAAAACAGCACATGGACGTGGTTTTTCTGAAACAAGTAGAATAAATTTTAAAAGGAAGTATAGATAAAAAATTCAAGGGAACCATTGAGTTAAGAGTATCATTTTTACCCTAGAGGCAACCTAACATTGGTCGGAAAGGATCAATTGTGGAAAGTCATCATGAGTGATTAAATGAATAAAATAAATTAAGAAAATTTATTTTATTTTATTGAAACAATGAAAAAATGATTTTCTATTTAAATATATTACTATTTAAGAGATCCAGGGATATCCTAATAACCCTAGAATACTTTAAAGATATTAAAGAGAGAGATATGGAGAATTATCTTGAGAAAGCAATAATGAAACATAAAATCATCGATTGAAGAACACCGATCTTGACATATCTCGCCAACGACAACGACATGATGACAGTTCTTAATGGGCAAGTGATCCAAATCATGGTAGGGAATTTGATTTAATCCATTTTCCCCAATATTTATTCCTATGATGAATGTTTAGTAATCCAAGAATAGATTAGCCCACAGATCGATCATATACACGGGATGGGATTATTTTTTATGTTTATTTGGATGAATAAATCTTTGTGATTAAAGCTATTGATTAAGTAATTTACCATTATAATGCTAAAAAAATAAGATCAACATGAACATCGATCAATGTTCTTTCCTCTCTATTTTTTTTCATTTCTTCCCCTATTCTGGAATTCTTCGTTACATGTTCATTATTCATTATATTTTGAAAGCCTTCTAAACAATCAATTGTTGTGACTTCGATTATTGGCGCCATGATACAAAACTTTAGATCCAACATCAAGATAAAAGAAGGAGGTGAAAAGGTGGGTACAATGACAAATTGAATGACGATTTCTGTTGAATCTATGTTCTTTGAAAATTAAAAAGAATGCCTATAATTTCTTTTTCTGAGACTATTGAATGCCCTAATCCCATCGATTCAGTGTTAGGGTGACTAGAAAATCTTTAATCAAGAGTTTTAACATAAACAGAGCACGATAACGAGACCCTAATGATCAATGTTGTGATTAGTAGGAAGAATATTTGTTTCTGGAATACTCGATACAAACAATGTGTAGTGTATGACTACATAGCATGTAGTCCCTTGTTGAATGCCTCTGTGTGTACATGGGAAGTACATAGTCATGGGGTGAGTAAATGGGTAACCTACATGACATGTGCTCCCCCACACGACATTTCCTAGACCAAGTACATGGGTAACCTTGTGTACTAATACACAGTCATGTATACACAGGGTGACATCATGCATTGTCACTTGACCAGAGTACACATGCAGACCCTAGATAAAAGGAAATAGTGGGATACTTATTGTACATTCAATGTATCCTTATTTTACATGACACGGTTGAAAGACACTAGCCATTGTACATGGGTAGAACCTGGAGTCAAGG
Organism: Viscum album; assembly: GCA_963277665.1. Classification (NCBI taxonomy): domain Eukaryota; kingdom Viridiplantae; phylum Streptophyta; class Magnoliopsida; order Santalales; family Viscaceae; genus Viscum; species Viscum album. Next base: position 1,223,182,959 of record OY728156.1, on the reverse strand, counting down.
GAAACAGTGTGTGACCATACAACACTTTGTGTACCCATTTCTACTTGGATTGATTCTTTTGTACTTTGTATCATAGACAAGTTTCTTTAGGGTTCATTCCCCTTTTTGTTTCCCTAAAGGTTGGTACGAATCATTTCCTACTCCTTGGACTATGTTCCCTTTGGTAGGAATTCCTAGATAGAGTTGGTGGAATCCCCCTGAGAGGCCTGGAGTGAGATCCTATATTCATCTTTGTGCCCTAAGTGGAGTTCTTGGTATTGATGTGACCATCACTACATGGGTGTCGACCCTATACTTAGCAGGTTAATCCATATTGAGTTGTTGGTATCAACCCATATATCTAGCAGTGATACTCAACTCTATATCGTATTCTCTTCGGACCGTTGATGTATATTTCTCATGGAGAGACCTGTTGAGCAGTACCTATTGAACAAAAGTCATCAGTGCTATTGGGCTCAGGAGTGTGTTTCCTAGATGAGTGATTTGTGGAATCATTGAGATGGAAATCCTAGTGTTGGTATATAGTGGTTTTAGCTTTCCTCTAGACTATGTTTCATGGATTGAATATATCTAGATATTCTTGTTATATGTGTTGTGGAAATATATATGTGTAGATATGATTTAAATTTCCTTTATTTTACTGCATTATGGTTTTGGTGTGTCTTTATGAGTATTGTTATACTCACCCCTGCAGAGGATTTTCCCACACATGTTATATCTTGTGTTGATGATTGACCTTTTGATGGGGTACTAGGTAGACCAAGACCAGATGGTGCTTTGTGAGACTAGACAGGTTGAGGCATGTTCTTACTTCTACATACAACAGTCCCAATACTTTTTTCTTATAGGATGGACTTGTGGTTACGAAAATGATTTGCGGTGGAATTGTATACTGTCCCTATTTACTTTAATTTACTTCCTATCATACTCTAGTTGTGGGATATATTTGTAGGCATGCATTGATTACTTAGTGGTTTTTACATTTCATCATTTTGTGGTCTTGGAGAAGCGTGAGTGAATATAGGTACGTAGGAAATTCCTCCAATGTTAGTGATATGCCTGCTCAGTGCTAGTCACCATCCCCTATCCTATTAGAGGTGGGTTTGGGTAGTCACAACACAGGCCCCACTAGGATGGTTCATGACATAGGAACCTCTTGCAATCATCTGAAACTTCTTCCTCATGGTCATTTTCCATTGGAAGTGTTGTTGGATTATCGATTAAAGATAGGGGTCAAAATCTTAACCCTAGGGATTGATAATTTCCAGGTTTATATAATATTGTGACAATGTTAATGAAATTTTCACCCAAAATGAATAAATAATAAATGGGATTATTCCTTGAATTCCTTTGTTTTTAATTGGATTTTAACCTGGCTTATAGCTACCCATTGGGTGAGAAAACCATGAATATATTTGAATTGACTAATGGTTTAATGTATGTTTATCTAGACATGTGATCTCTGGGTATTTCTTGTTATTGAATCCCCAAATTGTATCTTATTTGTTATTGATATAATTTGTTAATAAATTTTGAAATAAATTTCAATTTTAATATGAAAGAAGAATGGTAATTCACATAATTAACAATTGAAAATTGTGTTGTGATATTGAATTATCTATGTTTTATGATAGGGAATGTGTTTAATTCTGTAATGCTTATATATCCATCTCAACTCTAGCACTTTCCAACTTATATGCTATATTGCTGATATTGAGTCGGCTCATCCCAATCCCATGCTGTAATGATTATTGAGAGTGGGCTATGCCCAGTTCCGTACTATAATTATTATAGGACCTTGTCCCATATGTTGTAATGCTTATAGGGTTTTGACCCAAATTTTTGGGATTATACCTTGCTTATAAGCTTGTGGTTGGAATGGATGAAAGACATGATCCAAGATATTACTATATAGAACCGATGCAATTTATTTTACATTGGCTATATGGTTGTGGTCGCTATGGTAGTAAGACATTCTCAGAGATGTTATAGCATGGAGTTGAAGCAAGTTGCTACTATATTTTACTAATTGTTGAATTAATCAACTTACATGTTTATTACTTTATTGTATAAACTTTATATCAGACTGTTTTAGTTTAGATATGTTGGTGTTGGCCTGCTGAGTTATACTCACAACCTATTTGGGGAAGTATTTGGAACCTGAGAATATTTCATGGATTCAGGTTTGGAAAAGAGTAAAGGACCATTCTATTGATTTCTTGTTTGCGGATGGGATAAAGTTTGGAGAAAGAACCGACATGGGGTTAATGACTCGGGACATTGATTACTTTATTTGAGTATGCATGTATTTTTGTTATATCGTTATAGCATGAAATTTAGTTACAATACTTAATTTCATTTCATTATTAGAATATTTAGTTGTATTTTATTGATGTCTTCTTCTATGTTTTCTTGAAATGGTTTAGGTTTAATCCCCCTTTTATTGACCAAAAAAAAGAGAGAAACCCATTTTGAAAATGGGAAAAGGGGGAACCCATTAAATGAACCATTTATTTTATGAATATTACATTTCATACGAGTGTAGTATAGTCTCCCCAATATAAATTTCACACCCCTACTACAAGTCAGTAGCCTCTGGCATATGGGGAGGTATGCTTGAAGTCTCATAACCAACCCTTTCCGACCACGAGAGAGAGTGAAAAATTGGGGGATGTTACAAAGTGATATGAACGGAGAAGGTTTTGTTTTTTCTTTCCATTATAGTTTAGGAAATGTATAAATGATATTAGTATGTGTTGGGACTTGGTAATGATCTTGTTCATGGGAGTAGCTAACCCATGTATGAGGGAAAATCTGAGTACCTTGGGATGGGTTTTCTGTTTGTGTGATGTGCTTGTTATGGTTAATGTTATTTCACCTTGGTTGATTCACATGTTGTGTGAGGTTATGGTTTTTTGATGTTATTGTTTCCTGATATTTGTACTCGTGGCTTGGTATGGTGAAAGTTGAGAATACATGCATCATAATAGGCACATAGGTATATATTAACATGCAAAGTTCTTGATATGGACATATCTATTTTTTCATGTGATATATACTTTTCTATTTAACTATAAAATTAGATATCTATTTCATTATATAAATGAAATTATTTTTCATGTTATGATAAAATACTTTCAGTCCATATCTATAGAGACCAAGATTTACTGTGTCTCAATTGTAGCCCCCTATAGGGGTTGACCTTATTGATAGCCAGTTCTCTATGGTGTTTGTTTGTCTTATAAATAAAATGAATCCTCATAAAATTAAACTCAAGCATCAGGATAGTTGAAATGAGCATGATCTTGAGGTAGTTGAACCATATATTCCTATAATTCTTGAGGAGATAATGGATGTTCATGTTTGTAACAACTTCTTAAGGACCGTGCAATCCATGGAAAGAGTAACTATTCATACCATCCCTCTGATGTCAAAGTTGACAAGAGATTTTTAGCCAAAGCATCTGTTTAATGGGGAAGGGGGAACCCAAGAGGCTTAATTCCATACTGTTTCAGTCTAGATAATATTCAGCCATCTTGAAACACCCATGGATATGAGGGTGAAGCTTGCTACGTATATTCTTCATAGAACTACCAAGCATTGGTGGGATATGTTGGAGGAAGCTGGGAAGAATGATGATATATCTTTTGAGGACATTGTGACAAAGTTATTGAGATATTTCTATATCAACTCCTTGAGGGATGAAAAATATCATGAGTTATTGCATCTAATATTGGAAGGTTTTTCAGTGGTGGAATATGCTAGATGTTTTACTAACCTATAATGATTTGCGCTATCTTTAGAAGCTGATGAGATCTCTTGGGAGAGATATTTCTAGAAAAATATTCATTATGAGATCATGGAATAAGTAAATAATTTCTATTAATGAAGGTTTGAATACATGACATATCTGGAACTCATCACAGAATGAAATCTAAGAGAGTCCACGAGCAGTAGCCAGGCTATTTCAATAGGGTGAGCTGGGAGTTCTTCTTCCAGTGGTAAGAAGTTATATTATGACAACTTCCACCAAAGTAGTAGTGGGCAAAGTAGAGAATACTGTGGAAAACTATCTCAAGATCATATTCCATTCCTATGTTAATTTTGTGGAAACGTTGGCCCAAATAACCCATAATATCCTTACCCCACTGTCAAGTGTCATATATATGGAAGACTAGGGAATTTTTAGAGGTTCTGTGTGAACATTCCTCAATAGTCTAGTTGAAGAGAATCATGACTGGCATCAGAATTCAGAAGGGGCTCAGCTACCCCTCAAGAGGCTGGTAGCTACAGTTCCACAAGTTATTCAACCTGAGCAAGGTACATGTTACCCCAATACTTGAGCAACAATACCAAGTAAGGTAAATATCTCAGTGTACTCCGACTGGATTCCCTGGAAGAGGAACAAGTTAGTTTGACATTATGAAGACTAATCTAGCTAACATGGATGCATGACCGTCTACTATCAGAGGTACAATTTTTATTTCATCTACCTTATATTGTGTTTTGTTTGATATAGGTGAATCACATTAATTTCTATATTCTATTTTTGAAAAGGTTTTTAGATTGGAGGTGGAAATCATAGACGGTGTTTTAACCATTGACACACCATTGGGAGAGCAGTCAGAGAATATCAAACTTTTCAAGATGTGTTATCTAGATATTGGTGGTTAACATTTATTTTGGGATCTGTTCATGCTGGAAATGATTGGGATCGACTTGATTCATGGTATGGATTAGTTATTTATATACTTGGCTCATATTTAATGTTACTGGGGGAGGGTTACTTTTCAATCTCTATAAGGAAGCATCTATTCTCATCAGGGTAAGTGGGATCTTCAGGCTAGTTGTGCAAGACCAATTTAGTGTAGATTGGATTGTGTTAAGGATTAGATCAACAATATTTCTATTGATCATGGTTGAATATAGAAGGGTTCTTTTCATCTAGTGGTAGATCATTTTTGGGAATTTTTCCTTGATTATTTATATGGATTACTAAATGAGTTAGAGGTCATGTTCATGATTGAGTTGTTTCCAGAAGAAAAACCAGTTTCTATTGTGCATTACTGAATGAAACCAATATAGGTTAGGGAGTTGAAATATTAGTTGGATGATATATAATCTAAGGTATTCATATGGTTGAGTATATATCATTGGGGTTCTCCGGATCACTTCTCCAAAAAATATGATGGATATTTTTGCTTATGTGTGGATTATTGGATGTTAAACTAGATGATGATAAAGAACCCTTATCCTTTTCTACATAATTATGATCTTTTCGATTAGTTTATAGGTGCTAATATCTTCTCCAAGATTTAATTTATATCATGGTGTCATCAGTTAAGGGTTAGAAAATTGGGCAGACCTCATATTGCTTTTAAGAGTATGTATGGATTGTATGAGTTCATAGCGATGCTATTTGGGTTGACTAATGTGCCTATGGTGTTGATTTACTTAATTAATAGGGTCTATAGTCCATTTATAAATTAGTTAGTGGAGGTTTTAAACTATGATGTCTCTGTTTACACCTAGTTAGTAGATGATCATTCCAAACACCTTGATATCATCTTTATTACATTGAGAGAGCATCATATTTAGGAAAAGATATAGCAACCTGGTATTTACATACATTGATATCACTTCAGAATTTAAGTATATTTACTACAACATAGAATAAAACCATGATAGGACCATATAGGTATAGTGTATTTAGAAACCGGGTAACATGACAACTAGTTCATAAAATATCTACATTATCTCCCGTTTATTTCATCATAACTAGACTCATTTTTGGAATATTATTCTTAATACCATTTTTCATGTCCTGGTGAAAAGAAAGTTATAAAAGGGTGATCTAAAATTCTTAGTAAGGGTAAACAAATTAAATAACATTCATATCATATTCATAAGAACATAACATTTGAAAATCTTATCATGCATATAAAAGATCACAATATGATATCATGGGATAAAGCATAAAAGAGAAATTTAATCCCAATAGTGATATCATAATACATGAAATTTAGTGGAATACACACATAAGTATATAAAATAAAATCATGTCAGTCAAGTATCATTTCCAAGACCATCATAGTAGATAAAGTCCATTACTGAACCGATTTCTCTCCTCGTTCCAACCCTATATCACTGAATCAGATTAACATTCCATTATATCCATGTCTATCTCATGAGATATAAATCTATACCCAATTCCATGGAGGTAGATATAGGTCCCACCCATCTCATAATGAAACCATTCTTACGTGTTCCACAAAAACATAAAAGAAATCACCATAGCATAACCCATGAAATCAAATGGGTTTCTTAAAATTATTCCCACATAATTGTGATAAAAAAATTGATTTACTAAATTACATTACATCATAAACCTAATAATATCATAGTAATAATAGGTATTGAAACATAAAACTATGTAATCTTATATGGAAAATAAGTTTGATAAATCCCTTGACTTTCATTCCTAATAAAAATATCCTTTCTTCTTCAAAGAAGTTTTATTTTCTCAAAATGTCATGCAATTTAAAAAAAAGAATTTAGTTGAAAATAAAATTGAAAACGTGTAGAGGAAGCTTCATGAAAATATGGATTTATGATGATGTAAAAACCCATTCATTTTTTATAATTTTAAAAAAATATTCTCCTTGTACTTTTGCCAGAAAAGTCAAAAAGTACCTTGTATGGTAAACAAAAGGAAGATTCCTTCCAAACCATGTAGTAAAAGTCAAAATGGGTAAAAATGACTTTAACAATACATATAATAATAGTAAACATTTTATGAAAATATTTTTATAAAACTTGAACATGGATGATAAATACATTCCCAGATGATACTTACGAATAAATAGTCTCAGATAAAATGAGATTGGAAAAGTTATCCCTTACCTTAGGGTTGATATCCTTTATATGTATCCAAACCTTTTATATGATTATTATAAATATGTTACTTATTTGTTCTAGAATAAAAATCATTTTTATGATAACATTTATGATCATATTTTCATCTGTTTGTCAGTAATATTTTATTGTTACTTGTTATTTGGGTATTAAATGCTTTATGTTCTTATGTATGTTTTGTCAGATAAGTCCTTATCACTATTTTTAGGATATAGTTATATCATTTAAAACATGGTATTATTATAATTTATATCATATTTATTCATTCAATTCATTTATATAATCATGGTTTAATGAATATTATGTAGAACAAATCACATCGTACCGTGGAGACGATAAGCCATACGATCTCCAAAGTGATGATATCATTCCCATAATTATTGAATGGTATTAAAGTGGATGGTGTATAGTATATCAGAATTAGTATCATTTTATAATAATCATATTTAGTTATTATTACCACCATTATAACCATCCATATAAGGTGGTGGTTAAAAATAGATTACACCAAAACTTGGAGAAAGTATGTCATACGTACACACGCGTGTTGATTTCATTATTAATATGATGGATATAAGGTGAAATAGGGTTGTTACATATTTATAATAACATATTTGTATATTAGTGATATTGATGTTATTACTTTAAAATGAAACAACTAAAGAAGAGGAAGTAGAAGAGAAAATAAATTTGAAAGAATCGGTAGATTATATTTACTCTTCCTTGACGTACCTCCATTAAATTTCATATTCAAGAACTAGAGTTGGTCTTTTGAAAAGAACAGAACCTCTAGAATGTAAATAGGAAATTTTAGAAGTGAAATGGGCAGGTGTTTTCTGAGATTTAAGGCTCAAAATGGAGTGAATATGAGAGGGAGGAGGTTTCCTTTTATAAGAGAGGAGAGGGGTACTTTAGAAAACCCTCAAAATATTAATTTATTATAAATTAAATTTTGACTAAAAATGATCTAAAACTTATTTAATTCAAATATAATATTATGTTGGTTCGAATACCCATCATACAATAATTTTTAGACATGTTTAGAATTTTTTTATCCTTATCTATTTGGTTTAACCCTTATTTTACCCTTTTAAATCTTACTATGATATCATGTTATTTAAAAATTGTAGGATAATTTAATTACCATATCATGTAAAAAGACCCAAAAAAAGATATTTATGACATATTTGGACTCATATTAACCATTTGGAAGAATATTATATTTTTTTTGAAATTTCAAATTCTTTAATAAACTATTTTATTTTTTAAGTTATAAAAAATGTCATTTTTGGATACTATTCATACTTGATTTTTTTTAAAATTCATAAAAACCTGATTCCTTCGAATCTAAGGAACTAACATAAATAAAATAGGTCAATATAATCCATAAAAATCTTGGCTAACATCAAAATAACCAAATTACATTTGTTTTAATATTTATAACTTCATTTATTTGAATCTTTCATTAATGAGGTAATCACTACATCATAATTGTGGCATAAATAAATATATTTATCAAATGCCTAAATTTTTTAAATAAAATAACATGATTTAGGAAATATTTTTATATTTATAATGAAAATTTATAGTCACGGGGATCAGTTATATAACCTTATATTAAAATAGATTTAGTAAAAGGTATATGTTTGGGTTATAATTATATTTACTTTAAATTAATTCTCATAAAATATCATTTTCACATTCAAGTGAATCCATGGGGTCCCAAAATTGACCCAAGGATTCCCATTATTAGAAAAATATCATGCAGTAGTATTGAGACTTGTTTTAGGGTAGTTTTATATTATTAAATTATTATTTTTTGAAACTTATTTACCAGATTTACCCTCTAACCTTGCGAAATAAAATAATTATTGAAGTTACTATTTATAATGTTCAAAAAATAAAAGGTAACTATTCACACAATTTGGACCTTATGATCCCAAATATGGAATCCATTTTTCCAAATTTTAAACACCTAATTTATAGTAATTAATTTCAAATAAATCTCATTGTTGAAATGAGTAAATGGGTTTTAAAAGATACAAAATTACAAAATATTGAAATAGTTTTAACTATGAATTCAATGTAAAATTAATGTTAATGAAATAAATTATTTAAATAAAATATTTCATAAAATAATCTAGGTGTTACATTATACCCCCCTTAAATTGAATTTCGCCCTCGAAATTCATCACTTGGAAACAAACAGATCATGATACCCCTTTCTCATCATATCCTCAAGTTCCCATGTCGCTTCTTCAAATTGATGGTTCCTCTATAAAAGTTTAACAAAGTGAGTGGTCTTGTTTTGTATAATTGTTACTCTACGATCCAAAATCTATATTGGTTGTTCTACATAAGAAAGATCTTTCTCCAGCGGTACAAATTCTGAGATTAGTACATGTGAAGGATCAGGTATGTACTTTCTCAGGAGAGATACATGGAATACATCATGAACTTGAGAGATATTCAGTGGAAGCACCAATAGGTAAGCTACCTTCCCAACAAGATCTATTATTTCAGAAGTACTTATATACCTAGGGATCAACTTTCATTTATTTACAAATATCATTACTCTCTTCGTGGGAGATATTCGTAAGAACACCTTATCACCCACTTCAAACTATAGATCTTTTCTTCAGTTGTCAGCATAAATTTTTTTTCAACTCGAAGCTACTCTTATGTGTTGTTGAATATATATGACCCTTTTTCCATTTCATTAACAAGATCTGGTCCTAATAGATTTCTTTTCCCAACTTCATCCCAACAAGTTAGAGTTCTGCACTTCTTTCCATAGAGGGATTTATAAGGAGCCATCAAAATACTGGAGGGAAAGATGTTATTGTAAGAAAATTCCACCATTGGTTGGTATTGATCCCAACCAACTTTTAAATCCATAGATAAAAATCTAAATATATCTTCTAGAGTTTGAATTGTCCTCTCAGACTGACCATCTTTCTGGGGATGATAAGCAGTGCTGAAACTTAACTCTTTATCCAGAGCATACTGAAGACTTCTCCCGAACATCGAGATAAACCTCATATCCAGATAAGATATAATGGAAAGTGGTACTACATTCAATATTACCACTTCATTTACATATATCCTAGAAAGCTGATCAAGAGATAAATCTTCTCAAATAGAAATGATGTGTACCGACTTAATAAGGTGATCAACTATAACCTAGATTGCATTATTGCCTTAGGATGTTTTCAGAAGTCCGATGAGAAAGTCAATAGTGAGGTTTTACCATTTACATTATGGTATGGGTAATGGTTGTAACATCCCCTTAGACTTTTTTCTCTCAACCTTAACTTGCTGACAAACAAAGCATCAAAATAAATATTTGGCGACATCTATTTTCATGCCATCCCACCAAAAGTACTCTTTTAGGTCCCTGTACATATTTTTTCTTCGAGGGTGAATAGATAATGAAGAAATATGAGACTCATACAATAGATCCTTCTTTTATTCTGGTATTCGAGGAAAAAAACATGGTTCCCGAACCTTGTTATTTCATCATAATCAATATTGATTTCTAGAATGTTTCTCACCTTCTTTTGAAACTCTACATCTTCCTTCTGTTCCTCATTAATCTTCACATGTATAGATGGTTGAAAAGTCATTTGAGAAAGATAATATTTCTCCCGTTCCATTAAAATTTCAAGATCCATCCTTTATAAATCCATAAATATTTTAATCTTTCATGATCGTAATCATGGATAAGCTAGCATGGTCTTTTTGACTCAAAGAATCTTCCACAACATTTTCTTTCCTAGGGTGGTAATGCATTGAGAAGTTGTAGTCTTTAATCAACTCCTACCATCTTCATTAGCACATATTCATATATTTTTGTGTGAAAATATACTTTAAACTTTTATGATCAATATAAATATTACACTTTTCACCATAATGATAATGCCTCAATATTTTTAATGCAAAGATTATCGCAGCTAACTCCAAATCATGATTTTCATAATTTGCTCATGGATTTTCAACTATTGTGAGGCAAAAGCTATCACCATATCATTTTTCATGAGAACACACCCTATCCCATTCTTGGATGCATTAATGTAGATCAGAAACCTTTCTCCACTATAAGGAATTTTGAGCACAGGTGCGCTGGCTAACCTTATTTTTAGATCTTTGAAATTCTATTCACATGCCTCTATCCAAATGGACATAACTCTTTTCAGTGTAAACTTGGTGAGTGGATTAGATAATTGTGAAAAATTGTTCACAGAACGTCGATAATATCTAGCCAAAATAAGAAAAATTTGGAAATCTGTTACGGTTGTTGGTCTCGACCATCTTTCAATAACCTCTATTTTTGTTGGATTCGTAGATATCCCCTATCTTTAGATTATGTGACCCAAAAATGAAACTTTTTGAAGCCAAAATTTCATTTGTTAAATTTGGCATAAAGATTATTTTTTCTTAGGGTCTTAAGTACAATTTTCAAGTGATCTTCATGTTCTTATTTTCTCTTTTAATAGACAAGAATATAATATATAAATACTACCACAAACTGATCAAGATAGTCTCTAAAGACTCTATTCATTAGATCTATGAAGATAGCATGGGAATTAGTAAGACCAAAATGCATCACAATAAATTCATAGTGTCTATACCTTATAGGGAATGTCTTCTTTGGTATATCCTCCCTTTTAACCCTTAATTGATGATATCCTGAATGAAGATCAATCTCGAAAAAGTATTGAGCTCCCCGTAGTTGGTGAAATAAGTCATCAATGTGTGGGAGAGGATTTTTGTTCTTGATAGTGATCTCGTTAAGTTCTCGATAATCAATGCAAAGTCTCATTGATCCATATTTATTCTTCACACACAACACAAGTGATCCCCATGATGACACACTAGGGTTTATTAATCCCTTATCAAGATTCTCTTGAAGTTTCTTCTTCAATTTATGAAACTCAATTATAGAAATTCTATAAGGTGTCTTTGAAATAGGCATATCACCTGGTATGATTTCTATTGAAAACTCAACATCATGATTTGGTGGAAGACTAGGAAATTCCTCTAGGAAGACATCATCAAACTCTTGTACAATGGGCGTATTCTTAATCGTGAGTTTCTCCTCAACCATTTGACATAAATAACCTTCATTTATTGGAAGAAAGACCAATAAGAGGGAAGAAATTTCTACTAGAAGGTTATATTCATCCTTACATCGATAGATGGTCATATATTGATCTGGAATATGAAACGTGACTTCCCTTCCTTCATAATTGATATGTGTTCCATATAAAGAAATCACATCCATGCTAATAATCACATAAAATTCCTCTATAGGGAAGATCACAAGATTTTCATGAAGCACTTTCCCACAATCTTCATTCAGATAAGAATTGTAAACTTTTTATGCGACTGTTTTTCCATTAGGATTTGTTACAGTTAACTCATCATATAATTGTTGAGGTAATAGAGTGATACCATTATACAATTCTTCATAAATAAAATAGTGGTTGGATCTAGAGTCAAATAAAACATTTGATACTTTAGAGTGGATGATAAATGTACCTTTCACTACTTTATTGCTGTACTCTTAGTCACCGATAGTAATTGCATGTGGATTTCCTTTGTTTTTGTCCTTAAGAGTTTGTTGATGCTAATCATCATCAATAACAATTGGATTAGGGAATTGATTAGAATAATTCCCCATTTCATATAACTTGTAAAATTGATGTATAGGAAGTGAATTATATGTATCCTTTTCTTTGTTCACATCATTTGACATATTTTCCCCATCACTTCGTCATTCAATTGCCTGATGACATTGTTTTCCACACTTAAAACATTTAATAGTCCCTTTAAGACAATTACCTCCATGTTTCTTTCCACACTTTAAACATAAGGGTAAACTCATCTTCTTTTCAGTGTGGTTTTTATATTTTCCTTTGAATTCCATTTTTCTATTCTTATCAAACCCATATGACTGATGGATTACTCCAATATCCATCTCAATGTTGAGATATCATCGAACAATTTCCTCATAGTTATTGAAGTCCCTTATGGATAATGCCCTTCGGAGACCAGGTTTTATGCCACTAAATAATCGATCAATCTTACTCTCTGGTTGGATAGTAATTCCAGAAGTGTACCTTGAATTTTTTGTAAAATTTTCTTCATCAATACCAACAGATTAATAATCCTTTTTTTTAGTTTAAGAAACTCCTTATCCATCTTTGTTTAAATAATATGAGGAACGCACTTACTGAAAAATAATTTCTTGAAATTGTCCCATTCCATGGACTCAATTTCATCTCTTTACCTCATATTATTAATAAGATTCCACCATTGATCAGCTTCAACTTCCAAATGATATACTACTAAGATGAATTTATCATGTTCAGAACATTGTAGAACTGAAAATATCTTTTCAGGGAAACCAATCCATTATTCAGCCACTAATGGATCAGAAGACCCGTTGAATGATGGTTTGTTTCTCCATCCTTTGTTCATTTGGAAGTCTGGCATGATTCATAGCTCAAGAAAGTTGTGTGAGCATCGCTACAAGAGTTTGTATAATAGCTCCCGTAACATTTGGTTTCTCAGGGGGATAGTCATTGCATTGCTCATTGCATTCAACATTAACACGATTCTTTCAGGTTCCATCCAATGACTAAAACCAAGAAGCATACTGCGAGAAATAGTAATCATAACTAGAAAACCACATAATCAAGAATAAAATTTGAATTTATGAGACTTTAGGTTTTATCCCATGTTATTTATGGTCATTTCTAAAACATTTGGATTGTATCCTATACATAAACATATCCTTAAGGCATTCTCATCCTAGATTCCAAAGGTTAACTATACATTTCCAATGATAACAACTATAGAAACCCATTATTTACATAGATTAATATCACCTCAGAATTAAATTATATTTATTACAAAATATTACAAAACCATGACAGGACCGTATAGTTATAGTATCTTTAGAAACTGGGAAACATAAACAACTGGTTCATAACACATCTACATTGTATCCCATTTATGTCATCATAACTAGAATCCTTTTTGGCATATCATACTTAATATCCTTCTTCACGTCCTAGGGAAAAGAAACAAATAAAAGGGGGAGAACAAATGCTCAGTAAGGGTAAAAAATGAAATAACAATCATATCATATTCACGAGAACATAACATTAGAAAATCTTATCTTGCCTATAAAAGATCACAATATTATGTCATGGGATAAATCATAAAAGTGAAATGTAATCCCAATAGTCATAACATAAGACATGAAATTTTGTGGCATACACACATAATAATATAAAATAATAGCATATTAGTCAAGTATCATTGTCAAGACCATCATAGCGGACAAAGTCTATTACTGACCCGAGTTCTCTCTTCATTCCAGCCTTGTATCATTGAACCAGATTAAATTTATATTCCATCCATATCTATCTCGTGAGATATAAATAATTACCCAATTCATTGGAGGTAGATATAGGTCCCACCCATCTCATAATTAAACCATTCTTATGTGTTTCATAAAAACATTAAAAAATTAACTATAACACAACCCATGAAATCAAATGAGTTTTGTAAACATCATTCATTCACAATTGACATAAAACAAATGGATTTCCTTAATAACATTCCATAATAAACACAATATGATTATAATAATAACAAGGATAAAAACATAAATCTATGTAATCTGATATGGAAAATAATTTGGATAAAACACTTTATCTTCATTCCTGAGGAAAATATCCTTTCTTCTTAAAAAATATTTCTTTTCTTAAAATGCCATGAAATTTTAAAAAGAAAATAATTTTTTTGAAAATAAAATTGTAAAATATAGAGGAATATTCATGGAAATATGGTGTTATGAAGATGTAAAACCTGTTCATTCTGTAAAAGTTAAAAAAACATTCTTCTCGTAATTTTTCCAGAAAATTCAAAAAGTACCCCATATTGTAAACAAAAGGAAGATTCCTTCCAAACTATGTATTAAAATTAAAAATGGGTAAAAATTACTTTAAACGTACATATAATAATAGTAAACATTTTATGAGAATATTTTTATAAATCATGGACATGGATGATAAATATATTCCCAGTAGATAGTTACGAATAAACAATTTATGATAAAACAAGATTAGAAAAGTTATCACTTACCTTAGGTATGATATCCTTTGTATGTATTTGAAAATCCTGTATGAAGATTTAAATAATGTTACTTATTTATTTCAAAATCATAATCATTTTTATGATAACATTTATGATCATATTTTCATCCGTTTGTTAGTAACATTTCATTATTACTCATTATTTGTGTATTAGCTGCTTTATGTCCTTATGTATGTTTTGTCAGATAAGTTCTTATTGATCATTTTATGAAATAGTTATATAATTTACAGACTATTATTAGTATAATATATATCATATTTATTCATTCTATTCATTTATATAATCATGGTTTAATGAATATTATGTAGAATGAATCACATCGCACCGTGGAGACGGTAAGCCATACGTACGCATGAGCGATGATATCATTTCCATAATTATTGAATGGTATTGAAGTGGATGGTGTATAGTATATCATAATTAGTATCATGTTATAATAATCATATAATTATTTTTTACACCATCATACCCATCCATGTAAGGTGGTGTTGAAAAACAGATTACACCCTGACGTGGAGACGTTAAGCCATACATACACACGCGCGGTGATTTCTTTTTTTGTAGGATGGATAGAAGTTGAAATATAGATTTTTCATATTTATAATAACATATAAGTATATTAGTGATATTTATGTTATTACTTTATAATGAAACAACTAAATAAGAGTAAGTAGAAGAAGAAATAAATTTTTAAGAATCAGTAGAAGAGACTACCTCTTCCTTAACGTGCTTCCTTTAAATTTCCTCATAGGGCACTGGAGCTGGTCTTTAGAGAAGACAGGAACCTATAGAATGTAACTAGGGAAGTTTAGAAGAGAAATGGGCAGGTTTTGTCCAAGATTGAAGTCTAAAAATGGAGTGATGAGGAGAGGGAGGAGGTGCCCTTTTATAAGAGAGGAGAAGGGAATTTTAGGAAGCTCTCAAAATATGAATTTATTATAAATTAAATTTCAACTAAAAATGGCACAAAACTTATCGAATTAAAATATAAGATAATTTTGGTTCGAATACCCATCATAAAATAACTTTTAGATAAGTTTAGAATATTTTTTATCCTTATCTTTTTTCTTTAACCCTTATTTTACCTTTTTTAATCTTACCATGATATCATGTTATTTACACATTGTGGGTTAATGTAATTACAATATCATTTAAAAAGACCCCAAAAAGTTATTTATGAAAAATTTGGACTTATATTTACCATTTTAACTAATATTAGTTTTTTTTGGAATTTAAAATCATTTAATAATCTATTTTATGTTTTAAGTTATGAATTGTGTAAATTTTGGACACTATTCATACTTGATTTTTTTTAAAATTCATAAAAACCTGATTCCTAAGAAATTAAAGCATTAACATATAGATAATATGTCAATATCATCCAAAAAATTCTTTTATAACATCAAAATAACCAAATTACATTTGTTTTAATATTTATAAATTCATTTATTTGAATCTTTCATTAATGAGGTAACCATTACATTAGAATTGTGTGATAAATAAATATAATTATCTAATGACTAAAAATTATAAATAAAATACCATGATGTATGGATTTGTTTTCTTTATAATGACTATTTATAGTTATGGAGGTCAATTATATAACCCTATATTAAAATCTATTTAGTTAAATATACATGTTTAGGTTATAATTATTTTTACTTTAAATTAATCCTTATAAAATGTCATTTTCACATCCATGTGAATCCTTGGGGTCCCAAAATTAACACTAGTATGACCATAGTCAGAAATATCTCATTTATTAGGATTAAGACACATTTTAGGGTAGTTTTACATTATTAAATTATTATTTTCTTACCCTTATTTAACTGATTTACCCTTTAACCATGGTAAATAAAATAATTACTGAATTTACTATTCAAAATGTACAAAAAATAAAAGGACCTATTCAAATTATTTGGAACTTCTGATTCCAAATATAGAATAAATTTTTCTGAATTTAAATCAAAAAAGTTTCAATAATTAATTTAAAATTAATCCCATTGTTGAAATTAGAAAACATCTTTTAAAAGTTAAAATATTGCAAAAGATTGAAATGTTTTTACCTATGATTTCAATGTAAAATTAATTCTAATGACATACATCATATTAAATGGTAAAAATATATTCTATTTATACTTTAAAAACATTCAATATTATAATTTAACCATATAAATTATCTTGATTAAAAAATTTGTTTTTAATTAAAATTCAACATATTTTTACTATTCATAAAAACACGAAAGTTATCAAAAAAATATCTAAAATTTATATAAATTAAATTTTTATATACTGCATCGAAATAACATGTTTATTTTTTCATATATTAATTACTAATGTGTCAAAAACTCAATTTAAATTGGGTTTTCTATTCGAAGGTGTAAAATTAAACCTAAAAAAGGTTCTTATACATAAAATAGGGTTTTGTTCATACCCTATTACTAAAATATCTATTGTATGAATGTAAATAATATTTTATTAATTATATAACGCATATATCACATTAATTTCATTACCAAATGCAATTCACTCAAAAATACAAATATCTAATTGATTTATATTTTTCATAAATAATTAATAACCAATGAATTCAAAATGCATTTTCATAAGTTAGTTATAATTATTCCTTATAACCTAATGTCTAGGCTATAATGATAATTTTATGTTAAGGGCATTTTGTGGTTCGCTTAAACTCATGATTTCATGAAAATAAAGATACAGAAGAATAAAAATTATTTAAATAAAATATTTCATAAAAACATTTAGGTGTTACACAAGATAACAAAATGTAGGTTCTGGATTAATGAAGGGAACTACTTGTTCCATGTCATATCAAAAGTAGGAGTTTTAATGGACCTATAGAAATTTTCAACCATGATATTTTGAGAACAACCCAATAACATATTTAAAATTTTTGTGTTAATGGGTTTGGAAAGTTATTACCTGCATTTTATCAAATACTTCTACGATTTGGTTGTACCAATGTTTAGGCTGACCACGAAAGGGGAAACATTTGTTAGGAATGATTATTAGGAAAAATATTTTTAGGAGATTAAATGTATAATGACTTCAGTAGTAATCCTCACTTTACCTATTCCGGGTAAAGCATAAACCGTGTGTTGTGATGCATCCAAAGTTAGACTTAGAGCTATTCTGATTCAGGAGGATTGAGTGGTTTCTTATGGATCCAAGAATATGAGACCACATGAGAGGAATTAAACTAATCACAATCTAGATTTAAAAGTAGTGGTAAATTCCCTGAGATGTTGGAGACACTATCTCCTAGGTGATATGTTTGTTGTATACACGGATCACAAGAACCTCAAGCACATCTTTTCTCAGCGAGACATGAACCTTTGATATAAGAGGTGGGTCGAGTATTTGTAGTGTTTAAAATTGAATTGGATTATACACAAATAAAGGGCAATTCCTTTGGTGAAAAATTGAGTCAAAATACATAGAAATTGGTATTACAGAATTCTTGTGATGAGTGGTAGATAGTGACCCTCTTTTCAAACATGCATATAGATGTTCACAAATCTCATGTGAGAGTTGCTTAAACTTTGACACCAATTATACCCATACTTTTGGAATAGATTAAGCCTAATTAGTTGTCTAATTTGTAGGGATCAGTTCTCAGAGAAAAATTATATGGTGGTGATACACCATTAGGTTGGTCTCTTAGTAGTGGAAATTCTCTTCTTTTCTCTATCTGAGTATGGGTTCCTACATGCTTTCCTGAGGAGTTAATGATGGATTTTCATTCTTATAGATGGGCGGTGAATCCTCGTTTAACAAATCTTCATCTTGATCTCTATAGACAATATTGATGGTCAAGAATAAATAAGGAGGTTCCAACCATCATGGATAGATTCTTCACTTGTCAGCAGGTGAAAGTCAAGCATCTGAGGCCAACAATGAATTTTCAGCCTTTACCCATTCTTAAATGGAAATGATATGATGTCACAATGAATTTTATGATAGGAATACCCAATATGACCAGTAAGAATGCTGCTATATGGGTTTTTATGGATCAAATGACTAAGCTAACCCACTTCTTAACTATTAGGTAAACATTTATATACGATGATATGGGAAATCTTTACATGTATGAGGTGGTTCTGTTGTATGGTGTTCTAAGGAGTATCATTTTAGATAGAGATCCTCATTACAAATAAATTTTCTATAAGGGTATTCCTAAATCCCTTATATCTTATGCTATTTTAAGTAAAACCTTTTATCCACACACTAATGGTCAACTTGAGCTGACTATTTAGGTTCTGGAGGATATGTTATGATCTTGTGTTTTAGATTTTGGTGGTTCATGGGAAAAATAGATGACAATCATGGAGTTTTCCTTTAATAATATCTTTCAGGAATTGATCCAAATTAAAACTTTTTATTATTTTTATGGAAGACTATGACTTTCTATTCTTTCTTGGTTAGAGGTAGGTGAGTCCGCTCTTGTTGGGCCTAGTCTTATGCAAGAGACATTAGAACAAGTTTAGTTGAACAGAAATCAGTTTGTGATAGTATAGAGCAGGATGAAATCATATGATGACCATCAAATATGACCTATGGAATTTGAGGTTAGTCATTATGTTTTCCTTTAGGTATTACCCAGGTTGGGGTTGCATCATATCTAGAAATAGGGAAAGCTAGAACCCAGGTTTGTCATGCCATTTGAAATAGTGGAATGGGTCGGTCTAGTGGCATACCATTTTGACCTTCCAAAACCCTACAATTCTATGATCGACATATTACATGTTTTCAAACTATGAACATTTCATCTAGAACTTTCTCATTTTTTATATGTAGCAGACATAGAGCCTTGTGCTGATTCGTCCTTTATAGAACATCCGATATGAGTTGTGGATCATAGTGGGAAATATCTTCGGAGTAGAATTATACCATTGGTTCAGTTGCTTAGTCAGAATGGGTTTGTTTAAGAGGATACTTGGGATATGGAGTCTGATATGAAAACACAATGGTTATAATTGTTTACTGAGACCTCAGAGCTATGCTTGGTAAATCTCAGGGCTGAGATATTTTAAGGTGGGGATTTTATAAGATCCTGTGTTTTTATAGGTATCTCTCTCTTTGGTTATTTCATTTTATCCTTTATAGTTGAGTCTTATTCAGATAAAAAAACCATTTTTTGGATAAAATGACCTAAAGTTTGAGAATGCATGTTTGCTTTAATTTATGGAGTTCAGGTGTAATGGGTTAGGGGATTAATGGGTTCTTGGTATGTTAAGAAGATTTAAAGGGGGTTTGGGCTATTTAAAAGTAAATTGGGATGAAAAATAAACTACAAAACATTTACACATTGTGTAAAAAGATTACACATCATGTAAATGTTTGAGGATTTTAATAAAATTGATCTAAGGTGATGGGTTTTTGGAAAATTCCATTAAAAACATTCACACGATGTGTAATCACATTAAACGATGTGTAAATTTCCAGCCTTCTATTTTAAACATGTTGTTCAACTGATTTTCATTCTAATCCATTGAATATTATATCTTCTCAACCATAGGTAATTCTCTAAGTGATTTTTGGGTTCCAACTTTCCTACTGGATGTCCCATTTGTGTGAGAAATCCCTGGTAAGTCCTTTTGGTTAGGTTTCTTCCTTCTCTTCCTTATTCTCCAGTTTTTGTGGTTAAATCCTTTTACCAAATTCATTGTTGGTTTTGATCTGGACCTGTTTTGATCTAGGAGCCTCTTTTAATTAACCAAACCTTCTTCCCCTTGGGAATTTTCAATTGGAAGCATTGTGGTTCATTGGTTATAGGTAAGGGGTATAAATCTTAACCCTATGGCTTAATAATTGACATGTTTATGCAATATTGTGATTTCACCAATGAAAAATGCTCCCAAATTGAATAAATAATAAATGGGTTTATTCCTTGAATTACTTTGTTTCCAATTGGATTCTAACCTGGCTTATGGCTACCCATTGGGTGAGAAAATCATGAATATATTTTAATTGGATAATGGTATAAAGTATGTTTATCATGAAATGTGATCTAGGATGATTTCTTATTATAGAATCCATAAATTGTGTCTTATTTATTTTTGATATAATTTTTAATCAGTTATGAATTAAATTTCAAGCGACTTATGAAAGGAGAATGGTAATTCTTATAATTAACAGTTGCGAATCGTGATGTGATATTATGATATCCATGTTGTATGACAGGGAATATGTTCCATGCTGTAATTATTATATATCAGGCTCGACCATGGAAATTAAAAACTTATATTCTATAAGGATTATATTGAGAGGGATCAACCCAGTGTAATGATTTAATGATTATATAGTGTGATCTATGCCCAAAATCATGTTTTAATGTTTATAGGGATTTATCTCGAATGCTATAATGCTTATAGGGCTTTGATCTAGATTTTTTTACTATACCTTGGTTCTACAGTTATGGTTGTTATAGTTATAAAAAATTCTTTGAGATATTCCATCATGGTGCCGAAGCATGTTATTTTACCATGGTTATATGGATGTGGTTGTCATGGTCCTAGTATATGCTCAAAGATGTTCCGACCTGAAGTCGATGTAGTTTTTTTTCTGTATTGTATTAATTGTTGAATTAATTGACACACCTATGTATCCCTTTTTTGAATACACCTCATATTAGACTAGTTTAGTTTATAAATAGTGGTTTTGAACTACTATGTTATACTCACAAACTATTTGGTCCACTATTTTTCACTTGAATAAATTTCATGGATGCATGTTTGGAAAACAGAAAAAGATATTTCTATTGATTGCTTATTTGAAGATGGGATGAAGTTCAGATATGGGACAACCATGGAGTTCTAGACCCAAGGCTTTGAGTATTTTATTTGATTCATCTTGTCTTTTAATTTTATCATTATAGTATGAAATTTAGTTATATTTCTGCACATTGTTAAATTATTCATTGTTTATTTATCTAGATATTTAGTTTGTTTTTATTGATGTCTTACCCTATGAATTTACGTTGACTATTTCTTTTCTATTATGATTTCTTATACTACTGTGACACTTTATACCAGTGGGTATAGTCTCATGACTATACATTCCACTTTCTCACTACTAGTCAGTAGTCTCTACCATATGGGGAGGCATGCTTGAAGTCTAGTAACCAACCATTTCTAGACACATGAGAGAGTTCCAAATAGGGGGACATTATAGGATTCATCACCCTTGTGATGGTTTTTGATGTTTATATATACAACCACATGAAATCATTCTCAATATGGATTGGATGTATTCTGTGCATTATATAATGGATTTATGTAGGTGGTTTGTAATATTCTATGATAATAATAGAGGCCATTCAATGTTTTTTGTGATTAAAAACCTTAAGAGGGTTGGTGGCATATTGAGACTCTATATTACTTAATGGGTAGGCTAATACTATGTTATATATTGGATCATTCAGTGGTGTTTCCCAAGATTTTAGAAGAGTACCATGATAAATTTCCTAAAGATGTTATGAAACTACCATTTCAATGGTTTATTAAGTTTAAGATAGTGATAAAACTAGGTATTTATCCAAAATTTATTTCTTAATATTAGATGGCCCCTTATGAGTTGTTGGAGTTTCTATTTAAAATTAGTGATATTTTTTAGATATTATTAATTCATCTTAGTGTGTCTCCATAAAGAACTCTAGCTCTATTTTGAAAGAAGGTAGATGGAATTTTGTGACTATGTTTCAATTATCACCAATGGAATCAGGTTATGGTGAATCATGTGAGGTTTTTTTAAGAATCCCCAATAACTAATTTCCCATTTTAAAATGTATCATAGTGGTGACCAGAGGTTTGTATCTTGAGGTGGTTATAGGAAATTTTATTAAACAATCACATTTTAAATTAAATTTTGTTAAATGTTAAAATTAGTTTTTGGGATTCAAAAGGATGTAAAAAAATTCAGATTAAACAAAATTTTATTAATATTAGAAATTATAGTTATTTGTTTTGAATAAATTATGATAGGAAAATAAAAAAAAGAGATAACATTAGTGGATAAGTTTAATCTTTCATAAATTTCCTTTATCATCTTTTAAAAATGAATTAACCAATAATATTTCTTAATTTATACTTCAAAACCTAAAATAATAAACCTAAAATACCTATAAACCATATTGAGACCTCAAATATTGGGGAAAATACTCTTATGAAAGTGATATGATTAACTGAATATATCCGAGCAACCAAAATAGATTAAACTAATAGTGCTCAATAGGGAGACCTTGCCAATGAAATTTAAACAATTAGCGTAACCGCATTACATTCATAAGTTGAACAAAAATCCATAATAATTTAGAAGAATGTGGATTCATGAAATAAAAAGACCATATTAATTCATAAAAAACATTTTCCATTGAAATTAAAAATATAAAAATGAAAAACACAAACTCAAAAGGGAAGTTTATCCTCTAATATCCACCATCCATGAACACATGGGGATTATTCGTTCATAGATTAATTACATCATGATAAAAATAATTTTCTCTATCCAATATCTTCTATCATATACCACTACATCACTCCCATCATCCTTTTAAATTATGTGGAGATGAAAATATAGAGTGAATATGGGTGGAAAATATGTAGTCATGTTTCTATCACCCAAATGTTTTCTCATTTACTATCAAGTTAATGTTATAATATAAATGAGATCCATTCTTTAAAATATATCTGAAACATCTTAAATCTTCTCCCATAAAATTTTATATCAATTGGAAACATGTTGAAAAATATATCCCAAAATCACTGAATTTATGTTTTCAAACTGAAGGGCCCCTCCTTCATCATCTAATTTGATGTGTTCACAGTTTGAAATGGTGTGGTAATTTTCCTCTTAAATTTATTTTTCATGTGTATCTTAGAGTCATATTTCATCTCTAGCTGGAATAACCTCATTTATAGTTATGTAGATCTATTTATGATTTATTTACTAAAGGTAGGTCAATTCTATCTGACTAGTTAACTTCCAAGATTGAATGGATTTTTTGGCCTCAAAATGATAGATTCAGTACTTTTTCTAGTTTGAATAAATGAATCCCACTAAAAATAGAAGCCTAAAAAACAATTAATCAATTTTTAATAATATTAAAAAGGTTATTCATGAAATACCAAAGTGATTAGAAACCAGTAAAAATTTGATAGTTAAGGAATTTTAAAAATTTAGCTCAAATCTCATCAAAATTCCAAAATTGATGCAATTTCATATAAAAGGAATTTTTTAGGGATTAAATTATTGAAATAAACATAAAAAATAATGAAAATATAAATATGTAATTAAATAACCTCTATTTCCACCAATTTATAGTAAAAAAATCTCTAGTCATGTTCATGATATTGATAAATATAGTGTTCCATGATTTTCAGGAGCAGTTTTTTGGTGGCCTTCCTTAATAAAATCCTTTTGTTATCTAGGTTTGAGTAGGAGCATGCAGGGAATCTATGATTTAGGTTGAGAATTATTTGGTTTTATCATCTGTTTTGAAAGCTATAAAAGTGTGAGTTCTAGGCCCATGATGTCATTTTCATGGAGCTTGTTATATCTCCGTGTGGAGTATCCATCATAAATCTGTTGAAGATTTAGGTGGTTTTTTCATAGGTATCCCCTAATAATGTTGCATAGGTATACATTTTTCTTAGTTTTTATGGAGGTGGGAATTGAGTTTAAGGTTTATTATTGTTATTTTCATCTTGGATTCAGTGTTGTATTGAATTAGAATAGGGAAGTTATCTCTTATGGTTCATGGTAGTTACAACCTCATGAATGAATCTATTCTACCCATGAACTATAGTTTTCTATGATTCTATTTATGATAAATTTGTGGAGACATTATCTCATGAGTGAGAACTTTTTCATCTTCCTATATCATAAGAGCATGAGTTATGTCTTTTCTAAGCATGATTTGAATTTGCGACAATTATGGTGGATAGATTTACACCAATATTATGATTTTGATATTTTATTTATAGCTCGTATAGGGAATGTTAGATTAGATAAGTTGATTATGTATTCATGTAGTGGTGATGTTCATGATTTAAGAGAATCGTGGAGAGTGATGTATGATTTGGCAGTGATACACCATGATATGGGAGTAGTTTATGGAAGATGATGTATTTATCTGATAATAGTGCCATTATCTTTAGTAAAACTGTTGTGGAGTCATAGTCGGGGGATTCCAAGGTAGTGGTTTTGTGTGATCACATTTTCTACAGTGATGCTTCTAAGGGATAATTAGTGGATGGAAAAAATCGAGTGATATTCCAAAGGAACATTTTTATTCCATCTGGGATGCATGATGTGGTCCTCCCATAATTCCATATTTTTTCCTTAGTGGTACATCTTTGTGTGTGGAAGATGTATCATTATATTAAAGAATACATTTGGTGGTCTAGTATGAAGAAGTCACTGACATAGTTTTTCACTCGATGTTTAGTTTTATAGAAGGTGACGGCTGAGAAGTATGTTTCCAGAGGTTTTCTTCAGCCACATGATTTTATATAATGTAAGTGGGAGGGAATATTGATGGAATTATTCATTGAGTTTCCTAGATTTCAAGGTTTTTATGATTCTATGTGGGTGATCATGGAACACTTGATTAATTCATCTCACTTTTTTTTTGATTAAGGATTAGAGATCAGTGCTGGTTTGGTTGAGGTAGTATCTAGAGGAGGTGGAAAGGATTCATGGGTATTCAAAGATGATCATATATAATCTTGATCCAAATTAAAATATATGATTTGGAGAGGAATTATATATTATATTAGATATTATTTATTCCTTAACACCACTTTTTATCCATAAAAAGATGGTCATACAGAATAAACCATCTAAAATTTAGAGGAAATGGTGTGTGTATGAATTCTGGATTTTGAAGGTTCATGTACGAGTCACCTTTACGTGGTGGTGTTTTCATACAATAATGCATATAATTATACCATTCATAATCATCATTTAAATTTTTATTCAAGAAACATAAACAAGAGAAACAAAACTAAGGGGGACTAAAGTAATGCAGACCAAGGGTATCCCCCTGAATCAGGTTCACTCCCTCAGGCGCCAATTGAGAAAAATTATAAATACAGGTGACCACGATGTCCTCGCCCGCAAGGGATGCCAAGAGATCCGACACTTTGTTTCCCTCTCTCTAGGTATGTGTAACACCAATAACCCTGGTCATTAAGGATTTTCATGATCTAATCATATATATTATTGGCCATGGGAAATTGTCCTTACTTTGAAGAGCATCATGAGTGATGCGGGAATCCATCTCCACCTGCGATAAATGAATTTCCCTATGGCTACACAAGGAGAGGACTGTGAGAACCGCTATCGCCTCCTCTTGTAATGAGCTCCCAGCACCAAATGTCGCAAAGAATTCCAGTATCACACTTCCAGCTGTGTCGCAGACAGCTCCTCCCCCATGCATCAGCCCCTACCGGCATGAACCACCGATGTTTAACTTCAATCCCGCCTCCGGTGACTGCCACCTCACCCAGCGCCCCTACCTCCCGAGACCCGGCTCCTGAGCCAAAACTCTAGCCCCGTATAGTTATCTCATATCCGGATCTTCCTTCCATGTACATTCAAGAAAAAAACAGTCCGCCGAGGTGAATAATATCCTGGCGATGATCGCCCTGTCCGACGAGGCATCCTCCTCAAACCTCGCCCAGTTCTGGGCCTGCCACTGTGCCCAGCACCCAGCACTCAGGGTAACAGCCTGAATTCCGATCTCATTTCCCGTCGCGTCCACTCCTTGGAACCAGTCCAAAAGGAAGTCCCTGACGTCCTCCGCCTGTATGGAAAGACCAATGTAACTACCAAAGAAACCCCACACCGGACGGGCCTAGTCACCTACTATAAAAATGTGAGACAACATCTCCTCACATGAAGCAGCACAACAGCAACATCGTGAGGCCATAATGATCCCCAGGCTTTTAATGTTATCATCAGACGACAGTGCACCATTCTATATCCTCCATGTGAGGAAATTGAACTTTGTTGGAAGGTCATTACACCAAAGCCTACCACTCCACCCAGCCTGATGTTCTTGGAAGATGATACTCCGGTAAAACTCCTTCGACGAAAACTTCCCCATAGAGGTAGGCATGAAAACACATCTATCTCGCTCTGAGTTGATGATTATCGAATAAAAAATATCATGATGATCAAGCTCCAGAATGGCTCTGAAGAAGGATGGATACTGAGCCGCCTCCTTGAAAGTGATCAAAGTAACATGACATCCCGGATACCTGAGAAGACTACCAGACTAGTTATGTTGCCAAAACAAGATGTTCCCCTCCCCAAAAATCCACCAAGATTGCTGAACAATGTCTAGAATGATGCTGTTGACCACCACCCACAGAGGGGATCCACTCACCGTATGACCACCAGCACTGTCCCTGTACCTGCACGACATGAGGCTCCCACACAAGGACCATTCTTCAATAACCTCCCATGCCAGTTTCGCATGCATACAATGGATCATAACCTCTAAGCTCTTCACATTAATCCCGCCCTCCCTAATGGGCCGATCCATCTTCCTCCAAGAGACCCAATGCCTTTTACCCTCCAAGGCTACATCCCAGATAAAACTAGCCAGAAGCTTATCAATCGACCCGACCAACCCATTCGGTACATTGGTCATCGATAGCGCATGGACAGGTATGGCTGAAAGTACACTGTTCACCAGTTCTATATGACCTATGAAAGATAAAAACTGGTTTTTCCAATTAAAGATTCACCCTAAGATCTGAATCACCGCCCCGTCAAAATCCTTTATCTGCAGCCTACCCACCGACACTGGGGTCCCATGGTACTCAAAGGGAAAAGACCCCTGATTCATACCCAACCATGTACCCAGGCTCCCCGCCCTACTCCCGGTTCAAGACATTGACACAAAGAACTCACTCTTCTCCCTGTTGATGATTTGGCCACTCCAGTGAAAATGCTTCTCAATAATCCTTATAATGCCATGCACTTATTTCCTCCCCCCGTTGCTGAAAATAATGGTGTCATCTGAAAACATCAGGTGTGATAGGGATGATAGGCCTAACTTCCTCTTGAAAGGTAGGATATCCCTATTAGAAATCCCTTTGTTGATCTTCCTGATCATAGTATCCAGCATGAGGATAAAAATACTCAGGGATAGAGGGTCGCCCTGACGCAGAACACACACCGACCTGAAGAAACCTTGATTCCGCCCCATTAAAGAAACAGCCAGCCAAGCAGAGCTGAAGCACCTGAAAATGATATCAGTGGCCCAATTGGAAAAACCCAACTTGTTCAACACCCTATTTATAAATCCCCATTCCACTCTATCATACACCTTATTTATATCCAACTTGATCGCCACATTGTTCACTCAGACTTTTGTATTAATATGTTTCAACATCTCCTAAGCCAAAGCAAAAACCCCCTGTATCGACCGGTCCTTCACAAACCCATGCTGCTCAAAAGATATCCACCGGGGTAGAAGACCTGACAGATTCCTGTTGATGATGCTCGCCAACATTTTATAAGGGAAATTACACATACTCACTGGCCGGTAATGAAGGAGAGATGTAGGGTCCTTGACCTTTATTAAGATAACCAGAGTAGTGGTAGCCGCTATCCTAGGAAATCTACCACCTCTAAAAAATTCCTTGATGGCCCTGGTATTCATTATGTTAGACCGAGGTTGGAGAGTCAAATATTCTTAGACCAGAACAGGTGCAGAGAACAACAGAGATGGAATAAGTGATCTGTGAGTGAATGAAGGAGTTTAATGATCATCATAAGTATTATTTTTACAATAATATGAGGTCTATAGAGTTTTCAATTGATGTACATGTGTTTTTAAGTTATATAATCATCATGGAAAGTGAATGTTCGATCGTGGGACTAAGATTTCTGCATAATCTACGAGAATATTTGAGGTATAGGTTCATATTGAAGCTGTGGAATATTTATTTTCACTTCCATATAGATGATCCTAATACATGATTTATTTCATATGTAATATCTCTATTGATAACATTATGATGATTTAAACATCATCGATTGGGGAGAGCTAGATGTTGAAGACATTGTTACCTTTGTGGAATAACTTGTTGAGATTTAATACCATTAGGAGAATGTGATGTGAGGGGATTATATTCCTATGGTTAATATCCCATGGAAGAAAAATGTTTTTGAGGATAAAACTTTTTATAAAGATTCATATACGTGTTCTCAACATCCTAAGTTTTTTGTGGGTTTATTATCCTTGTTGAGATTCTTTTTTTGTTCAATTTTGCTGAGATTATGTGTTTGAACTTATGATATTTTATGAGAATGAGAATTTTTTTCTTCCAAAACATGATGATTGTTTCTTCCTTTAAAAATTTTTAGAGTAATATCTCATGTGAGAGTTTTTTATGTTTGTTGATGGTGTTTTATTATTGTGTGCCTTCCCCCCTATGTTCTTGTTATTGAGAGATCCTTAAGAAGCATTTAGTGGGGTGGTTATTTAGAAATCTTTTTTTCTTCTAGATTTGGTTACAACTTCATTAGGATTATAATTCTTTAATATTTATACTATATAAGATACTATATTTATAAAACACTTATTTTTTGCTTTTCTAAAGTTTAGATTTATTGATAGGGTGATCCGAGCCATTTCCATTGTTAATTTATAAGGTTTTTCTTACGATCATTTGGTTTGTATTTTGTGATAGCTTGGCTTGTTCTTATTTCCACCCAGTTTGTTCTTGTAGTAGATTGGTTTGTTCCTTTGGTCTCTAGGATTATTTTTATATACACTAGGTCTTTTTATGTGTTAACATGGTTTGTTCATGCAATGTATTTTTTTATCACGCAGTCACTAGCTTATTCATGTGGTCGATCCATATGGTAGATTGGTACTATAATTATTTTATTCATACAGTTGATCTATGTGGTGTGTTAAATCATCCTAGTCACTTATTTTTTCATAATATTGATTGTATGCCCAGTGGTTGATCTATATAGTCACTTCACATGGTCGATCCCCATGGACAATCATCAGTTTTTGAAGAAAAATTTTAGTTTTACCAAGAATGATGTAAATTTTGTTTTTTATTTGCAATAAATAAATAATAGAACAAAAATGAGATTTAAAAAATAAATCAATGATGATTAATTATATCTTTTAATTCCTTGATATTTGGAGTCTTAAATGAGTCATGTGGAGTGAATTAAATCTAAAACTAATTAAAGGTGAATTAAAATGAATGCTTGAATGAGTTTTTGGAAATACTTATGAGAGTTGTATCCATTTTCCTAAAAAATAGAGTTGAAACCCCTACTAAATTTTCTTGGTTTCTCTCAAGTAAAAATTATCCAACCATCACTCTTATAGTTTTTCAAACTCATCTATAATTGTTTAATATTTTTCCTATGAGTTTCCAGCCTACATGAATCCCTATATTTATATTTGTTTTGGGTGTAGTAAAATCATGAAAGACTCTCAATAGGTATGGGATCTTATTATTATCTTTTAATTAGTTTAAGGGTTAATTAAATCATGATTTGGTTTCTTTGGGTGGATATATGTGATTAATTGTAAGAAAGATAATAATTTGGAAAATTACATAAAGAATTATTTTATAATAATGTTAAAAACTATAGTAGAATTAGAATATAAAAAATCATAGAGTGAATATATTATTTCAAATATAGAAAAAATGTAGGTAGTTATATACTTTCTTTATTTATAAATTTGTAGGATTTAAATAGGTAATGAATATATGATGTTCTGAATAATGATAAGAATTGTTTTATAATTCCCAAAATAAGAGAATTGAAATAAGATAATTATCCCATGTTGTAGATAATAATATTTCTAGGTAAGGGGATTAAATATATGGTTATAGTTTTGAGTTCACATGAGTATTTATGAAATATTATTGTTTCCTATTGTTATTTATTAGATAGTGTTCTATCTACTTAGCTATTTTTTTCTATTATTGTTTACTATGGTTTAATTTCTTGATATTTGTTAACAATATAATGCCAGTAATATTAACAGGTTAATATAATAAAATTATAATTTATTTAGTATTCTCCATTGAGTTCATTTGAACCTTTAAGTTATGAATGAGGCATGTTTATGTAGATTTTATCTATTTTTAGCTACTTTTTTATAGTTTTCTTGATGTAGAAAATGTATGCATAGTAAAATGGTGAATTCAAGTTGGGAATTAAAATGGGTTTTTTCTAAATATAATGGATTTGGGTTAAGAAATATCATTTTGTTTGTTAAAGGCTTGAAATACTTGGTTTTATGGATATAGTTTCCCCATTAATGTGAGTACTAAAAATATGTTTACTAACTTGATTGAATGATCTAGGATATTATATATTTATTGTGTTTTGTTGATTGTGAACCTTGAATGGTTGGTAAAATTGATGAGAAATGGGCTGGGAGCCCATTGTGTAGTGATGTTTGATGCAGGTGATGCTGGGATGGATTATGATACATGTAATGGCATGGGAACTACCCAAACGTGGTTTAGATAAGTTTAGATTAGGGATTTCTTATCAACATATATTATTTATAGATTCTTTTAAAAAGATGGTTGTCCAGATGTTATATGATCGGTTTCCCACTGCTTGATGTAGATTAACTCTATACATGACATGTGAATCTTTGTTGTGGAAGCTTAGGATGATTCCTAGAGTATGTGGATAATTTTTAAATGATAAATTAATTAATAAATTAATGGGGTTCGTTCTTGGAGAATATAGATAATGATGACACAATTGAAAATATAAGTAAGGAATTATAGTTAAAAGGTACTTATATTAGAGCATAAAAGTATTTATACTGGATATATAAATGTGTTACTATTAATTATAGGATAATTAATTAATTAATTAAAATGAAACTTTGATTCTCTAGTGTATAGTTGAGATCTAATCAATAGCAGTGACAATTGGGTGACTAGTGAAATA
This sequence comes from Viscum album, assembly GCA_963277665.1. Lineage (NCBI taxonomy): Eukaryota > Viridiplantae > Streptophyta > Magnoliopsida > Santalales > Viscaceae > Viscum > Viscum album. The sequence continues at coordinate 1,223,150,889 of OY728156.1, read as the reverse complement.
ATAGCTCTAGAGGATTCCAAGGATATGAAGTTTCTCATAGTGTGTTTGTGTGAGATATAGTTTTTGTTTTATGTTTTATTATTCCTCACCACCCTCATCAGTATGTAAATTGACACCCAAATGTTTTGGGGGATCTTTTTATAACATCCAGGATAGCAAGGGAATGAATTTGTGAATTATTCCTCTCTATCAAATTACCTTTATTTGTAGTTTATGTGTAGGAATATACCATACTATAATATATTATGGTATACAATTTATTCCAACCTAGGTTTTGATGGATTTCAATGTTATTATACATTTATGTGCAAGATATAATGGATTTAGGTATATAAAATTCTTGTATTTGGTCTTGGTGGATCGAGATTCCCATGGGTGTGCATGCATGAGTTGTGATGGATTGAAGTATAATGCATTTACATGGGATGTTGTGGATTTTGGACATACACTTGTACATAGATGAGGCAATGATGACGAGGTTGAGATGAGATATATGAGATATAAGATATGATGGTGAGATGATGATATGGTTATAATTAGGAGTATGATGCATTATAGAAGGGATAATCCTATAATGTGATTCGTTGGGGAATGAGATATAATAACCAGTGGGGAATTTTAAGTGAAGCTCATTCGTTTTTATATATGATTTAGATATAGAATGTTTTACTTCTATGTGTTACTTGGTGAGTGAGACTTGTTTAGGATTGGAAAATAGTTTTACTTTCTTAAGTGATAAGTTATTTTAATTTGTTTATTCAATGGGATTTTGTATGCTTATATGAAATTTTTCATGAGAGGTTTTAGGGTGGATCCTACATATTATACATGTTATTATCAACCTATGTATATATAAACAATATTTATGTCCCTGGGATATGGTTGGTGATTGAGTTTGGAATTATTATCTAGATGAGTTTTTCAAGATGTGATCAAGCTTCATGGACACAACCTAGGATTTACATTTAGTAGTTTCATGTAGTTGTAGTTTTTATATGAAATACATGTATTAGGAGTCCTTCTTTATTTATGCTTGGTGTTTATTAGTGGTATTTATGTCTTTTCTCAAATTCCTTAAATTCATATGGGGGTAATGCATCCCATGTGTGTGATTTATATACCATTCGAGCTAGTTACTAACTCATAGCCCGTTTGAGCTAAAAATTTGGGGTTATTATCTGCCTGACTTCATTTTTAGTATAAGAGGTATATCTTTTGAGGGAGGGTGTTTAGAAAACATTTCTATGACATCATATATTTTTACCTCTAAGATATAAATATTGATATTAAATGAAATCATTCGATGTGATATCAAAAGTAGGCATAACAATTTCCCCCTTAATAAATTCTTATTAGTTTGATAAATTAATTGTTATTATCACCATTTTTGGTAAACCCTTCTGGAAAAAGCCTTTGAAAATCAGTTGAAAAAATGATTATATTTTTTTGAATTAACATATTGAAATTGTTTATATGTTAGAGATCTTCTTGATGTCATTCATTAAGAAAAAAATGAACGTGATACTACAATTAGAAAATTAGTAAATAAACCAAAATAATAAGACATTAAGGAAAGGTTGGGCTTGATTTATTTGGAGATAAATGATGATTTGTCACTACTGATGAGTAAAATCTTGAATTTTATACATTTAGTTTCTTACATTACTTCCCAGAAAAATAGAATTTAGTTTTTAATCTTCTGTAATGTTTTAAAGGTTCTAAAAGAGTATTCATAAAATATTAGGAATATTGTTTCAATTATTTAATTTAGATTGATGAAGATCACATGACTGTCATGTTTTAATGGAATATTTAATACTTGTGGCACTACATCAAATTTTTCTTAAAAATTTATAAAACACATTTGAAAAACATTGCATCCTCAAGAAATCCATATACAGAAAATTTATAGACTTGGTAAAGTTTCCAACCATGGAAAGGTAAATTAATATAATATTATGTGAATTTGAGAGGTTTTTTCTACCATTTTTATTTGAATGTATGGTTAAATTGATGGGTCACTTGGTTATAACTATCTAAATTTTTAGTCTCATACATTATAAATGGATGTACCTTATAGAATAATATATAAATATTTTGAAATATGCTTTAAAAGATATAATTTATCAAGAAGTTTGCACTATGTGACATATTAATGAAAAATAAATTGAATCATATACCAACTACTTTTCCTATGGGTATAGCATTGGTCTCCCAAAATCTCACCATAGCTGACACATTGTGGGTGACATAATTTCTAGAAGAGATGTTGTCACAAAACCACCACAGAGCGGGGGAAAGACCACGATTACATTTTATATAATAATATAGAGGTTTTTACATATATTGAAACACAAAAATTAATTCATAGGTATTTGATTACAACAAGGGATGGATGGTGAATATCAGATATTTAAAATCAATAGTTTATACAAGTGTTTTGAGACCATATTTTATGTTGTTATCTATAAATCTACATTCAATTTTTTAAAAACATCGATGTCTATCCAGAGGACCAAGTGTACATGTATTATTTTACAATAGTTACATAATTTATAGATATAAAATTTATATAAAGTAGGATGAATATAGTATGATAAATGATAGTGTAGTTACTCTTGTGATGGAATCAATTCATGTATCAGGAAACAATGACAAAAAATCAATTTATATGAATATATCATACTTTAATATCATTTTAAAAATATTAGTGTTGGAATATACAATAATACATGTGTTAATTCTGTGAAGTAAATTGGGCTATAATAGGAGTGATTTTAAAATTGATGAATGGATTTATGTAAGTTAATTTCAGTAAGGAAGGGTAAAATAATGAACAATTCATAATGGAATCATAGACTTGTATTTTATTCTATATATTAGGTAAACACAAATTGGTCATTTATTCTATTGCAGACTAAAACAACTATAGGGTCAAATTAAAATTACATTTAAGATGGCCCTTTCATTAGGATATCTAAATCATTTCATGGTGGTGCTGAGGTAGATAAGGTTTTATATATCTGAGGGGACCATAAGGATGTGATTTGTATACTTGATAGGGGCACCAAATCCCTTAAACCTTTAAATAAAAAAATTATTCATTGAACATATGTGATTAATTTGTTTAATTTTTTTATATATAACATGTTTCCTCATAAAATTATGTTTTTGTTAAATATTTACATAATTGAACTTAAATTTTTAACTAGTAGTACATAAAATGACCTATACACCAAGTGATGCCACTAATATTTAGGAACTACATAACATTGATGCTGAAATTGATCAAGTATTAGTAGGTGAACAACATTATTTAGGAGAACAATATCTTTGTGGTGAGAAATAAGAAAACGTTAATTAGGTCAAAAAATAAAAGAATAGGGAAGTGATACAATATTAGTATAAATTATTAAAGAGATAATTAGAGGTAAACAATTAAATGTCGGATGAAATGCATGTGGTCAAACTATTGACCCCAATAAGTCCATTTTCATTAGTTACATTGGAGTTGGTACTCATATGCACATACTAATTAATATAGATGTGTGGAATAATATTATTACTATATTAAATGAAATAATTTGGGAATACATTTGGGTAAAATTAAGATATACTTTCTAAATTTTATCAAAAAATAAAATAATGAAATTTTGATTTAATATCCACTATTCCATACATCGTAAATTTATATTAGAATGAAATCAGATAACATTCATACTAATTGATCATTGGAAAGGATCATTGAAAATTTCAAATACTTATAAAAAAATAATGTTACAGATGTAATGGGGAGATTATAAACACACACATCAAATTTATTTTCACACATTATAAAAAAAAGTAATCTGAGATGATTTCATTGTTTTTCGAGAGGATGAGGTATTTAATGTAAATTTTAATTTATACTATTTTATTTGGAATTAAATTTATTAATACATTTTATTCACACATATTAATTTATGAAACAATAAATGAGTGTATAAAATAAAAAAATTTAATTGAAACTATCATACCCCTATCATAAACCATGGATGGGGTACACTTCACTTAAATAAAAATGGTATTTATTTTATATTTATAGTAAATTTTTTATTTTTTATAAAAAAATAATATAATTATTTTCTTTTTTATATACATATTATTGAATTAGAATCAAAATCCACTTACATACCACATAATTATGTTATGGAATGAGGATCGTGTTAATTAAAAATTGTAAAATAGTAGATGAAAACATGAAAAAGTATGGTAATCAGGCATATGTCTGACATAATAGAAAATTATTTTGATTTAAAACTATATTTCATAACTATTATTTTTATCTAGTTTAGACATAAGAATCATCATCAAATATTTCTGAATAGAATGTGATTTCAGTGGATTTGAAACATCAAGAATAGTATAAATATGTTATTGGTGTACGTTTTGTAGTTTCACCTTGAGAATATTTTGAGAAAGAAAACCCAAATGCATATATAAAAATTGAAATGAAAAATATATAAGGACATATTGATAATATAATAGAAAAGTTAGTTGGTAGGATGACATGATACACTAGATTCTTCAAAGAGATCAATAAAAATAATGCACACAACAACAACTGCACAAGGAAGAGACAAACTCCCATAGTTTTGAGGCAATCCATTCCCCAAAATGCCTTTAATACTTGAGGTAATGATTTGATGAAAATTAATTTTTACTACATATTGGGAGGGAAGGAAACAATCAGGCCGCAGATCCCTGAAGGAGGGAGAAAATGATAAAGACCCAGGGCATCCCCTTTAATAATAGATTTATAATCAATAGGAAGAGAACCCAAACTATCATAGATAAAAAGAACCTCATTTAGTCTTCCCACACGACCCAATGAGTCCGCTGAAAAATTAGACTCCCTCCAATTATAATGAATAAGGTTTCCTTGATCGGCCTTCAGAGAACATCTGCGTATTATATAGACCAAATCCCAAGGCACCACATGATGATCGTTGATTGCTCTCCCCAGAACCTCCGAATCTGACTCAATTTCAGCCACCAAAAGCACTCACCCAAGAGGTAATGATTTATTTCATAATTTTTATTGTAAATATTAATCAAACAATAATGATACCTTGGTAATATTAAAAATATATGGGGTGAAATTAATTGCGATTTATATCAACTAGCACCCACTTATCTCCTTGTTATGAAAGGTACAATGTCCAATATACAATGTGATATTGTCTATAATAATCAAGTAACATAATATCAGGTGAGAGTTGGGATTTATGTAGCTCATGAGACTAGATATGAGATTATTTTCCCCTTTAATATCTTGATATTTATATGCTCAAACTTTTTATTGGATTTTCCATAGCACAGATAATTAGTTTTATAAATAAATATAAATAGAATTGTTGTTTCTAATTTATTTTACAAGTTTTTTTTAAAACTAATGAAAAATTTATGAACTAATGTATGTTATTATATAAAGATAAATAGTATGGGAAATAGAAGGTTGAGTCAAGATAATCTAAAGGATCAACTAATAGATCAAAAATCCCTGATGAGAGTACCTTTAGCCAACTAATTACAAAATCTCATTTATTACTGTTATATGTTCATAAAAATACAATGTTCTAAAATTGAGATTTGAACTATATTATATAGGAATAAAAAATGTATGGATAGGTCATTAGTGACATGATTGGTCTTAAAAAAGTAAATTAAATTGTAAATCATGAATGGTTGTGATCCTCACTTGTTAATATATATATATGTTAACTTTTAATAATTCATCTATCCAATAATTATTTAATTATTTTTATAAAAATTTAATAATATTCATATTTTATATAGCTATATATATCACACCTATTTAAATGTAAAATATTAAAAAAAAAATCAGATTCATTAATCATCATGTCACTTATATAGAAAAAACAAAAATTGTAAAATTTGAAATTTTTGTAAGAGCATGTCATGTATCTATAGTGTTTGAAAAGAAAATAAAAGATGAAAAAAACTTCTTAATACCTACAATATAGAGAAAAACTCTACTATCTAATCATATAAAATAAATTTTCATTTTTTCCATTTCTTATTTGTTTTTAGTTTTTTGAGAACTCATTGTATGCTCATTGGGATCGATTTGGATACTCTAATGATATAAATTTTTGGATCTAATGAATTTATATCCCTTAAATCAACCACGTATGATGTCCCTTATAAATTTTTAATATAGTAAATTTTTCATTTTTAAAATAAAAATTAAATTATATTTTTTATATTATATTCTGTCAACTATTTTTTATGATAGGGTGTTGTTTATTTATCATTAAACACATTGTATAAGGATAGTTAATTCAAACAAGGAACCCATGGATTTCTAAAACATTATATGTATTTGGTTTTATATAATAAGATTTCATTTTCAAAGAATATATCAAAACAAATTACCTAAATTTATCAATGTTTATGTAGTGTCTAAATAAGTGTAATCATATCAATTATGGTTATTATAATTGAAAATTTATGAATTATATTATATTCTATAAAAATGGCATCTATGAAATAATATTCCCAAAAGTAATTAAAATTTCATTTAAAATATTTATTAAACATTTTTTAACTATATTTTCTAGTACTATATAGACTTTTGATATCCACATATTCAAGAGAGGAAATAGATTTTTTAGAAAGATTGGTTCATTTACATGGTTTCATAATGTTTGAAAACTTCAGGAAGTGGTGGTTTAATCTCATTTTTGTAAAAAAAATTTACTTCTCAGTGTTCATGAAGAGGTGGGTTGTCTACTTTTTATGTTGTTAAATTTATTATCATTAACTATAGAATAGAAAGTTCATGTTTTGGATTTTAAGGTTTCATTTTAGTTCCAAATTCATGCCACATACCCAAAACAAAGAAAAAATGCTTGGATAGTCAAGATACATTTGTAAAATGATTTATGATTCTTTATTAATGTTTATGAATTAACTTCAAGTTATTATAAAACATAGTATAACCAATATAATTCAAATTGTACATTTTTTATTTAGAAGTAATATTTTAGTAGAAAACATGCATCACATACTCAAAATAGAGTAAAAACACTCAGAATGTCAGGATATTTATGAAAATAATAATTTATTCATTTGTGAAATATTTTAATCATCCTCACATAAATCTGACACATGGTGTAAATTTTTTGACTAAAAGTGTCTATTTTCAATTTAATAGTGATATTTTAGTTCAAAACATGAATCACATAGTTAAAAATAGTTAAAATATCTTTTATCTTTATGATAATTTTGGAAAAAAAATCTATGATTCATTCTAATGTATAGTATAAGATCTCAGGTTTTATATGTTTTAAATTTTAGAAAAAATTTGAAATTTCAATTACCACATGGGTTGAATCTTGATTTGAAATTTGGAATGGAATTACGAGGGTTGGAATGCATTAAAATGATTTTTTTAGACATGGTTTAAGGTTCAGAAGGTTTCTTAGAGGTTTCAAGAGTGTTCCATTGGTTTGGTAGTAAAAGGTTAATGTTTTGGAAAACTACCATATAAAGATCATGATAGGTGTATGATTATTGAAAACCATGTGGGATAACCATGCTACATAGATTTTATAGGTGGATAGGTTAAAAAACTATGATGTAGTCCAGGGTAAACCATGATGGAATATACAATTAATTACACGCATTCTACATAGTTGGTGTATAGTCTGTTAAAACATGCACAATAATAGTGTGTGGTAGAGGGTTTTGTGGTTATTCCAACCACATGATTGGCATACAGTTTGGCTAATAGTGTGACCAAACCATATTGACCATTAAAAATAGAGAATTTAACCTTTTTATCCTTCGGAATTTAAGAGGAAATCCCACTCTTTCCCCCCCTTTCCTCCCACTTTTTTTATTTTCCCTATTATCCCATAATTCCATTCTTCATATACCATCAAGGGGGTGATATTATGGTACTTATATATATATGTAGATTTAGGTGTGATTTATTCACCAATAAGATACTTATCTCTTATATGTCATTCTTTTTAAATTTTGGTTTCCCAAGTTTGGGTTTTTAATTTCAATTCTACCTGATCTTGGAGAAATCCAACATTAGTGATGGGTATTTTTCTCTACATTGGAAGAGGATAACGCTAAAGGCCAAATATAGTTCTCTATATGTCGATTCATTATAATTTATCACTGTGGTGATTTTTCAAATCCTTAATGTTTAAATTTAATTTCTAGTCTTTTTTTAAATTTTATTTTTTATGAATTATTCTCAATTCACGTTTAGGGATATTCCATGAGTTCTTGGTGAGTATTAGGTCATGGTTTCTATGCAATGAGATCATCTACTGAGGTTTTGATACCTATGAATTCATAGTTATTTTAAGTATTTTTTTATTTCTTTATGAGATTGTTTAAATAATTATATTGTTATTATAATTAATTAAATTTTGGTGCTTTAGTTGTGATACAAGACAACATATGTCTCAGATGAACTTGTAATGAGCTTGGAAGATGCATCCATCCCTTATAAAATAACTATAATGCTTCTTAAATCGTAGATAGATTTTCATATACGTCCTAATGAATTAATGTATGTATACGGTCATTTGTGGATGCTCAAGCTCACCCCTAAGGGTGACACTCCCTATTAACTTATATTCCAATGACTTGTTAGTAAATTAATTTTTTTAGTTAAAATTTTTAAACATATAGGGTCACTCACAACCTCGGGATTCTAGATTCGTGCCTTGGCTATGATGGATGAGACAAAGACACTTGATTCACTATGTAGCCTCCTGAACCTTTGGATATGAGGCTGCACATGATGAGACATGTCACACCTTGTACATACCTTGGTGGATAGACATTTGGTCGATCAGGACTAGGTTGGGAGTGTAGATTATCCTAGAACAACCATGGGCACCATGATTGGGTCATGACCAAACTCTTAATGGTTGCTATAGTAGAAAGACCCTGTGTAGTTGAAATGGTCATGTTTCCTATTTCTCAATGTCATGGGACATGATGTATTGGTGCATTGAGTATCACCCTGAGACTATAAACATGAATGATGAATCTATGAGGGATTTATCTGCTTATGTATAGACCTTGATGATCTAAAAGGGGATGCCTCTACCATATTAAGACATAGGGGACCCCAATTAGTGTCTTAGTTCTTGATCGACTCTGAGTAAGTACTTCATGGGTTTGGGTAGAGATTATTGTTGGCGTCACCTAAAACCAATATTGAATATGTGAGCTTGATAGGATATGGAAATAGAGATAGGTTTAGACATTCAATCAAATATACTCATTTATTCAATCTTTCACTCAGATAACATTAATGGTGCTATGATTGAAAAAAATGCATCCTGGTACTCAGATGATGGGCCTAATGTGATGAGACAATATGGTGTGGATTCCCAAAGGTATTTATTGGGATCCATATTTTAATATATATAATTTAATGTTACTCATGGAATTACCACTATTCATTGTGATTCCTCCCTATATAGGGATTATAGAGGTGGTTTCTGAGTACAACTCAGAACCCCTCTTATATAGTGTGTCACACAGACTTCCTAGCACATAATGATCTTGGTGATAATAGAAGTTTATAGGTGGGTGTATTTTCTCCAAGCGTGGTATACCATTAAAACCCTTGAGGATTAATGATTATCTCCTTAATAGACGTCTAGGATACTCCCTAGGAGGGGGTGGACACACTGCTACCATATTGCTCCAATTTTTCTTGGAATAGAATGTTGAGATAGTTATTAAATAATGATGAGTTATAATATCATATCTAGTGATAATTCCTTATATATCACATAAAAAACACACCCATAGTGATTATCCAAACACTAATTTTATGATTTCCTTGGGATCGGGACTTAGGAATCAGAAATGGGATTGGATTACACATAGATTGAGTGGTATGAAATAAAAATCAATTCCATTTTTACAGGATTTCTTATTGATTCATGGGATCCACCATTATACAATGGAGGTGAGTACGAGTGGTCCTTGGGCTAGCACTTGTATAACCATTTGGTAATGTGTATTTATCGGATACATTATAGTACTAATCAAAGTAAGTATATTTCATCGAGATTATATACCCAAGGATATACTAGATTACACCAAAATTGAGTGGTATGACATCTAGCTCAATGACTTATTCATGGGATGTCCATTAGATTGTGATGATGGACCCAAGGATCAAATGTGGTTATATTTAGTTTATCCTGAGAATTTAGTTATTATTATTATTGTTATCCCAATGTGTATCTCACAAATACCTAAACTATATTTATTGGCTATGTATGAGACCATGTTGGTGGTTCCCTATGGAGTTTTGTACTCACCCTACTTGAGCTACCTTATAATGGGGTACCTGAGTAGATGACTACTTGGTTACAAGAAGAGAATGGGATGAGGCCCAATATAGATCAAGAAGGATCACTCAAGTATGTATGTGTATCTAGGCATGTAGTATGAATCAGTGTGGGTACTATAGCCTTGTACATTGTTTCTTTTATTTATTCATATACATGTGGTCAGCTCATTGAGTGATCAGTGGTGTATGTATGGCATGGTTGTTTGATTAATCAGTACATTCCATTTTATTACATATTTTTTTTATATTTATCATTTCCATACTCTGATTATTTAATTTTATATATGAATTTTTGTTATTTATATTGTTTTTTTACCATGATATGAGGGAATAGTCTCCCCATGGGCACACTGTAGGCCCTCACTACTAGTCGATGGACTTCAGTGTATGGGTATGTGTGCTTGAGGAATTTTTTCCAATGGGTTTGACTAATTTTCCTAGAGTTCTTTGGGACACAATGTAACATATAGGAATTAAACTCACCTCATTCCAATATACAGTGTGGTCAATATGACTATAAGTGAATGTTTTCAATTTTAAAGTGAAATTTTAGTTCCCAATGCATGTCAAATTCTCAAAACATAGAAAATTATCTTTGACTATCATGATATATTAGGAAAATGATCATTTAATCATTTATGGCATGTTGGAATTAATTATAAATCACTCTAATATATGGTGTAGTTGGTTTGACTAAAAGTGATTGTTTTTAATTTAAATGTAAAATTTTAATTCAAGACATTCATCACATAGAAAAAAATGTGAAAAGAAACTCTAATTGTCATGATAATTTGGAAAAATGTCCAATAATTAATTTTTAATGTGTATTAATTAACCCTATATCATTCTAATGAATAGTGGTGTTGATATAATTGAATGTGTGTGTTTTAAGTTTAAAAGTGATGTTTTAGTTCAAATCACATGCCACATACTGAAAACTAATAAAATAAAATTATACCATCATGGTACATTAGAAAAATAATTAGTTATTAATTTGTGATATGTAATAATTAAAAAAATCGATCTGAGATATGGTGGGGAAGGTATGACTGAAAGTGTGTGTTTAATTTTAAAAGTGACATTTTAGTCTAAAATATGTGTCACATAGTCATAAAAAATCACTTATATTATCGAGATATATTATTAAAATGATTTATGATAAATTTTTTATTTTTAGTAATTAATCGCATGTTATTTTGACACATGGCATTGCTGGTATGATTGAAAGTGTTTGTTTTTAGATAAAAAATGACATATTAGTTCAAAACACATGTCACATACTCAAAATTTATAAAATGTACTTATAATTTCATGATATTATAGTATACTGGATAGTTATTCATTTTTTACATGTAAGAATTGATCACATGTTAATCTTATACATGATGTGATAAGACTTACTTAATGTTAATGATTTATATTGAAAGGGGAAATTTTATTTCAAAACATGCATTACATAGTCAAAATCAATAAAACTCTATTTTATTATTTTTATATTTTATAAAAATAATCGATGATTCATTTTTTTGTATAGTAATTAATTTTATGTCAATATGACATGCAGTGTGGCCCGTATGACTTCAAGTATGTGTTTTATATTTAAAAGAGTTATTTTGGTTCAAAATTTGTGTACTCCAAACCAAGAATATGCACTCAAATAATCATGATATTTTATAAAAATAATCATTTATTCCCTTATGACATGAAGAAACCAAATTCACATCATTTTGACACACCTCGGGACAAGTTTGACAGAAAGTGTATGTTTTCAATTTAAAAGTAATATTTTAGGTCAAAATGTGTGTCACATAGTCAAAAATAATAATGAAAACTCATATTTTTGGTATAATTTAAGATAATGACTACTGATTGATTTTTGATATATGGTAATTAACCACACATTATTCTATTATGTGGTTCTAATGGTATTAATGAAAGTTAATATTTTCAATTTAAGAGTGACATTTTAGGTCAAAACACATGATGAAGTTAAAACCAAGAAAACATGCAAAAAATTTCATGATAACAAATAAAAAATATATCCTATTCATTTATGATATGTAGTAGTTAATAAAATTTGAATAATATATAAAGTGTGTCTAGTTTTATTGAAAGTTTATATTTTCAATTTCAAAGTAATATTTTAGTTTAAAACACATTTCACATAGTAAAAAATGTGAAAACATGTTTGGATATGCCATGATAATTTTAAGAATTGATCAGTGACTCATTTGGAATACATATAAATTAACCCCATAGCATTTTGACACATGGTGTGATTGGTATGATTGAAAGTGTGTTGTTTTTAATTTGAAAGTGGAATTTTAGTTCAAAATATTCATTAAATAGTTTAAACAGATAAACAACACTTGAATTGTCGTATTAATTTTTTAATATTTTTTATTTTTGTATTATATTATCATTTTTTATGTATTTTGGTTTATGATTTATGTTTTCCTTTTTTATTTATTTTTTATTTATGTGTTATTGGGTCATATTTTTGTTTTAATTATTTCCTTGTGTAGTTTTTCAAAAAATAGATTTTTTTTATTGTCGGTACATGTTTTTTTCTTTTGGGTTTGATTGATCCATGGAGAAAGTATCCTATGAGTTGTATTATTTTTTAGTCATTTATTAGATTTTGTAATTTTTTGTAACGAATTGTACATATCAATATAATTTTAATGATTTGGAATGGTTTAATGTAAATTTATTTTTAATCAAATGGTTCAATGTAAATATATTTTTTATTGTATGAAAATATTTGACATAGTATAATAAATATATTATTTCATGCTTATCAGCTCTTGTAGTGTGTTCATATAGAAGTATTGTGTTGCATATGATAAATATTTTATTAATACTAGTTTAAGTGTTGATAAAATCTCTATTTAATTCAGTATTTTTATTTCTAGAGATCTATATTTTAATGTTTCAGTGGGAAAAAACCGATGAATGAATCATCACCAAAATCAACCATTATTAAAATTTCTAACTTAATAGAAATAGAAATAAAAATAAAAATAAAACAGATTCAATTTTAGAAAAGAGGTGTCACAAGGAAAAACATCCCACTCTTTATAGTTTATATTTCATGTAAAATATGATATTTTATAGATAAATCTATAATTTTAAGGTTGGAATGGCATTGAAAAATGTATTCAATGGATCAATAAATGAAGTTACATGCCACAATATAGTCATTAATAGGAAAAACACTATTATCCACCTCTAATATATAAATTTCCAAATTTGATAGAATCTATATATATAATTATTCATCTATATCCTCTATTTATCTCAACCCCCTCATCTTGAGATCTTATTTAGGAAAAATATCAACATAGAAATACCTATCCCTACAACTTTCCTCATTCAAAGCCTTCCTAAACATTCCATACATCTCTTTAATTTTATCCAAAGGTGGGATGGGATAATATCCATAGAACTATATTTAGATAGGGAGATAATAACCAAGAATTCATCAAAATTCAAATAATCATTTTTAAAGAGATCTTCGTCTTCCTCCAATTTAGGTTATGTGAAATTTAGGCTAGACTTGGAAATAATGTCTGCTCCAATTTCAGTCTCATGTTGTTATTTATTCTCATTCACCTAAAATGCTCCATTACAAGTTTAGTGATGAACTTTGGAGCTAATATATTTTATTTATGATCTTAGAAACATCGATTTTCATAGATTTGTATAGTTCATTCTACCTCTAGTTTTCCATCCATTAGTCAGAGGATAATCTCCCTTATTAATAATATACTTATTTTCTATTCCTTTTTCATTATCTCTAATCAAAACTCATCTTTTTCCTATAACTCTTCTTAAAAAACAAAGACTCATGAGGTGGAATAACCACCTCCATAGTCATCAGTAAAGATATCATATATTCCCTATACTCTTGAATTGTCCTACACAAGATAGAATTTAGTAAATTTGGCCCAATATTTCATTCTCTTTCACCTAGTCAAGATTATTTTTAAAACTTCCATAATATTGGTTTCCTACTAATATTAATTAATGTCATAAATATGTTATCATGGTTAATATCTAGGGGTGATCCTATAGCTTTATCTCAGTTCTGCTCTAGAACTTTTTAGAAAACTCCAAATGTTTGTTCCTTCTCCACCACATTTAGACATTTACAATAGCTGTCTTCATTATCCTTGTCCCTTTTGGTAAAAATATTATTTGGGATGTGTATCCTTGGTTTTATTTACCTTTAGAATATCATATAACAAGAATTTTTAGAATCATATTTATGTTCGATAGAATTGTTATTAGTTTCAGGTGGTTAGAATTGATGTAAAGGCAACGTAAATTTCTCTCTTTAGTGGAAACAAGGTCATCAAAAAGTCATATGTTCTAATGAAATCATGGATAGTCTAGAATGTTTTCAAACTCTCTATAATGAATTATTTATAAATATTAATATAGAAGTTTTTACCAAGAAAACCAGTTGAGTTCAATAGTGTTATGTGAAATCAATAATGACATTACATTTAGAGGCTTTCCTATGAATATGGGAAGGTGTTGTAACTAGAATAACTAGCTATGTTTCTGATAAAAGGATGTGGACAATTACCATGAACAATGTATCTAGGCATGGAACAATGTATCTAATGCATGCATAGTGCACCAGTGGAATATAAAATAAATTATAGTTTTATAGAGTGTTAATAAATCTAAAATGAAATATTACTAATGGTTTTTGTCAATTGAATATGTTTTTGTAATTATGGTAATATAAAGAAGCCACAGTGGTTCCTCCCATTAATGTAAGGAAAAATTATAAATGAGATTAAATCTTCTGTGTTCATTAACTAATTTATGTAGTTTTTATGAATATATTACCTTTTATTTTTATTTTCTTTAGATTTATTCTTTTTGTTGAGCTATGTGGAAGTTGACTTAGTGTATTAGGTTGGCTGCAATGATATCATACTTCTTGTACACTTATTCAAGGGGAAGATAAGTTTCATTGATCTAATATTTTTTTGTGCTAATCCATATAAGAACTTACAATATTCTATCAATCATACTTTTGGTGTTTTTACTAGTATTATAGGTATTTTATGTTTCATAGGTCTGTTTCCTAATTATTGGAATCAAATATATTTTGTGCTCAATGTTTATCAGATGCATGATATCAGTTTAAGAAAAGATTTAGATAAATATATTTGTTGGAATGGATTTGGGATTTTGATGAATAAAAATTAAATACCATTTGATTCAAAAAGAATTACAAGTCCCATTGTGTGGGGGTAAATCTAGTTCTAATAGAAAATGAAACATGGAAATTCTTGGATAGGAAAGTATTAGCACTATTAAAAACACATCTAGAAATAAATATTTCTTTAAACATTCAAGAGAAGAATATAACATAAAATTTTTTAAAGGCATTGGCCGATATATATGGAAATATGATTGACCTTAATAAGTTTTTCATGTTACTATGGTTGTTTATATTAAGTTTTTCAGAAATAGCATCGATTGTAGATCATTTGAATGACTTAAACGTTATTTGTTGGTAAATATAATAATTAAAACTAACTTTTATTGACGATGTATGTATGTTGTTACTATTATATTCAATTTTTTAGAGTTGGGATACTGTAGTTATAGTAGTTAGTAACTCCATTAAAAAACTAATATAGTGTTTTATGATATCTGTAAATTATTATAGAATAAATAACTAAGGTTTAGGGATGTTTATGTATTGACTGGTAGTTCTCTTAATACAACTATAAAAGGAAGGTCATCTATTTAGAAGAAATTCAATTAGAAGAAACCAATAAAAATAAAATTCCTATGGAAGAATTAGAAGTAAGTCGATTTTTACTAGCCTATCTTACTTGAAATATTATAAGAAAGGACATATTAATAGGGACTATAAGAGTAAAAAAGAGAACATCAGAAATGAACTAACTTCTAGTAGTTTAGATTTCATTAATATAATGGAAGATCAAAATAGTCATCTACTAATATTGAATACTCTTGTAGAAGATTGGGTGTTTGACATTAAACAATCCAATCATTCAATGGGTGATCATAAATAAATTTTTAACTATGTGTACGTGAGGTTGGGTAAATTCCATCTGGTGAATTACAAAGTACTAGAAGTTGTTGAAAAAGGAGTTGTTATCATAAAAATAAAGAATAAAGGATTCTTAAATTTAATAAAAGTTCTTCTAATATATATCCTTAGAATAAATATAATTTCCATTGGGAAATTTGTGATGTAGTACGTGGGAATAGATTTTATAATAGGGTATAAAAATTTACCCATGTATAAATGATAATTTCATGAGGAGTAAAGGATCACACCCTTCACATAATAAAAAATTTAGATAGAATGATGGTTTCTGGAAGTATAATTTCTGATGAACTTGGAGTATGAAACTGAAGGTTCAGTATCCCTAGTGAAAATAACTTGAATGTTCTAAAGGATAAGGGAATACTAAATCTTGATTACATGGAAACTGATAATTGTAAAATTTGTGTGCTGGGAAATTAAAAAATATTATATTTCAACTTAGATAGTCAGAATCCCTAGAATTAGAAGTTTGATCTTGTACACTTAGATGTTTTGGGACCTTCCCATATTCCATCATATGGTAGTTACCACTACTTTCATAATTTTATTTATGAATCTACTAGGGAATTATGGATTTACTTATTGAAACATAAGTTTGATATATTTAAAGTGTTTACTCAGTGGAGAGAATTGACATAAAGGTAATGCAACAAAAATTTAAATTGAATTTTAATGGAAATGATAGTGCATACACTGAACACAACTTACAGAATTTATATAGGAAGGAAGGAATAATATATAAGAAAACATCTCCTAGAACTACACAAAAATAGTGTAGTAGATGGAATGAATCTAAATTTTATAGAGAAATATAAAATTATTATATTTCAATCAGTAATGCCTAAAATAATTTGGGAATAGAAAATCAACACAATAGCATATCTCATCAACAAAAGTCCAATAAATGTAGTTGGGAAATAACTTATAGAGGATACATGGTATGGAAAATAATTGAAAGTTTGAATCTTAAATATTTTTGGTAGTTTAGAATATATACAAATAAATGATAAGAACCATGATAAACTTAAATAAAAACCTAAAAAATTTATTTTCTATGGTTATGAAGATAATTCTATTGGATATCTAATATGGGATAGTGTTGATAAATTGATCATTTAAATAAGGGATATTTTCTTTATTGAGAAAATCATATAGAAATATGAGAAATTAGTAAAGTAAGAAGTTGATAATGAATAAAATATTGAAATACTAATCAATTAGAGTTCCAATAATTCATAAAAACTAGAAAACTCAGATATGGATGTGAAAGGAACTTAAATTCCAAAAGTGATACCATCAGAAATATGAAAAAGTTTATGTGAAGCTAATGATCAACTGGGGGATCCAGATTTAAATGACATGGAATTATGAATAATAGAAGTTCATGTACCAATATAAAGAGTATATCCAAGAAAATCAATTTGGTCCATTCTGTTGATGATATAAACCAAAATTATGAGATTGGTATAGTGGTTTGGGAATGATTTGAAATTTATCCTTTGAGTAGATTCTAGTGAACCTATAAATTTAGAGGATAAATCTTTTCTTAGTAACTCTATGCAGTGGGATCCATCCATTAATGTGCAGATGTATTCATTAATGTTCAATAAAACATGGGATATAATTGAACTTTTGGAGGGTAAAAGGGAAATTTATAATAATATGTTTTACCATATTAATAAAGAGGTTTATGGAAATAAAATGTACAAATCGTGGATGGTAGTGATTGGGTTTTAATAGAAAGAATGAGTATATTTCTCAAAATATTTCTCCTTGATAGTTCAAATTTCTACCATCCAAATAGTATTAAGATTGATGACATACAAAATTTGAATATGGAGTATATGGTAGTTAATATATCTTTACTTCATAATGATTTTGAAGAATAAATATACATGAAAAAACCAATAGGTGTACAGAAAGTTAAGAACCAATATTCGATTTTTAGATTAAAGAAAAGATTGTATGGCTTGAAGCCAGCACCACAATAGTGGAAACATTTATTCAACTCATTTATGGAATAATAAGGATTAAATTATGTAACTATGATCACTATGATTTTTTAAATAAATGTTATGATGGTAATTTTATCATTTTTCTATTGTATATCAATAATATGTTGTTGGTCAGACCAGATATTCAAAATATTTATAATTTGGAAAATATGTTGTTTGGAATCTTTGATATGAATGAACTCAAGAAATAAAATAATATAAAGTGATGAGGACAAAAATAGATAGGATTATTGGAACCTTGGTTCTTTCTCAGATGGAAAATATCTTGAAAATCAGTGAAAGGTTTGGAATGTTTGAATTCAAGCAAGTTTTTACTCCTCTTGCTGGACACTTCAAACTTTCTATAAAATAAGAGACTGTAATGGTATATGACTATTGGTACATATATATAGTGCCTTATGCTTCATCTATATGAAGTATAATGTATGGTATAATTTTTACTTGATTGGATATTGCATTTCTAGTGGGAGTTGTATGCAGTTTTATGTCGAACCTTGCAAAAAAGCATTGGGAAGCCTTCAAGTTGATCCTTTGGTATTTGAATGGAATGGAATATCACGCTCTCTATTTTGGATAGAAGATCCTTTATAATGTTTTTATGATGCTAAATTTACTAGAGACTCTAATAGTATGAATTGAAAAGCATGGTTCATTTTTACTTAAAAAGATATAAAAACTAGTTGGATGTCATGATTTTTGAAAATTGTTACATTAAGTAATATATAATTAGAGTATGTAGTGTCAATGAAAGCTGGTATAAAGATATTTTATTAAATTATATACTTAATGAATTGGTAAGAACTCAAGAAGGAATGATTATTTCTTTTATATAAAAAGTGTAATAAACTTGGCTAAAAATATAATTTTACATGTATGAAAAGAGTACATCAACTTAAAGTACCACTTCATCAGAAATATACTAGAGGAGAAAGTGTTAGATCTCTGGATGATCACCTATAAGAAAAATCCTACAGATATGTTTTCCAATAATTTAGCTCAATAATATTTGAGAAAGCATCATGACTGAATGGGTATTAGTTGAATGGAAGAAGAAAATGGAGGGGGAACACTACAACAAAAGATAAAGGAAGTTTCATGAGGAGGGTTGACGGGGTTTTCTCTAAAATGTGTATGCATGTGGGATATTTTTTGGATGTAAATCCTTTTTTTATCAGACCATCAAAAATTTATATCATTTGAGGCTCTATCATTGGATTTATGTTCACCAAAATTTTGATCAATATCATGTGGATGGACTCGATGTGAAGGTAGTGGTAGCACCACTCTTCATCCACAACATGGTCATCATAAGTTCTTATTATTTACATGGCATCAAGGATTGTCCAGAATGTTTGGAAACTCTCTATAAATAATTCTATAGATATAATATTATAGTGGTTTTTACCAAAGAAAGTTGTTGAGTTCTATATTGTTATGTGAATTCAGTAATTACATTCCATTTGGAGACTTCTCCATGATTATGGGATATATGTGTGGTCAGAAAAACCATCTAAGTTTCCTATAAATGGATGTATAGACTGACCCTAAATAGTGTATCAAAGAATGAAATAATATATCTTACACATGAAAAGTGTACTAGTGGAATATATAATACATTAGGGTTTTATGAAATATTAATTATTATGTAATGAAATATTATTTAAGGTGTTTGTCAGATGAATGAATATTTATACATTTCATAATATAATGAATTTATAGTGGGTACTCCTATTCACTTGGGACAAACGCCAAGTCGAAATGGTTCCTCTCATGAACATAGGGGAAAATTCCAAATCACATTACATCTTATTCAATCATTTACTTATTCATGCAATTTTGTTTCAGGTATTTCTATTTGTTATATTTTCATTGCATTTTTTGTTTCTACTGAGGTGTATTAAAGGTCGAATTAGTGTGGTGGGTAGGGTGCAATGACTTCCTAATTTATGTATACTTAGTCAAGGGGAAGTGAAGTTATGGAGATTTGTGTTTTCATTGCATTAATATTTATATGAAATTATGGTATTTTCCATCCTAATTCCATGGGTTTTATAAGTAGTATAAGCAATCAACTTTTTTTGGGAACATTCCCCAACAATATATTCCTAAAAATTTTGAGATACTCATATGGTAATATCAAATAATATCTTTGTTTATTGGTCATATAGTTTATTGGGTTTCTTGAAAAAACTTGGTATTTCAACTATTGGAGATAACACCACATCCAATGTCACAAAATATATTCCTCCTGAGTTTAATTTCAAACCAGCTAACACATTATAAAATTGTGTGTTTTAATAGTATGGATTTTTTTTAATCTCATCAAACTAAGGAGAAGAATTAAAAGAATTGAACCCAATCCCTTGGAATTCAGTACCCTCCTCGGTAAATGACTTTCCCTGAAAAAGACCAAAGTTCCTCTAGGATCGAGTAATTATGAGGCAGTCAAAGTCCCCATCTTGAGATATCTAAACATTTTCTAGAGATAATTCATATAAGGATTACTTTAGTCGAATCCCACATAATGAGGTGAATCAGAGTGAGGTGACACTGAATCTAGTTTTTCATTTATACCTTAATCACCTCTTCACTTATTTAGTGGGAGGACCTCTCTCACTTCATATCTCCTTTAGTCAGTATGCTAATATAGAAAAATAATGAAACACAGGAGAACACCAATTATTATTAATGAGGTTGACCTCATATCAAATGACTTAGTACTTAGTGCATCATGATTATTATCCAACATGTACAAATTATGTGTTTTTATTAAAATAATCCCATTTAAGGGTATGAAATCAAAACTTTAATCCCAGAACTAATCTACTACAATGAAAGAGAGATATTGTTTTCCCTTCATATAAGAGAATGTCCTTCCATTTATTTTGTATAAAGATCACCTATGATGGATCGAGTCAGTCTTAAACTAATTGTATGATATTCTTCCTCTCTTATAGTAGTCAGATAAAAAGACTCAAAGTTTTTCTAACTTCTATAATAGGATATTGTAGGATATATCTCTCATAACTTTTCCTTGTAATGTGATAACCATTAGTGCATCAAAACTCTTTTTTCTTCAGGATTCTACAGTTAATTTATTCTACAGGATGGATCCCTTGATATTTTTCTTCATTTTTATCTAGATTTCACAAGAATTATCACAACACTAGAACTTGTTATATGTTTGAATTAGATAATTTACTGCACACATAGAGTTAGATCTATTTCTTATTTTTCTCAAGAGTTCCCAAGTATTCGCAGGTATGTGAATTTGAGAACTTGTCTTTTTTTATTTCAACGTGTAGAATATATCTGACATTTTAATATTTTATATTATTTATTATTATTTTTTTAATCTCCTTAAACCTTTATATATATATATATTAAAATAGAATATATTGGAAATATTTTTCATAATATTTCTGTAAATATAATTGATTTTTGGTAAGCAATGACTTATTAAAACTCACAATATTCAAGTCAAAGCATTATTCAAATTCCTCTTTAAAGTCAATATAAAGACTCCTATTATTTCCTTTTATGATATTTGAAATATCATTGTCTTATTTTTTATTTGAAATTAATTTATTTTAGTTTTCTTTATATTTCCACATAGGCATGTATATATAAGACTTATGAAATAGAAATTTATTCTGAAACATGGAATGCACCTTAACACTTCAATATTCTATTCTAGTTGTAACTATTTTGATTTCAATAAGAAACATGATCATGTGTTTTATTAATATGTATAATCCATGAATATTTTTACACAATAATTTTCAGATTAGATTCCCCCTTCTTCATAATATATAAATTCTAGAAATAAAACACACATGTAAAGAAAATTATCTTGTATATAAAAAAATTTCATGCAGTTAAGATAAAGTTTCATATGGTATCCTCAAAACATCAGTGTGTAAGAAAAATTCCTTTGTTAAATTCTGTAAGACTCATATTTCTACTCATGTAACTGAATTTACTTACATGGTCTCAATTCTCTTTTGTTGTGAATTAATGTACTTATGGGAACCCAAAATATCTAATGCACCTAAGGTAAATCCTTTTTTCAAAACTGGTCTACTTGAAATTTTATCACCTAGAAGAATTATCTTATACAGCTCATTAAAGTATATTTTCCTTAGTAAATATTTGTCTTTAACATAGTATACAAAGAGTAATTTCGAATCTTCTTGAAATAAAATCTTGGGCTTCTCTAAACATCTATCACCCTTCTAAAACACTTCAAATATACTTATAATAAATCTTTGTAGTGTACTTCAAGATAAAAAAACATTGGATATATTAATATTTACTCTAAATCATTCATCCCCTATTTGAGATAGATTTTAAAATTATAACCATCATCTCTCAAAACTGTACATAATAGATGCACAAAAAACTCTTTCCAAACTATTATAGACACAACTTCCTCATCTCTAGAATATGTCATATCACCATGATGATCAATATATATATAATCATTATATATAAAAGGTGGATGCCCAAAATAGTTCCAGCCAGATCTTTAAGGATAGTTTCATCTCATTACTTTTCCATCAAGTGATTAGAAACTCAACATTACAATGGAAAAACCATTATTATCATTAATTTTTGTTGAACTAAATATACATATGAAAAATCAAGTAGCAACACTATTTAAATTTCAAATAATATTTTCTATTTGAATTCATCTTTAAGAAAAATCCATCGACATCATCTACTATAGATTATTACTTTAGTGACATCAATAGATTCAACACATGAACTTTAAGCTAAGTCTTTACCCATTACCACATGTAAAATGTATAAAATTATAATTTTTCTTCTTTCCTATATAAAAACATCCAAGTAAAACTTTCAAGATTAATTTATTGGGAAAATCATAAATCTTCCCAACGAGCCTGGTTTCTGTACTACAGAATCCTCAACTCCAGTAACTCAGAGATGGTGTCTACTTCATTAAATTGGCATAAGATAAAAGGTATATCATCCCAAAGGGACAATCAATTTATTGTTCTTCAAGAAATATATATATAAATTATTCCTCTTTTATATTGTTAATATAAAATATATAGCATAAGAAAAAATCTTACATCCTTGATATTATTAATAATTTCCTTCTTCATGTCCTAGTGAAAGGAAAAATAAATAATGGGTGAGATCAAAAGATCTATAACTGTAACTTACATTAAAATATATCATGAGTAAGTAATTCATAATCAATATTTCAATGAAAATAATTGAAAACACATTCCATTTAATCAATAACTAGATAAAAATGAATCCATAAAGAATATGAATGAATTAATCTAATTTATAATAATAGTTGAATTGTCAATGAAGAAAATGATTAATATTGGGCATCATGATTTTAGAAATCATGATGTATTTATCTTCAAATAACTATTTTAGGATAAGTTAATCAATGGTTAGGTATACAAAAAATATCCATTTAATTTTCCTAACTAATTTTTCTCATGAGACCCATCGATGAATCAAGGGGCCATATAATTCTGGGCCCCATCCACCACTATATGTTCAATGAATTCCTCATATATTTAATGATCAATTTAATTTATGAAAATTATTATTTATTAAAAAATATCCATATTGAGTAATGAATACATAAAGTCAATATTTCTTCAGCTAATCAAAAAACTGTTATGGTAAAATACCGTGTATTGAAATGGTATATGATTTAATCAATAATTTAGTACCACTAGTTTCTGGTATATAACCATTTCTTGATGCTTTTAATGGTTATAAAGTTAAGGGTGACGAATGGGAGAGTTGGGAGAACATGGAATGAGTTTTGAGGAAAAAGGGGAAGTCGCACGGGCAGCGCACGGTTTGTCTGAACCATGCGGCCAAACCGTGCATAGATGGTCTTGGAGGCAGTAGATTCCACATGGGTAGTGCACGGTTTGTCTAACCATGTGGCCAAACTGTGCGAGAAGGGTGACGGAGGTAGTAGCTAATGCACAGTTAGCACATGGTTTGTCAAATCATGCGAACGAACCGTGCGGGCACTTAAATGAGATACTTAAATTATAGATCTCACGTGTTTTTGACTCCAAATGCCTCTTTTAAGCTTCTAAGTAGCCCTAAATCTGGATTTTGGTTCTACTAAGGTCAATGAGGGCTCTACCATCGTTCAGTAAGTGATCCGAAGGCTTCTCTTGGCAAATCGAATCCGGATTCTTGAGGTATGTGATCATTCTTCTTCGTTCTTGATCAGTTTCTTAGATCTACTTAGATCTACTTCTCCACTTCTCTAAATTTCTTGTATTTATGCCCATTATGGGTAGATCTAAGCATGTGGATGCCAAATATGATGATATTTGGTCTTGATCTTGCTAGGAGAAGAGATATAAGGTGGGTTTTTGAAGAATCAACTCAGTTTTCTTGTGCGTTCTCCGTTTGTTAGGGTTTTGGTGAAAAACTTTGAGGTAGGAGGCTTCACTCTCGACTCCTATTGTTATAATTGTTTGGATTAGATTCAAATTGGTTTATTTCAATGGATTTGACTATAAAAATCATAGAATAAATCTTCCTTTGTGATGATTTATGGTTTTTATGAGATTGTGAAATCTTGGTGAATTGTTGTGCAAAGTAATTTGCCTTATTGAATTTAAAATGTTGATTTTAAATTATGGTTTTTCTGAAACTGTATATGGTTTGATGAAAAATGTGTTTTCAATAAAAAAGGTGTTTTATTGAAATGATTCTAATGGAAATGGTTTTCAATAAAAAAGTGTTTTTATTGAAAGGGTGTTTTGGCATGATTGATTGGAATATTTAGTGTGTGTTCATATTGCATGTATAGGGCTTGGTTGAAATATGACCTTGTTCTCAGTTCCAAAGGGTTAATGGCACATGGAAAATATGAGGCTTGGTTGAAATATAACCTTGTTATCGGTGCCAAAGGGATAATGGGACATGGGGAAGGTGTGTGTTCATATTGCATTCAGGAAAGATAAGGGTTAGGGGTCTCCCCCATCAGTGTTGGGATGGATAAGGGTTAGGGCTCTACCCTGTCAAGAATTCATGTGCATTTGGGTTGGATAAGGGTAATAAGTCTCCCCCATCATGGTTGGGATGGATATGGGTTATGATTTCTCCCCTCTTCCAGGTAGCATGCATGGTTGGTTACATGGGTTTGTGGAAATGGTTGGGTATGCCAAAAGGGATATTGTGGAATGGTTCTAAAGCTTGTTTGGTTCTTGTTCTGGAAAAATAACTTTCTGGAAAATTGGTTTCAATTTCTCTTCGAATGCCTTTGGTTATGATTGGTTTTGGGAAATTGTTTATATTTAGTTATAAACTGCTTTTGAGAAAATGTTTTATATAAATTGATTTTATATAAATGTCGCTAACTCTTCTATCCTAGTGGCATGAGTAGGGAAGTCATTAGGGAAAACTTACTAAGTTTTATAATCACCCTTGCTTTGACACTTTGGTGCTTTTGCAGATGTCGTATTCAGAGACACAGGTAAAGGTAAAGCATCTTATTGCTATTGGATTGTGGTGATGCTTGAGAGATGTTGTGGAGCGTGGAGTGTGTGGAGAAAGGAGTCATGGTGTATTTTGAGAGTCTTGAGTTGTTCATCCACTTTGTACTTTGATTCTTGGTTTGGTCTTCTATTGTTGTGTACTTGATGTGGTTTGACATAAATGAAGTTGTTTAGTTGTCATTATTTTGTTCATGCTTCATATAGTGAATTTTTGGTTATGATTGGTTGGTTTATGGGTTATTTCTTAAAGTGTAAATCGTCCCCAATGTGTATTTGAAACCATTCGTCATTTATTTCTAGCCTTTGGTATCTTGGGGATGTCTCTTAAGGCCTAATAATGACTTAACCAAGTTATAATAAATAATAGAAATCCACTTCCATGAATTGATGATTTGTTTGACCAGTTGAGGGGAGCCCAGTGGTTCTCCAAGATTGACCTGAGGTCGGGATATCATTAATTGCGGGTGAAGAAGGAAGATATTACCAAAATAGCTTTCAGAAGCTGATATGGCCACTATGAATTCGTAGTCATGCCTTTCGGTCTAACGAATTCACCAGTGGTCTTCATGGATTTGATGAATCAGATATTTCAACGATATCTGGATTCTTTTTTTGTGGTGTTTGTAGATGATATTATGGTGTATTCAAAGACATGGGTGGAGCATGATAAACACTTGGAGACAGTGTGGGGGATCTTGAGGAATCAACGGTTGTATGCCAAATTGTCAGGGTTGGGGTGCGTTATCATGAAAGGAAATCACGTGGTTGTGTATAGATCACGACAGTTGAGGGTGGATGAGAATAATTACCAAACACATGATTTGGAGTTAGCTGAAGTCGTCCATGCATTGAAAACATGGAGACATTATCTGTTTGGTGAGAAATTTATTGTGTTGACGGATCACAAAATCTTGAAACACATTTTCTCACAGCAAGATTTGAACCTCAGGAAAAGGAGATGGATGGAGTACCTTCAGATGTTTGACTTTGACTTTATGTACACACCAAGAAAAGGGAATTCGGTGGCGGATGCATTGAGTAGAAATTCATATGCTCAGTTAGCGAAAGTATCTTCAGATGAATGACAATTGATGTCAGTCTTAGAAAACGTGCACGTGGAATGTGAAGACCGAGGTGATGTTGCTATTTTATTTTCATCTACACTTGTTCCTAATTTAATAAAGATGATCAAAGAAGCACAAACATTTGATGCAGAATGTCTGGATGTAAGTTCAAAACTCAGTGGTCGGGAGACCATTGATGGCTTGAAACTTGATGGGGGTTCAATTTTGTATTTCGGAGATCAGATGGTTGTACCTACGATTTTTTTAGGAATAACTCTTTCATGCTTACCAAAATTCAATATGGGCTGTACATCTAGGTACACCGAAGATGTATAAGGCATTGAAGGCATAGTTTTGGTGGAGTGACATGAAAAGGAAGGTGGCCGAGTTTATCTCGTGGTGCTTAACTTGTTAGCAGGTTAAAGCAGAGAATTAGAGACCAGCTGGTATTTTACAATATTTACCTATCTCAGTGTGGAAATGGGATCAGATAGAAATGGATTTTATTACAGGTATTCCAAGAACGGTCTGGAAACACGATGCCATTTGGGTGATAGTGGATCATCTAAACAAGTCACCCCATTTCATCTCAATCTGTGAAACTCATATGGAGGAAGATCTTTCAAAAATATATATCTGAGAATTGGTAAAGTGGCATGGTGTACCAGTGTCTATAATCTCATATAGATATCTGAGGATCACATCTCATTTCTGGAAATCATTACCGCAAGCCCTTGGGACTCAGTTGACGATGGGCATGACGTATCATCCTCATACGGATGGGAAATCCGAGCGGATGATAAAATTGTTGTAAGATATGTTGTAGGCTTGTGTAATGGATTTTGGTGACTCATGGGAGGATAATATACCCTTAGTGAATTTCTCATACAATAACATCTATCAATCCATGATACACATGGCTCCGTTTGAAGCATTGTATGGGCGTCATTGTCGTTCTCCACTATGCTGGGTGGAAACTGGTGAAACTTCACTAGTTGGGCCGAGCCTTGTCCAAGAATCAATGCAGAAGATTTAGTTTATTGGAAAGAGGATGGATACGGATCATAGTCATCAGAAATATTATGTAGATAACCATCAAAGACCGTTGTCATTTGTTGTGGGTGATCATGTTTTCTTGAGGATCTCTCCAAGGCTTGGACATTGTCGTTTTAGGAAGCAAGGCAAGTTATCTTCTAGATAAATTTTAACTTTTGAGATACTGGAATGAGTTGGAGATGTGGAATATTGGTTGACATTACCACCACCATTTAGTTCAGTGTATAATGTGTTCCATGTATCTCAGTTGAAAAAGTATCAGCCTGATCCTAACTAGGTGATCAGATGGGATCACGTTGACCTAGAGCCTGAAGCTTCATTGATACATATCCCGGTACAGATTGTGGATAGGCAAGATAAAGTCTTTCGTGGAAAAATCATCGGTCTAGTGCGGGTTTTATGGAATCATGTTTAGATTCAGGAAGAGACTTGGGAACGTGAAAAGGAAATGAAGGAGCAATGTCCAGAACTCTTTCAGTTGGCTGAAGGTTTGCTACTTTCCAAGGATCAAAAGACTAATGGTGGGGAGAATTTAGTACCCACAGTTTCTGGTATGTAACCACTTCTTGATGATTTTATTGGTTAAAAAGTAAAGGGTGATGAATGGGTGATTCAGCAGAACTTGTAATGAGTTTTGAGGAAAAAGGGGAAGTCACACAGGCAGCGCACGGTTTGTCTAAACCGTGCGGCCAAACCGTGCATAGTTGGTCTTAGAGGTAGTAGATTCTGCAAGGGTTGTGCACGACTTGTCTAACCATGTGGCCAAATCGTGTGAGAAGTGTGACCAGGGTAGTATCTAATGCACAATTTGTCAAACAGTGCGAACTAACCATGCGTGCACTTAAATGAGATCCTTAAATTGTGGATCTCACAGGTTTTTGCCTCTAAATGCCTCGTTTAATCTCCTAAGAGGACCAAACTCAGGATTTTAGTTCTCCTAATGTCAAGGAGGATTCTCCCATCATTTCAAAGTTGATCCAAAGGCTTCTCTTGGATAATCAAAGATGGATTCTTGAGGTATGTAATCGTTCTTCTTCGTTCTTGATCAGTTTCTTAGATTTACTTAGATCTAATTTTCCTCTTCTATCGGTTTCTTAGATCTATGCTCGTTATGGGTAGATCTAAGTGTGTGTATGCCAAATATTATGTGATTTGGTCTTGATCTTTCTAGGAGAAGAGATCTAAGGCGGGATTTTGAAGAATCAACTCGGTTTTATTGTGCATTCTCCATTTGTTAGGGTTTTCTTAAAAACCTTTGAGGTAGGAGGATTCAATATCGAATCCTCTTGTTAGAATTGTTTAGATTATATTCAAATTGGTTTATTTGAATGGATTTTATTGTGAAAAGTGTATAATAAATCTTCTTTTGTGATGATTTATGGTTTTTATGAGATTGTGAAATCTTGGTGAATTGTTGTGAAAAGTAATTTGGCTAGTTGAATTTAAAATGTTGATTTTAAATTATGGATTTTCTGAAACTATAGATGGTTTGATGAAAAATGTGTTTTCAATAAAAAGGGTGTTTTATTGAAATGGTTTTGATGGAAATGGTTTTCATTAAAAAGGTGTTTTTATTGAAAGGGTGTTTTGTCATGATTGATGGGAATATTTGGTGTGTGTTTATATTGCATGTACGGGGCTTGGTTGAAATATGACCTTGTGCTTGGTTCTAAAGGGTTAATGGAACATGATAAATACAAGGATTGGTAGAAATATGACCTTGTGCTCGGTGCCAAAGGGATAATGGAACACGAGGAAGGTGTGTGTTTATATTGAATTCGGGACAGATAAGGGTTAGGGGTCTCCCCCATCTGTGTCGAGATGGATAAGGGTTAGGGATCTCCCCCGTCAAGCATTCATGTGCATTTGGGTTGGATAAGGGTAAGAAGTCTCCACCATCATGGTTGGGATGGAGAAGGGTTTGGGCTTCTCCCCTCTTCCAGGTAGCATGCATGGTTGGTTTCATGGGTTTGTGGAAATGGTTGGGTATGAAAAAAAGGGATATTTTGAAATGGTTCTAAAGCTTGTTTGGTTATTTTTCTGGAAAAATTACTTGCTAGAAAATTGGTTTCAATTTCTCTTGGAATGCCTTTGGTTATGAATTGTTTTGGAAACTTGTTTATATTTAGTTATAAACTGCTTTTGAGAAAATGTTTTATATAAACTGTTTTTATATAAATGTGGCTAACTCTTCTATACTAGTGGCTTGAGTAGGGAAGTCATTGGGGAAAACCTACTGAGTTTTATACTCACCACTGCTTTGTCACTTTGGTGCTTTTGCAGATGTTGTATTCTGATACACAGGTAAAGGTAAAGCATCATATTACTAGTGGCTCGTGGTGATGCTTGGGAGATGTTGTGGAGCATGGAGCTTGTGGAGCACAGAGTCGTGGTGTCTTTTGATAGTCTTGAGCTGTTCATACTCTATGTACTTTGATGCTTGGTTTGGTCTTCCACTGTAGTGTACTTGATGTAGTTTGACATAAATGAAGTTTTTTAGTTGTCATTCTTTTGTTCATGCATCATATAGTGAATGTTTGGTTATGATTGGTTGGTTTATGAGTTATTTATTAATGGGTAAATCATCCCCCAACTTGTGTTTGAAACCCTTCGGAATTTATTTCCAGCCTTTGGTATCTTGGGGATGTCGCTTAAGGCCAAGTAATGATTCATTGTACTCTCAAGCCAATGAGAATTGGCGGGTCATTACAAATAACCATATTGAAGATATATAGAATATGTATATTTAAGAACAATATAACATCCAATGAAAAAATGATCATAATAAATTTAATGTTCTATGATAAATTTCATGACCACAAAATTAATGAAATACAACTTTTAATTCATCAGAAATATTGGTTCTATAATAATATCAAGTAATTAAGAAAAAGATAATTATTAAAATAATCTTTTAGATTTATATGTAAATATATAAAAAACTTGTATAAAAATCTAAATATCATAAAATGGTTATGGTGGTGGGAAAATATGTTAATGCTGTATATGTCAAAAAGAAACATTCTGTTTTACTTTTATTTAAAGGGTGTTGAAAATGAAATTTTTAGAAAATAATCTTGAATGATTTATTTAAATCCTTTTAATATTAAAAGGTAACATAAATATCATTAATAATTTATTTTTTCAAAATAATAAGGAATTTTGTTATTTTTTTTGAAAAAATAGAGTTTGGGAAGAAAAATATATCTGATCAAAAGAAAAATAAAATCAACTTTTCTATTAAACATTTTATTTTTTGATTCAATTAACCAAGTGAGGGAAATATGGAAGAAAATATGGAATATTATTAAATATAAAAAGGATAAGAAAATATATAAGGTTTATGGGGGAAATATTATAAGATTCCTTTAATGAATATATAATCAATCCCAAAAGAAAATATGTTTTCAAAATAAATTATTACCTATTTGGGTTCTTTTAAATTATAACCCCTAGAATGAGTAACTTTAATTAAAACCATAATCATAATTAATAAATATATATTCATGATAAATATAATAATGGGGTGTTATATACACCAGATAAAAAATAAATAGAATTATAATACTAAATATATCTCAATTGAGTGAAATTGGGACAAAATCCATTACCTCAAGCTTGAATAATCTTGTAAGTTCATTTGACCTCCTATATTGTAAATTTAGTTTTATTATAATTATATAAAATAACTATATACATATATATATATATTATATTTTATGATACTTTTATAAAATTTTATTACCCATTTTTTAATAATCTTTTTTATTATCATTATTTTGGGTGTTACTTATTCATTTTTCATGCATGTTTTGATTTGGTGTTGTAGGTATTTTTATATTGAAAATGGTTCCATAATATATAATATTTTATTCATGGTATAAATATAAAATATGTATATATATAGAGTCATCCATAAATTATAGTGATAGATAAATGGATTACACTGTTCATAGAGACGGTAGGTCGCAGGTATGCGTGAACACTACTTTCACATTTTGACGGATGTATTGAATGAAAAGGATAATAATAATTTAAATTTTAAAAAATATTATTATATATTATATATCATATATATTCATTAAATATATCTTTATTAACATCCATGTAAAGTGTAAATGAAAAAAAGATCACATTGCTTCATGGAGGTGATAGTCCACACGAACACACAAGCAACATTTTCATTATAAAACAGATGGTAATTCTGATATTATAATTAAAAATAATAATTATGTCATAAAAAATATATATTTATTATTTAAAATTTTATAACTATCCATGTAAAGTGCAAATGAAAAAATTACACCGCTAAGTGGAAATGGTAAGACATACTTATGAATGAGCGATGTTTTCACTTTTTGTAGGATGGAAAAGAGATGGAATTTAATTGTAACATAATAATAATAATAATGTATAATTATATTTATGATACTATATTTATTATTTTAATATGGATACAATAGATTTATAGGAAGTTTAAGATGAAATAAATTTGAAAGAGTTGGTTAATATGAGTACCACTTCTTCGGTAGGTTTCCTTGAGATACATTCTTATTGATCCTTAGAATAATATTTTAATAACAAAATAACCTTTAATTAAGGGATAAGTAAGTTGAGAATGTAATAGGATAGAGGATATCTTGGATAAGATGATAAAAGTGGTGTACAGAAAAGAGATAGGGGAAATCCTTTTATATTTGAGGGGAGGGGAATTATTGGAATTTCTCAATGTATTAAAATAGTATAAATTTTATTTCATTTCAAAATCACTCTAAATTGATATCAGTTGCATATAATATGATAATTATTCTAAATAATCTCATAAAATAAAATTTGGATAAGTTTTTGTGACTTTTTCTCCCTTATTTTATTATTTTAACCCTTGTTAATTCTTTTGGCAATTATCAAAATATTAAAGTTTTCTAACATTTGAGGGTGATCAATGTTATCATAAATGGGAAATAAAACCATAAATTTTACATGGATGATTTTTTCAACCATATAAAATTAATTTGGCTGAATATAAGATTAAAATTATTTTTAAATCATTTAATAAAATATTATTTACTATAAAATATTATTAATGTAATTTTGGGAACTATTAATTTAGTTTTAATTTGAAAATAACCTAATAGAAAATAAACTTGAATACAAAACATTAAAAAATAACTAATATTTTAAACTCATCTATAAAATTCATGAAACACAAAAATTATCCTAATTTGAATTATTTTTAATATTTTTAGTGTGATTTATTTTATATTTATATCAATTAAAGAAATACTGTATTGGTATTTAATATGAATTTGAACTAATTATTCAATAACTAAAAAATAAAAATAAATTTCCACAAAAACAAATTAATTCATAATTCAAATAAGAATTTAAAACTAAAAACAATCCCTTTTTTCATTATGAAAATATATTAAAGTTATTAAAGTCAAGCGAGTGAAATTTTTTATTTATTATTTTCATAAAATAATATAAAATAAAAAATCAAAGATAAATTAAAAATGTCATATTTTAAAATTTTTGATGATTATTAACCATTTACCCATGTGATAAATTTTACCGTGGTTACTATTCAAAATGCTTAAAAATAAAAGAGACCTATTTACCATATTTAAAGCTCATAATTCCAAATATGGAATTTTTTTTAATCAAATTTGATCTATATAAGTGGAAAAAATTCAATTTATAAAAATTCTACTAATCATAGAGAAAGACGGTTTTCAAAAAAATTCCTTTTTAATGTAAAATTATTTTTATACCAAGAATAATTATAACATTGATAAAAATTTAATAAATTAAATTATTTTTTTAAAAAATAAACTATTGTAATTTTAATGCCAATCCAAATCGAAATAAATATTTTAAAATATTATAAAATACATTTTTATTTAAAAATAAATATTTTCATTATTCTCCAAAAATATTATATTTTTTAGAAAATTAAAAAAAGTGAAACCTATTGTAATATTTA
The DNA here is from genome assembly GCA_963277665.1 of Viscum album. NCBI lineage: Eukaryota > Viridiplantae > Streptophyta > Magnoliopsida > Santalales > Viscaceae > Viscum > Viscum album. The sequence continues at coordinate 1,223,116,743 of OY728156.1, read as the reverse complement.
CATGATGATATAATTATCACATAATAATATCTTAGGTGTTTTTCATGGTTTGTTTAATATGGTGTTGCGTGTAAATAAATCTATCAAAGAAATTTTATTTAATAATATTGCATAAAATATTGGATAGCTACATTATACCACCTTATAAGAGTTTCAACCTAATAATTACATCACTCTGATAAAAAATGCTGATAATTATGCTTCATCATATCCTCAGGGTTTCATGAATATTCCTTAAATTTATGGTTTCATAAAAAATCTTTAACCAGATGAGTGGTCTTGTTTTGTAGCATTTTCTCTCTATGATAAAAAGTCTCCCTAGTTTTTTCCTCATAAGATAGATCTTATCTATAGGTAAAATATTTTAGTTCCATTTATGTTAAGGATTAGGTATGCAATTCATCAAGAGTGATACATTGAACACATAGTGAATATGATAACGATTCTGTGGAAGAGCCAAACGATAATTTACCATCATGATAGGATAAAAAATTTCAATTGGATTGATATATCCAATGCTTAGTTTTCCCCTATTTATAATCTAATTACCTTCTTCTAAGGATACTTTCATAGGAACACCTTATCACTAAATTAAAACTCGAAATATCTTTGATGGTTTTTAGTCTACCTTTCTTGTGGACTATCAGCTAACATTATGTATTGTTAAATGGACCTGACATTCTATTTCATTTCCTTAGTGAGATAAGGTCTCAATAGCTTTATTTATACCACATTATCCCAAAACATTAGAGTTTTACACTTCATTTCATAGAGGGATTCCAAAAAAGCTATTTAAATTCTCGATTGAAATCTATTATTGTAAGAAAATTAAACTAAAGAAAGGTTTTGATCCTGAACAGATTTTAAATCCATAAAAAAAGCTATAAATCTATAATCTAGAGTTTTAATGGTCTTATTAGACTGACCATATGTCTGGGGATAATAAGCATAACTAAAACTCAACCCTATATCAAGATCCTAATAAATGATTCTTCAAAACATTGAGGAAACCGTTATATCCCAATAAAATATGATTTAGAGTGGTACTGTATATAATATCAAAGATTTATTAATGTACAACTCAGTAATCTGATCAGGGGAGAAATATTATCTAATGGAAAAATGTGATAATTTTTGAAGGCGATCGACTAGAAACAAAATAAAATTATTACCATTAGATGTTTTGGGGAGTTTTATAATGAAATCCTTGGTAATGGTTTCAATTTTCATTCTGGCCTGGGTAATGTTTGTAATATCCCCTTAGAATTATTTCATTCATCACTAACTTTCTGACACATTAAGAATCGAGATATATGCTCTGTAATATCACATTTTATTTTATCCCTTGAGAAATATTATTTTAGATCTCTATACATTTTCGTACTTCCAGGATGAATAGAGAATGATGAACCATGATCTTAATCCAATAGATCTTTCTTTATGTATGGTATTTATGATACACATACATGGTTCTTGAACCTTATTACTCTAACAATATCATACTGGAACTTGGGAACATTCCTCACCATATTTTATAATTCTATTAATTTATTTTACTACTTCGCAATCCCTAAATGGGTGAAATGATGAACATTTTTCTATGAAAGATAATATATTCTCCCTTTTCTAAATATTTCAGGTATATCTTCTGTAGATATTTAAATCATGGATCTCTTTAAGTCCTCACCATGGAAAATCTAGCCTGATTTTTTTAAATTAAATTACTATCCACCTTGTTCACCTTCCCTGGGTGGTAATATATTGAGTATTTATAATCTTTGATCAAATCCAACCACCTTATCTAGTGAATATTCTAATATTTCTATGTAAATATATACTTCAAGATTTTATGATTAGTATAAATATCACTCCTTCTACCATACAGATAATTCCAATATCGACCTGAATGGTTATAAATAAAAGTCTACTTTCTATTTAAATTAAATGTCTCATTATACAATATGGGCATGTATTTATTTGGATTTATTATACCCTATTATATTTTAATGACATTTATGAATCATTACTAGTGATAATATAGCTACTGAACAATGATCACATGATTAGTATAAATATAGGGTTTTAACAAATCCTATTTTCATAGAAAAAGGAAGTGTTTTCCTCCAATAGTAGGATCATACCCTATGAAGCCCATTTATCAGAGCTTATGAGGAAGATACCATCACTGAAATTTTCTCTTGACCAAGACCAAGATGATATCCAATTACTTAAGTGTGATTGAAACCATTTACCTAAGAAGTTCATGCTCATCAAAATCATAAACCAAACCTTTTTCACCGAGCCACCCCATAAATTCCCCACCATCATGCACTTTACCCTTAGTACATTTTATAGTGTATTAAAGGGATATGTATCAAAACCATAATAATATGAATATTAATTTTGTATTTTAAATATAATAATTTTCAAATTTTCTTCTTATCATTACATTATAAACGATTTTTGGTTTTTATACAATGAAAAAGAAATTTTATTTTTAATTAATGTTCAATTTTTATTAAGACATTAATTTTGATGAATTAATGTATTTTTTAAAATAAATACTATTTTAATGAAATATTATTAGTAAATTGTGGTTATTAAATATAAAAGATCAGAAAATTTTCATGAATTCAAATGCCATTTTTATAAGGGTTCGAAAACCCTTATTTTAAAAAAGCGATTCATTTTTTAAAAATATCAATTCTTATTTTAAAAGTAAAAAATAAAATATATTCAACATTATTTTTTGAAATGAATATTTTCTTGGAATTAGCAGAACTAAAGTATCTGATGGTGAATTTTTCTTAATTTTGGGAGATAATCTAATCTTTTCATAAAAATTAAATATCGTATAAATATTCGGTGTGTATTATAACATAATAATGACCTGAAATTGATGTAACAAATTAAATAAATGGTATACATTACCAATTATATGTTTTCAGTTTAAAATAATGTGATATTATGTTTATTTGATTAATTTTATAGTCTTTATGAATCCTCCAAAAACTATTAATATATTCTAAGGTTTTAAAATCATTTCTTTAAGAGTATGAATCACTTCGACATAAGCAAGGTTATTTATTTATTAAGTTAGTCCCATGGAATTTGAAAATAATGAAAGTAGCTCCCATTTTTTGGAAACATGGTAAAAATACATGGAAAGGTTTGTAGTGTTTGTTATTTTATTATATAGAGTCTAAAACCTATGTTTGAGAAATGATAAAAAATTCCCCACTCATTTATTATATAAAACAACCCATGATCCCATTTATTCTCACTCAAAATCCTTTTATAACTTCCTTACTAAAACCTACCATCTATAGAGTCCTCCCAAGGTGCCCTCAGTCTCTCAATAAGCTCCTCCCAAGCATTTGGAGTCACACTCTCAAGGTAATGGATCCTCCCATTCTTCCCTTTATTAATGTTTTGTTATTATCTTATGCATTAAATTTATAATTCATAATGACAAGATATTTTTCTACATGTACCTATTACTTCAAATTTAATGTAAAAATGTTGATATATCCTATTCACTCTCATAATCATGTTTTATGAATTTTTAAGTGATGCCATTATGCTGCCAAAATTTCACCATAATTTTCCATGCCAAAAAAATTGTGTAGTGAATACCATACCCATTTCCAATCAATGGTGTTCAAATTTATACACTTATACTTCTTTTACATCCAAATTAAAAGTATTTATTCCACAATCCTTGATCATGGAGTAAAATATGATGATGAATGAATCCATGTTGTATGATCTACATGGTATACATAAGCCTGAGAATAAAATGAAAGTGAAGAGTGTGTATGAAATTATATAGAACTCCAATGAATTGGGTAATGTTTTGTATCATGAGATGTAAGGTTGTAATAGTGAGTAAACCTAATTCCTTTAAGGTAATTTTTCCATCATGATGTATTGGAAGTTATCCTTGAACTATGTTTATGCTGTAATGTTTTTAGTTGTTGCGATATTTACTATGTTTTCTTTATGGTTATCATGCTATATCAAGAGTCATTTTTCATGTTTAATATTATTACTCATTTTATTTTCGATTTATATTCCTATTATATAACATTTATTATTTTCTTTATTTTATGCCTTTTTATTCCTTTATCGATCTTTATAGCTCACCCCTTTCTTATGTATGTCCCGAGGTTATCCCATAAAGTTTTATGTTTGATAAAATATTATGATCATGTTAAGTAAGTTTTCAATAAATTTGATGGATTCCATATTTTTAGTTGTTATGTAATGTAACTAATTCCCAAATAAACTATACTTTTAGATCTTCTTGATTTTTAATGTGTAATATTCTATAATAAATTATGAATTAATGTGAAATAAAGAGAAGCGTTTTCATAGTTGGTATCAAAGGAAAAGTGTAGTCATTTTTGGGATTATGATTAAAAAACTATAGATAAAGCCTTAGGGATAATACTAAGTATAATAAAATATCCCCAGATTTTTCTAAGTATAGAGTAAGTGGTTTATCAAGAAAATACATCCCTCTCTAGATACAACATGTGGATGTGGCTCTAGAACAGATATACATAATGATAAAACCTGAAAACACAGAGTTGGGAAAGAATAAATTGGGAAGTTGTGGAAGATAATTGGCCTTACTGGACACTTGTTTTGACACACCCATGATAAATTATTTGGTAAATTCATAAGCTCATTATGAACCATTATTAAGGGAAGCCAAAAAATACCCCTAATAATATATTTTAGGAAATAGATCATAGGTAACCTAGATTAAATCCTAAAATTTTTAAGTTAACTAAATATAGGTAATTTATAAGTTATATATTTAATTTCAATAGATTCTCATTTATTATTTTAATAGTTTAAAAATTATCATCCCTAATTTTTCCTTTATTCTAGACAATGACTAAAATAAGAGGAATCACATAAAAAATCACTATGATGACTGCCCCAATGAGATTACAAACCCAATGGGAGTGGGAATTATAAACCTTATTACTATACTATCTCAGGTAACATAGGGTTTGAATAGAAACCTAGGTCACGAGGAGCATCCAAATCCCCCTAAGAAAGAAAAATCTGTAATTGAGTCCCTTATGCGATAAAGTTATCTAAATTTAAATGTATCATCTGATCCCTTAATCATGGTACACTAGATCAAATCCATTCAGAAGATTTTTTCTAGCCTTTAATAGTATAAACAAGAGAAGGTTATAATAATTGTTTATTGTTTTGTGAGATAAGCTGATCAGTGGTTGAAAGTGATCAAGAATATGAATCCTGAGGAAGAGATTAAAGCTTTGGTGTGGAAGGAATTATAGAAAAATGTTTTTAGATTTATATTTCCCTTCACACTCCATGTCTAACTATTAAAAGGTAATTTTCTTTTCCTTAAGAAAAAAGATAATGAATCTATCATTGCATACAAGGAAAACTTCACAAGAATTTCATGATATGCCTTCACCTTTGTTGTTACCCCCAAATGCAAGGTTGACTACATCTTTGGTGGGCTAAACCCTAACCAATTTTTTTTTCTGTCAATCTAATAATTTTATAACGACCCATACTTTACATACATTGCTATTAATTCATAATTGAAGCATACTTATTACAACATATAAAAAAACCATGATAGGACCGTATAGGTATAGTGTCTATAGAAACTGGGAAACATAAACAACTGGTTCATAAAGCATCTACATTGTCTCCCATTTATTTCATCATATCTAGATTCCCTTTTGGCATATCCTACTTAATACACTTCTTCCTGACCTAGGGAAAAGAAAACCTACAAAAGGGTGAGCTCAAATGATCAGTAAGGGTAAACAAAAGAAATATCAATCACATCATATTCATAAAAACATAACATTTTGAGAATCTTAACCTGCAAAAGAGATAATAATATCATAACATGGGATAAATCATAGTAGTGAAATGTAATCCCAATAATCATAACTAAAAACATGAAAATTTATGTCATACACAAATAATCATAGAAAATCATTTCTTATTAGTCAAGACTCATTTCCAAGACTATCATAGCAGACAAAGTCCATTTATGAATCGAGTTCACTCCTCGTTCCAGTCCTGTATCACTGAACCGGTTTAACTTGCCATTCCAGCCATGTCTATATCATGAGATATAAATCTTTACCCAATGCATTGGAGGGAGATATAGGTCCCACCCATATCATAATGAAACCATTCTTATGTGTTCCACAAAATCATAAATCATACATCATAGCATAACCCATGTAATAAAAATGGGATTCTTAAACATCATGACATCATAAAACAATTCACATAAGATAAAGGACTTCATAAAAATAATTCAATCATAACATAATCAAATAAATGTAATAATAGGGATAGAAACAGAATCCTATATTATCTTATATGGAAAATTATTTTGACAAAACACTTGAACACCATTCTTGAGGAAAATATCCTTTCTACTTCAAAAACATTTTTCCATTATTAACATGTCATAAAATTTTAAAATAAAAGATTTTAATTAAAAATAAACTTGAAAACTTTTAAAGGAAACTTCATGGAAATAATTTTCTATGGAATCATAAAAATCCATTCATTCTGTATATGTTAAGAAAAACATTCTTCTCATACTTTCACCAGAAAAGTCAAAAAGTATCTCTTACTGAAAACGAAAATATATTCCTTTCATATCTTTTACTAAAAATTGACCAATAGATAAAATTGTATTTTAAAAAATTTTTAGGAGGATAGAAATAATATTACATATTGAGAAAACATGGATTTGGATGATAAATATTCCCCAGTAAAATCTGAAGTATAAATAATCTCGGATAAAAAATGAGATTGTGATATTTTCCATTACCTTAGGCCCGATATTCTTCGTACGTATCCAAACCTCCTGTATAATGATTTAAATAATGTCATTGAATTATTACAGAATCATATTAATTGTTATGATATCATATATGGTCATGTTCTTATCTTCTTATTAGTAATATTTCATTGCTACTTGTTATTCGGGTGTTCATTGCTTTATGTTCTTATGCATGTTTTGTCGAATAAATTCAAGTTCCTATTTTTAGGTGATAGATACTGCATTTACAGAATGGTTTTTGTGTAATATATATCATATTTATTCATTAAATTTATTTATATAACTGTGGTTTAATGAAGATCATGTAGAACGAGTCGCATCACATAGTGGAGACGGTATGCCGTAGATACGCACGAGCAATGATATCATTCCCATAATTATTGAATGGTATTGGAGTGGATGATTGAATGTATCAGAATTATTATCATGTTATTATAATCATATATAGTTATTCTTTACACCATTATACCTATCCATGAAAGGTGGTGGTGGAAAACAGATTACACCACGGTGTGGAGACGTTATTCCGTACGTACGCACATGGGGTGATTTCATTTTCTGTAGGATGGATAAAAGGTGAAATAGGGTTGTTTAATATTTATAATAACATATAAAAATATGAGTTATACTGATGTAATTAACTTATGATTAAAAAAATAAATAAGAAGAAGTAGAAGAAAAAATAAATTGGAAGGAATCGGTAAAGGATATTACCTTTTCTTTGACGCGCCTCTTCTTAACCTCCTATTAGGGCACTAATGTTGGTCTTTGAAGAAGGAAAGGACCTATAGAATATTAATAGGGGAGTTGAGATGAGTAATGGTCATGTTTTGGCCGAGCTTGAAGGCTCAAAGTTGTGTAAACAAGAGAGGGAGGAGGTGCCCTTTTATAAGGGAGGAGAGGGGAACCTTTGGAAACCTCAAAAATATTAATTTATAATAAATTCAAACCCCACTTAAAAACTTAAAAAATGACTCAAATATGAAGCTTAGATAATATAAGGTTGTAATCTCATCAACCAATAAAATTTAGACATGTTGGGAATTTATTTTAAACATTATAAACTTGATTTATCCTTATTTAATCTATTTAATTTTATTTGTGGTAATAAGATTATAAATTTTAAATTGTTATAAATAATTACAAATGTGTTGTGAATTGTCCATAATTGGATAATGTATGACATTTTAGACCATATAAAATTTAATTTATAATTTATAAATATTTTTGTGATTTTTAAACAATTTTAAAATATGTTATTTTTATAAAATAACAATAGTGTCAATTTTCACACTATTCATTTATTTTAATTTAAATAAAATCTAAACAGAGGATATATTCGAACCAAAATATTTAATAGATTCCTAACATGTCATAGTCATCTATAAAATTCTTGGATCACATTAAATAGTTCATATAATATTTATTTTAATATTTTTAAAACCATTTATTTCATATTTCAATCAATCAAATAATTTCAACTTTACTACTGTGTCATCATTAATGATAATTATTTAATACCTAAAAATTATAAATAAATTTACATGATGTATATAGTTGTATTATATTTCTCTATACTATTCATGTTCAATGTTTTATGAAGTTTATCACTAAATTAAAATTATTACACTTATAAGATATAAGAGAGTGACATGTTTTCACTTTCTTTGGTTTTAATTATAATTATATCATTTTCATGGTCAATAGTCCATGAAAAGAATATAATATGACCCTTAGGTGATATTGGTCGACTTTTATTCATCCAATAAAATTTTTTCTGGTGTTAGGGTAATTTTATAATCTTATTTTTACCCTTAATTATCCGATTTACCTTTAACTGTAGTAAATAAAAATTACCGTAGTTACTATTCATAATGTTAAAAAAAAATAAAAGTAAACTATTAACATAATTAGAACCCACCTAATCCAAATATGGAATCCATCTTTTCAAAATTAAAAATACATAATATGCAGTAATTAATTTAAAATTAATCCCGTTGTTAAGAAAAACAGGTTTTAAAAGTTAAAACATTCTCAAAGATTGAAATGTTTTTGTCTATGAAATCAATGTAAAATTTATGCTAATGAAATACATTATATTAAATGGTAAAAATATATTCTATTTATACATTAAAACCATCAAATTTTTATAATTTAACCATATAAATTATCTTGATGAAAAAGTTGTTTTGAAGAAAAATTTAGCGTATTTTTACTATTCATCAAAATATGAAAGTTATCAGAAAAGTATAAAATTTTTATCCAATGTTAATTTTTATATCCTGATTCAAAATAAGAAGTTAATTTTGTAAAATTTAACTTATAAACTTGTAAAAAATTAGATTTAAAATGGGTGTTCTATCAAAAGGCGGTAAAACTGCATTTTATGAAAAATACTTTTTTTATCCGAAAAACTGATTTTGTTTTCATACCTCATTGTAGAAAATGTCTAAGATGAATTATAATGTTATAAAATTCAAAATTCAGTTAATACTATTCATAACTACTAGTTTATAATATTATAATAATATATCGTTGTTTAGTGAAACTCGGTATTGCGTACAACGCAGGCTATGAAAGAAGGTCGCCCTAGCATGTAACGCAAGCCAAACTAGTGTTGTGTGTAGTGAAAGATTATTTTGTGTATAACATAAGAAATTAAAAAATATATTTCTCATAAAATCTCAGGGTGTTACATTCTACCCCCCTTAAAATGAATTTCTCCCTCAAAATTCGTCACTTCGTAACAAATAGATGGGGATACATTTAACTCATAATATCCTCAAGTTCCCATGAAGCTTCTTCAAATTGGTGGTTCCTCCATAAAACTTTAACCAAGCTAGTGGTATTATTTTGTAGAACTTTTTTACTACGATCTAGAATCTCTATCGGCTGTTCTTTATAAGAAAGATCTTGCTCTAGCGGTACAACTTCTGAGCTTAGTACATGTGAAGGATCAGGTATGTACTTTGTCAGGAGAGATACATGGAACAAATAATGATCTTGAGAGAGATTCAGTGGAAGCGACAATCGATAAGCTACCTTCCCAAAATGATCCAGTATTTTAAAAGGACCAATATACCTAGGGATTAGCTTTCCCTTCTTTCCAAATATCATTACTCTCTTCCAAGAAGATATTCGTAAGAACACTTTATCACCCACTTAAAACTCTAGGTATCTTATTCGGTTGTTGGCATAACTTTTTTGTCGACTCTGAGATGCTCTTATGTGTTGTTGAATAGATCTTAACTTCTCTGCCATCTCATCGACAAGATCAGGTCCTAATAGATTTCTTTCCCCAACTTCATCCTAGCAAGTTGGAGTTCTGCATTTCTTTCCATAGAGAGCATCATAAGGGGCCATCTCAATACTGGAGTGAAAGCTATTATTATAAGAAAATTCCACCAAAGGTAGGTGTTGATCCCAACCACCTTTGAAATACATAAAGCAAGCTCTTAACATGTCCTCTAGAGTTTGAATTGTCCTCTTAGACTGACCATCTGTCTAAGGATGATAAGCAGTGCTGAAAACCAACTCTGTATCTAGAGTATGCTGAAGACTTTTGCAAAACTTCGAGGTAAACCTAATATCATGATCTGATATAATGGAAAGTGGTACTCCATACAATCTTACCACTTCCTTCACATATATCCTGGAAAGCTGATCAAGAGATAAATCTTCTCTAATAGCAATGAAGTGTGTCGAATTTGTAAGATGATCAACTATAACCCAAATAACATTATTGCCTTTGGATGTTTTAGGAAGTCCAGTGAAAAATTCCATATCGATGTTTTCCCATCTCCATTATGGTATGGGTAATGGTTGTAACATCCCCTTAGACTTCTGTATCTCAACTTTTACTTGCTGAAAAACCAAGCATCGAGAGACATATTCAACAACATATCTTTCCCTGACATCCAACCAGAAGTACTCCTTCAGGTCCTTATACATCTTCATGATTCCAGGGTGAATTGAGAATGAAGAACTATGAGCTTCATCCAATATTTTCTTCTTTAATTCTGGTATGGGAGGAACACAAACCCGATTCCTGAACCTTGTTATTTCATCACAATCAATGTGAAATTCAGGAATATTTCTCACCTTCTTTTGTGACTCTACATCTTTTTTCTGTGCCTCTTTAATCTTCACATGTATAGATAATTTAACATTCATTTGAGAAAGATAAGATTTTTCCCCTTCCATTATAATCCCAAGATCCATCCTATGTAAATCCATAAATATTGGATCTTTTGAGATCCTCATCATGGATAAGCTAGCATGGACTTGTCGACTTAATGCATATGCCACCTTTTTTGCTTTCCTAGGGTGATAATGAATTGAGCAGTCGTAATCCTTAATCATCTCCAACCATCTTCTTTGGCGCATATTCAACTCCTTTTGTGTGAAAATATACTTTAAATTTTTATGATTAGTATAAATATCACACCTTTCACCAGAAAGACAATTCCTCCAAATCTTTAATTCAAAGATTACCACAACTAATTCCAAATCATGAGTTGGGTAATTTTTCTCATGGATTTTCAACTGTCACGAGGAATAAGATATCACCATATCGTTTTGCATGAGAACACACCCCAATAACTTCTTGGATGCATCACTATAGATCACAAAAATTTCTCCACTACACGGCAGTGTGAGCACAGGTGCACTGGATAAACTTCCTTTTAACTCCTTGAAATTCTCTTCAAACTCCTCCGTCCAAACGAACTTAACTCCTTTTTGAGTCGACCAGGTGAGTGGATTAGATAATATTGAAAAATCTTTCACAAAACGTCGATAATATCCAGCCAAACCAAGAAATCTTCTGATCTCAGTTACTGTTGTTGGTCTCGACCATCTCTTGATAACCTCTGTTTTTGCTGGATCCACAGATATACCCTCTTTTGAGTTTATGTGACCCAAAAATGAAACTTTTTGAAGCCAAAATTCCCAATTGGTAAATTTGGCAAAAAGATTTCTTTTCTTAGGGTCTTTAGTACAATTCCCAAGTGATATTCATGTTCTTCCTTACTCTTTGAATAGAAAAGAATATCGTCTATAAAGACTACCACCAAATGATCACGATAGTATCTACAGACTCTATTCATTAGATCCATGAAGATACCAAGGGAATTAGTAAGACCAAATGGCATCACTATAAATTCATAGTTTCCATACCTTGTACGGAAAGCCGTATTTGCTATATCCTCCCTTTTGACCCTCAATTGATGATACCCTGAACGAAGATCAATCTTGGATAAGTATTGAGCTCTGTGTAGTTGGTCAAATAAGTCATCAATCTGTGGGAGATGATATTTGTTCTTGATAGGGATCTTGTTAAGTTCTCGATAATCAATGCAGAGTCTTATTGATCCATATTTCTTCATAACAAACATAACAGGTGCTCCCCATGGTGATGCACTAGGGCATATGAATCCATTATCAAGATTCTCTTGGAGTTTCTTCTTCAATTACTGCAACTCAATTGGGGACATTCTATATGGTGTCTTTGAAATTGGCATAATACCCGGTACGAGTTCTATTGAAAACTAAACATCATGATCTGGTGGAAGACCTAGAAATTCCTCTGGAAAGACATCATAAAACTCCCATACAATGGGCATATTCTTTATCTTGAGTTTCTCTCCAAACATTTGAGATAAATAACCTTCATTTATTAGAATCAAGACCCATAAGATGGAAGAAATTTCCATTGGAAGGTTATATTCATCCTTTCATCGATAGATGATCATAGATTGATCAGGAATATGAAATGTGACTTCCCTTCTTTGGAAGACGATATGAGCACCATATAAGGAAAGAAAATCCATGACAAGAATCACATCAAATTACACTATAGGAAGGATCACAGATTTGCAGGAAGCACTTTCCCACAAACATCAATTGGAGAAGAATTATAAACAATTGATGCAACCGTTGTGCCATTAAGAGTTGTCACAACTAACTCAACATCTAATTGTTGAGGTAGTACGTCAATACCCTTACAAAATTCTTCAGAAATAAAAGAGTGGGTGGATCTAGAATAAAATAAAACATTTTCTACTTTAGAGTTTATGGTAAGTGTACCTTTCACCACTTTGTTATCGTACTCCACATCGCCGATAGAAATTGCATGTGACTTTCCTTTGTCTTTGGACTTAAGAGTTTTTTGATGTCCATCATCATAAAAAACTCTTGGATTAGGGCATTGATTATCATATTTCACCATTTCCTTGTAATTGTAACATTGAAGTGTAGGAGGTGCATTATGTGTAGCCTTTTCTTTGCTCACATCACTATACATATTTTTCCCATCATTGCGACATTCAAATTCCCGATGACCTTCTTTTCCACATTTGAAAAATTTACTTGTCCCTTTAAGAGAATTCCCTCCATGTTTCTTTCCACACTTTGAGCATAAGGTAAAACTCATCTTCTTTTCAGTGTGGTCTTTATATTTCCCTTTGAATTCCATTTTCCTCTTCTTATCAAACCCATATGACTGATGGCTTACTCAAATATCCATATCAACCTGAGAGCACATCAAACAATTTCCTCATAGCTATTGAAGCCCCGTATGGATAAATCCCTTCGAAGAATTGGTTTTAAGACACTAAAGAATCGATCGATCTTACTCTCATGTTGGACAATAATTCTGGAAGCGTACCTTGCAAGTATTGTAAAATTTTCTTCGTATGTACCAACTGATTCATCATTCTTTTTCTTTAGTTCAAGAAAATCCTTCTCTATCTTTGTTCGAAGAATATAAGGGAAGTACTTATTGAAAAATAAGTTATTGAACTCATCCCATTCCATGGACTCAATTTCATCTTTTTTCCTAGTATTCTTGATAAGTTTCCACCATTGATCAGCTTCAACTTCTAAACGATATACTGATAAGATGACTTTATCATGTTCAGAACATTGCAGGACTGAAAATATCTTTTCAGTGGTACTAATCCATTATTTAGCCACTAATGGATCACAAGACCCATTGAATGAAGGTGAACACTACCTCATGAAGGATTAAACAGAATTTTGCTCTTTCCTTTGCTCGTTTGGAAGTCCTGCATGATTCATAGATTGAGAAAGTTGTGTGAGCATGGCTACAATATTTTTCATTCCAGCTCCCATAATGTTTGGTTGCTCAGAGAGACAATCATTTCATTGCCCGTCGCATTCGGCATTAACCCGATTCCTTCAGGTTCCAGCCATTGACTAAAAACAATAAGCATTGTGTGAGAAACACTAATCATAATAGGAAAACCACATAATAAAGAATAAAATTTCACACTTAAGGTATTATCATAGGTTATTAATGGAAATTTCTAAAACACGAATATTGTGTTCTATTCTTAGACATATCCTTAGGGTTCTTATTAAGGCTTTCACATCCTAGTTTCCAAAGGGTGAGTATACCTTTCCTCTGATACCAACTATAATGAAACATACTTTACATACATTGTTATTACTTTATAATTGAAGCATACTTATTACAACATATAACAAAACCATGATAGGACTGTATAGGTATAGTGTCTTTAGAAACTGGGAAACATAAACAACTGGTTCATAAAGCATCTACATTGTGTCCCATTTATTTCATCATATCTAGAGTCCCTTTTGGCATATACTACTTAATACCCTTCTTCCTGACCTGGGGAAAAGAAAACATACAAAAGGGTGAGCTCAAATGTCCAGTAAGGGTAAACAAAATAAATATCAATCACATCATATTCATAAGAACATAACATTTTGATAATCTTAACCTACAAAAGAGATCATAATATCATAACATGGGATAAATCATTGTAGTGAAATGTAATCCCAATAATCATAACTTAAAACATGAAACTTTGTGTCATACACACATAATCATAGAAAATCATTTCTTATTAGTCAAGACTCATTTCCAAGACTATCATAGAGGACAAAGTCCATTTCTGAACCGAGTTCACTCCTCGTTCCAGTCCTATATCACTAAACCGGTTTAACTTGCCTTTCCAGCCATGCCTATCTCATGAGATATAAATCTTTACCCAATGCATTGGAGGGAGATATAGGTCCCACCAATCTCATAATGAAACCATTATTATGTGTTCCACAAAATCATAAATCATACATCATAGCATAAGCCATGTAATAAAAATGGGATTATTAAACATCGTGACATCATAAAACAATTCATATAAGATAAAGGGCTTCATAAAAATAATTCCATCATAACATAATCAAATCAATGTAATAATAGGGATATAAATAGAACCCTATATTATCTTATGTGGAAAATTCTTTTGATAAAACACTTGAACTCCATTCTTCAAGAAAATATCCTTTCTACTTTAAAAATATTTTTCCTTTCTTAACATGTCATAAAATTTTAAACTAAAAGAAGTTAATTAAAAATAAACTTGAAAACTTGTAAAGTAAGCTTCATGGAAATAACGTTCTATGGAATCATAAAAATCCATTCATGCCGTATATGTTAAAAAAACATTATTCTCGTACTTTTTCCGGAAAAGTCAAAAAGTATCTCGTACTGAAAATGACAAAAGATTCCATTCATATCTTTTACTAAAAATTCACCAATAGGTAAAATTGGATTTTAAAATTTTTTTATGAGGATATGAATAATATTATATATTGAGAAAACATGGATGTGGATGATAAATATGCCCCATTCAATTCTGAAGTGTAAACAATCTCGGATAAAAAAAAATGAGATTGTGAGATTTTCCCTTACCTTATGTCCGATATGCTTCATACATATCTGAACCTCATGTATAATGATTTAAATAATGTCATTGAATTATTACAGAATCATATTCATTGTTATGATATCATATATGGTCATATTCTTTTCTTCTTATTAGTAATATTTCATTTCTACTTGTTATTCGGGTGTTCATTGCTTTATGTTCTTATGCATGTTTTGTCGAATAAATTCTTATTCCTATTTTTAGGTGATAGATACCTCATTTACAGAATGGTATTTTTTTTAATATATATCATATTTAATCATTCAATTCATTTATATAATCGTGGTTTAATGAAGATCTTGTAGAACGAGTCGCATCACATCATGGAGACGGTAGGCCGTATATACACACGAGCGATGATATCGTTCCCATAATTATTGAATGGTATTGGAGTGGATGATGGAATGTCTCAGAATTAGTATCATGTTATTATAATAATATATATTTATTCTTTACACCATTATACCCATCCATGAAAGGTGGTGGTGGAAAACAGATTACACCACGGCGTGGAGACGGTATTCTGTATGTATAAACATGCAGTGATTTCATTTTCCGTAGGATGGATAAAAAGTGAAATAGGTTTGCTTCATATTTATAATAACATATCCATATATTAGTGGTACTGATGTTATTAATTTATGATGAAACAAATAAATAAGAAGAAGTAGAAGAAGAAATAAATTGGAAATAATCGGTAAAGGATATCATCTCTTTTTTGACGCGCCTCTTCTTAACCTCATATTAGGGAACTAATGTTGGTCTTTGAAGAAGAAAAAGAACTCTATAATATTACTAGGGGAGTTTAGATGAGTAATGGGTAGGGTTTGGCCGATATTGAAGGCTCAAAGTTGTGTAAACAGGAGAGGGAGGAGGTGCCCTTTTATAAGGGAGGAGAGGGGTACCTTTGGAAACCTCAAAAATATTAATTTATAATAAATTCAAACCCCACTTAAAAACTTTAAAATTGACTAAAATCCTAATATTAGATAATATAGGGTTGTAATATCATCAATAAATAAAATTTAGACATGTTGGGAATTTATTTTAAACTTTATCAACTTGATTTATCCTTATTTAATCTATTTAATTTTATTTGGGGTAATAAGATTCTAAATTTTAAATTGTTATAAATAATTACATATGTGTTGTGAATTGTCCATAATTGGATAATTTATGACATTTTCGACCATATAAATTTTAATTTATAATTTTTAAATATTTTTGTGATTTTTAAACAATTTTAAAATATGTTATTTTTATAAAATAACAATAATGTCAATTTTAAAACTATTAATTTATTTGAATTTAAATAAAATCTAAACAGAGGATATATTCAAACCAAAATATTTAATAGATTCCTAACATGTCATAGTCATCAAGAAAATTCGTGGATCACATTAAATAGTTCATATAATATTTATTTTAATATTTTTAAAACCATTTATTTCATATTTCAATCAATAAAATAATTTCAACTTCACTAGTGTGTCATCATTAATGATAATTATTTAATCCCTAAAAATTCTAAATAAATTTAAATGATGTATATAATTTTATTATATTTATGTATAATATTAATGTTTGAAGTTTTATGAAGTTTATCACTAAATTAAAATTATTACACTTATAAGATATAAGAGAGTGACATGTTGTCACTTTCATTGGTTTTAATTATAATTATATCATTTTCATGGTCAATAGTCCATGAAACGAATATAATATGACCCTTAGGTGATATGGGTCTACTTTTATTCATCCAATATAATTTTGGTAGGTGTTAGGGTAATTTTATAATCTTATTTTCACCCTTAATTATCATATTTACCTTTAACTGTAGTAAATAAAAATTGCCGTAGTTACTATTCATAATGTAAAAAAAATAAAAGTAACCTATTAACATAATTTGGACCCACTGAATACAAACATGGAATACATTTTTCAAAATTAATAACACAAAATTTTGAGTAATTAATTTAAAATTAATACCGTTGTTATGAAAAACGGGTTTTAAAAGTTAAAACATTCTCAAAGATTGAATTGTTTTTACCTATGAACGCAATGTAAAATTTATGATAATGACATAAATTATATTAAATGGTAAAAATATATTCTATTTATAAATTAAAACAGTTTAATTTTTATAATTTTACCATATAAATTATCTTGATGAAAAAGTTGTTTTTAGGAAAAATTTCGCGTATTTTTACTATTCATCAAAATATGAAAGTTATCAGAAAAGTATAAAATTGTTATCCAATGTTAATTTTTATATCCTGATTCAAAAGGAGAAGTTTATTTTGTAAAATTGAACTTATAAACTTGTAAAAAAATAGATTTAAAATTGTTGCGTCATCAAAAGACGGTAAAACTGCATTTTTTGAAAAATACTTTTTTTATCCGAAAAACTGATTTTGTTTTCATAACTCATTTTAGAAAATTTCTAAGATGAATTATAATGTTATAAAATTCAAAATTTAGTTAATACTTTTCGTAACAGATAGTTTATAATATTATAATAATATATCATTGTTTAGTGAAACTCAGTATTGCGTACAACACAAGCTGTCGAAGAAGGTGGCCCTAGCGTGTAACGCAAGCCAAACTAGTGTTGTGTGTAGTGAAAGATTCCTTTTCATATAACATAATAAATTTAAAAAAATATTTCTCATAAAATCTCATGGTGTAATAGTCTACCCCCTTAAAATGAATTTCTCCCTTGAAATTCGTCACTTCGTAACAAATAGATGGGGATACCTCTCGTAAATCATATCCTCAAGTTCCCATATAGCTTCTTCTAATTGGTGGTTCCTCCATAAAACTTTAACCAAGCGAGTGGTCTTGTTTCTTAGAACTTTTTCACGACGATCTAGAATCTCTATCGGCTCTTCTTCATAAGAAAGATCTTGCTCCAACGGTACAACTTCTGAGCTTAGTACATGTGAAGGATCAGGCATATACTTTCTCAGGAGAGATACGTGGAACACATCATGAACTTGATAGAGATTCGGTGGAAGCATCAATAGGTAAGCTACCTTCCCAACACGATCCAGTATTTCAAAAGGACCAATATACCTAGGGCTTAGCTTGCACTTCTTTCCAAATCTCATTACTCTCTTCCAAGGAGATATTTGTAAGAACACTTTATCACCCACTTCAAACTCTAGGTCTTTTCTTCGGTTGTCGGCATAACTTTTTTGTCGACTATGAGCTGCTCGTATGTGTTGTTGAATAGATCTTAAATTTTTTGCCATCTCATCAACAATATCAGTTCCTAATAGATTTCTTTCCCCAACTTCATCCCAACAAGTTGGATTTCTGCATTTATTTCTATAGAGAGCCTAATAAGGATCCATTTGAATACTAGAGTGAAAGCTATTATTATAAAAAAATTCCACCAAAGGTAGGTGTTGATCCCAACCACCTTTTAAATCCATAGAGCAAGCTCTTAACATCTCTTCTAGAGTTTTAATTGTCCTCTCAGACTGACCGTCTGTCTGAGCATGATAAGCAGTGCGGAAAATCAACTCTGTATTTAGAGTATGCTGAAGACTTCTCCAAAACATCGAGGTAAACCTCTGATCATGATCAGATATAATGGAAAGTTGTACTCCATGCAATCTTACCGCTTCGTTCACATATATCCTGGTAAGCTGATGAATAATTTTTTTTTCTCTAATAGCATTGAAGTGTGTTGAATTTGTAAGATGATCAACTATAACCCAGATAGCGTTATTGCCTTTGGATGTTTTAGGAATTCCAGTGACAAAGTCCATAGGGATGTTTTCCCATCTCCATTCTGGTATGGGTAACGGTTGTAGAATCCCCTTAGACTTCTGTCTCTCAGCTTTTAATTGCTAACAAACCAAGCATCGAGAGGCATATTTAGCAACATCTCTTTTCATTCCATCTCACCAGAAGTACTTCTTCAGGTCCTTATACATCTTCGTGCTTCCAGGGTGAATAGAGAATGAAGAACTATGAGCTTGATCCAATATTTTCTTCTTTAATTCTGGGATGGGAGGAACACAAACAAAATTCATAAAACTTATTATTTCATTACAATCAATGTGAAATTCAGCAATATTTCTCACCTTCTTTTGTAACTCTAAATATTCTCTCTGTGCCTCATTAATATTCAAATGTATAGATGGTTTAACATTCATTTGAGAAAGATAAGATTTTTCCCCTTCCATTATAATTCCAAGATCCATCCTTTGTAAATCCATAAATATTGGATCTTTTGAGATCCTCATCATGGATAAGATAGCATGGACTTATCGACTTAATTTGTATGCCACCTTTTTTGGTTTCCCAGGGTGGTAATGAATTGAGCAGTAATAATCCTTAATCAGCTCCAACCATCTTCTTTGGCGCATATTCAGATCCTTTTGTGTGAAAATATACTTTACATTTTTATGATCAGTATAAATATCACACCTTTCACCATAAAGATAATGCCTCCAAATCTTTAATGAAAATATTACCAAAAATAATTCAAAATCATGAGTTGGGTAATTTTGCTCATGGATTTTCAAATGTCGTGAGGCATAAGCTATCACCATATCGTTTTGTATGATAACACACCCCAATAACTTCTTGGATGCATCACTATAGATCACAAAAATTTCTCCACTACAAGGCAGTGTGAGCACAAGTGCATTGGATAACCTTCTTTTTATCTCCTTGAACTTCTCTTCACACTCCTCCATCCAAACGAACTTAACTCCTTTTCGAGTCGACTGGGTGAGTGGATTAGATAATAGTGAAAAATCTTTCACAAAACATCGATAATATCTAACCAATCCAAGAAAACTTCTGATCTCATTTACTGTTGTTGGGCTCAACCATCTCTTAATAACCTCTATTTTTGCTGGATCCATAGATATCCCCTTTTTGAGATTATGTGACCCAAAAATGAAACTTTTTGAAGAAAAAATTTACACTAGGTAAATTTGGCATAAAGATTCTCCTTTCCTAGGGTTTTTAATACAATTATCAAGTGATCTTCATGTTCTTCCTTTCACTTTGAATAGAAAAGAATATCGTCTATAAAGACTACTACAAACTGATCTAGATAGTCTCTAAAGACTCTATTCATCAGATCCATGAAGATAGCAGGGGCATTAGTAAGACCAAATGGCATCACTATAAATTCATAGTGTCCATACCTTCTAAGGAAAGCCGTATTTGGTATATCCTCACATTTGAACCTCAATTGATGATACCCTGAATGAAGATAAATCTTGGATAAGTATTGAGCTCTACGTAGTTGGTCAAATAAGTCATCAATTTGTGGGAGAGGATATTTGTTCTTGATAGTGATCTTGTTAAGTTCTCGATAATCAAAGCAGAGTCTCATTAATCAAGCTTTCTTCTTAACAAAGATAACAGGTGCTCCCTAAGGTGATGCACTTGGGCGTATGAATCCCTTATCAAGATTCTCTTGGAGTTGCTTCTTCAATTCCGGCAACTCAATTGGGGCTATTATATATGGTGTCTTTGAAATGGGCATAGAACCCGGTATGAGTTCTATTGAAAACTCAACATCACGATCTGGTGGAAGACCTGGAAATTCCTCTGTAAAGACATCATCAAACTCCCATACAATTGGTATATTCTTAATCGTGAGTTTCTATCCAACCATTTGAGATAAATAACCTTCAGTTATTGGAATCAAGACCCATAAAATGGAAGAAATTTCAACTGGAAGGTTAAATTCATCCTTGTATCGATAGATGATCATAGATTGACCAGGAATATGAAATGTGACTTCCCTTCTTTGGAATTTGATATGATCTCCATATAAGGAAATACAATCCATGCCAGGAATCACATCAAATTATACTATAGGAAGGATCACAAGATTTGCAGGAAGCACTTTCCTACAAACGTCAATTGGAGAAGAATTATAAACATTTGATGCTACCATTGTGCCATTAGGAGTTGTCACAACTAACTCAATATCTAATTGTTGAGGTAGTACGACAATACCCTTACAAAATTATTCAGAAATAAAAGAGTGGGTGGATCCATAATCAAATAAAACATTTTCTACTTTAGAGTGGATGGTAAGTGTACCTTTCACCACTTCGTTATCGTACTCCACATCGCCGATAAAAATTGCATGTGAAATTCCTTTGTCTTTGGCCTTAAGAGTTTTTTGACATCCATCATCATCGAAAACCCTTGGATTAGGGAACTGATTAGCATAATTCCCCATTTCCTTGCACTTGTAACATTTAAGTGTAGGAGGTGCATTCTATGTTGCCTTTTCTTTGCTCACATCACTAGACATATTTTTCCCATCATTTCAGCATTCAAATACCCGATGACCTTCTTTTACACATTTGAAACATTTACTTGTCCCTTTAAGAAAATTCCCTCCGTGTTTCTTTCCACACTTTGAGCATAAGGGAAAACTCATCTTCTTTTTAGTGTGGTCTTTAGATTTCCATTTGAATTATATTTTCCTCTTCTTATCAAACCCATATGAATGATGGCTTACTCTAATCTTCACCTCAACCTTGAGAGGACATCGAACAATTTCCTCATAGCTATTGAAGTCCCATATGGCTAACACCCTTCGAACACTTGGTTTTAAGCCACTAAAGAATCGATCGATCTTACTCTCATTTTGGATAATAATTCCGATAGCGTACCTTGCCAGTTTTGTAAAATTTTCTTCGTAGGTACCAACTGATTCATCATCCTTTTTCTGTAGTTCAAAAAAATCCTTGTCCATCTTTGTTCGAATAATACGTGGGAATTTATTATTGAAAAATAAGTTCTTGTACTCATCCCATTCCATGGACTCAATTTCGTCTCTTTGCCTCGTATTCTTGATAAGTTTCCACCATTGATCAGCTTCACCTTCGAAACGATATAATGCTAATATGAATTTATCATGTTCAGAATATTAAAGGATTAAAAATATCTTTTCAGTGGAACTAATCCATTATTCAGCCACTAATGGATCAAAAGACCCGCTGAATGAAGGTGGACGCTGCCTCATGAAGGATTAAACAGATTTTTTATCCTTCCTTTGCTAGTTTGGAAGTATTGCATGATTCATATATTGAGAAAGTTGTGTGAGCATGGATAAAATATTTTGAATTCCAGATCCCATAACTTTTGGTTGCTTAGCGAGACAATCATTGCATTGCCCATCGCATTTGGTAATAACCCGGTTCCTTTGGGTTCCGACCATTGACTAAAAACAATAAGAATTGTGTGAGAAACACTAATCATAATAGGAAAACCACATAATAAAGTATAAAATTTCACATTTAAGGTCTTATCATAGGTAATTCATGGACATTTCTAAAACACAAATATTGTGTTCTATTATTAGACATATCCTTAGGGTTCTTATTAAGGCTTTCACATCCTAGTTTCCAAAGGTTGACTATACCTTTCCTTTGATACCAAATATAACGACACATACTTTAAATGCATTATTATTACTTTATAATTGAATCATACTTATTACAACATATAACAAAACCATGATAGTATCATATAGGTATAGTTCCTTTAGAAACTGGGAAACATAAACAACTGGTTCATAAAGCATCTATAGTGTCTCCCATTTATTTCATCATATCTAGAGTCCCTTTTGGCATATCTTACTTAATACCCTTCTTCCTAACCTGGGGAAAAGAAAACAAACAAAAGGGTGAGCTTAAATGCTCAGTAAGGGTAAACAAAAGAAATATCAATCACATCATATTCATAAGAACATAACATTTTGAGAATCTTAACCTGCAAAAGAGATCATAATATCATAAAATGGGATAAATCATTATAGTGAAATATAATCCCAATAATCATAACTTAAAACATGAAACTTTGTGTCATACACAAATAATCATATAAAATCATTTCTTATTAGTCGGGACTCATTTACAAGACTATCATAGCGGACAAAGTCCATTTCTGAACCGAGTTCACTACTCGTTCCAGTCCTGTATCACTGAACCAGTTTAACTTTCTGTTCCAGCTGTGTCTATCTCATGAGATATAAATCTTTACCCAATTCATTGGAGGGAGATATAGGTCCCACCCATCTCATAATGACACCATTCTTATGTGTGTCACAAAATCGTAAATCATACATCATAGCATAACCCATGTAATAAAAATGGGATTCTTAAACATCATGATATCATAAAACAATTCATATAAGATAAAGGACTTCATAAAAATAATTCCATCTTAACATAATCAAATCAATGTAATAATAGGGATAGAAGTAGAACCCTATATTATCTTATATGGAAAATAATTTTGATAAAACACTTGAACTCCATTCTTAAGGAAAATATCCTTTCTACTTCAAAAACATTTTTCCTTTATTAACATGTCATAAAATTTTAAACTAATAGAAGTTAATTAAAAATAAACTTGAAAACTTGTAAAGTAATATTCACGGAAATAATGTTCTATGGAATCATAAAAATCCATTCATGCCATATATGTTAAAAAAACATTCTTCTCGTACTTTCGCTGGAAAAGTCAAAAAGTATCTCGTACTGAAAACGACAAAATATTCCTTTTATATCTTTTACTAAAAATTCACCAATAGGTAAAATTGGATTTAATTTTTTTTACGAGGATAGAAATAATATTACATATTGAGAAAACATGGATGTGGATGATAAATATTCCCCATTAAAATCTGAAGTATAAACAACCTCGGATAAAAAAAATGAGATTGTGAGATTTTCCCCTACCTTAGGTCCGATATGCTTCATACATATCAGAAACTCAAGTATAATGATTTAAATAATGTAATTGAATTATTAGAGAATCATATTAATTGTTATGATATCATATATGGTCATATTCTTATCTTCTTATTAGTAATATTTCATTGCTACTTGTTATTCGGGTGTTCATTGCCATATGTTCTTATGCATGTTTTGTCGAATAAATTCTTATTCCTATTTTTAGGTGATAGATACCTCATTTACAGAATTTTATTTGTGTAATATATATCATATTTATTCATTATATTCATTTATATAATCATGGTTTAATGAAGATCATGTAGAACGAGTCACATCACATCATGGAGACGGTAGGCCGTACGTACGCACGAGCGTTGATATCATTCCCATAATTATTGAATGGTATTGGAGTGGATGATGGAATGTATCAGAATTAGTATCATTTTATGATAATAATATATATTTATTCTTTACACCATTATACCCATCCATGAAATGTGGTGGTGGAAAACAGATTACACCACGGCGTGGAGACGGTATTCTGTACATACGCACGCGCGGTGATTTCATTTTCCGTTGGATAGATAAAAGGTGAAATAGAGTTGTTTAATATTTATAATAACATATTAGTTTATGAATTATACTGATGTTATTAATTTATGATGAAAAAAAACAAAGAAAAAGAAGTATAAGAAGATATAAATTGGAAATAATCGGTAAAGGATATTATCTCTTTTTTGACGCGCCTCTTATTAACCTCATATTAGTGCACTAATGTTGGTATTTGAAGAAGAATAGGACCTATATAATATTACTAGGGTAGTTTAGATGAGTAATGGGCAGGGTTTGGCCGAGATTGAAGGCTCAAAGTTGTGTAAAGAGGAGAGGGTGGAGGTGCCCTTTTATAAGGGAGGAGAGATGCACCTTTGGAAACCTCAAAAATATTAATTTATAACAAATTAAAAACCCATATAAAAACTTCCAAAATGACTAAAATACGAATCTTATATGAGATAGGGTTGTAGTCTCATCAAACAATAAAATTTATACATGTTGGGAATTTATTTTAAACATTATCAACTTGATTTATCCTTATTTAATCTATTTAATTTTATTTGTGCTAATAAGATTCTAAATTTTAAATTGTTATAAATAATTACTTATGTGTTGTGAATTGTCCATAATTGGATAATTTATGACATTTTAGACCATATAAATTTTAATTTATAAATTTTAAATATTTTTGTGATTTTTAAACAATTTTATAATATGTTATTTTTATAAAATAACAATAGTGCCAATTTTGACACTATTCATTTATTTGAATTTAAATAAATTATACACAGAGGATATATTCGAAAAAAAATATTTAATAGATTCCTAACATGTCATAGTCATCTCAAAAATTCTTGGATCACATTAAATAGTTCATTTGATATTTATTTTAATATTTTTAAAACCATTTATTTGATATTTCAATCAATAAAATAATTTCAACTTCACTATTGTGTCATCATTAATGATAATTATTTAATCCATAAAATTATTAATAAATTCACATAATTTAGATAATTTTATTAGATTTTTTAAGACTATTCATGTTCAAATTTTTATGAAGTTTATCACTATATTAAAATTATTACACTTATAAGATATAAGAGAGTGACATGTTGTCACTTTCTTTGGTTTTAATTATAATTATATCATTTTCATGGTCAATAGTCCATGAAACGAATCTAATATGACGCTTAGGTGATATGGGTCTAATTTTATTCATCAAATAGAATTTTTGTAGGTGTTAGGGAAATTTTATAATCTTATTTTTACCCTTAATTACTTGATTTACCTTTAAGTGTAATAAATAAAAAATCCCATAGTTACTATTCATAATGTTAACAAAATATAAAAGTAAACTATTAACATAATTTAGACCCACTGAATCAAAATATGGAATTCATTTTTCAAAATTAAAAACACATAAGTTGTTGTAATTAATTTAAAATTAATCCCGTTGTTAAGGAAAAAGGGTTTTAAAAGTTAAAACATTGTCAAAGATTGAAATGTTTTTACCTATGAACTCAATGTAATATTTATGCTAATGACATAAATTATATTAAATGGTAAAAATATATTCTATTTATACATTAATACCATTAAATTTTCATAATTTAACCATATAAATTATCCTGATGAAAAAGTTGTTTTTAAGAAAAATTTAGCGTATTTTTACTATTCATCAAAATATGAAAGTTATCAGAAAAGTATAAAATTTTTATCCAATGTAAATTTTTATATCCTGATTCAAAATAAGGAGTTTATTTTGTAAAATTAAACTTATAAACTTGTCAAAAATTAGATTTAAAATGGGTGCGCCATCGAAAGGCGGTAAAATTGCATTTTTTTTGAAAAATACTTCATTTATCCGAAAAACTGATTTTGTTTTCATACCTCATTTTAGAAAATGTGTATGATGAATTATAAAGTTATAAAATTCAAAATTCAGTTAATAATATTCATAACAACTAGTTTATAATATTATAATAATATATCATTGTTTAGTGAAACTCAGTATTGCGTACAATGAAAGCTATCGAAGAAGGTTGACCTTGCGTGTAAAGAAAGCCAAACTAGTGTTGTGTGCAGTGAAAGATTACTTTTCATATAACATAAGAAATTAGAAAAAATATTTCTTATAAAATCTCAGAGTGTTACATTCTACCCCCCTTAAAATGAATTTTTCCCTCGAAATTCATCACTTCGTTACAAATAGATGGGGATACCTCTCCCTCATCATATCCTCAAGCTCCCATGTAGCTTCTTCTAATTGGTGGTTCCTCCATAAAACTTTAACCAAGCGAGTAGTCTTGTTTTGTAGAAAATTTTCACTACGATCCAAAAATCTCTATTGGCTATTCTTCATAAGAAAGATCTTTCTCCAGTGTTACAACTTCTAAGCTTAGTACATGTGAACGATCAGGTATATTGTTTCTCAGGAGAGATACATGGAACACATCATGAACTTGAGAGAGATTCGGTGGAAGTTACAATCGGTAATATACCTTCCCAATACGATCCAGTATTTCAAAAGGACCAATATACCTAGGGTTTAGCTTGCCCTTCTTTCCAAATCTCATTACTCTCTTCCAAGGAGATATTCGTAAGAACACTTTATCTCCCACTTCAAACTCTAGGTCTTTTCTTCGGTTGTCTTCATAACTTTTTTGTCGACTCTGAGCTGCTCTTATGTGTTGTTGAATATATCTTACCTTTTCTGCCATCTCATCAACAAGACCTGGTCCTAATAGCTTTCATTCCTCAACTTCATCCCAAAAAGTTGGAGTTCTGCATTTATTTCCATAGAGAGCCTCATAAAGAGGCATCTGAATACTGGAGTGAAAGCTATTATTATAAGAAAATTCCACCAAAGGTAGTTGTTGATCCCAAACACCTTTGAAATCCATAGATCAAGCTCTCAACATGTCTTCTAGAGTTTGAATTGTCCTCTCAGACCGGCCGTCTGTCTGAGGATGATAAGCAGTGATGAAAATCAACTTTGTATCTAGAGTATGCTGAAGACTTCGACAAAACTTCAAGGTAAAACTCGGATCATGATCAGATATAATGGAAACTGGTACCCCATGAAATCTTACCACTTCCTTTACATATATCCTAGCAAGTTGATCAAGAGAGAAATCTTCTCTAATAGAAATGAAGTGTGTCGACTTCGTAAGACAATCAACTATAACCCAGTTAGCGTTACTGCCTTTGGATGTTTTAGGAAGTCCAGTGACAAAGTCCACAGTGATGTTTTCCCATTTCCATTCTAGTATGGGTAATGGTTGTAACACCCCTTTAGACTTGTATCTCTCAGCTTTAACTTGCTGACAAACCAAGCATCGTGAGACATATTCAGCAACATCTCTTTTCATGCCATCCACCCAGAAGTACTCCTTTCGGTCCCTATACATATTCGTGCTTCCAGGGTGAATAGATAATGAAGAACTATGAGCTTCATCCAATATTTCATTTTTTAATTATGGGATGGGAGGAACACAAACCCTATTCCCGAACCTTATTATTTCATCACAATCAATGTGAAATTCAGGAACATTTATCACCTTCTTTTATAACTCTACATCTTCTTTCTGTGCCTCTTTAATCTTCACATGTATATATGGTTGAACAATTATTTGAGAAAGATAAGATTTTCCCCTTCCATTATAATTCCAAGATCTATCCTTTGTAAATCTATAAATATTCGATCTTTTTAGATCCTCATCATGGATAAGCTAGAATGGTCTTTTCGACTAAATGCTTTTTCTACCTTGTTTGTTTTCCTAGGGTGGTAATGAATTTTGCAGTCGTTATCCTTAATCAGCTCCAACCATCTTCTTTGGCGCATATTCAGCTCCTTTTATGTGAAAATATACTTTAAACTTTTATGATCAGTTTAAATATCACACCTTTTACCATAAAGATAATGCCTCCAAATCTTTAATGCGAAGATTACCGAAGCTAATTCCAAATCATTAGTTGGTTAATTTTTCTCACGGATTTTCAACTATCGTGAGGCATAAGCTATCACCATATCATTTTTCAAGAGAACACACCCCAATCTCTTCTTGGATGCATAACTGTAGATCACAAACCTTTCTCCACTACAAGGCAGTGTGAGCATAGGTGCACTAGATAACCTTCTTTTTAAATCCTTGAAATTCTCTTCACACTCCTCTGTCTAAACGAACTTAACTTTTTTTCGAGTCAACCTGGTGAGTGGATAAGATTATCATGAAAACTCTTTAACAAAACGTCGATAATATCCATCCAAACCAAGAAACTTTGGATCTCAGTTACTATTGTTGGGATCGACCATCTTTCGATAACCTCTTTTTTTGCCGGATCCACAAATATACCCTCTTTTGAGATTATGTGACCCAAAAATGAAACTTTTTGAAGCCAAAATTCACGCTTGGTAAATTTGGAATAAAGATTCTCCTTTATTAGGGTATTTAATACAATTCTCAAGTGATCTTCATGTTCTTTATTACACTTTGAATAGACAAGAATATCGTCTATAAAGACTACCAAAAACTGATCAAGATAGTCTCCAAAGACTCTATTCATCAGATCCATGAAGATAGCAGGGGAATTAGTAAGACCAAATGGAATCACAATAAATTAATAGTGTCTATACCTTGTGTGGAAAGTCGTCTTTGGTATATCCTCCCTTTTTACCCTCAATTTATGATTACCAGGATGAAGATCAATCTTGGAAAAGTACTGAGCTCTTCATAGTTGGTCAAATAAGTCATTAATGCATGGGAGATGATATTTTTTCTTGATAGTGATCTGTTTAAGTTCTCCATAATAAATGTAGAGTCTCATTGATCCATCTTTCTTCTTAATAAATAGAACAGGTTCTCCCTAAGGTGATGCACTAGGGCATATGAATCCCTTATCAAGATTCTCTTGGAGTTGCTTCTTCAATTCCTTCAACTCAATTGGGGCCATTCTATATGGTGTCTTTGAAATGGGCATAACACCCGGTATGAGTTCTATTGAAAACTCAACATCACGATCTGGTGGAAGACCTGATAATTCCTCTAGAAGAGATCATAAAACTCTTGTACAATGGGAATATTCTTAATCATGAGTTTCTCTCTAACCATTTGAGATAAATAACCTTCATTTATTGGAATCAAGACCCATAATATGGAAGAAATTTTCACTGGAAGGTTATATTAATCCTTTCATCGATAGATGGTCATATATTGATCAAGAATATGAAATGTGACTTCCCTTATTTAGCAGTTGATATGAGATCCATATAAGGAAAGCCTATCCATGCCAAGAATCAGATAAAATTCCACTATAGGAAGGATCACAAGATTTGCAGGAAGCACTTTCCCACAAACGTCAATTGGAGAAGAATTATAAACTTTTGATGCAACCGTTGTGCCATTAGGAGTTGTCACAGCTAACTCAGCATCTAATTGTTGATGTAGTATGACAATACCCTTAGAAAATTCTTCAAAAATAAAAGAGTGGGTGGATCCGGAATCAAATAAAACATTTTCTACTTTAGAGTGGATGGTAAGTGTACCTTTCACCACTTCATTATCGTACTCCACATCACCGATAGAAATTGCATGTGACTTTCCTTTGTCTTTAGCCTTAAGAGTTTGTAGACATCGATCATCATCAACAACCTTTGGATTAGGGAATTGATTAGCATAATGAACCATTTCCTTGCACTTGTAACATTGAAGTGTAGGAGGTGCATTTTCTACAGCCTTTTATTTGCTCGCATCACTAGAAATCGTTTTCCCATCATTGCGGCATTCAAATGCCCGATGACCTTATTTTACACATTTGAAACATTTACTTTTCCCTTTAAGAAAACTCCCTCTATGTTTCTTTCCACACTTTGAGCATAATGGAAAACTCATCTTCTTTTCAGTGTGGTCTTTAGATTTCCCTTTGAATTCCATTTTCCTCTTATTATCAAACCCATATGACTGATGGCTTACTCCAATCTCCATCTCAACCTCGAGAGCACAACGAACAATTTCCTCATATCTATTAAAGTACCCTATGGCTAATGCCCTTTAAAGACTTGGTTTTAAGCCACTAAAGAATCGATCGATCTTACTCTCAGGTTGGAAAATAATTCCAGAAGCATACCTTGCAAGTCTTGTAAAATTTTATTCGTAGGTACCAACCGATTCATCATCCTTTTTCTTTAGTTCAAGAAAATCCTTCTCTATTTTTGATTTGAAGAATAAGAGGGAAGTACTTATTGAAAAATAAGTTCTTGAACTTATCTCATTACATAGACTCAATTTTGTCTATTTGCCTCATATTCTTGATAAGATTACACTATTGATCAGGTTCACCTTCCAAACGATATACTTCTAAGATGAATTTATCATGTTCAGAGCATTGCAGGACTGAAAATATCTTTTCAGTGGTACTAATCCATTGTCCAGACACTAATGGGTCAGAAGACCCGCTGAATGAAGGTGGACGCTTCCTCATGAAGGATTCAACAGAATGTTGCTCCTTCCTTTTCTTGTTTGGAAGTACTGCATGATTCATATCTTGAGAAAGTTGTGTGAGCATGGCTACAATATTTTTCATTCCACCTCCCATAACGTTTGGTTGCTCAGGGGGACAATCATTGAATTTCCCATCGCATTCAGCATTAACATGGTTCCTTCGGGTTCCAGCCATTGACTAAAATCAATATGCATAGTGTGAGAAACACTAATCATAATAGGAAAACCACATAATCAAGAATAAAATTTCACACTTAAGGTATTATCATAGGTTATTCATGGACATTTCTAAGACACGAATATTGTGTTCTATTCTTAGACATATCCTTAGGGTTTTTACTAAGGCTTTCACATCCTAGTTTCCAAAGGTTGACTATACCTTTCCTCTGATATCAACTATAACGACCCATACTTTACATACATTGTTATTACTTAATAGTTGAATCATACTTATTACAACATATAACAAAACCATGATAGGACCGTATAGGCATTGTGTCTTTAGAAACTGGGAAACATAAAAAACTAGTTCATAAAGTATCTACATTGTCTCCCATTTATTTAATCATATCTAAAGTCCCTAGTGGAATATCATACTTAATACACTTTTCCGGACCTGGGGAAAAGAAAACATACAAAAGGGTGAGCTCAAATGCTCTGTAAGGGTAAACAAAATAAATATCAATCACATTATATTCATAAGAACATAACATTTTGAGAATCTTAACCTGTAAAAGAGACCATAATATCATAACATGGGATTAATCATAGTAGTGAAATGTAATCCCAATAATCATAACTTAAAACATTTAACTTTGTGGAATACACACATAATCATAGAAAATGATTTCTTATTAGTAAAGACTCATTTCCAAGACTGTCATAGTTGAAAAAGTCCATTTCTGAACCAAGTTCACTCCTCGTTCTAGTCCTGTATCACTGAACCGGTTTAACTTACCGTTCCAGCCATGTCTATCTCATGAGATATAAATCATTACCCAATGAATTGGAGGGAGATATAGGTCCCACCCAACTCATAATGAAACCATTCTTATGTGTGCCAAAAAATCATAAATCATACATCAGAGCATAACCCATTTAATAAAAATTGGATTCTTAAACATCGTGACATCATAAAACAATTTATATAAGATAAAGGACTTCATAAAAATAATTCCATCATAACATAATCAAATCAATGTAATAATAGGTATAGAAACAGAACCCTATATTATCTTAGATGGAATATTATTTTGATAATACACTTGAACTCCATTATTGAGGAAAATATCATTTCTACTTAAAAAACATTTTTCCTTTCTTAACATGTCATACAATTTTAAATAAAATAATTTAATTAAAAATATACTTGAAAACTTTTAAATTAATCTTAATGGAAATAATGTTATATGGAATCATAAAAATCCATTTATGCTGTATATGTTAAAAAACATTCTTCTTGTACTTTCTCCAGAAAAGTCAAAAAGTATCTCGTACTGAAAATGAAAAAAGATTCTATTCATATCTTTTACTAAAAATTAACCAATAGGTAAAATTGGATTTAAATTTTTTTTTATGAGTATAGAAATAATATTACATATTGAGAAAACATGGATGTGGATGATAAATATTCCCCAGTAAAATCTGAAGTATAAACAATCTCAGATAAAAAATGATATTGTGAGATTTTCCCTTACCTTAGGTCCGATATGCTTCGTACATATCCAAACCTCCTGTATAATGATTTAAATATTGTCATTGAATTATTACAAAATCATATTCATTGTTATGATATCATATATGGTTATATTCTTATCTTCTTATTAGTAATATTTCATTGCTACTTATTATTCGGGTGTTCATTGCTTTATGTTCTTATGCATGTTTTGACGAATAAATTCTTATTCCTATTTTTATGTGATAGATACCTCATTTAAAGAATGTTATTTGTGTTATATATATCATATTTATTCATTTAATTCATTTATATAACCGTGTTTTAATGAACATCATGTAGAACGAGTCGCATCACATCGTGGAGACGGTATGACGTACGTACGCACGAGCGATGATATTAGTGATACTGATGTTATTAATTTATTATGAAACAAATAAATAATAAGATGTAGAAGAAGAAATAAATTGGAAATAATCGGTAAAGGATATTACCTCTTCTTTGGCGTGCCTCTTCTTAACATCCTATTAGGGCACTAATGTTGGTCTTTTAAGAATCCCATGACCTCTAGAATATTACTAGGGAAGTTGAGATGAGTAATGGGAAGGGTTTGGCCAAGCTTGAAGGCTCAATGTTGTGTAAAGAGGAGAGGGAGGAGGTTCCCTTTTATAAGGGAGGAGAGGGGAACCTTTGGAAAACTCAAAAATATTATTTTATAATAAATTTCAAACCCACTTATAAACTTCAAAAATGACTCAAATCAGAATCTTAGATGATATAGGGTTGTAATATCATTAACCAATAAAATTTATACATGTTGGGAATTTATTTTAAACATTATCAACTTGATTTATCTTTATATAATCTATTTAATTTTATTTGTGGTAATAAGATTATAAATTTTAAATTGTTATAAATAATTACTTATGTGTTGTGAATTGTCCATAATTGGATAATTTATGACATTTTAGACTATACAAATTTTAATTTATAATTTATAAATATTTTTGTGATTTTTAAACAATTTTATAATATGTTATTTTTATAAAATAACAATAGTGTCAATTTTGAAACTATTCATTTATTTGAATTTAAATAAAATATAAATAGAGGTTATATTCAAACCAAAATATTTAATAGATTACTAACATGTCATATCATCTATAAAATTTGTGGATCACATTAGATAGTTCATATAATATTTATTTTAATATTTTTAACCATTTATTTGATATTTCAATCAATAAAATAATTTCAACTTCACTATTGTGTCATCATTAATGATAATTATTTAATACCTAATAATTATAAATAAATTCTCATGATGTAGATAATTTTATTATATTTTGGGAGACTATTCATGTTTGAAGTTTTATGAAGTTTATCACTAAAATAAAAATATTACACTTATTAGATATATGAGAGTGACATGTTGTCAGTTTCGTTGGTTTTAATTATAATTATATCATTTTCATGGTCAATAGTCCATGAAACGAATCTAGTATGACCCTTAGGTGATATGGGTTGACTTTTATTCATCCAATAGAATTTTGGCAGGTGTTAGGGTAATTTTATAATCTTATTTTTACCCTTAATTACCCGATTTACCTTTAACTGTAGTAAATAAAAATTACCGTAGTTACTATTAATAATGTTTAAAAAAAGTAAACTATTAACATAATTTGGACCCACTGAATCCAAATTTTGAATCCATTTTTCAAAATTCAAAACACAGAAGTTGTAGTAATTAATTTAAAATTAATCCCGTTAAGAAAAAAAAGTTTTAAAAGTTAAAATATTGTCAAAGATTGAAATGTTTTTACCTATGAACTCAATGTAAAATTTATGCTAATGACAGACATTATATTAAATGGTAAAAATATATTCCATTTATACATTAAAACCATCAATTTTTTATAATTTTACCATATAAATTATCTTTATGAAAAATTTGTTTTTAAGAAAAATTTAGCATATTTTTGCTATTCGTCAAAATATGAAAGTTATCAGAAAAGTATAAAAATTTTATCCAATGTTAATTTTTATATCCTGATTCAAAAGAAGAAGTTTATTTTGTGAAATTGATGATATAAACTTGTCAAAAATTAGATTTAAAATGGGTGCGCCATCAAGAGGCGGTAAAATTGCATTTTTTGAAAAATACTTCTTTTATCCGAACACTGATTTTGTTTTCATACCTCATTTTAGAAAATGTGTAATATGAATTATAATATTATAAAATTCCAAATTCAGTTAGTAATATTCATAACTGATGGTTTTTAATATTATAATAATATATCATTGTTTAGTGAAACTCGGTATTGCATACACCGCAAGCTATCGAAGAAGGTTGCCCTTGCGTGTAACGCAAGCCAAGCTAGTGTTGTGTGCAGTGAAAGATTCCTTTTCGTATAACATAAGAAATTAAAAAAAATATTTCTCATAAAATATCAGGGTGTTAAAAATTTGATAGCTATGAGGAAATTGTCCAATGTTCCCTCCAAGTTGAGATGGAGATACGTTAATCTCTAGGGCATCATGGGTATTAGTTTTTGAAAGTAAAATTTAATTCTAGTGGCCTCATGGAGAAATCTAATGGTGCCAAGACATTTCAACATCCCACTTCTCAAAGGTGCATAATGAAGCATCCAAGACATTTCTTAATGGTGAAGAGAAGATGCTTTAGCTACTAGGAGGAAGGGTACCTCACCATTGATTGTCAACTTGAGAAAACCACCAATGTGATGGAGGAAAGGAATGATCTAGTCAACCATCAGTTTATTTTTTATTGCTTTAGCTGTAAGGAACCAATACACTTTTCAAAATAGTGCACTAAGAAAAGGGTTTTAGAGACAAGAAACAACCTCCAAGGCAGCAAGGGTGAGATTTTTTCCATTACTACCATTGAGGGGGATCCTAAAAATGATGTGGATATAGGTTTTCCATATATTCATTCCATAATAGTAAAAATACTTTTTTAATTTTAGTTTTATTCATTTATGAATATCAAAAAAGTTTAGTAGAACCAGAAAAACCCCACCACAATGCATGGCAGTAGGGTTTTCGGTGAAAATAAAAAATGAATAATTATTGTATCCTATGTATATAACTCTTACACTATTAAAATTTGTGGGTTTAACTTAACATAAAATATTTTCATACTCCCTTTGGTGGAATTTGATGCAGTTCTAGGTATGGATCGACTTTTCCTATATAGAGGCAGTATAAATTCCCATGAGAAGTGAATCACTCTCTGTATCAAAAATCATCATATGATTATATAAAAGTGATAGAAGGAGGATAAATAATATTTTGGACCAAAATCTCAAGCATGAATATTAATTCCCTAGGGGAGATAATATCTTTCTCATATGATTGAGTCTATGGAAAAAATAATCCTTGAAGACATGCCCATTGTGGGGGAATATACTGATGAGTTTCCTGAGGAATTTCCTACTCTTTCTCTTAGTCGAGAGGTTTAACATTAAATCAAGATTATACTTGGAGAATTTGAATTATCCAAGAATCCATATGGAATGGATTTTATAGAACATTAGTGATGAAGAAACACCTATTGGAGAATCTGGATAAAGGGTACATATGCACAGGTGCTTTAACAAGGGGTGAACCAGTTTTCTTTCTCAAAAAGAATGATGAGTCAATGCAACTTTTCATTGATTATATTGAGGTTAGCATGATCACGAAAAATAAAAAATAACCTATAATACAGATTAATGACTTGTTTGATATGCTACATTAAGCACAATACTTCTCCAAGGTGGATCTACATTCATGATATTACTAAGTTTGGGTGACTAAGGATGATATCCAAAGGAATTATTTTTGTACAAGGCACGAGCACCATGAGTTAATAATAATTCCTTTAGGACTCACTAATGCTAAATAAATCTTCAGGGACATGATGAATAGAGTCATTATAGAATGCCTCAAAAAAATTTTGGTAGTCTTTATAGATGAAATTCTAATATACACCAAAATTAGGGAGGGTCATGATGAGAATTTGAGCACCATTCTAGAGACCTTACAAAAGGAGAATCTTTATTCAAAATACAAAAAATATGAGTCATATTTGAATGAAGTATAATTCATGGGGAATTTCATCACAAGCAATAAGATATCAGTAGGCCCTTAAAATACATAAGAAATTGAAGGATCATTGAGGACAACATCTATAAATGATATCCATATTTTCCTCACATTAGCAGGGTATTATCATCAATTTTTTGAGAAATATATCATGATTTTCAAAACCTCTAACCCTGATAAAGTAGAAGGGAGTCAAGTTTTCTTGGAATGATCAATGTGAAGAGAGATTCAATGATTTAAAAACGTTTCATATAAAATCCCCTATGATCACACTACCCACAAGTGGAGAACTTTTCATAGTATTCGGAAATTCTTTGAATATGGTATTGGGATGTGTTTTAATAAAGAATGAAAAAGTCATAGCATATGCTTCAAGGAAGTTAAAAGTTCAAGAATAGAAATACCCAATGAATGATCTTTGGTTAGATAAAATGATCTTCACTTTGAAAATATGGTGGCATTATCTATTTGGTGGGAAGTGGGAAATATATACGTATCACAAAATTCTCAAGTATATATTCACATAAAAAGAGATGAATATGAACCAATGAAGATGGTTTGAGATGATCAAGGACTTTGACTAATAAATTCACTACCATCTTAGGAAGGAGAGTAATGTGCCAGATGTGCTAAGTATAAAGGATCCTTCAATTAAATCATTGATGATAATTTAGATGGATCCATTCTTCTTATACTTTAAGAGGACAAATGTGGGAATCATAAATGATGGAATACCATCAATCCATTAAAAATTTATTTCTAAACCATCTATTATGGAAAATATAAAGGGTTATCAAAAAGATAATGTGTAAATTTAGATAATGGTGAAACCTATCAAAAAAAATAAATCCCCAGAGTTCAAAATTGATGGGGAAAGAGTCATAAAATTGGGGTCAAGACTATTTATACAATTCAATCATGAAAAAAGAGAGGTCATTTTAATGATACACATATCTCAACCTTCTCTATCCATCCAGGAAGCACAAAGATGTATCAATATCTCTAAGATAATTATTGGAAATACAATATGAAGAAGGAGACCACAAGATTGACATAAACATATCTTGTACGTCAACAAGTGAATGTGGAAAGGAAATAGTCTAAGGGGATGATGAAACAATTACCCACAACAAAATGAAAATGAAAAAACATCACCATGAACTTTTTTTATCATAATTATGAAGAAATATAGAGGAAAAACATTCTATATGAGTATTTGTGGATAAAATTATGAATGAAAAAAAAATTATCCTAATTTGAGAGGACATATCACGCAACCAACTGGTACATATATACATCAATTGAATGGTGATGATGCATGGAGTACCACTATTTATTTTCTCCAATCGAGATTTGAGATCTACCTCTAAGTTATGAAAAAGTATCCAACATGCTCTAAATACTATGCTAAACATAAGCATGAACTATCATCCTAAATATTTTTTCTAGTCTGAGTGTACTATTCAGAAACTAGAAGATATGTTGAGAGAATGTTCTATGGAAATCAATGGAGGATGGGATTAACAAATACCTATGGTCAATTTATCATGTAACAAAAATTTATAATCTAGTATCCAAATGGATCCCTGTGAATCCCTTTATTGGAAGAGGTGTAGAACCCCTGAATGATGAGCTGAATTTGGGGAACAAAAATTGGTAGTTTCTGAAATAGTTTAAGAAATGGTGGAAAAGGTTAAGACTATTCACCATAAAATTAGGGCTTCTCAGTGTTGATAAAATAGATATGTTTAAAATCATTAATGAGACCTAGATATTGATGTTTGAGACTTTCTGTTTCAACAAATATCATCATGAAATAAATTCATGAGACTTGGGAAGAAGAGAATGATTATTCCAAGATGCATCGACCCCTTTGAGATCCTTAATTGCATCAAAGAGGTGGCTAACTGACTAACTATCCCACCTAACATATCTCAAGTACATGATATAATCAATGTATCAATCTTGAGAATGTATATACTAGACCCCCACATGTACTCAATCCTTATGTGGTACTGTTGGAGAATTATCTCTCATTTTAGGAGCATCCGATTAAGATATTTGATAATAGAGACAGATTTTTATGAAATACAACACTGCACTTAGTCAAAGTTATATGGAAATACCACATGTTTGAATAAGAAATTTGGGAACTGGAGGAAGTGATAAAACAAAGTTACCCTCTTCCATTTTTCTGTGGGAAATTAAAATTTCAATGGTGAAATTTCTAAAGGGGTAGTATTGTAATGACCCAAACTATTATAAATAAATTCTACTTTCAATTTAAATTAAAAGTCTTATTATATAATATGGTTATAGGAAACACATCCAATTATTTGGTTGTATTGTACCCTATTAGATTTAAAATACCTTGAAGTATCTTTTCTGTTTATAATATATTCATTGAACAATAATCACATTACTTTTATTAATATTGGGTTTTATCAAATCATATTGTCATTGAAAAATGATGT
Organism: Viscum album; assembly: GCA_963277665.1. Taxonomy (NCBI): domain Eukaryota; kingdom Viridiplantae; phylum Streptophyta; class Magnoliopsida; order Santalales; family Viscaceae; genus Viscum; species Viscum album. The sequence goes on along the minus strand of OY728156.1, from coordinate 1,223,077,070 downwards.
GGTGGCCTAAACCAATAGGATTGTACCCTATGAAGGTCATTTATTAGAGATGATAAGGGAGATAGAATCATTGGGATTTTCCATTTACAAATCCCAAGCTGAGATCTAACCACTCAAGCATGAGTGAAGTCGTTTATGGGAGAATTTCAAGCTCATTGAGATCATAGTCCAAACCATGCTTGTCAAACCACCCCATGAATGTATCACCATCACAAACCTTACCCTTAGAAATTTTATTGGTGTATTAATGGGATATGTATCAAGAACATTAAAATATAAACATGTATATTGTATTTTCAATAATATAATCTATATATTTTATTCTTATGATTACTTTTAATTGATTTTGATTTTTATATAATAAAACATCAATTGTATTTTTAATTGGTGTTTAATTTCTATTAAGACATCAATTTTGATGAATTAATGGGTTTTTTTGAAATAAATAAGATTTTAATGAATTTTTTATTGAATAATATTTATTAAATATAAATTATCATATAATTTTTTCTGAAGTAAAATGTAATTTTTATAAGTGTTCAAAAACTATTATTATAAGAAATCCCCTCATTTTTCAATAAATGTCAATTTTTAATTAAAAATAAAAATGATCATAATTAAAAAATTATATTTATAATATGATTATTATTTTCGGAATCATAATAATTAAATTATACAATGTGTAATTTTTCATAATTTTTTGAGACAGTCGAATTTTTGTGTAAAAATTAAATACCGTAAAAATATACACTGTGTATTATGACATCATAATGACCCAAAAGCGTGGTAATAAATAATATAAAGGGTTTACAAACTAAATCTATATATTTCTATTAAAATAATAAGATTTTATGTTTATTTGATTAATTTTATATAGCATTTATTAATCCTCCAAAACTATTAATATATTTTGAGGTTTTAAAATCACTTATTTAAGAGTATGAACCACTTAACATAATAATGGTAATTATTTTATTAATATAGTTCCTTGGAATTATAAAATAATAAAAACCAATATTATTTGAAAGATAACATGAGAAAAAACCTCGGGAAGGTTTGTAGTTTTGGTTATTTTCTTATATAGAGTCCAAAACCAATGTTTGAGAAATGATAAATAATTCCCCACACATTTCCATATATACCCACTCATGATCCAATTTATTACCAGTAAAAATACTTGGAGAATAAAATTACTATGAACTCCTCCTTTTTTTCCTCCCAAGGTTCCATAAATCTCTCAATAATCACCTTCCAAGCATTTGGAGTCACACTCTCAAGGTAAGGAATACTCCCATTCTCTTCTTAATTAAAGATTATTTATTATCTTATGCCTTTCAGTTATAATAAAAAATGTTGGAATATATCTTTAAATGTACATATTAATTTAAATTTCATGTAAAAAAACGACTTACCCCTTTGTCTATCCTCTTCCCATTTTATGAATTTTTAAGTGACACCGTTATGCTACCAAATTTCACCATGATTTTCCATGCCAAAACAATTGTGTAGTGAACACCACACCCATTTCCTATCAAGGATGTTAAAATTTTTTAATTTATAAATATTTGACTTGGGAATTACATGTATATCTTCCAAAATCCTTGATCACAGAATAAACTATAATGATAAATTTATCCATGTTGTATGATCTATATGGAATATTTAAGCATGAGAATGAAATGAATGTGACAAGAGCACCTAGAATTACATAGCACTATAATGTATTGAGTAATGTTTAGTCTCATTAGACTTCATGTTTTTATATGAAGTAAAACTAAATACCTGGGAATTTTTCAATCATGATGTCTTGGTAGTTATCCTAGACCTATGTTTATATTTAAGTGTTTTAAGTTGTTTCCACATTTCCCATGATTCGTTTATGATTATCATGTTATATCATGTCTCATTTTTCATGATTATGATTCTTACTCCTTTAATGACCCATTGATATGCTTATTTTATAACATGAATTATTTTATTTATTTTATGCCTTTTTATCCCCTTACCAGGATTTATAGGTCACCCCTTTATTTTGAATGTCCCAAAGTTATCCCATGTAGTTTTAAGTTTGAGAAAATATTATGATTATTTTAAATAATTTTTTAATAAAGATGATGTATTACCTATTTTAAGTTGTTGTGTAATATAACTAATTCCCAAATACACTATAATTATTGTTCTCCTAGGTTATATCACGTGTAATATTATGAAATAAATCATGTATTAATGTGAAATATGAATCATGGGTGTTATAACGCCTCCATATCTTCAATGAAACAATTTCTATTTTCAGCTCAAAATAATGAGCCAGGTATTTCCTCTCAAGAATTATGAATTTGAGAGAGGCATATTCTATCACCATATCTTTCTAAATTGTGATTCATCCCTGTCACTTACTTGATACATCACTATATATCATAGACCCTTTTCCACTATCGGGTAGTGAAAGTACTATTGCACTGTCCAAACTTCTCTGTCATTTTTTGAATTTTTACTCACATTTATATGTTTGTAAGAACTTAATCCCCTGTATATTCAACTTTTTTATTGTAGTATATATCATGAGAAATATCTCACAAAGCATCTTTGGTATCCTTTAATATCAATAAAACTATATATCTTAGTTTCTATGATTGTTCTAGCCCATTCCTCAAGAAATTATATCTTTTAAGGATCCAATGATATACCACAGTTGAGAATATATGGACTATTAATAGAACGTTCTGAAGATAAACTTCACACTTGGTAATTTTTTTATATAACTTCTCATTTTTGGGGGTCTTCAACACAATTCTCAAATGTTCTTTAATCTCTTATTTTCTCTTTGAATATATAAGAATATCTTCTATAAATACTACAAAAAATTGATCAAAGAAATCCCTAAATACTCTATTAATTAAATCCATGATGTTAATAGGAACATTGGAAAGTCTAAATAAAATTACTAGAAGTTTATAATGAACACACCTCATGTGGAAGGTTGTATTTAGTATATCATCATTCTTGACCCTTAAATAATAATATCCAAATTTAAGATTAATATTGTAAAAATATTTATCTCTTAATAATTGATTAAATAGATAAAACATATGGGGAAGAGGATAATTTTTATTAATATTTATATTCGTATTTTCTCTACAATCAATGTAAATATGCATTGACACTTATTTATTTATAAGTGGTGCACCCCAAGTTGATGTACTAGGTTGAATGAATGACTTATCTAGAATATATTGGGATTTCTTCTTCAATTAATATAACTCAATAGAGTCTATTATATATGGATTATTTGAAATAGGTGTAGCACCAGGTATGAGTTTTATTGAAAACTAAACTTCACAATTCATAAAAAGACAAGTAAACTCTTTTGGAAAGACATCAGAAAACATCCAGACAATAGAAACATCCTTAATGTTAATTTCTACCAAACCATTTATGATAAATAACCCAAATGAAAATAAATAACAACCCATATGATAGAAGTAATTTACATTGGGATTTCATGTTCATACTTACATTTAAATACTACCATAGGTTGATTTATATTATCAAATGTAACTTAACTTCTTTTACCATTGATTTGGGATCTATAATGAGAGAGTGAATCCATTCCCAAAAAATATATCAAATTGGACTAGAGGAAGAATAACACGATTAAAAGGATTAACATTTATAAAAAATTATATCATATAGGAGTTATAAATTTGATAGGTGATCATCTTACCATTAGAAGTATCATTGTTAACTCAACATCTAATCATTGAGGTGATTATGTGATAAAATTACAAATTCTAATGATAAAAAAGAGTGGGTAGAGCCTGAATCAAATTAAATATTTGTGCTTCTATAGTGGATGATAATTGTACCTTTCAACACATCACTTAAAACTTCCACATTGGCTATAGTAATTACATAAGCTTAGCGTTCTCCCCTTGGCTTATTTTAAAGTAAGTTCCCTAGGTACTTGGGACAATATTGTGAATGATTACCCATTTATATAAAGATAATGCTTTTGATAGTAATTGATTACTTCATTTCTTAATATTCATTATCCATATGAACCTTATCTTTATAATTGTAACAAACTCAGATGCCCTTAATGCATTTTCTAGGATGTTTTTTTCCATAATTTTTACATGTTGGAAACTAATTTATTCCCTTATACTTATTTTATATATTGAAATTTTCTCCATGATTTGTTTAACTCTTATTATCTTGATTTATCCTAATGATATAGGATTTAGAAAAGTACTTCTCTATCTTAATGCACCTGATACTATATCATTATGCGATGAAAACAATTTAGAAACCAGTTATGTTTAGATATTTGGATTATTCCCATAAAATAAATGGTTAATATTCAGTTCTAAATTATGTATACAATCTTAAAAATGCATGAATAATGTTATAGAGTTACCATCATACTCCACCACACATTATTCTTTATTATTATTTAAATTTAGGAACTTACTCTCTATTTTATATCTCTATTCTAAGGGAAATTATTTCTAAAATAATATTACTTTAAATGTGATACATTCTATGATTATTATTTCTTAGCAAATTTAGTTTTTTGGATCAATGAAGAACGTTTATCAATATATCCTCTCAAATAATACACTGCTAGAATAACTTTTTCTCTTTCTTTATATCCCAAGTCTAGGAATATCATTTTGTGGAACTTAATACAATTCTTAGTTATTCGTAAATTTGTAGTTATAATAAAGGATAGTGGCATTTTATTTTTTAATTGATACAACATTGGTGAATCATGTTGTTGAATAATATGTTTTCCCATATGGGTAGGTTTATTCATTATAACTAGATCCAACTACCATAATATGGCAATGATTTGCTTAGTTCCAACACCAGCTATATTGGATTTCTTAGTGAGGAAATATCTACATTTTCTATAGGTGTTGATTCTATTTTATCAATTAATAATCTTCACTAAAAAATTACACACAGTGAGTTATCTCATAATCAATATGAATATTGATCCATAATATAATAGTACCTATAATTGTAAAATATTTCAAACTCTATAAAGGTTTATCAAAATTATCATATTATTTATGTTTATTTAAAATTTAATTCCCAAATTTCTAATAAACCTCCTTTGATACAAACTATAGAATACCAAACATTAGTAACCTAGAACTGATGTCTACATTATTACATTGGCATACGATAAAAGAGATATCATCCCAGAGGACTAATCTCTTTAGTAGTCTTGAAGAAAGAGAAACATACATGATTAATTTTTTATGTTGAAAATATAAAATACATATCAAGAGAAACATTCTAAAATTCTTGATATTATTCATAATATATTTCTTCATATCCTAGAGAAAGGTAAAAATAATAATGCATGAGCTCATGAGTAAATAAAGCATAATCAATATGGCATGGTAAATAACTGAAAACCCATTCCTTTTCATTAATAAGTTGAGAAAAAATGCATCTATGTTTAATATCAATATTTTAATATCATTGGTAATAAAAACTACATTCTCAAGAAATGAAATTATTAATACTGGATGTTATGATTCTGAACATCATGATATCATTACCCTTAAATCCTTGTGACACAAATTTTTAATCAATAAGTAGGTATACACTAAAATCCCATTTATTTTTTCCAACTGATTTTCCCCATGAAAGTTTTATATGCATCATAGGAGTATATAATTCCAAGCCCCACCCATCACTACATATCCAATGCATTCCTCATTTGTTGAATGATCATTTTAATTTATAAAAAATATTACTTATTGTCCAATATTTTTATTGAGTAAATAATATGGAATATCAATATTTTACAAGTCAATAAAATAAATTTCATAGTAAAACACTACTTATATAAATGGTATAAAATTTAGGAAAAAATAATATCCCTGATACATAGAATATAGATATTTAATAGAAATTTATTTTCCAAAGAAAAAATCATCACAATAAACTGAATGTATCAATAGAAAGTTAATGACCACAAAGCTAATGAAAGATGACTTTTAATTCATCATAAATATAGGTTTTGTATTAAAATAAAGTATTTTGGACATTTAAAGTGAAATATTAAAATATTCCTTACTTAAAGTGTATTCTTTTTAAAACTATGGAGAAATTATAGAAGTAGCTAGATTTCACAAATAGTTATTGTGGAAATAAAATCCTTGAGCATCATATACATTAAAAAAACATTCAATTTATCTTTTATAAAGAGAGATTAAATTGAAATTTTCATAAAAAATATAAATATTCCTATAAAACCTTATAAAATTATAAGGTAACATAAATATTGTTAATAAATCATTGGTTAAAGGCGGTGGCATCCTGACCCTGAGGTTTTGGGTTCGATTTCTTGTAAGGAAACACACACTATATGCTAGCAAACCACTCATGGGCCCCTCTAACCTGTTGGGAACTAGATTAATCCCAAGTGTTGGCCACCTTGGGCCTCACTAGGGACGTGCGGCGCATAGGTGGGAGGCCAGCCCAATACCTCGTTACCCATCAACATGTTTCTTCCCAACGAGCCTGTACCCAAGTGGTAAAGGCTCCTACTTGGCATCTAAATGACCCAGGATCAAATCCAGGTAAAGATGAATTTCTGAGTACTGTAGAAGCAGTGGGACTGTAGCGACGGAGGCACTGTAGCAGGAACTACAGCGGTGGTGGTACTGTAGCAGGCACTGTAGCAACCTAGGTACTGTAGCAGTACTATTCACTAAAGGGCCCTTTGGGAAAAAATGGGCTTTCGGGCCTTATTTCAGACCACTTGGTCTTGGGCCTTTGGGATATGTAATGGGTCTCCGTCTACCCAGTTTGAAAGAGGTCTTTGCTTTAAATAATAAATGAGGTTTCAGCCCCAACCTTAAAAAAAAGAAAACATGGAAGAAAATATTAGAACTCAATAAATATCTAGAGTATAAAAAAATATATTGAGTTAATGAAGAAAATATTATAATATTCCTTTAATGAAAATATAAGTATTCCTAAAATAAAATGATATTACAAAATAAATTCTTTCAACATCGGTATTCTCTAAATTGTGACCCCTTGAAAGAGTAACTTGAATTAAAAATTTAATCAGCTTGAATAAATATATATTCATGTTAAATACCTAAATTTGGAAGTATATAAATCAAATAATGGTAAATAGGTGTTGAATAATAAATATGTCTCATTGGAGTGGAAATTGGAACAAAATATCTTACATGAAGTTCGAATTTCCTTATAAGTAATTTTAATGTCTTGTACAATAAATTTAGTTTTATTATAATTACATATTAGAACCATATAAAGATATATATATATATATATATACAATATATGTTCCATCTATAATATTTTATCACCTATTTGTTAAGAATTTTTTATTATTATCATTATTCTCGGTGTTACTTACTTTTTTATTTATGATTTAATTTAGTATTTTTGTCCCTTTTATATATTTAATGTTTTTTTAATATTAATAATGTTATTAAAGATATAAATATTATTTATATTAAGCACACACATATATATATATATTTATATTCATCTATGAATGATAGAGATAGAAAAATGAATTACACAGTTCCGGGAGACGATACACCATACGTATGGATGAACACTATTTTTTGTTTTCAACATATGGAAAAAAAGAAGATAAATAAAAATTAACTATTTTAGGATCATTATTATATCATATATAACATATATATTAATTAAATATATCCTTATTTCTATCCATGTAAAGTTTTTATTAAAAAAGATCACATCACTTCATGTAGGTGGTAGTCTTGACGTACACAAAAGAGACACAATAATTTTCCATTGGATTGGAAGGTAAGATGGTAGAATTTCTATTATAATTATATAATAATATTTTTTTCATAAATATCATATAAATAATTTTTTTATCTTTGTAACCATCCAAGTAAAGTGGTGGTAAAAAACAAACTACACCGCTATATGGTGACAGTAAGCCGTACAGACAGATTAGTGATGTATTCACTTTTAGTAGGATAGTAATGTTATGAAATATGGTTATAACATAATAATAAAAAAGTATAATTATATTTATGACAATATTTTTATTATTTTATGAAGGATAAAACAGATTTATGTAAATTTTAATGAGAAATAAACTTGGAAGAGTCAGTAAAGTTGTTTACCTCTTCTTTAGTAGACTTCATCTAGATATCTTTTTAAGGACCCTTGGAATAGAATTTTAATAAAGAAACCTCCAATTAAGTCTAGGAGATTTTAAAATGAAAATTTTCATATGTTTTTTAAACTAGGTTTCTCATAGTGGTGCAAAGGAAAGAGAGAATGGGTGTCCTTTTATAAGAGAGGGGAGAAACATTCTTTGAATTTATTAAAGTATTAGATTGTAATAAATTATTTTTCTTGTAAAAAATTCCACAAAATTGATATAATTTAAAGGAAATATTTTTATGATTCTAAATACCCTCCAAAATTAAAATTTTACAGTTTATGAATATTTTTTCACCCTTATATTTTAGTTTTAATCCCTGTTAACCCTTTTGACAATTAACACAATATTAAAGTTCTCAAAATTTTAAGGGTCATTAATGTTACCATAGAATGAAAAAAATACTTATAATGGTCCAATAATTATATTTTAAACCACATACCATTTATTTTTCCAAATATAATATTTTAATGAATTTTAAATCATTTAGTAAAATAATATTTATTATAAAATATCATTATTCTTATTTTTGGAACTATTCATTTAATTTGATGTTGAACACAAGATGTCATCAAAGGAATTGGAATATAAAACATTAAAACATCCAAAATATGTTATTTTAATCTATAAAATTCATGTAACAAAATAATTATTTTTGTTTTTATTACTTTTAATATTTCTAAAATCATTTATTTTATTTTTCTATTAATTAAATAAATACAGCATCAGCGTTGCATAAACATTTAAGAAAAGTATTCAATAAATAAAAATTATAAATAAATTAACATAATAAAAAATTATTTCATGTAAAAATAAGAATTTAAAACTGACCATAACCTCTATTTATTCTTATGAAAAAATATTAAAGATATTAAAGTCAAGTGAGTGATATTTTGTATTTATTCTTTTCATAAAATAATATAAAGGTAAAAATCAAATATAAATGATAAAAGGTCAAATTTCTGATGTTTGGATGGTTATGGAAGAAAACCACTCAACCAATGGAATAAATTAATGTGTTGGATATATTTTTAATTCCCTATATAATTATTTTTAACCTTAATAACTTGATTTACCCTTTATCGAGGTGATAGATTTTACCACGACTACTACTCATAATGCTTAAAAATAAAAGAGACCGATTTAGAAAATTTGATCATCATAATTAAATATATGTAATAAATTTTATCAAATGAAATCTTTATAAGTTGAATAAATTTGTTTTATTATTATCCAAAAAAGTGTTATGAAAACCAGTTTTTTGAAAAATTACTTTTTTAGTGTAAAAGTATTTTTATATCGAGATGAAGTATAATGTTGTTCCACAAGGTATAAATTAAATTATTTTTAAAAATAATAATATAATGGAATTTTGAAACAAATCGAAATAAAAATTAATATTTTAGAATTATATAAATTATAGTTTTCTTTATAAATTGGTGTTTTCATTTTTCACAAAAAAATAATTGTTTCAGGAAATTACCAAGAACTCAATCTAAGATAATATTTACATGATGATATAATTGTCACATAATAATATTTCAGTACCATGTATTGGTTTTTTTATTGGTGTTGTTCATAAATAAACCTAAAAACAAATTATTTAAAAATAAATCATAAAATATTGGGATGTAACATATACTTTCAATTCATGCTATCTTTCTTCATCTCATATTAAAATATGCATGTTACCTCATTTATTAACAACAAATACTGCTAAAAAAATGCGGGATCATCACTTTTATTGGAATAGAAAGTGAATGATCCCTCAAAACTAAGGTACCACCATCCTATATACTCTTCCCTTGATGGTTTTTACCACTCATAGAAAATACTCATGCAATGAACCAAAATTTTAGCAATGAATTTTAACTTCTTATAATTGTGTCATATTTTACAATGTTGAATAATGCACTTTCACCACATGATGAAACCAATTTTTTTATTATATTAATTTGAACATTAAAATTATAGAATAAATACATCTATACTACTGAATGTATTATAGTGGGATAAAAAAAAGAAAATAAGATAACAATAATAGGAATGTTTTGATATGCTCAGTCCCCTATAATAATCACACATATGAAAAAAATTGTATTAATGAAACATAAATATTATTAATGAAAAATGAATTTTAAAATTTAAAATATATAACTGTGAGATAAAATATAAGGTAATTAATAGTTAATGAAATAAAAGGTATTTATAAGAATTAAGGAACTCATATAACCATTACAAATATGACCGTTGTAATATTAATATGACTATTGGTATAGTAATCTGACCATTAAGAATTGTAACCAGATAATTAGAATAGTTTCATCACTTTGGGATGTGTAAAATATTATTTAGGTCTCATATAAAATGAAAATATTAAATATTTATTCCATTGTAAACGTATTTAAATGTTTTAAAAAAATGATAAACTCAGTGTTTCAATTTTTAGGAAATATAAATGTTCTAATTGAAATTTTATAATAAATATAATGATTTAAAATCTATTTTACTTCCAAAAATGGGTTTATAAATAAATATAAAGTCTTATTTTAATCATAATATTATTTTACGAGACCTTAAGTAAAATTTCAAGGGGTCATAAAATCTATCATATTATTTAAATTTATATTTTTCAAATAAATGAGGAGTTTATATAAAAATTAAATTTTTGATATTTATAGAATTATTTTCATAAAATTGGTTTCCTTTATGGAAACTAAACAAATATATATTTGGTTATAGTGATTTTTTGGTATTTTTCTAAAATTGTAGATTTTTAGTGAATAGTAAAATATTAAAAAATATGATAATTTGAAAATTAGGAAAAATATATGAATAAATGAGTCCAGGATGATGTATGTGGCCATTGGTTTAAAATCGCATGTAATAAGTACTATATATATTCACAATAATCAATCTTATTTGATGACTTGATCCAAAATAATAAACTAATGAATATAATATTCAAAAACACCCCTTTCATCCCTTTATAAGTACAACCCATCATCACTCTTTATCCTCAAAAATTCTATACCATGTATCTTTCCAAATTTATACCCAATTTACTTACTAATATTCTTCCCCATGTCTTAGTGCCTGTCATCTCACCAAAATTATAATTCCAAGTTTCTTAAGGTGTTTTTCAAGGAGACGACATTGAAGATGTAACACTCTCAAACTACATGTTTTAAATTATTTTTTTCTTCTATATTCTCCTCAACTCCATCATAAAATAATAAATAATCACTATAGTATCATATATATATATATATATATATATATTAAATTTATAATTATAATGGAATATCTTCCGTAAATCCTCTTCTCACTACTACAAACACGACCTTTATCAGCGCTAAAAATGGCCTTTATCAGTGCTAGAAAAGCATTGATAAAGCCAGTGTAGATAAAGGGGGGGGGGGTCCCCTTTATCTGCGCTCCGAAAAGTGCTGATATAGGACCCCTTTATCAGCGCTAAAAAAAAGCGCTGATAAAAGGTGTCTTTTATCAGCGCTTTTTTTAGCGCTGATAAAGGGGTCCTATATCAGCGCTTTTGTTTTAGCGCTGATAAAGGACCCTTTCATCAGCGCTTTTAAAAAAGCGCTGATAAAATTTAAAAAAAATTAAAAAAATTTAAAAAAAATTAAAAAATAATGCCAATCGGGGGGCTTTTATAGCGCCTGAACCCCCCCTTTTACAGCGCTTTTCGACCCCTATACAGCACCCCACGCACCCCCCTCCACCCTTTAATAGCGCTTGCTCTAATATTCCCCATGCGCGCGCACCCCTGCCTCCACCAGGATTTGAACTCAAGACCTCCCCCCTGCGCGCCTAAGCCCTTACCACTACTCTATTTTGATTTTCTTTCCAATTCATGATATCGTTATATATATATATTTATATATTTAGTTATATTTATTCGTATAGTAATATATATTTATATTAATATATATATATATATATATATAGTTGTATTATAATATATATATAGTTATATTATAATATATATATATAGTTATATTATAATATATATAGTAATATTAATATATATATATATAGTGGTATTAATATATATATATATATATATAGTTATATTTATTCGTATAGTAATATATATTTATATTAATATATATATATATATATAGTTATATTAACATATATGTAGTTATATTAACATATATATAGTTATATTAACATATATATAGTTATATGAATATATATTTATATAGTTATATAGTTATATTAATATATATATAGTGATATTAATATATATATATTTATGGTGATATTAATATATATATATTTATAGTAATACTAATATATATATATATGTAGTTATATTAATATATATATAGTTATTAGATTAATATATATATATATATAGTTAGATTAATATATATATATATATAGTTAGATTAATATATATATAGTTAGATTAATATATAGGTATATAAATATTCATATATTGGTATTTTAAATAAAATGGATATTAGTTATTATTTAGATAAAGCTAATATATTTTATATGTAAATATGTTTAATTATTTATTTAAAAAATTTAATTTTTAGGTGCGAATATATAAAAAATATGTACATATAGTTAAATATTTGATTATAAATAGCAGTTCATTATAAAAAAGGATGAAATTTCAAAGACATAATATCAATATGAATGTAATACCTTGGAATAAATTCAGTCTCCGCAAAAAAAATCGAATAATACCCCCTTAAACAAGTTTGAAAATCCACAAAATGTTAAAAAATCTGGGTACCCCGACAAAAAACTCAGTTTTGGAGGCCTTCTGGGCCTTTTTTGGCCTCAAAAAACGCTTGACCTAGGTCCCCCCGGGTCACAACGACGTAGAACTCGTCGCAGGATTCAATTTGATATGTGGTAGAGCTCAAACGGACACCCAAATCAAAAGTTATGGCCGTTTGAAGTTTGAGTTGCGTTTTCAACATATTTTGGATCTTTTTTTATTTTTTTTATTTTTTTAGTCCTCAAATTGTTATTAAATGACTATTACTCCATAATGATTATCAAATTATTAATTAAAAATATTTTTTTAATTTTTTAAGAAGTCATTTTCACTAAATATCTTATATATTAAGTATAATAAGTGTAAGTGTACATTTATACTTATCTAAAATATATTTAAAAATTATATATTATATTTATATAACAATATAACTATATTTATATATTAATATATTAATATATATATATATATTTTTGAATCCGACCCTTTATCAGCGCTTTTTCGTTAGCGCTGATAAATGGGGGGCGCTGCAAAAAACTGTTTTTGTGGTAGTGATCTTATCCTCTTGTTCTAGAAATGAATCTATTATCCATATTATGTTGCTTTATCGGCATCATGGATGATGATTTTGTTTTTTCCATTACTGATTTCATGGAAGTGTTCAATTCACTTATAATATTTTGAAAATACCTAAATATGTATATTATATATTTTTTCCCATTATGGAACAAATATAAATCCATAACATTAAATAACATAAAAATAGTTTGTGATGGTCAGTAAAATATCCTAAATGAACATACCCTTTAACATTAACATTTTTACTAAATTAATTGTAGAAATTTCAAAGTAAAAATGGTTATTTGGAAACATTTAATTTTTTTGAATTACATGTATACCATTTCATTTCACTTCTGAATTTTTATTCCCATTTGATAAGAACATCAATAATTTTATACAAGTGATTTGACCTTGGAACTATGGAATGAATACCCTCATAAGAACATAATTAAACATTCTATCTCATTGAAATGGTTAGAAAATAACAAAATAAAATTATATTAAATCAAATATATACGGGAAAAGTAATTAATTGTTTTATTAATTAATCTAATTTTATTATTTAGGACATTAATTGAATGTGTTGAATGATTCTAGAACATAATGTAAGTGATTTCTATGAACCACCATTTTTCTATAGGTTATGAAATTTATATCTATAAATTACTTTTTATCTCTCTTTTATGTTATATTATAAATTCTATATATATGTATCTTACAAATATAACTAGATTATTATCCATTATTTTTTTGAGGTAATACATAATTTAAGTTTGTTTATCAAATACCATCAAAATCAAACCTGATTAAGGGAAAATTTTTTATTCCTTAATCCATTTATGTATAATTAATTAAAGTATTTTTTATAATTAATGATTTCTTTAAATAAAAAAATATTTTTGTAATAATCATAGAGTTTTACCTATGGGTATCAATAAAAATTCTACACTTATTCGTTTTCAAAATGTCTTTAACTGAATCATAGAAAACCATTTTGAAAGTTCAAATCTATACCCAATTCTTTACTCTTTCTCAAGACGTTTTACCAAATTAACACCATATTTTGAGGCCTATGATCATGTACTCAGAATAATTCATTCCTTTTTCTCTGTGTGATTTTTATGAAATATCTTTTTATTAAGATATGAGGCAAGACTATTCAACCCATTTCGTTAAATTGGTAATTATTATGTTTATGATTTATGATTTATTTTTTTATTACAAAAAAAATAAATTAAATGTTATGATGGGTGTTATAAGATAGTGCTACAATTCATTGGGTAATGTTTTTTCTCATGAGATGATATGTATGGGATTTGTGAGTTAATCTAATCTATAATGGGACTCTTTCCACTATATGATGTTATGTTGGAAGCTATGAATGGGTTATGAGTTTTTCATATTGTATGTTTCTTCCACATTCCTATTTTTAAATGATATTTTTATTCCACGTTCTTTATTGTATACCTCTATATTATTATTTACAATATTTTCCTTTTATGTCATCATGTTATTCTTTCTGACTCGTATGATATGCTTTGTTATCATATTTATTCTCAAACTATTCTTTTTAGCTCACCCATTTTTTTATGTATTCCCAAGGTTATCCTATGAATTTTTAGAAGCTTTAAGGTTTTTAAGAGTTCATTATGGATATTAAATTAAAGAAGTATAATATTAGTTTCATGTTTTTGTTTTATGTACCTAGTCTTCCAAATTCACTATACCTCTCAATCCTTCAGTTTTGTTTATTTGATATTAATTTTAAAAATCATGTAACGATATGGGTAAAAGGATTAGGTAAAAATAGTTTTTATCATAGGTTAGGTCTAGTTATTTTAGGGGATTGGGACTATAATAATTTCATGAGAATCCTATGGATAAGTCTATGTAAATGAAAATATCCTGAAATTTTCATGAAATATGGAGTGAGTGGTTTCTATGAAATTACATCCCTGTATGGATACAACAAGTGGATGTCACATTAGAATATTTTTACCAAGGGAAATAACCCAAAAGGGTGTATTGTTTATTTACTAAATCTTCACCTAGTTCAAGGAAATGAGGCCTTACCGTACACCTAGTCTGACACTACTTGGGGATATGACTTAAAAAATTCTTAAAATAGTTACAAAAAATTATGAAGGACTTGCATGGATTGTTAGCTCAGAGATCCTAATAGAAAAATTACCATGGATAACCTAGATTGAAACCCAAATACTCATATGTTAGGATATATTTTTCATTCATCCTATATTCACAGTCTTCCCTGTTTAAATGGTTCTTAGTTTGAGTATTCTCATCCCAAAGTAATTTTTGGATTTTGTAAATGATTAGAAACCTAATAAAATAATGAAAGATTTCCTCTTTATACTTAAATGAATATTAAATGTTTGATATGGTTATAGTTATATTAATTATTTATTATCTTTTTATTTTTAGTAGAACTATTCAAACGCCACCTCAAAACATGGGGGTTGAGATATCTGTGAGAAAAACAAAGAAATTATAAAATTCCCATTATATAACTCACACCCGATAATGGTTATGGATAGAACCTAAAAAATATTGTCTCAACCTATTTAGTGTATTTTTATTCTCTATTTTGAATAGATTTGAAGTGCTTATATAAAGACAACATTAACTATCACGATTGGGATATAAGTCTACACATCATGTGTGAACCTCTAATTCTATAAAAGTGTAAGAATGAGGTTAAATATCCTTTGGAATATTAATACCACTTATGGACATTATTTCATTATGAGAAAGAAAATCTTGCTCAAATGATTGAGAAACAAGGATAGAACCAGGCTTAAAAACAAGACCATTATAAGGGATTATACAGATGTATTCTCTGAAGAGTTTCTTAGTCTTCCTTAGGATTGATATTCTATGTTATAAATTGAACTTGTACATGGATATATACCTATAACCAAGACTACCTATATAATTTACACTATTTAGTTGTAATAATTTTTGAAATATGTTGGATCGATATGATAGACGATACTGATTGTAGTATCATAATAATGATCGTCAATAACAAGAGGGGGGGGGGTGAATTGTATACTTTAAAAATTCTTTGGAACTTTTAAAGATGAATATGTTTAACAATTTTAAACAAGGTAATTCAAAAAACCCCTAGTTCTACACACTTGCTTGATTCCAAAAATATGATTCCAAAGATGAAATTCCATAAATGTGGTTCTGGAAATAAAACTTAACAAAAGTTTACAAAGATAAAGATTCTACCTTAAAGCGTATTTAATCTTACTAAATCATAGTGTACAAGTTTAAGTAAGTATAAGATAGTTATACTTTCCTCAATAATCAAAATGGAGTGAAAAACTTGAAACAATACAAGTAACAAGTAGTAAATATTTTAACCCAAAGAGAAGGGTATCCAAAAACCTTGGATAAAGGTCCATTGATTTATACTTCCAAGAAAGTATGTCTTACCCACACTAGGGTAAGCCCTCGATACGAAGATCAGAGTTTGTCTTGCTATCCCTACAAGCCCTTAACTTCAAGGTAGTCGGCACCTCTGTCTTCCTCTGCAAGGAAGTATTCAAACTTTAAGGTTTTCAAAACGTCTTTCTTCCTATCCTCAGAATCCCTCTAATGTACTCATAAACATTCAGAGTCACACGAAGAAAATATGAATAAGATGTTAAGTATGCACTAAGCAAGAAAAATCTCTCTCTAGAAATCACTTCAGTAGCATGTAATCTCTAGAGTCGTAGAATCGTTGTGAGCTCTTTCAAATGAGCTCATATTTATAGTCACATTCTCAATGGTCGGCTCCCTCCACAAAAAATAATATTTTTCCTTGAATTTTGGAGGGACCAGTTCACGTGTCACTCAAACAACAGTTAGTTAGTAACTAAATGCATGACATCGTTTTCTAACCAAAACATGAGTAAGAAAAAACATGGTTACTTAACCAAAATCAATTATTCAGATTGTAAGGAAATAAATGTTTGGATTCTAACCAAAAACTCATTTAGTTTATATAGTAAAAGGGTATTTGGATTCTCTCTTCAGAAGAATTCGAAACCAGAATTCTATAGAATTCCGGAGTCTTAATTTCAAGGAATTTCGGAGTCTTGAATTTAGTAGAATTCAGAGTTTGAATTCATAAGAGTTCAGAGTCTGAAATTACAAAATTTTGGAGTTTTAATTCATAATAGTTCTTAGTCTGAACTTACAAAAGTTCAGAGTATGAATTCAGAGAACTCAGAGTCTGAACTTTAGAATGTTCAGAGTCTGAATTCAGAGAACTCAGAGCCTAAACTTCAGAAAGTTTGGAGTCTGAATTCAGAGAACTCGAAATCTGAATTTGGAATCTGAAAACAAAATGATTTATATTTAAGTATGTATAAGATTATGAGGTTTTGGAAATGAAACCAAATTTTATACTTAGACAAAATGAACAATGAAAAACATGGCAGGATAAATTTCTATGGGGATGGAAAATTTTCCTTATGAAAGAAAAGCATAGGGTAAATGAAATTTCCCTTAAGATAAGTTTTTTTGTGATTTTAAAAACATGAAGGAATGGTAATCCATAAGAAAATCTTATTGACTCAACAATCTCCCCAAACAAGAAGGAATGGAAAATTCATAAGGATTCCTTATTGACTCAACAATCTCCCCCCTTTTGGAATGCACAAACATCCATTCAACAAAGAATATAAGGACTTAGAAAATATTTTCCTAGACTTTGAATACAAAACTGATCTCCCTTAACACATGGTAAATAATGAATAAGACTAACTCCCCCTTAGTATTTGGAAACACTAAGGATAATATTCTAGATTTTTGGAATGAGACTTATCATTTTATTGTATACGGAAATCTTCATGATGAAAACTCCCTCTTAGATAAACCCCCCATACTTATGGATATTTATTCTTTACTTAGTATTCCTTTTATTTTCTCCCCCTTTGTGATTTTCAAAAAAGAATTTGAGGGAATGGAAAAGAAATTATGGTACCTGAAAGATTAGTATAAAACATCCAAAAAACAGGTGACCAAAAATTCATTATGATAGGGAAAATTTGTACAACAAGGAAAATACAAAAAAATATCAGATTTAAACAAGGTCATCCTTCCTTTTACTTGGGTATAAAATTCTTGACTATGGTCTTCAGATTTTTGTGCTTTTTATGATCTTCTTCTGCTCGCTTAAGAATCTGATCATGATCCTCTACTTTCTTTTCTAGGGCCTTGATTCTTTATTCCTATTTCTTAAGATCCTTTTCTTGAGCCTTCAAGACTTTCTCTTGCTTGAAAAGATTTTCTTATATCTCAATTCAGAGATCTCTTTCTCTCTTCCAACTTCGAGCAACTGAATACAGTTTCCCATTCAAATCCTTCCCTTCTTGAATCTGAGAATTCTATTCCAGAGTCATCTTTTATTCAAAACTGCTTGTGGGATCCTTAATCTTACCGTCTTCAATGTCAAATGCATCCTTTACAATATCTTGGAACTCATCAAGATTTATAATGTCCTCTATGGATTTCCTTGACCAACTGGTCATCTTCCTACATGATCTTTTTTGGGATTAGTATCTGATGAAAAAATTCATGAAATCAACCTCAGGCTTGACAAACATGTCCATCATGACGGACACTGAATCTGATTTTTGGTTTAATGTGTGTTGAAGCATATAACATCTTGAATCAATGCTGGAAAAAATAGGAATAATACCCATAAAATTTTTCAAATACTGTACGACCAAATCATGTCCAAGGGATGATGATTCTGAATCTGAAACTTTTCTTGATGAGGGTTCTTTCTCTAACTCAGCAGCCTTACTCTTAGATGTTCCACCAGCCTTCTTTTTGTTCACAAAAACTTTACTAGGTGTATTAACAAACAACTATTTACCCTTATCATAGCTCGGAATTTCTTCCACATCCGGAGATTCATGTTCACTGTCAGATAGCTGAACAATTTTATCTTCACCTACAACTTCTTTCTGAGCTCTTGCCTCATCATCCTCTGGGTGTATGAAATGATGATTATAGCTTTCTTCTTCAGAAATATTATTCACTTATTCTTCAACCTTATCATCTACACCTTTATCATCTTTCCCAGGGGTAGACAACTTTGAAGATTCTGCCTCAGAAGTTCATATTGAGGGCTTCTCGGATGGACTTTCTTTCTCACGGAAATATTATACTTGATTAATCAACTCTGCGGTGTCACCACTGCTTTCAAATTCTTCTTCAAATTCTTCCACTACTTCCACTTCTCTTTATTTGACTTTTTCTAAAGTCACAAATTTCTTCCTCGGAGTCTCTGGTAAAGCTTTTACCAAGAAAGATTGTGGTACTGGGATTTTTTCAGATGCTTTCTAAGTATCCCTGAGAAGGGATTGAACAATTTCAGCTTCAGACATCTTCTTATTCTATTTCTTTTCTTTCTCTTCACTTTCTGGATACTCTGCTATCTTCTCCTTCAGAGATTTTGCTTCAGTAGTGTTTAGGCCAAGCTTGTGCTCCCCTTCTTTTCTGTTTTTCTTGTCTTCCCTCCACTTAACTACTACCTCATATGGATAGGTTTTTTTCTTATTCAACTTTGGGGGTGCTTACTGAACTTCCTTGGCCATAGGAGATTTTACCTTTTCTTGAATTTCATTTAAATTCGTCTTCCTTCTATCCTTTTTAGATGGTTCATCCACCTCCTGTTTCTTCAGTATGGTTTCAACTTATTCTTCTATAAAGTCATAAAATTCTCTGGATTCTTTAGAAAATCTAACATTCATCCTTATCAAAGTATCATCACCAACCAGCATGACTTTTCAATTCCTTGGTTTTGAATTGAAAGGAATTTTGAAATACTCTAAGCACCAAACAATTAGCTTTGAAAGAATGGATGGATACATAATGCTATGAGCCTTTAGATTTCCATTCTTTATATTCTCGATTGTAATCATAATATTCTTAACCAAGTTGATCTTTATCAGGTTCACCAGAAAATCCAAAATATACATATCAATTTTCATCAATGTATCCTTGTCAACTTTTCTCAGAATGACAAATCCTTGAACCCATAATTCGAGAATCCAAAAATTTGTAGTGAGGTGAATAATATTCAGAGTATTTACATTTGTAAGACCGAGGCAATACATAGCTTTTACCTTAACAAAGCTTCCTTGAACATCTGACAACTTATGTGAGCAGAACTCTGCCTCACCCTCATAAGGAACTCCAATTAAATTTGCAGCCTTGGTGTATGAGAGAGCATAAGTCTTCCCATAGCTTTTGAAATAGAACATATCTCTGCCTTCTTCCCTAAAAAATCTTATTGACTCATAAAATTATACTAGAAAATACAAATATACGAAATCTTGAGCACCTAGATTCGATATGAAAACACTATCTCATCCATTGAGTTGGATGTTTTTCGAGATTATAGAATCACACTTGGTGAAGAATTTTGGATGCACAAACCTTTCTCTATAATCCTGCCACTCTGAGATTGGATTGACAGTTGAAATGTCTTTCTGAGAAGATTCTTCGACATACATTTAGATTTTAGCAAGATCTGAAATGTTTCAGAATGGGCTTAAGTAGAAGGGCAGAACTTCAACACACGAAGGCTTGAGATTCGATGTGGGAAAACCATTAGGGGGTACTTTATATAGGTCTTTGAAGAAAAAATTCATCTTATATAACCTATCCAACGGTTGAGAAACTTTCTGATTAGATCTGACGGTTGAAAAGGTAGACATAGGGAAATTTTGACAGAATCCGATCTTTTGAGGTTTTAACAGAAACATTCAGATTTAAGGAAAAGGGAATCCAAAAAATTTTAAAACCAACGAAAATACCAGAAGGTAATGGATGATTATTAAAACTCAATAAAGGAAACATAACTTTTGGATTTCTTGGAATATTGTTCATTGTGAGGAAAATTATTTTTTGAAGAACATTAGATTCTGGAAACAAACTTTTCATTACAATATTTTTTTTAAAAAAACTGACTAAGAAAATTTTAAAAAATCTTCATTATGAAATACTTAGAAAATCTTCACTCTGAAAATCTAGAAAATCGTCATTGAGAAAATTTTAAAAATCTTCCTTATGAAAATTTAGAAAATATTCATTACGAAAATTTAGAAAATCTTCATTACAAAAATTTATAAAATCTTCATTATAAAAATTTAGAAAATATTCATTATGAAAATTTAGAAAATATTCATTAAGAAAATTTAGAAAATGCCAGAAATTTTAGACTATGAAAAAAAATTTAGACTACGAAAAAAATTTTAGACTACAAAAAATTTTAAACTAAGAAATATTTTAGACTAACTAACAAGAAAATGTACTCCCTCTATGAAAAGGTGTTTATTACTATAAGAAGATAGGTTTCAACAAGAAATTAACAAGGAAAATTTCCTTACGATTATCATTCATAACTTCTGATTAATGTATTAAAATCTAACAGAGGGTAAAGATTTTTTGAAAATATCAGCAAGTTGATCTTGCATTATAATAAATTGAATAATGATATCTCCTTTTTGTGTGTGGTCCCTAAGAAAGTGATTCCTACTATCTATGTGATTTGCAAGAGATTGATGTGCAAGGTTTTTTCTTAAGGAAATAAAACTTGTATTATCACACAAAATTTGTGTTTTGTTAAAACTCATACCATCGTTTGTGAGTGTGTGTTTCATCCACAATATTTGAGCACAATAACTTCCAACTGCTACATATTCGACTTTAGCGGTGGAAAGTTCTACTAAGTGTTTCTTTTTGCATGAACAAGAAAGTAATGAATATCCTAATAAATGTAAAGTTTCGAATTTACTATTTCTATCCATTTTACACCCACAAAAGTTGGCATCCAAAAAAATATTTAAAATAAAATCATTTCATAAGTATAAAAGAGTACTAGATCCATGGTTCCCTTTAAGTAGAGAAAAACTATTTTCACTGTCTTTAAATGAGTTTCCTTAGGATTAGATTGACATCTTGCACATAAGCATACTGAAAACATCATGTATGGACAACTAGCTGTTAAGTAAAGTAGACT
Source organism: Viscum album (assembly GCA_963277665.1). Taxonomy (NCBI): domain Eukaryota; kingdom Viridiplantae; phylum Streptophyta; class Magnoliopsida; order Santalales; family Viscaceae; genus Viscum; species Viscum album. Next base: position 1,223,054,498 of record OY728156.1, on the reverse strand, counting down.
TCCTATCATACCTGTAAAATATGTTTGATCTACTGGTTTCCCAGCTTCATCTAGATCAAGTGAATTTGAGGTACCAATGAGAGTAATTATACTCTTGGTGTTGTCATATCCAAAACTTTTAAGAAGATCTTTAATATACTTATGTTGGGATATATGTATTCCTTATGGTTTTTGAGAAATTTGAAAACCAAGGAAAAATGTTAACTCACCCATCATAGTCATTTCAAACTCATATTTCATTAGATACACAAAGGAATCAGTTGAAGATTTCTAATTTGAACCAAATATAATTTCATAAACATAAATTTGAAGAATCAAAACATTTTTCTTATCTTTCTTTATAAAAAGGGCTGGATCTAAGTTTCCCTTAACATAATTATTTTGAAGAAAAAATCCTATAATCCTATCATACCAAGCTCCAGGGGATTTCTTAAGTCCATACAAAGCTTTGGTAAGTTTAAAAACATGTTTATGATGTTTTTTATCTTCAAAACCAGGAGGTTGTTCAACAAAAACATCCACTTGAACATAAACATTAAGGAAAGAACATTTAACTTCCATTTGAAAAAGTTTGAAATTGAAGAATGCTACAAAGGCATGTAAAATATAAATAGATTTATGTCTAGCTACCGGAGAATAGGTTTCTTCATATTATATTCCTTCTTGTTGATTATAGCCTTTATCAACTAATCTAGCTTTATTTCTTAGAAAGATTCCATTTTCATCACACTTATTTCTAAAGACCCATTTTACTCCAATAACAGAATTTTCCTTAGGACTTTCAACAATGGTCCAAACTTTATTCCTTTCGAATTAATTTAGTTTATCTTTCATAGATTTTATCAAATCATCATCACCTAAAGCTTCATTAGTGCTTTTTGGTTCTAATCAAGAAAGGAATGTTAGATGTTCTATTTCATTTCTTAAAGAACTTATAGTCCATACAGGTTGATTAACATCACCAATGATAATATCACTGGGATGATTCTTAGGTAACAACTGATTTGGGTTTTGTATAACCTGTTCACTAACATAGGGTAGGAAATCTTCCGGGGTAAATGTTTCATAGTTATTTTCTTGGACATTTTCGTTATTAGAAGGATATTTTAACAAAGATTGATAATTAGTTTTTGAAAACTCATTCGAATATGTAGGTTGAGGTTATTTAAAAACAAAATGATGAGTTTCATAAAATTTATCATGTACTATTTCTTCATCAGTACAAGTATTTCTATTGAAAACACTATAAGCCTTAGAAGTTGTGGAGTAGCCTAAGAAAATTCCTTCATCATATTTTGGTGCGAATTTGTATAGATTATCTTTAGTATTTAGAAGGAATACCTTGCAACCAAAAACCTTGAGGGTGGAAAGTCTAGGTTTTCTACCATTCCATAACTCATAAGGAGTTTTATTAAGAAAAGGTCTAATCAAAACTCAATTTTTAGTATAACAATCAGTACTTACAGCTTCATCCCAAAAATGTTGGGCTACAAAATACTCACTCAACATGGTTCTTATTATCTCTTGAAGAATTATATTTCTTCTTTCAACAACACCATTCTATTGAGGTGTTTTAGGTGCTAAGAAGTTATGAGTAATTCCTTTTCTACTACACAAAGTTTCAAAATCAAAATTTTTATATTATCTTCCATGATCACTATGAATAGTTATCAAAGGAAGATTTTTCTCATTTTTTAACTTGGGATCTAAAACTTTTGAAATAAGAAAAAGCTTTAGATTTATTTTCTAGAAAATAGACCCACGTAAATCAAGTGTAATCATAAACTAAGACAAATACATAATATTTTCCTCCAATGCTTCCAGTTTGTGTTTGTCCAAAAAGATCCATATGCACTAACTATAATGCATCAGTGGTTGAGACTTCATTGAATTATTTAAAACTTTATTTATGTTTCTTTATATATTTACTAGGATCACAAAAATTTAAAGAATGAAATCTAAGCTCTGGTAGATCCTTAACAAGTCTTTTCTTAGAGAGTTTACATAGGTTCCTAAGGTTACAATGTCCTAGAATTCTATGCAACAACCAAGAATGATCTTTCATTTCACTAAGGAATGGGAGGTCTTGGTTCCTAAGGTATTCTAAGTTTAGTGTGTAAACATTCTCTAGACATTGGAGAGAGAATAAACTCTTCCTTAGAATTGTGTACTAAGCACTTGTTATTCCTAAAATTCACAAGGTAAATATCATCACATAATTGACTTATGCTAATGATATTGTGATTAAGACCCTTAAAAAATAAAACATTTGAATTCAAAGTTTTTCCAAGAAGAACAATGTTACATATACCAATAATTTCTCCCTTAGCATTATATCCAAAAGTTACTTTTCATCCTTTCGTCTTGATAATATTTTCAAAGAAGTTTTTGTTACCAGTCATATGTCGGGAACATCCATTATCCATATACCAAGTATTACTGTTGGTACTTTCCTTATTTTCTAGAAAATAAGAATGTTATTCTTTCGGAATCCAAACTTTCTTGGATCCAAAAATTTCAAAAAGAAAAATTTTAGGTACCCACATTTTCTTTGAAAAATAAGGTTTATAAAATCCTAGACTGAGTTTTGTTTAAGAAACAATTTTTGCCTAGTTTCCACCACAATGACACTTGGTGCAGAATGGAACACTTTGAGGAACAAAATAATTGTTACTAAAAATCAGTTTTGAACTTCTATAACCAAAACTAGAATTATTTCTATGAGGTCGGATTTGAGAATACATCTTATAAAAATTTTCCTTACCTAAGGTAAATTTTGAAAAACACTTCCTCAAAGAAAATATTTCTGACATTAGTCTAATAACTATGTTCTTTTCTTCCAAAACATTAGTTTGAAATATATAGTTAGGCTTGAAAACATTTTTCTTAGAAATTACGTTTTCTAGATCTTTATAAAGTCTATCCTTCTCAGAATGTAGTTCCTCAAGTTTTTTTGAAATAATTTCAAAATCAAGAATTTTATTATCAATGTCTTTAGAAAGAAATAATATTTACTTAGTAAGAATTGTATTCCTATAATTTTCCTTATCAAGATTTTTCTTGAGTTTTGAATTATCATTCTCAAGAATCTTAGAAAACCTAGAAACTTATTCATAGGTAGGTAAAGTATTATCCTCATCAGAAGAAGATTCTTTATCCATAGATTCATAATATTTACTATTACTATAGTTAGAATTTGGGGATACATTGGTCATAAATTCAACATCGTGTACCTTAGCCATTAGATAATGATTTTTAATAGGTAGTATGGCTATTAAGCCAAGATTATTCTATCCAGAAGATTCGTAATTAGATGATTCATCTGAATATTCTAAACCACTAGCACTCCGGGTGTCATTAGCTTTCAAGACTTTCTTAGATTTAGCTTTGTAGTACTTCTTTCTATTTCTCTCATAATTATTCTATTTTCTTTCTTTTCTCTTAAGAATAGGAAAGTGAGGCCTTATATGTCCATCCCTCTCATAACATGTGACTTTTTATTATTTATTATATTTCCTTTTCTTTCTTCTTGTATCTGGATTGAAAGTTCTTCTGTCCAACAATCTTGTTCATCCTTCGAGCAAGATTGGATAACACATTTCTTGAAGACTCACTTCCACTTCATTCAGATTGTATAACAACCTTCTTAGATTTAGATCTTATCACACTCTCAGGAGTCTTGGATTTCATATGATTTGAAGTAGTTGTAAAAGAAACACTTCCATTCCCATTATTCTTCTTAACATTATCAACATCTCTCTTCATTCTAGTCTCATGTTGAAGAAGAGTTCCAAACTGTTCATCAAGAGAAAACTGTGTAACCATTCTATTTTCATCTATAGCTGTTCCCTTGGATTCTCACTCACTGGGCATGATGTCTATGATCTTGTCCGCAAGAGACTCATCATCTAATCCTCTATCACCCATGGATTGTAAAATTTTTGTGATAGTCATAAATCTTTGTTTCACCTTATATATGGGTTCTCCATAAGGAAAGAAAATACCCCGATATTCAGCTCTGAGCATGGTTCTTCTAGTTTCAATAACTTTGGATGTTCCAAAGTGTGTAACTTCAAGATTCTTACAAATAAAATTTGTTGTTTCACAAGATGAAATTTGGATATATATATTTCTAGTCATAGAACAAAGTAATGTATTGCGTACCTTATAATTTGATTGATATTCATGATTTTCTTGATTGGTGAAAGTACTAACTTCCATGTCAGGGATTTTATATCCTTCAATAAGAATGAAAAAATTGTCAACTCCAGTATTGGTAATAAATGTATTCATGCGATCTCTCTAATATTGATAATCATTACCATTAAAAATCGGTGGTCTAGTTGGATTTAGGTTGTCAATGGAACCAACATTGATTCCTTCCATCTTAAAGAAAGTATTTACACACAAACTTGCTAGTAGTAAAGTTTGTAAACAAGGATAAGAATATCCTAAGCAAGGAAAATATAGAACAATAAAAAACTTGAGCGAGAAAACTTATATGTGAATATAAGTATTTCAGATACCTTCTATGATAACAATTGTTGGATTGATATGATAGATGATACTGATTGTAGTATCATAATAATGATGCTCAATAACAAGAGGGGGGGGGGGTAAATTTTATTCATTAAAAATTATTTGTAACTTTTAAAGATGAATATGTTTAACATGGTTAAACAAGGTAACTCAAAAAACCTCTAGGTTTACACACTTGCTTGATTCCAGAAATATGATTCCGAAAATGAAATTACTGAAAATTGGTTCTGGAAATAAAAATTAACAATAGTTTACAAAGATAAATATTCTACCTTAAAGGGTATAGAATCTTACTAAATCATAGTGTAAAAGTATAAGGAAATTTAAGATAGTTATTCTTTACTCAACAATCAAAATGACGTGGAAAACTTGAAACAATACAAGTAATAAGTAGTAAATATTTTAACCCAAAGAGAAGGGTATCCAAAAACATTGGATAAAGGTCCCTTGATTTACACTTTCAATAAAGTCTGTCTTGCCTACACTAGGGTAAGCCCTCGATATGAAGATCGAAGTCTGTCTTGCTATCCCCGCAAGCCCTCAACTTCAAGGTAGTCGACACATCTGTCTTCCTCAGCAAGGAAGTCCTCAAACTTTAAGGTAGTCAATACCTCTGTCTTCCTATCCCCAGAATCCCTCAAATGTACTCATCAACATTAAGAGTCGCACGAAGAAAATCTAAACAAGATGTTCAGTACACACTAATCAAGAAAAGTCACTCTCTAGAAATCACTTCAGTAACATGTAATCTCTAGAGTCGTAGAACCATTGTGAGATTTTTCAAATGAGATCCTATTTATAGGAACATTCTCAATGGTTGTCTCCCTCCTCGAACTATTATATTTTTCCTTGAATTTCGGAGGGATATGTATACGTGTCACTCAAACAACTGTTAGTTAGTAACTAAATGCACAACATTGTTTTATAACCTAAACATGAGTAAGCAAAAATATGGTAATATAACCAAAATAAATTATTCAGAATGTAAGGAAATAAAAGTTTGGAGTCTAACTAAAAAATCATTAGGTCTCTATAGTACAAGGGTATTCTGATTCTGTCTTCAGAAGAATTCAGAACCTGAATTCCATATAATTCCAGAGTCTGAATTTCAAGGAATTTTGGAGTCTTAAATTTAGTAGAATTTGAACTCTGAATTCATAAGAGTTCATATTATGAACTTAAAAAAGTTCAGAGTCTGAATTCATAAGATTTCGGAGTCTAAACTTACAAAAGTTCAGAGTCTGAATTCAGATAACTCAGAGTCTGAACTTCAGAAAGTTCGGAGTCTGAATTCAGATAATTCGGAGTCTGAACTTTAGAATGTTCAGAGTCTAAATTCAGAGAACTCGGAGTCTGAATTCAGAATCTGAAAATAGAATGATTTATAACTAATTATGTATAAGATTACAAGGTTTTGGATACGAAACCAAATTTTATACGTAGAATAAATGAACAATGAAAAACATGGTAATGATAAATTTCCTTGGGGAAGAAAGATTTTCCTTGTGAAAGCAAAGTATAGGGTAAATGAAATTTTCCTTTAGATAAGGTGTTTGTGATTTTCAAAACATGAAGGAATGGTAAATTCATAAGGAAACCTTATTGACTACACAATCTCCCAAAACAATAAGGAATGTAAAATTCACAAGGAAATGTTATTGACTCAACAAAATAGTTATAAGATGATTAGAAAAATGGTTTTATACACACCATTGCTTCACTATTGGGTACACCGATCCTTTTCATCAAGAAAACAGATGGGTCAATGTGCCTCCACATTAATTATTGAAAGCTCAAAAATACATGATAAAGAAAAATTATCTCTTCCTATAGATATATGGCTTGTTTGATTAACTATATGGGGCCCGATATTCTCTCTAGTGGAACTTAGTTTAGGATATCACTAAGTGAAGTTGAAGAAGTAAGATATTCCCAAAAATGTCTTCTAAACTAGGTATTTACACTCCATATTCATATTGATTCCCTTAGAACTCACTAAACTTCTTGTTATTTTAATAGACTTAATGAATAAATTCCATAGAGATTACCTTGATTTTTTGGGTAGTATTTATAGATGAAATTTTGATATACTCCAAAAGTAAGTTGGAGGAAGAGTATCCTTTTAATATTATGATAATGAATTTGGGAAATTAAAATCTATATGAAATTTACAGTAAATGTGAGTTTTAGACATGGGAATTATCATTCTTAGGGAATTTTTTAACAAGTAAAGGGATATCTATGGATCCTTTTAAGACAAAAAAAAATTAGGAGTAACTCCATTTTTTAATGGAAATAGATAGTTTCCTTGGAATACGTAGGTGTTAATGATGATTTGTGAGAAACTTATCACAATTACCATCGTCTCTAACCAAGATGGATCAGGAGGGAGTAATGTTTTTCTAGACTAAAAAATGCGGAGAGAACTTCATGGAATTGAAAAAGAGGATTTCCACTGCAGTAGTCCTCAAACTTCCCTATATTGGGAATATTTTCCTTATATGAAGTGATTTTTTAATGAATAAAATAGGATTTGTATTGGTTTAAAATAAAAAATTGATGTTCTACCACTCATGGCTATTGAAATTTCATGATAAGAACTTCCTAAATCATGATATGGAGTTATGTTCAATAATATTTTAATTTAAAATTTGTTGCGTTATATCTATAGGGAGATGTGTAAAATATATTTGTATCATAAGAGCCTCATGTATATATTCATATAGAAGGAGCATAATATGAACCAATATAGATGGTTATATCTAATCAAGGATTATTCCTAGACAATCCATTACCATCAAGAAAAATAAAATTAAGTGACATATTATCTAATTAGAAATAATCTGAAAACCATATAAATAATGATAATTTAGAAAGATATAATATTCAAATACAAGAATGAATGGACATTGGGATCATAAAATAAGGAAAATGATAATTACATTATCAAATTTTTCCTCAACCACTCCTTTCATTGAAGATAAAGGATGATAAAAAAGATAATGTGGCAATACAAAATAATATAGACTCTATAAGAAAAGGGAAATACCTAAAGTTAAAAATTCAGGATGGATATATAATTTTTGGATCAAAACTATGCATACCATCAAATCCTTAGATAACTAAGGAGATATTGAGTGAATCAAATAGATCAACCATCTCCATTAACCCGGGGAGCATGAAGATGTATCAAGATCTATGATAGCACTATTAGTGGGACAATATGAGGAAGGATATCACATATCATAACTTAAAATTACATTTATGTTAGTAGGTGAATATATGAAAGGAAAAAATCATAGGGTATGATGCAACCATTACATGTACTTACATGTAAATGGGGAAACATCAACATGGAATTTGTCATTGGTCTTCTAAATACATCATGAGGAAATAAAACTGTATGTTTTATTATGAATCATCATACTATGACTTCTAACTTTATTATAATTAAATAGGAATCCTCACTCGACCAACATAAAAGGATATTCATCAAGTATTCAATGAGGCTTCATGTAACACAACTATTAATTATATCTAATCGAGATCCAAGGTTTTCCTCCATGTTCTCGAAAATCCTTCAATATGGTCTTATTGTTTAGCCTATTCTTATGAATAGGAGTATAAGATATCTTGGGCCCCTCCAATTGTTTGGGAGATATATGAGTTTTAATGACAACCAAGTAATAAATAAATTTATTATTATTCATGTCTAGAATAATTGATTTTGAATTTATTTATTAAAATTATTTATAAGATATTAAGTTAATTCATGATAAAATATTTAATGAACAAATATTATATTAATATTAAAAGTTTATTTAATATTTATAAGAAAAAAAGTCAAGTTAATTGCCTAATTTTGTTATCTAATATGTTTATTATATTACAAGTAAGTGATAAAAATATAAATGGTATTTATAACATATTAAATTGTTCATAAGGTGTTTTTTATATCTTATTTAGTAGTTAAAACATATTTAGGGGCTAGGGAACCATTTCTAGGAATTTTGGACTTCACTATATAAGTGGGAGGATGCTCTCATTTTAGGTACTATTTTGTACATGATTTTGAGTGCCTCTCTCTCCTCTCTCTCACATTATAGAGAGACAATTTATCAATCCAAGCTATTGATATGAGTTCTCCATCATAGAATCAAGGATCGACATAGCAATGATCCTCAGTATGCCAAAGGCATCATTGGATCTCCAGAGTAGCAGCCAAATTTCAACAATCAATGTTAATTTATAATTTTAATGAACTAATGGATAATATAGAGGGATTTGGATATGGTTCACCAAATATACAATCACCAATTATGAGAGACAATCAAACACTTCTTTAAATAAAACGAGGTAATTATTCGATCTATTTTTTATGCTTAAATAACTTCAAGTGGGATCCTCATCATTTATTCTAGGATGCATATCATCGATAATGATGTAGTTACATTGATAAATGATGAAATTTTTTATGTCTATGGATTATATTTTTCCACTTCGTTTCCTAGTAAATTAAATTTGTATCAGAGGGTGATTAATAAGAAGAAGCTGTCTAATTTTATTACAGTAAGAAATTCCACTAGAATAATAATTTCATGATTGGGAAATTGAATCAAGGTGATGCTTTACCTAAGGTATTTTTTTCATTGGATACATTATTACATCATATATAAATTTTAAATTGGATAAAACATATGTCTTAGAAATTTGTATTCATATAAAAGATCCAAGTAGATTCATAAAGATTGAAAAAGGTTAGGTGGATCTATGGGAACAAAATGGTGTGAGACAAGCAACTGTAAACATGGGAGATTATCATCTAACCTTTCCTAGTGGTTTTGTTCTTATATTGAATTATTTTTATTTTGTTCCTTTAGTTATTAGTAACATAATATTAGTGTCATTTATGGACACCATGGGATTTTATTTCATGTTTGGAAATATATTTTTTCTCTTTAATAAGGATAAGATATTTTATGGTGTGGAACATATTAATAATGAATTGTATATACTTAAAACTGAAAACTATGTAATAGAAATAAATGAAAAAAATGAAAATGGTTTATATAAAATCATCCTATGGAACTTCATGTTTGTTCAGGTAAATAAGAACCATTTAAAAAAATTACATCAAGTAAGGGTTTTATACCCAACTCAGTTAAAGTTTATGGATGTATTCCACACTTGTTTAAAATAGAAAATGAGAAAATCACTATTAACTGGGTAAGGAGTATGCAATTATAAACTAATAGAATTTATTTATACTGATTTATATGTTCTATTTCTAGTAGAGGTAGGGGTTGGGTTTTCTTTCTTCATTATTTTTAGGAATGACTATAGAAGGTACAATTATATCTACTTAATGAGTTATAAGTGAAATTCCTTCAATATGTTTATGGAATACCAATATTAAGTAGAAAACTGGATTATTAAGAATCTTATGTGACATCACCTAGAATGATGTAGAGAGTATCTAAACAAATCTTTCATTTGTCACTTAAAGTATCACGGGATTGTATCCCAACACACTCACCCATATATAATTTAGTGGAATGGTGTTAATGAACTAAGGAATAAAGAATTTATTGACATGATTAGAACAATGAGAAGTTGGAAAACTTTTCCATTATCCATTTGGGGATAAAAATTGTAGATAATTGTATATTCACATAACTGATTACCAAATAAAGCAATATGTGGGGTTTCATACGAGTTCTGGTATAGAAAGAAATCCATTGTGCCACACATCAATCCGTGGGGATCTGAGTATTTTTTCAAGAATAAAAATACTGAAAAATTGGCATAAAACCTAGGGATGTGTATCTTTATAGTTTATCAAAAATAAAATAAAGGATATTACTGATACAACCCTTTAAATAAAATAGTTATTGTGGCAAGAAATTTCATATTTCAATAAAGAGAACACATTTAAAATGGAAATATTGGAAGAAATATCAACTTAAATTAAGTAGATTATCTAGACACACAAGAGATAGTACAAGAACAATATCTATAAGAAATAGTGGAATATGAAGATAATCATGAGATATAAGTGCTGTGAAGATCTAATTAAGAATTAATAGAACTAGAAAGATGTGGTTTTCTTATTAATGAGTTCGGTGACACATTATTATTAGAGTATAATGAACCTTTAACCTATAATGATTTATTATATGGTAGTGATATTTCTAAATGGAAAGAATCATTGTATTTTGAGACATTTCACATGTTCAAAAAAAAGTTTGGACTTTGGTAAACCCTCCAGATGATGTAAAACTCATTGGGTGTAAACGAGTATTAAAAAAAATCCTTGGATGTTAAAGTTAATACCTATAAGGAATGACATGTAGAGATGGGTTTCAGGAAACATAAAGGTATAAAATATGACAAAACCTTCTACCCAGATATGATATTGAAATCCATTATAATATTACATAAAATATTATCCCTATATGATTATGAAATTATGAAAATGGATTTCAAATTTATTTTATAAATTTAAATTATTTGAATATGTATATATGAATTAATGAAAAGGGTTTATTATGTTAAAGAGTAATAATAAAGTATAAAAACTATAGAGATCCATTTATGGGTTAAATTAAGCATCAAGATCATAGAAGGTTCATTTTGATAAGGCTATAAGAGATTTTGGTTTCATCAAGAATGAAAATGAGATTTCTGTTTACAAAAAGTATAGTTGAAAATCTATTATTTTCCGTATATTATATGAAGATGACATATTAATTGTTGTAAATAAAGTGAAAGTGTTTTAGTTTGTTAATACATGGTTAAATTAAAGCTCCTCCAAGAAAGAATTAGGTGAATATGCCAATATCTTGTGGATCAAGATCTATAGGGATAGATCTTAGAGGCTTATTGGGACAGGTCAAAGTACATATACTAATAAAGTATTCAGATGTTTCCACATGAAACCATCAAAGAGAGGGTTGTTTCCAATGTCACATGGTATCAATTTCTATAGAAAAATGTGTCCTAAAAAATAGGAGGAAATTTAAATAATTAATAGAATACTATATGAATCCACAATGGGATGTATCATGTATTTAATTCTATATATTATGTTTAATGTTTCATTTTATTTCATCATGGTGGGAATATATCAAATAATCTAGGAGAGCTACATTGGGTAGTTGTAAAAACTATCCCTAAGTTCATGAAATATAGAAATGAAATATACCTAGTATATATAAGATATGAAGAAGTAGTAGAGAGAGAATACACTTATTCTTGTTTATAGATAGTTGAAAATGGTCTAAAATTGCAGTCCCACTTTGTCTTTTTCTTGAATGGTGGTGTGATGTGTTAGAGAAGCTTGAAGAATCCTATGTTCACTGATTATATTTCAGAATAAAACTATATAGTGACTTTTGAAGAAACTAAAGACACAATCTAGATACATAGATTTGTTTAAGACATTGGTTTGGTGCATAACAGAGTAGACCCTCAATTATTTTATTTTTATAATACTATAACATTGTTTCTTTTGAAGGATACCATATAAAACTAGAGGAAAATTCGTATAATTTTAAAGTTCCATTTCTTGAGAGATTTTATGTAGATATATTAATTCATAGTTATTAGAGTATACATAGGGGATAATGTGGAAAACCCATATATTGAATCCATATCTCTACAAAATCATGATTCTCATGTGAGAGCTTGCAGTTTGAGAATTATTGGTAGTTTTATCTTGTAGAAGATTGAGTTTTTTGAGTGGTTTCCCTTAACCAAAATCCACTATTTAATTTGATTACCATTACAAGTACACAATTTTGTATATTTACTTGTTCTTATCTTACCATAAAATTGTTGATACTTTTGAATATACTATATTTATATGGTAATTTACTTAGATTATATATTATACCAAGTGGTTATAGTAGTTACCAAGCTATAATGAGAAACTAGCGATTCCATAAGATTAATATTTAACTTATTTTTAATGTTCTAGAAACATCATGATGATAGGAAAAAAATGATGTTTGACTGTTAGGTGATGGGGGATCATAAGAATTGAACCTTCTTCTCCTAAATTTTTTTCTTGGTGATATCGAGTAGATGAGATCATGAGAAATTGACTACTAATAAGACCATCACATGTATAATGTTTCATTGGTTGTTTCTAAATATAAAAATGTGTATTGGTCTCATGAATAGAAGTTATTATTTATGCATATAATTTTATTACTTACTTTGGAGTAAGGAAAAACTATGGAATTAGTGTTGTAGCAAGGTAAGTTTCATTGTGTGCATCATTGGTGGTTTGAAATTGATTGATTAATGAAGATATAATTTATCACTTTTAATAGGAAGTGATATCTGAAGCCTTGTTGATCTGTTTGGTAGTACCCAAACTAAATCCATTGTTGTGGTAGAATAAGGTAAGTCTATTCAGTAAGTTCAATGAATAATTAAGAAAGAAATGATGATGAAACAAAGTGTGTGTCCTTATTTATGAGATATCATGAGACAATGTGATTATAATACATAGCATATGTTCATAAGAGATAATCACTATTATGATCTCCCTTATATCCTTAGGGGACTTTATAGGTTTTTAGAACCCACTTCTAGTTTGTGAATTGTATTCACTAAAATCAGTAAAATGTTCTAGAGGGTCATCCATTAAACATAATCCAATTTCTATTTTACTATAATAAATAATAATATATGTATTGGTGGTCCCCACCATTAGGTCTGGGAGATGTTCGAGTTTAAAAATCACCAAGTAATAATTAAATTCATTATTATTCAAGTTTAGAATAATTGGTTTTAAATTTATTTATTAAAACTATTCATAAGATATAAAATTAATTAAAGAAAAAATGTTTAATGAATGAATATTATTTAAATATTAAAGGTTAATTTAATATTTTTGGGAAGGAAGAGTAATGTTAATGGATTCATTTTATCATGTAATATATTTATTTGTTTATAAGTAATTAGAAAAAACATCAATGATATTTACAACTATGTAAATTAGTCAAATGATGAGGTTTATATCTCATTTAGTAGGTAAAACATATTTTGGGCCCGATGAACCATTTCTAGGTATTTTTTACATCACTATATAAGTTGGAGGTGGATCCTGTTGAGGTATTATTAACTGCATGATTTTTATCAACTCTATCTCCTTATTCTTACTTTATATGGAGAGAGGTTGTCAATCCAAGAAACCTTCCTGGACCAGATTCTTGACATAACAGTGATCATTGGGACATCCAAGGAACTATTTTATCTCCATGATAGTTCTAATATTTAAATAATAAATAATCCCAATAACATTTATTGTGTGTGTGAATGATCTTGATGGATTTGAATTTAGTTATTTTGAGAAATGATTACAAATGATGAGCGTTTTTCGAACAAGTCTTAAAAAATTATGAGGTAATTATTCAATTTATGTTTCATTCTTAAATCACTTCACTTGGTATCCTCTACCATCATACCGAACATCACATCTCTAGAGGTAATAATGTTACATCGACCAGGGATGAATTTTTTTTAATCCACATCTCATCTACTTCAGGTGAATTCCCTAGTATATTCACTAAACACCGATTGGAACATAATTATGACCAATCATCCCCAAACTAATGGATAATATGAGTTAAATATCTATACATTAGAATACAAGTTGAGAGATTTATTGATGGACTTGAAAGTTGGATGAGTTAATATCTTCCTCTATTAGAGTTCTCATACAATAAAAGTTTTTTACTGAAGAATATAAATGAATCTATATAAATACCTTAATGGGAAGTGATGAATAACATTTCCATGTTGGGATAAATTTGGTGAACTCAAGATGCTGGAACTTGAAATGGTTGTGGAAAGTTTAGAAAAGGTCCTGACTATTCAGTATCACATCAGGGCTACTCAAATTCAATAGAATATCTATGATGACAATTGTTATTGAGGATTGGATTTTGAGGTTGAAGATAATATGTTCCTCTGCATATCTCTATAGAAGAGAGTCATGATATTTTGGATGAAAGGAAAGCTAAGTCCCAGGTGCATTGGCTCCTTTGAGATTCTCGCTCGCATTTAGGCTATGACCTGTCAACTAACACTCCCACTAACCCTATCTCAAGTACCGAAAATATTCCACATATCCCTATTGAGGATGTAAATTCTTGATCCATCAAATTTAATGAATTTTGAGTTTTTATATCTTAAAAATGATAACTCTTATGAGAATCATCATGCAGAGATATTATACAATTTAGGAAAAGTTCTATGAAGTAATCCAACACACATTATAGTACTATAGGGAAACCATATATATGAGGAAGTGACTTTCGAACTGTAGTAATCCATGAAGGCAAATTCTATGTCCTATTTTCACCTTAGTATGTAAACTTAAATTTCTAGGGTGGAATTTATTAAGGGGGAAGATTATAAAGACCCAAAATTTTTTAAATAGAATTTTCCTTCTTATAATTATTTAATATTTTGTAATTTATTATAAAAAACATACAATACATGATGAAATAAAAAATATACTATCATATTAATTTGAACATTACATTTATAGAATAAATATGGTCAAAATAATTGAATATATTTCAGTGGGACAAAAAATAGAAAATAGGATAATAATAATAGGAAAATATGGATCACCCGATCCCCCATAATAATCGTATTCATTAACAACAGAGTAGAAAAGAAGAATAATTTTATTAATGTAATAAGAATTAAAAAAAATATATATTTGAGATAAAATAGAAGTTAATAAATAATTGATTAAATATGAGGTATTCAGAAGAATTAGGGAACCCATATTTCTGTTTCAATTCTATCTTTTGGAATAATAATCTGACCATTATAATTGTAATATGACTATTAAGAATATTTTCCTAACCATTAGAATAGTATCCTCACTCATGAAAGTGTAAAATAATAATTTGTTATATCATAAAATAAAAAATATGATATATTTGTACCATGGAATGTGTAATTAAATGTTTTAAAATGGTATATTTTGTGTTTGTATTTTTGTAAAACATAATTTTTTTTAATTGAACCTTTATAGTAAATATAATGATTTAAAAGAAATTTAATTTTCATAAAATGGATATATAAATAAATTTTATGTCATATTATAATGATGTCACTATTTGATGATTCCTTATGTAATTTTTTAATGTGTCAAAAAATAGATCATAATATTAAAATTAGTATTTTTAAAATAAGTGATTTTTTTTAAAATTAAAAATTTGAAATTTGGATAATTATTTAAAAAAAGGATTTCAGTTTTTTAATCTAAATTGTAGAAATTGGTTATGTTTATTTTTTTATTTTTTTTAAAAATGAGATTTTTTATGAATGTAAAACACATAAAAATACGATAATTTATAAAATAGGGTAAATACCTGAAAAATCGAATCAAGGATCATGTAAGTAGAAATTAGTTCAAATTCAACTTTAATAATTACTATAAAATTTCACAATAATCAATAATATTTTTATTATTGATAGAAATAAAAAACTAGTGAATATAATATTCAAAAACACCCCTCTCCCCCTTATAAATACCTCCCCTAAACACCCCTTCTTCTCACAACCTATAAGACATGGATCTTTCCAAATTTCTTGCAAATTCCATCTCAAATCCTCTACCACATGTCCTAGTGGTACTGGTATCACCCAAATACCAATTTTATGTTTGAAGAAGTTTTTCAAGGAGATGATTTTCAAGAGGTTACATTCTCAAACTACCACTTTTAAATAATTTTTCTATCCTAATTTATCCTCAAATACCTCTTAAAAAATAGAATAATAACTCCAAAGGAATATATATAATATAATTTATAACAACAATATAATATATACCATCTATCATATGATCTTCCTCCTATTCTAAAAACACAAAAAATGTCCATATTATGTTAGTTAGCTGTGTCCATGGATAATGTTTTTCATTTTCTATTTTCTCTTTCCTAGTAGGTTTGAAATAACTTATAATGTTTTAAAATGATCCTAATTATGTCTATTAAATATTTTTTCACATTCTAGAATGAATATATCACCAAAATATTAAATAAAAATGAAACTAGTTTGGGATGTTCGATAAAATATTCTAAATAAAGTAATCAATTAAAATTAATTTTCTTCAAAATTAATTGTCCTTATGTCATAAAAGGGTTATTTAAAAATTTTAAATTCCTATAATTAAATGAATACATCTCATTTCACTTTTTTATTTTTAGTCCCCATTGTTAATAACTTTATTAAATATCAACAAGTGATCTGACCTTGGAACCATGAAACTAATGCCCTCAGAGCAATAAAACTAAATATTTCATCTCATTAAAATGGTAATAAACATAAAAAATAAAATTATAGTAAATAAATTATATATGAAAAAGGTTCTTAATTAAGTTATTATATAATATAATTTTATTAATTAGTATATTAAGTGAAAATGAAGAACAATTCTAAAACATAAGATAAGTGATTTATCTAAACCAAATTTTTCTTTGTCTTATGAACTTTCTCTCTAAAAATATATTTATCTATTAGTTTAATGTTATTGATTGATTATAAACTTTTTATATTTGTTTATTACATTTATACCTATCTTATTTTACCTTCATTTGGTGGGGTAAAACATGCCTTAATTTCATTTATCAAATAGCATCTTTAAAATCAATCATGATTAAGGTGAAATTTTCAGTCATTTAACCATTATGTTTTATTCTCATTTAAAGACTTTATTACCATTCATGATTTCCTTAAATAAATGAAAATTTTAGGTACACACATTTTTGTTTTCCTATAGTTTTCAAATAAATTTCAATACTAATTGTTTATCTAAGAAGTCTTTAACAGATTCCTTAAAACACTATTTTGAAAGTTCATTTCTATACCCAATTCTATACTCTATATCATGAAAATTTTACAAATAAACCCCATATTTTGAGACCCATGTTTATATACTCATAAAATTTAATTCCATCATCTCTTTGTAATCTTCATAATATAACTTTTGATTAAGACATGAGGTAGGACTACAAAACCAATTTCATTCCATGGGTAATTATAATGTTTTTCATTTATTATTGATTTACTTTTTTTTGAAAACATAAGAATGTTCATGTTATGATGGGAGTTCCCATATAGTGCTCTAATACACTGGGTAATTTTTTTATCACATGAGATGATATGTATTGGATATGGGAGTGAACCTAATCAGTGTTAGGACTGTATTGACCATGTAACATTTTCTTAGTCATTATCCTTGCCGTATTCTTATATAATTTTATATGTTGATTCCAAATTCGAATGTTTCCATTATATTATGATTTAATGTTCTTTATATTATGTCTCCATATGATTATTATTATGCATTTTTTTATGTTTTCATGTTATTCCATTTGAATCATTTGCTTGATTTGTTATCATGTTTATTCTCTTACTAAGTTTTTTATCTAACCCCTTTTTTTATGTATTAATTATGTTATATTAGGTAGTTTTAGTAGCTCAAGGTTATTTTTAATATCATTATAGAGATTAAAATAAAGAAGTTTCATTTTTTATGTACCTAGTCTTCTAAATAAACTAAACCTCTCGATCCTTTTATTTTTTTATATTTATGTTACATCGTATAAAAATACATGTAAAATGATTTGGTTTCTATAACTAACCATTCCTTAGATGTTGGAGGAAAAATAAAAATCAACACAGGATTTAAAAATAATAACCTATTAGTAACATTACTCACCTTCAATTACAATACAAATAAATTTTAAACTAGGCTTCAAAATGTTGATATCGATACAACTCTAGGGAAATATGGGATGAATGAGGGTTCTTCTGAATCTACCTGATCAAAGAAAATATCCCATATCAATACCTATCGGACTGAGAATCCACATATTCTGAAAGGGTTGTGGAAAACTTAGGAACAAGATACCTAGTGTAATGATGGGAAGATCACCTTTCAAGTGGAATCTATGGACTACCAAATAATATAGAATAAAAATATATAAAATAACATAAATATATTTAAAAAAAATTCCATATCCTCCTAATTGATGAATTGAACAAGTGATTGGTTTCTTGCAACCTAACCACAAATGTTTTCCTTTAATCCCAAAAATATGTTAACATTCTTACAAAAATCCTCAATAGTTGGTATTTTATTACCAAATTGGACCACCATAGATTGTTTAATGAGGGATTGAGATTCCTAAAATTTCATAAGTGAGATTGAAACCTTCAGTAGATGATGTTCAAACTAGTCACCCATGGAAAGAAAATGAAATTCTAACGAAATCCAAAAGCAAATTTAGATCTATAAAAGGGTGAAGTGATAATAGGATATATGAAATATTGATGAATAATGGGTGGTGGGACCCTCCCATATCCATGATTTATTTGTTGAGTAATCTTCTGTCACTATTAGGGAATCATGAACTGATCATTAAAGATAGAAGCCATCATTTTTCAAACTGATAAAAGATGACTTACACACTTTTAACAGCCTAGATTTTTAGTGGTGTATATGATATGGGATAAATTTTATGTACAAAGATACATATTTTATAATTTTAAATTTAACTCATGTAGGAGATAAAATAAATTTTACTGAGAATGATACATTTTTTAAAAAAAATAAAGAAAATTTATTTTCCCATATAATATTTTGTTTTTTTAATATTTTTTATCACATTTATTATAATTGAACAATTTTTGAATTTTAATGATATAATATTCAATTTATAAATTGATATAAAATAAGTGGTTAAATTTATAATAAATTTATTTTAAAATAGTTATAAGCATTTTTTTATAGTAGTTAATTTTTTATATAAATCTTATTTGGGTTTTGGGTTAATTTTTTAATGAATTGTAAAATATTTATTTTAAATATTTATTTTTACAAAATATACATTTTGTTTAATAAAATATGAAATAATTTTTATCACATAGCTTAAAAAATAAATATTATTTATCCTAAAACTATTATCAAGTGACTTTTTTTTCATGTTTTACATAATTTTTTTATTAGTGATAATAATATTTTTAATTAAAAATAGGTATAATGTTTGTGTAAAATAATATAATTTTCAAAATATTACCTAAGGATTAGGTGCCATATTAATATTTATAAACTCATATTAATGCAACTAGGAAGCTTACCTCATGGTTGTCTCTTAAGAAACCTCATTAAGGTCTCATTTTTGAGCCTCATTGAGTTCTTCCATATATACATGTGTGGTATGAATTTTTTTATAATATAGACCCTTTAACTCACATAACTTATAATTTTTTTTATAAACAGAAACATGGTGTGGGTTATTTTGGTGTGTATTGGTATTAAATTAAGGAAATAAATTAAAGATAAAAAAGTGTTAATGTGGGAAGAAAATGATTCTATGGTAGCTTTAAAATACTTTATTTATTTCTTAGAAATTTAAATTAAATTAAATTATAACCACAAAATCATTTACCAGTAACTCTTCTTCCACAATTATTGTGGAACTCAACAAACATGAAAGATCTCTCAAGCATGTTGAAGAAAAAATCTTCCACAATGCAATGGAAATGAACATATCAATCAAGAGTGTAACCCTTTAGAAGAATCTAACCCCATTGTATATCATTTAACCCTTGACCATAAACAATTGTATCCTTTGAAGGGATGGATGCGATAAAGTAGAAATAAGATATGTCATCGAGAAGACTATGTGTTGGGGCTCTAAAATTTTGGAATAAAATTCACCAACCCTCATCCCTACAAGCTCACTACCCACTATAAAGATGAATTAAAACATTAAGTAAATGAAACTCTTGAACATGGGAAGAACACGACTCCACCATTGAAAAAATCCCTTGGATATTACTCCTCTATTGAGTAGTTTTAGAAGATCACTATGGGGGAATAAAATTGAAACTATTAAATAAAGGAGGAGAAGACAAATAATGATATACTATATTTAAATTTAATTAAAGAAATTATAGAAACAATTTAATCAATAAAACCTATGAAATATTAGAATAACAGTCGAAGGCCATGTTTCCAACCCATTATAAGGAAGGATATATAATTTTTAAGTAGGTAATAATGTGTATGGGATGTTCTTCATGCAAAAATATCTAACTGGATGATTATTCTATGTCGATATCTTCTTGAATTTTAATTATCTTGAATATTCTCCCCAAAATCACTTATCACTTGTTTACCATGGATGATGGATAGATGTAACAACTAATTTATTGTTTTATGATTTTTTCCTGTAGACCAAATATAAAATATTCACTTTTTTACACCATGTATTCATGTTCCACTGTGTAAAGTTGATGGGATTGATGGATTGGATATGCAACTTAAAAGAAGGTGGAGCTCTTAAAATTAGATGAACTAAATTTTGGATTAATATAAAATCTTAGGTATAGAGTTCATAACTATAGTCTCAATTATGTATATTCTATATCATAGTGGAAAAGGCACTTATTCTTTCATATCATATGCATTTCCCATTTTAGTCTTATATGGTCAGTGTATTCTTCGAGTTAATATTCCATAGATCTCGACTTAAAATTACATGATATTTGAAATACTCTGATTAATCTTATATTTTATGTGTGATCCCCTAGTCTTCATTACGTATTAGCTTTATCATATTTGGAAATTCTTATGTATTATATATTATGTCTACATGATTATTACACAGAATCTAACTAGCCTATAAAATCCACATGTATGTTGCATAATTTCCTCTTGGATATTATGAATCATTCATGTTCTCATACATAAGGTTTAATCCCTTTTCCTAGAAAAACAACCAAAATTTATATTAAAATTTTGACTATTTCATTTAAGAAAAAAATAATCATTTAAGAAATAAAATTCACACAATATTTTATTTTCATATTATGATCAATAGTTAATATTTAAAATAAAAATTTATTTATATATATAATATTCTAAAATATTATTTACATTAACTATACTAAAATACTTAGTAAAAATAAATAAAAATATGGTTTTATCAAATCCGCTACACAAGAATTTTTCCTCATTCACAAGGAATAACTGTCAAAATTTATTCTCACTTTAAATCCATGCTATCCCATGTTACAGCCTTACTACAATGAATTTTAATTTTTTATGAATTAATTAAATATAAATAATCACATACAATTACTATTTGAATATCCCTATATTCAAGCTTCTCGTCAAAAATACCAATTTCACAAATATTGATTCATCAAATTATTTTTTTTAAATATATTAATTTTCCTTTTATTCATTCAATTTCATTATTCACATTCACTTCCATATCTCTCTATAACCAAAAACTTATTCATACATTTTTTCATTACATCCATTTATGTGTAATGCACTTATTAAGTGAGTATGGATAACATTTAATTGGTAATTTGAAATAACAAGAACCCCTTAAGATATTCGTGATATCTGAGGAATGGATGTAGAGATTACAAAACTAGCTCACAAATCAATCTCACTATTAATTAATTGCTTTTATTCACACACAGTCACTATGCTTTTATAAAATTTGAGAGAAATCTATTTGGGTCATATTTTATCAAACTAATAAAGTTATAATGAATTTTTTTAGTTTGTTATTTAGTGGTGATTTTTTGAATAGATACTTTTTATTGTCAATTTATCCACCAAAATTAAAATTCCTTAATCTGGTTCATGTTTGTTATTTTTTGGTTCATTGAAATTCATTTTAAATTAGAATTCATTACTAAATTTTAGAGAAAGGGATTACATATTTTCAAAAAATAACTATGTATCCTATATGGCTCAATAATATGTTATAATGAAGTGGACAAATTATAAAAACCATTTTATTCAAAAAAATAATAGAAAATAAAGGAAAAGAAAAAAATTTCAAAACCCTGCAAGAGGTTTAAAATTCCCCCACACAAGAATTGACTACCATCTTTTAGAAAAAAACTCATAATATGTGTTAATAAAAAATAATGGGATGGAGAGATAAAACCTTTTTATTTGATCTAATATGTTTAGTTATTCTCCTAAATTCTATTTTCATTATCTTGTAAAAGAAAAAGAAAGAAAACATAGAAAATTTACTCAAAAGAAAAGTAAAATTATAAATAAGAAGATAAAATACTGTAATGTCCTTTCCCCAAGTGGGTGATGCATTTTTACTACATAAAACTATAAAATTATTTATTAATACAAAATACAATAGTGTATCATTCTTATTTGATTCAAATCTTGATATTTAATTTTTATTAGGGGATTTGAATAACCATCAGGTATAGAGAACCCTAAGAAGAGAAAACAATAACCCCACCCCCAGAATAAGAAATAAAAAGAATTAAGAATGGGGTTCTGAGATGGTAAGAGTACTCCCTAGTTGTGAAATCATACTCTAAGTACTATTTTCAATGTTTATAGGAGAGTGAGGCTTGATTTCATCCCCTAATCCTTCTTTTTCTATTATCACATCTAATTGGGTGGTTTTATCTTCAGACACAACCACAATCTTCCCCTTAGTGGTGGATTTATCATCATCTCCTAAAATATGTATCACTATATGTGTCTTAATGAATTTTGAAAAGGGAAGCCAAAGGTATTTAGAATAGAATTAAGATAATGAATAATTATATAAAATAAAGTCTAATAATATTTTTATTCCATTCATTTACTTAGTTTAGATCTCTTTTTCTTTATAAAATTACACTAGGATGAAGTCTTCCTATTCAAGGAGATAAGGATTGAGAAATAAATATTTGAACTTATCTATGTACTCTTGAAATATTGGAGGGAATATAGGCTATTTTTTATCCTTGAAAGCTTTTTGATAAAATTCTTGCAAGTACTAGGAGAAATCATTAATCTCTAGACATAAGTATTCTAGTTGAAGTGGGTCAATGTCCTTTTTTGGTCATTTATTAGCTTCTTAAACACCTTATATTGAGAATTTTAGTTATGTTCTATCCTCAACTATAAATATAATAATAATATAACATCCCTTTATAAAGAGGTTTATTAAAAAATAAAATTCGTTTATATAAATTCAAATTTAATTTGGTAGTAATGAAATTATGTACCGAGTGATAAAAAGAATAAGGATATGGAAAATATTGCTGCCAGAAAGAAATTAATGAATGTGAAACCAAAAAACCTTATTAAATGATACGATTCCACTTTAAAATTTCTTAACAACTAATAAGAAAAACATGGAACAAACCATAGAGTCACCTTTCATGGAGACTTTCCAATCACTCACTATCCTAATTCAATTATTAATTTTTTTAAAAATTATGACAAGGTAAATAGGTTGGGGTCATGAAGTATGTAATTTAGTGAAATGAATGAAATAAATAATAACTATACAATCGGTAGTTGGAAAGTTGAATTATCTTTGGGTCACTATAGATTCCTTCATTATTTTATTGGTAATTTGAATTCATTTGAATAACTAGATCAATATAATTTATTGGTTATACCTATTCAATTTTTTTTATGGAAATCATAACACATGGAATATCCCCATGTATATCACACCCTAGATCCTCCATGATGCACATGCTGTGCACACTTCAATTGAGAGTGTAATACATTATAAGCATTGGAATCCATCGTATGTTGTTCAAAAATTTGACCATAAAACCCCTATTATTTGAAGTGATAGTTTAGAAATGGGAAAGATAATGGATGTTTTAGAGGATAGGATGAGGCAAGACTGTATAAATTTTGAGTGAAAATGTATAAACCTCCTCCCAATGAGCACCCTACCCACAATCAAGATGAATAAAAAATTGAGTAAATGAATGTGTAAAAGTTAGGAACACCAAAACTTCCATGAGGATCAAATAAATTTGATAATTATCCTTAATAGAGGATTTATAGAATCTCATAGTGTATGAAACATAATGAAATATTATAATAAATGAGAAAATGAAAAATAATTTACTAATTTATTTTAATTTCTTAAAATAAATTATAGAATAAATTAAAGTATTAAAACCTATACTACATTGGAATAATGGATGAAAGCCATGTTTTTTTATTCTTTATAATAAATAATATGTAATGTTTAAAGATAAAGAATCATGTATGAGATTATCTCAACTTAGAATTGGATAACCTGTATGATTCTTCCCCATCAACAAGTTTTAGAATCTTATTTATCTAGAACATTCTCCCCATGACCACCAGTATGATCTTTTCCTAGGATGGAGAATACATGGAATGTTTTTTTTATTACCTAATTTAGATATGAAAAATGAATAAAAAATATTATCTTTTTTATGTATTGTATGAATATAACCATGTGGAAAGTTTATGTGATTTATGGCTTGAATGTGTAGCCTAGAAAGTGGTAAAAATTTGCATTTTTTCAGATGAACTAGAATATGGATTAGTAAAATATATTATTTATTGAGTTTTTCCCAGAGATAATGTTATGTATGAGAAATATATCCTAAGCTATATATACGTATATCCTTAAATATACTACCTAATTCCCATTTTAATCTTATGTGGTTAGTGAATTATTTATGTTAATCTTCTCTTGATCATAGTTTAATCTTACACAATCTTTGAAATTATCCCCTTAATATGATGTTTTGGGTGAAATTCACTAGTTATACTTACATATAATCTCTTTTTAAAGGAGTAATCTTTATATATCAATTGGGTCATCTAGATAAATATTGTATTACTACTAGGAATCTTTAGAAATCCTTACATATGATTTACAATTTCCTCTTAGATCTAATATATAATCCCTTTACTTATATTTAATGTTAATTCATTTACCAGGGAATTCATTATACCACATTTCAATATTTTAATAGTATAATTTAAGTACATAATACTTATTTAAGTAAAAATATTAAAAAAATTGACCTTTTTTCATTTAAATAATGTTATTTACACAAAAAAATGAAAATTTATTTATTTATGATATTTTAATACCATATTTATATTAAGTATACTAAAATATATATTAAAACTATACATGATTATTTGAATTAACTTTTTGAGTTGTTTGATTTGGATTTTTTTGTCAACTCTTGTTTAGGTTTACAGAAGTTTTATGTAACTATTTTAAATGTTTTTGTGTTGTTTAATTGAGGAAGTATGATTTTGATTTTCTAAAATTTCCCAAACCACATAAGAGTTTCTCCCATTTAGAAGAAATACGTGTAAGTGTATTGGATGACAGATGGGAATTCATCATGTTTGAAAAAATCCCATATTTGAATGTTACCTTGAATGGAAAGGTTCATATACAGAAATATACATATAATAATATGAGAACATAATATGCGAAAATCAATATAGGTGTTTTAGACAACATATCATAATTGAAAATAAACCAATTTGAACTAGAGATCACATATGTGAATATTTATTACGTTCTGATTTCCAAAATCTATAGTTTCTATAATTGAATATGATGATTTTTAAATCCTGAGGATACTAAAGAAGATATTTATTGTGAGATATCACATTTAAAATGTGATCCATGATTCTTTATGTGATATTTCGCTAATGGTGATTAATGATATTATTTTTTTATGTTATATGTTGAAAAGCTATTGATGTGAATAAATCTTGTATGTTTTTAATAATCTCTATATGTTAAATCTAGAATGTTTCTATGATTCCGCCGCCAAAAATTAATTTTTTTTATTATAAAAGGTCAGGACGACCGCAAGATACAGATCATGGGGGTCAAAAATGATGAAGTCCAAGGGCATCCCCCCGGATAACATCCTTACATTCCTGTGGGAGGGATCCAACAGCGGAGTAGATCACCAACGGTTCCTCCTCTATTCCTGCACGAGCAAGCACATCCGTAGCAAAATTAGCTTCTCTCCATATATGATAAACCCGAAAACCATCATTGATTTCCTTCGAGCATCTTCTTATGAGATAGATCAAATCCCATGGAGGGTTGTATTTCCCCTGCAGAGATCGAACCAGAATCTTGGAATCAGATTCAATCGACCCAACCTGGAGACCGAACCTTTTGCAAAGAGAAATTCCAGTGAGAAAGGACCTCATATCCGCACATAAAGAATTACCCAGACCATAGAACACACTGAAAGCCAAGAACACTGATCCATTTGAATCCCTGAGCAGACCGCCCCCTCGCATGCATCCATTCTTGAAAGAACCGTCCACATTCAGCTTGGTACCACTCTCAGGAGGGTTCCATTTAACCCACTGACCTGGACAACTAATATTTGACATTGTTCTATTAAGGAACCTGTTCAGCTCCTGGGAATTTTGTCCCCCCTTCACACAAACAGCCAGTTCGGAGATGAGAACCTTCACCTTTAACAGCTTACTGGAAAGTGCAGGCCTCTTGTCCAGCCGGGTTGTGTTTCGAGCCTCCCAAATAGTCCATCATATGGCGCTGAAGGTGATGCTGCAGATTTTTTCCTGCATCTCGTTTTGATCAGATTCCAAAAAACAGAAGGAAATGAAGTCCTGTATAGAGTTGTAATCACCATCAGCAGACATCCACAAGTCAAAAGCCGACCATAGACCCACAACCCAATCACTCATATAGAACAGATGCAAGGCAGACTCATTGCTCGGATTAATGCAGCAGAAACAGCGCGACGCCATAGAAATACCCTTCGATTGCACATTGTCATCCGTTGGAATAGACCGATTCCGTAACCCCCAGACCAAGAAATTCATCGTAGCAGGAATATCCTTACACCATAACCGCAGGTCCCATTCACTCCTCACCGATGATGGATGTAGCAATTCTCTAAAATCATGTCCATTATAGATCCCGGAAGAAGATCTAGTAAAACAGCATAAATCCGCCTCCTCTGAAAAGGAAATGCTATTAAAAACCTCCATCTGCTCGTTATTCAGAATCACCTCCAGCAAAGCAGGGTAAGAGCTTGGCTCCCTAACAGTCATATCAGGACCCGGACATCCTGGAAAAAAAAGTTTCTCTCCCACCCAGTTATCCCTCCAAAGATTAATTGAACCTCTCCCAACCACCCATTGTGTGGCCTCCTGTAAAGTTCCCAAATGCCGGAGAATACCTCCGGCCAACTTCGAGAGTTTGCCGGGATGGCTTTCCCAATCTTCCCAATGCCTTCCGTAACGATTTCTAAGAAGAGTTGCCCATAACGACTCCCCCACAAGAAAATCCCAAGCTAATCGAGCTTGCAAGGCTTTCATGGTCTCTTTGATGTCCCTTAGACCAAGACCCCCCTCCCCCACTGGTTTAGCCAAACGCTTCCAGGACGCCCAATGGTATCTTCCGAGGGAGTTGGCATCCCATAAGAAACAATTCATGATCTTCTCCATCCTATCAATTATCCTTTTTGGGGGAGTGATCGTAGAGAAACTGTGCATCGGAATGGAAGACAAAACGCTGTTGATAAGAGTGATCCGGCCACCAAAGGATAGAAATCTGCTCTTCCAGTTCACAATTTTCCCAAGAATTCTGTTCATGATATCCTCAAAGAACGACTTTTTAATCCGTCCAAATGAGATTGGGGCTCCGAGATAAATCATAGGAAATTGTTTCCTCTGAATTCCAAGTGTATCTTGAATGTTCCTGCTTCTTCGAACAAAACACTTGTTGGATATGAAAACACTGCTCTTTCTTGAGTTAATTCTTTGTCCGCTTAAATCACCATACACCCTCATGATCTTCAGGAAGTTAAGAAGAGACTTACTCCTACCTTTAATGAATATAAGAATATCATCCGCAAACATGAGGTGTGATATACAGTCAACCCCGGACTGTCTATAAGGTGAAATACTTCTTGCACTCATGCTACTCTTTAGAGTTCTAGATAAAGCATCCTGTGCCAGAATGAACAGCGAAGGAGACAAGGGGTCTCCTTGCCTCACACCCCGTAAGCTTTTGAAGAAACCAAACCCTTTTCCCATAAGAGATATTGACAACCACGACGAGGAATAACATCTGAAGCAAAGATCAATAACCCATTCATGAAAACCCATACTTCTCATGGACCGGATAATAAAACTCCATTCCAGTTTATCATACGCCTTATCCATATCCACTTGAATAATAACATTGGAGCCCACAACTTTCTTGTTAATATCCTCCACTAACTCCTTAGAAATTCTGATCGCTCGTTGAATATTTCTGCCTTTCACAAACCCATGTTGTTCCTATGACACAATCCGAGGGATAACCTCATTCAACCTCTTAGCAATCAGACTAGCCAGAATTTTATAAGAAACATTGCATAAGAATATAGGTCTATACTGATTAATATTTATCGGGTCCTTAACTTTTGGAATGAGGACTACCCTGGAAGCACAAGAGCTTCAGTTAATAGAGTCACCCTGGAAGAAATCTTGAATGGCCTCAATAACTTGTCTCCCCACAAAATCCCAAGCGGCCAAATAGAAAGCTCCAGGGAAACCATCCGGGCCTGGAGCGCTCTCAGGATCCATGCTGTGAAGAACTCCCCAAATCTCCTCCTTAGAAGGAATAGTAAGTAGAGCCGCATTATCCTCCTCCCTTAATAGCCTCGGCAATCCACCCAAAAATTCTACTTCCTCCCTTGTTAAACCATGATTAGAATTAGAAGCCTCTCCCGCCAGAAGTTTCTCAAAGTGCTGCATAGCCAGTTCCCCCACCACATTCACATCGGATGTGAATGAACCATCCTCCATCCTAAAATTGATTTTCGTATTTTTCCTTTCCTTAAAAAAAGCCTGGAAGTAAGCATTATTGCGATCTCCCTCTTTAAGCCAGCGAATTCTGGATCTAAGTTTAAGATCTCTCTCAATTTCCAGCAACCGCGCCGTCAGAAGATTATGTTTATCACAAAGCAAAAGAAATTTATCCTCATCCCAACTTATTTGGAGCTCCTCTTCAATTAAATCCAAATATGATTGTAATGAATCAACCGACACATCGCCGAAAGGATTATTCAGCAACCATCCCTTTATATCCATTTTCAGGCGCCTAAGACGCCTTGAGAGGCCAACCCAGGATCTCCCTATCTCCTCTTTCTCCCAAGAAGTTCTCATTATTTGTAAGAAGCCGTTAACCCGATACCAGTTCGAAGAGTAAACAAAAGGATAATTATCCGCCTCACCTCTTTTCACTTCCACCAGCAGTGGAGCATGATCCGATAGAACACGAGCTAAGTGAGAAACCAAAGTTTTCGAGAACGAGTCTAAACCTTAAAGATTGGTCAAACACCGATCAAGACGACTCCAAATATGATTGTTGCCTTTACGGTTATTGCACCAAGTGTATTTTCATCCTTTGAAACCCAAGTCTAGTAGTCCCCTACTAGAAATACAGCTTCTGAAATCCTACATACCAATGATATTGCTGCCAACTCCTCCCCTTTTTTCAGAATTCTCAATAATTGTGTTGAAGTCTCCACCAACCAACCAAGGAAGTCCAAGTGAGTCGAAGGAAGTCAAATATTCCCAAAGGGGCCGTCTACCTTGCACGTCGCCACTGGCATAAATAAAAGAAAACAAAAGTACTGATCCCTTCATCAAAATCTTAACTGTAATACATTGTTCCCAAGCATGAACCACCTCTACCTGCACATCCCTTTTCCAGCAAATCTAGATGTGTTTATTATCAGGGTGAGCCTATTTAGAATGACCAAACCCCATTTTCTTTGCAAAAGAGGCAATCTTGGCAGCGTCTTGCTTTGGTTCCAAAATAACAACCAACAAAACCTTATATTTCCTGACTTCAGAGGCCATGAAGGCAGCCTTAGCAGGTGACCTCAAACCTCTAGCATTCCAAAAAATCAAGGACAACATTAAAAAAGAGGTAACTTGGCCTTACGGCCAGGAGTACCTGATTTCGGAGCCAAGATAAGCTTACCATCCTCCTTGGACATGGATCTGGTAGTTGGTCTGAACAGACCATCTGGAGCCGCAGATTTCTTCGGAGTAAGAACCTTCAGCTTTAAAGGGCTGTCCACCTCCTCTAACAAGGAAATTCTATTAAAAGAAGAAACTGGAGGGGAGCGTGTAGCTGGATCCTCTTGAATTAGGGAGAGCAACACCCGTCTGTGATTAGAATTACTGATCGGACTCACCTCCAACTTTATCCCCTCAGAACAAGCCTTCTTCGAGCCCCATTCCGGCTTACCCTTAGAAGAGCCGGCTGAGGTTAGAAAGGATCTCTTAAACAAATCTGAAGACAATGTGGCGGAGATACGGAAGCAAAGCGTCGGAGGAGAAATATCCTTGGGAAGAGATGGGGGAATTACTGCCTCACAAATTTCCCCTTCTTCCCAAGTCGATTTAGTCGAATTGGGAAGGCTCGAGAGATCTTCCACAACGGCAGAGTAAATCGAAAGTTTCAGTAGCAGATCAAAGCTGCCCGTTGGTTGAATTGACTTAGAAGAAACCGAAGCTGAAGCCCCATCGTTCTCCTTTTCCGCCTGTAGACATGGTAACCTATGCACCGAGTGATCAGCCAATCTTGACGAGATTGGGATGATTCCATAATCCTCTTCTAGACCACCTTCCGATGATGTAGGAAGAATACCCTTGCCCTTCAGATCCCCACGAGATTGCACTCTCGATCTCCTCTTCCTACACACCTCCAGCGAATGACCCTGTAGTCCGCACGCTACACAGAACCTTGGAGGGGCCTGATAAATCAAGCGTTGCCACCAATTGAAACCCTCCGGGGTCTTGACAAGTAAACGCGAAGGAAAAATCACCGTTAAATCCATTTCAACACAAATCCTCGGACATGCCGCTTCTTGAAGCGTCTCATAATTCAAGTCCGAGCAGAGAAAATTTCCTATATAATCCCCTAGAGCAGCCAGAATTGACGATTCTGTAGAGGAAGGGGAAGACCCGGAAGTTTAATCCAGACCGCCGCCATTAGAGATTCTTTTCCATAGTGATAATCCCAAGACCAACGGGACAAAGAGAACCACAACGATTCACACTGTCTATCCTCCCTAGACCAGGCACACACAAAATCGTCTTTATTAAACAAGTGGATACAAAAGGAGAAACTGGATAGATCCGACACCGAATCTTTTTGCCGAAGACCCCACGAATCCACCAGCACCCTAAAAACCTTCAACGGAGGTTTAGTCGGCCCAAAACGCACCACGAGAGAGAGCTTGTGGTAGTCTGAAGCCTCCATAAGTTCCCTCTCCGAAATCTCAACCACAGGCAGACCATCAATCTTCTCTATCTATCCTCCCTAGACCATGCCCATGGTGTATTCCCTGTTGGTCCCATGTAATCTCCTTTGTATAATGGGAAAAGCAAAATGGCTATGCAAGAGCATGGTTTTGGGTGAGGAACACTAGTTGATGTGCATAAAGCTTGCATGTTTTTTAAGAATATATAGCTTTAGTTAGTTTTATTATGATTAGGTTCATAAATTAGAATAACATGTTCCTATCAACACTATTTTCTCATGCATGAAACAATATTATGAATTTGGAGTCTGAAACCTGTTCACATTAATCCAGACTCATAGGAGCCTTGAACCTCTTCTCTATTAATGGTTCCTTGAGAGAAAAATTTATCTTTCCTTAATAAGACTTGAATTATTCCTTTGAAAGTGGTATACATTGGGAGTTACTGACATGTGGGACTGTGTAGGTTAGAGTGTGAATTTGGTACAGGTGATGACACTCATATAAAATCATGAAGTCGACATCAACATGCTTGAGGTAGGAAGTTCCTTACAATTTAGAGACCATTTATATGATTTTTATCATCATATAATGTTATATTCTCATATTACTTATACAATGTTTAATGTTTGATCACATGTATGTGTGTGTGTGGCCTATGAGACCATGTTTGTGTATGATCACATGTGTATGGATATGAATACCAATACTTATTCATGTTATGATTATTGTGCACAAATGTGTGACTATAATTTTTGTGTGTTTCATTTCCTTTTGAGTTTTTTATTATGGTATGAAATGATACGAGGACCATCAGGGGTTGGTTATATCCTATTGGGATAGAATGTTGACTTGTGATGATGATAATGCAAGGCTATTCCACATTGTAGGGATATGATAACCTTGAGTTTTGACCCTTGTAAGTCCCAAGATATGATGACCATGTGTCTCGTACTGAACTATATATGGGGCACGATGTCCATGTGGCATGGACCAAGGTATATACATGGTTCAATGACCCTATGTTTTGAACCATGATTATGATGGGGCTTGATGACCTTATGGTGTGATATGAGACTCACTAGACTTTTGGATGATGACATTCATTATCCCAATGAATTCTGTGAGAAACATATAGTGAACTTATGTTCAAATATAGGTTATGAATTTTGTTAGGTTTTCTCATTAAATATGTAGCTGAACCATTTATGGATAGGGATCATGGATTATTTTTCAGTTCATGATTACTCAGTACATGATTGATTTTCAATTACATGTTATTTTATTTATTATCATTTCATAAACCCTTATTCAGATACATCTATGGTAAGTACATGTTAGTAGTGTCCTACTAGGTTTATACTCACACCATTCTTGTAAACCTTAATGCGCATGGTGTCTTTTGGACTAGGAATCTTGGAAAGAGAAAGGGTCTAGTGCTAGCATCCTGAGTAGATAGTGCATGGGGATAGCGACAATACCAGGATAAACTTTACATAAATTTCGTTAGGTCTTCATTATATTCTTATTACTTCTTGGACAATAGTTAAAATTCCCCATTGGGTGGCCTTGAATTATTTTATGTATAAATGACATGCCATATGTTATAGATATGTGATTCTTTTTTATTCTACTATAATATCTTAAGATATATTTTTATGTTTTTTTGGTGTATGATTAATGATATAGAGGGTATTATGTTCCCATTTCTCAAATGAAACCCTAGTTGGTAGTTGGGAACCTCTTGCATATATGGAGTCATGCATGAATCCATGTTGCATTCCATCCCAAACCAAGTTATTAAGGTCTGCGTGTTACAAAATTGAATCAACATAGAGTTTGATTTTTTTGGTTATTATGGGACATTTTAGAAAGTGGATTGGTTTTTTAAACTCAATTAGGGAAGTTTTCATGTGCATGGACAACCCATGTTTACTAGACCAATGAGTTATTAGTGATGGAATTATTGTTACAATTTTATTCGATTTTTTTTTTTGATTTCATACATCATGAGTAGGAATGTATGATCACATTCAACACACACACACACAAACTCACACACACATATTAATTATTGTTTGATTCATGTTGGATATTCAATAAAATTACTTTTTTTTTTCTATTGTGATATATCTATTTACCACTATTTAGTTGAACTTGAGAATGCAGATGTGTGTATATATGATTGTGACATATATATAGGTATAAAGAAATGGGTTTGAGGATAGGATTGTATGAGGATTAATATTACTTAATTTTGTTGGTAATATCATAGGATAAGATTCTATAGAATGTTTTTATGTGTGAACATATGTTTCTTATGTTATTATATTAAGTAAGTTACAACAAACATTCTAAGAAAACATTTGGAATTGAAAAAAATTCCATCTAGATGTTCTTTTGGGACTATGTGGAGAAGAAGGCCATGATTCTACCATAAGAGAAGATGCATTAGCTATACTATCATACATATAAGAGAATAATTTGGCTCCTGCTCTCATGGTTCAGATAGTAGAGGCACTTAATCTAGGAGTCTTCGGCATAGTTCCTATTCAAGGTAAAGGATTTTCTGAGAGTATGGTGGATTATGCTTTGGAATTTAAGATCTAGAACACTATATCCTTCCAGTGTATCAGAGACCCTCAGGATACTGAGGAATTTTTTGAAATTGTTAAGGGAATCCTTTATCAAGGATGATCGAGTTAAGCTGGTTACCTCCATGATCTTGGGACCTACTCAGAGGTTGTGGGGTTTTATGAAGTAGGTATGGAGATGTGAATTTATAACTTAGAATACCTTCAAATAAATTTTATTTGAGGAGTTATTTCTATGTATGTAGGTGATGGACCATTCTTATAAGCTTCTAGAGTTTTAATAGGGAATGAAGAATGTGACTTCATACTCAAAATATTTCATATATTTACTCTAATTTTATTTTATATTGGCTAAGAACATGGTTTAAAAGACTAAAAGGTTTTATATTGGACTCAATATGGATCTAAGGATCCAATTTTGGAATTTCATCCTACCAATATATAAAGAACTTTCATCATATTTCACTAAAAATTGAGTAGGGTTTGTTGGATGAAAGTGCTGTAGGTCTCATTACATATTTTAGTGGACTTTTTAGTGATAGTTCTCATAGTAGGTGGAGGAATGTAAAAGATTTGTTCTATAGTGGAAAAATACATCCAAATAACAGAAGGGGTTCTTCAGCGCCTTTTATGGGAGAATGAGTTTCTAAAAGTTTCAAATTTAGATAGAGTGTGCACTATCATTGATTTTTCCCAAGGCCTTAGGTCAAGTGTATTCAATCAGAAAGATGGGGCATCTTTAGTAGTTATGTGTGAGATAATAAAAAAAATCTAAAATATTCAAATAAAAAATGAATGGAATTATCTATGGGTATGTATGTGGTACTCAATAGTAAATTCAGACCACACAGACTTCGAAAATGCTGGAGAGTCACATTCTGTTGGGGAAATATGTGGTTTTCAACCACACATGATGTATGCAGAAGACCTGGTTCTATTTAAAGTGTCTAGGGACCTCAATTTTCCATAGTAATATCTTGAATACATATATAATTTATACTACTTAGTTTGATACATGGTATTAACATTTATTTATAACTTCATAATTTTTTTCTTGACTTGACTTACTGACCAAGTTATCTTTTGAGTTATTGTCTCTTAACACACCCCTGGGGAATAAAGTGGTCCATCTTCCGAGATGTATAGAGTTTCCTAGTGTAGTTGACAACTAAATTAACATATGGGACTTAATTATATTATATATTACTATCCATTATGTTATATTATATATGGAAATTTTTAACTTAACTGAGAACACATTAAGCACCATTGGAGGTGGATATACAATATTGCAACTAAGAGAGAGAATATTTTTTGACTGGTGAGTGAAGTGTTAGAACAAATATAGTGGGACTAGACCTAAGCTAGATTGGAACTATTATAATGTAGGTAGTTGACAGTGTTCTTATAATAGATATTAATGTTTCATTTTTTCTTTTCTACCTACAGTGGGCCTCTACCAAGATGTCTTTCTTGAATACTTCTCTAACATTCCTACTAATATAGGGGTATAATTTCTTATTGAACTCAAGCCAGGGGAGAAAAATACATTTATTTCTCCATATTTTGTGTTACCAAATTTATTCAAGGAACTCAAGTTGAATCTTGAATATTTGGAGATGAAAGTATTTATCAGATTGAGAACATCATCTTGGGGTACTGTAGTATTGTTTTATATTGAAGAAAATGCTAATCTATGACTCTGTGTGTATAACTAGAAGATAAAAAATGTAATGGTTAAGAACATGTATCCAATATCTAGGATTTATTATCACTTTTACTAGTTATGGGAAGGATATTGGTTCTTCGATGTTGATCTTCATTTAGGATACCACTAATTACAAGTTATAGAGGAGGATGTCCCTATCACAATGTTCAGGAATAGATATTTAATATATAGATACTTCATCATGAATTTTAGTTTGTATAATTCCCTAGAAGTGTTAATGGGTATCACGAACAAGTTCCTCAACCCGTATCTAAACTCTTTCATTATGGACTTTGTTGTCAATGTCCTTATATATACCTGAACTTTGAGTTAAATGATAAATACCTTGAGTCCATATTGAGTACACTATGAGAAAATAAATTATATCATAATATTTTGATGTGTGAAATATGGATTTTAGAGGTATGATTTATTGTTCATGTGATCTCTAAGTAAGTAATTACAATAGACCTATATAAGGTGGAAGTGGTGATGTCTTGTGATCACCCTTAAAATATTTTTGAGATCAGGAGTTTCCTCAGGTTGGTAGGATACTATTGATGGTTTGTCCCAAATTTCTCCCACTTAGCAGCATTTATTATAGGGATTACCAAGAAAGAGTTTATGATTAAGTGTATTGATCAACGTGATATGGATTTTCTCAAGATTAATAGGTGGTTTAAGATATCTACAGTTTTGGTTCTTCTAAATCCTACGACTGGATATGCAATGTACTGTGATGCCTTGGGTGTTGGGTTTGGAGGTGTGTTAATAAAATGGGATTAGGTATTATCTTATGATCCACTTTATCGATAACCCCATGAGTGTAAATACATTAAACCTGACTTAGAGTTGGGAGATATTGTTCCACGCCCTGAACTATTGGCGACACAATCTATCCAGTGAGAGGTTTTTCTTCTACACAAACCACAAGAGATTAAAATATATCTTCTCTAAATAAGACCTCAACCCGAGACATAGTTTTTAGGTGGATTATCTAATGACATTAAACTTTTATAAGATCTATAATATAGGGAAAGGTAGTATTATTTAATATACAATTTGTATAAAGATCTTGAAGACACATGAGTTTGGAGAGAGGATTTCACATGAGGAATGAAATTTACTAAGCTTGATGGATAAGGGGCTTGTGGATGCATATGATCATCCTTGTGTGATGAAATTTGAGCCTTCTTTCATCATTTTTTATGGATCAAGTGAATTTGATCCAAGAGTCAAATCATGAGTTTATGGAGGTGAACGAATGCTTTATGGGAGATGATTCATTTCTAAATAGGTACTTAGATGAAGATTCCATTATCTACATACATTGTATTGTAATTATTCTGGATTACTTAAAGGTTGAACTTATGAGTGAATGTTTTTCTTCAATATGGCTAGTGAATATTGGGTTGTTGAAGATATACCATGATATCCGACGTCAGTTTTGGAGGATAGGGATGAAGAGATATGTTATCAGTTTTCTATCCCCTCACCTTAAAGACAATAGGATAAATTCAAAACATCAGTTTCCTAGTGGTTTGCTTCAAGAAATTCTAGTTTCAATGTGAAATTGAGAATATGTGGTGTTGGAATTCATGATGGACTTACCCCAAACCTTATGGAGTTCTGATGTTCCTTGGGTGATAGTTGAATAACTGATTTATTTTCTCATTTCTTGTCGATTAATGAGACCCATTCCATGGATCAATTGGGATTATTTTATGTATGGGGGATCATTTTATTGCATGGGGTTTCCTAGATCATTGTATCTGATAGAGACATGTGTTTATCTTCACAATTTTTAGAGTTCATGTAGATGTATTTAGGTACTATACTAAAACTAAGTACAACCTATCATCCATAGAACGATGGAAAATTTGTGGGGATGATCCATATATTAGAGGATATTATATTGAAATTCATTTTATATTTTTTTGGAGCTTTGGATGAACACTGATCCTTAGTTGAATTCACATAAATAAATGAATTCCAAGATTCTCTTTAGATGACACCTTTTGAGGCTCTCTATCTAAAAGTGTTTTTTAACCTTAATGTTGGAATATGGATATTAAGGAAACGATTGTGGGCTTGATAATGGGGTAGAAGATCTCTGAGACTGTACATATGGTCAAGAAGTGGTTGAACACTACTTTAAGTAAAAACAATCATATTAAGACCATAGATGATGACATTTGGAGTTCTTTATTAGAGATATATTTTTCATGTGGGTAACTTTTCAATTGGGAAATATAAGGTTGAAGAAGAAAGAAAATATAACCCTAATATTTGACAGACTATTTTACATTACAAAGCATATCAGGACTATGGCTTACCATATAGACCTTCCTCATCACTATCAATGTATATATGATATATTTCACATTTCTAATATTTGTAGGTTTATTCCTAATCCATCACTAGAGTGATATTTGGTTAGATCCTCATTAATCATACATGGAATTCCTAGCATGGATTATAGATCTGAGTGAGAAGGTATTTCCTATAATTACCTTAATATTTAAATGATAATTTTGTGTTATATTATGTTATATAATATTATACACATAAAACACATAGACAAACTAACAATGATTTTTTGATTGATGAAAAGCATTATATTATTTAATTAATAAATCCTTTTAAATCTTAAAAATTAAAAAATCTATGAAAATAGAATATAATAAATCTAGGATGGGAAAATCTAGATCACCCTGATTTTCTAAAATCATTACTCCCATAAAAAATACTGAAAAGAAAAAACAATATTAGTAAAATAATCAAAATCATAAAAAATAAATGTATAAATCCTTTGTAGGAATTATATAAATTTTTTATTGAAGTAATTAATAATTATTTATAAGAGGAAATGAGGCATTAGTAATAGTAACATGACACTTGGGAATAGTAACTTGACCATTGACAATTGTGACATGACTGTGGGTATTGTAATTTGACCTAAAAATAAGAAAATATGACATAAATTATATCTATTATGATGAATTAGATAAAATATAAATATTATAATGACATAAATTAAATATTAAGACAAAATTTCAAAGAAATCATTATCGCTTTTTTTTTTATAAATTTCATTTTAATGCATTTCATAAAAATAATAATTTTTTATTTTTAAAAATAGAATTACTTATGTCAGTAATATATTTTAATAAAATTAATTTCAATTTTATAATCAACATATTTAAATTTTCTAAGGGTTATTTTTTCTGTTAGTTTCCTAAAATAATTAAATTTATTATTGAAAAATAAAAATTCTGTTTTTTCGTAACCTGTGTATCTTAGATTAAGTCATTCATGATGTAAATAATTAACAAATAAATTATATAATTTTAGTATAAACTAAATAAATGTTTAATAAGTAAAATAATCTATGTAATTCAAATTAAAAACCTAAAAAGTATTTTCCAAATGTAATAATCAAAATTATTCAATTAAAATAATATTTTGTAATTTTTCCACATTTCCTTTTTATTAAACTAATTAATCTATATAATAAAGTGTTTTAAAGTATTTAAATAATGTTTTTTATTTTAAATACATTCAATAATGTCAAAAAAATTACTATTCAAATGTTTATATTTTATATTAAATTTTATTCAATATTTTATCCATAAGTACCCCTCTCCTCAAGTATAAATAACCCCTTACCCATCCTTTGAAAAAAATACACAGACCTCACTTACCAAATCCAAATTTATACCCAAATTCCCTATATTATGAACTTTATAATCCTTAGGGATGTTCTGGATCCACTAAAATTCAGTCAAGCAAGAATCTTAGTTTTTTTTGCAAAGAAAAATTGAGAAAAAAGTAAGTTTCCATATACCTTTCTTATCATTTTTTATTCTCTTCCTCTTTTCCATATTCCGTTAAAAAAATATTCTAATATAAATTTTATCGTATATTAAAATTATATTAGGTATTTAAACCTTATG
Source organism: Viscum album (assembly GCA_963277665.1). Taxonomy (NCBI): domain Eukaryota; kingdom Viridiplantae; phylum Streptophyta; class Magnoliopsida; order Santalales; family Viscaceae; genus Viscum; species Viscum album. Next base: position 1,223,014,554 of record OY728156.1, on the reverse strand, counting down.
TAATTAAAATACTTTCACTGTATTTATACTTCATACTTCTATTTATTATTCCTTTAAAAATGTCCTGTAAACAATTTTTTAACCACCAACAACAATGTTTCCAATTATTTTCTTATACCAAAACTTATGGACAATGATAATAAATTATTTATAATATATAAATGTATAAATAAATGTATTTATAAGATTTTATAGTTAATTTTAACATTATATAACTACCAATAAATAAGGATCATTAAATCCAAGAAAGATGAGATATTTTAAGGAAAATACAATATCAACACATTTCACCTTCAAAGATGAAAATTAAGAAATATAACCCAATGATTGTAATTGATAAATAGTGAAAAAATTAAAATAATTCCATTATATTTCTCTATTTAAATAAACAAATTATTATTTTTCATGAGGTGGAAAATCTATGAAATAAAATTGTATTTAAGGCAAGTTTAATCTCGAGCCCAACTCTTTATTTTTTTGGTTACCACATATTTCAACTATTTTTTAAATGGATGTCATTAAAATGTTTATATAATTCCCTTCCACTATTATTTCCCTTTTCCTTTTTGGGATATACATGTTCCTACACTTTTAAAATGTTTATTATTCCATTTATAAAGATTTTTCAAAAAGGTTTAAATTTCCAAAAACATTGCATTGAATCCTATTGAGTTATTTCTTATCTACTCAAGATTTATGATATTTAAAGAAAAAAAAATGATCTAACATATTCCTTTGGGAGAAAAACATATTTTTCATTTATATATTCTTTATGAAACGTTTTTTTAAAACCATTCATTTCCATGTGTTTATTTCATCACTATGATTGTTTTATGTTCTATGTGGATTATATGATTATGATAATTTTATGATATGATAGGTGGGGTTGAAATTATATTTCCCTCCAATAAATTTGGTAATGTGATATATCTTATGAGGTTATTTTTATTATTCATAAACAAGATTCTAGAATTTTTTACAATTAATATGTAATGATTTATGAAAATTATTTATGTGTGAACATGATGCTATATTTGTTAACAACTATCAATGGTATTCGACCACTATGTTATGAAAATTCATTATAATGAATACTCCACATCCCATTCCATCATAAAATTTTACCTCATTCTTATGACAGTGATCCCATTCATATGATGTGGATGTGATTATTATGATCACCCATGGACCATTCATTTATTCCTCGTATTCCTTTTGTGTTATCCTTAACCTTAATGAGATTTTATCTCACCCATTTCTTTGATGTATATCATAATGTAACTAAGTATACTAAAGATAATGTGAGATATTTTAAGAGTATAAAGATTAAATATTTATATAATGTTTATTATTTATTATTTTTTAGTGTTTTATGATCCCAATTTTCCCAATATACTAACCCTTTCAATCTATAAAGGTATCACAATTATGTTATTTGTATCAAAAATTTTGTTGTAACCATGTAATTTTTTTTAGGATTTTTTAATTTTTGGGGAAGAAAATTGAACCTATTTGTGTCGTATTGCATCACAGATTGATCCAGGAGTAATTGTAGGAGTGAGAGTTTGATTTTCTAGTGCAATAACCCATGTTGTTAGAGATGGACCTCTATAGACACTTCTCAAGGATGAGAATCCATAGTGTGGTTGATTTTAAATACATATAATTTTGTTTCTAATATGTTATTTTGTAGTTCCATAATATCCTTTAATTTTTTATATCAATCCTTGCTTGGGTGGAATGATGTCATATTTTGAGTAGTTATTGAATCTTTTGGAGGACTTTTTTGGTTCTAGATGACTAACATCATATCCGTGGGGAATTTTGTATTTGCTTTGAGTAAGACCATATGTAAAATAGAAAAAATTAAATAGAAAGGGTAGAGTGTGTCCTTAGGTGAATAGCGATGGGGGATCTACTATACACCACATCCAGAGTAACATCACTGTACCGATGGAGGAGATTGTGGAGAGGGGTAAATAACCAAAATCATGGCACACACCCATGGTGGGTCTCGATATTTAGTTGATAGGATAAAAATGTTTGAGTCCACTACAACCATGGTGATTTTCTGGTTAGAATTTAATGGATAAAATGACTATCTTTATTTTTGGATCTTGAGAATTTATAAATGAAAAAATGATCATTTTTATGAGTGGTCTTGAATGTAATTTTAATTCATTATACTATCGATTAATAAATCTATGATACTCTATTTACCATTAATTTGACCTAGATGATTTCCATTTGATTTGAATGAACCTAGGTGAGTTTAGGATGATTTTATCTTGACAAGGCTACAAATATAGAGAAACTAGATCCTCTCAACCCTCATTGTTTTCCCATGAAGAAATATTAAGACCTTGGTGTTAAAAATTTATTCACATTGATTCATAATTTTAAGAGGCTTTGATGTCTCCCATTTTCAATGTTCCTTGATTAAACAATTGATATTTACTCAACCAAAGTAAATTTTTTGATTGATGGTGGTCAACATTGTGAGTTCTTAGCCCATGGGCTAGTGGAGAAAGAACATCATCTATTGTTACTATGTAAACTAGATATTTCAAGTGATCCCTATCATTTTTTTAATACCACCATTTTATAAAAAACATGGGACTGATTAAGAATATGATATTATTGAAATATATGGTGAGATGACATATTAATTCTTGTAAAATACTATTTACCTTTTCTGATAGTGAATGAATCCGTAGTTGGGGAGATCGACCAACCACGATACAGATTGAGTATCTATGAAGGAACTAAACTTTGTAAAATCCCCATGAAAAATATTAGTTATTTTTAATTCCAGGAAATTTGAGGTTTTTCTTTAACCATTAACTAGATATGTCTTTAGAAATTCGTAGTGGTTGATTTAATAAATGATGAAAATCATAAAAATATAACATCCACTGATTCATCCTTCCCTTCTCAGTAGAACTAGAAATCCTAGTAACTTCAATGGGTATTGGAGAAAGCATCCTATATTGGATCCTAACTATATTGTTAATGGATAATATGTACTATTTGTAAAACATATGTGTTGTAGTATTCAATTGGAAGAACTATCATATCTCAAATAACAAAATGATACCCCTTCTTTTGTCTCCAAGACATGAAATAAACGATGATTCCATTGTGGGTCTCCACACTTTGGTACATGAGAATAGATGACATTTGCAGATAAAATAACATGTATATTAATGGAAAATATTTGAATTATACTTTCAAAACCTTATATGAAAATTTTCAAAACCAAATTTATGGGGATAAAAACAGCTACTAAATATGATGAATAAGTAATTGGTTTAAGTGAATCATATATTGAAGAAGATGATAAACATATGTGGAGATATTTATCTTCTTGAAAAATAATATAATAAGGGAAAACACATGAATATATGAAAATACCCAATTATATGTAATTAATAAAATGTATTAACTCAATTATATTTCCTAAAAATAATGGGGAAGATCTTAAATATGAAGAATATGAAAAAACAAAAAGAAATAAGTGGAATAAAATCATAATTAGATTTTAAAAATATGTTTGTAAAAAATAGTTCATCAGATGTAAATGGAGAAATATTTTGAGAAATTAAGAGTCATGTAATCAATCATTCACAAGTGAATCTTAAAATTATTCTGGTGATAGATTTTTTAATTTCATGGATCATATCTAAAAGTGTTTTTAACACTTTAGGTAGTGTTGAATATTATTTAGAAACAACTTATATGAAAAACACGCTAAAATATATGCTTGTTTCATATCGTGATAAAAATACTAAGCTCAATAATGAAAATAAATATATAATAAAAGTGAATAAGAAGATTACTATTAAAAGGGATGTGATTATAAAATGGTAAGCTTACCTCATTGATAAAATTGATAGAATTACTGTGAATTCTATAGAAAATGATAATGATTATTTTTGATATTGAAGCAATATTTTCATTCAAAGAAGATGAGATATTAGAAATGAAATATAAATATATTATTTCTGAGAAAGAATTGAATAATATTAAATGAAAATTTATTAATTCCTTTTGAAGTTTTAGATGAATCCACTAATGTTTCTAAGATTCAATGTACAAGTAAACATGTTAATAAATTATTGATAAAACTTATTATAATATTGTTTTTCTTAATATAACAGGTTTTAATTGTCAATCACGTCAATATTGGACTAAGAAAAACAAATAGAAATCCTATACTAAACTAGTGGAGGACAAGAAAAGATATGGAGGAAATATTACTTTCAAATAGGAAAAAATTACAAACCAAATAGAACAAAAAATTCATAATGTTTGATAGAACATAAATATTGATTTTTATGATACTTTTAGAATCAAAATCCATGGGTATTTCTAGTTCTATGATATGTTTGGTCACAAGGACAAAAAATTCTAGTATAATATGTCATTTCTTATAATGATATAGGAATTTGTGCGGAGTTACTCATAAGATGTAAGATATGATTCTCAAAGAAGAAAAGTCTTTTATAAAATTATTTAAGTGTTCCAATTCAAAGTAGAGTTGGATATCATGAATAAATATAGGGAATGTGTGACTTTCAAGGCCATTTTATAAAAAAATGTATGACCTGATTTCCAAGAGATATCACACATACTGAGAAAGGTAAAGAAATTTATAATCTCATATATGTAAAAGTGTATTTTTTCAATGTTGGATTGAAACAAAATTGGAGAATAAAATCATGGATTCTTTACATTGGGTGATATTTCCATATTATATATGATAAAATGTTCCTAAAAAACATATAGAGACATAATTGAGGAGTAGTAACTTTTGTAAATGATTGTTCATTGAAAATCAGAGGAGTTGGATAAGTGTTTATCAAGAATAATAATCAAAATTCTAATGATGTCTTATATATGGAAGGGATGAAGCATAATTTTTTGATTTTCAGTATACATTAGAAGGTGGACATGATTTTATTTTCATGAAATATTATTTTCAAATTTGAAGATTATTGGATGAAAGAATCATTTTACATGGAAGGAGAACAAATGGAATTGTATTTATAACTAGTGATCCCACCAACACATACTACATGTGTGATAAATATGAGAGTATTCAATGGAATATGAGGCTTGTTCATATTGGAAAAATATTTATTAGAAAAATAATGAACCATGAGGTTATAAGATATTTTACCTAGTTAAAATTTGGTGAATTTGGTATTTGTACAATTTTCTAGAAAATGAGTATGGATAAAAAAACTCACATAAGGATTAGATTTAGAAAACTAGGACACTTGAGCTTATTCACACTGATTTATGTGGTCTAATGAGAAAAAAGAATATGAAAGGAGGTTTTTTTTTTTATTTTTTTATTATTATAGATGAATGATAAATTTTATGTTCATAAAGTATATGTCTGAAGCAATTGAGATGTTTAAAATTTATAGAAGACATGACAAGAAAGTTTTGGGACACATCATCAAGATATTGATATTATAATACAATATAGTATTTAAATGAAATGGTTACAAGAATCATCTTTATAAATATGGAATTAATAATTATATCGTCACAAAATATACTAAAAAACAAATAGGTGTGGTAGAAAGAAAGAACAATACCAATTTCAAGAAGGGATAGACTTTTCTTGTTGAAAATAAAATCTCAAAATATTTCTGGTGAGAATATGTGTATATTATTATACAAATTTACAAGAAATTTCTATTTATACATAAGACACATTTCACTCCATATGAAATTTGGTACAAGAATAATCCAACTTCTAGTTATTTTGAGGTACTTGGAAGTCTTTGTTTTATTAAAATTAAAAATATAAATCATAGAAAATTATAATAAATGGATGATGAAGAAATATTTGTGGGATAATTTTCTAATGTTATTGGGTATAAATGTTGTATTAAAATGATACATAAGATTAAATAATTCTATAATGCTAAAATTTTTGAAGAAAAATTTCAAACTGATCAAGTTATTAAAATAAAGTTTGAAAATATGGATAAATACAATTAGAATCTTTTAGTTTAATATTATGAAAATGTAAAAAAATCAACTAAATAATGTCTATCCTAACTCAAAAGATTCCAATTATGATGATGAGACTTCTAATACTAAAAAATAGTTTCAAAGGTAACATAAGCATGTTAATGAATAAAATATCATTGGAAATAAATATTCTCTTACAAAAAGAATAATGAATCTAAGATAAACAAATCTGTTAACACTTATATATCAAGATGAACATAGATTTATGGATAAGGATATTAATAATGAAGAGTTTATATAAGCTATTAATTATGTTCTAAATAAAATTGAGAAAAACTTCACTTGATAACTTACCCCAATGTATAATTATAATAAAGTTATTGGGTTGAAGTTGATGTACATAAGAAAAATGAACGAGAATGGTGTGGTTACAGGTAAGAATTCAAAGTTAGTCTGAAAAGGATATTCACAAATGAAAATTTGGAAACTGTTACACCTGTTTCTAGGCATAAAACAATCAATATTTTCATAGTAGTGGTTGGTTATAATAACTATAAAGTCTATGAAATGGATGTAAATTCCATATTTACGAGTGGTGAACTTAATAAAGTTTTTTTTTAAAATTGATGTTTTTATTCTTGAACATGATGGTTTCATGGTGTGTAGTCTAAATAAATAATATTATACATTAGAAAATTCTCTTATATCTTAGTAATCCATGTTTGTTGGTTGCCTATGTCATATGGGATTTAAAAAAGGAAAGGATAAAACAATTTTTATGTAAATGTGACGTCCTAGATTATTGGGATTATAATATTATACGTTGATGATATAATATTTTCTTGTAAAAAAATTACTTTTGAGAGTTCTTTGATTTTAATATGAAAGAGAAGTTTTGGATGTCTATTATGGGATTCTTAACATATTTTTTGGGGTTTCATATTGATAAAAAATATGGTTACATATTCATTTCAAAAGAGAAATTCACCTATTCATTTCTTAAAAAAATTCACATAGATAAATCCAAGGTAGTTTATCCTCTAATTTTTTAGGTACAAAGCTTACTAAAGATGATAATGGAAGAAAAATTATTCCCAAAAAATTCATAAGGATCATAGGAAGTTTATTGTATCTGAAAACTTCTTGACCTAGCATTACTTATGTATTTACATTGCGTGTAAGATTCCAGAGTGATATGGGAGACTCACATATACTAGAAACTAAGAGATTTTTATGATATTCTAAAGTCATAGTAAAATATGAGTTTTTTTTATAGTTGTAGTTAAAATTTGAGCTTTATTGGCCTCATGATACATATTGGTTTGGTTATTATATATATAGATGATCTTATTTAGGAGGTACATTATTTATAGGTAAAGGGTTTGTGAGGTAGTACAATAATAAGAAAAGTTCTATTACATTGAGTGTATTTGTGTATGTATATGTACCAAGATCTCATAAATGAAAATTGTTTTTTGGGTGAAGGTTCAGTTGGATGGTATGTAGATTGAAACTGAGAGGCCATTGTAGATAATTTAGGACAACTAAAGTTCTGTAAATCTATCAACGAAGAAAGTGTATAATTCCATATCATAGAATATTGATATTTGGTATAACTTCATTATAGAAAAGGTGAATAATTTTGATATTAAATTTGATCATATTTCTAAGAAAGTTAAAATTTCACATATATTAAGTACTTATATCCCTTATTTTTTTCTGATGAACTAAGGATAATTTTTTTGTTCACCCTTCCCCACACTCTTTATAAAGTCTTACTCTACCTCTATAGTGCATTTTATTATGTTAAAATGGTAGAGAAAAAATGACCAAACTATTTTTCATAAGTAATTTTTTCAAATATAGGGAGTGTAAATTTTATTTATATAACAAATGATGTGGTCATTTATATATATAGGATAAGAATGAGAAGTAAATTCTTCGTGAGATCATTTATGTCACTATCAATTCTTAACCTAAGGTATGAAATTATCTAAAAAATACTAACTTATGTGGTAGTGTAGTGAATGATTATTACTTGTTAAGAATCTATGTGATTTGATTTTTATATTGAGGTTGATGGTTTTGAGTTTGTTCAGAATAGTTTTTCAATGTTTCTAATAAATCTAAAAGGGGAATTTTATAGTGCCATTTTCCTATTTTTTCTGTACTTATATTTATAGTCAAATATTTTTGAGCATCAATAGAAGTTGATGAAAATATTTGAAATGTTTTTATGTTGTGTACTTGTGTAATCATAGATAATTTTTTTGAAACAGTTCAGACTATGTAAGAGTATCTTCTATATAGAAAAAATAAACATAAGAGGTTTTCCCAATATATAATAATTTATCATATTTTATAAAACCTCGTATGTAAGTGCTACCATGTATGGAAATGTTCGCATACATGAATATCCATGTAAGAGGACGAAATCCATCCAGGTGGATATCTTTGTAGTGGTTTTGGGTAATGTGTGATAATTTCACGTAATCCAATCTAAATTAATGATCACATAGGTAAATATCACATATTTTATGACTTCCAAAATTTATAGCTTCCAAATTGATTTCGATTTAATTTATTGATTTATTTATGTTATTATAAAGAGATTTTTATTCAGACCATGATCGATATGGTGTATGATTTTAAATATTATTCATTAGGTTAAATATGGTGAGTTTTCCTGAAGTTCAATTTTTTTGGTGAATTATTTTATAATCTATTTGATTTTTTCAAATAATATTATTTCATTTTACTTGAGAAATAATTGAAGCATGGTATTCTATTTTTTTGGTCAATATGTAGTTAATTAAAAGAGAATATGCACGATCGTGGTGTGTGATTTCCATTTGTAACCTTAAAAGGAAACAAAGGTGATCACCTTGCATTGTTTTATTGATAAAAATCCAGATGAAATTTGTTGTAAGTCTACATTGTTGAATTATTTTTAATTATATAAAATCAATGAATTAAAATAAATTTCATTATTGATGAGTAAGATGTGAGCGCATAGATAAATTATTATTGATGTTTTGTGAATAATAATTGAGATCCTGAATCTAAAATTGAGAGGTGATCATTTACATCATGAAGATATTGTAAATTCATATGATCAGATCTATATTTGAGTATTAAAATGAATATCTTCAATATAATTTGTATATTGTAAGTATGTGTTATTGAATATTCTAAATGATCTTGGAGAAATATCATAATCTGTTTCTACTATGATAACCGAATTATTCAAATTATATATCTCTCTTGTTTTTTAAAATCATTTTTGTATCAATAGGGTGAAAATTATTAGTCTGTTTATAATTTGAACATAGATGGTGAGATACGAGATGTGTGTTTGTACAATAGTGTTAACTTGTGCTTTTACAGAAACAATATGTCCTTTTGGAGGTCAAATATCCATTGAAAATAGTCTTTTAGCAAAGGAAAATAGCCCTGTAAAAATCAAGTGTTCTATGTTCATTTTTTTTCATGCATGTTCTGGTGTGTTTGATATTAAATTTTAATTAGATCAGGCATGAATAGATCAGAGAGGTTGATTTAACTAATGATGAAAATCATAAAAAATAAAATCCACTAATTCACCACCCCTTCTTAGGGGAACTTGTGATCCTAGGCTCTTCAATATGTATCAATCAATATTCTATATAATGTGTTATAATATCAAACAATTAAGATAATTTTTTTAATATTAAATAAATATTTATGTTTAAAAAATCTTGGTAAATGTGATCCTATAATTTTTAACTGTAATTATAGGAGACTTCATGGAATCATTTTAATGTATAAGCCATAAAAAATTAATATTGTTTTATATGATGGAATTGGGGATATATTATAGTATTTTTCTTATCCAAAATAATTAATTATTCTCCCAAGATGAAAATATAAATAATTTATTTTATATATTCAATAAAATTTATTGAAATATTTTTTATTGAGTTTGAATCAATATTTAATTGGAATTTCATATATAATTCGATCCCATTATTGAAGATTATTTCATGTCTATCATTGAAAAAGTACAACTGCCAAAAATGAGAGAAAATTTTAATTTTTATAAATAATCTGTCATTTTAGTTTCACAATAAGAGAGATAATTTGAATTCATTCCTTGGTTATATTCTCTACTATGGGTATTTTGGTATATGGATTATAATATTTGAGATAAAAACCCATTTAAGAATATTCATGTCATCTTTGAGGATATTAACACTAAAATAATGAATTTTTATCCATGTGGTTGGTGTCATGAACATTCCCCACTAGAACCCCTCTTAGGATGAAAATAAAGATAATAGTGATCCTCAAAGCTTACCTCAAATAGGTAATGAGTTAACAACTGTCATCTAGGGTATAAAACAAACACATCACATGGATTTACCGCATGATTCCAAGGACCATAAATAAAAGCCACTAATAATCTCTACAACATAAATATAAAATAACCAATAATCCGATAATTCATGTATTTTTATACATAAATAAAATAATCCCAAAATTATATACCAACATGAAACTCCCATAGAGGGGAATCCATGAATTCCAATGATCACTATGAGCTAGTATGGTATATCATGATAACTAACTATATCCTAAAAATAAAAAAATTATTATATATATGGTTTAGTATATTAGTATAATTAGTAGGATCCTCCCCAAAACCTATTGATAAAATTTGGACAAAAAATACTAATTACTTTGTGAAAAAACAAAACAACTAAATCTCACATATATTTCATGGACTGCCACCCATCCTCACCAAGACTCACTAACTCAACAACACGTAGAAGAATAATAACATTATATAAAAGAACAAGGTAATCTATAACATAAAATCCATAATTCACCCTATAAAAATTCCCCCACTGAACTAGCCAACATGGTGCCTCAATGACTTGAATCCTAGTGCTACCATCAATTAAATAACTATATACCTAAATAATCACATGCCACATCATATCCAAAACCATTTATTCAGAAAAACATAATTGAAATCACAACAATATCATCACATGTACATAATTTTATCATAATATCTCTATTTTAAGTTATATAATCTTAAATGAAATCAACCTCGTTCACTCCCTCTAAATATATAACGACACCATGAATCCATATTAAATCCATATAAAAGAAAATACATCATTACCTATATATATAACTGTCTATGTGTATGTGTGTGTGTTATAACCTTGATCCTTACTGCCCTTACTATGTTTATAAGAGAGAGTTGGGAAGGGGGAGTTTTCAACCATATGTATCTCTATAGTTATAAAAGTCTAAAAAAAACCACTGAAAATCCATTATTCATATGGGTATTAGTAAGGTAACTTATCCCAAGTCTGGGTGCGTAAAAAATGGAAGCGATACTAAGGATATATAATAATCCACACAATCTGAAGGTTTTTTTTACAAATACATTATATGTATTATTACGATCCTTAATAGTCACATATAAACACAAACACACATTGAAAAACCCTACAAAAACTAACCAAAAATTAAACTAACCAAACTGCCCCAAAAAATACAATCGTTATTAAATTTTACCATTTTTTCAAATCATTACCAATTTATCGATTTTTCATTTACTATCCTATTTTCATTAATTAATTTATTCTCATTTTTTTTGGATTTTTTCCCAAAAACAAACTACTTTTTTACTTTAGATTACCTATATATTAAAGGACCTAAATATTAATTTTTTTTTTCATATTTTGATGGTTTTTCTATATAAAATTAATGTGATAATTTCATTTGAGTATTTTACATATCTAAAGTTCATAGAAGTTCCCTTATAATATGAGAACCTTGAAGTGCTAAAAAAATATTCTAGAACATATATTTATTATGGTTAGTTATCATAATTGGATGGGACATAGATTATATTAACTATTCAGTGTTAGTTTTTTGTAAGTGTATTGGCCTTAATATTCTAAAGTTCACAGATGATAATATTTAAGATGAGATTATATAATGATATACCTTTTAATTATAATTTCCCATGTTTACATGTCACTAGATATTCCTATATGTGAACATGTTTATTGGTTTTTTGATTGGTGATTATTATTAATGTCTATCACGAGTCATGTACTTGGTTGTTTTTTCGAAAACGATGACAAAATGTGTTTATGATGAAGTAGGATTTTTTGGGTGTGTCATGAGTGATAAGGAATTGATGAATAAGTAAATAAAATTTTCATATCGTCAATGACTAAAAAATTATATCTCAAGCCCTTTGATTGAAATGGAACTATCAAACAAAATTCCATGTCTGTGGTGATTGAAAAGTTCATTTCAAGAAGTAAAAAATGGATATATTGAACTTATAGGGATATGAAAAGATTATGAAACTATATTGATGATATATAAATAAAAAGGGATTATATTAATTTGCGAGTGTTCATATGAGTTTATTATCATTGTTAAATTAACTTATTCCTCTATGGGATTCTTGATGTGTTTCTATACACTGATCTTGGAATTTATAAAAGATCTCCTAAGGACACTAAATAAGTGGAATAGAGGATCACACTATATTTATATCCATTTTTTCTTATTTACATTATATTAATATTGAAAAATGGGAATAAATTTTATTCTCAATACTAAGGAATAATATTAATTTATGATTTTTTGATCAAAAATATTCATTCATCGATTATATTCAAATTAGAATATATATGTCAATTGAAAATTAAATCATTTTTTGTTGGTAATATTTTGAATAAACTATTAATTTATTTATCAAATGAAAAATATTTATTTATTATAAAAGTTTTGGTAAATCCTAAGGATGGTGGACAATATAACTTAATTTTCTGGTAACAAAATTGAGACAATCACAAATTTTGTTTAAATAATTAAGAGATTATTTAATTTATAAAATGATATTTAGTTTATGAAATTTGTATATAGATAATAATAATAGTAATAATAAAAATAATAATAATTATATTACTTGGCTTTGGAAGTGTATTATATTTACTAATTAATGGGGGGGGGGGTTAGGAAAAATTTGAATAATAAAACCTAGGTATTTATTCCCTTTTTATAAAAAATTTATATACGAAAATTAATTTATAGTGAATTTATTTATAGTTCTAGACAACATGGTATCCTATATAATTACCTCAATGTAGAACATCTCTCTGGTTTATCTGAAGATCCAGAGAATTACTCCACCTCATTCCTCCATCTCAGGAATGGCAGAAACAGATAGGCAATATTTTATGCCTAAAGAATTGTTTTTTATTATGAAAAATAATAAAAGGTGATTGGATCATATATGCTAGCACCTATAGTTATATCATTGTTGTTTAGAGATAATGGTGAGTTAGTGGATAATTCTTAAGTGATTTTAATTTGGATCCTCTTAATCCAAATATGGTATTACTTTAATGAGGTTCAATCAGTTGACATCTACATTAGATAATGATCTCAATGTATTGATATTTTCTTGTTATTACGTTAAATATGAATTTAATGTGAAAAAAAATCTCCTCTTACTTTCAGGATTTTTGTCTGGTTTCTTTTAGTAACTTTATTAGACATGAAAATTATTCATTATGTTCTTATGTATTATTAATAGATTATGGAAAAAGAAAAATTTAGAATGGGTTTAACCATCACATTTCCATTTCCCAGAATATTTATGTGGCATCAGAGCGACTATGTTTTAAAGTTATAATCATTGAAATTTTTTATCAATATCATGATTATTTTTTATATTTTTATTCAAATTTCCATTCTTAATCCATTAATCCCAAATAATGAGTGTATTCACTATGATATGACTAGGAAAAATCCAATAATTGGTGAATAATACAGGGAATTTCTATTTGGGCATGCTAGATATTATGGATATACCACCAAATTGTTCACCGTGTGAAAAATTAAATGCCATGTAATATTGGTAAAAAAATGTGTACATGGTTGTGCCAATAATAGAAGGTCATGTGGGGTTTTATTACATGACATGTAATTTTAGTGTATATTGAACCCATGTTTGGAACATGTTTTTCTAGATTACATGAAATGTAACTGACATACATATCATGTAATGTCAAATGACACATTGGTCATGTGGTCAATGTATAAAATGTGAAATTAATAAAAATGTCGTGCATTGACTACCAACTAATCAACATGGGATAACTATGTTTATAATGTGTATAAGTAGTGTATGAAATATTTAATTAAATATTATTTATCCTTGGTTACATGTTGAGTCCCATGGTATTTAATACAATATATGTTGAGGAATTACACATTTTGTAGAAAGTGTATATGTCATGTAGTTCCTGATGGCTCATAAAAGACATAGGATTATCAACCATGTCATGTGAGTTAATGAATACATTGAGAAATTATCTTCAAGAAAAAAAAATACACAACAAGTAGTAGGCTATACATGTCATGTGACGGGGTGTTTTAACACACTGAGTGATTTTGAAATATCCATGTTCAATAAATGATCAAAATAATATTTTCAATTTTTTTAGTTAGATGAAATGTATATATTTAATACACACTATTTATTATTCATGAGTAGTTCTAGTTTTTTACATCATGTATATTAAGGCGTTTCATGTGGCCAAACACATCATACTTACTATAAAACCCTGAAATTATAATGTACTACTTTGTATTCTATAGAGTTTATGACATAAAAAACCAAGTGTAAAAAGAGAATATAATAAAACAACATATTTAATATATATTTACTATGTTAAATAAATATAATATATTCTATTGCGTATAATGAACACAACACTGAGTTATCATGCACTACATGAAAGAGCAACCTTCCACAATAGCTTGAGTTACATGCAAGACTGAGTTTCACCAAAAAACAATTTATTAGAAAAATATTATTATTTAATATAATATGATATAAAATGGCCTTTATGTTAGAGGTTATGAACAATTTTAACAAACTTATGTAAATTTATGGTTTATATAAATATAAAATAAATTCATTGGTAACCAATTAATGAGAAACAAAAATAAGAAATGATTGGATATAAAAAAACTAGTTTTATTTTCATGCTTCCAAATAAGTTTTGACTTAATAAACATAATTAATCATAATTAGTTAATTATTATATTGAAATATATTTGTTATATATTAATTTAAATAATTTATATATTCATCCATTTGGTTTTATATGACCCAATTTCACACACAAAACATATTTTTTAATAAAGAAAATTTAACCACCTTTTAATGGAGAACCCATTTTAATTATGAATTTTTACAATTTAATTTTTTTAAAATGTCAAAATAATCTTTATATTTGAAATAGAAACATAAAAATTAATATAGGGAGAATTTTCGATGTTTTTAGAAGACAAATCATTTTTTAATGAATAATGAAAAATATTTTTTGACTGAAAATTAATATTTTTATTTGATTTTAATTCAGGGTAACCTACAAACCACCAGACGGTAACCATAATCAAAACTAACACCATTACATGATATAAAATTTTAAAAAAGTTCACAACACCCAATTATAATATTCAATAATCACCCACCAACATCTTGTGTACCACTGTAGCCATTGCAATTCATCATCATCCTTAGTACCACTATTGAAATCACGATCCATCACCTCATCATCGTCAACATCCTACCAGCACACTAGACACCAGAGACCATTAGAGACCACCAGTTCCACTGTAAACATCACACCATTTCATCATTCTCTATCGATCCAGAAACAACCAAAGCACCAAAACCAAAACTAGGCAAGAATATAGAAAAATCAATTAACACACCACCATCGGGAACAAGAAAACCAAAAAATCACCCAAAACATGAGAAAAAGAAAAAATATGGATTTGAAGAGATACCTCAGGAATGATGGAGGTCACCAAACAACACCTCCCAAAACCATGTTTTTACCATCTCTCTAGCTATGACCAAGAGATGAGAAGCAGAATATATGGTCAGAGAAAAGGTTGAGTGGCCGCGAGTTCCTAATGGCAGCAACAACGATGATAAGAAAATTGGAAACAAATAAAAAAAGATCATGTGACCTTGAATCACATTTTGATCTGTCAACTATCAAACAGCATAACACAAAACCTCCTTGAACCACCTCTCTATTTATGACCTCCTTACAGTTGAATTTGTCATTGTGAAAGGTAGAAAATCAACACCAGATCAAAAGTGAAAACCAGAACAAAATAAAGAACCAGGTGAGAAAAAGACAGGGAAGAAACAATGGGGGATGAAACCAAGGAAAGAAACATTATCTTGAGGGAGAAGCATCGCTGAAGGAGGATAATCCCTATAAAAGGGGGAGGGAGATGCGAGAGCAGCGAAGAGTAGGGGGAGTGAGGGCGAACCCTAGTCGAAGGGGGATAAACTATAGAAGAGGTAGATGGAGATGAGAGAGTGCCGAAGATAGGGGAAAGTAATGGAGAACCCATTCTGAATGAGGAGGAACCCTAGAAAAGGGTGAGGGATACATAAGAGGTTCTAACACCTAGGGAGAATGGGGCCTTGAATGAAAAATACTGAATTTTAGTTCAAAACTACTTTTTCTTGTAGATTATTTATAAGGGTAAATTATACATTTAATTGGTTTTATATTTTAATTATATCATATTTTTTAAAACTAATAAAATTTATTCCATTTGAATAAATTTCACTTTGAAATTCGTTATAAACATATAGCGGAATTTCAGATGCTTTCACTGTAAAGTCCTGCATTGTCGTCCAATTTGTAGGATTAAATTTAAATCAATTTATTCTAATTTTATGATTGGAATTTAAAAAAATAGATTCAATATTTAGAATCATTATAATTTTCAATTTTTAATTATAAAAAATTTGTAATGCACCATTATTTTTTTTGAAAGTGATTAAAATTAATTAAAATGATTAAGGTTAAATTAAGAGAAATAAGGGAATAAACCTTAACCTAAAATCCAAAAAAACCTATGAACTTGTATAAAATACATTGTATGTATATATTTAGATTCTAAAATCCCTTTTATTTAATTGGGTTCATTATTTTATCCACTTTAAATGTGAAAAATGTGTATGGAATTCCATTCTAAAAATATTACAAGTGTTCCACTCCTCCTCCACTATAAAGGGTCACTACATCTGCCCATTCCTCACACCCATAAAAAACATAGGTTGTTCTAATATATACTATAATAGATTACCAAAAACCCTAATATAGTACTAAAAGCATATATTTGGGAAGAAATACTTTCAAGGAATCCATTTGGTATAAACCAAAAGGAGTTACCTGATTTTAAGTTAGCATTTTTCTAGCGATCTATTTTCTTTCATTTGATTATCCACCCACTCAAACCATATTATTCCCTTCCTGTATAAAAATAATAGTGTCCTAAATATACTTTTATATTTTTATTCTATGTTTTTAACATATAAATATACACCCTTCCATTTAATGTGTAACAAACATACTATTTCAATGTAAGATGAACTACTGCTTCACGAAATGACGATTATTCATTTTTCCTCTACCTCCTCTCATTATGGAAATTATGATGGAAAATATGTTTATATATGTTATATATTATATTTATTATGTATTTATACTTTTTTATTTCTTTTATAACACATAATCTTATGCACTCCATTTTGTGGGAATACGATATCATCTTTTTTGGAAGTGTGGACTGACTCCCCCTCAACGAGATGTCATTCATTCAAATGATACATAGAAAGTATAAAGAATGGTTTTATTAAAAATAGGAAATATTAAAAGAACCTTTATGATATTTATTAAATAATTAATTATATGGATATATATATATATATCATTTTATTTATTATCCTTTCACACACTAAAAAGTGATAATTTAGTTGTAGATGTGTGGACTACCACCTCCTTGACACGATGTGATTCCTTTTATATCACAATAATTATATATATAATTATATATGATTAAATAATATGGTAATTATTATAAAATTATAATTATAATTATATAAATATATAACTCTATTTACCTTCTTTCCATAATGATCATTGAAAAATGAGAACGTTACTCATTATTTGTATGACCTACCATCTCCATGTTTGTAATATTAGTTCATTTTTTATAAACATATTTAATTATTTTTTAAAATTATAATTTATTTATAAATATGATAATTATTTCATGATTTATATTATAAATATATTATATAATAACCCCTTATGACCATATTTGACATACCAAAGTTGTTTTTGACACATAAACAATTTTTTTCAGAAGAACCGATGTAAACATAATTGTTTTAGTTGTTGTAAAAAACATGGTAATAAGTGAACTAACAGTAATTATAAACATGAAAATAGTTATAAATAAAGTATTAAATTAAAATAATTTTGATATATAAGAAATTGAAGGATGTTCACCTGAAAGGAAACATAAGTTAAGGGATTTCGTCTCAATTTAAATCCCATTGAGACTTATTTGTCGTTATGAACTTAGTTTATTTTATATTGTGTATATAAGGAAATTAAAATGATATATCATTAATCCAATTAATCTCAAGATATTATAACTTTAATTTAATATTACTTCTTTACAAGTCTTATGATTTAAAATGTTTCAATATGGTATGGTACACTATGGAATGTTTAAATATTATTTTCCTCAAGAATAATTTTACTGATGATTCATTTACATTTAAGGAAATTATATGAAAATTGTTCAATAAAACCTTTAATTTCCACTCCTATGGTAAATCTTGGCCTTTATCAAGTATTAGTACCATTGTTGGAGTCACTATTACTCAAAGTGTTTTGGAAAATGCTTTTAAGAATATCCGAACTAATTTTTCTCTTTAGTAGGAGAACCTATTTTCTTCTATAAACCATGTTTTATTTAAAGTGTTTTCAATTTTTTTTAAAATTATTTGGAAAGGAAATTTTAACCCCTATATATCTTTTACTAATGTTTCCAATGGAATATTCTTTCCACTTTTTGAATAAGGCATTTGTCAAACCCTTTGTGGTGAAAAAGGAATGTTATTTTTAACTTGTACAACATGTACGCATTTACCCAATATTATTCCATCCTTGATTACTTTGAATTTATAAAAGGTTAATTTTTAATGAAATTATTTTTCAAATTTATTTTTAAAGAAAATTTTTTTAAAAAGGTTTTTCAAAACAAAAGGATATTTTCCTCAAGAATGTTTTTAAAAATATCTTTTTATAATATTTCTATTAATCAACAAAAAAACCCTTTATTTTACCCCAATTGGGGTTTGTTTTATTGATACCATATTTATCCCTCATATAGATGATTTTTTGTTGAATTGATCAAGGATAGTATTTATATTCACATCCTTGATTAATTTTTGCAATCCACTTGAAATATTAAATCTCATATGATAGATGAATTTACACTAATTTTCGATAAAATTTATCATGGATATTACTATTTACTAAACCATACACCATTTTACATACAATGCCTACTTTGACAGTTATTTTATTAGTTGGGAAAAAATTGATAATTCAGTATTATTTATTCAATATGTTTATTTGATGGGGCATATTATTTATTTAAATTATTCTATATGTGGAATGTTTTTAACTGGTATGACACGAGTGTGGCCTAGTTATAGATAACCCCTTGGTGCATTGTTAGTCTAATGGGACGATTCATTTAGTTACTAGAATCATATGGGTTTTTACCTAATATTTTTTAAACCATATTGTGAAGGTTCTTAATGATAAAGTTACTATGTACCTAGGAAACATGGAGTTCAATAATCTATCATTTCCCTCATTTAGTTTCAGTTATTATTCTTCCATGATATTTTGTGTTGACATATCTATGGATATATTTCATTTTTTGTTCATTTATTATATTGAATGTGTTTCAGTTTCTTACATCTCCATATTTATTTTTCCTTATCTTGTTAATTGAATGGAATGTGTTTTCAGTTTTCACCTTTCTATATTGTTTATGAACTTCGTTCTCAGTTTTTTTGATTATATTGAATATGATTTTAGTTACATATCAAGTCATAATGTAATGGACCAGACCTCTCTGGACCATTACTTTGTAAAAATTTGATGTGGTCAAACACGACACGTGTTATAATAATAATTTTTGATAATAATAATTGATAATGGTGGTGTGGAATTTTTTTGGTGTAAATTAGATTAAATGGATTTAATTTAATCACTGTGAAATAAAAGAAATAAAATTGAATGTATTTAATTCAATGAGGGGAGGTGCATGGTTTATTTTTGATTTATTTAAATTTTAATAAATAATAAATTATGTTTGTAAGGGGTATATAATAAATGAGGCGCATGTAATAAATTTATAAAGGAATGAAATGCATGGGGTGTATGGGCGTGACCTTGTACAGGA
This sequence comes from Viscum album, assembly GCA_963277665.1. Lineage (NCBI taxonomy): Eukaryota > Viridiplantae > Streptophyta > Magnoliopsida > Santalales > Viscaceae > Viscum > Viscum album. Next base: position 1,222,994,169 of record OY728156.1, on the reverse strand, counting down.
AGTGTTGTGCGGTTCTCCACAATTAAAGTTGGAATTGTGTAAATAACATTAAAAGGGTATTATTATATAATAATTTATTAAAACAATAATAACAACAAGAGACGCATGGAAGGGGTTCCCAAACTATGCGTGAATATAATGTGATCTGAGAGAGGGAGTAATTATAAGATAATAATGGGCGTCTATAATAATAATAATAATTATTAATGATGATGGCAACCCGTTAATGAAATTGAAAGAGGATTTATTACTATTATATTAAATAATAATTGTAATGGTGTATTTTAGTGGGTGATTAATTAAATGGAATGGTTTTAGTTTAATATGAGAATAATTATGGTAATCTAATTTAATGGGATTAAATTAGAACATTAATGATGGGTGTTATTATTATTAATAATAACATTGAAGTGAGATTGGAGAGAGATTACAAAGTGATGGAATAATAAATAAAATAATAATAAAAAACATAAAGGAATGAAGGTTGGGGCGTGATGGGTATGGAATAAAAGGGGAGGCGCCACTTTGGTTGGGGCGTGATAAAAATTGTGGAAGAAAGGAAAAAGATTGGAGAGAGAAACATGTTAAAATAAAATAAAATTTATTGAAAAATGAATATAAGAGAGAGGCACCATGTGTAACCCCCCTAAAAAAATGGGATGACTTTGTGCGTGAATCTCAAAGGAGATTTGAGAGAGAATGTAAGAATTTAAGGAATTAAATTAATTAAATAATATAATAATTTAATTATTAATTTTGTTGGGAAAACCATGTTTAGTCCATAACTTCTTCGCGAGACATCGGTTTTACGAACCTTCAGTGGCAATGCGACCCTGACTTTGAGACGTAAATTATGAGTCCAATATTAGATGTATTTTTTCGGTTTTCGGATCGGGTACCTGAAACTCTCATGAATTAATAGATTTATTATTATTATAGAGTCTTCGACCCGCCACAACTCTCGCGTGCGATGTACGATTGACTTCTCATCCGTGGCGATGTGATACTGTCATTAATATGATCGATTCAAGTCTAAGGTTGGATATTAAATTATGGTTCATGGCTCAGGTCCACGAAACACCCAATAATAATAATGTTGTTATTATTACAGGATATTGTATCCAACATATCTCCCTCATACGGTGTTGGAACGGCGAACCGTGTGTGACGTTGCAACCCTGAAATTATGATGGTCATTTAAAGACCAATAATTAATACCTTTTTATGATTCATGTCTTGGGTCAATAAAACACTTATTATTAGTTGAAGTTATTGTTATCATTAAACGCATGGAAACTGCATGACGTGTCGTGTGTTGACCAGTCAAACAATGTAATAGTTGTACGGTCACATCGTTTATTCATTAATACACATTGCATACCATTTCACCTTTTTTGTTTCCTATATAAGAGAGGGTCAACTTTTATTTAAGGACCTCTTTTCTTCTCCGCATGGCAATGATCCCGGATGACCCAGAAGCCTACCTCATATCTTCTTTATCCGGACTCCAATCGTTGATCTGTCGGTGGCTGCGGGATCATGTCGACGAGGTGAACATCATGCACCCTATTCCATTCCCTCTTCTTCTACTTCCCCTCCGCCGTTTCCAAATGGGGAAATTACTAATAATTGTCAGGAACGAAGGTCTTTGACGAACGACTCTAAGAAGGTATGTTAAACCTATGTTATTTTATTCTCTTTCCAATACTACTTCTCTCGTTTTCTTTCCCTGCTACGACATGTGATCTCTGTGTGGAGGGAGTTTCTTGTGTTGTTAATTTGGTGGTGTCGCGACGTCCTTGGTGGGTGCAGTCATTCTGGGAGAAGCCTTGTGATCGTGGTGGTCGTGTTCATAGAAGGTCATCGGAACCTGTTGAGGTGGGGATCTTACCTTCGTCTCTCTAAATTGTTCATCATGCAGGGTGGGTGTCCTTTTGTTTACATGAAACACATTTGAACCGGTTTAATAAAGATAATAACTGTCTTGTATAACAGGGATGGGAATTTTTTGAATACAGTTACATTATTTATATCCTGTGATATTATGTTGTGAATTGAATGAGCTTCTTCCTACTGAAAATCATGGTTGTTGGGGGATTTTTCTTACGCAATTAAATGTTTCCCTCTCATTCTGGATTTTCTTATGGATGAAAATTTTATTGAATGTGGAAATTGGTTAATCATGTAAAGTTGGATGATTAAATATATAGAACCCTTGTGTGATCACCCCGGTTGAACAAACTGAAATAATAAACATATGGGTGCTGGTTAGGGTTTATTTATGTGAAGGGGGTGTTTTGTGGGTTGTTATGGATTAGGTGAGTAGCGGGGATGGGGTTGGCTTGGTTGTGGGTTGGTGTGAATGCTATGTTGGTGATGGGAAGTGGGGCTGCGATAAATGGTATCAATGGGATGATGATGTACAAGTTTCAGTGTGATTGTGGTCATGGTGGGTGGCAGCAGGGCTGCAGGGATAGGTTTGAATGTGAAATAACTATGGGTTGTGAATAATAAATAAAAGTGGAAGAGTTAAGGAATGGTGGGGAATGGTAATGGAATGGGAATAATAATAAATGGGGTTGGTTGGTTAATAATAAGGGATTTGTTTGTGTTGCTTGTGTTTTCATAACTTGATTTGTGGATGGCCGGGAAATGTTTTATGAACGCTTGATCCAGTTTGGTTGTTGATAGTTTCCCGGTAGTTAAGAAACTGATAACTAAAGTTGTTGAAACATGAAAACATTAAATGGGGTTTTGGGATTGATTGTTGTGTGCATACTCTCGATGTAGCAGTGCCAAGGCACGTGCTCAGATATTTGTGTAGAAGCCTTAGGATGGGCTGAGTGGTTGTTATACTTTTATAAATCTGTACGTTTTATGTTTCTTTACGCACCCCACCCATGTTGAGCACTACGTTCCGAACACCCATGGGATGGGGGGTTAGATTCTCAAACATCCAAAGGATGTCTGGTTACTGTTCTTCCCTGTGCTCCCTCTTCCATGTTTTATATCCCAAGTTCCTTCAGGCAGGTTATGACAGATGTTTCCCAAGAATATTCGGGATGAGGTGTGATATGTTACCAGGTGTCTTCGGGATGAGATGTGGTTATGGCCGAGGATTGTGTACCAGTGGGATGTGATTTGAGATGGCCGAGGATTTTGTGCTGGAGGGTTACTATGAGCTTCGTATGGCCAGGTTGCGGCACTAGCTCGAGCTTCGTTTGACAAGTTGCGGCCCTAGCTATGGAAGAGGGGGAAGCATCAGAGCGTTAGGTGTGAGGGCTTGAGCAGTATCCAGTGGGAAGGTGGTGCGGGGTACCCATACTTTGATAACATTAATACTATACTCAATTGACTTGTGTTTCTTGGTGATTTTGACTGTTGAGCCTGGGTGGATAAGTTCCTTGCTAGGTTTTGGTCCTTCTATTTTCTCACGGGGTGTTAGGATGTCTCCCCACTTGTGCATGAGAGCTTTAGGTTTCCCTACTGAGTATACTTGTATGCACACTCTACGTTTGCTTTCAGGTTTTCAGGAGGACTACAGGGACTGTGCGGGACCTTATGAGTCAGGAAGGGCGAGTTGCGGCTGTTTGCATTTGTTTTTTTCATTTACTTTTTGGTACAGTACTTTGGAGCTTTTCTGTACTTGTACTTTTGTTTCACTATTGTATAAATCATGCATATGGGATTAGTTTTGGGCTATTTCTATACTTTTTCCTTTTCTTGTTCTTGGTGTTTGACTCATCCTATTTCCTGATCTTAAATTAATAAAAAGGGTAATGCCTCCCATATATGTGAAAAACTCATACCCTTGGTGCTAGTCACCGCTCGGGGGCCTACTAAAGGCGGGACTCGGGGGTAATTATCTCCCTTCCACCATTGCCAGCTCAGGAGGGGAATCTTTTGTGGGAGGGGGGTCATGACACATAATTATAATTCTTGTTATTACATAATTTATATTGATATTTATTACCCTTAATTTTCATTTGATCTCACCCTAATTTTCCCCCTTTACCTAGGAATCCAAGAAGCATACTATGAAAGATATATGGTTATATACTATATTGAATAAATTTGTCCTTATAGTTATTTATATAGAAAGAATAAAATAAATTATGCTTAAATTAGTGTATTCGTTCGGAATACAAGACTCAGGTATGTATCTTGTTTACCAAGACTACTAAACTTGCTTCCTTCAGGATTTGATTCCTTGTAATCATGACAGTATAATTGATAGCAAACACCTGATCCATGCATTTGGGGGTAAGGTTTCTATAGTTGGAATCAACGAAATTTTATTATAAACCTTGAGAACTAGATTTATGAAAACATATATTATATAACATAACCCTAAGGTTGAATTTTAGGATAAGTATAAAATAATTTTATATAATTTTGGTGAATTATAGATTATTTGAGTCTACCTAGCAATACTTCCCTGTATGAATATTAACAGTGGAAGTGTTCTCTGAAAATTGTACCTATGTGTAACAACTCTGAAAAGGTTTTTCGAGCATGAATTGGGGTATCCTAGTACAAAACAATAGGCCTAACAATGCAAATTATTTGAAAATATTGGGGGATATTTTTAGTATGACTCATATTTTCTTTACAAACCATTATGAAGGATTTTAAAAATGAATAACCTTGGTTAATCCTATATTTTTTATGTTGAAGATAATGTTTTATGATTTATAAATCCTATAAATGATATTATGGATATACCCTAGACCAAGGAATGACCTATGTGAAAATAAATTGATGAAGTAATTTTGTATTGAGGTCGTATTTAAAACCTTTGTTAAAAGGATATTTAGTGATTAACCTTATTTCAAGTATGTACATCATATTTATTTTGTAAATTAAATTAATTTGGTTTCAGAAGAAGGGAAACCTATAAGCTGGAAAAAACTAATAAATTAAGTAATGTTCATAGGTACTAAAACCATGATCTAATGTCGATAAGGGTTTCATGCTAACCAGTGACCTACACAATTCCCATGTTAAAATGTCATTGTTTTTTGTTAAATTTTTTGACACTTTCATATTATTGATGTACAAAAAATGGAGATTATTAGGTTTAGAGATTAATTTATTAAACAAATTGGTTTTTGAATATATTTAGAGAAAAATATTTAGACTTGTCACTCTTTTATAGGCCTTAAGATACATTAGAAACATATTTTAATGCTTAGGGCATCAAAATTAATTTCAAGATAAATTAAAAATAAACTAAAGAACAATGAACGGATGAAATTTGGTTTATTGAATTATATCTATTGTTTATACATGGTATTTAAAATAATTTATCAACAGTAGGAAAAGTATATTCAAACAAAATTTTTGTTCTAATACCTTAATTTTTATTGAATCAATGGTCTTAAAAATCATCAAAGTCTATAGATTTTAGGACCTAAAAGTTCTATTGATCTCTTACTTGTTTGTTATTGATGACCTAAGTCTCTCGCAATAAATATTTACATTTTCCTCCAAGTAAATATTTTCACTTTACACTAATGTTCCCAAACATAGACACCTAGTTACGTGGTAGTCCACGTGAAATATTTACTTCCCATTCAATCTTTTCTAGAGGATGTTTTATGATACCTTATTATGACGTGGGGTTTCAACATAGGAAACATCAAAAAATATTTTACTAATGTCTATTTTAGATTTTTTGGACACAATTTATCTATGGTGGGGATAATGTTGCTCCTTAAAATTCTATTGTACAACTTTGTATTCTATAGTGTTTATGACATGCAACACCAAGTGTAAAAATGGACTATAATAACTCGATAATTTACAATATATTTACTATTATAAATAAAATTAATATATTATATAGCTTTTAATACACACAACACCAATTTAGCTTGTGTTATACGCAATAGAGACCATCCATGACAGCATTCTTTTCATACAAGACTGAGTTTCACCAAATAACAACGTATTAATAAAATATTATTATTTAATATAATATGATATAACCTAGAAATTATATTAGTGGATATGAATATTATTAAGTAACTTATAAATATTTATGGTTTATATAATATAAAATGAATTCATTGGTTACCAATTAATGGGAAACAATAATAATAACCAATTGGATATAAAGAGAAATATTATTATTTTTATGTTTCCAAAGGAGTATTTTTTGAATAGTAAAAATTAATTAAAATTAGTTAATGATTTTAGGTAAATATATTTTTTATATATTAAAAAAATATTTTTATATTCATCCATTAGGTTTTATAGGCATAAGATAAGAAGAAACCCACTTTCACACATAAAACCTATATTTTTATAAAGCCAATTTTTCATCCTTTTAATGCAGAACCAATTTTCAATATAAAATTTGACACTTTAACTAATTTAATATATAAAAATAAACTCAATATTTTAATTATAAAAAAATAATAATAATGTTAGGGTGACTTTTAAATTTTTTTGGAAACCTGTCATTTTTTAACGAATAATGAAAAATACTGAAATTTAATTCTATATTGTGTTTTAATCTAGTTTATTTTTAAGGTTAAATTATAATTTTAATTATGTTTAAAGTTTAATTAGGTAGTATATGTATCCATTAATACAATTTATTTTATTTTATTCTATTTAACTTTGATATTTATTATAGAAACATAGGAAAAATTCAAACATTTTTACTAAAAACCCGCATTGGCGTCCCATATGTGGGATTGAATTTAAAGTAATTTCTACCAATTATATGTTTTAAATTCAAAAAAATTGATTCCATATTTTAAATCAGAATAGTTTATAATTTATAATAATTCTAACTTTTTTTGAACAAAAAATATTACTGAATGTGATTAAAATTAATTACAATGATTAAGGTTAAATTAAACTTAATATAGTACCAAACCTTTACATTAAGGCGTAAAACGACCTATTAACTTTTCCAAAATCCATTTTTTGGAAATATTTAAAACATATTATATATTTTATCGAATTGGGTCCATTATGGGATCCACATTCAATGTGGAATATGTGCATATAATTCCTTTGTGAAAATACTAAAAGAGTGCCACTCCTCCACTATAAAAGGCCAAAACTTCTCCCCATTACTCACACCTCTCAAACCACTTATGGTTGGAAAATATCTACCCAAATATCTTCCCAAAATAACACCTATAACATGAATCTTACATTTTAGAATAAATCATTCCAAGGAATCCCTTTGGTTTAAACCAATAGGAGTTACCCGATTTTAATGTGACGTTTTCCAATGATCTATTTTATTTCATTTACTTATACACCCCTAAACCCTTATTATTACATGATAGTTGAAAAAAATAAGTACCATAATATACTGGTATGTTTCTATGCTAAGGGTTAGACATACCATTGCACACACTTCCATCTAATGGGTAAAAAACATTGTTTGTATGTATGATGAACTACTGGCTCAGGGAAGGATGATCGTTCATTTTTCCTTTACCACCTTTCATGGGGGAAATTATGGTGGAAAATATGTTAATATATGTTATATATAATATTTATAATGTATTTTTACTATTATAATTATTTTATAAAATACACCCTTATACACTCCATTTTCTGGGAATACAATAACATCCTTTGAGAAAGTGAGGACCACCACCCCTCAAAGTGATGAGATTAATTCACATGATACACAAAATTTAAAAAGGATAGTTTTAGTTAAACACACATGACATATAAAAAACCTATATTATATCCCAAAAAATTAATTTTCTTAATATATATATATACATATAATTTTTTTATTATCCTTTTACATACTAAAAAGTAATAATGTCGGCTATGGACATGTCCACTACCGCCTCCCAAACATGATGTGATTTCTATTACATAAAAACAATTATATATGTAATTATATATTATTAAATAATATGATATTTATGATATAATTATCTCTAGATAAATTTATAATTCTATTTACTTTATTTTAATAATGATCATTGAAAAATGAAAATGTTGCTCATGCATACATACAACGTACCATCTCCAAGATTGTAATAGTGATTCATTTTTGAAAACTGTATTTAATGATTGTGTTTAAAATTATAATTTTTTAAAAATATGATAATTATTTAATGATTATTATTCTGTATATATTATTTAATAACCCATTTGACCACATTTTACATAACAAAGTTGTTCTTGGCACATAAACAGAATTTGATCAGAACAACTAATGTAAACATAATTGTTTTCTTAGTTGTATACATCCATGTAATAAGTGATGTAAAAGTAATTATAAACATGAATTTTTTTTTAATCATGTATAAAATCAATATAAGTTTATTATAGGTGAAGTTAAAGGATGTTTACCCAAAAAGAGACAAATGGTAATAGATTTCATCTCAATTTACATCCCATTGAGACTTATTTGTTGTTATGCACCTAGTTTTTTATATGGTGTATATATATCCATTTTACATGATATATAATGAGTAAAATAAATCTAATTATATTATAGCTTTCATTTTATTTTACTCATTCATTAGTCTTATTATTTAAATTTATTCAATGTGGTATGTAACACTTTGGAATGTTTAAAGATTATTTTTTTAAAGTATAATTTTACTAGTCATTCATTTATATTAGAGGAAATTATATTAACATTGCCTAATAAACACTTTATTTTTATTATACTCTGGTTAATCATTATTTTTTTTCAAGTATTAGTATCATTTTATCACTTGTTGGTACTCAAGGTGTTTTCTAAAATGTTTTTAAGAAAATAGGAATTCATTTTTCAGTTAAGTCAGAGAACCTATTTTCTTTTAAAAACCATTTTTATTAATTTTTTTTCAAAAATGTTTTAAAAAATATTTGGTGAAGAAAGTTTAACCCTTTATTAATATTATCAATGTTTTCAATGTAATTTTATTATCACTTTAAAAAAATGTCATTTTTATTACATTTTTTACATGAAAATGGAATTTTCTTTTTACCTATTATGAAATATATAGTTTTACATGTTATGAATTCATCAATGATTTCTTTAAATGTATAAAGGAATAGTTTTTTAGTAATTTTTTTTAAAATTTATTTTCAAATAAAATTTTTTTCAAAAGGGTTTTCAAAATAAAATGATATTTTTTTAAAGATTTTTTAAATGATCTTTTTATAATATTTATATTTCTCAATGAAAATAGCCATTTATTTTACTCAACTTGGGGTATATTTTATTGATACCATCCTTATCCTTCATCAAGATGATATTTTATTGATTTGGTAATGGATAATGTTTATATTCACATCTTAATTCATTTATGAAATCCCCTTGAAATATTCAATCTCCTATTATCATCGAATTTCCTCAATTATCCATATCATTTATGATAGATATTACTATTTTCCTAAATGATATAACATTTTACATATAGTGTCTACTTTGACAATTATTTGATTATTTGGGAAAATATTGATAATTATGTATTATTTAATCAATATGATTATTTGATAAGGCATATTATTTATTTCCAATATTAATTATGAGGAATTATTTGTACTGGCTTGACATGGTTGGGGCCCAGTTATTGATATAACCTCGATTCATTTACAGTCCATGAAATGAGTCATTTGGATATCAACCATAGATGGGTTTTTACCTAATATGTTGTAAACCGTTTATTAAAGGTCTTAAAGGTAACAATACCATTTTCCAAGGAAATATGGAGTCTAATAATCAAGTGTTTCCCTCATTTAATTTAAGTTATTATTAATCCTTGATATTTCATGTTGATCTACCTATAGATACATTTCATTTTCAGTTCATTAATTAGATGTAATGCATTTCAGTTTCTTACCTTGTATATTGATTTTTCCTTATCCAGTTATTTGAATGGAATGTGTTTTCAGTTATTACCTTTCTATATTATTTATGAATATACTTCTCAGTTTATTGATTATATGGTATTTGAGTTCAGTTATTTACCATTTTATAACTTTTATTCTCATTAATTAATTATTTATTCTGTTACGATTTACCGATATTGAGCATTTTCGATCACCCATATTTTGATTCCTTTTCCCTAGGAACCCAATAAGAATACTATGATTGATATGAGAGGATATTCTATATGGAATAAAGTTATCCTTATAGTTATTTATTTTGAAATAAGATAAAAATAAGTTGAAATTATTGTATTCATTTGTTATACAATGCTCATTCATGTAGCTGGTTTACCAAGACTACTAAACTCTCAGTCCTTTGGGATTAGGGTAACATCCCAAGTAAGTAATGAATAATATATATTTTTATCTATGTCTATTAATGAATTAGATAGTGTTTTAGAGGCTTAAAATGAGAATAAATCCAATCTTAAGCATGAAATACACTAATATTTTTAAAAGATTGTTTTACTGCCTATTGATGGAAAACCATTTTTAAATAAAACTTTTGACAATTTTATAATCACTATTTGTCAAAATAAACTTATTCTTTAGGATTGGGACATTGAAATATACTTTGGGTAAATTTTTGGTATTTTTCCGATAAAGTTCATTTTTTAATGAATAGTGAAAAATGTTGTATTTTAATTCAAAACCTCTTTTTAATATAATTTATTTATATGATTAGATTATCTTTTGAATTGGTTTTAAAGTTAAATTAGAATATATTTTTACCATTTAATCCAATAGTGGTCGTTGGAATTAATTTCACTTTTAAATTGGACTTAAACTAGTGTCAATCTTTTGATACTTATTGATTCATAAAAACACGCTATTTGCTCAGACAACGGGAATTAATTATTAAATTAATTAATGTAACTTATATGTTTTTGAATTTTTTAAAAACACTCTATTTGGTCTGACAATCCATGGGTCAACTTTGGGACCCCATGGAGCCACTTTGGTAGGAAAATGACATTAATATCTTTTTATTTAATGTTAAAATAAAAATGTCACAAACATGAGTTTTTTTACTAAAACAATTTTTAAATGGGGTTATACAAGTCATATTTTTGACTATAAATATTCATTATAAATATAAAAAGATTTCCTACATCATGATATTTGTTTTATAATTTTTAGACATTAAATAAATTAAATTATTTATGATACCATGATGATGCAGCGATTACCTCATTATTTAACGATTTAAAAAAAATGAAAATATAATGTAAAATATAAAACCTACACATGTCAAAAACCTATTGGATGGGTGGATTTAGAACTATTATCACCTTATCCTTTAAATATATAATTTTGGTACCTTTTAAATCCGAAAAGCATTTTATAATAAAGTAACCTTTTATAACTTTCAAAGAGTGCCCCTCCTCTCCTCTTATAAAAGGCCCCCACCTCTACCACCTTACCCACACCTCTCAAGCCTTTGGCTAGGCCAAAAACTGTCCATTTAGTCTCTAAAAATCTCTATATTTCTCCTTGAAGCCTCACTTTGGTCATAAGTCTTCCCAAAGAAGCCTCTGAGCTCAAATCAAACAGAGTTACCCGTTTTAAAGGTAGTGTTTTCTCTTGTGTTCTTATGTTTTATTTTTATCCAACCCTCTAAACTCTTTTTATTCCTTTATTTTGTAAAAAAACCATTATCTTAAATATACTAGGATGTTTTTATAATAAGGATTAGAGCTACAATTACACACACCTACATCTAATGGTTAAAGAACATACTGTTTCTGTGGATGACGAATTTCTACCTCACGAAATGATGATTGTTCAACACTCATATAACACCTTCAAAGGTGGACATTAAGATGTCACTATATTTATATATGATATATAACATTTTTATGTTTTACTTAAGTTTCTGTATTTTTCATTTATGGCATACCTTTATGGTTTCCATTATGGGTAAACGCGATATATTCATTTTAGGAAGTGCGGACTACCGGCCCCTCAAAGTGATTTGCTTCGTTAATACCATATGTGGTATGTATAAAGGATATATTTAATGATATTATATATTATATTATACTCTAATTATAATATAACTTTATATAATTATTACTTCTTTCCATTAAAGTTTGAGAAAGAAATTAAAGTAGCGTTCATGCGTACGTACGACTTACCGTCTCCATGAACAGTGCATTTCATTTCTTATCCCTAAATGTAATGTTATATTATAAGTAAATATATATAATGGATATATATGATGTATGATACATCTAAATGATTAATATAATGTTGTAATTAAAATATACATATCTCCCATTTAGTTTTAATTCCATTAATATGACATAGAAATGAATGTAGCGTTCATGCGTACGTACAGCTTACCGTCTCCATGAATGATGCATTTAATTTCCTACCTCTAAATGATTATGTAATATTATGAATGCATGTATATACTGGATATATATGATATATATGGCATCTAAATCATGAATATAATTCTTGATATAATAGATATTTTACTACGTGAACAACTTGTAAATATAAGAAGTTCAGTTTTGACTCAAGTACCAAATATCGACAAAACGATCGTTATTAACTTAAATGATTACATAATGTTAATAACATGGTAATAAGTGATATAAAAGGAATAATGAACTTGAAAAAGGTTCTTAAGCAAGTATAAATTAACTCAAGTTTATTATTCAGGACATTAAAGAACGATCGAGTCAAGTCGGACCCGAGGTATAAGACTTCATCTCAGTCTCCTTTCATTGAGGCATATTTTGTTTTATACACAACGTTCTTTTATACAGTGTATAAAATCCTTTGAATTTTATGCTTATCCAAAAGTAATATTTTTTATACTTAGCGTTTTACTAAACGAAAAAAGAGAATGTTTTTGTCGTATGTATGTGGCGACAACGACTTCTCCGCCACCGTGACCATTATTTGAGTTTCGGCTTCCTCTACAAGCCATACTTTTTTTAAATGAAAAATAAATACCATGTTTTAATTTTCTTTTATTTTGGTATTGAAAATGGTTTTCATAATGTTTTTATTATATCAATGTGTTGTATTGATATCTTGTGATTGAAATTTGGAAATGTTAGGTTTCCTTTATGCATGTTTTATGTGATACGATTATGTTATGGTTATTGGGAATTGTTATGAAGACGGGTGGTTCTGTGATAAACTAAGGGCAGGTGATCCCGATATAGCTCTCCAATGCATTGGGTAACGCAAAGGAGTTAAAATTTAAGGTTTCTCTGAAGATATTTAGGGAATATACTTTGATGGGTATTCCAAACGTAACCATGAGGGTTACTCCCTACGTAAGAAGGTTATGAATGCCTCAAGTTACCTTTATGTATTATTATTTCTATGTTTTATTCATTTTTTGATGATGTATGCTAAAGTTCTTATGCTTTATGAGTAAAGTATGATTTCATTGATTCTTATGTATACATGTACTCATGTTTTCTTTCCATATTTTTATATCCCTTACTGAGCTTTTTATGCTCATCCCAAGTTTTTGAAATGTTTATCACAGGTTAAGGGAAAGGTACGTGATGTGATGATAGTGTCAATTAAGTGTTAAGAATGAATCCCTATTTTATTTTAAATATGTTTACGTTGATGGAAAAAAATGAGTACTATCTTTTATGTAACCACTTTGTTTAAATATGGAATGTAATGCATGTTTTAAGATCTAATTCTCTAAAACTCTAAACCTGAAAATATCCTCAATGTGTATTCTTGATGTAACTCAATATTAAGTAATGTTTAAGGCTGGGGCCTTATAATTAGATTCCTTTTAATCATGCCATTTTAATTGATTGCAGACACCGAATCCAGAATTTCTCGGGTTGGGTCTCTACACTTACTACATGGTTTGACCTAGGCAACATAATGTTATGTAATATTTTGACATACTTTATATATATAATTTTTTTATGTACACAATACAAGAATGGAACTACACTATATATAAAATAGATTGGAACACACTATATTTTATTTATTATACATTATGTAATTGAGTAATTTTAAATAAAATTAATTTGTTAAATTTATTTAAAAATTTAGAGGATTTGAATTTCTTGTATCACTTGGAATGCTTGGATTAATAATTAAGATAAATAAATAATTAATTAAAATGACATTAATTATTATTTTAGGATAAATTTTTCATAATTAAATTAATAAATTTGAAATGTATAACAGTTTATATGGATGTGATTTCATTGCATGTATTTGATTAATACTGAGCTTGATCTACCAATGTATGTGTCGAGTTTATATTTTATATTATATTATTTTATGGTTTTTTATATATAATAATGATTTATTAAATTAAATATGATAATTGTAAAATATTACCTCCCACATTTATTATATTGGCATTAGGTGTCCATGGATTATTTTATGTATCCATACCCCTAGTTCCCCACACCGGCATGTGAGTAAAACAAGTAAAGGATAGAGATCCAATGATAAGAGGTGGTTTAAATTCTTAGTTGATGTTAAACAAACCAAAAAGATACAAATGTTTATGGTGGATGTCCACAACTTGAGACATGCCCAAATCAAGGAGTATTTCTCCTACCCTCATAGGTTAATTTAATGTCCAATCGATACATCATTCATTGTAAATCTCATCATGAGGTCACTTTATTTTTTTCATGTTAATGATTTTTTATTTGATTATTTTTTTATTTGGATGTATGTTTATATGACAATTAAACTATATCAAAAAAATTAAATAATATAAAAATCATGAATGATAATTAAAATTAAAAATATTTTGATTAAATTACTTTATCACGACATGGTTAATTAATTATATAAAATAAACATAATATCATGAATACATGTAATGTATAAATTATGGAATATTGTTAATAAATATATAAATTTCCTCTAGGAAATATTAATTAAATATAATTTCATAATCTAAGTTAAGATGGACCCATTGTTAATGTATTATCAATGACATAATCAGGGAAACTTTTAATTATCAAGGAATCAAAATAAAGATGATCTGTTAACATAACCAAACATGTATTTGATTTAGAATCCATAATCTATTAAATAAAAATTTTTAGGTAACTATTAATGAAATTTGAGTATGGATTTTAGGATTTGTGTGTGCACTCAATAGATCTTGGATCTATAATCTAGAAGTTGGAAAAACTGACAACCTAAACACTGTCTTATAATTTACATGACCATAGTCTAAGTTATGATAAGTATAATGTTGATTCTTATCAGTAGAATGTCCCTGCGATGGGACATTTCATGTCCAATGTTGATGGCTATTTGAAATTATTATAATAGTGGGAGACTATTATGATAATTTCAATTATTAGATCTCACATATTTCTTTAATCAAGATAATATACAAAAATATACTTTTACATTCTATAGAAAATTTTAAATGTCATTGAGCTCGATATCCCTATGATCCATACAGTTGGCAAGGATAACATCATAATAGGTAGTAACTTTCAAGAGTGGAACAAGAGCCTACACATTATACTACTATAATTACCCACCCTACTGGAGTCCCCTGTTGGGATAGAATTGGAGTTGATTGTAAACCCTCAAGTCCTACCTTAGTAGGAATTGGGTTGGAAATTAATACCGAGGGTATAAAACAATCAAATCAAAGGAATTGACATAAATATAATGAAAATGATAAATAGATATGAAACACCCCCGAAAGAAACCCATCATATAAAAGAAAAGAGACCAAAAAAATCCCATAATGAATTCCAATTAAAAAAATACATTGCATACCAAGGGATTCAATACTAAATAAACTCTTAGTAAATTATATTGAAACTCTATGAACAATGCCAGTAATGTCTAGAACAATCTTTAAATCCCACCCAATAATATAGAAAACTATTAATATATATAGGGGTGAACATATCATGTATTCTTGGTTAGATCATACCCAAGGTCTCTCATTAAAATTTGGGAAAAGCACATTAATTCCCCAAATAACATGAAATAGAATCAATGAACACATATGCAGGTCAACTGATCTCATGCCTCCCCAAGTATCACTCACGATATGAAGAACATGAAGTAGTAATATAATATAAAAAGAATATAATTCAAGATTACACATAACCACCTCCACACTTACCACACACACACACACACACACACACACATATATATATATCCCTAACCTAATCATCATCCACGCGTCTCACTTCTAAAGTGGTAGGGTATACAGAACATAGAGGAAATCTACCTCACATCCTCCTCCTACCATGAATGAAACTCACTATGAATCAAATAACATATATATAGTAAACATCAATCATACCTTACATGGAATCACCAATAAGTTAAATATTCTCTAGAATCACTACAAACTGAGCTACTAGGATTGGGCATCTCTATTAATTGAGCTTTCAACTCTTAAAATCTTCACAATGTAATCCATCATCACTAGGAATTTCCACCAAATGAGATGTCATCACTAGGAATCACCACAAATTTATCCACTATCACCACCATCATTGGGATAATATAGAGATAACCTATAATCCGAGACCCATATTGCGCGTTTAGATGAGATACTCATGTCATGAAAGGTGTGTTTAGAAATGATTTGAAATTAACATTATAGTTAGTCTACAAAACCCATCTAAAGGGCTCACAAAAACAACAATTTACTATTTTATTATACTACCATATATCCCATGACATCCTCCACTAATAGATATGACCGTGAAATGCTACTTAATACACAAAACAACCATACACATCCTAAAATTTCCTACATTATTTACGTTTCAAACAATTTCTAGTTTTTCTAAATTTTAATAACAAACCACTATTAAGAACACCCCATGTTCAAATTTAGCCATGACCCATTTCTTTTCCACCCCATTCATTTCGGTTTCATTATTACTAACCTCATACCATAACCATTAAGAAAATATAACACATGCCAACATAAAATCCCAATTTCCTAACAACAAGAATGCTGCACCCATTTCCATGGTCCACACAGTGGAAAAACTGTCATACTTAAACAACCATAAACTTTCCACTACAACCAAATCTCATATATCCCATTCCAAACACTATTATACCACTTAATCATCTCTAGAATGTGAATTTTTACAAAATTTACAATTCCCCACACAAATATTTCATTATCATATTTAAATGCTTATAATTTTATGAGTTCTATTTTCAAACACTCAATCATTATAAGGGTTAAATTTTCTTTGTACCTATGACATTGAGAGCATAATAGTTAAAAATTCAAGGCGGAGTTTATTAATTGAAACAGTAAGAAAATGATAACCACATATGAGTTAACACTTTTAGAATTAGTTTTATTCATTCGATTAATTTTATTCACTAAATAAATCCTTAAAATTCAACCATCAAAAATAAAAATTACGATGAAACCATATATGTATAAAAAAATAAAGTGGGAGCACAGATCCGCTACCAAGAAGGATCATATGTCATGTTGCACAGAAACCATGGGGAATGAGAGATGAAAACACAACCCCAAAATTACAAAGATTTGGGATAGATTAATCACATTAAACATGGAGGATATAAATAATATTAAAGAGGGACAATATCATAACTAAAATTATAAACACCAATACTGAAATTAGAGAAATAATAAGGCTAATAACAGACCTAGAAATTATGATCATGAGGGGTTCATGTCAATGGTAGATGGTTCCAAAGTCTTAAGAACAAGTGTCTGCACCTTCCTTTCTAAAAGGAAACATTAACTATTCAAATGGAGAAAATATTATATTTTTAAAATTTTAGATATAGATCAACAAATATAAAAAAATGACATAGTCAAACTTCTATTTTTAATTCATCATTCATTTGATTGTTATTAAACTATCTCTTAATCCCAAACACATGTTTAATTTAAAGATCCCATTTTTAATGGAAAAAAATATACAAAATATATAAATTTATTCATATTTAAAAATACCCCTTTTCTATTATTATTTCCTTATTTTTTGTCAGTAAAATGATTTATTTCATTCTAGAAAAATCATAATTTTTTAGTTAAACATTGATAAAAAAGATGTAGAAGCTGACTATGTAAAGTAAATGCATGGATCGACCAAATGATGCCTACAATAGACTGCATAAACAATCAATAAATTATTAGGATTGGCTGCATGAGTACAAAAAGAAGCTAAATGACCATGGGATTGACTGTATGACCAATAAAGTGACTGTAATTACAAACTAATAGACTGAATGAATAAACCAAAAAATTATTATAATAAACTAAGAGAACAGAAAAAAAACCGAAAATCAATAATTGAATATGGATTTTATTATCCTTTAAACTGAAAATATCCTTGAGAAAATAGAGAATATATTTATAAATTTGAGACCTCATATTAGATACCTCTCAAAAAATTGGCATCATCAAGAATCCAAAATTAAATCCCAAAGAAAAGAGTAAGAGTAGTTTGAAAAACCTAACCAATTGACACATATCACAAGAAAAATACATAAATAATGTAATATTAGTATCTAGAGACACTATCTCAAGATATATACATCCAAAACATGGGTATATTTGTAAACAATCATCACATTAAGAAAGTGAAACAATATCATAAATCAATATTGGTCTAAACACATAATCTTAATAAAAATAAATCAAAACAATCATCAGAAAATTAAATACCCAACATAAAAAATCTCTGGATATTGAGCATGAATCTATGACTCTTGCTCACAAGTGATCTCCTCTAGGGTACCATACCTCCACATGACATGAACTAACATAATAACACTATTATGGAGTAATTTCTCCTAATGATCCTAGATCTTGGAGTATTACTCCATGAAGGTCAATTCATACTTAATGTCTAAGTATCATATGTCGATGAAATATGATTCCTCAAAAAGATTCCAATAATGATGAGACATGTGGAATAAATCATGGATTTATGACAACTATGGAGGCAGTTTTAACTGATATACCACCTCACCAATATACCCCAACACCTCAAAATTCCAACCAAACTCGGGAGTAAAATTATTCCCTCAATAGAAACACCACTTCCCACAATGAGGGGATATATTCAAGAATATATGGTCCATAACATCAAACCAAAAAGGCCTCATCCTTTGATCAATATTTTATTTTTTTTGTTCATATGACACCTTTATCGGCTCATGAATCATCTAAATATTTTCATTGGTATTATACACCCCTTCTAGACTAAGAACTACTAACCCCCAAAGTTTAGTCCAATATAATGGAGATTACTAAGGACTCCTCTATAAAACCCTTAATGGACCCATTTAAATAGAAGAGTTGTAGCAATTATTATAATATAACTATACCAAGGTAAAATGATTCAACCAAGGTCCCTAAAAATCCATGATGGATGCTGATAATATATCCTTCAGTATTTGTAAATAGACCCATATTTTTAATACATATATATCACATCTTAATATATGAATATTCATTTAATAACATAATAATCAATTCTAGAAACATATAGGTAAAATTTATTTGAAAAAATAGAAAGATAAACAACTAGTTCATAAAATATCTACATAGTATCACACATATTTATTCATAACTAGCACCCTTTTTATACATATAATGCATAATAAATTTCTTCATAACTTGGTGAAAGGAAACATACGAATGGGTGATCTTGGATTCTTATTAAGGGTAAAAAAGGGAGATATCAAAGACCAAAAAATAATAACATGATCATATGGGTTTAATAACATGATTTTGTTGTTGTAAAACCGTACCCTGAATATCAAAGGTCATAATCTTATGTCATGATATAAATATTGGTAGTTTGTAAGACATGAATCATAAGGGAATCAAAGGAAATCAACTATGAGAGAATAACATTGGCATATTACATGGAATTGTGGAATACACATAATCATAGAAAATAATTTCTTTAGTTTTCAAGGCACATTAACAAGGCCATAATATTATAATGGGTTCACTCAACAAACTATCATATTAATCAATGTTCAATATCAATTCTATTATAGTGGACTGAGTCCCTAATTGAACTAGGTTTCCTCTCCAATATACTCTTTCTTATCTCATGGGAAATCAATCTTCACCCAATGAATTGGAGGTAGATAAAGTACCACACTTCACATAATAAAAATCATACATATGTTTTTTACAACATTATAAATAATTAATCATATTATAACCCATTAAAAGAAATTTATTTCATAAAAATTCCATTTTTTCATAACCCATGGAAGAGAAATGGGTTTCATAAACATTTTTTCATTTCATTATAGCATAATCCATGGAAAATAAATTGTATTTATAAACATATGGTCATCATATACATAATCCATCTAGATAAATAATAATCATGGTTTTCTTGTATCATATCCCTAGTAAATAAAAAGTAAAATCATGGGTTATTGTCTTTGAAGAATAAGAATACCATTAAAAGTTAATTAAAAAAATCTTAAAGAAAATAACCATTAATTATAATATAACCTCTTTAGAAAAACTAAACAAATATAAAGGAAAAAATGTTATTTATAAATGAAAATTTAATACCATAATGGAATATTCAAGTAGATGATTATTCATTGTTATGAAAAACGTTTTTCATGTAGTATAAGTTAATAAAATATTCTTTCAATAATTTTTTTAAAAATGTCACTATGTACCTACTTCAAAAAATGAAAAGACTATTCCTTTCAAAATATTTTGTAAAAAAAATTATTTTTTTAAAAAATTACTTTAAAAAATGAAATTAGAATAATAAAAACCTTATTTAAAACATTTTTCAAAAACATTTATAAGGAGGAATTTTTTTATCAGAAGAGATAAATGAAGTCGATTTTCCATAGAAACATATTTTCAGTCTCATAAGTACTTATGATGAGATACATGAATAGAAAAAATTTATTTTTATAAATAAACATATTATAATAATATACATGAGTTTCTTAAGATATAGATCATGATATTTTATCATTTCAAACTTAATAAAAAATAAACATCGATAAACAATGAGATTGTATGGTAAAACCATTACCGTAAGCTTACATTTCTTATAAATCACTATAAATTCATGTATATTAAATTTAAATTTATTATAATTATATACCAAATTTATTATCATACATATATGATCTATTGATAACATCTTAACGCCCCTTTTATAAATAATTCCTTTTTAAAATAATCATTTTGGGGTGTTAATTATTTTGTTTGTCATGAGTATTTTAGTTTTGCAGTTCCTTTCCCTCTATATTTATCTTAGTTAAATCACCTTCATGATATTAATAATGATTTAAATTATATATAAAATGTTTATACATATATTTAGATTCATCAATAAAATTTATAGATAGAAAAATAAATTACACCATTCATGGAGGTGGTAGGCCGTACGTACGAACCTGTGAGCTCACTTCCTTTGTCGAAAAAAATCTCTCCTCCTAGAACATATATCTTCATTAAACTAGACCTCATCCTCCAATGAGATCTCTCCCGCAACCCTACCTACTGAGCATGAACACTACATGGTGATCTTACTTCCTCCGGCGTGAGCTCAATTTCTTCAGAATGGATCTCTCTAGGCTTCCAACCCTAATTCATGTCTACTGTACTTGTAAGATACCTTGAATCATAGATCTCTCAATCCATTATTCAATTATAACATATAGATTCATTGCGTTCGGCTCAAAAATGGCGAATTCCTCTTATTTTCCTCATTGATATTCTTCTAATGGAATTGATGTAGTGTATTTATCAGTTTTCATATGGGATTATAGTGGATTACATTCATCAAAATTTTATGTTTTTGGATTTATATTATTTTTATTGAGGTGAGTGATTTGAATAATCTCCCTAATGTATTCATTGGTTTTATATTATTTATAGCATGTGTGATAATGTCATAATGTTGTGTGCGTGACCTCTTCTAATTTGAATCCATGAAAATTTCTCAGATCCTCACAATTAGACCTTCCACATATCCTGTTAGGCCCATTGGTGATGAAGAACATTATCCCGTGGCCAACAAAGAGGTGTTCTTATATATAAGCATGGGTCATAACATGTATGGTATGAGTCTAGTGCCTTATACCATGATTGAGAAATTTATTAAGAATGGAATATAACTGTGAATTGAATTTTTCCTTCTCATGACATGTGATTAGAAATTGTAATTATTAGTATGTGAATTGTAATTGACACAATTAAAACATTAATGGATAATATAGAATGTAACTGTATAATTAGTATGAAATTGGAAAATACACAATGTTATATTGACAAGAACTTTAATTTTAAACAATGTAATATAAATAATGAAAATTGGTAATTTTAATGAATTAAAAGATGTGTCATATTTCAAAATATTTTTCATGTTTTTGTGTTTTGTTAGAGTTTTTTCTCTTGGTAGTTCTTGAACCATGGTTATAAAATACAAGGAATGGTTACTCCACTCTTAGAATTATTTATTCTCCTTGGGAATATAATATTCACTATAATGAGAATTAATAGAAAGTCCATAATCCCATGGAAGATGAGTGATATCCCTAGAATTGGTAATGTGTGTTAGGATAGTGGTCCATTGAATATGTAATGTACCTTTTTATGGTTCCCTATCTAGGAAATCCTCTTGGATAATGGTAGACATGGACATATATATATAGAACTCTGTTGAATCATGTTTGGCATTCCCCAGGTGTCAACCTAGAGTTGAGTGTTGGAAGGATAATTTGACGCTGAACATTAAATTAATGAATTAATGAAAATCAATATCATACTATGACATGAAATATAATTTTAGACTATATTTTTTAGACACCATTGGTGGTGTCATACTATGTTTAACTCCAACCTATTTAGGATTCCATTTAGATTCAAATAAGAAAGCATGGATACAGGTCAAGACAAGGGTCTGAGGCCCTATGAATGATTGGTTATTTGGTAAGGTGAGATAAGATAAGGGATATGAGACTGAGCATGGAATTCGAGACTAGTTTTGGGAGAACTTATTTGGAGTTGTTCTTTAGGTTAATTACTTTTATGATATTCTATTTATATTTTAGTTTGGAATACAATATGGAATGATATTATTTATTTTGTTAGTATTTTTTGGTAATTTCCTATTTATATATTCAAATAGATTTATATTGGTTGTTTATGATGTTTTCCTCCTTTGGTATTATTTTGTACGAAATTTTATAGTCTCTCACTATATATATTATCCATTCATCACTATTTTTCTTCCTATGGAATATGGAGAGGTTTCCATAAGTTCTTATGATGACCCATCTCTTTCACATTTGGTAGATTCAAGTCGAGGTTGTCACAATGTTTTATCATATTTAGTTTTTTTATTGCATTAGTAGTTTTAGTATTGGTAGATAGGAGAATAAGATGTGTTGGGGATTGGTAATGATCTCATACATAAGATTAACTAAACCATGAGAATGGTAAAGCCAGGTTTCCAGGGAGGAAATTATTTTACAAGAGTTATTCCATTTACAGTTTTGATGTTATTTCACCTTGGGTGATGAATATGTTGGGTGATGTTACTATTTTATGTGATTTTACTCATAGTTCGATATGAAATGGGGAACATGTAATAGTGAGATAAAAGGAAATTATGATTTCTTGCACTTATCATTCTAGGGATT
Source organism: Viscum album (assembly GCA_963277665.1). Taxonomy (NCBI): domain Eukaryota; kingdom Viridiplantae; phylum Streptophyta; class Magnoliopsida; order Santalales; family Viscaceae; genus Viscum; species Viscum album. The sequence goes on along the minus strand of OY728156.1, from coordinate 1,222,970,601 downwards.
CATTAATTTCACATGAAATTATATAACATGATTGATAAAAATAAGAATAAAAGATTTTGTACTAAAATATGATTAATTAACTTTGTCAACAAAGAGTTTATGAAACCCTTTTTTATGGTTTTCTATTTTTTACTAGTCCTTCAGAGTTTGATATTTTTATAAGCCCAATGATCTGATGAGTGTTTTAAACCATGTAGAGAAAATGCTTCTACATTATCTTCTTTTCAGTGTGAGAATAGTAAACTACACACAACACATATAGAGTAGTTGGATCTTCCTTCAATAATGGGGAATATGAAGGCTGATCATCTTTGTGATAGTATTCCATGAGTCTTGTGATCAATGTTGAGATAGAATAATCACAATTTCCCTTCGATGTATGATACCTAGATATAGTTATAGATACATTACTCGCCCGTAGTTAATGGGGAGGGAGGCCCTCAGGTGGCAAATCTCTAGATTGATTCTCTCATGAAAATAATTAGTCACCTTTAGAAAACATTGGAGATGAGGGTGAAGCTTGATACTTGTATTCTACAAGGACCATCTATGTGCTTGAGGGACATCATTGAACATGTTGGACAATAAGAAGAGCTAAAAAATAAAGGATTCAAGGAGAAATATATGATTCACCTTTATCTTGAAATATTGAATAATGTAATGGATTGGGGCATAATATAATTTATATATAGGATAATGTCTTTAATGGACCATGAATGTTACTTGACAGACATGAAATATTTCCCCCCACATCGGAATGAGATGATATTGCTAGGGTGACATTTTTTCTGCATGGGATTTAGTATGATATCCTTTCATAGGTTAATTCCTTTTCTATGAGATTTTTTTATTTGATGAATGATGATCTCATCACTAAAGATAACCCAATAGAGGACCTGAGTCTAGGGAAATGTGTTTCAATTGGATGATCTAGGAGTTCTACCTTAGGTGTCAATAAGTGTTGATATTTATATTTCCACTGAGGTTGCAATGGTCAGATCAACATGTGATGCATGCCACAAGTATCTGTACATCATTCTGATTAATTTTATTAAGAATTTTAGGGTTGAGCAAAAGCTATTTCAGTGTCCTTTTCCCATAGTGGAGTACCGATAATTTTATAAGATGGGCTCTCTATAGAAGTATTATAGGATCACTTAGTAGATGATCATTGGAAGTGGATCACGTAAGGAACCAGCTTCTTGGAGATGCTCTCCTACCATTAAGTAGATAGCTTGATGAATTTCTATTAGTCACCTGGGTTGGGGAAGGGGACATGAAACCCCAACATAGGAGTAGAGGTATAACGAGACAGAATAACTATAAGAGAGTCAATATACAGACTAGGGAATAAGGTAATGTAATATCCATATTGTGAAGTATAATCATACCAATCAATATGTTGAACTGTCTACTTTCATATGTACAATTCTTGTGTCATCTAGAATTTCTGTAATTTTATTAATATCATTGGTTTCATTAATTTTATTATTCAAAATTATCCAATTCCATTTGTTAGGATATTTAAACCTTAGATGTGGTTATGAAAATTAAAACATCGTCAGGGGTGTTACTCCACACTCATTATCTTATTCCTTTAGTGATTGGAGACATTTATTCTTGCAATCTAGTGGCCCAAGGCCGATGGTTTGGCACATAAAGAGTCATATATAATGGAATAAATACCTATGAATTCATATGTGATATATATTCCTCTACCTGCATTCAATAACATATGGGGGCTATACAAAGGCATTCTGACCCTGAGAATATACAATGGACTCAATACCTTTAAAATTTAATTTTTGGGCTCAATACCTTTTTTTTGGGAGTTAAAAACGTTATATGTGGTAAAATTATAATCCTTATGTCACTGAATGTGTATACAAGTGAATCTTAGGGATTATAAAATTATAATCAGGGTTTAGTGGGATATTACCACATATACAATTTTTAACATTAGCCTAAGATCATTTATTATTTTCATTGTTATAAACATATCTCAATAATGTGAGACATATGCATAAATAACATTAGCCACCATAGCTCTGTCATTAGCCACCGTAGTTATGGTGTCCCCCCGAGTCTGTTACCTTGCTTACCATATCTTATGGAAAGAATGACTCAATAAATTAATCTTAGGGTAATCAGTTTACCTAGAAAAATAATCCCTAGAGGTGGAATTAATCCATGGGTTCTTTTTAAAATGAATATTAAAATATTTTACTTAAAGTGAATTCAAGGACGGAGACATGAATTCAAATGTAATCAAATTGAATCAATTAGAACCCAATTGAATGAAATTGTATAAGATAATATAAACAAAAAACAAGACTAACTAAATCTAATGAAAATTTACCAAACAAACTTATATCGAATAAAACAAACTAATATGAAACGTGAGATAAAATGATTATATACCAATAGTAGGAAGAGTAATTGTTAATTAATAGGAATATACTATTTGATAGTATCATTTTGAAACTTGGATCTATTTCCCCTTGATTTCAGGAACATTATTTGACCCATGTGGCATTGTGGTTCTTATATATTGAGGGGTGACATGTATAGTCACAAGATACATGTATTTTGTTTTTTAGTTTTTTTTATTCCGTCAGCTACTTATGCCTTTTAACACTTTCTACGAACGGAGGGTAGTTATATTCTAAAAAGGGGGCCAAGAGGGCACTTGATGTGGCTGCACTATTTTCTTTACAGGAGAGGGAGATTGGGGGAGTGGATAAATTCATTAATGTGTTTCATTTTTTTCCTTTATTCCATATTGTTGTTGTTTATTTTGTTTTCCTTTGGGGTTGACGACCGACTTATGGATGGGTCATGCCAAAACTTTTTTTATTTACCACTGTTGTTTTTATTATGTTTTATGGGAAAAATTGTCCCCAAGTGGTGTTTCCTTGATTTCTAGACACTTTCCCTGCTCATGGGCTCCTTACTTGGAGATATTAGAATTTTCCTTTTATATATAGATAATTTCACCCCATTAAGTTCTCCCTTTAGTTTAAATTTTATACCCCTTTATTCATTACTTATTGAAATTTTACATACTATTATATTATGCTAGTAATCAATGGATATATTCCTAAATCTCTAGCATCATCATTATCTTCCAATTAGTCTTGCTTTTTTTCTTATAGGTGCAGTCTATATAATCATAAATTCTTGTTGTTCTTAGGTTGGAACCCCAAACTTTAAGGGTCTATTTGGGGAGAATATTTTCTTATAAATTCTAAAATCATTTCTTTAAAAATCAATAGGTGTCCTATATTTTTATGCATCACATTTGTACCGAATTCTACTTTTGTACTGTATTTCCTGATAATCCAGATTTAGTGTTAGTTGAGTTTACCTAGATGTAGGGTACCTTTTTTCACTATGTATGAAATGGATCCTTCTAAAAAAATTAACAAAATAACATAACTCTATCATGAGTCTCTTTTAATGGAAATATAATTTATAAATCTTGAGTTGTTTAAGTAATCTTCGCAATTATTTGGGAAGTTCTTTTTTTTGATTCCTTATCTTTCAGTTTTACTTCCAAATCTAGAAACATCGGGTTTAGGGTGATCTTTTTATCTTATAATGATATCAACCTGACTACCCCATCACCCTTTATATTTTTAACTTGTTCATTATGGATCATGTTCCTCAATTATTGTGAACTGTCAGGTTCTTTAACTCTTTTAGCTTTCACTTCCAATTATGAAACCTTAACACTGACAAATAATTTGTGTAGATTTTCCAATTATTGGAATACCCTTATTTGTAGTATCATTAGAAACTTCCTTGAGGGGGTTCAACAATTTCTAACCTATTTAGCCAGTGAAATGTACATGGAATCAAATTATTCATCTAGTTGTGATTTTAAATCAACTATTTCCTTAGTAATACTAAGTATATATCAAATACCTTCATTGTAAAATTTAGTCAAATAAAATTCAACATGAGAGTAGAATTATTCAACTATTTTGATATCTTTATACTCTCAATAGCTGCATGAATCATCAAAAGTATCTATGTTAACATATTCAATGGATTAATACTTAACACTGTATTCAACTCATATAGGTGGTTGATCCCTTTCATTATTCATAAATGTTTTCCTCTTATTTGCCTCTTTATTCTACCTATTTTTCACTACCTTTGATGGAGATTCCATTTATAGTTCAGTAGGTATAGTGATATAATTCTTGATTTGTGAATCTTCTCAAAAAATGAACTTCACAAGGTATTTTTAGGAAACCTAATTTCTCTCTAATAATAATTGAAATTCCCAGAGTGTCGTTGGACCACTAAGAGGGGATGGGTGAATAAATGGTCACCTAGAACATCTGACAATTATTACCATTTTATAATTCAACCACCTATATTAAACCCTGTCTTAATCTACTATTCTTATGTCTCACAACCTCACCAAGACAATATATCAAATACAGTCATAAGAACACAATGATTTATATGATTTGGTTATAATAACTACTATTTTTCCTTGATTAGTTATGCTCCCAAATCAAGGGTTATCAACTATAATTAAATAAAACCAATTAAAAGTGGAGGGTTTTTCAAACACCAGAAACTTATTTTCTCTCATAGGAATTACACTTTCCAGATCACACTGGACTTCTTTTGAAAACTTCTCACTATACTCATAGCTTCAAACTATGTTATCCATATATACCCTAATTCAAATAGGTTCCAAAAATTCACATCCCATATATAAAATTACTCCCTTTATATTACTTTTTAAATTCAATTTATGTTCATCAATAGGATTTCACAACATCCAAAAAATGATCTCGATCCACTCACAGTCGAGCCTTCTAATATTGTAGGTTATTCATGAAAGATACAGACAACTCAGTCTCCAATTGTAGATAAACATTACAAGTCTTCAGAACCTATTCACCTGGAGTGGAGTGAGGACTGGGTGGGGGGATGCAGCAGGGGGGGTGGTTGTGGAGTAGGGGATGGTGGGTGGGTGGGTGGGGGGATGCAGTGGAGTGTGTGTGTGTGTGTGTGGGGGGGGGGGGGGGGTGCAGTGGAGTTTGAGAAGGGGGGAACAATGTAGTGGTGGGGGGGGGGGGCTGTAGTGGGGGGGGATGCAGTGGAGTGTGGACTTGGTGCGAGGGGGAGCGAGGAGTAGAGTAGGGGATGACAGGGATGCAGTGGAGTGGGGGGGGGGGGGCTGTAGTAGAGTAGGGGATGTGTGGGATGCGGTGGAGTGGGGGTGTAGTGGAGTGGGGGATGGGGTTAGTGGAGTGGGGGATGTGGGGGGGGGGGGGCTGGAGTGGGGGAAGGTGGGGGGGGGGGGGTTGAGTGGGGGATGGGGGGATATGGATATAGTGGAAACCTTCAACTACTTTCAAAATATACCACCTTAACACTTCTCATCCTTATTTTTTTAGCCACAACCATGGAACAATGTGAAATTTTCCATGAAACATCTATGAATGTTGAATAAAAACATACATCATATATCTCCAAGGAAAATTAAGTCTTCTTTAATCATGGTATGCCCCACACACCCCTGAACTCAATCATACTTCTATTCCCCATCTGAAAGGATATGTCACCTTTTTTTATAATTTTTAGAGATAGATGATCTATAAAATGAACCTTTCCATATCTTTTCTTAGTATAGTTCTTCATACTTGTCCTATTAGATGTTAAGTGAAATGAATATTGAGAGTCTATAACTAAGACTCAAGAGAATTAGAGATACTCAACAAGAAACCACTCTTATCTTCGAATATATGATTAAGAAATCCAAATTTGAATTGTATCTTCCATAATTAAATATCTAGCCATTTAAATCCCTTTTTAGGTGTCCTTTCTTCCCATAATTCCAACAAAGTTGATCATCTTCCTCTGAGGTACTCACACTCCAACATGTTCTAATTTCCCTTTTCTCTAACAATTTTGTGTTGTGGAAATCTCCCCTCCCTTCCACACTATATGAATTTTGAGAAGATTCCTCCTTTCGATGAAGTTATTCATTTTATATCAGTTATTTAATATTTGTAAAGACCTAGTTAGTTTTTCTACTTGGATTACTCACTACGATTTCCATTAATTTCCAAGGTTTTAAAAGGTTTAGCCTCAAATTCCTACTTCTTTACATGATTGGTTAGTCACCCCAGTTGTGGATTCTCCCCTATAAACCCAAGTGGTTACACTAAGGACCTTTCAATCCTATATGAATAGAGACCCACTATGATCTTACTCTAGGGTCCCACCAACAAATGCATCATCCCACTAAATAATAAAAAGGTATGATTAAAATAAAAGAATATCTCCCTATCCTCTAAGTTTCTTATGCACCACTTGATGTAGATATCCCAGCATTAACACACTAGATAACCAAGATTATCATGAACATAATATTCAAGATCTTTAGTAGTTGATAGGCATGATTAGATCTACTCGTCCCAAATAGTAACATCATTTAGTCAACTATATGGGCCTCTCAACCCCTTGAAAACTCATGTATTGAGATATCCTATTTCTTGAATGAATCTTGACTTCAATATATTCTTGCATTGTTGTGGTCTTGAAAATTTTCATTTATTTTTATTTTGAGTTATTTCCATTTTCTTTATGGTTTGGTTTTGATGGATCATGGTATACTGTGTGTGCTTTCATTGTCTAGGGTTAATTTGAAATGTAAAATTTTAAATGGGAATTTTTAAAAATACATTGATTCTTATATAAAAATTTGGAATACTTTTATAATGATATTTGTATTTGGAAAAGTGTCTAAATTTTTTTGGATTTAAAATGATAACCTATTTTTGGAAATTTTGACAATTCCATTAGAAAAAGGGGTAGTTTTAATTATTTTCAAGGTTTTAATGTGTCAAAAACAAAGAATAATTAGAATATTTTAAAGGATTTAAGCCTAATGTACTTTTAAAATAGATTCTTTTGATGTTTTTGGATTGGTGTAGCTTGATCTGGTTGGGTCGAATGCTTGTTGGCCACAAATCTGAACACTCTAGAATCTCTGACCACTATAGCAATGATGACCACTATACCAAAGGTATTTCATGTTTCTTCTATTCCTGGGTTTGGTGGAGGAATCTCCAATAAAGAAAAAGGAAGTTCTATGTCAAACCCTATAAGTGGTGATTTAAAATCTATATTTTTTTTATCACCGGTTTCTTCAAGGATAAAATACTTGGTTTTATATCAGTGCCAAAAAGTGGGACATAAGAATCTTTGTTGTTAGTATCACAAGAGGTAGTTTTTGTTAGACTACCAGATGGAATCTTTGGGATATTTAATCAATTAAGGTGATTCATATTTGTTTTGTTATATTGGTTAATATCTTAACTATTCAGAATGAAATTTTGGTGGTACTGGGAAAATAGAAAGGCTGCTGTATACTAGCTGGAAGCCTGGGGCTATCCAGGGGGGTGTAGGGGGTGTAGATACCCGAAGCTTATCGTAAATGGACATTACATTACATTTGCGGAATACTTAGTACATAACAAAAACACACACACAAGGACCGTAATAGTTTAGTTTCTTTGGAAACTCGGAATATAATCTTCTAATCGTGGTGAAAGATCTTCAACATCTCCCATAAAGATCTTCTTTTTTTTATACCTAAAACCTTTCTTTATATCCTGGGGAAAAGAAAACATAAAAGGGTGAGCTCAAATGCTCAGTAAGGGTGAACAAAAGAAATATCAATCACATCATATACATAAGCACATAACTTTTGGAAATCTTAACCTGCAAAAGAGATCATAATTTCATAACATGGGGTAAATCATGGCAGTGAAATGTAGTCACAATAATCATAACATAAAACATGAAACTTTGTGGCATTCACACATAATCATAGAGAATCATTTCTTGTTAGTCAAGACTCATTGCCAAGACTATCTTAGTGGACAAAGTCCCTTTCTGAATCGAGTAACCCTCGTTTCAGTCCTATTTCACTGAACCGGTATAACCTACCATTCCAGCCATGTCTATCTCATGAGATATAAAATCGTTACCCAATGCATTGGAGGGAGATATAGGTCCCACCCATCTCATAATGATACCATTCTTATGTGTGCCACAAAATCATAAATCATACATCATTTCATAACCCATGTAATAAAATGGGATTCTTAAACATCATGCCATCATAATCCATAAACAATTGATATCATTTCATCATAAGAAAACTGAAACCATTTAAATCATAGAGACATTTTACTTGAAACATAAATATCAAATAACTTCATCTTAGATGGAAAAATAGTTTTTAAAAAAAACACTTGAAATGAATTCTTGAGGAAAATATTTTTTCTTCTTTAAAAACATTTTTCCTTTCTTAACATGTCATAAAACTTTAAACTAAAATAAGTTGATTAAAAATAAACTTGAAAACTTTTAAAGTAAGATTCTTGGAAATAATGTTTTAAAAATCCATTCATGCCGTATACGTTAAAAAAAACATTCTTCGTACTTTTGTCGGAAAAGTCAAAAAATCACCTCGTACGAAAAAGCGACAAAAGATTCCTTTCATATTCTTTACTAAAAACTCACCGAAGGGTAAAAATGGATTTAAACAATTGTAGGTGGATGGAAATAATATTACATATTGATGAAACATGGATTTGGATGATAAAATACACCCCAGTAAATACTTACGAATAAACAATCTCGGATAAAAATGAGATTGTGATATTTCCCTTACCTTAGGTACGATTTGCTTCGTATGTGTCCGAACCTCCTGTATAATGATTTAAATAATGTCATTGACTTATTATAGAATCATATTCATTGTTATGATATCATATATGGTTCACTTATGACATTATATTACCCGTTCTTTTGTAAATTCCATGTTAAAGAAGCGTTTTGGGTAAAATCGTTTCATTTATCGTAGGTGTTTTGACTTGTTGTTCTTGACATTATTATTACTTATATCATGATTACTTACTTCCAGAATATAAAATTTGATTTATATATCATATATATTCAGTATATATATATATAATAGATAGATAAATAAAATGAAAAACACCGTTCATGGAGACGATAGTCCGTACGTACGCATGAACGCTGTTTTCCATTCCTTATTGTCTTGAAATGGAAGTAAGTAGATGACATACATATATATATATATACATAATCCAGTAGCTTTATAATGTCATATATTTCATTATTATTTCTTATATATACTTTATAATCATTCTTAAATGGTTAACATGGAGAATGAATCTCATCGCGTCGTGGAGACAGTATTCCGTACGTACGCACGAGCGATGATATCATTTCCATAAATATTGAATTGGAGTGGAGTGGATTATACAATATATCAGAATCAATATGATGTTGTAATAACTATGTATAGTTATTCTTTACACCATTATACCCATCCATGTAAGGTGGTGGTGGAAAATAGATTACACCACGGCGTGGAGACGGTATTCCGTACGTACGCACGCGCGGTGATTTATTTTTCCGTAGGATGGATAGATGGTGAAATAGGGTTGTTTCATACTTATAATAACATATCAGTATAAGAGTGATACTGATGTTATTTCTTCATAATGAAACAACCTAAGAAGAAGAAGTGGAAGAATAAATAAAGATGAAAGAATTGGTAACGGTAATTACCTCTTCTTTGAAGCGCCTCTTTGAGACCTCCTCTTAGGGCACTAAAATTGGTCTTTGAGGAAGACCAGAACCTCTAGGATGTTTCTAGGGAAGTGGAGAAGAGATTTTGGCAGGGGTTGGCCGAGCTTGAGTGCTCAAATTGGTGTGAGGAGGAGGGGGAGGAGGTGTCCTTTTATAAGGGAGGAGAGGGGCACCTTAGGAATATCTCAAAATATTATTTTATATTAAAGTCAAAATCGGTTTATAATGGCTCCAAAGGGTCTTATTTAGAAGATAAGGTGGGGATGGGTCTAAATCCTATCATCCAATATGATTTAGACAAGTTTAGGGTGTTATTTTAACCTTATCAATTAGATTTAACTCTAAGTTAAATAATTTAACTTTTACCGTGTCTTTTTGTTTTCTTTCACTATATGGTTAATACACTTACTATAACATGCCAAAAGAACCCCAACTTTTTTATTATTAATATATATATCCTTATCTAAGTCATTTGGCCGAACCTTAGATTTTTATGAACATAATAACAATTAATAATATAATATTTGATTTAAAAACTATTTTGTGTCAATTTTGACACTATTTGATATATGATTTTTGTGAAAGTCATAACAGAATTATATGTTCGAACCAAGTTGATTAAATCAACATTAATATATCATAGTAATCTAGAAAATTAGTTTAAGTCATAAAAAGTCTCAAATTACATTCATTTGAGCATTTATAACATCAATTTTGTTAATATTTCCTTAAAAGGGTAATTACTGCATCATCGTTGTGTCATAAATTAATTAATTTATTTAAAGTCTAAAAATTATAAATAAAATATAATTATGTAGGAAATCTTTTTATCTTTCTAATGAATATTTATAGTCGAATTTATCTTATGTATAACCCCATATTAAAAATGTTTTAGTTATTAAACTTTGATTTTAACTATTTTAACTATTCATTAAATAATATAATATTAAATGTCATAATCTAATCCAAGTGGACCTAAATGGTCATATTATATTCATAAGGTTGTTTTTGGTCGAATTACACTTATCCAATAGAATTAGGACATGTGTTAGGGTAATAGTAATATCATATTTACCCTTAGTTACCCTATTTACTATTAACCGTGGTAAAAAAAAGTAAAAAGTTACTATTCACCAAAAATTATTTTCATCTCATTGAACCACATTTTATTTACTGACATCAACCGTGTCTCTCGGATTTTTGAAATTCCATTCACAGAAGTGGTAAAATTAAGATTTATGAAGAAATTAATTTTTTTAACTACCACTTAGTAGTTTCACTATTCATCAAAAATTGATGTTTTTCAGAACAATGCCAAAATTTCATCCTAAGCTATATTTCATATTCCGAATTCAAAAATGAAGTCTATTTTACCAAATTCATATCATCGAATTTGCATTAATTAGTTTTATAATTAAATCCCGCTGTTAAAACAAATAGCGTGTCTTTAAGAAACAATATCTATCAAAAGACTGACACTTGATTATGTCTGGTTTAAATGTGAAATTACATCCAATGACCAACATTGTATTAAATTGTAAAAATATATTCTAAATATACTTTAAAACCACTCAAATTAATAATTTATCACTATTAATTATTTCGATTAAAAAAGTTGTTTTTAATTATAATTTAGTAATTTTCACTATTCATCAGAATATGAAAGTTATCCGAAAAGTACCAAAATTTTACCTTAGGCTAAATTCGATACTCCGAATCCAAAAATGAAGTTCATTTTGAAAAATAAGATTTACAGAGTTTTAAAAAAGTGGTTATTACTATTCATAACGGCTAGTTTTAATAATATTTTAATAGCATATCGTTGTTTAGTGAAACTCGGTATTGCGTATTACACACGCTATCGAGGAAGGTCGTGATTGCGTGTAATGCAAGGCAAGTCAAGGATGCGTGTTGTGCAAGCTCCTTTTGGTGTAGCGTACAACACAAGACTTTAAAAGAATATTTTTTTTATAAAATCTTGGGCTGTTACATTCTACCCCCCTTAAAATGAATTTCGCCCTCGAAATTCGTCGGGGTTATAAATGGTTTACTATTCGAAAGTTTCTTTAATAGAAACCCACATCGTAAAAAGGAATATCAAAACCAATCTTTAAAAACAAAAGTATGAAACGTAACGGTTACCCAAATAAACTAATCATTGGGTTTCCACATAGGTGAAAATATGGATATGGAAGAGAAATCTAACCATCATGTTCTGATGGAGAGTGGTAGAGAACATGGCTATGGAAAAGCCAGTAATCACAAATCCATAGATTTGTGATGATATAAGGTACCATCTGATTCATTAGGTATAAGATCACTAGGACAACATTTTTGGTTTTCAAGATCATTTCCCTAAAGTTGAAAATTTGAATTAGAATAAATACTTACTTTATTTTGGGTACAATCTCACTGTTGTTCGTGCCTTGAACAATTTCCACTTCATCTCTTAAATAAATGAAGTTGAATTTGTTATTCATGAAGTGTTAGCAGATCATGTGATAGAATGACGGGTCATTCCATCTGTCTCAAACAAAAGGTTAGCAAAAATTATATGCATAAGTCGATCTATAGTGAGATTAATCATATATGGTTCCTAAAATGGACTTATACTTCATATATCATACTGCTTAATATAATAAAACTAGTTTTTACTAAACAGGGACTTCCTGTAGGCCAGTGGTAGGCGATAAAGGCCAGTCGCACTTCGGTTGTGGGTTCGATTCCCACAGCCTTGTCCGAAGCGATGGGCTGTCGCCCGTCCTGCAGGTTGTCCTTTTTCCAAAACTATATAACATCCCATCAATAATATCAAAAAAAAAACAAACAATACTAACTTATGTCCAACATAATCCATTCCAATCTTTTAGGCTTATCCATAATACTGCAGTCGACTCTCATAATATAGTGAAAATGATTACCAGAGATTTAACACCATCATCGATCCCCATATATCATAAGATATGTTTTGTTGGTCACATTCCAAACATTCAAAGTCCTTAATCGTCTATTCTCTTGAATACCTTAGTGAAAACATGAATGCAGTTAAAAGTTAACACTTTTCACATACCAAAATCCTCAAAATTCTATATACTCAAACTTAGTCCTTATATCAATCATGAGATCATGAATACTGTTAAACATTTCATTTTCTCGTTTTCCCTTCATTATGCACATAATATCTCAATCACTTTGAATACCACATTAGACCAATACATAAATATTCCAATATTCCAAGATACAACATTATTTTGGAATCCCATTACATAAACACTTAATCATTCCACCACATCGTTGTCATATTCAACATTGCCAATAGTGATCGCATGTGACTTCCCTTTGTCCTTTTCCTTAAGCGGTTGCTCATGTCGATCATCACTAACCCTTGGATTAGGGCATTTATTAGCATAATGCCCCATTTCCTTGCACTTGAAGCATTGAAGTGTTGGTTGTACGTTCTCTGCAGTGTTTGCTTTATTCACTTCATTAGAATCCCATTTTCCATTACTTCGACACTCAGCTGCTCGATGACCTTCTTTTCCACACTTAAAACATTTTCTAGTCCCTTTAAGACAATCTCCACCATGCTTCTTTCCACACTTTGTGCATAAGGAAACATTCATCTTCTTTTCACCATTATTCTGAGTTTTCTCCTTGAACTCCATCTTTCGTTTCTTGTCAAACCCATGAGATGGATATGTAACACCAACTTCCATTTCTACCTTGATAGCACAACGCACAATTTCTTCATAGCTACTGAAGTCTCTTATAGCTAATGCCCTTCAAAGACTTGGTTTTAAGCCACTGAAAAATCGATCAACTTTACTTTCAGGTTGGATGATAATACCAGAAGCGTACCTTGCAAGTCTTGTAAAATTCGCTTCATAGGTACCAACAGATTCATCATCCCTTTGCTTCAGTTCAAGAAACTCTTTCTCCATCTTTGTTCGGAGAATACGAGGGAAGTACTTATTGAAAAATAAGTTCTTGAACTCGTCCCATTCCATAGACTCAATTTCATCCCTTTGCCTCGTATTCTTAATAAGATTCCACCATTGATCAGCATCTCCTTCCAAACGATACACTGCTAGGATGACTTTATCATGTTCAGAACATTGAAGAACTGAAAATATCTTTTCAGTAGTACTAATCCATTGTTCAGCAATTAATGGATCAGTAGACCCACTGAAAGAAGGTGGACGCTGCCTCATGAAGGATTCAACAGAATGTTGCTCCTTCCTTTGCTCGTTTGGAAGTCCTGCATGATTCATAGCTTGAGAAAGTTGTGTGAGCATGGCTACAAGATTTTGCATTCCGGCTCCCATATCGTTTGGTTGCTCAGGGGGACAATCATTGCATTGCCCATCACATTCCGCATTAACACGGTTCCTTTGGGTTCCATCCATCGTCTAAAACCCCAAAAGAATAGTATGAGAGGCAAAAATCATGCTAGGGAAAACAACATAATAAAGGGGTAGTACCCTCAATATCTAACATCTTAGGTTAAATTCGAAGATCGTTAGCGCAATTCTAGGACTATAACCTATACGTATACTTAACCTTAGAGACATCCCTTGACATACCTTAGAAATATCTCTAGGGATCTCACTAACGTTTTCGCATCCTAGTTTCCAAAGGTTGACTAAACCTTTCCTCTGATAGCAACTGTAGAGACCCGAAGCTTATCGTACATGGACATTACATTACATTTGCGGAATACTTAGTACATAACAAAAACACACACACAAGGACCGTAATAGTTTAGTGTCTTTGGAAACTCGGAATATAATCTTCTAATCGTGGTGAAAGATCTTCAACATCTCCCATAAAGATCTTCTTTTTTTAATACCTAAAACCTTTCTTTATATCATGGGGAAAAGAAAACATAAAAGGGTGAGCTCAAATGCTCAGTAAGGGTAAACAAAATAAATATCAATCACATCATATACATAAGCACATAACTTTTGGAAATCTTTACCTGCAAAAGAGATCATAATTTCATAACATGGGGTAAATCATGGCAGTGAAATGTAGTCACAATAATCATAACATAAAACATGAAACTTTGTGGCATTCACACATAATCATAGAGAATCATTTCTTGTTAGTCAAGACTCATTTCCAAGACTATATTAGTGGACAAAGTCCCTTTCTGAATCGAGTAACCCTCGTTTCAGTCCTATTTCACTGAACCGGTATAACCTACCATTCCAGCCATGTCTATCTCATGAGATATAAAATCATTACCCAATGCATTGGAGGGAGATATAGGTCCCACCCATCTCATAATGATACCATTCTTATGTGTGCCACAAAATCATAAATCATACATCATTTCATAACCCATGTAATAAAATGGGATTCTTAAACATCATGCCATCATAATCAATAAACAATTGATATCATTTCATCATAAGAAAACTGAAACCATTTAAATCATAGAGACATTTTACTTGAAACATACATATCAAATAACGTCATCTTAGATGGAAAAATAGTTTTTAAAAAAAAACACTTGAAATGAATTCTTGAGGAAAATATCCTTTCTTCTTTAAAAACATTTTTCCTTTCTTAACATGTCATAAAACTTTAAACTAAAAGAAGTTGATTAAAAATAAACTTGAAAACTTGTAAAGTAATATTCTTGGAAATAATGTTTTAAAAATCCATTCATGCCGTATAAATTAAAAAAAAACATTCTTCGTACTTTTGTCGGAAAAGTCGAAAAATCACCTCGTACGAAAAAGCGACAAAAGATTCCTTTCATATTCTTTACTAAAAACTCACCGAAGGGTAAAAATGGATTTAAACAATTGTAGGTGGATGGAAATAATATTACATATTGATGAAACATGGATGTGGATGATAAAATACACCCCAGTAAATACTTACGAATAAACAATCTCGGATAAAAATGAGATTGTGATATTTCCCTTACCTTAGGTCCGATTTGCTTCGTATGTGTCCGAACCTCCTGTATAATGATTTAAATAATGTCATTGACTTATTATAGAATCATATTCATTGTTATGATATCATATATGGTTCACTTATGACATTATATTACCCGTTCTTTTGTAAATTCCATGTTAAAGAAGCATTTTGGGTAAAATCGTTTCATTTATCGTAGGTGTTTTGACTTGTTGTTCTTGACATTATTATTACTTATATCATGATTTACTTACTTCCAGAATATAAAATTTGATTTATATATCATATATATTCAGTATGTATATATATATAATAGATAGATAAATAAAATGAAAAACACCGTTCATGGAGACGGTAGTCCGTACGTACGCATGAACGCTGTTTTCCATTCCTTATTGTCTTTAAATGGAAGTAAGTAGATGACATACATATATATATATATACATAATCCAGTAGCTTTATAATGTCATATATTTCATTATTATTTCTTATATATACTTTATAATCATTCTTAAATGGTTAACATGGAGAATGAATCTCATCGCGTCGTGGAGACGGTATTCCGTACGTACGCACGAGCGATGATATCATTTCCATAAATATTGAATTGGAGTGGAGTGGATTATACAATATATCAGAATCAATATGATGTTGTAATAACTATGTATAGTTATTCTTTACACCATTATACCCATCCATGTAAGGTGGTGGTGGAAAATAGATTACACCACGGCGTGGAGACGATATTCCGTACGTACGCACGCGCGGTGATTTCTTTTTCCGTAGGATGGATAGATGGTGAAATAGGGTTGTTTCATACTTATAATAACATATCAGTATATGAGTGATACTGATGTTATTTCTTCATAATGAAACAACCTAAGAAGAAGAAGTGGAAGAAGAAATAAAGATGAAAGAATTGGTAACGGTAATTACCTCTTCTTTGAAGCGCCTCTTTGAGACCTCCTCTTAGGGCACTAAAATTGGTCTTTGAGGAAGACCAGAACCTCTAGGATGTTTCTAGGGAAGTGGAGAAGATATTTTGGCAGGGGTTGGCCGAGCTTGAGTGCTCAAATTGGTGTGAGGAGGAGGGGGAGGAGGTGTCCTTTTATAAGGGAGGAGAGGGGCACCTTAGGAATATCTCAAAATATTATTTTATATTAAAGTCAAAATCGGTTTATAATGGCTCCAAAGGGTCTTATTTCGAAGATAAGGTGGGGATGGGTCGAAATAATATCAACCAATAGGATTTAGAAAAGTTTAGGGTGTTATTTTAACCTTATCAATTAGATTTAACTCTAAGTTAAATAATTTAACTTTTACCGTGTCTTTTTGTTTTCTTTCACTATATGGTTAATACACTTACTATAACATGCCAAAAGAACCCCAAATTTTTTATTATTAATATATATATCCTCATCAAAGTCATTTGGCCGAACCATAGATTTTTAGGAATATAATAACAATTAATAATATAATATTTGATTTAAAAACTATTTTGTGTCAATTTTGACACTATTTGATATATGATTTTTGTGAAAGTCATAACATAATTATATGTTCGAACCAAGTTGATTAAATCAACATTAATATATCATAGTAACCTATAAAATTAGTTTAAGTCATAAAAAGTCTCAAATTACATTCTTTTGAGCATTTATAACATCAATTATGTTAATATTTCCTTAAAAGGGTAATTACTGCATCATCGTTGTGTCATATATAAATTAATTTATTTAAAGTCTAAAAATTATAAATAAAATATCATTATGTAGGAAATCATTTTAGCTTCCTAATGAATATTTATAGTCGAATTTATCGTATGTATAACCCCATATTAAAAATGTTTTAGTTATTAAACTTTGATTTTAACTATTTTAACTATTCATTAAATAATATAATATTAAATGTCATAATCTAATCCAAGTGGACCTAAATGGTCATATTATATTCATAAGGTTGTTTTTGGTCGAATTACACTTATCCAATAGAATTAGGACATGTGTTAGGGTAATAGTAATATCATATTTACCCTTAGTTACCCTATTTACTATTAACCGTGGTAAAAAAAAGTAAAAAGTTACTATTCACCAAAAATTATTTTCATCTCATTGAACCACATTTTATTTACTGACATCAACCGTGTCTCTCGGATTTTTGAAATTCCATTCACAGAAGCGGTAAAATTAAGATTTATGAAGAAATTAATTTTTTTTAACTACCACTTAGTAGTTTCACTATTCATAAAAAATTGATGTTTTTCAGAACAATGCCAAAATTTCATCCTAAGCTATATTTCATATTCCGAATTCAAAAATGAAGTCTATTTTACCAAATTCATATCATAGAATTTGCATTAATTAATTTTATAATTAAATCCCGCTGTTAAAACAAATAGCGTGTTTTTAAGAAACAATATCTATCAAAAGATTGACACTTGATTATGTCTGGTTTAAATGTGAAATTACATCCAATGACCAACATTGTATTAAATTGTAAAAATATATTCTAAATATACTTTAAAACCACTCAAATTAATAATTTATCACTATTAATTATTTCGATTAAAAAAGTTGTTTTTAATTATAATTTAGTAATTTTCACTATTCATCAGAATATGAAAGTTATCCGAAAAGTAACAAAATTTCACCTTAGGCTAAATTCGATACTCCGAATCCAAAAATGAAGTTCATTTTAAAAAATAAGATTTACAGAGTTTTAAAAAGTGGTTATTACTATTCATAACGGCTAGTTTTAATAATATTTTAATAGCATATCGTTGTTTAGTGAAACTCGGTATTGCGTATTACACACGCTATCGAGGAAGGTCGTGATTGCGTGTAATGCAAGGAAAGTCAAGGATGCGTGTTGTGTAAGCTCCTTTTGGTGTAGCGTACACCACAAGACTTTAAAAGAATATTTTTTTTATAAAATCTTGGGCTGTTACAGGGGGTATGTAGGGTAGTGGGAGGGTGAAAGTGGGGTTTTTAGGAGGGGGTGTCGGGGGGGGGGGGGGGGTGTCCAAGGGTTGCCCAGGGGGGGTGTTGGGGGGTCTGCGGGGCAGGGGGAGGGTGCAGGTGGGGAGTCTAGGGGTGTTTGGGGGGGGGGGGGTATCTGGGGGTGTCTTGGGGGGTATACAGGGTAGGGGGAGGGGGTGTCTAGGGGGAGGGGGGTGTCCAGTGGAGGTGTAGGGGGGCTGTCCAGGGGGTGTAGGGGCTGTCGGGGGGGGGGGGGGGGGTGCTGCGGGTCTGCAGGGCAGGGGGAAGGTGTAGGTGAGGTGTCTAGGAAGGGATATCCCGGGGGGTGTCCAAGGGATGTCCGAGGAGGGTGGGTATGTAGGGCATGGGGAGGTTGCAGGTGGGGTGTCTAGGAGGGGGTTTCTAGGGGGGGCATCCAGGGGGTGTCTAGGGGGGAGTCTAGGGGAAAGGGGGTGTCTAGGGGGTGGGGTGTCCAGTGGGGGTGCAATGGGGCTATCCAGGGTGGTGCAAGGGGGCTGTCCTGGGGGTGCAGGGGGTGTTAAAGGGGGTGTAAGGGGACTATCCATGGGGTGAAAGGGGGATGTCCAGGGGGGGAATGAAAATGCAAGGTGGCTATCCAGGGGGCATGGGGGTGCAGGGGGGTGTTCAAGGGTGGGCTGTGGGGGTGTTTTTTAATTCAATGTGAAGGCCTATAAATCACCACACAACAATAAAATCCATTTCATGAGTTTTTTTAAATTTGTTACATTGTAGTCTTCATGTGTGTTTATTAAATTATGTATTATCAGGTGTTGTATTCATCATTTTATATTATCTTCATGAGTGTTTTTTGTATTCGTCATTATTCTATAAGTTTCACTAGTGCAGAAAATATTTTTAACGTTGGTTATTTTTCATTTTTTACGTTGATTTTTAGCCGACGTTAATACGGACGACATTATAAATATTGTTTTTATGTCGGTTATTTATAAACCGACATAAAAAACATCACATCGTGGTGTTTATAACATCAGTTATTAATTAACCGATGTGAAAAAACCAGGGGGGAGGGTTTATCATGTCTGTTATTATAAAACCGACGTGATAAAATAGTGCGGGGGTGTTTATCACGCCGGTTATATAATAATCGGCGTGATAAACTATTTCCCTGTCCATTATCACGTCGGTTATTACATAACCGACGTGATAAACCAGCAGGGGGGGGGGGGTTATCATGTCGGTTATTATATTACCGACATGATAATCTAGTCTGAGGGACTTTTATCACATCGGTTATTAAATAACCGACATGATAAAAGGCCGAGGAAATGGTTTATCACATCCGTTATTATATAACCGATGTGATAAAACAGTCTGGGGGCCTTTTATCACGTCAGTTATTGAATAACTAACATGATAGAAGGACCGAAAAATGGTTTATCACATCGGTTATTATATAACCGAGGTGATAAACGAGTTCGGGGGCCTTGTATCACGTCGGTTATTCAATAACCGACGTGATAAAAGGCCGGGGAAGTGGTTTATCACGTGGGTTATTCAAATAACCGACGTGATAAACCCTTCCCATTTTTTCACATCGGTTATAAAATAACCGACGTGAAAGACCAATTTTTTTTAAATGGAATGCAGTCCTATGCTCTCCCCAAAAACAACCAAAAACCAAATCAAGAATTCGTACCACAAAAATAGAAGTAGAAAAATACAAGAACAAAAGTGAAATTAATCATTTACCCCACTGGACAGCCCCCACCACACCCCTAGACTGCCTCGACCCCCTGGATAGCCCCAAACACCCCGGGACAACCCCCCACCCTCATGTATACCCCCCACACCCTGGACAACACTCCCACACCCCTAAACAACCCCACACCCCTGGACATCCCCCACCCCCTGGACAACCCCCACAACCCTGAACAACCCCCACACCCTCCTGGACACCCCCACACCCCTAGACACCCCTACCCTCTTCGACACCCCCACCCCACTAGACAACCCTACCAAACCTCTAGACACCCCACACGCCTAGACAACCCCCCACACCCCTGGACAGCCCCCACACCCCTGGACGACCCCCACCCTCCTGGACACCCCCACACCCCTGGACACCCCCACCCTCCTGGACACCCCAACCCACTGGACAACCCTCCCACACCCCTGGACACCCACCCACCCCAATGAACACCCCCACACCCTTGGAACCCCACCCCCAGACCAGAATCCATACCAGAAAAACCATCATAAGTAGACCAAAACAAGAAGTATAGAAAAATTAAACATTCACATATATAACATTCAAAACTTACACTTTCAAGTTCTAAAAAAAAACTAAATCCAACCTAAACGACTACCAAATACACAATTACGACAACAATATTCAAAATTTCATTTTACACTAAAAACAACTAAAATAGAATCATACCTGTAAAATAATTTGACCACTCCACTTGTAAGTGTTTGATGTTTTGAGAAGTATAGGGTTGAGGGTCATCAAGTTACAAATGAAAAGGATAGTAGTTAACGTGTATAATGAATAAATAAAATTGAAATATTATGGCAAAGTTTAAAGGAAATATTACCAGTCAAAGTTTACAACTATCCTAGTTGTTATTATTTCATACATAAATATTAACATATAATATCCGCATTCGATGACGCCTTGTTGTTCAAGACAATTCTGTTTGAATGAGTGTAAAATCAATATATTATTTTTATGTAATAAATCAAAAATTACAAATTATAAATGGATATTTACCTTTGCATTTACATATTTGATCTTTGCACACCTTTTCTTTGTGTTTTTTCAAAAGTAGACCCATTCCCTGTTAGAAAATAATACGAATGGGGTAAATTTAAAATTTATTATAATATATAAAACTATTGAGAAATTTAAACTTACTTTTCCAATATATTCATAAAACTTTCCTACACATCATCATAGACAGAGCATATCCAATTAATTGTTTTCTCTCTTTGAAAAAAACCCCTAACATCCCATGATCACTAATAAAAGAAAATTTATGGTTAGTGGTTTTTTATGATAAAATGTAATGAATTCTTTGAGAGAGATGTGTTTCATACCTCTCACAAAAGGCATCATCCAGCATTGTGTGACTATATTCTGTTCAAGTCTTTCAGCAATATAAAGCATTATTTGTTACTCATCGAATTCACATGCTTCAGGGTAAATCAATTGTGGGTCCATGAATCTAAATACATCTGTCATCTCATTCCTCTCACAAATGTTATAAATATACCTAATACTAAACATACATAAGTATACATTTTTAATGAATATAACACAGGGAAAAGGTGTTAAGACTTACATGGAAAAAATTTTCACCACGTTGATGCCCAAATTATCTCCAGTAACAAGCTCTATGATATCAGTTTTCATAATCCCCACAGTTATTGCACGTCCAGAGACATGAGCTTCCATTAGAAACTCATAATGACCCACCAACAAATTTGAATATCTTGAAAATCTGTCAAGGCTACTAGAATCTGTATCTGATGTGATATCCATTTGTATTTTTTGTTGTCTATACAGTATTTCTTTACCTTTGAAGTATTCCTGTAAAAACAAACAGAAAAATATATTAGTTTTCAAATGATAAAAAAACATTAATAAAAAAATAAAATAAAAGATATAACATTCATACCTCTATGGTAATGAGTCAAAGAAGTCTGGATGGCCAAATTAAAAAATGGCCGATACTATTTCCAACTGTCGTCACCTCATCTGTAGGTAATGGTACTCGTGCTGATCTATCTATAATATCCTGTACAGTAACCCTCTGATTCTCTACCTCTAATTTTTGATGATGAACTGTATCTTCTATACAATATACCAACCCATATGAAACAATATGATGTTGAGGATCATCGACATACAACTCATAATAAGTAAGAAGCTGTGGTGGAGGAGTAGAATAAAAAATGGGGTCTGTAGGCTGAGGTGGGGGAGTGGGAGCTACTGGCGGAGGTGGAGGATAAATAATGGGGTCTGCAAGGGGAGGTGGAGGAGTGGGAGCTGCAATCTGAAATTGCCTTTTCATGTCTGCAAACATAGACTGTACCGATGCTCTAATATTTTACTCTATCTTCACATTAATATTATGAACTTCAGCCTCCAAAGATTCTATTTTTTTTATAAACACCCTCAACGTTAGAAGTTGAAGAACTTGGAAACACTTTTCTTACCGATACACCTACAGAATATCCTCTTACACGACCAGGATGTTCGGGATTTCCCCAATGCAACAGATAAAATATCTTGCCTCCCAGTAGCTGTAAATGCCCCTTGTGAGCTCTACTCCTCAAGAGAGTCCTGTATTAATTAATTGAACATTTCTGTAATGATTAAAATTATATGAAGAAAATAGTTAACTTAAATAAATAAAATAGATATCTTACAATCCTCTCAGCTATGATTCTCTATTCTTCTGAAATATATTGCCCTTTTTTTCCCATCTGATCTCTCTTCCATTTTTCATGTCTAGATGGAGGGGATGGAGGGGCACCTCTCCAGAGCTTGAAGTCTCAGCTCTTAGTTTTTGAAACTTTTCCTCCATCATTTGTTCTTCAAAAAAATGCATACCTTCACCATGATAAAGTATGAGGGTATAAATTTTTAGATTGGATATCCTGATGAGATTTCCTTGTTTGCTATAAATTAATAATAAGAAATCATTAACAAAACACCAATAAGATCCTTTATATAAGAAATATTATAAATGTTTACATTGCCCTTACCAAAAATGACTCTTTTCTTATACTTTCAAAAAACTGTTTACATGTGTCTTCATCTATAAAAGGATATATACGACATAGATTGTCATGACTCCTATGACCAAAAATGAAATCAGATGAGAGGGTTGATTTGAAATCCATCCATCTCCTAGTATCCATCGATAATCATTTCTTTTTGACTCCTACAGTTTCAGGAATATCAAATGTCATCTGATGAAGAAGTGGTTAAACATATTATATTTACTAGAAACATTTAAAGAATAGTCAAACAATAGAAAAAGATCTTTCCAAAACTGTCTCCCACAACTGAGAGATTATCGCTTTATCCACACTTCTCTAGTCATCATACAAAATTATTATTTTTCTCTTAGCCTGAGTTGATACAAAACTCTTTAAATATTTTTCATTTGGACCTCTAGGAATATCATCATCATCAAACTAAATGAGTATCTCTGATCCTGAGTATGGGGAAGTGATAATTTTGGTAAACGTGTGCACCCACATTTACCAAATCTTGAACTCTTTGTCGTAATAGGAGCACATGAGGAAGATTGGGGAACATCAAGAGGAGCATGTGGATGTTCCTCCCCAGAGGTATGACCAATATGCTCATCTCCAGAATCATGTGGTTGATCAACAGAATGATCTATCATTATCCTCCAAATCAAAAAAAATACATTAGTTCTCAAATATACAAATTCAAATATTTTTAATACTACTGTAATCAAAAAATAGAAAATTTTACTGAGATACGTAATAGTAAACATTGTTAATATGGTAAGCATGTCAAACAATGGTAAATATGGTAAAGATGGTAAACATGGTAAACATGGTAAACCTGGTAAACCTGGGTAAACCTGGTAAACATGGTAAAGTAATTGTCACTGAACAAAAATAATAGATATATAATTCATGTAATTTTAAACATGATAAAGTAAACTAAAAAAACTTAAAACAAACAAATACTTATACTTATTTTGTCTTAATACATGTTTTAATAAAGAAAAAACTTACAATATCTAACATTTCATGAAAAAAATAAATGTAAACAAGAAATAAACATATGTTACCTGTAATTTTAGGAATGTACAAACGGATTGTTTTCCCAAATTCCTTCGTCGTGATCGTTCTTTATGGAACAAACCATGTCTTCAACATTCTCATCATTATGTTCTCTTAATCTTTCTATGGAAGTAGAGATCTCACATAAATAAGCATCTTCATCAAGTTCATCCTCACCAACATATTGTTTTTTCCCTTTTAAAACAAAATCCCACTTCATATCTAATTGATCTACTACATAGAATTTTTTTTTGCATGTGTTTCCATTATAAAATAATCAGCTATGTCTTCTAATCTATTCAGATTAACAAGTGTCATTCCAAATTCATCATGTCTGACATTGTTGTTACTGATAAACCATTTACAGTTAAAAACATGAACTTTAATTTTAAAGTAATCAACCTCCCAAATGTCTTCAATCACTCTATAATATTTACTTGATGCAGAAATTGGGTTTTTGTCCTTCACACTCAAAAAATGCATTGCTTCTGCAAACACCAATACACCACTATTCTGAACTGCACTTCTGTTGTCCTGAGCTTTTGTATGAAATGTATAGCCATTAATGTCATAACCAGACCATGTTTTCATATTTTGACATGGACCACCCACTATCCATTTTAATGTCTCTGATACATCTAATCTACCAAGAAATGTCTTTTTAAACGATGAAAAAAATGTTTTTTGTGCTCATTCAAAATACACATTTCTTTATTCTTTGGATGACATTGTTTCAACTCATTAATATGCAATGTGATATATGGTTGAGCATCAGCTATGTTATTCAATATGTATGATTCTAACTTCTTTATCTATTCAGCTGACAATGATTTTAATTTCAATCCACGAATCCCCTTTCCCTCATTATTAACTCATTCATGGCGAGATGGAGGCAAACCTATGTGTTGTGCCGCAGCCAAGTAGCTCGTACAAAACTCTGCAACCTCCTCAGAAATATACTTTTCAATAATGGAGGCTTCAAGTCGATATGGATTCTTAACATACCCCTTTAATATTTTCATATACCTTTCAAAAGGATACATCCAACGAAGATATACTGGTCCACAAAGAATTATTTCTCGTACCAGATGAATCCTTAAATTAACCATTATATCAAAAAAAGTTGGTGAAAAATACATCTCCAATTCACAAAGTATAAAAATTGCATCCTTTTCCAAAATGTTCAAAGCATTCAAATCTATCTCTTTGTTACAAATTGAATTGAAAAAATAACACAACTTCATTATAGTCTTTATGACACAGATAGAGAATATTCCATACAATGCAACTGGTAGAATTTGTTGCATCATGACGTGAAAATCATGTGATTTTATACCTATCAACTTCAACTCCTTCAAGGAGACAATTTTTTTTACATTTGAAGAATAACCTTGAGAAACAATGATATCATGAAGACATTGACAAAAGCTAATTTTCTCCCCCTTCGATAATGTATGACAAGCCGGGGGAAGAAATGTTTGCCTTTCTTTAGGAGTGGGAGCTAACTCCAAACGTATTCCCATTGATAGTAAGTCTAATCTTTCATTCAAACCATATTTTGTCTTTCCTTTAATATCTAACAATGTTCCAATCAAAAAAATCAAAGATATTATTCTCCACATGCATGTAATCAATATTATGTTTAACTTCATGATATATCCAATATGGTAGCTCAAAAAATATTGACCTTTTCTTCCAAATATGTCTATCATTACCAGATTTCTGTGTCTTTCACAATGTCACATCAAGGTTTTTCACCCTCTCAAAATACAGATTAGGGGATAATGGTTTTGGAGAAATATCAAATTATTGTGAGCCATTGAATGCCTTTTTTAGTCTTCTATAAGGGTGATCCATAGGAAAAAACTTTCGATGACCCATGTACACTGTTTTCCTCCTATGATGCAATTGACAATATGACATATCTTGTTCGCAAATTGGACATGCTTTATGCCCTTTAACACTATATACAGAAAAATTTCCATATGCTGGGAAGTCATTTATAGTGAAAAAAAGCACTGCATGCAGTTGAAAATATTCCATTTTATAAGAATCATACACCCTAATACCATCAGCCCAGAAAAGTTTCAAATCATCAATCAACGGTGACAAGTAAACATCAATATCATTGCCAGGCTACTTCAGCCAAAATATCATTATACTCAACATTACATATTTTCACTTCATACAAACTTCAGGAGAGAGGTTGTAAATTACCAAAACAATAGGCCATGAACTGTCGGTTCTATCTCAATTTGTTCTTCTGCAATATCACAAATAATTTCTTCAATTCCATTAGAGTTACCATCTTGTGAATCATCATCATCAGGGACATTCCGTCCAGTTTCACCATGCCAAATCCAAGGGCTGTAACTCATATTAAAACCATGACATATCAGATGATCTTTTATCTAACTACTTTTTAACTTCTTCAAATTCAAACATTTCATGCATGGACAGAAAAAAAATGTCACTACTTGGAACATTTCATTTAGAAAATTCCAAAAAGGCATCAACACCTCTCTCATATTCACTGCTCATTCAATGTGCCGTAATATAATTTCGAATCATTATTAGCTATAATAAATATCAAAATTATACATCTTTTTAAGATATGAAAAATATCTGTTTATATGAAAAAAAACATAATTTGAATGTAAAACAATTTTGAAATATAAAACGAATCTATGCGTATTTAAAAAAATATGCTTGAATATGATTTTAAAAAGAAAATATAGTTAGATATAACAGTTTTAAATTCCATTGAATCAAAGAAAACCATGGGTCCTCCAATGGACACACCCAACACTCTGGATAGCCCCCCGAACCCTCTGAACACCACCCCCACCCCATTGGACACCCCCAGGACACCACCACCCCCTTGGATAGCCCCCACCCCTCTAGATAGCCCCCACCCCCTGGACAACCCCCACCCCTCTAGACAAAATCCCCACCCCTCTAGACAGCACCCCCACCCCTCCTGGACACCACCACCACCCCTGGAAAATCCCAACCCTCTCGAAAGCCCCCAGCCCCCTAGACAACCCCCACCCCTGGATAACCCCACCCCTCTAGACAAAACCCCCACCCCTCCAAGACACCACCCCAACCCCCTACCCCCTTGGACACCCCCTGGACACCCCCAACCCTCTAGACAACCCCCTCCCCCTGGATAACCCCCCAAACCCTCTGGACAGACCCCCACCCCCTTGGACAGCCCCCACCCACCCACCCCCATGGACAACCCCCCACCCCCTTCGACACCCCCACCCCCCTTAGACCCCCCACACCCCTGGACTGCCCCCACCTCAACGGAAACCCTGGACACCCCAACCCTCTGTACAACCCCTCGAACCCTCTGAAAACCACCCCACCCCCTTGGACACCCCCTGGACACCACCACCCCCTTGGATAGCCCCCACCCCTCTGGAAAGCCCCCCACCCCTGGACAGCCCCCGCCCCTCTAGACAGCACCCCCACCCCTCCTAGACACCACCCCCACCCCCTACCCCCTTGGACACCCCCTGGACAACCCCCCAACCCTCTGGATATCCCCCCAACCCTCTAGACATCCCCCACTCCTTGGACAACCCCCAACCCTCTAGACAACACCCCCACCCCTTCTAGACACCACCCCCACCCCCTACCCCCTTGGAAACCCCCTGGACACCCCCAACCCTCTGGACAAACCCCACCCCCGGACAACCCCACAAACCCTCTGGATAGGCCCCCAACCCCTTGGACAACCCCCACCCATCACCCCCCTTGGACCCCCCCCACCACACCCATGGACTGCCCCCCACCTCCATGGACACCCTGGACACCCCCAACCCTCTGGACAACCCCCAAACCCTCTGAAAACCACCCCCACCCCATGGACACCACCACCCCCTTGGACAGCCCCCACCCCCCTCTGGAAAACCCCCACCCCTCTTGACAGCACCCCCCCCACCTATCCTGGACACCACCCCCACCCCTACCCCCTTGGACACCCCACTAGACACCCCCCAACCCTCTGGAAAACCCCCACCCCAAGGACAACCCCCCAAACCCTCTAGACAGGCCCCAACCCCTTGGACATCCCCCATCCCCCTGGACTGCCCCCACCCCCTTCGACACCCCACCCCCTTGGACCCTCCCGCACACCCTGGGACTACCCGTACCACCACCATGGACACCCTGGACATCCCCCAACCCTGTAGATATCCCCCAACCCCCTGGACAACCACCAAACCTCTTGTCATCCCCCCATAACTATGGGATTTAAACCACAAGATACTAGTTTTGGCATATCTAGGGATTTTAACCTCAAGTTATTAGTTTTTGTGTCATGCCATTATTCAAAATGAGAACCATGAACTGTATCTCCTTCTAGTCTAAAATTATTTATTATGCAATGAATTGGGTTTTAATAGCATATGAAGACTTATAATAGTCCACAAAAATAAGCGACGTAAATAGATTATAGAACTACAAATATTGATACCCAAAATAGAAAAAACCAAGGATCCAAAACAAAAATTCCACCATGAAAAACCATATATGCCTATAAAATAAATCACACTGCTACACGGAATGGGTGTATCACAATTATTTACATATAAATTGTAGTAATATAGGTGAATGAGATCATTAGTTGTCAATTACAACAAAAATTACCATCAATGTCGGGCATCCACGAAACAAAAACAAACCAAATAGAAGTAGGTGAGGCTTACATGAATATTGTGAGTCGATCTAATAGATCTGGTTATAATTAATAAGATTATGATGGAAAAATGAGGTAATAGGGTTCGAAATCGAATAATCTTACCTAGTTTAAACAAAAAAATCGCAAAACGTAAATATAGACTATCAAAAAAAAATGAAGGAAATAAAATCGTGGGAGGATTAGCTGAGTGTTGCGAGTAGAGATGATAGATCTGAGGAGAGGAAAGTTGATAAACGATGATGGAAAAATGAGTTTAACGAAACCAGAATGAAGCCTCGATTAGGGTTTTCTGTGCGAGAGAGACGAGTCGCCAGTTTGTCGTTCGAAAAATCAGCAATGACAATCAACATGGCGTGTTAATTTTTTAAATGTTTTATAACGTTGGTTATTTAATAACTGTTGCTATAAACTATTTTTATTACATTTATAAGGTCAGTTATTATAATAACTGACGTTATAAATGTATCATATAATGTATTTTTTACGTCGGTTATTTTATAACCGATGTAAAAAAAGCCGCGTGTTGGTTTTTTACCTCAGTTATTATATAACCAATGTAAAAACCAAATCAGAAACCACAGTTTTTACATCGGTTATTTTATAACCGACCTAAAAACTGATGTGTGTTTGTTTTTTACATCTGTTATAATATAAATGACGTCAAAAAGGCCTCATATGCCACCTTTTTTTGGTTGGTTATTTTATAACCGACGTAAAAAATTCGTAGATACCTCGTTTTTGACGTCGGTTATCAATTAACCAACGTTAAAAATTCCGCGCTTTGGTTTTTTACATCGGTTATAAAATAACCGACTTAAAAAACCAAAGCTTGTGATTTTTGAGGTCGGATATTAAAATAAACCACGTAAAAAATTTACTCTCCGTATTTTTTACATCGGTTATAAAATAACTGACCAAAAAACCATGTATCATAGATTTTTACATCAGTTATATATAACCAATGTAAAAAATGGTGACGTTAAAAGCATTTTTTGCACTAGTGTTTGTACTGTAATTCCAGAGTGGAGGCAGTGACATGCGACTTGTTGGAATTACACTACTGGAATTGGAGAGGGGAAGCTAGTGTATGCTACTTGCTGCAGAGGGGAGGCCTTCCATGGTGGTTCTGGCTAGAAGAAGGGCTAGACGGAAGAGGTGGGTACTATTTTTTTGCAGATTGAGTAGTATATACCAACAGTTCTCAGACCGTTGGTATACCTATATCTAAATGGTTTCAATGAAACCATTTGGAGTAGTGTGTTGTAGGTTGTATACCAATGGTTTAACAATCGTTGGTGTACACCTATACAACTTGACTTATGGAAACAGATCACTATGAACCATTGCAATTGGTGTATACCAACGGTTAAAAACCATTGGTATAGTTGTGTAAACCTATGGCTATTAACCATTGGAATAGAAATTTACCAATGGTTAACACTAAACCATTGGTATTTTGAAAATCCATCCAACCCATCCCAATGGTTCAAGGTGAACTATTGGGATATGGCTATCCCCATGCCTCACAACTCAACGGTTCAGTGAACCGTTTGGATAAAATTTCTCAACAGTTTTAAGGATATTACCATTAGTTTGTAACCATTAGTAAAATCTTATTTTATAGTAGTGTGACTAACTCTTGGTTAAACAATTTTAGTTTTATCTATAGGAACAACATTATCAATATTAAATGGTTCTACTTTTTAATCCTAATGTGAAAACTGGCCCATAACAGGACAATTTATGAGAATTTTATCCATATGAAAACCAGATTGTATTATTTCATGATATTTATTACTTAAAATAACATAATAAAATACTATTTTGATAAAATGTAATTATTGTAAATTTTTACACTATTCATTTAATTTGACTTAAAATACATCAATACATAGTTTTTATTCAAAAAGTTTTTTTACATAATTCTTAAATGCCATATTTTCTAAAAAAAATCATATAATAGTAAATAAAATAGGTTTAGAATCTGATAAACCCTATTCCTAAAATTATTTATTTGAAAATGGAGAATGTGGTATCACAAGGGGGTTTATAAAGATGAGACTAAAAAACAAAACACACATTAAAAAGATCTATATGTGAACAAAGATATGGAGAAACAAAATACTAACTTGAATAAGAATCCTAAATTTCTCCATTGGATAGAGCATCATAAACTTGGTTTCCCTCCCTATATGAATAGGTGACATCTAGATATTGTTTCTCACAATTTTGAAGGCATTCAATCTATTCTGGAAGCATTACCCATAAAACAATCATGGAACAAGTCATAAAAGTATGCACCAAATTATTACTGTTATATTCCACCCACAGGTTCCTCCAGTCATGATGGAAAGAAAACTCAACTCTTTTAATCTTCACCCACGATTCATCTTCAATGGAAAATCCATTACCATGAAATTTAAAGAAAAATTCCTTTAATGATGCCCCGATGTGCCTGGAAGACACCACCAAATCCCAAGGGCCTAGGTGAACTAGAAGTTTCACCAACCGCATTCAATTTTGACCACATATAAGTCTGTGGAATCCATTTAATGGAATTTATCAGGATAGGTTTCTTAAATCTGCTTGTGACACCAATGGTTTTAAAAATAAAAAGATCATAGGAATCATTTTTAATGGAAACGATTTGTATTTTGGAAGAATCAATGACCTCCTAGTATAATAAATTCATTTTTGATTGTAAATACGATCTACTATATTCAAATGAAAGTCCATTTATTTCCCTCTAGATTTATTCCATGATAGTAGGCACTACTATGAGTAGAATTCCCTTAATTTGTTCTCTCTGGCCTATTTAAATGATGGATGTCTTATTTTATTCATTAATTTACCTTTTCAGATTAATTCAGATAGTTCTTGAATTTTCTCCCAAACTCTACATGAAAAGATGTAGTAAATGAAAATACGATTTCTTGATTCCTCATCTTTCAAACACATGAAGCACAGAGGAGCAGTCTGCAGCCCTTTTTTATGAAATAGACTCTGTACAAGTAGCCTTATCTTCCAACTTATCCAAAGGATAAATATTTGTTATTGATAGATATAGAGATTTCAAAAAATATACATCTTTGGGGGAGTTTTATTACTTCAAAAAATTACCTACAAAAATATCAAGTGGTGAAATTAACTGTCGAATTTGGAGTGTCGATCAGAATATCTATATCAACATTAGGATATATATGGACTTCATGGATAACATGTGGAGAAAGAACACCCTAAAAATCACCATTATAGTGAACATCAACAACATGATAATTCATATAATACTATAAATTACTCAAATTATATTAATTTTGAAATTTCCAAATTCATTTATTTTATTTTTCTATTAATTAAATAAATACTATTTTGGAATTATGTAATAATTGAAATTAATTATATAATACAAAAAATCAGAAATAAATTTACAGCATGGATAAAATTTTATTATTCACAAAATGAATATTAATATCCATCAATAACTAATATTTCTCCCAATGTGAACACGTAATAAATATTTTAAACAAAGAGAGTGATATTTTTTAACATTCTTGGATTTAAATATTATATAAGTCATTTTCATGGATAAGTTACCATTAAACTGATTACATTTGAGCATGATGTTATAAAATTATAATTAATTTCATCAAATAATATTTTGTTTTATTATTTATGGCCTCATAACTTATTTTTAGTTTAAATTGATTTAGTTTACCCGTTACTATAGTGATAATGTTTTCCACAGTTACTATTCATATTGGCAAAATTTTAAAGGGGACATATTTAAAATTTTTGATCTTCAGGATTCAAAATATGTGACTCATTTTATCTAATTCAATTCCATTAAATTATGAAAACTAATTTTTAAAATAAACATACGAAATGTGAAAAAATTGATATTTAGAGAAACATACATTTTTAAGAATAATACATGATTTATTATTATGCTATGCCTATAAAATATTTGTTGAATGTAAAAAAAAATTCAAGTAAAAAATATATAAATTTCCTTAAAATCATTCACCAATAGTGATTAATTTAATTTATTAATAAAAATAGTTTCCACACATAAAAAATATTTCAGAAAAAACAATACTTTAATTTTCAAAAGAAAATTATTTTAAAATATAATCATTTGATAACTAATGAATTAAATATGTAAATGTGTAGAACATATATTTTTCATATTTTTGTTATTATTATTCTAAAGTTCCAATCCAATTTCTAGGTGATAACAAACCCAAACTATTTTAATAATGTTACGTGGTTTGTCTAAACTCATTGTTGCGTGTAACACAAGGTATTTAAAAAATAAAATTATTTAATGAGAAATATCTCACAAGAAACACTGGGTGTTACATTATTCCTTGCTTAAAATTATTCTCACCCTAGAAATTGTTCACTCTAATAAAAAAAATGAAGATAATTTTTTCTCATCACATCATATGGTTCCCACATGGCTTCCTCAAATTTGTGGTTTCACAACAAAACTTTATCCACGTGAGTGACCTGTTTTGTAGCACAATATATCTATTATATGGAATCTCTACTAGTTTTTCAACACAAGAAACATATATATCTACTATTATATACTTTTAGTTCAGTATATGAAAAGGATCAGGTATATAATTCATCAAGAGAGATATATGGAACATATCATGAAATTGATGGAGAATTAGTAGAAGTGCCCATCGATAAGCTACCACCCGATATAATCTATAATTTAAAAAGGACTGATATACCTAGGGATTATCTTACCCTTATTTACAAATATCATCACCCTCTTCCAAGGTGACACTGCTAGGTAATATTTTGACCAACGCCGAACTCTATATCTTTCTAATGATTTTAAACATAATGTTTTTGTCGAATATGAGCTCTCTTATGTGATGTTGAATGGATCTAACCTTATATTCCATTTACATAGCTTGATCAGGTCCCAATATTTTTTTGTTTCTAACTTCATTCTAGTAGGTTGGAGTTTTTCACTTCCTATCATAGAGGGCTTTAAAAGAAGCTATTAGAATACTGGAGTGAAAGCTATTTTTGCAAAAAAAAATCCACCAAAGGACGGTATTGATCCCTTCCAAATTTGGTGCCCATAGAGAAAGCTCTGAAATTGTTTTTTAGAGATTGAATGTTCCTATTTTATTGTCCAACATTCCAAAAATAATATGTACTGATGAAACTTAACTCTATATCTTGATCTAGTTATATACTTATCCAAAATATTTAGGTAAACTTTGGATCCCTATAAGATAAAATTGATTGTAGTACAACATGAAATATTACCACTTCCTTCATTTATAAATTAATAATTTTATCATAATATATATCTTAGATAATGTAAATGAAGTGTGATAACATTGTAGGGAAATAAACTTCAACCTAAAAAGCATTATGACATTTAGATGTTTTGGGGAGTCTGTAGACAAAATATATGGGGATGTTTTCCCATTTCCATTTTAGAGTGGGTAATTTTTGTAACATCTTCTTTGACATCTTACTCATAGCCTTGAGAAATGAAATACCCAACACTGATAAACAGACTCTGAAATATCCATATTCATTCTATCCCACCAAAAATACTCTTTAAAATATTTATACATCTTCAATATTCTAGGATGAATAAATAATGACGAAATATGAGCTTCATCTATCATATCCTTATTCAAATCTACTACCTAAGGGACACATACAAAGTTCTCAAACCTTATTATTCAATTTCAATCGATGTTTAACTGTGTAAAATTTCTCCCCTTCCTTTTCATATCTATATATTATTTATATTAATAATTAATATTAAATTGGATAGATGGTTGAAAATTCATTTGAGAAAAATATGATTTATACCCATACTTAAATATTTCAAGATCTATCCTATGAATGTACTGAAATATCAAATCTTTTTTGATCGTTATCATAGATAAGATATCATAATCCTTTTTTATATATAGCATCACTCACATTGTTCTCTTTCCTAGGATAGAAATGTGTTTAGTAGCTATATTAATTAATCACCTCCAACCTTATTTTTTTGGAACATGTTGTAATATTTTTGAGTGAAAATATAATTTAAAATTTTGTGATAATTATATATGTCCCACATTTCTCCTCAGAGATAATTAATCTATATCTTTATTGAAAGAATTACAAAAGGTAAATCCAAATCAAGATCTGGGTAATTTTTCTCATGGAACTTCAATTTTAATGAGGTATAAGCTATAACCATATCATTATTTAAGAGGAGGTATTCCAATACCTTCTTTGATGCATCACTGTATCTTACAAATCCTTTTCCACTATAGGGATGTGTAAGTACATGTATGTCGACTAGAATTATCTTTAATTCCTTAAAATTTGTCTCAAATTACTCTATCTGAAGGAACATGGTTCCCTTCTAAGTTAACATGGTAAGCGGATTCAATATCTTTGAAAATGTTTCTAAAAATATTCAATAATATATTTCCAAACCATGAAACCCATGAATCTCAATCATAGTGGTTTGTATGGGATATTGTTCAATAAAATTTTTCTATGAAGGGTCTACATATGTACCCTCACTTGAGATTATATATCCCAAGAATGAAACATTCCAAAGATAAAATCCACACTTGGTAAATTTTTTATAATTATTTTTATTTAGTAGGGTCTTTAACATAATTTTATAATTATTTTCATGCAATTTATTTCGGTTTGAATAAATATTAATACCATATTTAGATACATCCACAAACTGATCAATTTAATCTATAAAAACTCTATTAATTAAATCCAGGAAACTAGTGGGAGAATTAGTAAGACAAAATGACATTACTATAATTTCATAGTTTCCATACGCTGTACGAAATGATGTATTATAAATATACTACTTCTTGACCCTAAATTGATGATATCTTGAATGAAGATAAATCTTTGAAAAATATTGAGCTCCACACAGTTGATCAAACCAGCCTATAATAGGGGGTAGTAGATACATGTTCTTGATAATTATCTTTGTTAAGTTATAAATTATCAATATAGTGTCACATTAATCTATCTCTATTTTTAATAAACAAAATAGTTTCACCCTATGTTGTTGAAATTTGATGAATAAATCCCTTTTTAAGATTCTCCTAGAGTTACTTCTTCAATTCTTGAAACTCAATTGAGGCCATTAAATACATATTCTTGAAAACAGGTGCCACACATGGTATAATTTCTATTAAGAAATAAAATTCAAAATTTTATGGAATACAAGTAAAATCTTCCAAAAATACATCAATAAACTACTTTATAGTATGAATATATTTGATGTTGAGTTTATCCCCATCCATATGAGATAAAACCACTTTTAAATAGGAATAATCACCCATATGATGGATTTAATTTCCACTGGAAGTTCAATTTTTCATTATGTTGATATGAGAACGTAGGTTGGTTTTGAATATTAAACATAAATTACCTTTCATGGAGATTAATGTGGGATTTATGTAAATAAAGCTAATCTATTCCCAAACTTTCATAAAATTCAACTAGAGGATGAGTGTCAAGATTTATAGGAAACACATTCACAAAAACTTCAACCAGAGAAGAATTATAGACTTGGGAAGATATGATAATAACTTTATAGGTTTTTTACTTCTAAATCAATATCTAATTTGTTTTGGTGGTTCTATTATACCTTCATAAAATTATTTTGATATAAAAGAGTTGTTATATTTAGAATGAAATATTACACGAGCAGTTCTAGATTGGATGATAATTGTACCTTTCCCCATGTCATTATTATACCCCACAATAGATATAGTGATCACATGATATTTTTCATTTCCTCTAGGATTAAGAGGTTGTTGACATTGATCATCGTCATAGACCTTCATATTTGGGAACTGGTTAGCATAATGACCATACTCCTTGCATTTAAAATAGTGGTGTGTGGGTGGTTTATTCTAGGGATATTTATATCTATTTCAACATTAAATAACTTCTTCCCATAACTTCAAAATTATATTTCCCAATGAATTTATTTATACACTGGAAACATTTACCACTTCCATTAAGAATTTTTTCCCAATTTTCCCTTCTACATTTTGATCATAAAGTAATGCTCATCTTCTTCTCCCTATGGTTTTTAGAGGGAAATTTGATTTTTTTTATTTTCTTATCAAAAAAAAGAGATTGATAGGTAATTAAAATATCTATCTAAACTTTTTTAGAACATCAAACAATTAATTTATGGCTATAGAACCCCCTTATGGATAATGGTCCTCAGATACACGGTTTTAAGCCACATTAGAATAGATACACCATAATTTTATATTAGATGATAATAACAGAAGAATACCTTGCAATTCATGTAAAATTTTAATCATTTACACCAATGGATTCATCATCATTTTACCTTTACTCATGTAAGTATTTCACCATTTTTGTATAAAGAATATGTGTAAAGTAAATGTCTAAAAACAATCTTTTAAATTTTTCACACTCCATCAATTCTATTTTGGCTTGTTCCATTGGGTTCTTGATAAGATTCTACCACTGATCTTCTTCGCCTTTCCAAATGATGAATAACCAGAATAACATTTATCATGATTTTAAATTTAAATAAATAAAAATATATTTTCTATTCTATTGATCCTTTTATCGAGAATAGTGGATTAGTTGACCAACTAAAATAAGGTTGATGTTTACTCATGATGGAATCAATAGATAATTTTTACCACATTTTATCATTTGGATTCTTAGTGTGTTTCATATCTTGAGAATGTTGTGTGAGAATAGAATTTTTTTTCATTTCAACTCCCATATAATTTGGTTTCCCAAGAGGGAAATCATCTAATTGTCTATCCCATTCAATATTAACATGATTCCTTTAGATTCCATCTATTGATTAAAATCAAAATCATTATGTAGGAATCAATAACCATAGTGGGAAGTCACATAATCAAGAAAAAATAATTTATAGGTTGTCAAAATTGTGACACCTTCTTATTTTAATCCTTAGTATTACTCTCGATCATTTCCAAAACATTAAGGTTTCATCCTATACTTAGAATTATCCATAAGGTTCTTACTAATGTTATATCATACTAGTTTCAAAAGAATAACTAAATATTTCTCTGATAAAAACTATAGTGACCCATATTTTTCAAACATAGATATCACATCTTAATAGATGATTATTTATAACATAACATAACGATCTATGCTAGAATTTTATCGGTATAGTGCCATATGAAACATAGAAAAAATGGTTCAAAAATTATATAAATCCTATCCCACTGTGTTTTACATAACTTGAAACCATCTTAGGCATATCATTCTTAATACCTTTACCTGTAACCATGGTTAAAGAAAATATATGAATGGGTGAGCTCAGATCAACAGTAATACTAAACAAGGGAGATAACAATGACTACATAAAAAAACATTAGAATAAGGGTATAAGAACATAATTATAATGTTAGAAAACCATACCTTGTATATAAAATATCATAATAATAAGTCATAATAGAAATGTTAAATGATTATAAGACATGAATATTAAAGGAATCAAAGAACCTAAACCATGAAATCATAACATCGATATAGGACATAGAATTGTGGTATACACATAATAATATAAAATATTTTCCTTAGTAGTCGTGGATCGTTTCCAATGATATCATTCTAGAGTGTTCTCCCTCCAAAAACCATATTAGTAGTCAAGGTTCAATCCCAAGACTATTGTAGTGGGAAGAATTTCTTAATGAATAGGGTGAACTCCCCATTCAATCCCTATTTATCTCAAGAGATATCACTATTTACCTAATGCATTGGAGGGTGATATAGGTTCCAGCCATCTCAAAATTAAAATCATATATAAACATTACAAAATATCAAAATGTATTAATCATATCATAACCCATTAAAATAAATGGCTTTCATAATAATTTCATCACAGTATAACCCATTTAAAAGAAACATGTTTTATAAACAATTCATTATTTTATCATAACATAACACATTGAAATGAAATGGATTTTATAAGAATATTATTATGATAAATATAAACCATGAAGCGAGAAAGGATTTTATCCTTGGATCATCTTCATAATAAAGAATAAGAGAAATCAAGGATTTTTTATTTGATTACTAGAAATACCATTTGAAGGTCATTTAAACATTTTTGAGGAAAATTACATTTCCATTTTGAAATCACTTATTAAAAAAACTGCATAAATATAAAGTAAAAAATTTTCTTTAAAAATAACCTTGAAAAAATGTAAATAATCTTTACATTACTTCCATATGTTTGTTGAAAATGTCACATAGTACATCATTTAAAAAATGATAAGAAGATATTTTTTAAACTATTTTGTAAAAAGTAAAAAATGGGTAAAAATTAGGTTAAAAAAATACTATTTGAATAGTAAAAAACTTATTTTAAACATTTTTAGAAAACACATATATGAACTATAGTGTTTTTTCGACCGATGGTAAAAATAAAGTTGATTTTTCTTAAAAAATTATTTTCTTGGATGATGAGTAATTAAGGTGAGAGAAATTAAACGAAGGCATGTATTTCTAAGAAATAATTATACGATAGTAAAATTAATTATTTTTTTGATATAGATCATAATATTTCATCATTGGAAGCTTAATCATAAACAATCCCGATAAGAAATGATATTGTAACACAAAACCATACGTCATGTTTGACTTTCATCAAAAGCAATCTAAGAACCAGAGTAATTACTTTAAATTTATTATAATTATAAAATAGAGTCATTTTAATAATTATAATATCTTTTATGATCCCTTTAAAATTTTTTAACACCCCATTTTATTAATAATTCCTTATTAAAATTATCACTTCTGGGTGTTAATTGTTTTGTTTATCATGATTATTTCAATTCATAAGTTCTATTCCTTGTACATTTATCTTGGTCACATAACCTATAAAATATTAACAGTGAAAAATTATCATATATATTAATTATATACATATTTATATCCATCCATTTAATTTATATATATATAAATGAATTACACTATTCGTGGATATTGTAGGCCAGGAGTACGCCTGAAAGTTGCTTTCATTTTTCAATGGATGGAAGGAAATAAAGGTTAAAATTAATTAACCTTTATATGATCATTATTATAAAATATATATCATATAAAATCATCAAAATCTCCCTCATTACCTTGCAAGTAAAAATATAAATGAAAAATGAATCGTATCACTTTGTGGAGGTGGTATTCTACACGTACACACAAGCGATGTTATAATCTCCCAAAGAATTGGATAGGAAGTAGGTATATATAATATTAAAATTATATTAGTATAATTAAAATCATTAAAATAATTCCATTATTCATAAAATGACCATTATGATTCCTTAATAGCTAGTGTTTTCCCAATTTGAACATATGAAGGATATTTAAAACTAAGTGAGTGGAATTTTGTAAATTTCTCTAATTTGAATAATATATAAGTCATTTTCATAGAAAATTGTCCATTAAAATCATATAATTAAATTATAAGAAAAATGGTTCAAATTTAATCCACTCAATATGAATTAGGATGAAAATATATGGCCTTATCACTTATTTTTAATCCAGATTAAACCAATTTACCATTTACAGAGATGATAAATTTTAACACAGTTACCTTTCCTACTGATAAAAAATGTAAGGGTCCTATTTAGATTTTTTAAAATTCTGATTATAAATATGTAATTAATTTTATATGATTAAAATTCTATAAATACAAGAAATTAATTATAATTCAAGTTTGAAAAATATAACAAAAACATATTTTTAGAAAAATACATTTTAAAGAACAAAACTGGATTTATTCTTATCCTATGAAAATAAAATTTTGATTTAACGTTTGAAAAATTTGATAAATTAAATAATATATATTTCATTGAAATAATGTTCCAATAGTGATTAATTTAATTTATTAAGAAATAACATTTCATACATAAAATTGTTTCTTATAAAAGAACACTTTTGTTTTCAATTAATATTTGTTTTTAATTATATTAATTTCACAATCAATTAATTAGTTATATAAAGTTTTAGACAATACACTTTTCGTAGTTTATTTATTACTATTCATAACCATCAATATAATGGAAAGGCGATAAAAAACATAAAATATTTTAATAATGTGTTGCTGTTCTTCTAAACTCACTGTTACATCTAACATAAGATGTAAAATAAATCAAATTATATAAAGGTATTTATTTCATAAAAATATCACGGAGTTATAATTTTAATGGTACTATATGTATTCCCATCTTTTTGAATATATAGATCATTGTTATGTTTTATCTCAGAGTGAAAATTATGACACAATACTCTCTAAAATCATGAGGAAAAATAAGAATCCCTATTTGAAACAATAATCTTCAGCCGTCATAGAGTCTCTCTACAATATTCATATACTTACTTAGTATATAATCCATATTAATAAACTATCCAATTTCTCGAAAATGAGCTTATTTTTTTATTAGTTCCACAATCACACAAATAGTGTAATAATCTCTATAAGCATGAGGTAACCTGATGAAAATATTTTTCAAGATTTCATCCCACTTTAACTTGGAAACAAGAAAAGGCTTAAAAATCCCACTGGAATACGATTCTCAACCTTCACCGACTAGAAGACCAAACATAGTGGTAATTTTTTTCTATAATCCTCTTTTTCCTAAACCACTAGAAATGCCTTCTCAAGCCTTCGAAAATCATAGTAATTCCTAGATATACTACTAAAGGTGATATATAGAACCCATAGAGAACCTCTTCATGAATTTCCATCGGATCAAACAATATCCCCGAGAACATCCACCCCTTCTAGATATCCTACTAATACCCCTCAAGAGCATCACTATGAATAACATGATGACTTATCACCTCTATTTTCGAGCATCCCCATTGAGAATACACTACATATAAAAATAAGTAAGTTCCCATCATCATCTGATGTAGACCACACCTCAAATAAACCTCCTCTAAAAATATTTTAAAATATGTCGGAACCTCTATTTCTCTCTAAGTACCAGTATTATCCTATGAAATATATATCTATGGATTCCTACTTAGAACATCATTCACAGTAATCCATTTCTCTATGGTATATGAGATATCAATGTTGTAGTCCCAGAGATACTCTATCGACCTCAACAATATTATATTTATATCAGGTGGGGATAAAACATAACATAGGATATTATAATCAATTGAGAACACAATGGGTTCTCTGATGAGATAATGTCAGAACATCATTCTAAAAAACACTACCATTTCTAACTCCCGATCATGGGTTTCATAGTTAAATTTAGTTGGGGGAATAACTACATAAACCCATAGGATATCACTACCCTATACTCCATAGAGACACATCCCAATACCATTCAAGAAGAATCTCTAAGCACTTCAACAACCATGACCTCCATAGGCATGTGTAGAATAAGGTCACTAATAATTTTACTTTTTTAATAGTTTAAGGCTATATGAAATTTCTTAGTCCTAATGAAATCATGGTCTTTCATGGTTATTACTATTAAAAGGGATATAATCTGAGAGAAGTGGGAAAAACATCCAATAATAGCTAGTGAAACCAAGGAATCTATGGATATCCACAGTGTTATTAGGTGCTACCCAAGATAAGGAGTCCTCAATCTTCAACTGGTAAACCACTACTCCCCATTGTGACACCACATGTACAAGAAATAGTACATCATGTGTCCATAAATAATACTTGGAAATTTTCCCTTGAGTTGTTGATTTCAGAGGGCCTATGAGATAACTATAAATTTATTTTCACAATACTCATTTGACCAAGAGTATATTGGGGTTCTTCTGATGAAAATGATGTTGAATTGGTCTAAGAACTCATATAACATAGTGTTTATGAGCCTTATGAACACACCTGGGGTGTTTGTGGGACCAAATGACAAGATCAATAACTCAAAGTGTCCATAACGGTATTGGAAACTAGTCTCTAAGATATCTCCATCCTTCACCCTCATCTTATGATACCCAAACCATAAAATTAATATTCAAAAGCTATCTGGATCCCTTAAAACAGTTTAATAAATCATCAATCCTCAAGAGGGGATAAGAGTTTTTGATTATTACCTAATTTAATATATAATACTATATACACATACCCAAACTATCATCCACCTTTTTGGAAAACAACATAGGCGTTCTCTATGATAACATATTAGGTGAGATAA
This sequence comes from Viscum album, assembly GCA_963277665.1. NCBI lineage: Eukaryota > Viridiplantae > Streptophyta > Magnoliopsida > Santalales > Viscaceae > Viscum > Viscum album. The sequence continues at coordinate 1,222,927,294 of OY728156.1, read as the reverse complement.
AACCATTATACAGTGGATCATTAATACAAATCATCCACTATCAAAATTCCATGGGAAACATCCAATAAAGAGGCCTCAAAATCAGGGAATCACAAGAAAACCAATCTATCCCAAACATGATGTCACATCAAGGGGGATGAATCACATCATACTGAGGTAATACATCTTTAAATTCCTCTAAAATCCTTGTAACCTCCATATTCTAATCCCTATTTGATTCTATAAATAAATCCACTATTTGAGAAAAGTGGTGATTTATAAGACTTTCACTGATCTGATATCCCTTCCCACCAACAAATGTCACATGATGGCCTTCTATATAAATGAATAAATTCCTCTTCAAAAAAAAATGAACACAAATAGAGAACATAGAAAATCCATGAAAAGGATGAAGTTGTATTGATTTATCTATAGAAATAATAAATCCCCAAACAACTGATATTTACCCACCATCTGTTTACACCCTCTACACACATCAAATTAGAAATTTTAACTTTTAATAGTGTATTCAACACTAAGGCATTGAAATCCTCCCCACATATAGTACTAATGTATAGAACAAATCTAGAAAAAAAGGAGTGTGAAGCTCCAGAATCAAAAAAATAAGAAATTATTTTAGACAATAAAATGATCATACCTCAAACAACCACCACCAATTATGGTCCTAGAACATACAAAACATGAGCAGGTCTACATCAAGATTCACTAAATTGTTTTTGAAAATCACATCTACTACCTATCATCTATTTTTTTCTATGAGGAAGAGAGATATCATTGGGCTGATCCCTAATAACTCTATCCCATGTTAGTTTATTATAAAACTACTTAACTAACTATTAAACCTAAATTGGCGGTACATGATGTTATTATGTCTATAAAGGGGCTTGACTGGCCATAGCATACTAACCACTATGAGTGGACTTGCAATTTGTCTAATGGTGATCTTGAAACCTATAGACATAACATTAAAATTGAAATATTATGGTAGTTTCTTCAGAACTACAAGCGCCAGAGTAGTGAGAAATAAAATAAATAAGTTAGATCACTTCTAGTTGGAACATCGACTAACCAACATTCAAGATACCCTACCTAAATTTATACTCTTCAAGGAACTCTACTAAAAACCGTATTTTGGATTTACTATCTAAAAATTCATCTTCTTGACAAGTTACATATTTTTATACGGCTCCAATTATATAGGAAGCGTAAATGGGGTGAGTGAATATTGAATCACTGGATGAATAAACTCCTTATATCACTATTATAGAGACTCCTCATCTGAAAAAATCGTCATGATTGAAGTGGAAAAGGTCCTTGAACCTGATATTAAGACACCACACACTTAGCCTCCCTTATTAAAGGGATAATAGCTCAGAATTCATATACTCCTTCATCATTGATACTAAAATGTACATTTGAAACTACCTATAGAAATAAAACCAATAAAACTCAATCTATTATTATTATCCAAGATAAAACATCAATCTATGATGCACTGCTCATCACATCTAGATGATCTCTAATGGATCCTAGTACTAAGCTCTAGCCCAAAATTAGACTAAAGGAAATCTCTAGATCCTCTATCTAGTGCTTCTTATCCATATAAAAAATTCACCCATAAATTGTTTTATAAAAAATTAAATAAGAAATCATGTAACATACTCTACCATAAATCATACTCCCCAGTCAGTTCGACCCTATATAGTCAACGAAGTAACCTACTGAATGTATTTGAACTAAACCATGTACGGGAAATGACTAACTGAAATATCTCAATGGATAGGAAGAACTCTTAATCCTATAATATGGAATTAATTTGGATTAATTAAATTAAATTAATTTAACTTTTTCCTTAAGAATCACATTTATTTATAACATAGGAAAACATGATGCAATCACTAATCCGAAATATCTACCATTCAAGTAGTACCACTTTTCTTATTTTATTCAAAAAGATTATGTTCCGTGCATCATATCATATGGGGAAAAAACTTATTTTTCCTAGTCAGTATCCATTTCTAACGACATGTGCTAAATCAAACATACACTGTTTTTCTACTAATCCATATTTTCCCCACCTATTCCCAACCACAATCTCGAACATATCTCTAAACCGAAATCTTGGAGACCACTATGTTATGATCCACCCACATTAGAAACCCCTTTTGGGTGAGTAATTAAGATGAGTGCGACCTCTTGAGTCTCTCCACTCATATGCCTCGGTTTAGAGACATTCATTAGGGGTATAAAACACTCAAATGAGAGGCATTACCCTAAATATAATTAAATCGATTGAGTCATAAATTAAAAAAACCATCCAAATAACATAATTTTATGTGAAATAATCTTAAACAACATAAAATATCATCAAAATCATTCTATTCACATGTACATAGTTCCATAAGGATCACTCCCCAAATCACAAACATAAAGTAATAAAATAAGTTTAAAATAATATAATTGAAGATACCCCACAATTTCCTCCCCACTATTCATATATACATAGTTCCATAACATCACCATTACTCATATAACTAAGGAAATTGAATATATTGAACATAAAGATCATCAAAATAATTCTATTCTACCATACATAACCCCCACAAAAAATCATATCACATACCACAAACAAATGAAATTCTACCTTACTTGAAGTATCCTATAACTATGCGATAATCTCTAGGAATAGTCACCAACTAATCCACTATCCCTAGGAATTGCTACCAACCAATCTGTTATCTCTATTAATCATCACCAATAGAACCATCATCACTTGAAATTTCCACCAACCAAACTGCTATTATAAGGCATCACCAAAAACTAAGAAACCATCACTACTTCGATCAAGAGAGTTGGGAAAACACCTAGAACCCATGGATTATATTAGATATTTGCCTAAGATGATCGAATCCGGTGGGGTACATTTATAAATCATTTGAAAATACAAGTATAGTTAGTCTCACACCAAACCCATCCTATGTTTTTGTATCAACAACACTAGAATAGCCCATAATATTTCCACATCATCCCATGGAATCCACCACTAACTACAAAAAGCACTAAATAAAACATAACGAAAAAAAACAAAAACATACCACAACTTATTTCTTTATTGACCAATTCAACCTATTTCCATGTTTTTAAATTTTAATAACAAACCAATCTCAAGTGCAGCCCATGTTTAACTTCAATAACTAACCATTTAATTTTCAACCCATGTTATTACCATTTTATCATTACTAACATGATCCCATATATACCAAGTAACTAAAAAATGCCAAAATAATTGCTTAAATACCTTATAAAAATAGTGCCAAACCCCCTTCCAAGGTCCACACTGTAGCCTAACTATCAAAAACTAACATTTATCAACAAACCACTATAAAAAATCCTCCCATATCCCAATCCAAACAAGTGTCAAAAATTAAGTTAAAAAGGGAACTATTAAAAACATTATGGAGTCTCTAGTTCTTGATCCAGTTGCTATTTAACCAAGTGAGGATGATCTCTCAATCTACCTAATTTTTTATCAATTCTCTATATGTATAGTGTTTGATATTATCATTTATTTTTAGTGAAATATATAAGTCACAAGAAAAAATGGATTCAAATTCTATTCTCACCAATATTCTTGATATTTATCACGAGATATTTAAACAAGAGTAGTAATATATTACTATGACAGTCTTATTGTGAAAACATGGAGTGGGTTTTCCAATTGGGAATCATATAGTGAATAATACTTTATACAATAATCATCTTGATATTTTTGTGTTTAAACTACATAATGAATTCATAATGATCTGATACTTTCTTTACTCCCTCACATATTCTCTAGTTTTGTTGTGAATTTTAATATAAATAACATTGAAAAGCCTCTCCAAAATATAATTAATCTAACTATATTAGTAGATAAATGCCTGAATCTAGATAATACTTATGTAATTATGGTGAAAATTATGAATTGTAAGGCTAATTTCCCCAATAATAGACCCAAGTACAAGGAACATTCACAACTCCAAACCAATATGAGGGTTACCAAGGTGGGAAAAGGATCAAGATGTTGTCTATTTTGTATTTGGAAAGAAGGACCTCTATAAAAATTACTCCACCTTTGTAAAGAAGAAAGGGGAGTATTCTTGTTGATTCATTATTGATTTAAATGTTTCTATTTAAAAAAATTGTGTATTAGATATTTCATTGGGTTCTCACATTTCTATTATATTCCATGTGTGACCATAACCTTTATATAGAAATCTAGTTTATATATATTTGGTTTTATTTTAAAATTTGAAAATAAAAGTCACCAATTTTATGAAAAAATCATATGATATAGTGTAGTAGATTAAAATAAGGTTTTTATATTCTATAATATTAAAATAAGGCATTAAAAATTGAAAATTATCCAGTTTTCAGGACACATGTCTCACTCGATAGTGGAATCACAACCATGTACGTGTAAATGAAAAGCAATTGACCAAGTAAAATTAATATGGGAAATTAGATTATTTGGAGTTAAAACCACTTGGTATGTGTCATGATTGTTTACTATGTGGTGTAACCTATTACACATTTAGTGGAATGGGTGAATGGTTTATAGAGTTTCTTGAATTGATTTTTAAAAATGTTTGTTGGACTTTTATAGAAAATGAAATCCATGTATTATCATACTTTATAGCTTTTTATAATTAATTTATCATTTTTTATATGTTTAATTAATGAGGTATAATCCATATTCCATTGATAATTTTAAATAGTAAATTAATGAATTTGATAATCAGATTTTTAGGAAGATAATGAAAAATTACACTGATAATGGTGGTGAGTATCTTAATCAAAAGTTCATGGATTTTATAAAAGAGTTTGAGATCCTATGGTATCTCACTCCAACTTATACACCAAAATAAAATAGTGTGTAGGAAAGGATGAAATACACCTTTTAGATATAGTGAGATTAATGATGATTTGTGAAATTCTCACATTATACTTTTTAGGATAAAAATTATAGAAAAAAAATTAAATGGGTTCTATATAAGGTAGAAAATTCAATTCAATATAAGATTTTGTAAAAAGGTACATCTGTGTTTTCATATATTTGAGTTTGGGATTCCAAAGAATTTTTAAGGATATATTTGGAAAAAATTCTCATCCCATGGAACTAAGTGTATCTTTTTTTGATATCATAAGGAAAATAAATTATATTACCTATATGATCACTCGGATAAAAGAATCAGGGTTAACACACATCCCAATATTCTTAAGAAAGAGCACATATCCAAAATATATAGTGGAAAAATGTTATAATTTGATAAATTCAAGGATTAAGATTCAAACTATTTTCCAAGGAATAGATTCCAAAAATCTCCATGGAAGAGGATATTTTTGTTACATAAGTACTGTGTTGTAAAACATCATGTTGGATCCCGATATAAATCTTAGCAGTAAAGATCCTCTCATACTATAATTTGATAATGTTGTAGTGGTTTCTCTAACCATGGATTCAATGTCACATTATAAGATTAAGTATAAAATAGAAAAGTATCATCTCTTAAGGGATTATTCTCAAATAGTAAAGGTTTGAGTAAGTGGAGTTTCAACGGGGGGGAAAATAGCAAAAAAATCAAATAAATTCTTATCTCAGTAGAATCATGATAATTATATGTGAGAAAACATAATAAAAGTAATTAGTATTTGAATATAGTGATATAGGGAATATATTAGAGTTTCTTCCAAAGGGCCAACTAATTTTTTACTTTAGATTACATGTTTATTCAATGATAAAAATGTTTATAAATGTTATATCACATATTGAATGTTTTTATGTATAAAATCAATTTGATAATGTCCATGGAGAATCTTTAGCATCAAAAGTTCATCTAATTTTTTCCCTTAAATGAGAAACATAAAGTTATATGATAATATTATTGACCATATATGTCATATGGTCAATTGTAATCATCTGATGAGACATATATGGTATTGAATATTAGGTACTAGACTCTCATAAATGACTAATACATTATGTCACAAGGTTCACACTTGGTAATCTCTGAGATGGAATATTATAAAGAGAGACCAAATAATATAAATTTCACATGTTTTCTCATCTTTGGATATTTCTATGTATGAATGTCAATATTGGTCATTTAACATGATATTTTTTTATAATTCATATCATGAGTCATGTTGTTTAATGTATTATAAAAAAATATTATCCCATTTGTTTGCATTGAATTAATATGTGTTGGGTGAATCCCAAAAGATTTGAAATTAATAAATAATATATTATTTTTTTAATAAAATTTTATTTAGTTTGATCACATCAATACTTGAAAATATATAATAATAATAATAACAATAGTGATAATAATCATAATAATGGAATGGGAAATGTATTAGATTTAATATTTGAGGTTTATCCTTTATGAATGATTTCATTAATAAACCCTTGTTATATATTCCCATGTTATATCAATTATATATATTCTTCTGTAGTGAATTTATTGGTGATTGTGAACAACATACTCTCATAGATAATTTTTTCAAAAATGAATATATCTTGGGTTAATCTCTAGATTGAGAGAAATATTACACATATTGCCTCCCTTTAAAATATAAGAAAACTAGAGATAGGATCCTTTAAGCCTGAAGTATTGTGTTATGATCATGTTAGACTACACAAGTTATATTGATAATTTTCACTAGCACATGAAGTTATATTTGCATCATTTATTGACCCATGATCATTTTTGGATAACTATAGAGGGATTATACTTTATATCCTCCTAAAAAATGATAGTACAACATGATTGGGGTTTGAAAAATCAACATCTACATCTAATATTGTTCTCAATATCGAGGTATTTTCTTATTATTAACTCAATTATAAATTTTACCTGCAAGATCCTCTCCTATAAGTTATGGGATACTTTTTATAATTTATTTTGGAATATTCGTAAAACATAATTATTTTTTATTATTTTATTTTATATTATTCATTAAATATGACAAAATAAAATTTATTCATGGGATTGACAATGCTCAAGTTAGAATCAGAACCTTAAAAATCTAATTTCTTGGTTTTTCATTTAATAGCCAATTTATATTTATTAAGCTATTCTCATTTGATACATTAACTTCTTATATCATCCATCCCTTTCATTATACGTAAACCATCCACTTATTATCATGTTAAACCCCTTTTTTTCTTTTTTTTACAATCTTATATATTCTAACCACAATCCATGTTATTGGGAAACTATGACCCAACCACCTTAACCTCTCTATAAAACAACATCAACCTCCACACTATCCCAAGTCCAAAGCTAAAAAATCATCCAAATAGAACATCACCATTTCAATTTCAAATGCAGTGGCTGACCACACAAAAAATAATACTCTATAGAAGTCAATTCAAAACAAAATAACAACATTATCAACTAATAAAAAGATAATACTTAAAAATACCCCTTTCATCAATATTTTATATTGATTCAATACTTCATGAATAAGAATGAACATTTTTAATTCCATATTTCAATATCTTTTATTATAAAAACCATTCAATGATTTGATAAATATGAAGGTGGTAACACATATCAATAATAGGAAAAAAGGGTTCAAAATATAAAACTTATAATATTACCATAAAAAACAATTATATTAATAACATATAAATCATATAAATAACAAGTGAATCAATTTTTCCCTTTTAATATGTTTAACATGGCTTATTGAATTAATTTGGATTATTATAGCCATATACCCATTAAAAAAATTGGTATGTTAATTACAAATTAAAAAATAATTAAAATAAGGGACATCTTGATTCCCCTACCTTGATTGAAGCATCAATGAATAACAAAAAATGAAAGAGGATAAAAAAATGATCAAACACCACAAGACTTGAAGAAATATTTCATAAGAAAAAAATATTTCAAAACCTAACTAACTCCACTTCCATGAACTCATCATGGAAAAAGATAGAAGAAATGAATAAATTAAATGGTTAGTTAAAATCACCATGGATCAAGAGATATTGGTCACCTGAAGATGAGGGATAAATCCACTAAGGGATGACTAAGAGAACCTTAACCAAGAAAGAATATGTCTTGGGTTTTATATAGGAAGGGGGAAATGGATATAATCTGTGAAAAAACCCATATTTACATTAAAACTAAAAAAATAAGATTATGAAGTAAAATAGATTGTCATGACACAATAATGTCCCAATCTAACAGTCACGGCTAAATATCCACAATTCTTATGAGATCAATAATTTTTAAATTAAATAAAAATAATGATGGTCATTTCCCAATGGTGACTTCCATAACATAAATATTTAATATCAAGGGAGCATGATACAAAGATTTAATTTCCTCCCTCAACCTAGGTAACCCCTCTACAAAAGCAATGAGATAACTCTCATCACATGGAATAATTTTTCCTATGTAAGACTAGACTAGAAGCACAATCAGAGTCTCCATGTCACAATACAAATGATCAAAATACATTGAAAAAATATCGATTAACTAGAGTAACACTAAGATTTAATACCTCAAGTTCTACACTATAATACAACCCCTCACACAAAAACTCCACAGAACACAAAAAAAACTTGATTTTAATAACTTCTCTCCCCTAGACATCCAATCATAAGGAAATGTAATTTTCCAAGCTGTGATATGGTCTTTAATATTATTTTTGTAATAAAACTCCAATAAACTTATAATACATGCCTCCAAACATTCCATTGACTCCCAAAACACATCAAAACCACAATATAGAGGAACATTAGAAATTATGGCTCCATACTAGATACATATTAAATGATTACGATCCTCAAGAAGAATAACTGAACCTCGATAACATTAATGAAACCAAAAAAACATTAACAACCATGTGAGATACCTCTCAAGCATGAACCACCCCATCAAAAAAGAATATCACAGTTTAAAATTATGAACACCTTAATCATGTTTTTATAGAATCAAAAATCTCAACTTTATTGAAGGAATAGGCCTCAAAACTACTCAAGATACTAATCTCGCATCTATGAATCATGCTCTCACATACACTCCTCCAATACACTATGTCTCTATAGGGTAAAAACAAAAGTAATGAAATTCCTACACAACACCTTCAGCCTTTGATCATGGATTACAATAGGCCACTCCATGAAAATCACATTATACTTAATATATAACTTTATATAATAAATAAATTAACATTTATTATAAAGATATCGATTAATCTTTGATATATGAAAAACATCAAGAAACAACTCCATAAATAGAGGAAGTTCCAAAAGATATTACCCCATAACGACATGATCTAACACCTCAGAAGTATAAACTAGCCCAAGAGAAAGCTTACTCACATTTCCTAGGCTTTACTAACTATGATTGGTATAATCCTTCAAGAACATATGATTCCCAACATCAAACATTAGAGCCCTCATCCTCTAATCAGCATATGAATTTGGATTGTTTAGATCTTCCTTAATCCTATTGCGAATCACCCACACATGAACATCCTAGCCTTGGACCCTTAGAATAGATATCTATAAGGTTGCATATATAACTCCTAAAATAAACCCATACTAATGCAAAAGTGATAAATATTTTTATCAAAAAATAAAATAAATATAGATGCTTCACCCATGAACCTCCAAAATCTATAAAACATGCATGAAACTTATCATCTAGTTTCAATATATTCTTCTTTTCTTGAACATCTATCTATCTATGAAATATATTTATATAGAAGAACTGAGAGATAATATCACACTGAATATTATTCCACAATCATGATGTAAAATGGGGATCCCTGTCAGAGATGATTATTCTCGAAATAACTTGATGTTGAAAATTTCCTCCATATATAGCCTTGATAAAGGATCAACCACACACAACTCATTAAACATATACAAATGTGTCTAATTTTGTAAATAATAAACATGAATTAAACATGCATAAAAAATATATTGATACCATGGTTTAATTATTATATCCCCCAAAATTGTCGTATAACCCATGAAACAAAATATTTAGTGTCATAGATATTAGAAACCCAAAAACAATTATTTCAAATGATATAAATATTTCTCTATAATATGAATCCACTCTTAGACAATCCATAGGAAAAAATTATTTTTAAAACCCGAGGAATGATTAAACATAATAATGAGTGAGTTCAATTGATGAGTAAGGTATAACATAACAATGAACATAATGGTTAGATTATAAATTCCTGGAAAACCATGAATAATGAAAAATATCTAATTTAAAATAAATAAATAAATAAGTGTTAACCATGTGAATAAAATATATCCACAACATCTCAAATAAGAACACTTTTACCGTGGCACCAAAAAATAAATCATAAAGCGTATAAGATGATCCATAGAATGTACAAAAGAAAGAGACACCGTCATAAATATTGGATTTAATATCATTGTAAACATAGATACACATAAAACTATTAACATGTAAAATTGTGAGTACAGTTAAATTACATGAAACCCACATTCTATGAACTTAGATAGTCACTAAAATATTCACACAAAAAATGTGAGTAAATCTAAACACTATCATACTCACCCTCTGTGAACCTAGATATTTACTAAATAGTGAATATATCATTTATAAATTAAGAGGTATAATCCATTACCAAACAAATTTGAGGGATATATTGGTGTAATCTCTATTTATGTGAATAATTTTTTGTTGCACTTGAAAAAGAATCAATACGTCATGAAATAACTAATAGAAAGAATTTTCTTCATGACATTATCAAATGGTTTCTCAAAAAATAGATTTAAAAATAAAATAAAAGTATACCAAAACGAATTAATCAAAATGATATAAACTATAAGGGAAGAAAAATATTTAATCATAAAACCCAACTCTATTGTGGATAGATCATTTTATGATAACAAAATGAAAATCCTGAAAATGTATTTTTGAAAACATTTAATATTCCTTATTATAAATGTAATAGTTGTGAATCTCTTTTCAATAAAAGTCCTTCATTTTTAAAATAATAAAAAAGGAAATTTTTAGTATAAAAGTATTTGGATCAAAAAATCCATTTACCTAGAAATAATAAGATATAATCCATCAGAATTTAATGTTTTGAAAAAACAAAGTTCATTGATAAATTGTATAACTCAAAGAAATGACTTTGAGTTACCAAGTTCCTTACCATTACCCTTTATTTCCATGGAAGTGATTTATCCTACTATATGATAAAGATAAAAATCATAATTAGATATTTTATAACCTCATGAAAATAAATTTCCATTTATAATCTTCATTAATACTAATTATCCTTATGTTCTAGATAGTTTTTATCTCTTTATAATATCAAGAGCTAATAATCTTGACCGTTTTGAATTGGGTTTGATAAAGTGGTATTGATCTTATTTTTTCTCCAAAATATCATCATTTAAAGACCATTAAATGAAATAGAATTTATGTTTTATAATTAATTACAATATTATGATTCCATTACATTGGATTTTTTGTTTTGTTCTTTGAGAATAAAAAGGATTATGAACTGGTTTTGTATAATTTACTGAAACCGATGAATTAACTAATAATGAGAATTATTTTTTGTGTTATTAATAAAGAACCATATAAAAAAAATATATTAATTATAAATATAATATAAACTTATCAAATATAAACTAAAAATATCCATATTTTTAAGTGAATAAAAACATAACACATTTATTCATAGAGGAGGTAGTATGTATAATGCACGATTTATGTTTTTATTTTTTTAATGGAAAAGAGGAGGGTGGTTAATTCTTGTACCATAATTAAAATAACACAACAGTATAATGATGATACATATGATATCATTTTAGTGTGGTGGAATGAAATTTGGGGAATAAGAAAAGCACATAACGAAATTGAAAGGAGAAAGAGAGGTTAGAAATGTATACCTCATTTCATGGATTCTCTCCATTGTAAAGAGAATTAAACCATTAGGGAGGGTGGTGTTTTGAGAATAAAAGAACCTGTTTAAAGTTTAAAGGTGTGTGGATGAGAGGGTTGGTAATATTTTGGTCCAAAATTAACAAGTTTTTGTGTGATTGGAAGTGATCAAAGGAGTTCCCTTTTTATAAGTGAAGGGAGTGACATTTTTGTAAATATCCAAAACTATTCCATAATAGGAAGCAACTGTCAAGGAAAGTGGATCCAAAATTGATAAATAAAGGATTTTAAGGGATATAAGGTCTACCCATACCACCAAAATTCTGATAGAAGTATGTTTTGAACATGATAGGCCATTTTCCTCTAAGGATACTTAAGTTTACAATTTTAGTTTTCACCATGGTAATAAGTTTTTACGTATGTAATTTATCCTTTAAGCCTAAAAATAAAATGGTCAATATTTTATAATGTATATAAAATAATTAAAAATTTGAAATATAATTTTTTTTTCAATTTTTAAAAGTGCTAGAAATTAATTTTAAAATAATTAATGTATTATGTATTAAAAAAATTATTTTTAGAAAAACAGAACCTATATCTTAACATGTCAAATATTGGTTTATAAATTTAAAAAAAAAATCAAAAATGATAAACTAATATATATATATATATATTTGGTTTTATAAAAACATTTCATAAATTTAAAATTCATACTTACATACTATTAATTTCATAAAGTCACATTATTTGTATAAATAGTATTCTTCACTACTCCCCTAAAAATCAATATTTTCAAAAAATATAAAAAATTTATCATAAGTTAATATGACCATGATAAATAAAAAAATTATATTTATTATTTAAAATGGACATCCTGTAATTTATAAATTTTATTTTTAATTAAAAATATAAGATAGAGTAGAAAATTATTTTTTATAGTTAAGAGACTTTTGAAATATTATATATCCTTATTCTTATTTCCTATATATTAATAATAAACTAGTTTAAATCCTTCATTTACATCAAAAAATATTATTTATTAAAAGAAGTGAATTTTATAAAAAAAACTCCATTAGTTTCTTAGATGCACCATTTGAGTCAATATTTAAAGTGAACTTTATTTTGTTTATTTGTACAAATATAAATATAAATATAAATATAAATCAAAATATAAATATAAATTGAAATAGAAATAGAAACATAAATATAAGTATAAACATAACTATATATATAAATATAAATATAAATATAAATATAAATATAAATATAAATATAAATATAAATATAAATATAAATATAAATATAAATATAAATATAAATATAAATATAAATATAAATATAAATATAAATATAAATATAAATATAAATATAAATATAAATATAAATATAAATATAAATATAAATATAAATATAAATATAAATATAAATATAAATATAAATATAAATATAAATATAAATATAAATATAAATATAAATATAAATATAAATATAAATATAAATATAAATATAAATATAAATATAAATATAAATATAAATATAAATATAAATATAAATATAAATATAAATATAAATATAAATATAACTATCACTATCACTATAAATAGAAATAGAAATAGAAATAGAAATAGAAATAGAAATAGAAATAGAAATAGAAATAGAAATATAAATATAAATAGAAAGAGAAAGAAAAATAGAAATAGAAATAGAAATGGAAATAAAAATAGAAATATAATATAAATATCAATATCAATAAAAAAAAATAAAAAAAATAAAAATAAAAATAAAAATAAAACTAAAAATAAAAATGTAAATATAAATATAAATATAAATATAAATATAAATATGAATATAAATATAAATATAAATATAAATATAAATATAAATATAAATATAAATATAAATATAAATATAAATATAAATATAAATATAAATATAAATATAAATATAAATATAAATATAAATATAAATATAAATATAAATATAAATATAAATATAAATATAAATATAAATATAAATATAAATATAAATATAAATATAAATATAAATATAAATATAAATATAAATATAAATATAAATATAAATATAAATATAAATATAAATATAAATATAAATATAAATATAAATATAAATATAAATATAAATATAAATATAAATATAACTATCACTATAAATATAAATATAAATATATATCCATAATTCTGTTACCATTGTTTATACTAGAAAATTATATGTCTACCATTCAATGGTCCATATTGTTTTGGTTCTAGTTTTTCACGTGGATCAAACCATTAAACATGGAATTTATTTAAGGAGGAAAAACATAGGCCTTTATATTATACCCTCTTAAAATTAATACAATTCTTGAAATTCTATTACAAGGAAGAAAACAAGTTCGGGTACTTTTATCTCATCACATTCTTAGGTTCATACATAGCCTCCACAAACTTATTATTTATCCATATAACTTTGACCAAATTAGTGGTATTATTCCACAAAATCACATATCTTCGATCAATAAATTCGATTGGTTATTAGTAATATGAGATATCATGTTCCATTTTCATGGCTTCTTAGATTAGAACATCTGAAGGGTCAAATATTTACTTTCTCAAAAGGGATACATGGAGCATATTGTGTACTTAGGAGAAGTGTGGAGGATGTGTTAAGTGATAAGAAAATAACCCAACATGATAAGGGATCTCGAACGGCCTGATGTATCTTGGGATCATCTTCCATTTCTTCTAAAATATCATAACTTGCTTCCATAGATATATTAGAAGGAGCACTGTGTCACAAACTTTGAACCCTAGATCTCATCAAATATTATCTACATAACTCTTTTGTTTACTATCTTCCACTTTTATATATAACTGAATGGTTTGAAACTTATATTTCATTTTATAGAAAAGATAAGGAACTATCCACTTCCTATCTCCAAGTTCATTCCAACATGTTTGAGACCTACATATCTTTGCATACATAGCCAAATAAGATGTGATATGAATGGTATAATGGAATTTTTTATTATATGATAACTCTTACAGGGGGAGTTAATGATCCAAAATTGCATGTAAATCCATCAAAAAAATCACAACAAATCCTATAGTGAAACATCCCAACATGGGTAGTACACACCAGTTCTTCGAGCTAGTTTTCTACATAACCTCAATTTCACCTTATGATACACTAGAGGATGTAGACTAGAAACAAGAGTCTAATATATTTCTTGGGGGGATTTTACCCTCTTTATAAATGTTGAACTATAGTAGAAATTAATTATAATAACCAAAATATATAACAATAACCAGAATGATACCAATATCTCAAGTTGAACAAAACCAGGTATACAATATCCAAAACTAAACAGTAGATATCTCATTCATATGCATGTAAAGTTTCAATATGAAAAGCCCAGAAATAAATAAATACTCTGAAAAATTCCAAGTGGGTCCCATCACAATGTTTAGTTCCCTTATCCAAGCTCCACCCATATCATCCATCTAACATAGGGGCCTTTCCCTCAACCTATCATTAATCCATGAAATCTATTCGAGTACCTATCATGTAGCCCTTGTAGGGTGTGAGTACAACTCAGTGTTCCACCACCACGAACGTCTATAATAATATCTAGGAAAAATAAGGTATGAATTTTTATAAATAATAAATACCAAAAATAACATAAATAGTTATTTTTCTTCAATTAATATTTATTTAACCACCTAAACCCCTCAAGTTATTGAGGACGCCCAAACTCTCATTACCAACCTTAGCCCTTTCTAGAGTATGAACCATCTGTAAGGGATATCATTTATCTAAATTCCACTATTACCACTCATCATCTCAATTCACATATGAATTCCATTGCTACCATTTATTGTCTCAATTAACAAATGAATTCCATTATTACCATTAATCATCTAAATACACATATAAATTCCATTGTTACAATTCATCATCTCAATTCGTATAAGAATGTCGTTGTTACCATTCATCATCTCAATTCAAATATGAATTCCATTATTATGATTCATCTTCTCTATTCATATATGAATTCCATTTTTACAATTGATCAAATCAAATTCACATATGTCACGATATCATAATATCACATATATCACAATACCATATTAACATATATATCACAATAACACAATTAATTAATTCACCAATTAATTAATCCAACCCAAAAATTTCATATTCATATCATTCCACTAATTAATTCAACATTTAATTAATCACACCTACTACATTAATTAATTATTCAATTAATTAATCACATCAATTCAATTAATTAATTCAATAATATATTAATAAAAAAATTCCATTAATTATTTCAGTAATTTATTAGTATAATTCTACAAACCCAATATACCCAAAATTAATTCAATAATTAATTAATTCAATTCTTTCAATTCAATATCCCCAATTTAATGATCTATTAATTAATTACTTTACCAGTTGATTTAATTCAATTTAAGAAAATTTATCCTTTTTCATGAAATAGTAATTTTACAATTACATATTGAAAATTGGAATTAATAAATATAGATTTGAATTATACAACACCTACCTCAATTCATTAAAAAGTGATCACCCAATGAATATCTCCAATTCAAGTGTAATAACCCTAATCACAATGAAGATTGAGATCTTGTTTTAATTAATATGTCTAATATTTAAATTGATTCGGTATAATAAATACTAGATCTTAATTCATCACAAACAAAAGAAAACATACCATCAAGTATGATAGTACAATTAGAAGGATATAAAAACCAATCAGGATGAGGATCACTTACCGAGAGAGGTGGAGATATTCAATATGATATTAAAATTGTAAATAAGAGGGGTTATAAGGGATTGTAATTCATTTGGGTTACTCTAAAAATGATAAGATATTGCTTTGTCTATTGCTTTGTCTAAGTTAGGGTTGATTTGGGTGAGCTTATGTGGTTCAAGTAATTTCAAATCTAATTTCAGGGTTAACATAAAAGCTACACACGACTTCATGGGTAGGGGTGCATAGATTTCCAAACCATGCACCCTAATTCCATCCCTCGTCTTGTGGGGTGGGCATGAATATTTTATCATTATATGGAAAATGGTTCGACAAACCATGAACTAGTAGTGCGAATCAATTCTATTTGGATTCACACGATTTTCTAGTCTAGGGCACACATTTTGGGAAAATCGTGTGTCAACCGTGAACTAACTGTCTTCCATCAAAAATTCAAAATTATTACCCAAACAAATCCCATGGTACAAAAAAAAGTACTCAAAACAAGGTAAAAGAATACCTGAAAAAAATCCTAGGACATATCCAAAAACGATCAGGTTCTTACAATCTCCCCACTTTATAAGAGCTCTTCCTCAAGCTATACTCTGAAGAATATCTAAGTTTCCAATTCAAAAATATTGGGCTACTAATCTCGCAAATCTGTTTCCCTCTCACATGTTTTCTTCTACACACACCCTTGTTTCCACGATACATGAACTATCAACATGGCCCTTCCCAACTACACATTCCCACTATGATCCAACAAACATATCAGATGTTCCTCAAAGTACATGTCATCATCAAGATCGACATCATCCACATCAATCACATGATAAGTTTTAGGGTGGTGCCACAAAATTTATGATGGATGGAAACATCATTCATATCACTATATCTCTATGGAAGATCTAATCAGTCACCAACTCGACACTCTCTACAATCTCAAAAAAGTCTAGAAAACCTGGGTTCTGATATAACTTGTATCTATATCCTCTGTTCACCAAATCTTGGAGACACTCGAAGGAATACTCAATCACCAAATTTAAACTATAGGATTCATCAATGTATATTAGTATAGGAACTCAATGTACTCTGGTCTGTATCCATACACCTATAAATCAACTAAAACTACTCTAACATCTTCTATATGAGACTCAGTCACAACAATTCAGACTCACTTGCCTCTATTCATCGTATAAGTGATCTACACGGCCTACCATAAATATACTCCTATGGTTCTATTTGAATAGTTTCCAAAAAACTTTTTTACAGGGGAACTCCACCAATGATAGGTTCTTCTCCTAAGATCCACTGAAGTCTAGCACCCATGCTTGAAGCATATCCTCAAGTACCTGTATAGTACATTCTGACTGCCCATATATCTATGGGTTGAAATACAAACTCAGTAAAAGCAGTGTACCAAGTAAATTATTCAATCCCTAGAAGATATGCAAAGTAAACCATGATTCATGGTCCCAAAAAATGGTATGGGGATCCCCATATAGATGGTCTATCTCAGCAACGTACAAGTCTACCAATTGCTCCCCTGAGAAAGTCTCATGTATATGAAAGAAATGTGATACTTTCATCAGTTAGTGAACAACCACCGAAATATCATCATTATTTTAATGAGTTCTTATAATGACCACCACAAAGTCTATTATAACATTATCCCACTTCCATTATAGAATAGGAAATGATTGTAGTATATCACGGGGTCATTGATGATCGTCCTTTTACTATTGAAATTTGTAGAATCATGTAAAGAACCCTGCTATCGTTGAATTCATGGTCTACCTACAAAACATTCAACTTATTTAAAAATACATTTTGGTAACACATGGTTGTACTTCCCACTTTGAGCCACTTTGAGGTGTGAAATTCACCCATCAGCTCCTCCCACAATATCATAGGAACAACATGCTAATTACAAACAAAAAAGAACTCTTATTTATCTATATTCCAATCTGAAGCTGACTCCTGACCATTAAGGATTTCTCTTAAGGCCAAACATTACTAATACTTATATTTTCTATGCATTATCTATCTCAGAATTATGGAATCTAATAAAACTGATATGAGAGTCATATGCCCCAGAATCTTATGAACCATAACATGCATCTCATCCAGTAAATTCGTCATCGTCCACTCAGCACTAGACTCATTAAATGCATGATTTTGAGTATACCTTGTTAATGCGTCAACAACAATGTTGCCCTTTATGAGCGTATATCCTAGATCAAACTCACCTAGAATCTTATACTCAACACACCTATGCTATCTATTATTTAAATATCTATGTTAAAATATATACTATAATATATTATGATCAGTATACAAATTAAACTTCTCACCCAATAGATAATGAGACCAACACCTCAAATCATATACTACTGCAGCCAACTTGAGGTTGTGTGTAGTGTAGTTATGTTTATTTAGACTCAACTTATGATAACATATGCCACAAATCGATCTCCCTACATCAACACTTCTCCCAGACCTATCATTGGAGAATCACAAAAAATGGTATAATCCTCAGCTAGATCATGTAGAATCAAGATGACTATCAATTTGAAGTGATTATTTAACTCTTGGAAGGAACTCTCAAAAAAATCCTGGATAAATCAATGATGATATTCATATAACCCTAGAAATCTATGGATATAAAAAAAATTGGGATGCTTACAAGATAAAACTTACTTAACATTATTTGAGTCCACCAAAACATCTTCCTCTAAGATGATGTGACCCAAGAAGAGTACATGATCAATCCAAATCTAACACTTGGATATTTTGGAGTATATAAAATTCTCTCCTAGTGTACATAGGATGATGTAAAGATGTTGGGAATAATCATCAGGTGTCTTGGAGTAGACAGAGATGTCATCAGAAAACCCAACCACAAAATTTCCAAGTATGGATGGAATATTCTTTTCATCCAGGCCATAGAAACTGTTTGTGCGCTTGTTTAACCAAATGAAATTAAAAAGAACTCATAAAGGCTAGACCTATTTTTGAATGTATCCCTTGGTATATCAAAATGTTGAACTATCAACAGATGATACCCTGATCTCTAATAAATCATTGAGAAGATGCAATATCCCCACAATTGGTAAAATATATCATTTATATGGGAAAGTGGATACCTATTATTCATATTAATCCATCTCATATTCCAATAATCAACACATAAGTTCAAGGTTCCTTCATACTTTTGAAAAAAACAAAACTGGATAACCCTAAGGTGACATAATTTGCTAGACAAACCCATTATCCAAGAACTCTTCAATATTATTCATGATCTCTTGACGCTTCATTAGTTCCATTCTATTTGGTGGAATAGAAACTAGATCATCCTCCAACATAAGCTCAATAATAAATTCAAAATCTCTCTCAGTTGGATGTCCTGGGAAGTATTTATGAAATACACCCGGAAACCTATCAACTACGGGTGAGAAAAAATATTCTTTAAACATCAATTATCCAGCAACATACTAGATACCAAGGTGGTGATATCCTCGAGTTTCTAATGATATATCCTTGAATGACCTATTTGGATATCCCATTCTTCTTGGTGAATATAGTTTTCACCTTTGGGAGACTTTAAAGTCACTCTCCTGCAGTAATAATTTTTGTTGGATCTTTATTTTATTAACCAATCAATATGAAAAATTAGGATAAATAATGAAACTTCAAGTATGTAAAGATCCCCTAGAAATTGATAATCCCAAATCATGATAGAACACCGTTTTCACAAATAGATGTCTATCGAGTGTAGTAAAAAGGTGTTTCTATCATCCACACCCCATTCAAGAACTCCACCTCTGGGATCAAACCTTTCACAACTTCTGAAAAAATAACGGAATGAGAGGAAACATTATAAAATAAAGAACTTGATAGATAATAATTCAAAAGAATAGTACCTCTTACTATTGACAGTCCAACATTGCTATCCAAAAGTGTAGGATAAATGACATTTAACAGACCTACCCCTCTTCCTTGGGATGCAAACTGGGTCCTCTAAGATGCACAAATATACTGATATAGGTGATATTTACTTGAATCTATACATCCACTACCTCTACCACCATGTCCAATAGAACTATAACTACAATATTAGTATAGTGTAGAAGATCCCCTTCCCATACTATGGTTCTTCTATCTCCCCCCACCACTACCCATATATCCCTGTTTACTATTGAACTTTTATAGATATCACATAATTCCCAAAGATTGAAACTCTACTAGTGGTCAGGGATGATGCCTAAGATAGTGTCTTGGCATGCCAAATTGGTGACAGACAATCCAGGTAAGTTCCAAATCAACTTATCCTCCCCTTTACACTCTTCCTGATAGCCCCACTAGCTAAAAATATCATTGGGACACTTCTCAATCTCAAAATAAATACATCCTGATCATCTAAAACGAAACCATATATTTTGAATTTGAATCCTCCCTTAGGTTATCTATAGGTATGATATCATGATCCACCACATTAGAAAACCTCTTTAACTGAAATAAGTTAACTTGAGGCATAAAATCACATTTAAGGTCATCCTGGAAATGAGTTATCGTAGTTGTCTCATCTCCTTCCAGTGTGGGAGAAAAGAATGAAAATTCTATAAATTGAACAACATTGTCCATCATAGGCTTACTCCCATGACTCAACCACATGAATTCAGATGATCAATCTCGTTTCATCATCTATAGATAAAAGATCTCTAGGAACGTATCCAAAAAGTCATTCTTATCCATCCCATCTACCTTCACTATCTAATCCAGAACCTACCATGAGTGATTAGCTGATCCTCGTAACATATAAGCATCCAATTTGAACCTATCCTCAGTAGATGTTTCTAAATTATTTATTATTATATATGGTCTCATTCTGTAGCTATAATCCCTCAGTTCCACCCTCTCTGGAAAATATCACAGGGTGTTGCAACTAAAACTATTTAATAATATCATAAATTCACTTCACAACCTTCCCTAGTACTCTATCCACAAATTTTATAAACTGAGAATTTATTTTATAGATACAGTATCTAACTTCCTCACCTGGAACTACATGTGACTCAGGTTCCACTACTAGATAAGTATATCTATCCATGTCGTCTTGTCATTCTCTCAAAAAGTGTCATCATAGAGGCATATCTAGATAATACCAAAAAATGAATCCTTGGACACAGAATGAAAATTTAACACATTAAACAAGAGGGTATTTACATAAATAAATTAAAATTAACTTCCCAATCCTCTCAACATGTTCAAAACCACGGCGTTATCACTACACCTAACCATCCAACATATAGGTCATCGTTAATAAAGGGTAAAATAATTTTCAAATTCAAGATTATTATTATAAATCCATCCATTAACATTTTTCATCATTTTATTTAAATTTCATATCACACATCATTTTCAATTTTACATTAGGAACCTTTTTCAATAAAATTCACACAAGCAAGGGAAAAATGATTAATTTCAAAAACTTACCCCAAACCTATTTTCCCATGGATACCTAAAATGATGCATCTCAAAAAATATTCCTGACTATCTATAATGATGCATGCGTACTCAACTATCGTACTATACTGAGGATAGTGTCAGATATTATAAAATCTCAAAAATATTAATCAAATCACACAACAAGTGCATCACTCGAGTTAAAATAGCATCCACTGTAACAACACACTTCAATAACAACAATCCCACATTGGGTACTTGGCTTTTATCCTCCTATATAGGATAGCTAATCCCATGCCTGAGATCTTAACCAATTCCTGACCCATCCTATTCTCCTATATAACTTTCCCAAATTTTAAGATAAAAGGAAATAATAGAAACCACCTTGGATACCACTTTGTAACATCCCAAACCAGATTTCACACACTAGTTCCACAAGATAGTTCGCTACATGACCTCAAGTGGGACTTTCCATATACTGAAGGTTTCTAAAAAGTAGTAAGGGTGTAATATCAATCTTGTAGAGACTATAACCTCTCCATAAAAGTAAAATAAAAATGAAAATAAATTATAATAGATAAAATATATAATCATAATAAAAACGATACAAAAATCTCATGTTGAACAAAACAGGAAAGCCAATATCCAAAACTTAACAGTAGATATTTTACGCTAACACATGTCAAGTTTTGATAAAAAACCCCCAAAAGAAATAAATACACTAATGACTACCAAGCAGTTTCTGACACCATGTACAAATACCTCATCCATGTTCCATCCCATATTAGATATCTAATATAGGGAACTTACATTTGACATGTCCAACAACTATGAAATATATTCAGGTACTGACCAGGTATCCTGAGTTGGGTGTTATTACAACTCAATAGGATACCACCAACAATTTCTAAAACAAAATGTAGTAAAAATAGTATATGAAATTGTATAATGAATAAATACAAAAAATAAAGTAATTAGTTACACTAATTCCATTACTCTTTATTTATCCATGTAAACCCCTATGTTCCTGAGGACACCCGAAATCTCATTACCTGCATCGGCCATTTTCATAGTCTGAACTATCAATGAGGGATATCGTATATCTAAACTCCACTATTACTCTTCATAATCTCAATTCAAATATTTAATCTTTGTTACCATTGATCGTATCAATTAATATATGAATTAAATTGTTACCATTCATTCTCTCAATTTACACATGAATTCTATTTTTTTCATTGTTTCCATTCATCATATCAATTCAAATATGAATAACATTGTTACCATTCATCATCTCAATTAACATATATCAAAATATTACAATATGAAAATATCACATATACCACAATATCACAATAACAAAATAACACAAATAATAAATTCACCAATTAGTTAATCAGTCAAAACAATTTCATATTCATATCATTACATTAATTATTTCAAAAAATAATTAAATAGATCAAATCCATTAATTAATTCATCAATAAAATTTATTAATTAAGAAATTATTTAATCACATAAATCCCATAAATTAATTCAATAACTAATTAATCAAATTATACAAACCCAACATACCCACAATTAATTCAAAAATTAATTATTTCAAGTCAGTCAATTATATGTTTTTAATTCCACGATACCTCAATTAATTAACATACCAATTTAATTAATTCATTTTAAGACACCTAATTTCTAATCATGCAATAGATAATATACAATTATATACAAAAAATTAGAATCAATACATTGAGATTTGAATTATTTACCACCTATATCAATTTTTTAGGAGCGATCTCCCAACGGATATGCAAAATTTAGGAAGAATAACACTAATCATAATAAATAATGAGATCTTGTTTCAATTATGAGATCTTAGATTTAATCAGATTATATCCTATAAAACCTATATCTAGATCCATCACAAATAGAGTAAGACATCACTTCAAGGATGATATAAGAATGAGAATGTGACAAAAAACCAGTCAGGAAGAGTATCACTTACCGGAAGAGGTGAATAAGTACAATTTGAGAATCCCATCATGAAGAAAATTAGTTGAAAGGGAATGGAATTAATTCGAGAGCCTCAAAAAATTAGTAAAAATGACTTGGTCCAAGTTAGGGTTTATCTGGGTGAGTTTTGAGGGTTTGAGTAATTTTAAATCTAATTTTCGGGTTAATTAATGATCTGCACATGGTTTCTTGGGAAGGGGTAAATGGATTTCCAAACTATTCTCATTAAACATGTGCCTCTTCTAGGGGTTGTGGGGAGGTGCATGGTTTATCCTCACTGGGTGCAACAATTGAAAAACTATGCACCAGCTGCGTGAATTCTATTTGTTTGGGTTCACACAGTTTGCTAGGCAGAGGTGCATAGTTTGGTAAAATTGTAGGTATGACATTGCACTGTGCTGTTGGGCCATGTTCATGGGATAATTTTTCTTGGAACATCATGCTATGTAATGAGTCTACCTCTCCCCAGATATAATGATGGATTTTCTTCCATAATATAAAGAGGCTTCAACCACATTTAAAAAAAAACACAAAAGTAGGTCGAGGAAATCTCCAAAAAAGGTCAAGATATTTATTATAGAGTTTTAATTATCCTTACCACATGAAAATATTTATAATTATTATATGAAATTATAAAGCATGTCAGTATCTCTAAACATTTTTAATGACTTCTACAGAACCTCAAGGTAAACCTCAAATACTAATAAGATACAATTGATAGTGTTAATCCATGTATACCTCTCAAGCATGAACCACCCCACCAAAAAAGAATATCACATTTCAAAATTAGGAACACCTTAATCATGTTTGTATAGAATCAAAAATCTCAACTTTATTGAAGGAATAGGCCTCAAAACTACTCAAGATACTAATCCTACATCTATAAATCATGCTCTCACATACACTCCTCCAATACACTATGTCTCTATAGGGTAAAAACAAAAGGAATGAAATTCCTACACAACACCTTCATCCTTAGATCATGGATTACAATAGGACACTCCATGAACATCACATTATACTTAATATATAACTTTATATAATAAATAAATTAAGATTTATTATAAAGATATCGATTAATCTTTGATATAAGAAAAACATCAAGAAACATCTCCATAAATAGACAAAGTTCCAAAAGATATTACCCCATAATGACATGATCTAATACCTCAAAAGTATAAACTATACCAGGAGAAATCTTACTCACATTTCCTAGGCTTTACTAACTATGATTGGTATAATCCTTCAAGAAGATATGATTCCCAACGTCAAACATTAGAGCCCTCCTCCTCTAATCTACATATGAATTTGGATTGTTTAGATGCGCCTTAATCCTATTGTGAATCACCCACACATGAACATCCTAGCCTTGGACCCTTAGAGCACATATCTATAAGGTTTCATATATAACTCCTAAAATAAACCCATACTAATGCAAAAGTGATAGATATTTTTATCAAAAAATAAAATAAATGTAGATGCTTCACCCATGAACCTCCAAAATCTATAAAACATGCATGAAACATATCCTCTACTGTCAATATATTCTTCTTTTCTTAAACATCTATCAATGTATGAAATATATTTATATAGAAGAACTGATAGATAATATCACACTGAATATTATTCTACAATCATGATGTAAAATTGGGATCCCTATTAGAGATAATTATTCTCAAAATAACATGATGTTGAAAAATTTCCTCCATATATAGCCTTAAGGAAGGATCAACCACACTTAACTCATTAAAAATATAAAAATGTGTCTAATTTTGTAAATAAGAAACCTACGTTAAACATGCATAAATAATATATTGATATCGTGGTTTAATTATTATATCCCACAAAATTGTCGTATAACCCATGTAACAAAATATTTAGTGTCATAGATTTTAGAAACCCAAAAACAATTATTTCACTTGATATAAATATTTCTCTATAATATGAATCCACTCTTAGACAATCCATAGGAAAAAATTATTTTTAAATCCTGAGGAATGATTAAACATAATAATGAGTGAGTTCAATTGATGAGTAAGGGATAACATAACAATGACCATAATGGTTAGATTATAAATGCCTGAAAAAACATGAATAATGAAAAATATCTAATTTAAAATAAATAAATAAATAAGTGTTAACCATGTGAATAAAATATATCTATAACATCTCAAATAAGAACACTTTTACCATGGCACCAAAAAATAAATCATAAAGCGTATAACATGATCCATAAAATGTACAAAAGAAAGAGACACCGTCATAAATATTGGATTTACTATCATTGAAAACATAGATACACATAAAAATATTCACATGTAAAATTGTGAGTACAGTTAAATTACATGAAACCCACATTCTATGAACTTTGATAGTCACTAACATATTCACACAAAAAATGTGAGTAAATCTAAACACTATCATACTCACCCTTTGTAAACCTAGATAATTACTAAATAGTGAATATATAATTTCTATATCAAGAGGTATAATCCATTACCAAATAAATTTGAGGGATATATTGGTGTAATCTCTATTTATGTGAATAATGTTTTGTTGCACTTGAAAAAGAATCAATAAGTCATGAAATAACTAATAGAAAGAATTTTCTTCATGACATTATCAAATGGTTTCTCAGAAAATAAATTTAAAAATAAAATAAAAGTATACCAAAACGAATTAATCAAAATGATATAAACTATGAGGGAAGAAAAATATTGAATCAGAAAACCGAACTCTATTGTGGATAGATCATTTTATGATAACAAAATGAAAATCCTGAAAATGTATTTTTGAAAACATTTTATATTCCTTATTATAAATGTCATAGTTGTGAATCTATTTTCAATAAAAGTCCTTCATTTTTTAAATAATAGAAAAGGAAACTTTTAATGGAAAAGTATTTGGATCAAAAAATCCATTTTCCTAGAAATAAGAAGATATTATCCATCAAAATTTAATGTTCTGAAACAAAAAAGTTCATTGATAAATTGTATAACTCAAAAAAATGACTTTGAGTTACCTAGTTCCTCACCATTACCCTTGATTTCCATAGAAGTGATTTATCCTGCTATATGATTTAGATAAAAATCTTAATTAGCTATTTTATAACCTCATGAAAATAAATTTCCATTTATAATCTTCATTAATACTAATTCTCCTTATGTTCTAAATAGTTTTTATCTCTTTATAATATCAAGAGCTAATAATCTTGACCGTTTTGAATTGGGTTTGATAAAGTGGTATTGATCGTATTTTTTCTCCAAAATATCATCATTTAAAGACTATTAAATGAAATAGAATTTATTTTTTATAATTAATTACAATATTATGATTCCATTACATTGGATTTTTTTGTTGTGTTCCTTGATAATAAAAAGGATTATGAACTGGTTTTGGATAATTTACTGATACCAATGAATTAACTAATAATGAGAATTATTTTTTGTGTTATTAATAAAGAACCATATAAAAAATATATATTAATTATAAATATAATATATACTTATCAAATATAAACTAAAAATATCCATATTTTTAAGTGAATTAAAACATAACACATTTATTCATAGAGGTGGTAGTATGTATAATGTACGATTTATGTTTTCATTTTTTTAATGGAAAAGAGGAGGGTGGTTAATTCTTGTACCATAATTAATGTAACACAACAGTATAATGATGATACATATGATATCATTTTAGTGTGGTGGAATAAAATTTGAGGAATAAGAAAAGCACATAACAAAATTGAAAGGAGAAAGAGAGGTTAGAAATGTATACCTCATTTCTTGGATTATCTCCATTGTAAAGAGAATTAAACCATTAGGGAGGGTGGTGTTTTGAGAATAAAAGAACCTATTTAAAGTTTAAAGGTGTGTGGATGAGAGGGTTGGTAATATTTTGGTCCAAAATTAACAAGTTTTTGTGTGATTGGAAGTGATCAAAGGAGTTCCCTTTTTATAAGTGAAGGGAGTGACATTTTTGTAAATATCCAAAACTATTCCATAATAGGAAGCAACTGTCAAGGAAAGTGGATCCAAAATTGATAAATAAAGGATTTTAAGGGATATAAGGTCTACCCATACCACCAAAATTCTGATAGAAGTATGTTTTGAACATGACAGGCCATTTTCCTCTAAGGTTACTTAAGTTTACAATTTTAGTTTTCACCATGGTAATAAGTTTTTACCTATGTAAGTTATCCTTTAAGCCTAAAAATAAAATTGTCAATATTTTATAATTTATATAAAATAATTAAAAACTTGAAATATAATTTTATTTCAATTTTTAAAAGTGCTAGAAATTAATTTTAAAATATTTAATGTATTATGTATTAAAAAAATTATTTTTAGAAAAACAGAACCTATATCTTAACATGTCAAATATTGGTTTATAAATTTAAAATAATTAAAAATGATAAACTACAATATATATATATATATTTGGTTTTATAAAAATATTCCATAAATTTAAAATTCATACTTACATACTATTAATTTCATAAAGTCACATTATTTGTATAAATAGTATTCTTCACTACTCCCCTAAAAATCAATATTTTCAGAAAATATAAAAACATTATCATAAGTTAATATGACCATGATAAATAAAAAAATTCTATTTATTATTTAAAATGGACAGCCTGCAATTTATAAATTTTATTTTTAATTAAAAATATAAGATATAGTAGAAAATTAATATTTATAGTTAAGAGACTTTTGAAATATTATATATCCTTATTCTTATTTCCTATATATTAATAATAAACTAGTTTAAATCCTTTATTTACATCAAAAAATATTATTGATTAAAAGAAGTGAATTTTATAAAAAAAACTCCATTAGTTTCTTAGATGCACCATTTGAGTCAATATTTAAAGTGAACTTTATTTTGTTTATTTGTACAAATATAAATATAAATATAAATATAAATCAAAATATAAATATAAATTGAAATAGAAATAGAAACATAAATATAAGTATAAACATAACTATATATATAAATATAAATATAAATATAAATATAAATATAAATATAAATATAAATATAAATATAAATATAAATATAAATATAAATATAAATATAAATATAAATATAAATATAAATATAAATATAAATATAAATATAAATATAAATATAAATATAAATATAAATATAAATATAAATATAAATATAAATATAAATATAAATATAAATATAAATATAAATATAAATATAAATATAAATATAAATATAAATATAAATATAAATATAAATATAAATATAAATATAAATATAAATATAAATATAAATATAAATATAACTATAAATATAAATATAAATATAAATATAAATATAAATATAAATATAAATATAAATATAAATATAAATATAAATATAAATATAAATATAAATATAAATATAAATATAAATATAAATATAAATATAAATATAAATATAAATATAAATATAAATATAAATATAAATATAAATATAAATATAAATATAAATATAAATATAAATATAAATATAAATATAAATATAAATATAAATATAAATATAAATATAAATATAAATATAAATATAAATATAAATATAAATATAAATATAAATATAAATATAAATATAAATATAAATATAAATATATATATATATATAAATATAAATATAAATATAACTATCACTATAAATAGATATAGAAATAGAAATAGAAAAAGAAATAGAAATAGAAATAGAAATAGAAATAGAAATATAAATATAAATAGAAAGAGAAAGAGAAATTGAAATAGAAATAGAAATGGAAATAAAAATAGAAATATAATATAAATATCAATATCAATAAAAAAAATAAAAATAAAAATAAAAATAAAAATAAAAATAAAAAATAAAAAAATAAAAAAAAAATAAAAAAAAAATAAAAAAAATAAAAAATAAAAAATAAAATAAAAATGTAAATGTAAATATAAATATAAATATAAATATAAATATAAATATAAATATAAATATAAATATAAATATAAATATAAATATAAATATAAATATACGTATAAATATAAATAGAAATAGAAATACAAATAAAAATAGAAATAAAAATAGAAATAGAAATAGAAATAGAAATAGAAATAGAAATAGAAATATAAATAGAAATAGAAATAGAAATATAATTATAAATATAAGTATAAATATAAGTATAAATATAAATATAAATATATATATATAAATATATATATGAAGATAAATATAAATATAAATATAAATATAAATATAAATATAAATATAAATATAAATATAAATATAAATATAAATATAAATATAAATATAAATATAAATATAAATATAAATATAAATATAAATATAAATATAAATATAAATATATATATAAATATAAATATAAATATAAATATAAATATAAATATAAATATAAATATAAATATAAATATAAATATAAATATAAATATAAATATAAATATAAATATAAATATAAATATAAATATAAATGTAAATATAAATATAAATATAAATATAAATATAAATATAAATATAAATATAAATATAAATATAAATATAAATATAAATATAAATATAAATATAAATATAAATATAAAAATATATCCATAATTCTGTTACCATTGTTTATACTAGAAAATTATATGTCTACCATTCAATGGTCCATATTTTTTTGGTTCTAGTTTTTCACGTGGATCAAACCATTAAACATGGAATTTATTTAAGGAGGAAAAACATAGGCCTTTATATTATACCCTCTTAAAATTAATACAATCCTTGAAATTCTATTACAAGGAAGAAATCAAGTGTGGGTACTTTTATCTCATCACATCCTTAGGTTCGTACATAGCCTCCTCAAGCTTATTATTTTTCCATATACCTTTGACCATATGAGTGGTATTATTTCACAAAATCACATATCTTCGATCAATAAATTCGATTGGTTATTAGTAATATGAGATATCATGTTCCATTTTCATGGCTTCTTAGATTAGAACATATGAAGGGTCAAATATTTACTTTCTCAAAAGGGATACATGGAGCATATTGTGTACTTAGGAGAAGTGTGGAGGATGTGTTAAGTGATAAGAAAATAACCCAACATGATAAGGGATCTCGAACGGCCTGATGTATCTTGGGATCATCTTCCATTTCTTCTAAAATATCATAACTTGCTTGCATAGTTATATTAGAAGGAGCACCGTGTCATAAACTTTGAACCCTAGATCTCATCAAATATAATCTAAACAGTATATATCTCATTCATATTCATGTCAAGTTTCAATATGAAAATCCCAGAAATAAATAAATACTCTGAAAAATTCCAAGTGGGTCCCATCACAATGTTTGGTTCCCTTATCCAAGCTCCACCCATATCATCCATCTAACATAGGGGGCTTTCCCTCAACCTATCATTCATCCATGAAATCTATTCGAGTACCTATCATGTAGCCCTTGTAGGGTGTGAGTACAACTTAGTGTTCCACCACCACGAACGTCTATAATAATATCTAGGAAAAATAAGGTATGAATTTTTATAAATACTAAATACCAAAAATAACATAAATAGTTATTTTTCTTCAATTAATATTTATTTAACCACCTAAACCCCTCATGTTATTGAGGACACCCAAACTCTCATTACCTACCTTATCCCTTTCTAGAGTATGAACTATCTGTAAGGGATATCATTTATCTGAATTCCACTATTACCACTCATCATCTCAATTCATATATGAATTCCATTGCTACCATTTATTGTCTCAATTAACAAATGAATTCCATTATTACCATTAATCATCTAAATTCACATATAAATTCCATTGTTACAATTCATCATCTCAATTCGTATAAGAATGCCGTTGTTACCATTTATCATCTCAATTCAAATATGAATGCCATTATTACCATTCATCTTCTCTATTCATATATGAATTCCATTTTTACAATTGATCAAATCAAATTCACATATGTCACGATATCATAATATCATATATATCACAATACCATAATAACATATATATCACAATAACACAATTAATTAATTCACCAATTAATTAATCCAACCCAAAAATTTCATATTCATATCATTCCACTAATTAATTCAACATTTAATTAATCACACCTACTCCATTAATTAATTATTCAATTAATTAATCACATCAATTCAATTAATTAATTCAATAATATATTAATAACAAAAATTCCATTAATTATTTCAGTAATTTATTATTATAATTCTACAAACCCAATATACCCAAAATTAATTCAATAATTAATTATTTCAATTATTTCAATTCAATATCCCCAATTTAATGATCTATTAATTAATTAATTTACCAGTTGAATTAATTCAATTTAAGAAAATATATCCTTTTCATTAAATAGTTATTTTAAAATTACATATTGAAAATTAGAATTAATAAGTCTAGATTTGAATTATACAACACCTACCTCAATTCATTGAAAAGTGATCACCCAATGAATGTCTCCAATTCAGGTGTAATAACCCTAATCACAATGAAGATTGAGATATTGTTTTAATTAATATTTCTAATATTTAAATTGATTGGGTATAATAAATACTAGATCTTAATTCATCACAAACAAAAGAAAACATACCATCAAGTATGATAGTACAATTGGAAGGATATAAAAACCAATCAGGATGAGGATCACTTACCGAGAGAGGTGGATATATTCAATATGAGATTTAAATTGTAAATAATAGGGGTTATAAGGGATTATAATTCACTAGGGATCCTATAAAAATGATAAGATATGGATTTTTCTAAGATAGGGTTGATTTGGGTGAGTTTATGTGGTTCAAGTAATTTCAAATCTAATTTCAGGGTCAATATAAAAGCTACACACGACTTCATGGGTAGGGGTGCATAGATTTCCTAACCATGCACCCTAATTCTGTACCTCCTCATGTGGGGTGGGCGTGAATATTTTATCCTTATATGGAAAATGGTTCGACAAACCATGCACTAGCAGTGCGAATCCATTCTATTTGGATTCACATGATTTTCTAGGCTAGGGCGCACATTTTGGGAAAATCGTGTGTCAACTGTGAACTAACCCTCTTCCATCAAAAATTCAAAATTATTACCCAAACAAATCCCATGGTACAACAAAAAAATTACTCAAAACAAGGTAAAAGAATACCTAAAAAAAATCCTAGGACATATCCAAAAACGATCCAGCTCTTACAATCTCCCCACTTTATAAGAGCTCTTCCTCAAGCTATAATTTGAAGAATATCTAAGTTTCAAATTCAAAAATATTGGGCTACTAATCTCGCAAATCTGTTTCCCTCTCACAAGTTTTCTTCTACACAGGCCCTTATTTCCACGATACATGAACTATCAGCATGGCCCTTCCCCACTACACTTTCCCACTATGATCCATCACACATATCAGATGTTCCTCAAAGTACATGTCATCATCAAGCTCAACATCATCCACAACAATCACATGATAAGGGTTAGGGTGGTGCCAAAAAATTTATGATGGATGGAGACATCATTCATATCACTGTATATCTATGGAAGATCTAATCAGTCACCAACTCGACACTCTCTACAATCTCAAACAGTCTAGAAAACCTGGGTTCTGATATAACTTGTATCTATATCCTCTGTTCACCTAATCTTGGAGACACTCGAAGGAATACTCAACCACCAAATTTAAACTATAGGATTCATCAATGTCTATTAGTATAGGAATTCAATGTACTCTTATATGTATCCATACAACTATAAATCAACTAAAACTACTCTGACATCTTCTATATGAGACTCAGTCACAACAATTCAGACTCACTTGCCTCTATTCATCGTATAAGTGATCTACATGGCCTACCATAAATATCCTCCTCTGGTTCTATTTGAATAGTTTCCAAAAATTTTTTTTTTATAGGGGAACTCCACCAATGATAGGTTCTTCTCTTTAGATCCACTGAAGTCTAGCACCCATGCTTGAAGCATATCCTCAAGTACCTGTATAGTACATTCTGACTGCCCATATATCTATGGGTTGAAATACAAACTTAGTAAAACCAGTGTACCAAGTAAATTATTCAATCCCTAGAAGATGTGCAAAGTAAACCATGATTAATGGTCTAAAAAAATGGTATGGGGATCCCCATATAGATGGTCTATCTCTGCAACGTACAAGTCTACCAATTGCTCCCCTAAGAAAGTCTCATGTATATGAAAGAAATGTGATACTTTCTTCAGTTAGTGAACAACCACCGAAATATCATCATTATTTTACGGTGTTCTTATAATGACCACCACAAAGTCTATTATAATATTATCCCACTTCCATTATAGAATAGGAAATGACTGCAGTAAATCACAGGGTCATTGATGTTCATCCTTTTACTATTGAAATTTGTAGAATCATGCCAAGAACCCTGCTATCGTTGAATTCAGGGTCTGCCTAAAAAACATTCAACTTAGTTAAAAATACATTTTGGTAACACATGGATGTACTTCCCACTTTGAGCCACTTTGAGGTGTGAAATTCACCCATCAGCTCCTCCCACAATATCATAGGAACAACATGCTAATTCCAAACAAATAAGAACTCTTCTTTATCTATATTCCAATCTAAAGGTGACTCCTGACCATTAAGGATTTCTCTTAAGGAAAAAAATTACTAATACTTATATTTTCTATGCATTATCTATCTCAGAATT
Source organism: Viscum album (assembly GCA_963277665.1). Lineage (NCBI taxonomy): Eukaryota > Viridiplantae > Streptophyta > Magnoliopsida > Santalales > Viscaceae > Viscum > Viscum album. Next base: position 1,222,892,406 of record OY728156.1, on the reverse strand, counting down.
ATATACTCTAATAAAATTGATATGAGAGTCATTTGCCCCAGACTCTTATGAACCATAACATGCATCTCATCCAGTAAATTCGTCATCGTCCACTCAGCACTAGACTCATTAAATGCATGATTTTGAGTATACCTTGTTAATGCGTCAACAACACTGTTGCCCTTTATGAGCGTATATCCTAGATCAAACTCACCTAGAATCTTATACTCAACGCACCTATGCTATCTATTATTTAAATCTCTGTGTTAAAATATATACTATAATCTATTATGATCAGTATACAAAGTAAACTTCTCACCCAATAGATAATGAGAACAACACCTCAAATCATATACCACTGCAGCCAACATGACGTTGTGTGTAGTGTAGTTATGTTTATTTAGGCTCAACTTACAATAACATATGCCACAAATTGATCTCCCTGCATCAACACTTCTCCAAGAACTATCATTGGAGAATCACAAAAAACGGTATAATCCTCAGCTAGATCATGTAGGATCAAGATGACTATCAATTTGAAGTGCTTCTTTAACTCTTGGAAGTCACTCTCAAAAAAAATCTTTGATGAATAAATGATGATATTCATCTAACCCTACAAATCTATGGATATCAAAAAAAATTGGGATGCTTACAAGATACAACATACTTAACATTATTTGAGTCCACCAACACATCATCCTCTAAGATGATGTGACCCAAGAATAGTACATGATCAATTAAAATCTAACACTTGGATATTTTTGAGTATAGAAAATTCTCTCCTAGTGTACTTAGGATGATGAAAAGATGTTGGGAATGATCATCAGGTGTCTTGGAGTAGACAAAGATGTCATCAGAAAACCCAACCACAAAATTTCCAATTATGGATGGAATATTCTTTTCATCCAGGCCATAGACATTATTTGTGCGCTTGTTTAACCAAATGAAATTACAAAGAACTCATAAAGGCCAGACCTACTTCTGAATGTATCCCTTGGTATATCAAAATGATGAACTATCAATTGATGATACCCTGATCTCTAATAAATCTTTGAGAAGATGCAAGATCCCCACAATTGGTAAAATAGATCATTTATATGGGAAAGTGGATACCTATTATTCATATTCATCCATCTCATATTCCAATAATCAACACATAAGTTCAAGGTTCCTTCATACTTTTGAAAAAAAATCTGGATAACCCTAAGGTGACATAATCAGCTAGACAAACCCATTATCCAAGAACTCTTCAATATTATTCATGATCTTTTGACGCTTCATTGGTTCCATTCTATTTGGTGGAATAGAAACTAGATCATCCCCCAACATAAGCTCAACCATAAATTCAAAATCTCTCTCAGTTGGATGTCCTGGGATTTATTTATGAAATACACCCTGAAACCTATCAACTATAGGTGAGAAAAAATATTCTATAAACATCAATTATCCCGTAACATAATAGATACCAAGGTGGTGATATCCTCCAGTTTCTGATGATATAGCCTTGAATGACCTATTTGGATATCCCATTCTTCTTGGTGAATATAGTTGTCACCTTTGGGAGACTTTAAAGTCCCTCTCCTGTAGTAATAATTTTTGTGGGATCTTTATTTTATTAACCAATCAATATGAAAAATTAGGATAAATAATTAAACTTCAAGTATGTAAAGATCCCTTATAAATTGATACTCCCAAATCATGATAGAACACCCTTTTCACAAATAGATGTCTATCGAGTGTAGTAAAAAGGTGTTTCTATCATCCACACCCCATTCAAGAACTCCACCTCTGGGGTCAAACCTTTCACAACTTGTGAAAAAATAATGGAATGAGAGGAAACATTATAAAATAAAGAACTTGATAGAGAATAATTCAAAAGAATAGTACCTCTTACTATTGACAGTCCAAAATTGCTATCCAAAAGAGTCGGCTAAATGACATTTAACAGACCTACCCCTCTTCCTTGGGATGCAAACCGAGTCCTCTAAGATGCTCAAATATACTGATATAGGTGATATTTATTTGAATCTATACATCCACTACCTCTACCACCATGGACAATAGAACTATAACTACAATATTAGTATAGTGTAGAAGATCCCCTTCCTATACTCTGGTTTTTCTATCTCCCCCATCACTACCCATATATCCCTATTTACTATTGAAATTTTATAGATATCACATAATTCCCAAAGATTGAAACTCTACTAGTGGTCAGGGATGATGCCTAAGATAGTGTCTTGGCATGCCAAATTAGTGACAGATAATCCAGGTAAGTTCCAAATCAACTTATCCTCCCCCTTCCACTCTTCCTGATAGCCCCACTAGCTAAAAATATCATTGGGACACTTCCTACTCTCAAAATAAATACATCCTGATCATCCAAAAGGAAACCATATATTTTGAATTGGAATCCTCCCTTAGGTTATCTATAGGTATGAGATCATTGTCCACCACATTAGAAAACCTCTTTAACTGAAATAAGTTAACTTGGGGCATAAAATCACATTTAAGCTCATCCTAGAAATGACTTATCGTAGTTGTCTCATCTCCTTCCAGTGTGGGAGAAAAGCATGAAAATTCTATAAATTGAACAACATTGTCTATCATAGGCTTACTCCCCTAACTCAACCACATGAATTCAGCTGATCAATCTCGTTTCATCATCTATAGATAAAAGATCTCTAGGAACTTATCCAAAAAGTCATTCCTATCCATCCCATCTACCTTCACTATCTAATCCAGAACCTACCACAAGTGATTAGCTGATCCGCGTAATATATAAACATCCAATTTGAACCTATCCTCAGTAGATGTTTCTAAATTATTTATTATTATATATGGTCTCATTCTGTAGCTATAATCCCTCAATTCCACCCTCTCTGGAAAATATCACAGGGTGTTGTAACTAAAACTCTTTAATAATATCATAAATTCACTTCACAACCTTCCCTAGTACTCTCTCCACGAATTTTATAAACTGAGAATTTATTTTATAGATACAGTCTCTAACTTCCTCATCTGGAACTACTGGTGGCTCAGGTTCCACTACTAGATAAATATATCTATCCATGTCCTCTTATCATTATCTCAAAAATTGTCATCATAGAGGCATATCTAGACAATACCAGAAAATGCATCCTTGGACACAGAATGCAAATTTAACACATTAAACAAGAGGGTTTTTACATAAATACATTAAAATTCATTCCCCAATCCTCTCAACTTGTTCAAAACCACGACGTTATCACTACACCTAACCATCCAACATATAGGTCATCGTTAACAAAGGGTAAAATAATTTTCAAATTCAAGATTATCATTATAAATCCATCCATTAACATTTTTCATCATTTTATTTAAATTTCATATCACACATCATTTTCAATTTTACATTAGGAACCTTTTTCAATAAAATTCACACAATCAAGGGAAAATGATTAATTTCAAAAACATACCCCAACCCTATTTTCCCATGGATACCTAAAATGATGCATCTCACAAAACAATCCTGACAATCTATAATGATTCATGCTTACTCAACTATCGTACTATATTGAGGATAGTGTCAAATATTATAAAATCTCAAAAATATTAATCAAATCACACAACAAGTGCATCACTCGAGTTGAAATAGCATCCACTATAACAACACACTTCAATGACAACAATCCCACATTGGGTACTTGGCTTTTATCCTCCTATATAGGTTAGCTAATCCCATGCCTGAGATCTTGACCAATTTCTGAACCATACTATTGTCCTATATAACTTTCCCAAATTTTATGATAAAAGGAAATAATAGAAACCACCTTGGATACCACTTTGTAACATCCCAAACCAGATTTCACACACTAGTTCCACAAGCTAGTTCACTACATGACCTCAAGTGGGACTTTACATATGCTAAAGGCTTCTAAAAAGTTGTAAGGGTGTAATATCAATCTTGTAGAGACTATAAACTCTCCATCAAAGTAGAATAAAAATGAAAATAAATTATAATAGCTAAAATATATAATCATAAGAAAAACGATACAAATATCACATGTTGAACAAAACAGGAAATCCAATATCCAAAACTTAATAGTAGATATTTTACGCTAACACATATGAAGTTTTGATAAGAAAACCCCCAAAAGAAATAAATACACTAATGACTACCAAGCAGTTTCTGACACCATGTACGAATACCTCATCCATGTTCTATCCCATATTAGCTATCTAATATAGGGAACTTACATTTGACATGTCCAACAACTATGAAATATATTCAGGTACTGACCAGGTAGCCTGAGTAGGGTGTTATTACAACTCAATAGGATACCACCAACATTGTCTAAAACAAAATGTAGTAAAAATAGTATATGCAATTGTATAATGAATAAATACAGAAAATAAAGTAATTAGTTACACTAATTCCATTACTCTTTATTTATCCATGTAAACCCCTAAGTGCCTGAGGACACCCAAAATCTCATTACCTGCATCGACCATTTTCATAGTCTGAACTATCCATGAGGGATATCGTATATCTAAACTCCACTATTACTATTCATAATCTCAATTCAAATATTTAATCCTTTGTTACCATTGATCGTCTCAATTAATATATGAATTAAATTGTTACCATTCATTCTCTCAATTTACACATGAATTCTATTTTTTTCATTTTTTCCATTCATCATATCAATTCAAATATGAATAACATTGTTACCATTCATCATCTCAATTAACATATATCAAAATATTACAATATGAAAATATCACATATACCACAATATCACAGTAACAAAATAGACCAAATAATAAATTCACCAATTATTTAATCAGTCAAAACAATTTCATATTCATATCATTACATTAATTATTTCAACAAATAATTAAACAGATCAAATCCATTAATTAATTAATGAATAAAATTTATTAATTAAGAAATTATTTAATCACATAAATCCCATAAATTAATTCAATAACTAATTAATCAAATTATACAAACCCAACATACCCACAATTAATTCAAAAATTAATTATTTCAAGTCAGTCAATTATATGTCCCTAATTCCATGATACCTCAATTAATTAACATAAAAATTTAATTAATTCATTTTAAGACACCTAATTTCTAATCATGCAATAGATATTATACAATTATATACAAAAAATTATAATCAATACATTGAGATTTGAATTATTTACCACCTATATCAATTTTTTAGGAGTGATCTTCCAACGGATATGCCAAATTTAGGAAGAATAACACTAATCATAATAAATAATGAGATCTTGTTTCAATTATGAGATCTTATATTTAATAAGATTATATCCTATAAAACCTATATCTATATCCATCAAAAATAGAGTAAAACATCCCTTCAAGGATGATATAAGAATGAGAATGTGACAAAAAACCAGTCAGGAAGAGTATCACTTACTGGAAGAGGTGAATATCTACAATTTGAGAATTCCATCATGAAGAAAATTAGTTGAAAGGGAATGGAATTAATTCAAGAGCCTCAAAAAATTAGTAAAAATGACTTGGTCCGAGTTAGGGTTTATCTGGGTGAGTTTTGAGGGTTTGAGTAATTTTAAATCTAATTTTCGGGTTAATTAATGATTTGCACATGGTTTCTTGGGAATGGGTAAATGGATTTCGAAACCATTATCATTAAACATGTTCCTCTTCTAGGGGTTGTGGGGAGGTGCATGGTTTATACTCACTGGGTGCAACAATTGAAAAACTATGCACCACGTGCGTGAATTCTATTTGTTTGGGTTCACACAGTTTGATAGGCAGAGGTGCATAGTTTGGTAAAATTGTTGGTATGACATTGCACTGGGCTGTTGGGCCATGTTCAGGGGATAATTTTTCTTCGAACTTCATGCTATGTAATGAGTCTACCTCTACCCAGATATAATGGGGGCTTTTCTTCCATAATATAAAGAGGCTTCAACCCCATTTTTTAAAAAAAACCCAAAAGTAGGCCCAAGACATCTCCAAAAAAGGTCAAGATATTTATTATAGAGTTTTAATTATCCTTACCACAGGAAAATATTTATAATTATTATATGAAATTATAAATCATGCCACTATCTATAAACATTTTTAATAAATTCTATATAACCTCAAGGTAAAACTCAAATACTGATCAGATAAAATTGATAGTGTTAATCCACGTATCCTCACCACTTCCCTTATGTATATCTTGGAAATTTTGTCAAGGGATAAATATTATACGATGGTAATAAAATGAACATACATTATAAAGAAATCAAATAAATACCCAATAGTATTACAACCTTTAAAATTTTGGGTTAGTCCTATGATAATGATTCTATTAATTTTTTCCCATTTTAATACTGGTATGGGTAATGGTTGAAACATTCCTTTATAATTTATTTCTCAATGTTAACTCCCTGTCATACCAATTGTCACATATAAGATCTAGATGCTACTAAATGGTGCCCCATACCCAGTTTTCCACAAGGCCTCTAGCGCATTTTACCAAACTCTAAAGGCTACCAAAAACTAGTGAGGGACTATGTGTGATAATGGGGAAATAATTCCTTCATTAGAAGAGTGTAACACAGTGGAAACACTAACAAAACAATGGTGAAAGTAGTAACACCAGAAAACAGAAGTAAACAACAGAAGATTGAAAATATACATACCTGATGTCATTGCATACAAAGGATGACATTGCATGTCACATGTTCTATAAAATAAAAAAATAGGTCACAATAATGTAATAAATAATATAATCACTAAAATTAAAATATAGAAAAAAGAATCTCAGAAGCATCACAAGCCTTGTCTTGGTCTCACATTCCCCTACTCCTAACCAGCAAATCAAGTACCTAGAGAATGACTCTTCCCCTTATCATCACTTGCAACACTATAATTATCTTGGGCCCAAAATTGGCCAAAATAAGGTGTGAGACTAAATATTAGTAGGAAACCACCCATATTCTGTGCCAATTTGGAAACCTGTCATTTTTTAACGAATAATGAAAAATACTGAAATTTAATTCAATATTGTGTTTTCATCTAGTTTATTTATAAGGTTAAATTATAATTTTAATTATATTTAAAGTTTAATTAGGTAGTATATGTATCCATTAATACAATTTATTTTATTTTATTCTGTTTAACTTTGATATTTATTATAGAAACATAGGAAAAATTCAAACATTTTTACTAAAAACCTGCATTGGCGTCCCATATGTGGGATTGAATTTAAAGTAATTTCTACCAATTATATGTTTTAAATTCAAAAAAATTGATTCCACATTTTAAATCAGAATAGTTTATAATTTATAATAATTCTAACTTTTTTTTAACAGAAAATATTACTGAATGTGATTAAAATTAATTAAAATTAATTACAATGATTAAGGTTAAATTAAACTTAATATAGTACTAAACCTTTACATTAAGGCCTAAAACAACCTATTCACTTGTCCAAAATCCATTTTTTGGAAATATTTCAAAAATATTATATATTTTATCGAATTGGGTCCATTATGGGAGCCACATTCAATGTGGAATATTTGCATATAATTCCTTTGTGAAAATACTAAAAGAGTGCCACTCCTTCACTATAAAATGACAACACTTCTCCCCATTACTAACACCTCTCAAACCACTTATGGTTGGAAAATATCTACCCAAATATCTTCCCAAAATAACACCTATAACATGAATCTTACATTTTAGAAGAAATCATTCCAAGGAATCCCTTTGGTTTAAACCAATAGGAGTTACCCAATTTTAATGTGACGTTTTTCCAATGATCTCTTTTATTTCATTTACTTATACACCCCTAAACCCTTATTATTCCATGATAGTTGAAAAAAATAAGTACGATACTATACTGGTATGATTCTATGCTAAGATTTAGACATACCATTGCACACACTTGTATCTAATGGGTAAAAAACATTGTTTGTATGTACTATGAACTACCGGCTCATGGAAGGATGATTGTTCATTTTTCCTTTACCACCTTTGATGGGGGAAATTATGATGGAAAATATTTTTATATATGTTATATATAATATTTATAATGTATTTATACTATTATAATTATTTTATAAAATACACTCTTATGCACTCCATTTTCTGGGAATACAATAACATCCTTTGAGAAAGTGAGGACCACCACCCCTCAAAGAGATGAGATTAATTCACACGATACACAAAATTTAAGAAGGATAGTTTTAGTTAAACACACGTGACATATAAAAAACCTATATTATATCCCAAAAAACTAATTTTATTAATATATATATATATACATATAATTTTTTTATTATCCTTTTACACACTAAAAAGTAATAATGTCGGCTGTGGACATGTCGACAACCGCCTCCTCGACACGATGTGATTTCTATTACATAAAAACATTTATATATGTAATTATATATTATTAAATAATATGATATTTATGATATAATTATCACTAGATAAATTTATAATTCTATTTAATTTCTTTTAATAATGATCATTGAAAAATGGAAATGTTGCTCATGCATACATACAACGTACCGTCTCCATGATTGTAATAGTGATTCATTTTTGATAACTGTATTTAATGATTATGTTTAAAATTATAATTTTTTAAAAATATGATAATTATTTAATGATTATTATTCTGTATATATTATATAATAACCCATTTGACCACATTTGATATACCAAAGTTGTTCTTGTCACATAAACAGAATTTGATCAGAACCAATAATGTAAACATAATTGTTTTCTTAGTTGTATACATCCAAGTAATAAGTGATGTAAAAGTAATTATAAACATGAAAAGTTTTCTAAATCATGTATAAAATCAATATAAGTTTATTATAGGGGAATCTAAAGGATGTTTACCCAAAAAGAGACACATGGTAATAGATTTCATCTCAATTTACATCCCATTGAGACTTATTTGTTGTTATGCACCTAGTTTTTTATATGGTGTATATATATCCCTTTTACATGATATATAATGAATAAAATTAATCTAATTATATTATAGCTTTCATTTTATTTTACTCATTCATTAGTCTTATTATTTAAATTTATTCAATGTGGTATGTAACACTTTGGAATGTTTAAAGATTAATTTTTGAAGAATAATTTTACTAGTCATTTATTTATATTAGAGGAAATTATATTACCATTTCCTAATAAACACTTTATTATTATTATACTATGGTTAATCATGATTTTTTTCAATTATTAGTATCATTTTATCACTTGTTGGTACTCAAGGTGTTTTCTAAAATGTTTTTAAGAAAATAGGAATTCATTTTTCTATTAAGTCAGAGAACCTATTTTCTTTCAAAAAACATTTTTATTAATTTTTTTTTCAAAAATGTTTTTAAAAATATTTGGTGAAGAAAGTTTAACCCTTTATTAATATTATCAATGTTTTCAATGTAATTTTATTATCTCTTTAAAAAATGTCATTTTTATTAAATTTTTTGCATGAAAATGGAATTTTCTTTTTACCTATTATGAAATATATGGTTTTACATGTTATGAATTCATCAATGATTTCTTTAAATGTATAAAGGAATAGTTTTTTTAGTAATTTTTTTTAACATTTATTTTCAAATAATTTTTTTTTCAAAAGGGTTTTCAAAATAAAATGATATTTTACTAAATATTTTTTAAATGATATTTTTATAATATTTATATTTCTTAATGAAAATAGCCATTTATTTTACTCAACTTGGGGTATATTTTATTGATACCATCCTTATCCTTCGTCAAGATGATATTTTATTGATTTGGTAATGGATAATGTTTATATTCACATCTTAATTCATTTATGAAATCCCCTTGAAATATTCAATCTCATATTATCATCGAATTTACTCAATTATACATATCATTTATGATAGATATTACTATTTCCTAAACGATATAACATTTTACATATAGTTTCTATTTTGACAATTATTTGATTATTTGGGAAAACATTGATAATTCCGTATTATTTAATCAATATGGTTATTTGATAAGGCATATTTTTTATTTCCAATATTCATTATGAGGAATGATTTGTACTGGTTTGACATGGGTGGGGCCTAGTTATAGATATAACCTCAATTCATTTACAGTCCATGAAATGAGTCATTTGGATATCAACCATAGATGGATTTTTACCTAATATGTTGTAAACCGTTTATTAAAGGTCTTAAAGGTAATAATACCATGTTCCAAGGAAATATGGAGTCTAATAATCAAGTGTTTACCTCATTTAATTTATTTTATTATTAATCCTTGATATTTCATGTTGATCTACCTATAGAATCATTTCATTTTCAGTTCATCAATTAGATGTAATGCATTTCAGTTTCTTACCTTGTATATTGATTTTTCCTTATCCAGTTATTTGAATGGAATGTGTTTTAAGTTATTACCTTTCCATATTATTTATGCATCTACTTCTATGTTTATTGATTATATGGAATTTGAGTTCAGTTATTTACCATTTTATAACTTTTATTCTCATTAATTAATTATTTATTCTGTTACGATTTACCGATATTGAGCATTTTCAATCACCCATATTTTGATTCCTTTTCCCTAGGAACCCAATAAGAATACTATGATTAATATTAGAGGATATTATATATGGAATAAAGTTATCCTTATAGTTATTTATTTAGAAATAAGATAAAAATAAGTTGAAATTAGTGTATTCATTTGTTATACAATGCTCATTCATGTATCTGGTTTACCAAGACTACTAAACTCTCAGTCCTTTGAGATTAGTGTAACATCCCAAGTAAGTAATGAATAATAGATATTTTTATCTATGTATATTAATGAATTAGATAGTGTTTTAGAGGCTTAAAATGAGAACAAATCCAATCTTAAGCATGAAATACACTAATATTTTTAGAAGATTGTTTTACTGCCTTTTGATGGAAAACCATTTTTAAATCAGAATTTTGACAATTTTATAAGCTCTATTTGTCTAAATAAACTTATTCTTTATGATTGGGACATTGAAATTTACTTTGGGTAAATTTTTGGTATTTTTCCGATAAAGTTCATTTTTTAATGAATAGTGGAAAATGTTGTATTTTAATTCAAAACCTCTTTTTAATCTAATTTATTTATATGATTAGATTATCTTTTGAATTTGTTTTAAAGTTCAATTAGAATATATTTTTACCATTTAATCCAATAGTGGTCGTTGGAATTAATTTCACTTTGAAATTGGACTTAAACTAGTGTCAATCTTTTGATACTTATTGATTCATAAAAACACGCTATTTGCTCTGACAATGGGAATTAATTATTAATTTAATTAATGTAACTTATATGTTTTGAATTTTGTAAAATAGACATCATTTTTGAGTCCGGAATATCAAATATAGCTTAGGGTGATGTTTTAGTATTTTTCTGAAAAGCTTCAATTTTTGATGAATAGTGAAACCACTAAGTGGTACTTAAAAAACTGATTTTTCGTTTAAATGAAATTTTACCACCTCTGTGTTTTTAATTTCAAAAATTTTTACATACATTTTTGTAATTAAGAAAAAAAATGTGGGTCAATGGGATTAAAATAATTTTTTGGTGAATAGTAACTTTTAAGTTTTTAATCGCGATTAGAGGATATTAGTGTAATTTAAGGTAAGAATAATGTTTTAATAATATTAAATGAACTTGACATATGTCCTACCCTTATTGGATGTGTCATGGCCGACCAAGACAATCCATGGGTCAACTTGGGGACCCGATGGAGCCACATTGGTAGGAAAATGACATTAATATCTTTTTATTTAATGTTAAAATAAAAATGTCACAAACATGAGTTGTTTTACTAAAACAATTTTTAAATGGGGTTATACAAGTCATATTTTTGACTATAAATATTAATTATCAATATAAAAAGATTTCCTACATCATGATATTTGTATTATAATTTTTAGACATTAAATAAATTAAATTATTTATGATACCATGATGATGTAGTGATTACCTCATTATTTAACGATTAAAAAAAATGAAAATATAATGTAAAATCTAAAACCTACACATGTCAAAAACCTATTGTATGGGTGGATTTAGAAATATTATCACATTATCCTAGAAATATATAATTTTGGTACCTTTTAAATCTAAAAAGCATTTTATAAAAAGTATCCTTTTATAACTTTCCAAGAGTGCCCCTCCTCTCCTCTTATAAAAGGCCCCCACCTCTACCACCTTAACCACACCTCTCAAGCGTTTGGCTCGGCCAAAACCTATCCATTTAGTCTCTCCACATCTCTCTCTTACTACTTGAAGCCTCACTTTGGGCAGAAGTATTCCCAAAGAAGTCTTTGAGCTCGAATCAAAAAGAGCTACCCGTTTTAAAGGGAGTGTTTTCTCTTGTGTTATTATGTTTTATTTTGCTTCTCCAACCCTCTAAACTCTTTTTATTCCTTTATTTTGTAAAAACACCAGTATCTTAAATATACTAGGATGTTGTTATAATAATTATTCAAGCTAAACTTACACACACCTACATCTAATGGTTAAAGAACATACTGTTTCTGTGGATGGCGAATTTCTGCCTCACGAAACGATGATTGTTCAACACTCATATAACACCTTAAAAGGTGGACATTAAGATGTCACTATATTTATATATGATATATAACATGTTTATGTTTTACTTAAGCTTCTGTATTTTTAATTTATGGCATACCTTTATGGTTTCCATTATGGGTAAATGCGATATATTCATTTTAGGAAGTGCAGACTACCAGCCCCTCAAAGTGATTTGCTTCGTTAATACCATATGTCGTACGTATAAAGGATAGATTTAATGATATTATATATGATATTATAATGGAATTATAATATAACTTTATATAATTATTATTTATTTCCATTAAAGTTTCAGAAAGAAATGAAAGTAGCGTTCATGCGTACGTACGACTTACCGTCTCCATGAACGGTGCATTTCATTTCTTATCCCCAAATGTAATGTACTATTATAAGTACATATATATAAAGGATATATATGATGTATGTTACATATAAATGATAAATATAATGTTGTAATTAAAATATACATATCTCCCATTTAGTTTTAATTCCATTAATATGACATAGAAATGAAAGTAGCGTTCATGCGTACGTACGGCTTACCGTCTCCATGAACGATGCATTTCATTTCCTACATCTAAATGATTTTTTAATATTATAAATGCATGTATATAATGGATATATATGATATATATGGCATCTACATCATGAATATCATTCCTGAGATAATGGGTATTTGACTGCGTGAACAACTTGTAAATATAAGAAGTTCACTTTTGACTCAAGTTCCAAATATCGACAAAATGACCGTTATTAACTTAAATGATTACATAATGTTCATAACATGGTAATAAGTGATATAAAAGGAATAATGAATTTGAAAAATGTTCTTAAGAAAGTATAAATTAACTCAAGTTTATTATTCAGGACATTAAAGAACGATTGAGTCAAGTCGGACCCGAGGTATGAGACTTCGTCTCAGTCTCCTTTCATTGAGGCATATTTTGTTTTATACACAACCTTCTTTTATATGGTGTATAAAAACCTTTGAATTATATGATTATCCAAAAGGAATATTTTTTATACGTAGCGTTTTACTAAACGACAAAAGAGAATGTTTTTGTCGTACGTATGCAGCGACAACGACTTCTCCGCCACCGTGACCATTATTTGAGTTTCGGCTTCCTCTACAAGCCATAATTTTTTTAAATGAAAAATAAATACCATGTTTTAATTTTCTTTTATTTTGGTATTGAAAATGGTTTTCATAATGTTTTTATTATATCAATGTTTTGTATTAATATCTTGTGGTTGAAATGTGTAAATGTTATGTTTCCTTTATGCATGTTTTATGTGATACGATTATGTTATGGTTCTTGGTAATTGTTATGAAGACGGGTGGTTCCGTGATAAACTAAGGGAAGGTGAGCCCGATATAGCTCTCCAATGCATTTGGTAACGTGAAGGAGTTAAAATTTAAGGTTTCTCTAAAAATATTTAGGGAATATACTTTGATGGGTATTCCAAATGTAACCATGAGGGTTACTCCCTACGTAAGAATGTTATGAATGCCTCAAGTTACCTTTATGTCTTATGATTTATACGTTTTATTCATGTTTTGATGAAGTATGCTAATGTTCTTATGCTTTATGAGTAAAGTATGATTTCATTGACTCTTATGTATACATGTACTCATGTTTTCTTTCCGTATTTTTATATCCCTTACTGAGATTTTTATGCTCATCCCATGTTTTTGAAATGTTTCTCATAGGTCAAGGGAAAGGTATGTGATGTGATGATAGTGTTAATGAAGTGTCAAGAAATAATCCCTGTTTTATTTTAAATATGTTTCCGTTGATGGAAAAAAATGAGTATTATATTTTATGTAACCACTTTGTTTAAATATAGAATGTAATGCATGTTTTAAGATCTAATTCTCTAAAACTCTAAACCTGAAAAGATAATCAATGTGTATTCTTGATGTAACTCAAGGTTAAGTAATGTTTAAGGCTTGGGCCTTATAATTAGATTCCTTGTAATCATGCCATTATAATTGATTGCAGACACCGAATCCAGAATTTCTGGGGTTGGGTCTCTACACTTACTACATGGTTTGACCCAGGCAACATAATGTTATGTAATATTATGACATAATATGTATATAGATATTTTTTATGTACAAAATACAAGAATGGAACTACACTATATATAAAATAGATTGGAAAACACCATATTTTATTTAGTATACATTATGTAATTGAGTAATTTTAAATAAAATTAATTTATTAAAGTTATTTAAAAATTTAGAGGATACAAATTTCTTGTATCACTTGGAATGCTTGGATTAATAATTAAGATAAAGAAATAATTAATTAAAAGGACATTAATTATTATTTAAGGATAAATTTTTCATAATTAAATTAATAAATTTTAAATTTATTACAGTTTATATGGATGTGATTTTATTGCATGTATTTAATTAATACTGAGCTTGATATACCAATGTATTTGTCAAGTTTATATTTTATATTATATTATTTTATGGTTTTTTATATATAATAATGCTTTATTAAATTAAATATGATAATCGTAAAACCTTACCTCCCACCTTTATTATATTGGATTTAGGTGTCCATGGATTATTTTATGTATCTATACCCCTAGTTCCCCTCACCGTCATGTGAGTAAAACAAGTAAAGGATAGAGCTCCAATGATAAGAGGTGGTTTAAATTCTTAGTTGATGTTAAACAAACCAAAAAGATACAAATGTTTATGGTGGATGTCCACAACTTGAGACATGCCCAAATCAAGGAGTATTTCTCCTAGCCTCATAGGTTAATTTAATGTCCACTCGATACATCATTCATTGTAAATCTCATCATGAGGTCACTTTATTTTTTTCATGTTAATGATTTTTTATTTGATTATTTTTTTATTTGGATGTATGTTTATATGACAATTAAACTATATCAGAAAAATTAAATAATATAAAAAGCATGAATGATAATGAAAAGTAAAAAAATTATGATTAAATTACTTTATCAATACATGGTTAATTAGTTATATAAAATACACATAATATCATCAATACTTGTAATGGATAAATTATGGAATATTGTTAATAAATATATAAATTCCCTCTAGGAAATATTAATTAAATATACTTTCATAATCTAAGTTAAGATGGACCCATTGTTAATGTATTATCAATGACATAATAAGGGAAACTTTTAATTATCAAGGAATCAAAATAGAGATGACCTGTCAACTTAACCAAACATGTATTGGATTTAGATTCCATAATATATTAAATAAAAATTTAGAGGTAACAATTGATGAAATTTGAGTATGGATTTTAGGATTTGTGTGTGCACTCAATGGATCTTGGGTCTATAATCTAGAAGTTGGAAAAACTGACAACCTAAACACTGTCTTATAATTTACATGACCATAGTCTAAGTTATGATAAGTATAATGTTGATACTTATCACTAGAATGTCCCTACGATGGGCCATTTCATGTCCAATGTTGATGGCTATTTGAACTTAGTATAATAGTGGGAGACTATTATGATAATTTTAATTATTATATCTCACATATTTTTTTAATCAAGATAATATACAAAAATATACTTTTACATTATATAGAAAATTTTCAATGTCATTGAGCTCGATATCCCTATGATCCATACAATCGGTAAGGATAACATCCTAATAGGTAGTAACTTTCAAGAGTGTAACAAGAGACTACACATTATAATACTACAATTACCCGCCCTACTGGAGTCCCCTCTTGGGATATAATTAGAGTTGATTGTAAACCCTCAAGTCCTACCTTAGTAGGAATTGGGTTGGAAACTAATATCGAGGGTATAAAACAATCAAATCAAAGGAATTGACATAAATATAATGAAAATGATAAATAGATACGAAACACCCCCAAAAGAAACCCATCATATAAAATAAAAGAGACCAAAAAATCCCATAATGAATTCCAATTAAAAAAATACATTGCATACCAAGGGATTCAATACTAAATAAACTCTTAGTAAATTATATTTAAACTCTAAGAACAATGCCAGTAATGTCTATACCTATATCTAAATCCCACCTAATAATATAGAAATCTATTAATATATATAGGGGTGAACATATCATGTATTCTTGGTTAGATCATACCCATGGTCTCTCATTAAAATTTGGGAAAAGCACACTAATTCCCTAAATAACATGAAATAGAATCAATGAACACAAATGCAGGTGAACTGATCTAATGCCTCCCCAAGTATCACTCACGAAATCTTGAACATGAAGTAGTAATATAATTTAAAAAGAATATAATTCAAGATTACACATAACCACCTCCACACTTACCATATATATATATATATATATATATATATCTCTAACCTCATCATCATCCATGCGTCTCACTTATAAAGTGGTAGGGTATACAGAACATGGAGGAAATCTACCTCACATCCTCCTCCGACCATGAATGAAACTCACTATGAATCAAATAACATATATATAGTAAACATCAATCATACCTTACATGGAATCACCAATAAGTTAAATATTCTCTAGAATCACTACAAAATGAGCTACCAGGATTGAGCATCTCTATTAATTGAGCTTTCATCTCTTAAAATCTTCCCCATGTAATCCATCATCACTAGGAATTTCCACCAAATTAGATGTCATCACTAGGAATCACCACAAATTTAGCCACTATCACCACCATCATTGGGATAATAGAGAGATAACCTAGAACCCGAGACCCATATTGCGCATTTAGATGAGATACTCATGTCATGAAAGGTGTTTTTAGAAATGATTTGAAATTAATATTATAGTTAGTCTAAAATACCCATCTAAAGGGCTCACAAAACAACAATTTACTATTTTATAATACTACCATATATCCCATGACATCCTCCACTAATTGCTATGACCATGAAATTCTACTTAATACACAAAACAACCATACACATCCTGAAATTTTCTACATTATTTACGTTTCAAACAATTTCTAGTTTTTCTAAATTTTAATAACAAACCACTATTAAGAACAACACATGTTCAAATTTAGCCATGACCCATTTCTTTTCCACCCCATTCATTTCGGTTTCATCATTACTAACATCATACCATAACCATTAAGAAAATATAACACATGCCAGCATAAAATCCCAATTTCCTAACAACAAGAATGCTGCACCCATTTCCATGGTCCACACAGTGGAAAAACGGTCATACTTAAACAACCATAAACTTACTACTACAACCAAATATCATATATCCCATTCCAAACAACTATAAAAAATTTAAGTTAAATTTGGCACTATTATACCACTTAATCATCTCTAGAATGTGAATTTTTACAAAATTTACAATTCCCCACACAAATATTTCATTATCATATTTAAATGCTCATAATTTGATGAGTTCTATTTTCAAACACTCAATCATTATAAGGGTTAAATTTTCTTAGTACCTATGACATTGAAAGAATAATAGTTAAAAATTCAAGGCAGAATTTATTAATAGAAATGGTAAGAAAATGATAACTACATATGAGTTAACACTTTTAGAATTAGTTTTATTCATTCGATTAATTTTATTCATTAAATAAATAATTAAAATTCACCCATGAAAAATAAAAATTACGATGAAACCATATATGTATAAAAGAATAAAGTGGGAGCACAGATCCCCAACCAAGAAGGATCATATGTCATGTTGCACAGAAACCATGGGGAATGAGAGATGAAATCACAACCCCAAAATTACAAAGATTTGGGATAGATTAATCACATTAAATATTATATTTTTAATATTTTAGATATAGATTAATAAATATAAAAAAAAATGACATAGTCAAACTTCTATTTTTAATTCATCATTCATTTGATTTTTATTCAACTATCTCTTAATTCCAAACACATGTTTAATTTAAAGATCCCATTTTTAATGGAGAAAAATATATAAAGCATATTAATTTATTCATATTTAAAAATACCCCTTTTCTATTATTATTTCCTATTTTTCATCAGTAAAATGATTTATTTCATTCTAGAAAAATCATGATTTTTTAGTTAAACATTGATAAAAAAGCTGTAAAAGCTGACTATGTAAAGTAAATGTATGGATCGACAAAATGATGCCTACAATAGACTGAATGAACAATCAATAAATTATTAGGATTGGCTGCATGAATAAAAAAAGAAGCTAAATGACCATGGGATTAACTGTATGACCAATGAAGTGACCGTAAGTACAAACTAATAGACTGAATGAATAAACCAAAAAATTATTTGAAAAAACAAAGAGAACACAAAAAAAACCGAAAATCAATAATTGAAAATGGATTTTATTATCCTATAGACTGAAAATATCCTTTGGAAAATAGAGAATATATTTATAAATTTTAGACCTTATATTAGATACCTCTCAAAAAATTGGCATCATCAAGAATCCAAAATTAAATCCCAAAGGAAAGAGCAAGAGCAGTCTGAAAAACCTAACCAATTGACACATATCACAAGAAAAATACATAAATAATGTAATATTAGTATCTAGAGACACTATATAAAGATATATACCTCCAAAACATGGGTAAATTTGTAAACAATCATCACATTAAGAAAGTGAAACAATATCATAAATCAATATTGGTCTAAACACATCATCTCAATAAAAATAAATCAAACCAATCATTAGAAAATGAAATACCCAACATAAAAAATCTCTGGATATTGAGCATGACTCTATGACTCCTGCTCACAAGTTATCTCCTCTAGGGTACCATACCTCCACATGACATGAACTAACATAATAACACTATCATGGACTAATTTCTCCTAATGATCCTAGATCTTGAAAAATTACTCCATGAAGGTCAATTCATACTTAATGTCTAAGTATCACATGTCGATGAAATATGTTTCATCATAAATATTACAATAATGATGAGACATGTAGAATACATCATGGATTTATGACAACTATGTAGGAAGTTTTAACTGATATACCACCTCACCAATATACCCCAACACCTCAAAATTCCAACCAAACTGGGGAGTAAAATTATTCCCTCAATAGAAACCCCACTTCCCACAATGAGGGGATATATTCAAGAATATATGGTCCATAACATCAAACCAAAAAGGCCTCATCCTTTGATCAATATTTTATTTTTTTGTTCATATGACACCTTTATCGGCTCATGAATCATCTAAATATTCTCATTGGTATTCTACACCCTTTATGGACTAAGAACTACTAACCCCCAAAGTTTAGTCCAATATAATGGAGATTACTAAGCACTCTTCCATAACACCCTTAACAGACCCATTCAAATAGAAGAGTTGTAGAAATTATTATAAGATAACTATACCAAGGTAAAATGATTCAACCAAGGTCCCTGAAAATCCAAGATGGATGATGATAATATATCCCTCAGTATTTGTAAATTGACCCATATTTTTAATACATATATATCACATCTTAATATATGAATATTCATTTAATAACATAATAATCAATTCTATAAACATATAGGTAAAATTTCATTGAAAAAATAGAAACATAAACAACTAGTTCATAAAATATTTACATAGTATCACACATATTTATTCATAACTAGCACCATTTTTATACATATAATGCACAATACATTTTTTCATAACCTGGTGAAAGGAAACATAAGAATGGGTGATCTTGGATTCTTATTAAGGGTAAAAAAGGGAGATATCAAAGACCAAATAAGAATAACATGATCATATGGGTTTAATAACATGATTTTATTGTTGTAAAACCGTACCCTGAATATCAAAGGTCATAATCTTATGCCATGATATAAATATTGGTAGTTCGCAAGACATGAATCATAAGGGAATCAAAGGACATGAACATTGAGAGCATAACATTGTCATATGACATGGAATTGTGGCATACACATAATCATAGAAAATAATTTCTATAGTTTTCAAGGCACATTAACAAGGCCATAATATTATAATGGGTTCACTCAACAAACTATCATATTAATCAATGTTCAATATCAATTCTATTATAGTGGACTGAGTCCCTAATTGAACTAGGTTTCTTCTCCATTATACTCTTGTTTATCTCATGATATATCAATATTCACCCAATGAATTGGAGGTTAATAAAGTACCACACTTCATATAATGAAAATCATACATATGTTTTTTTAAAACATTATAAATAATTAATCATATTATAACCCATTAAAAGAAATTTATTTCATTAAAATTCCATTTTTCATAACCCAAGGAAGAGAAATGGGTTTCATAAACATTTTTTCATTTCATTGTAGCATAATCCATTGAAAATAAATTGTCTTTATAAACATACGGTCATCATATACATAATCTATCTAGATAAATAATAATCATGGTTTTCTTCGATCATATACCTAGTAAATAAAAATTAAAATCAAGGGTTATTGTCTTTGACGAATAAAAAGACCATTAAAAGTTAAATAAAAAAATCTTAAGGAAAAGAACCATTAATTATAAAATAAAATCTTTAGAAAAACTAAACAAATATAAATGAAAAAATGTTATTTATAAATGAAAATTTAATACCATAATGGAATATTCAAGTAAATGATTATTCATTATTATGAAAAAAGTTGTTCATGTAGTATAAGTTTATAAAATATTCCTTCAATACATTTTTTTAAAATGTCACTATGTACCTACTTAAAAAAAATGAAAAGACTATTCCTTTAAAAATATTTTGTAAAAAAAATTATCTTTTAAAAAATTACTTTAAAAAATCACAGTAGAATAATAAAAACCTTATTTAAAACATTTTTCAAAAACATTTATAAGGAGGAATTTTTTTTAACCGAAGAGAGAAATGAAGTCAATTTTCCATAGAAACATATTTTCAGTCTCTTAAGTACTTATGATGAGATACATGAATGGAAAAAATTTATTTTTATAAATAACCATATTATAATAATATACATGAGTTTTTTAAGATATATATCATGATATTTTATCATTTTAAACTTAATCAAAAATAATCATCAATAAACAATGAGATTGTATGGTAAAACCATTACCGTAAGCTCACCTTTCTTATAAATCACTATAAAATCACGTATATTAAATTTAAATTTATTATAATTATATACCAAATTCATTATCATACATATATGATCTATTTATAACATCTTAACTCCCCTTTTATAAATAATTCCTTATTAAAATCATCATTTTGGGGTGTTAATTATTTTGTTTTTCATGAGTATTTTAGTTTTGCAGTTCTTTTCCCTCTATATTTATCTTAGTTAAATCACCTCCATGATATTAATAATGATTTAAATTACATATAAAATGTTTATATATATATTTAGATTCATCAATAAAATTTATAGATAGAATAATAAACTACACCATTCATGGAGGTGGTAGGCCGTACGTACGAACCTATGAGCTCACTTCCTCTGTAGAACAAAATATCTCCTCCTCGAAAATATATCTTCATTAAACTAGATCTCATCCTCCAATGAGATCTCTCCTGCAACCCTACCTAATGAGCATGAACACTACATGGTGATCTCACTTCCTCCGGCGCGAGCTCAATTTCTTCTGAATGGATCTCTCCAGGCTTCCAACCCTAATTCATGTCTACCTTACTTGTAAGATACCTTGAATCATAGATCTCTCAATCCATTATTCAATTCCAACATATAGATTCATTGCGTTCTACTCAAAATTGGTAAATTCCTTTTATTTTCCTCATTGATATTATTCTAATGTAATTGATGTGGTGTATTTATCAGTTTCTATATGGGATTATAGTGGATTACATTCATCAAAATTTTATTTTTTTGGATTTATATTATTTTTATTGAGGTGAGTGATTTGAATAATCTCCCTAATGTCTTCATTGGTTTTATATTATTTATAGCATGTGTGATAATGTCATCATGTTGTGTGCGTGACCTCTTCTAATTTGAATCCATGAAAATTTCTCAGATCCTCACTATTAGACCTTCCACATATCCTGTTAGGCCCATTGGCGATGAAGAACATTATCCCTTGGCCACCAAAGAGGTGTTCTTATCTATAAGCTTGGGTCATAACATGGATGGTATGAGTCTAGTGCCTTATACCTTGATTGAGAAATTGATTAAGGATGGAATATAATTGTGAATTGAATTTTTCCTTCTCATGACATGTGAATTAGAAATTTTAATTATTAGTATGTGAATTGGAATTGACACTATTGAATCTTTAATGGATAATATAGCATGTAACTGAATAATTAGTATGAAATTGGAAAATACACAATGTTATATTGACAAGAAAATAATTTTAAACAATGTCATATAAATAATGAAAATTAGTAATTTTAATGAATTAAAATATGTGTCATATTTCAAAATATTTTTCATGTTTTGGTGTTTTGTTAGAGTTTTTTCTCTTGGTAGTTATTGAACCATGGTTATAAAATACATGGAATGGTTACTCCACTCTTAGAATTATTTATTCTCCTTGGGAATATAATATTCTCTATAATGAGAATTCATAGAAAGTCCGTAATCCCATGGAAGATGAGAGATATCCCTAGAATTGGTAATGTGTGTTAGGATAGTGGTCCATTGAATATGTAATGTACCTTGTTATTGTTCCTTGTCTAGGAAATCCTCTTGGATAATGGTAGACATGGATATATATATATGGAACTCTGTTGAATCATGTTCGGAATTCCCTGGTTGTCAACCTAGAGTTGAGTGTTGGAAGGATAATTTGACGCTGAACATTAAATTAATGAATTAATGAAAATCAATATCATACTATTACATGAAATATAATTTTAGACTAGATTTTTTAGACACCATTAGTGGTGTCATACTATGTTTTACTCCAACCTATTTAGGATTCCCTTTAGAATCAAAGAAGAAAGCATGGATACAGGTCAAGACAAGGGTATGAGGCCCTATGCATGATTGGTTCTTTGGTAAGGTGAGATAAGATAAGGGATATGAGACTGAGCATGGAATTCGAGACTAGTTTTGGGAGAACTTATTTGGAGTTGTTCTTTAGGTTATTTAATTTTATTATGCTATATTTATATTTTAGTTTGGCATACAATATGGAATGATATTATTTATTTTGTTAGTATTTTTTGGTAATTTCCTATTATATATTCAAATAGAATTATATTGGTTGTTTATGATGTTTTCCTTCTTTGGTATTACCTTGTAATAAATTTTATAGTCTCTAACTATATATATTATCTATTCATCACTAGTTTTATTCCTATGGAATATGGAGAGGTTTCCATAAGTTCTTATGATGACCCATCTCTTTCACATGTGGTAGATTCAAGTCTAGGTTGTCACAATGTTTTATCATATTTAGTTTTTTTATTTCATTAGAAGTTTTAGGATTGGTAGATAGGAGAATAATATGTGTTGGGGATTTGTAATTATCTCATACATAAGATTAACTAACCCATGAGAATGGTAAATCCAGGTTTCCAGGGAGGAAATTATTTTACAAGAGTTATTCCATTTACAGTTTTGATGTTATTTCACCTTGGGTGATGAACATGTTGGGTGATGTTACTATTTTATGTGATTTTACTCATGGTTCGATATGAAATGGGGAACATCTAATAGTGAGATAGAAGGAAATTATGATTTCATGCACTTATCATTCTATGGATTCATTAATTTCATATGAAATTATATAACATGATTGATGAAAATAAGAATAAAAGATTTTATACTAAAATATGATTAATTATCTTTGTCAAAAAAGAGTTTATGAAACCATTTTTTATGGTTTTCTATTTTTTACATGTCCTTCAGAGTTTGATATTTTTATAAGCCCAATGATCTGATGAGTGTTTTGAACCATGTAGAGAAAATGCTTCTACATTATCTTCTTTTCAGTGTGAGAATAATAAACAACACACAACACATATAGAGTAGTTGGAGCTTCCTTCAATAATGGGGAATCTGAAGGTTGATCAGCTTTGTGATAGTATTCCATGAGTCTTGTGATCAATGTTGAGACAGACTAATCACAATTTCCCTTCAATGTATGATACCTAGATATAGTTTTATATACATTACCCGCCCGTAGTTAATGGGGAGGGAGGCCCTCAGGTGGCAAATCTCAAGATTGATTCTCTCATGAAAATATTTAGTCACCTATAGACAACATTGGAGATGAGGGTGAAGCTTGATACATGTATTCTACAAGGACCATCTATGTGCTTGAGGGACATAATTGAACATTTTGGACAATAATAAGAGCTAAAAAATAAAGGATTCAAGGAGAAATATATGATTCACCTTTATCTTGAAATATTGAATAATGTAATGGATTGGGACATCATATAATTTATATATAGGATAATGTATTTAATAGACCATGAATGTTACTTCACAGACATGAAATATTTCCCCCCCACATCGGAATGAGATGATATTGCTAGGGAGACATTTTTTCAGCATGGGATTTAGTATGATATCCTTTCACAGGTTAATGCATTTTCTATGAGATTTTTTTATTTGATAAATGATGATCTCATCACTAAAGTTAACCCAATAGAGGACCTGAGTCTAGGGAAATGTGTTTCAATTTTATGTTCTAGGAGTTCTACCTTAGGTGTCAATAAGTGTTGATATTTATATTTCCACTGAGGTTGCAATGGTCAGATCAACATGTGATGCATGCCACAAGTATCTGGACATCATTCTGATTAATTTTATTAAGAATTACAGGGTTGAACAAAAGCTATTTCAGTGTCCTTTTCCCATAGTGGAGTACCAATAATTTTATATGATGGGTTCTCTATAGAAGTATTATAGGAGCCCATAGTATATGATCATTGGAAGTGGATCATGGAAGGAACCATCAACTTGGAGATTCTCTCCTACCCTTAAGTAGATAGCTTGATGAATTTCTATTAGTTACTTGGGTTGGGGAAGGGGACATGGACCCCCAACATAGGAGTAGAGGTATAACTAGAAGGAAGAACTATAAGAGAGTCAATATACAGACTAGGGAATAGGGTAATGTAATATCCATATTGTGGAGTATAATCATACCAATAAATATGTTGAACTTTCTACTTTCATATGTACAATTCTTGTGTCATATGGAATTTCTGTAATTTGATTAATATCATTGGTTTCATTAATTTTATTATTCAAAATTATCCAATTCCATTTGTTAGGCTATGTAAACCTTAGATGTGGTTATGAAAATTGAAACATCGTTAAGGGTGTTACTCCACACTCATTATCTTATTCCTTTAGTGATTGGATACATTTATTCTTGCAATCTAGTGGCCCAAGGCTGATGGTTTGGCACGTGAAGAGTCATATATAATGGAATCAATACCTATGAATTCATTTGTGATATATATTCCTCTACCTTCATTCAATAACATATGGGGGCTATACAAAGGAATTCCGACCCTGAGAGTATATAATGGACTCAATACCTTTAAAATTTAATTTATGGGCTCAATACCTTTTTTTCGGGTGTTAAAAACATTATATGTGGTAAAATTATAATCCTTGTGTCATTGAATGTGTATACAAGTGAATCTTAGGGAATATAAAATTATAATCAGGGTTTAGTGGGATACTACCACATATACAATTTTTAACATTAGCCTAAGATCATTTATTATTTTGATTGTTATAAACATATCTCAATAATGTGAGACATATGCATAAATAACATTAGCCACCATAGCTCTGTCATTAGCCACCGTAGTTATGGTGTCCCACCGAGTCTGTTACCTTGCTTAACATATCTTATGGGAAGCATGAATCAATACCTTAATCTTAGGGTAATCAGTTTACTTAGAAAAAGAATCCCTAGAGGTGGAATTAATCCATGGGTCCTTTTTAAAATGAATTTTAAAATATTCTACTTAATGTGAATTCAAGGACGGAGACATGAATTCAAATGTAATCAAACTGAATCAATTAGAACCCAAATGAATTAAATTATCTAAGATAATATAAACAAAAAACAAGACTAACTAAATCTAATGAAAATTTACCAAACAAACTTATATCGAACAAAACCAAACTAAGATGAAACATGATATAAAATGATTATATACCAATAGTAGGAAAAGTAATTGTTAATTAATAAGAATATACTATTTGATAGTATCATTTTGAAACTTGGATATATTTCCCCCTGCTTTCAAAAACATGATTTGACCCATGTGGCATTGTGGTTCTTATATATTGGGGGGTGACATGTATAGGAACAAAATACATGTATGTTTTTTTAGTTTTTATTTTATTTTTTTATTCCGTCAGCCACTTACGCCTTTTACCACTTTCTACGAATGGAGGGTAGTTATATTCTAAAATGGGGGCAAGGAGGGCACTTTATGTGGCTGCACTATTTTATTTGCAGGAGAGGGAGATTGGGGTAGTGGATAAATTCATTAATGTGTTTCATTTTTGTTTTCCTTTATGCCATATTGTTGTTGTTTATTTTGTTTTCCTTTGGCGTTGATGACCAAATTATGGATGGGTCATGCCAATTTTTTTTATTTAACACTAATGTTTTTATTATTTTTTTGTGGGAAAAATTGTTCCCATGTGGTGTTTCCTTGATTTCCAGACACTTTCCCCTTCCCATGGGCTCCTTACTTGGAGATATTAGTATTGACCTTTTATATATAGATAATTTCACCCCATTAAGTTCTCCCTTTAGTTTAAATTTTATACCACATTATTCATTCCTTATTGAAATTTTACATACTATTCTATTATGCTAGTAATCAATGGAGATATTCCTAAATCTCTAGCATCATCATTATCTTCCAATTAGTCTTGCTTTTTTTCTTGTAGGTGCAGTCTATCTAATCATAAATTCTTGTTGTTCTTAGGTTGGAACCCCAAACTTTTAGGGTCTATTTGGGGAGAATATTTTCTTATAAATTCTCAAATCATTTCTTTAAAAATCAATAGGTGTCCTATATTTTTATGCGTCACATTTGTACAAAATTCTCCTTTTTTCCTGCATTTCCTGATAATCCAGATTTAGTGTTAGTTGAGTTTACCTAGTTGTAGGGTACCTTTTTTCACTAAGTATGAATTTGATCCTTCTAAAAATATTAACAAACTCACATAACTCTATCATGAGTCTCTTTTAATGGAAATATCATTTATAAATCTTGAGTTGTTTAAGTAATTTTCTCAATTATTTGGGAAGTTCTTTTTTTTGATTCCTTGTCTTTCAGTTTTACTTCCAAATCTAGAAACATTGGGTTTAGGGTGATCTTTTTATCTTATAATGATATCAACCTGACTACCCCATCACCCTTTATATTTTTAACTTGTTCATTATGGATCATGTTTCTCAATTATTGTGAACTATCAGGTTCTTTAACTCTTTTAGCTTTCACTTCCAATTATGAAACCTTAAAATTCACAAATAATTTGTGTAGATTTTCCAATTATTGGAATACCTTATTTTTAGTATCCTTAGAAACTTCCTTGAGAGGGTTCAACAATTTTAACCTATTTAGCCAATGAAATGTACATAGAATCAAATTATTCCTCTAGTTGTGATTTTAAATCAACTATTTCCTTAGTAATACTAAGTATATATCAAATACCTTAATTGTAAAATTTATTCAAATAAAATTCAACATGAGAGTAGAATTATTCAACTATTTTGATATCTTTATACTCTCAATAGCTACACGAGTCATTAAAAGTATCTATGTTAACATATTCAATGGATAAACACTTAACACTCTATTCAACTCATATAATTGGTTGATCCCTTTCATTATTTATAAATGTTATCCTCTTATTTGCCTCTTTATTATACATATTTTTCACTACCTTTGATGGAGATTCCATTTCTAGTTCAGTAGGTATAGTGATATAATTATTGATTTGTGAATCTTCTTAAAACATTTCAAAATATGAACTTCACTAGGGATTTTTTAGGAAAACTAGTTTCTCTCTAATAATAATTGAAATTCCCAGAGTGTCGTTGGACCATTAAGAGGGGATGGGTGAATAAATGGTCACCTGGAACATCTGACAATTATTACCATTTTATAATTCAACCACCTATATGAAACCCTATCTTAATCTACTATTCTTATGTATCACAACCTCACCAAGATAATATATCAAATACAGTCATAAGAACACAATGATTTATATGATTTGGTTATAATAACTACTATTTTTACTTGATTAGTTATGCTCCCAATTCAAGGGTTATCAACTATAATTAAATGAAAACAATTAAAAGTGGAGGGTTTTTCACACACCAGAAACTTATTTCCTCTCATAGGAATTCCACTTTCCAGAATCACACTGGACTTCTTTTGACAACTTCTCACTATACTCATAGCTTCAAACTATGTTATCCATATATACCCTAATTCAAATAGGTTCCAAAAATTCTCATCCCATATATAAAATTACTCCCCTTATATTACTTTTTAAATTCAATTTATGTTCATCAATAGGATTTCACAACATCCAAAAAATGACCTCGATCCACTCACAGTCGAGCCTTCTAATATTGTAGGTTATTAATGAAAAATACAGACAACTCAGTCTCCACTTGCAGCTCAACATTACAAGTCTTCAGTACCTATTCACCTGGAGTGGAGTGAAGACTGGGTGGGGGGATGCAGCAGGGGGGGGGGGGTGCAGTCGAGTATGAGAAGGGTGGAACCGTGTAGTGAAGGGGGGGGGGGGGCTGTAGTGGGGGGGGATGTAGTGGAGTGTGGAATTGGTGCGAGGGGGAGGGGGGAGTGGAGTAGGGGATGACAGGGATGCAGTGGGGTGGGGGGGCTGTAGTAGAGTAGGGGATGAGGGGGATGTAGTGGAGTGGGGGTGTAGTGGAGTGGGGGATGGGGTTAGTGGAGTGGGGATGGGGGGGGATGAAGTGGGGGAAGGGGGGGTTGAGTGGTGGATGGGGGGGCTATGGCTACAGTGGAAACCATCAAATACTTTCTAAAGATACCACCTGAACAATTCTCATCCTTATTTTTTATCCACAACCATGGAACAGTGTGAAATTTTCCATGAAACATCTATGAATGTTGAATAAAAACATACATCATATATCTCCAAGGAAAATTAAGTCTTCTTTAATCGTGGTATGCCCCACACACCCCTGAACTCAATCATACTTCTATTCCCCATCTGAAAGGATATGTCACCTTTTTCTATAATTTTTAGAGCTAGATGATCTATAAAATGAACCTTTCCATATATTTTCTTAGTATAGGTCTTCATACTTCTCCTATTAGATGTTTAGTGAAATGTAGATCGAGAGTCTATAACAAAGACTCAAGAGAATTAGAGATACTCAACAAGAAACCACTCTTATCATCTAATATAATATTAAGAAATCAAAATTTGAATTTTATCTTCCATAATTCAATATCTAGCCATTGAAATCCTTTTTCAGGTGTCCTTTCTTCCCATAATTCCAACACAGTTGATCATCTTCCTCTGAGGTACTCGCACTCCAACATGTTCTGATTTCCCTTTTCTCTAACAATTTTGTGTTGTGAAACTCTCCCCTCCCTTCCACACTATATTAATTTTGAGAAGATTCCTCCTTTCAATGAAGTTATTCATTTTATATCAGTTATTTAATATTTTTAAAGACATAGTTAGTTTTTCTGCTTGGATTACTCACTACGATTTCCATTACTTCCCAAGGTTTTAAAAGGTTTAGCCTCAAATTCCTACTTCTTTTCATGATTGGTTAGTCACCCCAGTTGTGGATTCTCCCCTATAAACCCAAGTGGTTACACTAAGGACCTTTCAATCCTATACTAATAGAGACCCACTATGATCTTACTCTAGGGTCCCACCAACAAATGCATCATCCCACTAAATAATAAAAAGGTATGATTAAAATAAAATAATATCTCACTAATCTCTAATTTTCTTATGCACCACTTGATGTAGATATCCCAGCATTAACAAACTAGATAACCAAGATTATCATGAACATAATCTTCAAGATCTTTAGTAGTTGATAGGCATGATTAGATCTACTCGTCCCAAATAATGACATAACTTATTCAACTATATGGGCCTCTCAACCCCTTGAAAACTCATGTATTGAGATATTTTCATTCTTGAATGAATCTTGACTTCAATATCTTCTTGCATTGTTGTGGATTTTTGTGGACTTGAAAATTTTCATTTATTTTGATTTTGAGTTATTTCCATTTTCTTTATGGTTTGGTTTTGATGGATCATGGTATACTGTGTGTGCTTTCATTGTCTTGGGTTAATTTGAAATGTAAAATTTTAAATGGGAATTTTTAAAAATACATTGATTCTTATATAAAACATTGGAATAATTTTATAAAGATATATTTATTTGGAAAAGTGTCTAAATTTTTTTGGATTTAAAATGATAACCTATTTTTGGAAATTTTGACAATTCCATTAGCAAAAAGGGGTAGTTTTAATTATTTTCAAGGTCTTAATGTGGTAAAAATAAAGAATAATTAGAATCTTTTAAAGGATTTAAGCCTAATGTACTTTTAAAATAGATTCTTTTGATGTTTTTGGATTGTTGTAGCTTGATCTGGTTTGGTCAAATGCTTGTTGGCCACAACTCTGAACACTCTAGAATCTCTGACCACTGTAGCAATGATGACCACTGTACCAAAGGTATTTCATGTTTCTTCTATTCCTGGGTTTGGTGGAGGAATCTCCAATAAATAAAAAGGAAGTTATATGTCAGACCCTATAAGTGGTGATTTAAAATCTATATTTTTTTATCACCGGTTTCTTCTAGGATAAAATACTTGGTTTTATATGAGTTCCAAAAAGTTGGACATAAGAATATTTGTTGTTAGTATCACAAGAGGTAGTTTTTGTTAGACTACTAGATGGAGTATTTGGGATACTGAATCAATTAAGGTGATTCATATTTGTTTTGTTATATTGGATAATATCTTAACTATTCAGAATGAAATTTTGGTGGTACTGGGAAAATAGAAAGGCTGCTGTATACTACCTGGAAGCCTAGGGATATCCATGGGGTGTAGGGTGGTATGTAGGTTAGGGGGAGGGCGAAGGTTGGGTTTTTAGGAGGGGGTGTCAGGGGGGGTGTCCAAGGGTGGCCCGAGGGGGTGGTGGGGGGTCTGCGGGGCAGGGGGAAGGTGCAGGTGGGGAGTCTAGGGGTGTTTGGCGGGGAGGGTATCTGGGGGTGTCTTGGGGGGTATACAGGGCAAGGGTAGGGGGTGTCCAGAAGGGGGTGTCTAGGGGGAGGGGATGTCCAGTGGAGGTGTAGGGGGGATGTCCATCGGTGTAGGGGCTGTTCGGGGGGTGCTGCGGGTCTGTAGGGCAGGGGGGAAGGTGTAGGTGAGGTTTCTAGGAAGGGATATCCTAGGGGGTGTCCAAGGGCTGTCTGAGGAGGGTGGGTATGTAGGGCATGGGGGAGGTTGCAGGTGGGGTTTATAGGAGGGGGTTTGGGGGGGGGGAATCCAGGGGTGTCTAGGGGGGAGTCTAGGGGAAAGGGGGTGTCTAGGGGGTGGGGTGTCCAGTGGGGGTGCAATGGGGCTATCCAGGGTGGTGAAAGGGGGCTGCCCTGGGGGTGCGGGGGTGTTAAAGGGGGTGTAAGGGGACTATCCATGGGGTGCAAGGGGGATGTTCAGGGGGGGAATGACAATGAAAGGGGGATGTCCAGGGGGCATGGGGGTGCAGGGGGGTGTTCAAGGGTGGGCTTTGGGGGTGTTTTTTAATTCAATGTGAAGGCCTATAAATCACCACACAACAATAAAATCAATTTCATGACTTTTTTTTTAATTTTTTACATTGTATTGTCTTCATGTGTGTTTTTTAAATTATGTATTATCAGGTGTTGTATTCATCATTTTATATTATCTTCATGAGTGTTTTTTGTATTCGTCATTATTCTATAAGTTTCACTAGAGTAAGAAAACATTTTTAACGTTGGTTATTTTTCATTTTTTACGTCGATTTTTAGCCGACGTTAATAGGGACGACGTTATAAATATTGTTTTTTACATCGGTTATTTATAAACCGACATAATAAACATAACATCGTGGTGTTTATAACATCAGTTATTAATTAACTGATGTGAACAAACCAGAGGGGAGTGTTTATCATGTCGATTATTATAAATCCAAAGTGATAAAATAGTGCGGGGGTGTTTATCACATCGGTTATATAATAATCAACGTGATAAACCATTTACCTAGCCTTTATCACATCGTTTATTACATAACCGACGTGATAAACCAGCGGGGGGGGGGGGGGGGGTTATCATGTCGGTTATTATATTACATACATGATAAACTAGTCCGGGGGCCTTTTATCACATCGGTTATTAAATAACCGACATGATAAAAGGCTGAGGAAATGGTTTATCACATCGGTTATTATATAATCGACGTGATAAAACTGTCGGGGGGCTTTTTATCACGGAAGTTATTGAATAAACGACCTGATAGAAGGCCCGAAAAATGGTTTATCACATCGGTTATTATATAACCGAAGTGATAAACCAGTTCGGGGGCCTTGTATCACGTCGGTTATTCAATAACCGACGTGATAAAAGGCATGAAAAATGTTTTATCACGTGGGTTATTCAAATAACTGACGTGAAAGACCAATTTTATTTGTAAATGGAATGCAGTCCTCTGCTCTCCCCAAAAACAACCAAAAACCAAATCAAGAATTCGTACGACAAAAAAAGAAGTAGAAAAAAACAAGAACAAAAGAAAAATTAAGCATTTACCCCACTGGACAGCCCCCACCATACCCCTAGACTTCCCCGACCCCCTGGACAGCCCCAAACACCCCGGGACAACCCCCCACCCTCATGTATACCCCCACCCCCTGGACAACCCCCACACCCCTGAACATCACCCACACCCTCCTGGACACCCCCACACCCCTGGACACCCCCACCCTCCTCGACACCCCCACCCCACCAGACAACCCTACCACACCCCTAGACACCTCCACACCCCTAGAAAACCCCCACACCCTTGGACAGCCCCCACACCCCTGGGTAACCCCCACCCTCCTGGACACCCCCCACACCCCTGGACATCCCCACACCCCTAGACACCCCCACCCTCCTGGACACCCCCACCCCACCGGACATCCCTCCCACACCCCTGGACACCCACCCACCCCAATGAACACCCCCACACCCTTGGAACCCCACCCCTAGAACAGAATCCATTCCAAAAAAACCATCATAAGTAGACTAAAACAAAATGTAGAGAAAAATTAAACATTCACATATATAACATTCAAAACTTACACTATCAAGTTCAAAAAAACTAAACCCAACCTAAACGACTACCAAATACACAATTATGACAACAATATTCAAAATTTCATTTTACACTACAAACAACTAAAATTCAATCAAACCTGTAAAATAATTTGACCACTCCACTTGTAAGTGTTTGATGTATTGAGCAGTATAGGGTTGAGGGTCATCAAGTAGCTACAAATGAAAAGGATAGTTGTTAACGTGTATAATGAATAAATAAAATTTAAATATTATGGAAAAGTTTAAAAGGAAATATTACCAGGTCAAAGTTTACAACTGTCCTAGTTGTTATTATTTCATACATAAATATGAACATATAATATCCGCATTCAATGATGTCTTGTTGTTCATGAAAATTCTATTTGAATGAGTGTAAAATCAATATATTATTTTTATGTAATAAATCAAAAAGTAAAAATTATAAATGGATATTTACCTTCGCATTTACATATTTGATCTTTGCACACCTTTTCTTTGTGTTTTTTCAAAAGTAGACCCATGCCCTGTTAGGAAATAATACGAATGAGGTAAATTTAAAATTCATTATAATATATATAACTATTGAGAAATTTAAACTTACTTTTCCAATATATTCATACAACTTTCCTACACATCATCATAGACAGATCATATCCAATAAATTGTTTTCTCCCTTGGAAAAAACCCCTAACATCCAATGATCACTGATTAAAGAAAATTTATGGTTAGTGGTTTTTTATGATAAAATGTAATGAATTCTTTGAGAGAGATGTGTTTCATACCTCTCACAAAAAGGCATCATCCAGCATTTTGTGACTATATTCTGTTCAAGTCTTTCAGCAATATAAATCATTATTTGTTACTCATCAAATGCACATGCTTCAGGGTAAATCAATTGTGGGTCCATGAATCTAAATACATCTATCATCTCATTCCTCTCACAAATGTTATAAATATACCTAATACTAAACATACATAAGTATACATTTTTAATAAATATAACGCAGGGAAAAGGTGTTAAGACTTACATGGAAAAATTTTCCCCACGTTGATGCCCAAATTATCTCCAGTAACAAGCTCCATGATATCAGTTTTCATAATCCCCACAGTTATTGCACGTCCACAGACATGAGCTTCCATTAGAAACTCATAATGACCCGCCAAAAAATTTGAATATCATGACAAACTGTTGAGGCTACTAGAATCTGTATCTGATGTCATAGCCATTTGTCTTTTTTTTTTCTCTATACAGTATTTCTTTACCTTTGAATTATTCCTATAAAAATAAACAGAAAAATATATTAGTTTTCAAATGATAAAAAAAAATTTATAAAAAAATAAAATAAAAGATATAACATTCATACCTCTATGGTAATGAGTCAAAGAAGTCTGGATGGCCAAACTAAAAAATGGCCGATACTATGTCCAAATGTCTTCACCTCATCTGTAGGTAATGGTACTCATGCAGATCTATCTATAATATCCTATACAGTGACCCTCTGATTCCCTACCTCTAATTTTTGATGATGAACTGTATCTCCTATATAATATACCAACCCATATGAAACTATATGATGTTGAGGATCATCAACATACAACTCGTAATAAGTAAGGAGCTGTGGTGGAGGAGTAGGATAAAAAATGGGGTCTGTAGGCTGAGGTGGGGGAGTGGGAGCTACTGGCGGAGGTAGAGGATAAATAATGGGGTCTGCAAGGGGAGGTGGAGGAGTGGGAGCTGCAATCTGAAATTGCCTTTGCATGTCTGCAAACATAGACTGTACCAATGATCTAATCTTTTCCTCTATCTTCGCATTAATATTATGAACTTAGGCCTCCAAGGATTCTATTTTTTATAAACACCCTCAAAGTTAGATGTTGAAGAACGTGGAAATACTTTTCTTACCGATACACCTGCCGGATATCCTCTTACACAACCAGGATGTTCGGGCATTCCCAATTCTACAGATAAAATATCTTGCCTCCCAGTAGCTATAAATGCCCCCTATGAGCTCTTCTTCTCAAGAGAGTCCTGTATTAATTAATTGAACATTTTTGTAATGATTAAAATTATATGAAGAAAATAGTTAACTTTAATAAATAAAATAGATATCTTACAATCCACTAAGCTATGATTCTCGATTCTTCTAAAATATATTTCCCTTTCTTCCCATCTGTGCTCTCTTCCTTTTTTCATGTCTAGATGGAGGGGATGGAGGGGACACCTCTCCAGAGCTTGAAGTCTCAGCACTTAGTTTTTGAAAACTTTCCTCCATCATTTTTTCTTCAAAAAATTCATACCTTCACCGTGATAAACGGTGAGGGTATAAATTTATAGATTGGATCTCCTGATGATATTTCCTTGTTTGCTATAAATTAATAATAAGAAATCATTAACAAAACATCAATAAGATCCTTTATATAAGAAATCTTATAAAAGTTTACATTTCCCTTACCAAAAATGACTCTTTTATTATACTTTCAACAAACTGTTTACATGTGTATTCATCTATAAAAGGATATATATGACATGGATTTTCATGACTCCTATGACCAAAAATCAAATCAGATGAGAGGGTTGATTTGAAATCCATCCATCTCCTAGTATCCATCGATAAGCATTTCTTTTTGACTCCTCCAGTTTCAGGAATATCAAATGTCATCTGATGAAGAAGTGGTTAAACATATTATATTTAATAGAAACATTTAAAGAATAGTCAAACAATAGAAAAAGATCTTACCAAAACCGTCTCCCACAACTGAGAGATTATCGCTTTATCCACACTTCTCCAGTCATCATACAAAATTATTATTTTTCTCTTAGCCTGAGTTGATACAAAAATCTTTAAATCTTTTTCATTTGGACCTCTAGGAATATCATCATCATCAAACTCAACGAGTATCCTCTGATCCTGCGTATGGGAAAGTGATAATTTTGGTAAACGTGTGCACCCATGTTTACCAACTCTTGAACTCTTAGTCATAATAGGAGCACATTAGGAAGATTGGGGAACATCAAGAGGAGCATGTGAATGTTCCTCCCCAGAGGTATGACCAATATTCTCATCTCCAGAATCATGTGGTTGATCAACTGAATGATCTGTCATTATCCTTCAAATAAAAAAACATTATTTCACAAATATACAAATTCAAATATTTTAATACTACTGTAATCAAAAAATAGAAAATTTTACTAAGATACGTAATAGTAGACATTGTTAATATGGTTAGAATGTCAAACAATGGTAAATATGGTAAAGATGGTAAACATGGTAAACATGGTAAACCTGGTAAACCTAGTAAACATGGTAAAGTAATTGTCACTAAACAAAAATAATAGATATATAATTCATGTAATTATAAACATGATAAAGTAAACTAAACAAACTTAAAACAGACAAAGACTTATACTTATTTTGTTTTAATACATGTTTTAATAAATAAAAAACTTACAATATCTAACATTATATGAAAAAAATAAATGTAAACAAGAAATAAACATATGTTACCTGTAATTTTAGGAATGTACAAATGGATTTTTTCCCCAAATTCCTTCGTCTTGATCGTTCTTTATGGAACAAAACATATCTTCAACATGCTCATCATTGTGTTCTCTTAATCTTTCTATGGAATTAGGGATCTCACATAAATCAACATCTTCATCAAGTTCATCCTCACCAATATATTATTTTTTACCTTTTAAAACAAAATCCCACTTCATATCTAATTGATCTACTACATAGAAAATTTGTTTTGCATGTGTTTCCATTATAAAGGAAGCAGCTATGTCTTCCAATCTATTTAGATTTACAAGTGTCATTCCAAATTAATCGTGTCTGACATTGTTGCTACCGATAAAACATTTACAGTTAAAAACTGGAACTTTAATTTTAAAGTAATCAACCTCCCATATGTCTTCAATCACTCCATAATATTCACTTAATGCAGAAAATGGGTTTTTGTCCTTAGCACTCGAAAAATGCATTTCTTCTGCAAACACTAATACACCACTATTCTGAACTGCACTTCTGTTGTCCTGAGCTTTCATATGAAATGTATAGCCATTAATGTCATAACCAGACCATGTTTTCATATTTAAACATGGACCACCCACTATCCATTTTAATGTCTCTAATACATCTAATCTACCAAGAAATGTCTTTTTAAACCATGACAAAAATGTTTTTTGTGCTCATTCAAAATCCACATTTCTTTATTCTTTGGATGACATTTTTCAACTCATTAATATGCAATGTGATATATGGTTGAGAATCAGCTATGTTATTCAGTATGTATGATTCTAACTTCTTCATCTGTTCAGCTGACAATGATTTTAATTTCAATCCATGAATCCCCTTTCCCTCATTATTAACTCATTCATGGCGAGATGGAGGCAAACCTATGTGTTGTGACACAGCCATGTAGCTCGTACAAAACTCTGTAACCTCCTCAGAAATATATTTTTCAATAATGGAGGCTTCAGGTTGATATGGATTCTTAACATACCCCTTCAATATTTTCATATACCTTTCAAATGGATACATCCAATGAAGATATACAGGTCCACAAAGAATTATTTCTCGTACCAGATGAATCATTAAATGCACCATTATATCAAAAAAAGTTGGTGGATAATACATTTCCAGTTCAAAAAGTATAAAAATTGCATCCTTTTCCAAAATGTTCAAAGCATTCACATCAATCTCCTTATTACAAATTGAATTGAAAAAATAACACAACTTCATTATAGTCTTTATAACATGGATGAACAATATTCCACGCAATGCAACTGGTAGAATTTGTTGCATCATGACGTGACAATCATGTGATTTCATAACTATCAACTTCAAGTCCTTCAAGGAGAAATTTTTTTTTACATTTTAAGAATAACCTTGAGGAACTTTGATATCATGAAGACATTGACAAAAGAAAATTTTCTCCCTCTTTGATAATATATGACAAGCCGGGGGAAGAAATGTTCGCCTTTATTTAGGAGTGGGAGCTAACTCCAAACGTATTCCCATTGATAGTAAGTCTAATCTTGCATTCAACCCATATTTTGTCTTTCCTTTAATATCTAACAATGTTCCAATCAAAGAATCACATATATTCTTCTGTACATGCATGACATCAATATTATTTTTAACTTCATGATATCTCCAATATGGTAGCTCAAAAAATATTGACCTTTTCTTCCAAATATGTCTATCATTACCAGATTTCTGTGTCTTTCACAATGTCACATCAAGATTTTTCATGCTCTCAAAATACAGATTAGGGGATAATGGTTTTGAAGCAATATCAAATTATTGTGAGCCATTGAACGCCTTTTTTTAGTCTTCTATAACGGTGATCCATAGGCAAAAACTTTTGATGACCCATGTGCATTGTTTTCCTCCTATGATACAATTGACAATATGAGATATCTTTTTTGCAAATTGGACATGCTTTAGGACCTTTAACACTGTATCCAGAAATATTTCCATATGCTGGGAAGTCATTTATAGTGAAAAAAGCACTGCATGCAGTTGAAAATATTCCATTTTATAAGCATCAAACACCCTAATACCATTAGCCCATAAAAGTTTCAAATCATCAATCAACCATGACAAGTAAACATCAATATCATTGCCAGGATACTTCGGACCAAAGATCATTATACTCAACATTACATATTTTCACTTCATACAAACTTCAGGAGAGAGGTTGTAAATTACCAAAAAAATAGGCCATGAACTATGTGTGCTACTGAGGGTTCGGTATGGATTCATTCCATCTGTGCACAACCCTAGTCTGAGATTTCTAATTTCATTTCCAAATTTAAAATACTGCTCATTAATTTTCTTCCATTGTGGACAATCAGCTGGATGACATATTTTTACATCACACAACTGCTCATCTGCATGCCATATTAACCTTTTTTAATCATGTGAATTAGCAAATAAACGTTTGAAACGATGAATTATAGGAAGATACCAAAATACCTTTGAAGGGATCTTTGTAATCTCTACATCATCCTGTGATTTTTCTTTTACCTTACACAATGATGTCCCAAATTTAGGACACTCTAATAGAAATTAATATTCCTTCCTATATATAATACAGTCATTCGGACATGCATATATTTTCTTCTATTCCAATCCCATCGTGAATCATATTTTTTTGGCCTTATAATGTGAATCTGTAAGATCTCTATCTTTTGGAAGAATGCCTTTCATCAATTTTAGCAGATCTGTAAAACTTATGTCACTCCATCCATGTTTCGCCTCTAGGTTAATAATTCTTAATACCACCGACAAAACCGTAAAATCTGTACAACTAGGATATAATGGAATTTTTGCATCACCACATAGACGCACAACTGTCGGTTCTATCTCAATTTGTTCTGCTGCAATATCACAAATCATTTTTTCAATTCCATTGGAATTACCATCTTGTGAATCATCATCATCAGTGACATTCCGTCCAGTTTCACCATGCCAAATCCAAGGGCTATAACTCGGATTAAAACCATGACATATCAGATGATCTTTTATCTCTCCACTTTTCAACTTCTTCAAATTCAAACATTTCAGGCATGGACAAGAAAAAAATGTCACTACATGGAACATTTGATTTATAAAATTCCAAAAATGCATCAACACCTTTCTCATATTCATTGCTCATTTGATGAGACGTAATACAATTTTGAATCATTATTACCTATAATAAATATCAAAATTATATATCTTTTTAAGATAAGACAAATATATGTTTATATGAAAAAAATCATAATTTGAATGTAAAACAATTTTGAAATGTAAAACAAATCTATGCGTATTTAAAAAAATATGCTTGAATATGATTTTAAAAAGAAAATATAGTTAGATATAACAGTTTTAAATTCCATTGAATCAAAGAAAACCATGGGGCCTCCAATGGACACCCCCAACCCTCTGGATAGCCCCCTGAACCCTCTGAACACCACCCACACCCCATTGGACACCCCTAGGACACCACCACCACTTGGATAGCCCCCACCCCTCTAGATAGCCCCCACCCCCTGGACAACCTCCACACCTCTAGACAAAACCCCCACCCCTCTAGACAGCACCTCCACCCCTCCTGGACACCACCCCCACCCCATGGACAACCCCAACCCTCTGGACAGCCCCCAACCCTCTAGACAGCCCCCACCCCCTGGATAACCCCCACCGCTATAGACAGCACCCCCACCCCCTACCCCCTTGGACACCCCCTGGACACCCCCAACCCTCTAGTTATCCCCCACCGCCTGGATAACCCCCCAAACCCTCTGGACAGGCCCCCACCCCCTTGGACAGCCCCCACCCACCCACCCCCTTGGACAGCCCCCACCCCCTTCGACACCCCCCACCCCCTTAGACCCCCCCCCCCCACACCCCTGGACTGCCCCCACCTCCACGGACACCCTGGAAACCGCCAACCCTCTGTAAATCCCCCCGAACCCTCTGAACACCACCCCCACCCCCTTGGACACCCCCTGGACACCACCACCCCTTGAACAGCCCCCACCCCTCTGGAAAGCCCCCCACCCCCTGGACAGCCCCCACTCCTCTAGACAGAACCCCCACCACTCCTAGACACCACCCCCACCCCCTACCCCCTTGGACACCCCCTGGACAACCCCCAACACTTTGGATATCCCCCAACCCTATGGACATCCCCCACCCCTTGGACAACCCCCAACCCTCTAGATAGCACTGCCACCCCTCCTAGACACCACCCCACCCCTACCCCCTTGGACACCCCCTGGATACCCCCAACCCTCTGGACCGCCCCCACCCCCGGACAACCCCACAAACCCTCTGGATAGGCCCCCCAACCCCTTGGAAAACCCCCACCCATCAACCCCCTTGGACCCACACACACCCATGGACTGACCCCCACCTCCTTGGATACCCTGGACACCCCCAACCCTCTGGAAAACCCCCCAAACCCTCTGAACACCACCCCACCCCCTGGACACCACCACCCCCTTGGACAGCCCCCTCCCCTCTGGACAGCCCCCACCCCTGGACAACCCCCACTCCTCTTGACAGCACCCCCACCCCTCCTGGACACCACCCCCACCCCTACCCCCTTGGAAACCCCACTAGACACCCCCAACCCTCTGGATAACCCCCACCCCACGGACAACCCCCCAAACCCTCTGGACAGACCCCAACCCCTTGGACATCCCCCCACCCCCTTAGACTGCCCCCACCCCCTTCGACACCCCCACCCCCTTGGACCCCCCCGCACACCCTGGGACTACCCGTCCCACCACCATGGACACCCTGGACATCCCCCAACCCTCTAAATAGCCCCCAACCCCCCGGACAGCCATCAAACCTCTTGAAAGCCCCCCATAACCATGGGATTTTAACCTCAAGCTACTAGTTTTGGCATATCTATGGATTTTAACCTCAAGTTATTAGTTTTGGTATCATGCCATTATTCAAAATGAGAACCATGAACTGTATGTCCTTATAGTCTAAAATTCTCTATTGTGCAATTAATTGGGTTTTAATAGCATATGAAGACTTATAATAGTCTACAAAAATAAGCGACTTAAATAGATTATACAACTACAAGTATTGATACCAAAAATAGAAACAACCAAAAATCCAAAACAAACAGTCCGCCATGAAAAACCATATAAGCCTATAAAATAAATCACACTGCTACAGAGAATGGGTGTATCATAGTGATTTACATATAAATTGTAGTAATATAGGTGAATTATATCATTAGTTGTCAATGACAACAAAAATTACCATCAATGTCAGGCATTCGGGAAACAAAAACAAACGAAATAGAAGTAGGTGAGGCTTACATGAATATTGTGAGTCGATCTAATAGATCTGGTTATAATTAATAAGATGATGATGGAAAAAACGAGGTAATAGGGTT
Source organism: Viscum album (assembly GCA_963277665.1). Classification (NCBI taxonomy): domain Eukaryota; kingdom Viridiplantae; phylum Streptophyta; class Magnoliopsida; order Santalales; family Viscaceae; genus Viscum; species Viscum album. The sequence goes on along the minus strand of OY728156.1, from coordinate 1,222,849,643 downwards.
CAAAATCAAAGAATCATACCTAGTTTAAAGAAAAAAATTGCAAAACGTAAATATAGACTATCCGAAAAAAATGAAGGAAATAAAATCGTGGGAGGATTACCTGAGTGTTGGTAGTGGAGATGATAGATATGAGGAGAGGAAAGATGATAAACGATGATGGAAAAATGAGTTTAACAAAACCAGAATGAAGCCTCGATTAGGGTTTTCCATGCGAGAGAGACGAGTCGCCAGTTTGTCGTTCGAAAAATCAGCAATGACAATCAACAGGGCGTGTTAATTTTTTAAATGTTTTATAATGTTGGTTATTTAATAACTATTTCTATAAACTATTTCTATTACATCTATAATGTCAGTTATTATAATAAATGATGTTATAAATGTATCAGATAATGCAGCTTTTACGTCGGTTATTTTATAACCGACTTAAAAAAAGCCGCGTGTTGGTTTTTTACCTCGGTTATTATATAACTAATGTAAAAACCAAATCAGAAACCACAGTTTTTACGTCGGTTATTTTATAACCGACCTAAAAACTGATGGGTGTTGGTTTTTTACGTCCGTTATAATATAACCGACGTCAAAAAGGCCTCATATTCCTCCTTTTTTACGTCAGTTATTTTATAACCGACGTAAAAAATTCATAGATACCTCGTTTTTGACGTAGGTTATCAAATAAGCAACGTTAAAAATTACACGCTTTGGTTATTTACATCGGTTATAAAATAACCGACATAAAAAACCAAAGCTCGTGATTTTTGATGTCAGATATTAAAATAAACCACGTAAAAAATTTACTCTCCGTATTTTTTACATCGGTTATGAAATAACCGACCTAAAAAACCACGTATCATAGATTTTTACGTCGGTTATATATAACCGACGTAAAAAATGGTGACGTTAAAATCATTTTCTGCACTAGTGTTTTTACTGTAATTCCAGAGTGGAGGCAGTGACATGTGACTTGTTGGAATTACACTACTGGAATTGGAGAGGGGAAGCTAGTGTATGCTACTTGCTGTAGAGGGGAGGCCTTCCATGCTGGTTCTGGCTAGAAGAGGGGTTGGATGGAAGAGGTGGGTACTATTTTTTTGCAGATTGAGTAGTATATACCAACAGTTCTCAGACCGTTGGTATACATATATCTAAATGGTTTCAATGAAACCATTGGGAGTAGTGTGTTGTAGGTGGTATACCAATGGTTTAACAATCGTTGGTGTACACCTATACAACTTGACTTATGGAAACAGATCACTATGAACCATTGCAATTGGTGTATACCAATGGTTAAAAACCGTTGGTATAGTTGTGTAAACCTACAGTTATTAACCATTGGGATAGAAATTTACCAATGGTTAACACTAAACCATTGGTATTTTGAAAATCCATCCAACCCATCCAAATGGTTCAAGGTGAACTATTGGGATATGGCTATCCCCATGCCTCACAACTCAACGGTTCAGTGAACCGTTTGGATAAAATTTCTCAACAGTTTTAGGGATATTACCATTAGTTTGTAACCATTAGTAAAAGATTATTTTATAGTACTGTGACTAACTCTTGGTTAACCAATTTTATTTTTATCTATAGGAACAACATTATCAATATTAATTAGTTCTACTTTTTAATCCTAATCTGAAAACTGGCCCATAACATGACAATTTATGAGAATTTTATCCATATCAAAACTAGATTTTATTATTTCATGATATTTATTACTTAAAATAACATAATAAAATACTATTTTTATAAAATATAATTATTTTAAAATTTTACAGTATTCATTTAATTTGACTTAAAATACATCAAGACATAGTTTTTATTCAAATAGTTTTTTTTACATAATTCTTAAATGCCATATTTTCTAAAAAAAATTCATATAATAGTAAATAAAATAGGTTTAGAATTTGTTAAACCCTATTCCTAAAATTATTTATTTGAAAATGGAGAATGTGGTATCACAAGGGGATTTATAAAGATGAGACTAAAAAACAAAACACACATTAAAAAGATCTATATGTGAACAAAGATATGGAGAAACAAAATACTAACTTGAATCGGAATCCTAAATTTCTCCATTGGATAGAGCATCATAAACCTGGTTTCCCTCCCTATATGAATAGGTGACATCTAGATATTATTTCTCACAATTTTGAAGGCATTAAATATATTCTAGAAGCATTACCCATGAAACATTCATGGAACAAGTCATAAAAGTATGCACCAAATTATTAGTGTTATATTCCACCCACAGGTTCCTCCTGTCGTGATGGAAATAAAACTCAACTCTTTTAATCTTGACCCATGATTCATCATCAATGGAAAATCCATTACCATGAAAATTAAAGAAAAATTCCTTTAATGAAGCCCCGATGTGCATGGAAGACACCACCAAATCCCAAGGGCCTAGGTGAACTAGAAGTTTCACCACCCGCATTCAATTTTTACCACATATAAGTCTGTGGAATCCATTTAATGGAATTTATCAGGATAGGTTTCTTAAATCTTCTTGTGACACCAATGGTTTTAAAAATAAAAATATCATAGGAATCATTTTTAATGGAAACGATTCGTATTTTGGAAGCATCAATGACCTCCTGGTATAATAAATTCATTTTTGATTGTAAATATGATCTACTATATTCAAATTAAAGTCCATTTATTTCCCTCTAGATTTATTCCATGATAGTAGGCACTACTATGAGTAGAATTTCCTTAATTTGTTCTCTCTAGCATTTTTAAATGATGGATGTAATATATTATTCAATAATTTACCTTTTCAGATTAATTCAGATAGTTCTTAAATTTTCTCCCAAAATCTACATGAAAAGATGTAGTAAATGAAAATATGATTGATTGATTCCTCATCTTTCAAACACATGAAGCACATAGGAGCAATCTAAATCCCTTTTTTATGAAATAGACTCTGTACAAGTAGCCTTATCTTCCAACATATCCAAAGGATAAAGATTTGTTATTGATAGATATAGAGATTTCAAAAAATCTACATCTTTGGGGGAGTTTTATTACTTCAAAAAATTACCTACAAAAATATCAAGTGGTGAAATTAACTGTCAAATTTGGAGTATCGATCAGAATATCTATATCAATATTAGGATATATATGGACTTCATGGATAACATGTGTAGAAACAACACCCTAAAAATCACCATTATAGTGAACATCAACAACCTGATAATTCATATAATACTATAAATTACTCAAATTATATTAATTTTGAAATTTCCAAATTCATTTATTTTATTTTTCCATTAATTAAATAAATACTATTTTGGAATTATGTAATAATTGAAATTAATTATATAATACCTAAAAATCCGAAATAAATTAACAGCAGGGATATAATATCATTATTCACAAAATGAATATTAATATCCATCCATAACTAATATTTCTCCCAATGTGAACACATAATAAATATTTTAAACTAAGAGAGTGATATCATTTAACATTCTTGGATTTAAATAATATATAATTCATTTTCATGGATAAGTTACCATTAAAATGATTAAATTTGAGCATGATGTTATAAAATTATAATTAATTTCATCAAATAATAATTATTTTTATTATTTATGGCCTCATAACTTATTTCTAGTTTAAATTCATTTAGTTTACCCTTTACTAAGGTGATAATGTTTTCCACAGTTACTATTCATATTGGCAAAAATTTAAAGGGGACTTATTTAAATTTTTTGATCTTCATGATTCAAAATATGTGTCTCATTTTATCTAATTCAATTCCATTAAATTATGAAAACTAATTTTTATCATAAATATTCGAAATGTGAAAAAATTGATATTTAGAGAAACATACATTTTTAAGCATAAAACTGGATTTATTATTATCCTATGCCTATAAAATATTTGTTGAATGTTAAAAAAATTCAAGTAAAAAATATATAAATTTCCTTAAAATCATTCACCAATAGTGATTAATTTAATTTATTAATAAAAACACTTTCCACACATAAAGAATAGTTCAGAAAAAACAATACTTTAATTTTCAAAAGAAAATTATTTTAAATTATAATCATTTGATAACTAATGAATTAAATATGTAAATGTGTAGAACATATATTTTTCATATTTTTGTTATTATTATTCTAAAGTTAAAATCCAATTTCCAGGTGATAAAAAACCCAAACTATTTTAATAATGTTACGTGGTTTGTCTAAACTCGTTGTTGTGTGTAACACAAGCTATTTAAAAAATAAAATTATTTAATGAGAAATATCCCACAAGAAACACTGGGTGTTACATTATTCCTTGCTTAAAATTATTCTCACCCTAGAAATTGTTCACTCTAATACAAAAAATGAGGATAATTTTTGCTCATCACATATTATGGTTCCCACATGGCTTCCTCAAATTTGTGGTTTCACAACAAAACTTTATCCAGGTGAGTGACCTGTTTTGTAGCACAATATATCTATTATATGGAATCTCTATTAGTTTTTCGTCACAAGAAACATATCTATATACTATTATATACTTTTAGTTCAGTACATGAAAAGGATCAGGTATATAATTCATCAAGAGAGATATATGGAACATATTATGAAATTGATGGAGAATCAGTGGAAGTTCCCATCGATAAGCTACCACCCGATATAATCTATAATTTAAAAAGGACTGATATACCTAGGGATTGTCTTACCCTTATTTACAAATATCATCACCCTCTTCCAAGGTGAAACTGATAGGTAATATTGTCACCAATGTCGAACTCTATATCTTTCTAATTATTTTCAACATAATGTTTTTGTGGAATATGAGCTCTCTTATGTGATGTTAAATGGATCTAACTTTATATTCCGTTTAAATAGCTTGATCAGGTCCCAATATTTTTTGTTTCTAACTTCATTCTAGTAGGTTGGAGTTTTTCACTTCATATCATAGAGGGCTTTAAAATAAGCTATTAGAATACTGGAGTGGAAGCTATTTTTGTAAAAAAAATCCACCAAAGGATGGTATTGATCCCTTCCAAATTTGGTACCCACAGAGAAAGCTCTAAAATTGTTTTTTAGCGCTTCAATGTTCTTATTTTATTGTCCGATATTCCAAGAATAATATGTATTGATGAAACTTAACTCTATATCTTGATCTAGTTATAGACTTTTCCAAAATATTTAGGTAAACTTTGGATCCCTATAAGATACAATTGATTGTAGTACAACATGAAATATTACCACTTCCTTAATTTATAAATTAATAATTTTATCATAATATATATCTTAGATAATGTAAATGAAGTGTGATAACATTTTAGGGAAATAAACTTCAACCTAAAAAGCATTATGACATTTATATGTTTTGGGGAGTCTGTAGACAAAATATATGGGGATGTTTTCCCATTTCCATTTTAGAGTGGGTAATTTTTGTAACATCTTCTTTAACATCTTACTCATAGCCTTGAGTAATGACATACCCAACACCGATAAACAGACTCTGAAATATCCATATTCATTCTATCCCACCAAAAGTACTCTTTAAAATATTTATACATCTTCAATCCTCTAGGATGAATAAATAATGAAAAAATATGAGCTTCATCTATCACATCCTTATTCTAATCTGGTACCTAAGGGACACATACAATATTCTCAAACCTTATTATTAAATTTCAATCGATGTTAAACTTTGGAAAATTTCTCACCTTCCTTTTCATATCTATATATTATTTATATTAATAATTAATCATAAATTGGATAGATGGTTGAAAATTCATTTGAGAAATATATGATTTATACCCATACTTAAATATTTCAAGATCTATCCTATGAATGTACTGAAATATCAAATCTTTTTTGATCGTTATCATTGATAAGATAACATAATAATTTTTTACATATAGCATCACTCACATTGTTCTCTTTCCTAGGATAGAAATGTGTTTAGTAAATATATTAATTAATCACCTCCAACCGTATTTTTTTGGAACATGTTGTAATATTTTTGAGTGAAAATATAATTTAAAATTTTGTGATAATTATATATGTCTCACATTTCTCCATAGAGATAATTAATCTATATCTTTATTGAAATAATTACAAAAGGTAAATCCAAATCAAGATCTGGGTAATTTTTCCCATGGAACATCAATTTTAATGAGGTATAAGCTATAACCATATCATTATTTAAGAGGAGGTATTCGAATACCTTCTTTGATGCATCACTGTATCTTAAAAATCCTTTTCCACTATAGGGATGTGTAAGTACATGTATGTTGACTAGAATTATCATTAATTCCTTAAAATTTGTCTCAAATTACTCCATCTGAAGGAACATGGGTCCCTTCTAAGTTAACATGGTAAGCAGATTCAATATCCTTGAAAATGTTTTCAAAAATATTCAATAATATCTTTCCAAACCATGAAACCCATAGATCTCAATCATAGTGGTTTGTCTGGGATATTGTTCAATATAATTTTTCTATGAAGGGTCTACATATGTACCCTCACTTGAGATTATATATCCCAAGAATGAAACATTCCAAAGTTAAAATCCACACTTGGTAAATTTTTTATAATTCTTTTTATTTAGTAGGGTCTTCAACATAATTTTATAATTATTTTCATGCACTTTATTTCAGTTTGAATAAATATGAATACCATATTTAGATACAACCACAAACTGATCAATGTAATCTCTAAAAACTCTATTAATTAAATCCAGGAAACTAGTGGGAGAATTAGTAAGACAAAATGACATTACTATAATTTCATAGTTTCCATACGCTGTACGAAATGATGTATTATAAATATACTACTTCTTGACCCTAAATTGATGATATCTTGAATGAAGATAAATCTTTGAAAAATATTGAGCTCCACACAGTTGATCAAACCAGCCTATAACAGGGGGTAATAGATACAAGTTCTTGATAATTATCTTTGTTAAGTTATAAATTATCAATATAGTGTCACATTAATCTATCTCTATTTTTAATAAAAAAAACAGTTTCCCCCTAAGTTGTTGAAATTGGATGAATAAATCCCTTTTTAATATTCTCCTAGAGTTACTTCTTCAATTCTTGAAACTCAATCGAGGCCATTAAATATATATTCTTGCAAACAGGTGCAACACATGGTATAATTTATATTAAGAAATAAAATTCACAATTTTATGGAATACAAGGAAACTCTTCAAAAAATACATCAATAAAATACTTTATAGTATGAATATATTTGATGTTGAGTTTATCCCCATCCATATGAGATAAAAACCACTTTTAAATAGGAATAATCACCCATATGATGGATTTAATTTCCACTGGAAGTTCATTTTTTCATTACGTTGATATGAGAACATAGGCTGGTTTTGAATATTAAACATAAATTACCTTTCATGGAGATTAATTTGGGATTTATGTAAAGAAAGCTAATTCATTCCCAAAATTTCATAAAATTCAACTAGTGGATGAGTGTCAAGATTTATAGGAAACACATTCAAAAAAATTTCAACCAGAGAAGAATTATAGACTTGGAAAGAGATTACAATAACTTTATAGGTTTTTTACTTCTAAATCAATATCTAATTTTTTTGGTGGTTCCTTTATACCTTCATAAAATTATTTTGATATAAAAGAGTTGTTATATTTAGAATGAAATATTACACGAGCAGTTCTAGATTGGATGATAATTGTACCTTTCACCATGTCATTATTATACCCCACAATAGATATAGTGATCACATGAGATTTTTCATTTCCTCTAGGATTAAGAGGTTGCTGACATTGATCATCATCATAGACCTTCATATTTGGGAACTATTTAGCATAATGACCATACTCCTTGAATTTAAAACAGTGGTGTGTGGGTGGTTTATTCTAGGGATATTTATATCTATTTTAACATTAAATAACTTCTTCCCATAACTTCAAAATTATATTTCCCAATGAATTTATTTATACACTGGAAACATTTACCACTTCCATTAAGAAATTTTTCCCAATTTTCCCTTGTACATTTTTAGCATAAAGTAAAGCTCATCTTCTTCTCCCTATGGTTTTTAGAGTGAAATTTGATTTTTTTTCTTATAAAAAACCAGATATTGATAGGTAATTCAAATATCTATCTCATCTTTTTTAGAACATCAAACAATTAATTTATAGCTATAGAACCCCCTTATGGATAATGGTCCTCCGAGACATGGTTTTAAGCCACATTAGAATAGATAGACCATAATTTCATATTAGATGATAATAACAGAAGCATACCTCGCAATTCATGTAAAAGTTTAATCATCTACACCAATGGATTCATCATCATTTTACCTTTACTCATGTAATTATTTCACCATTTTTGTATAAAGAATATGCGTAAAGTAAATGTCTAAAAACAATCTTTTAAATTTTTCACACTCCATCAATTCTATTTCGGCTTGTTCCGTTGGGTTCTTGATAAAATTATACCACTGATCTTCTTCGCCTTTCCAAATTATGAATAAACAGAATAATATTTATCGTGATTTTAAATTTTAATAAAGGAAAATATATTTTCAATTCTATTGATCCATTTCTCGAGAATAGTGGATTAGTTGACCAACAAAAATAAGGTTGATGTTGCCTCATGATGGAATCAATAGATAATTTTTACCACATTTTATCATTTGGATTCTTAGTGTGTTTCATAGCTTGAGAATGTTGTGTGAGAATAGAATTTTTTTTCATTTCAACTCCAATATAATTTCGTTTCCCAAGAGGGAAATCATATAATTGTCTATCCCATTCAATATTAACAAGATTCCTTTAGATTCCATCTATTGATTAAAACCAAAATCATTAGGCAGGAATCAATAACCATAGTGGGAAATCACAAAATCAAAAAAAATAATTTATAGGTTTTCAAAATTGTGACACCTTCTTATTTTAATCCTTAGTATTACTCTAGATCATTTCCAAAACATTAATGTTTCATCCTATACTTATAATTATCCATAAGGTTCTTACTAATGTTATATCATACTAGTTTCAAAAGAAAAACTAAATGTTTCTCTAATAAAAACTATAGTGACCCATAGTTTTCAAACATAGATATCACATCTTAATAGATTATTATTTATAACATAACATAATGATCTATGCTAGAATTTTATTGGTATAGTTCCATATGAAACATAGAAAAAATGGTTCAAAAAGTATATAAATCATATCCCACTGAGTTTTACATAACTTGAAACCATCTCAGGAATATCATTCTTAATACCTTTCTCTTTAACCATGGTTAAATAAAATATATGAATGGGTGAGCTCAGATCAATAGTAATATTAAACAAGGGTGATAACAATGATCACATAAAAAAAATTAGAATAACTGTATAAGAACATAATTATAATGTTAGAAAATCATACCTTGTATATACAATATCATAATAATAAGTCATAATAGAAATGTTAAAAGTTTATAAGACATGAATATTAAAGGAATCAAAGAACCTAAACCATGAAATCATAACATCGATATAGGACACAGAATTTTGGTATACACGTAATAATATAAAATAATTTCCTTAGTAGTCATGGATTGTTTCCAATGATATCATTCTGGAATGTGCTCCCTCCAAAAACCATATTAGTAGTCAAGGTTAAATCTCAAGACTATTGTAGTGGGAAGAATTGCTTAATGAACTGGGTGAACTCCCCATTCAATCCATATTTATCTCAAGAGATATCACTATTTACCTAATGCATTGGAGGGTGATATAGGTTCCAGCCATCTCAAAATTAAAATCATATATAAACATTACCAAATATAAAAATGTAGTAATCATATCATAACCCATTTCATAATCATTTCATCACAGTATAACCCATTTAAAAGAAATGGGTTTTATAAACAATTCATTATTTTATCATAACATAACACATTGAAATGAAATGGATTTTATAGAAATATTATGATGATAAACATAAACCATGAAGAGAGAAAGGATTTTATCCTTGGATCATATTCATAATAAAGAATAATAGAAATCAAGGATTTTTTATTTGATTACTAGAAATACCATTTGAAGGTCATTTAAACATTTTTGAGGAAAATTACATTTCCATTTTGAAATCACTTATTAAAAAAACTGCATAATTATAAAGTAAAAAATTTTCTTTAAAAATAACCTTGAAAAAATGTAAAATAATCTTTGAAGAAATGATTATTCAAAATGGTGTGAATGTCTTTTCCTTACTTATAAGTTAAAAGATACATTACTTCCATATGTTTGTTGAAAATGTCACATAGTACATCATTTAAAAAATGATAAGAAGATATTTTTAAACTATTTTGTAAAAAGTAAAAAATGGGTAAAAATTAGGTTAAAAGAATACTATTTCAATAGTAAAAAACTTATTTTAAACATTTTTAGAAAACACATATATGAACTATAGTGGTATTTCGACCGATGGTAAAAATGAAGTTGATTTTTCTTAAAAAATTATTTTCTTGGATGATGAGTAATTAAGGTGAGATAAATTAAACGAAGGCATGTATTTCTAAGAAATAATTATAGGATAGTGAAATTAATTATTCTTTAGATATAGATCATAATATTCCAGCATTGGAAGCTTAATCATAAACAATCTCGATAAGAAATGATATTGTAACACAAAAACATACGTCATGTTTGACTTTCATCGAAAGCAATCTAAGCACCAGAATAATTACTTTAAATTTATTATAATTATAAAATAGAGTCATTTTAATAATTATAATATCTTTTATGATCCATTTATAACTTTTTAACACCCCATTTTATTAATAATTCCTTATTAAAATTATCATTTCTGGGTGTTAATTGTTTTGTTTATCATGATTATTTCAATTCATAAGTTCTATTCCCTGTACATTTATCTTGGTTACATAACCTATAAAATATTAACAATGAAATATTATCATATATATTAATTATATACATATTTATATCCATCCATTAAATATATATATATATATATATATAAGTGAATTACTCTATTCATGGGTATGGTAGGCCACGAGTACGCCTGAAAGTTTCTTTCTTTTTTCAATGGATGGAATGAAATAAAGGTTAAAATTAATTAACCTTTATATGATAATTATTATAAAATATATATCATATAAAATCACCAAAATCTTCCTCATTACCTTCCAAGTAAAAATATAAATGAAAAATGAATCGCAGCACTTTGTGGAGGTGTTATTCTACACGTACGCACAAGCGATGTTATAATCTCCCAAAGAATTGGATAGGAAGTAGGTATATATAATATTAAAATAATATTAGTATAATTATGTCATAAATATTATATATAAACATTAATACCATAATAATATCCTTCCATTAAATGTGGTGATGAAAAAAATTTATCACCACATGTTGATGGTAAACCGTATGTATACACCAGTGATAATTTCAATTCTCGTTTGATACGAAATTGGTTTTATAATTGTTTTTTAATAATCATTGTAAAATTTTAGATACTTATGCTATTATTTTATGATATGTATTATTTATTAAATGGGTGAAAGATGAGTATAATTGAAGGATATCAGTTAGGGTGATTACCAATTCATTGAAACGACTCTATTAAATTTACTATAAAGGGATATAGTGTTCGTAATTTGTCTTGGTATGGTTAAACCTTTTTATTTTGATTAACCCTTAGTTAAGTAATTTTAATTTTTATAACAATTTTTTTTCAATATTAAAGGGTTGTAATCATTTATTATAAGGTATATATTGGCACATAAATGTTTATGTTATGAAATTTTAGACCATATCAAATCCAACTTGTCTTACATAAATATTTTAAATATTTTTAAATAATTTAATAAAATATTATATTTATAAAAGATCATTATTTTGAATCTTGATAGTATTCATTTAATTTTACGTAAACTGCATTTAAAAGGTTATAATTAAAATATAATCTTTTAACATAAAATTAATATGACATATTTTCATAGAGAATTTATGTAAAACTATAAATTTGTAAAATTATATAATTTTTAATATTTTTAAAATCATTTATTTTATTTTATATTAAATGAATAAATACTATTTTGGTGTTAGGTAAGAATTTAAAGAAATTATATAATAATGAAAGACTATAAATAAATTAAAATCATTAAAATAATTTCATTATTCATAAAATAACCATTATGATTCCTTAATAGCTAGTTTTTTCCCAATGTGAACATATAAAGGATATTTAAAACTAAGTGAGTGGAATTTTGTAAATTTCACTAATTTGAATAATATATAAGTCATTTTCATAGAAAAGTGTCCATTAAAATATTATAATTCAATTATAAGGCAAAATGGTTCAAATTTAATCCACTCAATATGAATTAGGATGAAAATATATGGCCTTATCACTTAATTTTAATACAGATTAAACCAATTTACCATTTACAGAGATTATAAATTTTAACACGGTTACCTTTCCTATTGACAAAAAATGAAAGGGGCCTATTTAATTTTTTTTAAACTTCTGATTATAAATATGTAATTAATTTTATATGATTAAAATTCTATAAATACAAGAAATTAATTATAATTCAAGTTTGAAAAATATAACAAAAACATATTTTTAGAAAAATACATTTTAAAGAACAAAACTGGATTTATTCTTATCCTATGAAAATAAAATTTTGATTTAACGTTTGAATCATTTGATAAATTAAATAATATATATTTCATTGAAATAATGTACCAATAGTGATTAATTTAATTTATTAATAAAAAACATTTCATGCATAAATTTGTTTCTCATAAAAACAACACTTTTGTTTTCAATTAATATTTGTTTTTAATTATATTAATTTCACAATCAATGAGTTATTTATATAAATTTTTAGACAATACAATTTTCGTAGTTTATGTATTACTATTCATACCCATCAATCGAATGGAAAGGCGATAAAAAACATAAAATATTTTAATAAGGTGTTGCGGTTCTTCTAAACTCACTGTTACATCTAACATAAGATCTAAAATAAATCAAATTATATAAAGGGATTTATTTCATAAAAATATCACGGAGTTATAATTTTAATGGTACTATATGTATTCCCATCTTTTTGAATATATAAATCATTGTTATGTTTTATCTTAGAGTGAAAATTATGACACAATCCTCTCTAAAATCATGAAGAAAAATAAGAATCCCTATTTGAAATAATGGTCTTCAGCCCTCATAGAGTCTCTCTACAATATTCATATACTTCCTTGGTTTATAATCCATATTAATAAACTATCCAATTTCTCGAAAATGAGCTAATTTTTTTATTAGGTCCACAATCACCCAAATAGTGTTATAACCTCTATAAGCATGAGGTAACCTGATGACAATATTTTTCAAGATTTCTTCCCACTTTCACTTGGAAACATGAAAGGGCTTAAAAATCCCACTGGAATACGATTCTCAACCTTCACCTATTGGAAGACCAAACATAGTGGTAATTTTTTTTCTATAATCCTCTTTTTCCAAAACCACTAAAAATGACTTCTCAAGCCTTGAAAAATCATAGTCATTCCTAGATATACTACTAAAGGTGATATATGGAACCCATAGAGAACCTCTTCATGAATGTCCATCGGATCAAAAAATATCTCTTAGAACATTAACCCCTTCTAGATATCCTATTAATACCCCTCAAGAGCATCACTATGAATAACAAGATGACTTATCACCTCTAATTTCGAGCATTCCCATTGAGAATCCACTAAATATAAAAATAATTCAGTTTCCATCATCATCTGATGTATACCACACCTAAAATAAACCTCCTCTAAAAATATTTTAAAATATGTCGGCACCTCTATTGCTCTCTAAGTACCAATATTATCCTATGAAATATCTATCTATGGATTCCTACTTAGAACATCATTCATAACAATCCATTTCTCTGTGGTATAGGAGATACCAATGTTGTAGTCCCATAGATACTCTATCGACCTCAACAATATTATATTTATATCAGGGGGGATAAAACATATCATAAGATATAATAATCAATTGAGAACACAATGGGTTCTCTAATGAGATAATGTCAGCACATAATTCTAAAAAACACTACCATTTATAACTCCCGATCATGGGTTTCATAGTTAAATTCAGTGGGGGGGGGGCATAACTACATAAACCCATAGGATATCACTACCCTATACTCCATCGAGACACATCCCAATACCATTCAAGAAGAATCTCTAAGCACTTCAACAACCATGACCTCCATAGGCATGTGTAGAATAAGGTCACTAATAATTTTACTTTTTTGATAGTTTAAGGCTATATGAAATTTCGTATTCCTAATTAAATCGTTTCCTTTCATGGTTATTACTATTAAAAGGGATATAATCTGAGAGAAGTGGGAAAAACATCCAATAATAGCTAGTGAGACCAAGGAATCTATGGATATCCACAGTGTTATTAGGTGATACCCAAGATAAGAAGTCCTCAATCTTCAACTGGTCAACCACTACTCCCCATTGTGACACCACATGTATAAGAAAGAGTACCTCCTGTGTCTATAAATAATACTTGGAAAATTTCCCTTGAGTTGTTGATTTCAGAGGGCCTATGAGATAACTATAAATTTATTTTCACGATACTCATTTGACCAAGAGTATATTGGGATTCTTCTGATGAAAATGATGTTGAATTGGTCTAAGAACACATATAACATAGTGTTTATGAGCCTTATGAACACACCTGGGATGTTTGTGGGACTAAATGACATGATCAATAACTCAAAGTGTCCATAACGGTATTGGAAACTAATCTCTAAGATATCTCCATCCTTTACCCTCATCTGATGATACCCAAACCATAAAATTAATATTCAAAAGCTAACTGGATCCCTTAAAATAGTTTAATAAATCATCAATCCTTGAGAGGGGATAATAATTTTTGATTATTACCTGATTTAATATATAATACTATATACACATACCCAAACTATCATCCACCTTTTTGGAAAACAACATAGGCATTCTCTATGATAACATATTAGGTGAGATAAAACCATTATACAGTGGATCATTAATAGAAATCATCAACTATCAAAATTCCATGAGAAACATCCAATAAAGATCCATCAAAATCAGGGAATCACAAGAAAACCAATCTATCCCAAACACGATGTCACATCAAGGGGGATGAATCACATCATACTGAGTTAATATATCTTTAAATTCCTCTAAAATCCTTGCAAACTCCATATTCTAATCCCCATTTGATTCTATAAATAAATCCACTATTTGAGAAAAGTGGTGATTTATAAGACTTTCACTGATCCAATATCCCTTCCCACCAACAAATGTCACATGATGGCCTTCTATATAAATGAATAAATTCATCCAAAAAAAAATCAATGAACACAAATAAAGAATATTGAAAATCCATGAAAAGGATGAAGTTGTATTGATTTATCTATAGAAATAATAAATCCCCAAACAACTGATATTTCCCCACTATCTGTTTACACCCTCTACACACATCAAATTAGAAATTTTTAACTTTTAATAGTGTATTCAACACTAAGGCATTGAAATCCTCCCCACATATAGTACTAATGAATAGACCAAATCTGGAAAAAAAGGAGTGTGAAACTCCAGAATCAAAAAAATAAGAAATTATTTTAGACAATAAAATGATCATACCTCAAACAACCACCACCCATTATGGTCCTAGAACATACAAAACATGAAAAGGTCTACATCAAGATTCACTAAATTGTTTTTGAAAATCACATCTACTACCTATCATCTATTTTTTTCTATGAGGAAGAGAGATATCATTAGGTTGATCCCCAATTACTCTATCCCCTGTTAGTTTAGTATAAAACTACTTAACTAACTACTAAACCTACATTGGCGGTACTTGATGTTGTTATGTCTATAAAGGGGCTTGGCTGACCATACCATACTAGCCACCATGAGTGGACTTGCAATTTGTCTAATGGTGATCATGAGACCTATAGACATAACATTAAAATTGAAATATTATGGTAGTTTCTTCAGAACTACCAGACCTAGAGTAGTGAGAAATAAACTACATAAGTTAGATCACTTCTAGTTGGAACATTGACTAACCAAAATTTATGATACCCTACCTAAATTTATACTCTTAAAGGAACTCTACTGAAACCCGTATTTTGGATTTACTGTCTAAAAATTCATCTTCTTGACAAGTTCCATATTTTTATACAGCTCCAAGTATATATGAAGAGTAAATGGGGTGAGTGAATATTGTATCAATGGATGAATAAACTCATTATATCACTATTATAGAGACTCCTCATCTGAAAAAAACATCACGATTGAAGTGAAAAACGTCCTTGAACCTGATATTAAGCCACCACACACTTAGCCTCACTTATTAAATGGATAATAGCTCAGAATTCATATACTCCTTCATCATTGATACTAAAAACTACATTTGAAACTACCTATAGAAATAAAACCAATAAAAATAAATCTATTATTATTATCCAAGATAAAACATCAACCTATGATGCACTGCTCATCACATCTAGATGATCTCTAATGGATTATAGTACTAAGCTCTAGCCCAAAATTAGACTAAATGAAATCTCTAGATCCTCTATCTAGTGCTTCTTATCCATATAAAAAATTCACCCATAAATTGTTTTATAAAAAATTAAATAAGAAATCATGTAACATACTCTTCCATAAATCATACTCCCCAGTCAGTTCGTCCCTCTATAGTCAACGAAGTAACCTACTGAATGTATTTGAACTAAACCATGTACGGGAAATGACCAACTGAAATATCTTAATGGATAGGAAGAACTCTTAATCCTATAACATGGAATTAATTTTGATTAATTAAATTTAATTAATTTAACTTTTTCCTTAAGAATCTCATTTATTTATAACATAGGAAAACATGATGCAATCACTAATCCGAAATATCTAACATTCATGTAGTACCACTTTTATTATTTTATTCAGAAAGATTATGTTCCGTGCATCATATCATATGGGGACAAAAACATATTTTTCCTAGTCAGTATCCATTTCTAACGACATGTGCTAAATCAAACTTACATTGTTTTTCTACTAATCCATATTGTCCCCACTTGTTCCCAACCACAATCTCGAACATATCTCTAAACCGAAATCTTCGAGACCACTATGTTATGATCCACCCACATTAGAAACACCTTTTGGGTCAGTAATTAAGATGAGTGTGACCTCTTGAGTCTCTCAACTCATATGCCTTAGTTTAGAGACATTCATTAGGGGTATAAAACACTCAAATGAGAGGCATTACCCTAAATATAATTAAATCAATTGAGTCATAAATTAAAAAAACCATCCAAATAACATAATTTTATGTGAAATAATCTTAAACAACATAAAAGATCATCAAAATCATTCTATTCATATATACATAGTTCCATAGGGATCACTCCCCAAATCAAAATCATAAAGTAATAAAATAATATTAAAATAATATAATTGAAGATACCCCACAATTTCCTCCCCACTATTCATATATAAATAGTTCCATAACATCACCATTACTCATATAACTAAGGAAATTTAATATATTTAACATAAAGATCCTCAAAACAATTCTATTCTACCATACATAACCCCCACAGAAAATCATATCACATAACAAAAACAAATGAAATTCTACCTTACTTGAAGTATCCTCTAACTATGCGATCATCTCTAGGAATAGTCACCAACTGATCCATTATCACTAGGAATTGCTACCAACCAATCTGTTATCTCTATTAATCATCACCAATAGAACCATCATCACTTGAAATTTCCATCAACCATACTGCTATTATAAGGTATCACCAAAAACTAAGAAACCATCACTACTTTGATCAAGAGAGTTGGGAAAACACCTAGAACCCATGGATTATATTAGATATTGGCCTAAGATGATCGAATCTGGTGGGGTACATTTAGAAATCATTTGAAAATACAAGTATAGTTAGTCTCACACCAAAACCATCCTAATGTTTTTTATCAACGACACTAGAATAACCCATAATATTTCCACATCAGCCCATGGAATCCACTACTAACTACAAAAAGCACTAAATGAAACATAACAAAAAAACACAAACATACCACAACTTATTTTTTTATTGACCAATACAACCTATTTCCATATTTTTAAATTTTAATAACAAACCACTCTCAAGTGCAGCCCATGTTTAACTTCAATAACTAACTATTTAATTTTCAACCCATGTTATTACCATTTTATCATTACTAACATGATCCCATATATACCAAGTAACTAAAAAATGCCAAAATAATTGCTTAAATACCTTATAATAATAGTGCCACACCCCCTTCCAAGGTCCACACAATAGCCTAACTATCAGAAACTAACATTCATCAACAAAGCACTATGAAAAATCCTCACATATCCCAATCCAAACAAGTTTCAAAAATTAAGTTAAAAAGGGAACTATTAAAAACATTATAGAGTCCCTAGTTCTTGATCCAGTTACTATTTAACCAAGTGAGGATGATCTCTCAATCTACCTAGTTTTTTTTATAAATTCTCTATATGTATAGTGTTTGATATTATCATTTATTTTTAGTGAAATATATAAGTCACAAGAAAAAATGGATTCAAATTCTATTCTCACCAATATTCTTGATATTTTTCACGAGATATTTAATCAAGAGTAGTAATATATTACTATGACAGTCTTATTCTGAAAACATGGAGTGGGTTTTCCAATTGGGCCTCATATAGCGAATAATATTTTCTACAATAATCATATTGATATTTTTGGGTTTAAACTACATAATGAATCCACAATGATCTGATACTTTCTTTACTCCCTCACATATTCTCTAGTTTTGTTGTGAATTTTAATATAAATAACATTGAAAAGCCTCTCCAAAATCTCATTAATCTAAATCTATTAGTAGATAAATGCCTGAATCTAGATAATACTTATGTAATTATGGTGAAAATTATGAATTGGAAGGCTAAGGGCCCCAATAATAGATCCAAGTATAAGGAACATTCACAACTCCAAACCAATATGAGGGTTACCAAGGTAGAAAAAGGAGCAAGATGTTGTCTATTTTGTATTTGGAAAGAAGGACCTCTATAAAAATAACTCCACCATTGTAAAGAAGAAAGGGGAGTTTTCATGTTGATTCATTATTGATTTAAATGTTTCTATTTAAAAAAATTGCGTACATCTGTGTTTTCATATATTTGAGTTTGGGATTCCAAAGAATTTTTAAGGATATATTTGGAAAAAAATTCTCATCCCATGGACTTAAGTGTATCTTTGTTTGATATCATAAGGAAAATAAATTATATTGCCTATATGATCACTCAGATAAACAAATCAGGGTTAACACACATCCCAATATTCTTAAGAAATAGCACATATCCAAAATATATAGTGGAAGAATGTTATAATTTGATAAATTCAAGGATTAAGATTCAAACTATTTTCCAACGAATAGATTCCAAAAATCTCCATGGAAGAGGATATTTTTGTTACATAAGTACTATGTTGTAAAACATCATGTTGGATCCCGATATAAATCTTAGCAGTAAAGATCCTCTAATACTATAATTTGATAATTTTGTAGTGGTTTCTCTAACCATTTATGCAATGTCACATTAAATTATTAAGTATAAAACAGAAAAGTATCATCTCTTAAGGGATTATTCTCAAATAGTCAAGGTTGGAGTAAGTAGAGTTTCAACGGAGGGGAAAATAGCATAAAAATTAAATAAATTCTTATCTCCACAGAATCATGATAATTATATGTGAGAAAACATAATAAAAGTAATTAGTCTTTGAATATAGTGATATAGGGAGGATATTTGAGTTTCTTCCAAAGGGACAAATTATTTTTTACTTTAGATTACATGTTTATTCAATGATAAAAATGTTTATAAATGTTATATCACAAATTGAATGTTTTTATGTATAAAATCAATGTGATAATGTCCATGGAGAATCTTTAGCATAAAAATTTCATCTAATTTTTTCCCTGCAATGAGAAACATAAATTTATATGATAATATTATTGACCATATATGTCATATGGTCAATTGTAATCATCTGATGAGACATATATGGTATTGAATATTAGGTACTAGACTCTCATAAATTACTAATACATTATGTCACAAGGTTCCACTTGGTAATCTCTGAGATAGAAGATTATAAAGAGAGACCAAATAATATAAATTTCACATGTTTTCTCATCTTTGGATATTTCTATGTATGAATGTCTATATTGGTCATTTAACATGTTATTTTTTTATAATTCATATCATGAGTCATGTTGATTGATGTATTATAAAAAATTATTATCCCATTTATTTGAATTGAATTAATATGTGTTGGGTGAATCCCAAAAGATTTGAAATTAATAAATAATATATTATTTTTTTAATAAAATTTTATTTAGTTTGATCACGTCAATACTTGAAAATATATAATAATAATAATAACAATAGTGATAATAATCATAATAATGGAATGGGAAATGTATTTGATTTAATATTTGAGGTGTATCCTTTATGAATGATTTCAATAATAAACCCTTGTTATATATTCCCATGTTATATCAATTATATATATATTCTTCTATAGTGAATTTATTTGTGATTGTGAACAACATACTCTCATAGAGAATTTTTTCAAAAATGAATATATCTTGGGTTACTATCAATATTGAGAGAAATATTACACATATTTCCTCCCTTTAAAATATAAGAAAACTAGATAAACGATCCTTTAAGACTGAAGTATTGTGTTATGATCAAGTTGGACTACACAAGTTATATTGATAATTTTCACTAGCACATGAAGTTATATTTGCATCATTTATTGATCCATGATCATTTTTGGATACCTATAGAGGGATTATACTTTATATCCTCCTAAAAAATGATAGTACAACATGATTGGGGTTTGAACAATCAACATCTACATCTAATATTGTTCTCAATATCGAGGTATTTTCTTATTGTTAACTCAATTATAAATTTTACCTGAAAGATCCTCTCCTACAAGTTATGGGATACTTTTTATAATTTATTTTGTAATATTCCTAAAACATAATTATTTTTTATTATTTTATTTTATATTATTCATTAAATATGACAAAATAAAATTTATTCATGGGATTGACAATGCTCAAGTTAGAATCAGACCCTTAAAAATCTAATTTCTTGGTTTTTCATTTAACAACCAATTTATATTTATTAAGATATTCTCATTTGATACATTAACTTCTTATATCATCCATCACTTTAATTATACGTCAACCATACACTTATTATCATGTTAAACCCCTTTTTTTCTTTTTTTACAATCTTATATATTCTAACCACAATCCATGTTATTGGGAAACTATGACCCAACCACCTTAACCTCTCTATAAAACAACATCAGCCACCACACTATCCCAAGTCCAAAGCTACAAAATCATCCAAATAAAACATCACCATTTCAATTTCAAATGCAGTGGCTGAACACACAATAAATAATACTCTATATAAGTCAATTCAAAACAAAATAACAACATTATCAACTACTAAAATAATAATACTTAAAAATACCCCTTTCATCAATATTTTATATTGATTCAATACTTCATGAATAAGAATGAACATTTTTAATTCCATATTTCAATATCTTTTATTATAAAAATCATTCAATGATTAGATAAATATGAAGGTGGTAACACATATCAATAGTAGGAAAAAAGGGTTCAAATTATAAAACCTATCATATTACCATAAAAAACAATTATATTAAAAACATATAAATCATATAAATAACAAGTGAATCAATTTTTCCATTTTAATATGTTTAACTTGGATTATTGAATTAATTTGGATAATTGTGGCCATATACCCATTAAAAACATTGGTATGTTAATTAAAAATTAAAAAATAATTAAAATAAGGGACATCTTGAATCCCCTACCTTGATTGAAGCATCAATGAATAAAACACAATGAAAGAGGATAAAAAATGATCAAACACCACAAGACTTGAAGAAATATTTCATAAGACAAAAATATTTCAAAACCTAACTAACGCTACTTCCATGAACTCCTCATAGAGGAAGATAGAAGAAATGAATAAATTAAATGATTAGTTAAAATCACCATGGATCAAGAGAGATTGGTCACCTGAAGATGAGGGATAAATCCACTAAGGGATGACTAAGAGAACCTTAACCAAGAAAGAATATGTCTTGGGTTTTATAGAGGAAGGAGGAAATGGAGATAATCTGTGAAAAACCCATATTTACATTAAAACTAAAAAAAATAAGATTATGAAGTAAAATAGATGGCCATGACACAATAGTGTCCCAATCCAGTAGTCACGGCTCAATCTCCACAATTCTCATGAGATCAATAATTTTTAAATTAAATAAAAATAATGATGGTCATTTCCCAATGGTGACTTCAATAACATAAATATTGAATATCAATGGATCATGATACAAAGATTTAATTTCCTCCCTCAACCTAGGTAACCCCTCGACAAAAGCAATGAGATAACTCTCATCACATGGAATAATGTTTCCTATATAATACTAGACTAGAAGCACCATCAGAGTCTCCATGTCACAATCCAAATGATCAAAATACATTGAAAACATCTCCATTAACTAGAGGAACACTAAGATTTAATTCTTCAAGTTCTACACTATAATACAACCCCTCACACCAAAACTCCACAGAACACAAAAAAACTAGATTTTAATAACTTCTCTCCCCTAGACATCCAATCATAAGGAAATGTAATTTTCCAAGCTGTGATATGGTCTTCAAGATTATTTTTTTACTAAAACTACAATACACTTATAATACATGCCTCCAAACATTCCATTGACTCCTACAACACCTCAAAACCACAATATAGAGGAACATTAGAAATTATGGCTCCATATTAGATACATATTAAATGATTATGATCCTCAAGAAGAATAATTGAACCTCAATAACATTAATGAAACCTAAAAAACATTAACAACCATGGGAGATACCTGTCAAGCATGAACCACCCCACCAAAAAAGAATATCACATTTCAAAATTAGGAACACCTTAATCATGTTTGTATAGAATCAAAAATCTCAACTTTATTGAAGGAATAGGCCTCAAAACTACTCAAGATACTAATCCTGCATCTATGAATCATGCTCTCACATACACTCCTCCAATACACTATGTCTCTATAGGGTAAAAACAAAAGGAATGAAATTCCTACACAACACCTTCATCCTTAGATCATGGATTACAATAGGACACTCCATGAACATCACATTATACTTAATATATAACTTTATATAATAAATAAATTAAGATTTATTATAAAGATATCGATTAATCTTTGATATAAGAAAAACATCAAGAAACATCTCCATAAATAGATGAAGTTCCAAAAGATATTACCCCATAATGACATGATCTAATACCTCAAAAGTATAAACTATCCCAGGAGAAATCTTACTCACATTTCCTAGGCTTTACTAACTATGATTGGTATAATCCTTCAAGAACATATGATTCCCAACGTCAAACATTAGAGCCCTCCTCCTCTAATCTGCATATGAATTTGGATTGTTTAGATGCGCCTTAATCCTATTGTGAATCACCCACACATGAACATCCTAGCCTTGGAACCTTAGAGCACATATCTATAAGGTTTCATATATAACTCCTAAAATAAACCCATACTAATGCAAACGTGATAGATATTTTTATCAAAAAATAAAATAAATGTAGATGCTTCACCCATGAACCTCCAAAATCTGTAAAACATGCATGAAACTTATCCTCTACTGTCAATATATTCTTCTTTTCTTAAACATCTATCAATGTATGAAATATATTTATATAGAAGAACTAAGAGATAATATCACACTGAATATTATTCTACAATCATGATGTAAAATGGGGATCCCTATTAGAGATAATTATTCTCAAAATAACATGATGTTGAAAAATTTCCTCCATATATAGCCTTAATGAAGGATCAACCACACTTAACTCATTAAAAATATAAAAATGTGTCTAATTTTGTAAATAAGAAACCTACGTTAAACATGCATAAATAATATATTGATATCATGGTTTAATTATTATATCCCACAAAATTGTCGTATAACCCATGTAACAAAATATTTAGTGTCATAGATATTAGAAACCCAAAAAAAATTATTTCACATGATATAAATATTTCTCTATAATATGAATCCACTCTTAGACAATCCATAGGAAAAAATTATTTTTAAATCCTGAGGAATGATTAAACATAATAATGAGTGAGTTCAATTGATGAGTAAGGGAAAACATAACAATGACCATAATAGTTAGATTATAAATGCCTGAAAAAACATGAATAATGAAAAATATATAATTTAAAATAAATAAATAAATAAGTGTTAACCATGTGAATAAAATATATCTATAACATCTCAAATAAGAACACTTTTACCATGACACCAAAAAATAAATCATAAAGCGTATAACATGATCCATAGAATGTACAAAAGAAAGAGACACCATCATAAATATTGGATTTACTATCATTGTAAACATAGATACACATTAAACTATTCACAAGTAAAATTGTGAGTACAGTTAAATTACATGAAACCCACATTCTATGAACTTTGATAGTCACTAACATATTCACACAAAAAATGTGAGTAAATCTAAACACTATCATACTCACCCTCTGTAAACCTAGATAATTACTAAATAGTGAATATATCATTTCTATATCAAGAGGTATAATCCATTACCGAATAAATTTGAGGGATATATTGGTGTAATCTCTATTTATGTGAATAATTTTTGGTTTCACTTGAAAAAGAATCAATACGTCATGAAATAACTAATAGAAAGAATTTTCTTCATGACATTATCAAATGGTTTCTCAGAAAATAAATTTAAAAATAAAATAAAAGTATACCAAAACGAATTAATCAAAATGATATAAACTATGAGGGAAGAAAAATATTGAATCATAAAACCCAACTCTATTGTGGATAGATCATTTTATGATAACAAAATGAAAATCCTGAAAATGTATTTTTGAAAACATTTTATATTCCTTATTATAAATGTCATAGTTGTGAATCTATTTTCAATAAAAGTCCTTCATTTTTTAAATAATAAAAAAGGAAACTTTTAATGGAAAAGTATTTGGATCAAAAAATCCATTTTCCTAGAAATAAGAAGATATTATCCATCAAAATTTAATGTTTTGAAACAACAAAGTTCATTGATAAATTGTATAACTCAAAAAAATGACTTTGAGTTACCTAGTTCCTCACCATTACCCTTGATTTCCATGGAAGTGATTTATCCTAATATATGATTTAGATAAAAATCTTAATTAGCTATTTTATAACCTCATGAAAATTAATTTCCATTTATAATCTTCATTAATACTAATTCTCCTTATGTTCTAAATAGTTTTTATCTCTTTATAATATCAAGAGCTAATAATCTTGACCGTTTTGAATTGGGTTTGATAAAGTGGTATTGATCATATTTTTTCTCCAAAATATCATCATTTAAAGACTATTAAATGAAATAGAATTTATGTTTTATAATTAATTACAATATTATGATTCCATTACATTGGATTTTTTTGTTGTGTTCCTTGATAATAAAAAGGATTATGAACTGGTTTTGGATAATTTACTAATACCAATGAATTAACTAATAATGAGAATTATTTTTTGTGTTATTAATAAAGAACCATATAAAAAATATATATTAATTATAAATATAATATATACTTATCAAATATAAACTAAAAATATCCATATTTTTAAGTGAATTAAAACATAACACATTTATTCATAGAGGTGGTAGTATGTATAATGTACGATTTATGTTTTCATTTTTTTAATGGAAAAGAGGAGGGTGGTTAATTCTTATACCATAATTAATGTAACACAACAGTATAATGATGATACATATGATATCATTTTAGTGTGGTGGAATCAAATTTGAGGAATAAGAAAAGCACATAACAAAATTGAAAGGAGAAAGAGAGGTTAGAAATTTATACCTCATTTCTTGGATTATCTCCATTGTAAAGAGAATTAAACCATTAGGGAGGGTGGTGTTTTGAGAATAAAAGAACCTATTTAAAGTTTAAAGGTATGTGGATGAGAGGGTTGGTAATATTTTGGTCCAAAATTAACAAGTTTTTGTGTGATTGGAAGTGATCAAAGGAGTTCCCTTTTTATAAGTGAAGGGAGTGACATTTTTGTAAATATCCAAAACTATTCAATAATAGGAAGCAACTGTCAAGGAAAGTGGATCCAAAATTGATAAATAAAGGATTTTAAGGGATATAAGGTCTACCCATACCACCAAAATTCTGATAGAAGTATGTTTTGAACATGATAGGCCATTTTCCTCTAAGGTTACTTAAGTTTACAATTTTAGTTTTCACCATGGTAATAAGTTTTTACCTATGTAAGTTATCCTTTATGCCTAAAAATAAAATTGTCAATATTTTTTAATTTATATAAAATAATTAAAAATTTGAAATATAATTTTTTTTTCAATTTTTAAAAGTGCTAGAAATTAATTTTAAAATAATTAATGTATTATGTATTAACAAAATTATTTTTAGAAAAACAGAACCTATATCTTAACATGTCAAATATTGGTTTATAAATTTAAAATAATTAAAAATGATAAACTACAATATATATATATATATATTTGGTTTTATAAAAATATTCCATAAATTTAAAATTCATACTTACATACTATTAATTTCATAAAGTCACATTATTTGTATAAATAGTATTCTTCACTAATCCCCTAAAATCAATATTTTCAGAAAATATAAAAACATTATCATAAGTTAATATGACCATGATAAATAAAAAAATTCTATTTATTATTTAAAATGGAGAGCCTGAAATTTATAAACTTTATTTTTAATTAAAAATATAAGATATAGTAGAAAATTAATATTTATAGTTAAGAGACTTTTGAAATATTATATATCCTTATTCTTATTTCCTATATATTAATAATAAACTAGTTTAAATCCTTTATTTACATCAAAAAATATTATTGATTAAAAGAAGTGAATTTTATAAAAAAAACTCCATTAGTTTCTTAGATGCACCATTTGAGTCAATATTTAAAGTGAACTTTATTTTGTTTATTTGTACAAATATAAATATAAATATAAATATAAATCAAAATATAAATATAAATTGAAATAGAAATAGAAACATAAATATAAGTATAAACATAACTATATATATAAATATAAATATAAATATAAATATAAATATAAATATAAATATAAATATAAATATAAATATAAATATAAATATAAATATAAATATAAATATAAATATAAATATAAATATAAATATAAATATAAATATAAATATAAATATAAATATAAATATAAATATAAATATAAATATAAATATAAATATTAATATAAATATACATATAAATATAAATATTAATATAAATATAAATATAAATATAAATATAAATATAAATATAAATATAAATATAAATATAAATATAAATATAAATATAAATATAAATATAAATGTAAATATAAATGTAAATGTAAATATAAATATAAATATAAAGATAAATA
This sequence comes from Viscum album, assembly GCA_963277665.1. Lineage (NCBI taxonomy): Eukaryota > Viridiplantae > Streptophyta > Magnoliopsida > Santalales > Viscaceae > Viscum > Viscum album. The sequence goes on along the minus strand of OY728156.1, from coordinate 1,222,821,984 downwards.
TAAATATAAATATAAATATAAATATAAATATAAATATAACTATCACTATAAATAGATATAGAAATAGAAATAGAAATAGAAATAGAAATAGAAATAGAAATAGAAATATAAATATAAATATAAATAGAAAGAGAAAGAGAAATTGAAATTGAAATAGAAATGGAAATAAAAATAGAAATATAATATAAATATCAATATCAATAAAAAAAAATAAAAATAAAAATAAAAATAAAAAAATAAAAAAAAATAAAAAAAATAAAAAAAATAAAAAAAATAAAAAATAAAAAATAAAATAAAAATGTAAATATAAATATAAATATAAATATAAATATAAATATAAATATAAATATAAATATAAATATACGTATAAATATAAATAAAAATAGAAATAGAAATAGAAATAGAAATAGAAATAGAAATAGAAATATAAATAGAAATAGAAATAGAAATATAACTATAAATATAAGTATAAATATAAGTATAAATATAAATATAAATATATATATATAAATATATATATGAAGATAAATATAAATATAAATATAAATATAAATATAAATATAAATATAAATATAAATATAAATATAAATATAAATATAAATATAAATATAAATATAAATATAAATATAAATATAAATATAAATATAAATATAAATATAAATATAAATATAAATATAAATATAAATATAAATATAAATATAAATATAAATATAAATATAAATATAAATATAAATATAAATATAAATATAAATATAAATATAAATATAAATATAAATATAAATATAAATATAAATATAAATATAAATATAAATATAAATATAAATATAAATATATATCCATAATTCTGTTACCATTGTTTATACTAGAAAATTATATGTCTACCATTCAATGGTCCATATTTTTTTGGTTCTAGTTTTTCACGTGGATCAAACCATTAAACATGGAATTTATTTAAGGAGGAAAAACATAGGCCTTTATATTATACCCTCTTAAAATTAATACAATCCTTGAAATTCTATTACAAGGAAGAAAACAAGTGTGGGTACTTTTATCTCATCACATCCTTAGGTTCATACATAGCCTCCTCAAGCTTATTATTTATCCATATACCTTTGACCATATGAGTGGTATTATTCCACAAAATCACATATCTTCGATCAATAAATTCGATTGGTTATTAGTAATATAAGATATCATGTTCCATTTTCATGGCTTCTTAGATTAGAACATCGGAAGGGTCAAATATTTACTTTCTCAAAAGGGATACATGGAGCATATTGTGTACTTAGGAGAAGTGTGGAGGATGTGTTAAGTGATAAGAAAATAACCCAACATGATAAGGGATCTCGAACGGCCTGATGTATCTTGGGATCATCTTCCATTTCTTCTAAAATATCATAACTTGCTTCCATAGTTATATTAGAAGGAGCACCGTGTCATAAACTTTGAACCCTAGATCTCATCAAATATAATCTAAACAGTAGATATCTCATTCATATGCATGTCAAGTTTCAATATGAAAATCCCAGAAATAAATAAATACTCTGAAAAATTCCAAGTGGGTCCCATCACAATGTTTGGTTCCCTTATCCAAGCTCTACCCATATCATCCATCTAACATAGGGGCCTTTCCCTCAACCTATCATTCATCCATGAAATCTATTCGAGTACCTATCATGTATCCCTTGTAGGGTGTGAGTACAACTTAGTGTTCCACCACCACGAACGTCTATAATAATATCTAGGAAAAATAAGGTATGAATTTTTATAAATAATAAATACCAAAAATAACATAAATAGTTATTTTTCTTCAATTAATATTTATTTAACCACCTAAACCCCTCATGTTATTGAGGATGCCCAAACTCTCATTACCTACCTTATCCCTTTCTAGAGTATGAACTATCTGTAAGGGATATCATTTATCTGAATTCCACTATTACCACTCATCATCTCAATTCATATATGAATTCCATTGCTACCATTTATTGTCTCAATTAACAAATGAATTCCATTATTACCATTAATCATCTAAATTCACATATAAATTCCATTGTTACAATTCATCATCTCAATTCGTATAAGAATTCCGTTGTTACCATTCATCATCTCAATTCAAATATTAATGCCATTATTACCATTCATCTTCTCTATTCATATATGAACTCCATTTTTACAATTGATCAAATCAAATTCACATATGTCACGATATCATAATATCACATATATCACAATACCATAATAACATATATATCACAATAACGCAATTAATTAATTCACCAATTAATTAATCCAACCCAAAAATTTCATATTCATATCATTCCACTAATTAATTCAACATTTAATTAATCACACCTACTCCATTAATTAATTATTCAATTAATTAATCACATCAATTCAATTAATTAATTCAATAATATATTAATAACAAAAATTCCATTAATTATTTCAGTAATTTATTATTATAATTCTACAAACCCAATATACCCAAAATTAATTCAATAATTAATTATTTCAATTATTTCAATTCAATATCCCCAATTTAATGATCTATTAATTAATTAATTTACCAGTTTAATTAATTCAATTTAAGAAAATATATCCTTTTCATTAAATAGTTATTTTAAAATTACATATTGAAAATTAGAATTAATAAGTCTAGATTTGAATTATACAACACCTACCTCAATTCATTGAAAAGTGATCACCCAATGAATGTCTCCAATTCAGGTGTAATAACCCTAATCACAATGAAGATTGAGATATTGTTTTAATTAATATATCTAATATTTAAATTGATTGGGTATAATAAATACTAGATCTTAATTCATCACAAACAAAAGAAAACATACCATCAAGTATTATAGTACTATTGGAAGGATATAAAAACCAATAAGGATGAGGATCACTTACCGAGAGAGGTGGAGATATTCAATATGAGATTTAAATTGTTAATAATAGGGGTTATAAGGGATTATAATTCATTAGGGATCCTATAAAAAAGATAAGATATGGATTTGTCTAAGATAGGGTTGATTTGGGTGAGTTTATGTGGTTCAAGTAATTTCAAATCTAATTTCAGGGTTAATATAAAAGCTACACACGACTTCATGGGTAGGGGTGCATAGATTTCCTAACCATGCACCCTAATTCCGTACCTCCTCATGTGGGGTGGGCGTGAATATTTTATCCTTATATGTAAAATGGTTCGACAAACCATGCACTAGCAGTGTGAATCCATTCTATTTGGATTCACAAAATTTTCTAGGCTAGGGAGCACATTTTGGGAAAATCATGTGTCAACTGTGAACTAACCCTCTTCCATCAGAAATTCAAAATTATTACCCAAGCAAATCCCATGGTACAACAAAAAAAATTACTCAAAACAAGGTAAAAGAATACCTAAAAAAATCCTAGGACATATCCAAAAACGATTCGGCTCTTACAATCTCCCCACTTTATAAGAGCTCTTCCTCAAGCTATAATCTGAAGAATATCTAAGTTTCAAATTCAAAAATATTGGGCTACTAATCTCGCAAATCTGTTTCCCTCTCACATGTTTTCTTCTACACTCGCCCTTATTTCCACGATACATGAACTATCAGCATGGACCTTCCCCACTACACTTTCCCACTATGATCCATCACACATATCAGATGTTACTCAAAGTACATGTCATCATCAAGCTCAACATCATCCACATCAATCACATGATAAGGGTTAGGTTGGTGCCACAAAATTTATGATGGATGGAGACATCATTCATATCACTGTATCTCTATGGAAGATCTAATCAGTCACCAACTCGACACTCTCTACAATCTCAAACAGTCTAGAAAACCTGGGTTCTGATATAACTTGTATCTATATCCTCTGTTCACCTAATCTTGGAGACACTCGAAGGAATACTCAACCACCAAATTTAAACTATAGGATTCATCAATGTCTATTAGTATAGGAATTAAATGTACTCTGATATGTATCCATACAACTATAAATAAACTAAAACTACTCTAACATCTTCTATATGAGACTCAGTCACAACAATTCAGACTCACTTGCCTTTATTCATCGTATAAGTGATCTACATGGCCTACCATAAATATCCTCCTCTGGTTCTATTTGAATAGTTTCCAAAAAAACTTTTTTATAGGGGAACTCCACCAATGATAGGTTCTTCTCCTTAGATCCACTGAAGTCTAGCACCCATGCTTGAAGCATATCCTCACGTACCTGTATAGTACATTCTGACTGCCCATATATCTATGGGTTGAAATACAAACTTAGTAAAACCAGTGTACCATGTAAATTATTCAATCCCTAGAAGATGTTCAAAGTAAACCATGATTAATGGTCTAAAAAAATGGTATGGGGATCCCCATATAGATGGTCTATCTCTGCAACGTACAAGTCTAACAATTTCTCCCCTAAGAAAGTCTCATGTTTATGAAAGAAATGTGATACTTTCTTCAGTTAGTGAACAACCACCGAAATATCATCATTATTTTAAGGAGTTCTTATAATGACCACCACAAAGTCTATTATAATATTATCCCACTTCCATTATAGAATAGGAAATGACTGCAGTAAATCACGGGGTCATTGATGTTCATCCTTTTACTATTGAAATTTGTAGAATCATGTCAAGAACCCTGCTATCGTTGAATTCAGGGTCTGCCTAAAAAACATTCAACTTAGTTAAAAATACATTTTGGTAACACATGGATGTACTTCCCACTTTGAGCCACTTTGAGGTGTGAAATTCACCCATCAGCTCCTCCCACAATATCATAGGAACAACATGCTAATTCCAAACAAATAAGAACTCTTCTTTATCTATATTCCAATCTAAAGGTGACTCCTAACCATTAAGAATTTCTCTTAAGGAAAAAAATTACTAATACTTATATTTTCTATGCATTATCTATCTCAGAATTATATACTCTAATAAAATTGATATGAGAGTCATATTCCCCAGACTCTTATGAACCATAACATGCATCTCATCCAGTAAATTCTTCATCGTCCACTCAGCACTAGACTCATTAAATGCATGATTTTGAGTATACCTTGTTAATGCGTCAACAACACTATTGCCCTTTATGAGCGTATATCCTAGATCAAATTCACCTAGAATCTTATACTCAATGCACCTATGCTATCTATTATTTAAATCTCTGTGTTAAAATATATACTATAATCTATTATGATCAGTATACAAAGTAAACTTCTCACCCAATAGATAATGAGAAAAACACCTCAAATCATATACCACTGCAGCCAACATGACGTTGTGTGTAGTGTAGTTGTGTTTATTTAGGCTCAACTTACAATAACATATGCCACAAATTGATCTCCCTGCATCAACACTTCTCCAAGACCTATCATTGGAGAATAAAAAAAAACGGTATAATCCTCAGCTAGATCATGTAGGATCAAGATGACTATCAATTTGAAGTGCTTCTTTAACTCTTGGAAGTCACTCTCAAAAAAATCTTTGATGAATAAATGATGATATTCATCTAACCCTACAAATATATGGATATCAAAAAAAATTGGGATTCTTACAAGATACAACATACTTAACATTATTTGAGTCCACCAACACATCATCCTCTAAGATGATGTGACCCAAGAATAGTACATGATCAATTCAAATCTAACACTTGGATATTTTTGAGTATAGAAAATTCTCTCCTAGTGTACTTAGGATGATGAAAAGATGTTGGGAATGATCATCAGGTGTCTTGGAGTAGACAAAGATGTCATCAGAAAACCCAACCACAAAATTTCCAATTATGGATGGAATATTCTTTTCATCCAGGCCAAAGACATTATTTGTGCTCTTATTTAACCAAATGAAATTACAAAGAACTCATAAAGGCCAGACCTACTTCTGAATGTATCCCTTGGTATATCAAAATGATGAACTATCAATTGATGATACCCTGATCTCTAATAAATATTTGAGAAGATGCAAGATCCACACAATTGGTAAAATAGATCATTTATATGGGAAAGTGGATACCCATTATTCATATTCATCCATCTCATATTCCAATAATCAACACATAAGTGCAAGGTTCCTTCATACTTTTGAAAAAAAAATCTGGATAACCCTAAGGTGACATAATCAGCTAGACAAACCCATTATCCAAGAACTCTTCAATATTATTCATGATCTCTTGACTCTTCATTGGTTCCATTCTATTTGGTGGAATAGAAACTAGATCATCCCCCAACATAAGCTCAACCATAAATTCAAAATCTCTCTCAGTTGGATTTCCTGGGAATTATTTATGAAATACACCCTGAAACCTATCAACTACAGGTGAGAAAAAATATTCTATAAACATCAATTATCCAGTAACATAATAGATACCAAGGTGGTGATATCCTCCAGTTTCTGATGATATAGCCTTGAATGACCTATTTGGATATCAAATTCTTCTTGGTGAATATAGTTGTCACCTTTGGGAGACTTTAAAGTCACTCTCCTGCAGTAATAATTTTTGTGGGATCTTTATTTTATTAACCAATCAATATGAAAAATTAGGATAAATAATTAAACTTCAAGTATGTAAAGATCCCTTATAAATTGATACTCCCAAATCATGATAGAACACCCTTTTCACAAATAGATGTCTATCGAGTGTAGTAAAAAGGTGTTTCTATCATCCACACCCCATTCAAGAACTCCACCTCTTGGGTCAAACCTTTCACAACTTGTGAAAAAATAATGGAATGAGAGGAAAAATTATAAAATAAAGATCTTGATAGAGAATAATTCAAAAGAATAGTACCTCTTACTATTGACAGTCCAAAATTGCTATCGAAAAGAGTAGGCTAAATGACATTTAACAGACCTACCCCTCTTCCTTGGGATGCAAACCGGGTCCTCTAAGATGCTCAAATATACTGATATAGGTGATATTTATTTGAATCTATACATCCACTACCTCTACCACCATGGACAATAGAACTATAACTACAATATTAGTATAGTGTAGAAGATCCCCTTCCCATACTCTGGTTCTTCTATCTCCCCCATCACTACCCATCTATCCCTGTTTACTATTGAACTTTTATAGATATCACATAATTCCCAAAGATTGAAACTCTACTAGTGGTCAGGGATGATGCCTAAGATAGTGTCTTGGCATGCCAAATTGGTGACAGATAATCCAGGTAAGTTCTAAATCAACTTATCCCCCCTTTCCACTCTTCCTGATAGCCCCACTAGCTAAAAATATCATTGGGACACTTCCTACTCTCAAAATAAATACATCCTGATCATCCAAAAGGAAACCATATATTTTGAATTGGAATCCTCCCTTAGGTTATCTATAGGTATGAGATCATTATCCACCACATTAGAAAACCTCTTTAACTGAAATAAGTTAACTTGGGGCATAAAATCACATTTAAGCTCATCCTAGAAATGACTTATCGTAGTTGTCTCATCTCCTTCCAGTGTGGGAGAAAAGCATGAAAATTCTATAAATTGAACAACATTGTCTATCATAGGCTTACTCCCCTAACTCAACCACATGAATTCAGCTGATCAATCTCGTTTCATCATCTATAGATAAAATATCTCTAGGAACTTATCCAAAAAGTCATTCCTATCCATCCCATCTACCTTCACTATCTAATCTAGAACCTACCACAAGTGATTAGCTGATCCGCGTAATATATAAACATCCAATTTGAACCTATCCTCAGTAGATGTTTCTAAATTATTTATTATTATATATGGTCTCATTCTGTAGCTATAATCCCTCAGTTCCACCCTCTCTGGAAAATATCACAGGGTGTTGTAACTAAAACTCTTTAATAATATCAGAAATTCAATTCACAACCTTCCCTAGTACTCTCTCCACGAATTTTACAAACTGAGAATTTATTTTATAGATACAGTCTCTAACTTCCTCACCTGGAACTACTAGTGACTCAGGTTCCACTACTAGATAAATATATCTATCCATGTCCTCTTATCATTATCTCAAAAATTGTCATCATAGAGGCATATCTAGACAATACCAAAAAATGCATCCTTGGACACAGAATGAAAATTTAACACATTAAACAAGAGGGTTTTTACATAAATAAATTAAAATTCATTCCCCAATCCTATCAACTTGTTCAAAACCACGACGTTATCACTACACCTAACCATCCAACATATAGGTCATCGTTAACAAAGGGTAAAATAATTTTCAAATTCAAGATTATCATTATAAATCCATCCATTAACATTTTTCATCATTTTATTTAAATTTCATATCACACATCATTTTCAATTTTACATTTGGAACCTTTTTCAATAAAATTCACACAAGCAAGGGAAAATGATTAATTTCAAAAACTTACCCCAACCCTGTTTTCCCATGGATACCTAAAATGATGCATCTCACAAAATAATCCTGACAATCTATAATGATGCATGCTTACTCAACTATCGTACTATATTGAGGATAGTGTCAAATATTATAAAATCTCAAAAATATTAATCAAATCACACAACAAGTGCATCACTCGAGTTGAAATAGCATCCACTGTAACCACACACTTCAATGACAACAATCCCACATTGGGTACTTGGCTTTTATCCTCCTATATAGGTTAGCTAATCCCATGCCTGAGATCTTAACCAATTTCTGAACCATCCTATTGTCCTATATAACTTTCCCAAATTTTAAGATAAAAGGAAATAATAGAAACCACCTTGGATACCACTTTGTAACATCCCAAACCAGATTTCACACACTAGTTCCACAAGCTAGTTCGCTACATGACCTCAAGTGGGACTTTACATATGCTAAAGGCTTCTAAAAAGTTGTAAGGGTGTAATATCAATCTTGTAGAGACTATAACCTCTCCATCAAAGTAGAATAAAAATGAAAATAAATTATAATAGCTAAAATATATAATCATAAGAAAAACGATACAAATATCACATGTTGAACAAAACAGGAAATCCAATATCCAAAACTTAATAGTAGATATTTTACGCTAACACATATCATGTTTTGATAAGAAAACCCCCAAAAGAAATAAATACACTAATGACTACCAAGCAGTTTCTGACACCATGTACCAATACCTCATCGATGTTCTATCCCATATTAGCTATCTAATATAGGGAACTTACATTTGACATGTCCAACAACTATGAAATATATTCAGGTACTGACCAGGTAGCCTGAGTAGGGTGTTATTACAACTCTATAGGATACCACCAACAATGTCTAAAACAAAATGTAGTAAAAATAGTATATGCAATTGTATAATGAATAAATACAAAAAATAAAGTAATTAGTTACACTAATTCCATTACTCTTTATTTATCCATGTAAACCCCTAAGTTCCTGAGGACACCGAAAATCTCATTACCTGCATCGACCATTTTCATAGTCTGAACTATCCATGAGGGATATCGTATATCTAAACTCCACTATTACTATTCATAATCTCAATTCAAATATTTAATCCTTTGTTACCATTGATCGTCTCAATTAATATATGAATTAAATTGTTACCATTCATTCTCTCAATTTAAACATGAATTCTATTTTTTTTTCATTTTTTCCATTCATCATATCAATTCAAATATGAATAACATTGTTACCATTCATCATCTCAATTAACATATATCAAAATATTACAATATGAAAATATCACATATACCACAATATCACAATAACAAAATAGCCCAAATAATAAATTCACCAATTATTTAATCAGTCAAAACAATTTCATATTCATATCATTACATTAATTATTTCAACAAATAATTAAACAGATCAAATCCATTAATTAATTCATCAATAAAATTTATTAATTAAGAAATTATTTAATCACATAAATCCCATAAATTAATTCAATAACTAATTAATCAAATTCTACAAACCCAACATACCCACAATTAATTCAAAAATTAATTATTTCATGTCAGTCAATTATATGTCCCTAATTCCACGATACCTCAATTAATTATCATAACAATTTAATTAATTCATTTTAAGACACCTAATTTCTAATCATGCATTAGATATTATACAATTATATACAAAAAATTAGAATCAATACATTGAGATTTGAATTATTTACCACCTATATCAATTTTTTAGGAGCGATCTTCCAACGGATATGCCAAATTTAGGAAGAATAACACTAATCATAATAAATAATGAGATCTTGTTTCAATTATGAGATCTTATATTTAATAAGATTATATCCTATAAAACCTATATCTAGATCCATCACAAATAGAGAAAACATCCCTTCAAGGATGATATAAGAATGAGAATGTGACAAAAAACCAGTCAGGAAGAGTATCACTTACTGGAAGAGGTGAATATCTACAATTTGAGAATTCCATCATGAAGAAAAATAGTTGAAAGGGAATGGAATTAATTCAAGAGCCTCAAAAAATTAGTAAAAATGACTTGGTCCGAGTAAGGGTTTATCTGGGTGAGTTTTGAGGGTTTGAGTAATTTTAAATCTAATTTTTGGGTTAATTAATGATCTGCACATGGTTTCTTGGGAAGGGGTAAATGGATTTCCAAACCATTCTCATTAAACATGTGCCTCTTCTAGGGGTTGTGGGGCGGTGCATGGTTTATACTCACTGGGTGCAACAATTGAAAAACTATGCACCAGGTGCGTGAATTCTATTTGTTTGGGTTCACACAGTTTGCTAGGCAGAGGTGCATAGTTTGGTAAAATTGTTGGTATGACATTGCACTGGGTTGTTGGGCCATGTTCATGGGATAATTTTTCTTCGAACTTCATGCTATGTAATGAGTCTACCTCTACCCAGATATAATGGGGGCTTTTCTTCCATAATATAAAGAGGCTTCAACCCCATTTTTTTAAAAAAACCCAAAAGTAGGCCCAAGACATCTCCAAAAAAGGTCAAGATATTTATTATAGAGTTTCAATTATCCTTACCACAAGAAAATATTTATAATTATTATATGAAATTATAAAGCATGCCACTATCTCTAAACATTTTTAATAAATTCTATAGAACCTCAAGGTAAAACTCAAATACTGATCAGATAAAATTGATAGTGTTAATCCACGTATCCTCACCACTTCCCTTATGTATATCTTGGAAATTTTGTCAGGGGATAAATATTATACGATGGTAATAAAATGAACATACATTATAAAGAAATCAAATAAATACCTAATAGTATTACAACCTTTAAAATTTTGGGTTAGTCCTATGATAATGATTATATTAATTTTTTCCCATTTTAATACTGGTATGGGTAATGGTTGAAACATTCCTTTATAATTTATTTCTCAATGTTAACTCCCTGGCATACCAATTGTCACATATCAGATCTAGATCCTACTAAATGGTGCCCCATACCCAGTTTTCCACAAGGCCTCTAGCCCATTTTCCCAAACTCTAAAGGCTACCAAAAAATAGTGATGGCCTATATGTGATAATGGAGAAATAATTCCTTCATTAGAAGAGTGTAACAAAGTGGAAACACTAACAATACAATGGTGAAAGTAGTAACACCAGAAAACAGAAGTAAACAACAGAAGATTGAAAATATACATACCTGATTTCATTGCATACAAAGGATGACACTGCATGTCACATGTTCTATAAAATAGAAAAATAGGTCACAATACTGTAATACATAATAAAATCACCAACATTAAAATATAGACAAAAGAATCTCAGAAGCATCACAAGCCTTGTCTTGGTCTCACGTTCTCTTACTCTTAACCAGCAAATCAATTACCTAGAGAATGAATCTTCCCCTTATCATCACTTGCACCACTATAATTATCTTGGGCCCAAAATTGGCCAAAATAATGTGTGAGACTAAATCTCAGTAGGAAACCACCTATATTCTGTGCCAATTTTCCTGTTAATATATATAATAGGAAGTGTGCAATAATGAAGGTAGTAACCATGGAAGTAATCAAAAGTAAAAAGTAAGACACATAGTAGTTTTCATTTATATTCTTTTCATTTTCATTTACCATTAAATTACATTTAATTATGTAAGTCTTGATATCTGGCCTAAGCCTGACGATGCCCGTATAAAAGTAAGCACAAAAAATGTCTCAAAAGACCATCTAAACAAGTGTCAGTCAAGTCTGAATCCAAGATTGTGCTTTGGCATGGAAGATGCATCATAATTCATTAAATTTCAATATTCAATTATAAGTAAATTTAAGCTAATGAAAAATAAACAAATGAAAATAGAGCCCATCCTTGGCATCCCTCATTGGATTCAAGGTTCACTTGACATTTGAATAAAAGTCACCATGAGCCCAACAACGCAATCCGTGGCTTGCTCACATCTTAACATGATATTACCCTCTTGAGTTTATCAATGGTATTTTAACTAGGGACATGGATCACCCAATTTATAAGGTGTAATAGTCATATGATCCTGACCATTACTTTTATCCTAAGGCTATGGATCCCCCATTTCTTTTTAACACTTTATCATTTTAAATAAAAAACAACACATGTAAATTAAATTATTACATGGATTTAACATTAATAACTCACAGGAAAAATTCTTCTCACAAAAAACACATGTAAATTAAAATATTATATGTCGTTACATTTAATGAAATGAATTTTAAAAAACCTATGAAAAGAATTCAAGGCATGCCTCATAGGCACCGAAGGCAAAACAGCTAGAAACGACCATTCATGGGAAACACACCCATGGGGTGGATATTAATTAAGATAAATTGTCCAAAACATGATTTAAAACACTTATTAAATTACCTAGAAACAATAGGAAATAGAAATAGAAAATATTCATTCAAGGTGGCACCCTAAAAATGGTTGCGCTACACTCTGACAGATATATTCAACATGATAATTAGAGAACGACACAAGACCACCTACATCATGTTAGTATGAGTCTCCTCATCTAGCGTCGACCTCTAATTTGACCAAGAACAATGTATATAAACAAAATTATAAAAAACATTGAAGGAACAATAAGTAGTTTTAGAGAATAAATCATGTAAAATGGATCAAGAGGAATCAAGAGCTCACTGAGGGGAATCCAACGCACCCAACGATATTTGAATCAGAGATCGGACAATGAAACAAGAGGACACCCTATCCTCAGATCGCATTGGTACGCTGTTTGTCAAAATAAGGGGTGAGTTTCAATCCATATAGAAAAAACTATTATGCTTACTGATTTAACAAAAAAACAATTGTACATGACGTGTACTTGAAACGACATGTCGTGTAGTTCTTGTTTCTGTACGGTTTCTAGCCATACCACTAAATGGCATGTATTTGGATAATATGGCATGTAACCCCAATAAAACAGCATGCAACTGGGTTACATGATTTTTAAACCTATTTTTACTACAATTACTTAAGAAGAACCTAAAAATTTAAGATTCATACCTCAAAAGAAGAATTGAGTTCTTAAAAACATTCCCCTCTTAAAGAAATTCATCCTCGAATTTTCCTTTCCAAGGGTGGGGAAGAAGCTCCAAAGAATAAGTCATGCCACTGAGACCATATGTTGACATCCCACTCTAAGGTCTCATCTTGTGAATGGGAATGCTACCATAACACCGATACTAGAGGAAGTGTCCATCCTGAGATAACATTTGCGCTCCTATCAACTATACGTATCAGATTCCCCTTAAAGAATGCATCAAACAAAAGTTTTACCTGCTTTGGATGAATAAAATGAGATGGGTATGGGTGATAGTAGGATAGCTAAGATACATGGAAGACATCATGCATGACTTGTTTCCTCTGAGGAAAATACATTCGATAGGAAACCAAGACAACTCTCTCCAGAATCTCAAATGACCTAACATATCTCAGAGAAAGCTTACCTTATCTCGTAATCTCCCTAGGTTTCAGCCATGGTGAAACATGAAAGAAAACCCAATCCATAACCAAAAACTCTATAGTTCATCTACAACAATCATTTTTAGACTTCTGATGAGACTGTGCAGTGGCCATTCACTTCTAAATCAACTGGACTAACTTAGAAGTCTTCCACATAAGACACAGTCCTAATAAAGTTTCCTCACCTACCTCTAACTAGCACAAGGGAGAATGAAATGGCCTACCGTATAAAGACTCATAAGGTTTAATTTTTATCATCTCCCGATTACTATTATTGTACGAGAATTCAAATAGGGAAATGTGTTTCCCCCATAAACCCCCAAAATCTAGGACGTATGATCGCAGCATGTCCTATAGCACTTGTATCGTGTGCTCTGACTGACCATCGGTCTGGGGTTGGTATTCTGCGCAAAGAATCACTTGTGTACCCAACACCTTCTAAAAACTCTGCCAGAAATGAGACATAAAATAGGCATCCCTATATGAAAATATAGATCATGGGATCCCATGTAGTCTTACGACATCTCAGATATACAACCTTCTGAGGTCATCCACAATGAATGTTTCCTTGATCAGAAAGTAATGGGTTACCTTTGTAAGCCTTTCAACAACAACCCACACATCATTGTTACCACTATGAATCCTCAACAAACCTTTCATGAAATCCTTCACGACATCATACCATTATCTCCCCAGAATAGGTAACTACTTTAAAATCCAAGATGGTGACAAATGTTATTCCTTTACCTACTGATAGTTGGAACACCTAGAAACAAAATCAGCTACATATCTCTTTATACTTGGCCACCAATACAGATGCCATAAGTCATGGTACATATTGGGGACCCCAATATGTGCTGGCCAAGTTGAAGTATGAAACTCCCACAACAACTCCTTAAATGTATCCACTATAACTCAAACCCTTCTATGTACATGAATGATCTCATCATTTCCTACCATCCATACAGGAGAAGGTTCCTCATATGATATACTCTACCATAGATCTAGGCCTTAAAAATATGATAGATGATTCATATTCAATCTATCTAGTAGGGTAGAGGTAAAAAAGAAGGATAGAAAAAATGTCCATCCCTTCCAATCATGCAACTCTATGTGCATATTAGATAATAAATCCATAAGATGCCACTCAATACTAGCCTTCCACACTTCAAGTATTTGAGTCCTCCTACTCAAAGAATCATCCAATACATTTCCTTTCCTAGGAAAGTTGGAAATCTTGAAGTTGAATTACTAAAGGTATTCCACCCAGCTTCACTACCTCAGATTCATATCACCCTGATTGAATATTTACTAGAATATTTTGTTGTCTGTGTACACCAAAAAATGCTCTGAAAACTAGTAATGTTCCAAAAAACACATTTCATGAACTACCACATCTAGATCAAGGTCGTGTGTCGGGTAATTACTCTCATGTGGCCTCAACTACCAAGACATGTACACAATGACAATTTCTCCCTGCATAAGCAATTCTCTTAGACAGATACCTGATGCATCAAAGTACATAGTGTAACCCCTTCATGGCTCTCAAAACATTTTTATTGGTGTAAAAGTATTTCTCCCATTCATCTCCAAAAAGTACATCTCAGAAGAATATTCTCATACATACTTTTCACTATTTTTATTTAGGATCATCAACGATGCTGCTAAACGTGATAAATCCTGTATAAAATTATTGTAGTAACCAGACAGCCCCAAGAAACTCCACACCTCAAAGACGTTCCTGGGATGCTCCTAGGAAACTACTTCTCTCACTTTCTATGGGTCCACTGATACTCTTGTTTATGAGATGACATGACATAGGAATTGAATCTAATGTATCCAAAAGTGGTACTTTCTGAGCATAACATATAATTGATGCACTATTTGTGTACTCAAAATTAACTCAACATGTGTTGAATGGGCATGTCGATTATTAGAATACACCCATATATAATCCAAAAAAAAGAATCATGATAAGGATGGAACACTCCGTTCATCAGTGCCATAATAACTCCGACACATTAATGAGATTGAACGACATTACCATGTACTCATACGGACCATACCTGCTCTGAAAGGCTGTGAGAGGTATGTCTGATGTTCTAATAAAAACCTAATGAAAACCAAATCTTAAAACAATATTTGAGAAAACCTAAGCTCCTTGAGTATTTTCTAAGAGATCATTTATCCTAGTTAGGGGATACCGATTCTTAACCGTCAAATGGTTAAATTTATGGAAATACACACATAGTTTGAGCGTACCATCCACCATTTGTCATAGAAAGGATTGGAGAACCCCAAGAAGAAGAGTTGGTTCATATGAAACCCTTAGCTTATAAATCCTCTAGTTTTCACATGAGATCCTATAACTCTCTCATATCCATCCTGTAAGGAGGAATGCATGTCAGTTCCAGTCTTGGCACTAGCTTGATAGATAAATCTCGCTCTCTCACTAGAGGTAAACATGAAAATTCATCCGGGAAGATGTGCCTAAAATGATCAAACAAAGGAGGGAAATATTCCTAACGCATCCATTTATCATCTTGATATAATTTTTCAATCTATGATTTTATCCCACCCAAACCATGATGCATGGGTCTAGATCGGCTCACTTGGACATCCCGTACACCATTGTGTTGAAATTATTCACCCTTTGGTGACATGAAACTCACCCTTCAATGATAGTAATCGACAATGGCTTGAAAAGAGACCAACCAATCCATTTTGATAATGAAATCAAATACTATTATCTCTAAGACATATAATTCACTTAGGAGAGTGACACCTACCAACCTCAAGGGGGCACTCTTGGCACTAACGTACACCTACCATTCTAATCCCTAATGGAGTGTCTAAATCATAAAATCCTATAAAGGAAAAATGTATATACCTCAGATCTTCAAAATGGTAACATATATTAATCTATGTGAAGCCCCTATATCAAAATGTGTAGAAGATAAAACAATTTTGACTAGAATAGTACCTATGACAGTAGAGGGTCTCATATCCTACCCCTACTCAATCTGTTTCACTGCATAAGTCTAACCTGTACCATGGCCCTGTGACATTTCCTGGATACCTAGAGCTGATCCACCCTACTATTGTTGAGAACATGGGGTCTAGATACCATGGCCACAACCACCACATCAGCTTAAATGAACGGATGCATTCTGGTCCATGACTAGTGAGAAGCTACTGACCCGCCTTCTAAATACAGAGTTGGTGAAAATCCTCTATTACTAGATACTAGTGAAAACGTCCTGCAAATGAACTGTATATGGCCCATCTTGCCTTTATATCGACACTTGATTGGATTAATTGGACAATGTGGACTTCTATTCCAAATTATTCCACACTGATAGAACCTACCTTGAATACCTGAAGATACGGCATATCTACTAGCATCAACATGAGAAAGATCTAGACGACACTTCCTACTACCATTCAAAATAGTACCAGATCTTGGTGCTGAACTACCCTGGATCACACCACCAGATTCTTTAAGATTATGCTCAGTAATCAGAGCTTGATTCACTATAGAAGATACAAAAGTAAGATAGAATATATTTAACTATGATCAGATGTTGTACCTATGACCATCCTTAAATTTCATATCATTTGACATATCGTCACCCATCAGAATATGTGAGAAGTACTGGAGCTCGGTATAGCTAGTAGAGTAGTCTGTAACTGATTATGTTCCTTGCTCCATATTCATAAAATCCCCGGATTTGTCGACCCTTAGTGTCCCAGGATAGAAGTAATCATAGAAGATTATCTAAAAATATTCCCAGTCCATATCCTAATAACATTCTATCTGAGTGATAACATCCCACCATATCTTGGAAGAATCAAAAAGAATATATGTAGCAAGATTGACCCTCTACTCAGGTGGCATCTCCAAATTATCAAAGATTGATTACATGGATTCTAGCCATGATTCTGCAGCTAGTGGTCCTCCATCCCCTAAAAATGTGGGAGGATGCTTTTCTAGAACACTCAAATCCGCTCTTATATAGATGTGGTAGGGTGTGGTTCCCCATGAAAGGTTTTCGTGAATGTTATAAAGCCTTCAAGAAACTTTTCATCAGCACCTGTGTCAGGTATAATTGCTAGTTATTCAATAGGTACATCTAGAGGATCAACTAGTAGCCCATGAACTACCACCTCCAATATATGATCAATGCCACTCTCCTAGAGAAAAAATGGAGGTCTTCATGGAGGAATGACTCTATAATTTCAAGCACACACCTTTGTTCATTTTAATTAATAAGGTTTGTAGTTCATGAAAATAAGAACTAAACATGAGAAAAAAACCCACAAATGTAACCGAAATAGGATCACACAACATGTAGAAACAATACACAGAGTGTTCCTTCAAGCTCATACCTAGGTAAACGGTATGTAAGACTAGGACACGACATGAACTCATGTCTTTCCTCTTATCCATGTACTTCTAGATGTCCAGATCCACAAGGGGTCTGCCTATGTCAAACTATATTATCTGTTCCTAAAGTACATGATATGCACTATCCAAAACCATCACGATTCCTTGTTTCTTCTCAAATAGCTGGATACACGGTCATTTACCACATATTGTGTAAACATAGTACACAACATGTACTTAAGAAAAGTCTTTATTCTCGAACAGATGAACACACAGTGTGTGTTCATAGAACCACACATCGTGTTGTTTAGGTTTCCGAATAGTAAACCTCTGAAACTTCCCCAGAATCCCAGTTTATCATACCAATGGTGTGCCCAATTATGATCCATTGGGGCCCATACTCTTTGTGAATCAATGTTTAGCATCTATATATATAGCATATCATAACAAAAATTCACTTTTATACAAAAATAAGTTCCACCAAATTTTGATTCAAGAGGCCCTATACACCTCAGGGACCAAATTTTTTTACCATCCAATTCGAACCACAACACATACCAATACTCCTATTAAAATAGAAGGCATATCTATCACGGTACCTATCACGATAGTATAAAATCTGTATTTCTATTTAAATGGAATAGATGGAATGTATGAAATTTGATATCTAATAAGTGCATATATGAGGCATGATATGGCATACCCACATCTCGTTGGGTTGTAACAAAATAAAACCACACTGAAATCAATAATAACAACACAATAGTAGTGTGTCAGCCAATGCTGAAATCGAATCAACTGTAAAAACTCAAAATCCAAAAATTACAATTCAATTCGAGGAAATTTGGATTTTCAATGTACATGGGGTAAAAACTCCAGGGAAACAATTTTTACTAAACTCTATTTCCTTCCAATCATGGTATAATATTTCCAAACAGTAAGGAAAAATATAAAATAACATCCCCTGATTCCACATTTTAACATCCCAGATCTAGATTCCACTCAATGTTTCCCCATACCCAGTTGACCACATTGACTCAAGCACATTTCCATAAATTAAAGAGGCAATTGACTAGTAGCAAGGGCCTAGTTTTGATAGTGGGGATACAATTCCCTCATTGGTGGAGTGTATCATAATGGAAATAATGATAATAAAACAATGGATGCAGTAATACTAGGGAATGTAAGTAAATAATGAAAGACTGACAATATAAAATCCATATGTCACAACATATAAATGGATTATGATTCTTGTCCCATGTTCTAGGAAAACATCCAAAAAAGGTCACACTATAGAAATACATAATTCAAGTAACAAAAGTACAAAAAAAAATGAAACTCAAAAGCATTGCAAGACTCGTGTTGGTCCCATGCTCTCATGCTCCTAAGTAGAAAATAAAGTACCAGGAGAAGGGCGCTTTCCCTTATCCACACCTACAATAATATAATCTTCTTGTGCCCAAAGAATGGCCCAAATAGGGTGTGAGACTAAATCCTATTAGGAAACCATCCATGCTCTGTGCCAATCTATTTGTGAATATATATAAAAGGCAGTGTGCATTAATGAAATAAATAAACTAGGAAGTACAAAAAGTAAAAAGTCTTACATGCACTAGTTCAAATTTGTATTCAATTCATATTCATTTACAATTCAATTACATTTAATTATATAAGTCATGAGACCAATCCAAATACATTACAATCCCTACATAAAGGTGAGAACATCAGATGTCCCAAAAGACCATCTAAACAAGTGTAAGTGATGACTAAATCTAAGCTTGTGGTTTTTCTCAACAGACACATCATAAGTCATTCCATTTCAATATTCAATTATAAGTAAATGAAAACTCATGAAATATAAACAAATTCCAATAGATACCATCTTTGGAATCCCTCATTAGATTCAAGGATCAGTCGGTATTTAAATAAAATCCTCTATTATCCCGACCACTCCATATGTCACTTGCTCAAAACTTAACATGATAATACCCGCTTGAGTTCATACATGGTCTTTTAACCAAGTTTTTGGTTCACCCAAGGTATAAGGTGTAATATTCATATGAGCCTAACCTTGCCTTTTAGCTTGAGGCTATGGCTCACCGATCTCTATTTTTTCCGTTATAATTTTATATAAGAAGAAACACATGTAAATTAAACTATTACCTGGATTTAACATCAATAAATCACATGCAAAAATCATCTCATAAGAAACACATGTAAATCAAACTATTACATGGATTTGCATTTAATCAACTTCATTTTAAACCACCCAATAAAGGAATCCAAGGAATGCCTCATAGGTATCCTTGTCCAAACGACCATAAACAATCATTCATGGGAAACATGCCCATTGGGTGGCCCTTAATCTTTGTAAACAACCTTAAACATGCTTTATAACCCTTAATCAATTACCTACAAACAATAGGCTATAGAAATAGACAATATTAATTCAAGAGACTCTGTAAAAATTGGTGCGTGGTACTCCTACACATATATTCAACTTGACAATTACCAAAAGGCACAAGACCACCTAACTCATGCTAGTATGACTCTCATCATCAAGAATCATGCTCTATTTCGGCATAGAATGGAGTAGATATACAAAAATATAAATTCTCAAGGTTTTATAATAAGGATTGGAGAAGAAATCATGAAGAATGTTTTAAGAGGAATTGAGATCTCCCCAAGGGGAATCCAATGCATCCGACGATGTTCAAATAGAAGATCGGACAATGAAATAGGATGCCACCCTATCCTCAGATCGCTTGGGAACACTGTTCATTGAAGGAAGGGGTGAGATTTTTCTATCTAAAAAAACGTTTCTATTCCCTTATTTAATGAAAAAATGTACATGGCCTGTAATTGAAACTACACGCCATGTAGTGCTTGTTTTGGTACAGTTCTTGGATATACCACTACAAGGTTTGTATTGGGATTATACAGCATGTAACCCCAATTACACATAGTGAACCTTGGTTACATGGTGTGTAACCATTTTTTCCCTCCACATACTTAAGAACAACCTAAAAGCAGAAGATTTATATATCAAAGTAAGATCCGAGCTCTTACAAACTTCCCTCTTAAAGAAATTTATCCCTGAATTTCCCTTCCAAGGGTTGTGAAGAAGCACCTGAGAGTAACTTCAGCCACTTTGCACACACGTCGGTATCCTGTTCCTAGGTCTCATCCTATGAATGGTCGTGCTACCGCAGAACATGTTCTAGAGGAACTAACCAGCCTCAGATAACATTCATACTCCTATAAACTATACATATTAGTTGCTCCTCAAAGGATGCATCAACCTAAATATGAACCTTCTTGAGATGAAAATCATGAGATGGGTCTAGGTGATAGTGGTGTAGCTTAGATACATGGAAGATGTCATGCATGGATTTGTACGTATGAGGGAACTTCTACCGATAGGAACCCAACCTGACCCTCCCCCAAATCTCTATCGAACCAACATATCATGATGAAAGCATAACCTGTCTCCTGATTTAACTATGTCCTAACCTTGGTGGAACATGCAAGAAATCCTAATCTATGACCGTGAACTCTAGAGGTCATATATGGTGATCAGTGTATGATTTTTATGAGACTGTGTAGTGTTCATTCGCTTCTAAATCAGCTGGACCATCTCAAAAACTCTTCAGTAAGAGATGTGGTCCCAGTAAAGCTGCCTCACCTGCCTCTTACCTCCATAGTGGAGAATGACATGACTGACCATATAAATCCTCATAAGTATCCATTTTTATTGATCCATGATAACTATTATTGTAGGTGAATTCAAATAGGTGAATGTGTTTCTCCACAGAGCCCCCAAAATACATGATTCATGCTCGCATCATGTCCTTTAGCACATGTATCGTACGCTCCAACTGACCGCCATTCTGAGGGTGTTATGATGTGCTCAAAATCATCTGTATACCCATCACCCTATGAATACTCTTCCACATATGAGATGTAAAACAAGTATCCCTATTTGAAAAAATAGAGCATGAGACCCCATGTACTGGTACCTCCTCTCTGATATACAGCCTTCAGAGGTTATCCACACTAAAAGGTTTCTTGATTGGAAAGAAATGAGTGACCTTCATAAGTCAACAAAAAACAACCCACATAACATCATTACCTATAGGAAAACTCAGTAAAACAGTCAAAAAATCCACCACAACATCATCCATTTCCAATCAATAATTGGTAACTGCAATAAAATCACAGCATATAACTAATGTTCTACATTCACCTACTGATAGGTGGAACACCTCGTAATAAAACCGGCTACCGCTATATTCATACACAACCACCAATGCTGAAAAATTAAGTCATAGTACATCTTTGTGACTGCAAAATGTACTACCCAAGCTAAATCATGAAACTCTTAAATCATATCCTCATGTATATCCATTGCCACCCAAACACATTCATTTACACGTAGGATCTCATCAGCATGTACCATTTAACAAAGAGGGGATTCCTCACATAACATTCTCCCCCCATAGAACCGGGCCTTCAGAATCCAATAGCTGCCTCATCTTTAATATGTCTAGTAGGGTATCAGTAACAAATAAGGATGAATTAAAAGAATTTCCCTGCCTATCGTCTACCTACTAGTGCATCTCAAAGAATAATGCCATAAGATAACACTTGAAACTAGCCTGTAACACTATCTGTATTTAATTCCTCCTACTCAAATCATCAGCCACTGCATTGCCTTTACTAGGTGTGTTGGGAATATTAATGTCTAAAGACTGAAGATTTTACACCTACCATCGCTGACTCAGATTTAGATCATGTTGAGTGAAGATGCACTTGAAGATTTTGTGGCCTATGTAAACCAAAAAATTCTCTCAAAACAAGTAATGCCTCCAACAATATTAGAAAATTAAGTACCAAAGCTAAATCAAGGTAATGCATCGGGTAATTCCTATTTTGTGTCTTTAATTACTGAGGCCTGTACCAAATGACTCATCCCCATCACATAATAAAACTCCTAAACTAATACACAATGCTTGACAATACATAATGTTACTATTTCCCAGCTCAAGAAAAATTAGTATAAACGCCGAAGTTAATCTCCCTTTCAGATCCTAAAAGGCCATATTGCAAGAATCTTCCCATACAAACATCTCACTCTTTATAGTCAGGCCTGTAAACAGTGCTTCTAAATGTGATAAATCTTGTAAAAATTGCCTTTATAATGAGGCAAACCCAAGAAACTCTGCACCTCAAAGATTTATTGGTCTTCTTCTAAGAAACTACTACTGTTACTTTCTCTAGATCCACTGATACTAATGTCTATGAGATTATGTCACCTAGGAAGTGAATTTTATCCTTCCAGAAGTGTCACTTAGTGAGCCTAGCATATGCTCCATCATTTTACTAAAAATAATCTCAAGATGTGTGGCACAATCATGTACATTATGAGAAAACACCAAGATATCATCCAAAGAAACCACAAAAAATGAATAAAGATATAAATGGAACACTCTGTCCATCAGTGCCATAAAAACTGCCAGTGTGTTTATGAGATCAAACGACATTAACACATACTCATACAGACCATAACTACTTAAAATGATTGTGTGAGGTATGTGTGATGGTCTAACACAGAGTTGATGATAATGTCATCATAAATAAATCTTTGGAAAAACCCGATATCCTCGAAGCTGGATAAAGTTATAATCTATCCATGATAGAGGATACTAGGTTTTAGCCATCAACTAGTTCAATTTGTAATAATACACACATAGCCTGAGTGTACCATCTTACTTTTTCACAAAAAAGACTGGTGAACGCCATAGATAAGTTCTGGGTCGGATGAAACCCTTCATTTCAAAATCCTCTATTTGTCACTTGATCTCATGTAACTCCATTGTAGGTTTCTTATAAAAAGGAATGGATACTAGTGCCTCACCTCACATATTTTATATAGAGAAATATAACCCTCTCACTGGAGGTAAACATGAAAAGTCATTCAGGAAAACATCCCTAAAATGATCAACCCTTGAAGGGAAATATTCCTGATGTGTCCCCTAGTCATCTAGATATAATCTAGTGATCTGGGTTGTAATCCCAACCAACCCACGATTCTCTGGTCCATCTCGGCTCTCCTGGATGTCCCATTCACTTTTGTGTTGAAAATATCCACCCTTTGGTGACATAATACTCACCATGCAGTGATAGTAATTGAAAAAGGCTTGAAAGGAGACCAACCAACAAATTCCGAGAATTACCACAAAACCTACCATCTATACGACATAAATATCCCATCGAACATGATGCCCCCATCCTCAAGGGGGTACTTCTTGAACTGGCACACACATTCTATTCTAATATATAATAAAGTATTTGCTGTAATAACATCATCAGAAGTAAAAATGTCGAGCCTTAGACTCTCCAAAATGACCAAAGATATGAAACTATGTGATGGCCCTATATCAAAAACTATAGAAGCTAAAATGGAGGTGACTATAATTAAACATCTTATAGTTGATGGTATGGAATCCTACTCATATTGAGTCTATTGCATTGCATAAGTCTGACCTATACCGTGACACTGGCTAGCGATCCTGAGTGGATCCACCCTACTATCACTGAGAACCTAGGGTATAACTACCATAGACAAGACCACCACGTCATCTTGAATGGCCTGATGTATTCTAGTTCCATAACCAGTTAGAAGTTGTTGATCCTACTCCTGCATATGGAGTCGGAGTAGACCCTCTATCACTAGCTGTTGGTAGAAACATCTTTCAGAAGCCCTGTAGATTTCCCATCTTACCGCCAGATCGGCGCTTAACTGGCTCCATCAGAAAATGTGGTCATGTATACCCAATTCTTCCACACTGGTTACACCCCACTAGGCTACCTAAAGATACATCCTGACTAGTAGAATCACCCTGAGGAATCCCCAGACAATGATTCATACTACCAATTGAAGGAATAGTAGAACTCAGTGCCGAGCTACCCTGACTCACACCTCCAAATTCTATAAGATTATTCTTGGAAATAAGCACCAGATTCACTATAGAAGATATAATAGTCATCTGGATGGTATTTACCATCAATCAGATGGAATATGTGAGACTATTATTAAAACACCTAACCTTTGACAGATCGCCGCCCATTAGAATAGGTGTGATGTGATGGAGCTCAGTAAAGAAGGCTGAGTAATCTATAACCAATAAATCACCCTACTCTAGATGCATAATCTCTCAGGATTTGTTAGCCCGTAGCATCTTGGGATAGAAGTAATCATAGATGAATGTCTGAAGATATTCCCAGGATATTTCCTGACGAATTTCTGTCTGAGTGATAACAACCTACCATCTCTTGGTGGAATCACACATCATATAGTTAGAGAGCATGACCCTACACCCAGGAGGAATCTTTGGATTCTCAAAGATCGATAACATGGCCTCTATCCATGAGTCTATAGGTTTTGGTCTACCATAACCTGAAAACATGGGCAGATGAGGTTGCTGGAACACTCGCATCAGCTCTGCCATATACGTGGAAGGGTGTTGTGCTCAATGAATAGTGTTCATGAACCTTATAAATCCGTCACAGAACTATGCATTAGTACCTACATCTTCTATAATAATTGGTTCCAGAACTAGCAAGACTGTAGGATCCACTGGTAGTATAATGACCCATACTTTACATACATTATTAATACTTCAATATTTAAGTACACTTATTACAACATATAACAAGACCATTAAAGGACCGTAAAGGTATAGTGTCTTTAGAAACTGGGAAACATAAACAAGTGGCTCATAAATCCTCTACATTGTCTCCCATTTATTTGATCATATCTAGAGTCACTTTTTGGCATATCCTACTTAATAACCTTATTCATGACATGGGGAAAGAAAACATATAAAAGGGTGAGCTCAAATGCTCAGTAAGGGTAAACAAAAGAAAAAAAAAATCAATCACATCATATTCATAAGAACATAACATTTTGGAAATCATAACCTAAAAAAGAAATCATAATTTCATAACATGGGATAAATTATAGTAGTGAAATGTAATACCAATAATCATAACTTAAAACATGAAACTTTGTGGCATACACACATAATCATAGAAAATCATTTCTTATTAGTCAAGACTTATTGCCAAGACTATCTTAGCGGACAAATTCCATTTCTGAACCGAGTTCACTCCTCGTTTCAATCCAGTTTCACTGAACCAGTGTAACCTGCCGTTATATCCATGTCTATATCATGAGAAATAAATCTTTACCCAAATAATTGGAGGGAGATATAGGTCCCACCCATCTCATAATGAAACCATTCTTATGTGTGCCACAATATAATAAATCATAAATCATAGCATAACCCATGTAATAAAAATGAGAATCTTAAACATCATGCCATCATAACATAATCCATATAAGATAAAAGGACATCATAAAAATAATTCCATCATAAAATAATCAAATAAATATAAAAATAGGGATAGAAACAGAACTCTATATTATCTTAGATGGAAAATAATTTTGATAAAACACTTTAACTCTATTCCTGAGGAAAATATCCTTTCTAGTTCAAAAACATTTTTCCTTTCTTAACATGTCATACAATTTTAAACAAAAAGAATTTGATTAAAAATAAACTTGAGAACTTGTAAAGTAAGATTCATGGAAATAATGTTCTATGAATCCATTCATGCCATATAATTTTAAAAAAACAATCTTCTCAATATTTAGGCCGGAAAACTCAAAAAGTCCCTCGTATGAAAAACGACAAAAGATTCCTTTCATTTATTTTACTAAAAATACATCGAAGGGTAAAATGGGATTTAAACAATTGTAGGAGTATAGAAATAATATTACATATTGAGGAAACATGGATGTGGATGATAAAATACACCCTAGTAAATACCAAAGTATAAACAATCTCGTATAAAAATGAGATTGTGAGATTTTCCCTTACCTTAGGTCTGATTTGCTTCGTAAGTGTCTAAACCTCCTGTATGATGATTTAAATAATGTTATTGACTTTTTTAAAAATCATAATCATTGTTCTGATATCATATATGGTCATATTATTAGCTTCTTATTAGTAATATTTCATTGCTACTTGTTATTCGGGTGTTTATTACTTTTTGTTCTTATGCATGTTTTGTCGAATAAATTCTTATTCTTATTTTTAGGTTATAGATACCTCATTTCCAGAATGGTATTAGTGTAATATATATCATATTAATTCATTAAATTCATTTATATAATCATTATGCAATGAAGATCATGTAGAACGAGTCGCATCACATCGTGGAGACGATATTCCGTACGTACGCACGAGCGATGATATCATTCCCACGATCGTGGAATTGTATTATAGTGTATGTATACTATTTCAGAATCAATATAACTTTATAATAATCATATATAGTTATTATTTACACCATTATACCCATCCAAGTAAGGTGGTGGTGGAAAATAGATTACACCACGGCGTGGAGATGGTATTCCGTACGTACGCACGCGCGATGATTTCGTTTTCCGTAGGATGAGTAGAGGGTGAAATAGGGTTGTTTCATACTTATAATAACATATAATTATATGAGTGATACTGATGTTATTACTTAATAATGAAACAACTCAAGAAGAAGATGTTGAAGAATAAATAAAGTTGAAAGAATCGGTAACAGAAATTACCTCTTCTTTGAAGCGCCTCTTTGAGACCTCCGTTTAGGGCACTAAAATTGGTCTTTGAAGAAGCCCAGGACCTCTAGGATGTTTCCAGGGAAGTGGAGAAGAGAATTTTTCAGGGGTTGGACGAGATTTAAGGCTCAAAGTGGTGTGAGGAAGAGAGGGAGGAGGTTCCCTTTTATAAGGGAGGAGAGGGGCACCTTTGGAAAAACTAAAAATATTATTTTATTATAAAGTCATATTCGGTTTTTAATAGCACGAAATTAATTTATTTCGAAGATAAGGTGGGGATGGGTCGAAATACTCTCATCCAATAGAATTTATACAAGTTTTGGTATCAATTTTAACCTTATCATTTAGATTTAACTTTATGTTAGATAATTTTACTTTTACTGTTTCTTCTTGTTTTCTTACAGTATAAGGTTAATAAACTTACTATAACAAGACAAACTAACCCCAAGTTGTTTATTATTAATATATAAAACCTTAGCTAAGTCATTTGGCCAAACCTAAGATTTTTAGGAATAAAATAACAATTAATAATATAATATTTGTTTTAAAAACTACTTTATGTCAATTTTGACACTATTTGGTAACTGATTTCTGTGAAAATCATAACAGAATTATTAGTTCGAAAAAAGTTAATTAAATCAATACTAACATGTCATAGTAACCTATAAAATTATTTTTATTCATAAAAAGTCTCAAATTACATTTATTTGGGTATTTATAACATCAATTATGTCAATATTTCATTAATAAGATAATTACTGCATCATCATTGTGTCATAAATATATTAAATTATTTAAAGTCTAAAAAATTATAAATAAAATACCATTATGTAGGAAATCTTTTTATATTTCTAATTAATATTTATAGTCGAATTTATCTTATGTATAACCCTATATTAAAAATGATTTATTATTAATCTTTGATTTTAACTATTTTAACCCTTCTTTAAATAAATTAATATTAAATGTCCTAATCCAATTCAAGTGGGCCTAAACGGTCATATTTTATTCCTAAGGTTGTTTTTGGTCGAATTAAACTTATCCAATAGAATTAGGACACGTGTTAGGGTAATAATAATATCATTTTTACCCTTAATTACCCTATTTACTTTTAACCGTGGTAAATAAAAGTAAAAAGTTACTATTCATAAAAAATTATTTTCATCTCATTGAACCACATTTTACTTACAGACATCAACCGTGTCTCTCAAATTTTTGAAATTCTACTCACAGAAGCGGTAAAATTAAGTTTTATGTAAATTTGCAAATTCTCCTAGGATGTGGGTAAAAGACGGTGAAAAGTTCAATAAAATTTTTATATATCTAAAATTATTATAAAATGACTCCAATTAATTGAATTGAACATATATAGGTATTATGTATCAATTTTGACCTCAAAAAAATGTAAATAAAATAAATAATTATTTAAATAAAAAGTCGGTTTTTAAATAGTAACCTAGTGTTTTCACTATTCATTAATAATTGAAAGTTTTCAGAAAAATACCAAAATTTCACCCTAGGCTAATTTCGATATTCCAAATTCAAAAATGAAGTCCATTTTGAAAAATAAATTTTACAAAATTTCAAAAAGTGGGTATTACTATTCATAACAGCTTGTTTTAGTAATATTTTAATAGCATATCGATGTTTAGTGAAACTCAGTATTGCGTACGACGCAAGCTATCGAGGAAGGTCGCGATTGCGTGTAAAGCAAGCCAAGCTAGTATTGTCTGTAGTGAAATATTCCTTTGATGATTTATATAACATAAAAACAAAATATTTCTCAAAAAATTCTCAAGTGTTACATTCTACCCCCCTTAAAATGAATTTCTCCCTCAAAATTCATCACTTTGCAACAAACAGATGAAAAAACCTCTCTCTCATCATATACTCAAGCTCCCATGTAGCTTCTTCTAATTGGGGGTTCCTCCAAAAAACTTTCACCAAGAGAGTGGTGTTTTTTTCGTAGGACTTTTTCGCTACGATCCAGAATCTCTATCGGTTGTTCTTCATGAGAAAGATCTTGCTCCAGCGGTACAACTTCTAAGCTGAGTACTTGTGAAGGATCAGGTATGTAATTTCTTAGGAGAGATACATGGAACACATCTTGAACTTGGGAGAGATTCGGTGTAAGTGCCAATTGGTAAGCTACCTTCCCAACATGATCCAGAATTTCAAAAGGATTGATATATCTAGGGCTCAACATTCCCTTCTTTCCAAATCTCATGACCCTCGTCGAGGGAGATATTCATAAGAACACTTTATCACCCACTTCAAACTCTATGTCTTTTCTTCGATTGTCGACATAACTTTTTTGTCGACTCTGAGCTGCTCTTATGTGTTGTTGAATAGATCTAACCTTTTCTACCATCTCATCAACAAGATCAGGTCCTAATAGCATTTTTTCCCCAAATTCATCCCATCAAGTTGGAGTCCTACATTTCTTTCCATAGAGAGATTCATAAGGAGCCATCTAAATACTAGAGTGAAAGCTATTATTATAAGAAAATTCAAACAAAGGTAGGTGTTGATACCAACCACTTTTGAAATCCATAGAGCAAGATCTCAACATATATTCTAGAGTTTGAATTGTCCTCTCAAACTGACCGTATATCTGAGGATGATAAGATGTGCTGAAACTCAACTCTGTATCTAGAGTATGCTGAAGACTTTTACAGAACATTGAGGTAAACCTTGGATCCCGATTAGATATAACAGAAAGTGGTACTCCATGCAATCTTACCACTTCCTTCACATATATCCTAGCAATCTGATCCAGAGAGAAATCCTCTCTAATAGGGATGATGTGTGCTGACTTTGTAAGATGATCAACTATGACCCAAATAGCATTATTGCATTTGGTTGTTTTAGGAAGTACAGTGAAAAATTCCATAGTGATGTTTTCCCATTTCCATTCCGGTATGGGTAATGGTTGTAACATCCCCTTATACTTCTGTATCTTAGATTTAACTTGCTGACAAAACAAGAATCGAGAGACATATTCAGCAACATCTCTTTTCATGCCATCCCACCAGAAGTACTCTTTCAGGTCCCTATACATCTTCGTGCTTCCAGGATGAATATAGAATGAAGAACTGTGAGCCTTATCCAGCAACTCCTTCTTTAATTCTGGGATGGGAGGAACACGAACCTGATTCCTAATCTTTATTATCCCATCACAATCAAGGTTGAATTCGGAAACATTTCTCATCATCTTTTGTAACTCTACATCTTCTTTCTATGCCTCTTTAATATTCACATGTATAGATGGTTGAACATTCATTTAAGAAAGATACGATTTTCCCCTTTCATTATAATTCCAAGATCCATCCTTTGTAAATCCATAAATATTGGATCTTTTGTGATCCTCATCATGGATAAGCTAGCATGGTCTTGTCGACTTAATGCATCTGCCAACTTGTTTGCTTTCCCATGGTGGTAATTAATTGAGTAGTCGTAATCCTTAATCATCTCTAACCATCTTCTTTGGCGAAAATTCAGCTCCTTTTGTGTGAAAATATACTTTAAACTTCTATGATCAATATAAATGTCACACCTTTCTCCATAAAGATAATGCCTACAAATATTTAATGAAAAGATTACCGCAGCTAACTCCAAATCATGAGTTGGGTAATTTTGCTCATAGATTTTCAACTGTCGTGAGGCATAAGCTATCACCATATCATTTTTCATAAGAGCACACCACAACCCCTTCTTGGATTCAACACTGTAGATCACAAACCTTTCTCCACTACAAGGAAGTGTGAGAACAGGTGCACTGGATAACCTTCTTTTCAACTCCTTGAAATTCTCTTCACATTCCTCCGTCCAAACAAACTGAACTCCTTTACGAGTAAACTTGGTGAGTGGATTTGATAATCGTGAAAAATATTTCACAAAACGTCGATAATATCCAGCCAAACCAAGAAAACTTCAGATCTCAGTTACTGTTGTTGGTCTCGACCATCTTTTGATAACCTCTATTTTTTTTGGATCCACAGATATCCTCTCTTTTAAGATTATGTGACCCAAAAAATGCAAATTTTTGAAGCCAAAATTCACACAAGGTAAATTTGGCATAAAGATTCTCCTTTCTCAGGGTCTTGAATATAATTCTCAAGTGATCTTCATGTTCTTCCTTTCTCTTTGAATATACAACAATATCGTCTATAAAGACTACCACAAACTGATCAAGATAGTCTCTAAATACTCTATTCATCAGATCCATGAAGATAGGAGGGGCATTATTAAGACCAAATGGCATCACTATAAATTCATAGTGTCCATACCTTGTACGAAAAGTCACCTTTGGTATATCCTCTCTTTTGAACCTTAATTGATGATACCCTGAACGAAGATCAATCATGGAAAAATACTGAGCTCCGCGTAGTTGGTCAAATAAGTCATCAATGCGTGGGAGAGGATATTGGTTCTTGATATTGATCTTTTTAAGTTCTCGATAATCAATATAGAGCCTCATTGATCTATCTTTCTTCTTTACAAACAAAACATGTGCTCCCCAAGGTGACACACTAGGGCGTATGAATCCTTTATCAAGATTCTCTTGGAGTTGCTTCTTCAATTCCTACAACTCAATTGGGGCCATTCTATAAGGTGTATTTGAAATATGCAAAGCACCTGGTACGAGTTCTATTGAAAACTCAACTTCACGATTTGGTGGAAGACCCGAAAATTACTCCAGAAAAACATCATAAAACTCCCGTAAAATGGGCATATTCTTAATCATGAGTTTCTCACAAACCATTTGAGATAAATAACCCTCATTTAGTGGAATAAAGACCCATAAGATGGAAGAAATTTCCACTCGAAGGTTATGTTCATCCTTGAATCGATAGACGATCATAGATTGATTTGGAATATGAAATGTGACTTCCCTTCTTTGGAAATTGAAATGAGATCCATATAGAGAAATCCAATCCGTTCCAAGAATCACATCATATTCCACTATAGGAAGGATCACAAGATTCTAGGAAGCACTTTCCCACAAACATTAATCGGAGAAGAATTATAAAGTTTTGATGCGACTGTTGTGCCATTAGAGGTTGTCACAGCTAAATCAACATCTAATTGTTGAGGTAATACGTCGATACCCTTGTAAAATTCTTCAGAAATAAAAGAGTGGGTGGATCTAAAATCAAATAAAACATTTTCTACTTTAGAGTGGATGGTAAGTGTACCTTTCACCACTTTGTTATCGTAATCCACATCGCTGATAGAAATTGCATGCGACTTTCCTTTTTCTTTAGCCTTAAGAGTTTTTTGATGTCGATCATCATCAACAATCCTTGGATTAGGGCATTGATTGGAATATTTCCCCATTTCCCTGCACTTGTAACATTGAAGTGTAGGAGGTGGACTCTGTGTATCCTTTTCTTTGTTAGCATCACTAGACATCTTCTTCCCATCATTGTGGCATTCAAATGCCCGATGACCTTCCTTTACACATTTGAAACATTTACTTGTCCCTTTAAGACAATTCCGTCCATGTTTCTTTCCACAATTTGAGCATAAGGGAAAACTCATCTTCTTTTCATTGTGATCTTTAGATTTTCCTTTGAATTCCATTTTCTTCTTCTTACCAAACCCATATGACTGATGGGTTACTCCAATATCCATCTCAACTTTGAGAGCACATTGAACAATTTCCTCGTAGCTATTGAAGTCCCTTATGGATAATGCCCTTCGAAGACTTGGTTTTAATCCACTAAAGAATCGATCGATCTTACTCTCAAGTTGGATAATAATACCAGAAGCGTACCTTGCATGTCTTGTAAAATTTTCTTCATAGGTACCAACAGATTCATCATCCTTTTTCTTTAGTTCAAGAAACTCTTTCTCTAACTTTGTTCGAAGAATACGAGGTAAGTACTTATTGAAAAATAATTTCTTAAACTCATCCCGTTCTATAGACTCAATTTCATCCCTTTGCCTCGTATTCTTGAAAAGATTCCACCATTGATCAGATTTTCCTTTCAAACGATAAACAGCTAAGATGACTTTATCATGTTCAGAACATTGAAGAACTGAAAATATCTTTTCAGTGGTACTGATCCATTGTTCATCCACTAATGGATCAGAAGACCCGCTGAATGAAGGTGGACGCTGCCTCATGAATTTTCTATAGAATGTTGCTCCTTACATTGCTCATTTGGAAGTACTACATGATTTATATCTTGAGAAAGTTGTGTGAGCATGGCTACAAGATTTTTCAATCCATCTCCCATAACGTTTGGTTGCTCAGGGGGACAATCATTGCATTGCCCGTCACATTCTGCATTAACACGGTTCATTCGGGTTCCAGCCATTGACTAAAACCAAGAAGAATAGTGTGAGCAACACTAATTATAATAAGAAAACCACATAATCAAGAATAAAATTTCACACTTAAGGTTTTATCATAGGTTGTTCATGGACATTTTTAAAACACTTAGATTGTGTTTTATGCCTAGACTTATCCTTAGGGTTCTTACTAAGGCTTTCACATCCTAGTTTCCAAAGGTTAACTATAACCTCCCTCTGATACCAACTATAACAACCCATACTTTACATACATTGTTAATACTTCAAAATTGAAGTACACTTATTACAACATATAAAATGACCATGAAAGGACTGTATAGGTATAGTGTCTTTAGAAACTGGGAAACATAAACAACTAGTTCATAAATCCTCTACGTTGTCTCCCATTTATTTCATCATATCTAGAGTCCCTTTTTGGCATATCCTACTTAATAACCTTCTTTCCTGACTTGGGGAAAGAAAACATACAAAATTGTGAGCTCAAATGCTCAGTAAGGGTAAAAAAAATAAAAAAAATAAATCACATCATATTCATAAGAACATAACATTTTGGAAATAATAACCTGCAAAAGAAATCATAATTTCATCACATGCGATAAATCATAATACTGAAATGTAGTCCCAATAATCATAACGTAAAACATGAAAATTTGTGGCATACACACATAATCATAGAAAATCATTTCATAGTAGTCAAGACTCATTTCCAAGACTATCATAGTGGACAATGTGCATTTCTGAACCAAGTTCACTCCTAGTTTCAGTCCTGTTTCACTGAATCGGTTTAACCTGCCGTTCCAGCCATGTCTATCTAATGAGATATAAATCTTTACCCAATGAATTTAAGGGAGATATAGGTCCCACCCATATCACAATGAAACCATTCTTATGTGTGCCACAAAATAATAAATCATACATCATAGCATAACCCATGTAATAAAAATGGGAATCTTAAACATCATGCCATCATAACATTATCCGTATAAGATAAAAGGACATCATAAAAATAATTCCATCATAACATAATCAAATAAATATAAAAATAGGGATATAAATAGTACCCTATATTATCTTAGATGGAAAATAATTTTGATAAAACACTTGAACTCCATTCTTGAGGAAAATATCCTTTCTACTTCAAAAACATTTTTCCTTTCTTAACATGTCATACAATTTTAAACTAATAGATGTTGATTAAAAATAAACTTGAAAACTTGTAAACTATGATTCATGGAAATAATTTTCTAGGAATTCATTCATTCCGTATAAGTAAAAAAAACCTTCTTCTCATACTTTGGCCGGAAAAGTCAAAAAGTACCTCGTACGAAAAACGACAAAAGATTCCTTTCATATCTTTTACTAAAAACTCAACGAAGGGTAAAATTGGATTCAAAAAATTGTAGGAGGATAAAATAATATTAAATATTGAGGAAAAATGGATGTGGATGATAAAATACACCCCAGTAAATACAAAAGTATAATCAATCTCGGATAAAAATGAGATTGTGAGATTTTCCCTTAACTTAAGTCCGATTTGCTTCGTAAGTGTCCGAACCTCCTGTATAATGATTTAAATAATGTAATTGACTTATTAAAAAATCATACTCATTGTTATGATATCATATATGGTCATATTCTTATCTTCTTATTAGTAATACTTCATTGCTACTTGTTATTCGGGTGTTTATTACTTTTTGTTCTTATGCATGTTTTGTCGAATAAATTCATATTATTCTTTTTAGGTTATAGATAACTCATTTCAAGAATGGTATTAGTGTAATATATATCATATTAATTCATTCAATTCATTTATATAGTCATTATGCAATGAAGATCATGTAGAATGAGTCACATCCCATCGTGGAGACGGTATTCCGTACGTACGCACGAGCGATGATACCATTCCCATGATCGTGGAATTGTATTGGAGTGTATGTATACTATTTCAGAATCAATATCACTTTAAAATAATCATATATGGTTATTCTTTACACCATTATACCCATCCAAGTAAGGTGGTGGTGGAAAATAGATTACACCACGACATGGAGATGGTATTCCGTACGTACGCACGCGCGGTGATTTCGTTTCCCGTAGGATGGATAGATGGTGAAATAGGGTTGTTTGATACTTATAATAACATATAAGTATATGAGTGATACTGATTTTATTACTTAATAATGAAACAAATCAAGAATAAGAAGTGGAAGAAGAAATAAAGTTGAATGAATCGGTAATGGACATTACCTCTTCTTTGAAGCGCCTCTTTGAGACCTACTTTTAGGGCACTAAAATTGGTCTTTAAAGAATACCTGGACCTCTAGGATGTTTCTAGGTAAGTGGAGAAGAGAATTTGGCAGGGGTTGTCCGAACTTGAAGGCTCAAAGTGGTGTGAGGAAGAGAGTGAGGAGGTGCCCTTTTATAAGGGAGGAGAGGGGCACCTTTGGAAAAACAAAAAATATTATTTTATTATAAAGTCGTATTCGGTTTTTAA
Source organism: Viscum album (assembly GCA_963277665.1). Lineage (NCBI taxonomy): Eukaryota > Viridiplantae > Streptophyta > Magnoliopsida > Santalales > Viscaceae > Viscum > Viscum album. The sequence continues at coordinate 1,222,785,227 of OY728156.1, read as the reverse complement.
TAGCTCCAAATTGATTTATTCTGAAGCTAAGGTGGGGATGGGTCGAAATCCTCTCATCCAATAGAATTTAGACAGGTTTAGATATCTATTTTAACCTTATCATTTATATTTAACTTTAAGATAGATAATTTTACTTTTACCGTGTCTTCTTGTGTTCTTACACTATAAGGTTAATAAAATTACTATAACAAGCCAAACGATCCCCAAGTTGTTTATTATTAATATATAAAACCTTATCTAAGTCATTTGGCCAAACCATATATTTTTATAAATAAAATAACAATTAATAATAAAATATTTGTTTTAAAAACTATTTTATGTCAATTTGGACACTATTTGGTAATTGATTTTTTTGAAAATCATAACAGAATGATTAGTTCGCAAAAAGTTAATTAAATAAATACTAACATGTCATATTAACCTAGAAAATTATTTTAATTCATAAAAGCCTCAAATTACATTTATTTGGGTATTTATAACGTTAATTATGTCAATATTTCATTAATAAGATAATTACTGCATCATCATTGTGTCATAAATATATTAAATTATTTAAAGTCTAAAAAATTAAAAATAAAAGAACATTATGTAGGAAATATTTTTATCTTTCTAATTAATATTTATAGTCGAATTTATCTTATGTATAACCCTATATTAAAAACAATTTACTTATTAAACTTTGATTTTAATTATTTTAACCCTTCTTTAAATAAATTAATATTAAATTTCCTAATCTAATCCAAGTGGGCCTAAATAGTCATATTTTATTCCTAAGGTTGTTTTTGGTCGAATTACACTTATCCAATATAATTAGGACATGTGTTAGGGTAATAATAATATCATTTTTACCCTTAATTACCCTATTTAATTTTAACCATGGTAAATAAAAGTAAAAAGTTACTATTCACCAAAAATTATTTTCATCTCATTGAACCACATTTTACTTACTGACATCAACTTTGTCTCTCGGATTTTTTAAATTCCACTCACAGAAGTGGTAAAATTAAGTTTTAGGTAAATTTTCAAATTCTCCTAGGAGGTGGGTAAAAGACGGTGAAAAGTTCAATAAAACTTTTATATATCTAAAATTATTATTAAATGACTCCAATTAATTGAATTGAACATATATAGGTATTATGTATCAATTTTGACCTAAAATAAATTTAAATAAAATAAATAATTATTTAAATAAAAAGTCGGTTTTTAAATAGTAACCCAGTGTTTTCACTATTCATCAATAATTGAAAGTTTTTAGAAAAATACCAAAATTTCACCCTAGGCTAATTTCAATATTAAAAATCCAAAAATGAAGTCCATTTGGAAAAATAAAATTTACAAAATTTCAAAAAGTGGGTATTACTATTCATAACGGCTAGTTTTAATAATATTTTAATAGCATGTCGATGTTTAGTGAAACTCGGTATTGCGTAAGACGCAAGCTATCGAGGAAGGTCGCGATTGCGTGTAAAGCAAACCAATATAGTATTGTGTGTGTAGTGAAAGATTCCTTTAATGATTTATATAACATAAAAACAAAATATTTCTCAAAAAAGTCTCGGGTGTTACATGTAGCCCCTGGCCCACCACCACTGGGATAAGATCATTTCCACTCTCCTAGCATACAACAGGAGGTTGTCATGGAGGAATTACTCTAAAAGTCCAAGCAGACACCTCTATTCAAGTTCATTATAAAGGCTCACAATTCAAGTGTGAAAGAAATCAATAGCATAATAAAACCCTCAAAGGTTAGCAAAGAGAAGTACACAACATGTAGAAACCATACACGACCTATTACCTCAAACTCCTACCTATGTGTGAAATTACACTAACTTGGGTATGTAATCATCACAGGTATTTAGTGTGTAAGACTGGGATACTTCATGTACTCAATTATTTCCTCCTGTCTATGTACTTTTACATGGACACAGCCACATCGGGTTTTCCTATGTAAAACTACACTATGTGTACTAAAAGTACACATCATGCACTATCCAAAACCATTACTATTCCATGTTTCTTCTCAGACGGACGGATACATGGTCATTTACTATATGGCATGTACAAATAGTACATGGTGTGAACTTTATAAAAGTCTTTTTTTTCTGAATAGAAGAACACATGGTGTGTGTTAATAATACCACACAATGTTTTATCAGTTTTTTCTGATAGTTAAACTTTGAAACTTTTCTAGAACCCCCGATTTTGAAAAGTAAACCAAATGTATGCCAAATTTTGATTAGTAGAGGCCCATACTCCAAAAAATAAATGTTTTTAAATCCAACTATATATCATGTCATAAAAAAATACAAATTAAGCCAAAAAACTTATACACCATATTTTGATCCAAGAAAGATCGTACACCTCAGATTCCAAAGTTTGGAATCCATCCAGTTAAAACCATAGCACGTACCTATACACCTATCACAACATCCAGCATATCTATCACAACATCTATCACAAAAAAATGCATTCAGTAATGATCCCTAATTGGAATAATTGGAATGAATGTCATGTGATTTCTAACAAGTTCCTATATGATGTAAGAGATTGCATACCCTCATCTCATTAAGTTACAACAAAATAGAACCACAATGATTTCAATAATAACAACACAATATAAGCGCATCACCCAATGGTGAAATCAAATAATATATAATAACTCAAAATCCAAAAATCGCAGTTCAATTTGAGGCAATTCAGATTTTCCCTGTACATATGGTAGCTTCTACCAAACATATCTTATTACCAAACTTCATTTCTTTCCTACACCTATCTAATGTCACCAAATAGTATGGAAAACTAAAAAAGAACATGCTTCGATACTACATTGTAACATCACAAATACATATGCCACTTAAAGGTGCACTGTACCCAGTTGGCCACATGGCCTCAAGCACATTTTCCCAAAACCCAGAGGCTTTTGACTAGTAGCAAGGGCCTACATGTGATAGTTGGGAAACTATAACCTCATTGGAAGAGTGTAACTTAAAAAAAATTAACAATATAATAGAAAATTCTATAATACTAGGCAACATTGAAAACAACATAAGATTAAAAATATAACAACTAGATGTCATAACATTCAAAGAATGATGCTGCATGACACATATTCTAAGAAAGCATCCAAAATAGGTCACACTATAGTAATACATAATACATGTACCAATATTAAAAAATAGAAAAAAGAAACTCAAAAGCATTGCATGACTCTGGTGGGTCCCAGGATATCCTGCCCCTAAGAAAAAAATCAAGATCCTAGAGAAGGGTGATTTCCCTTATCGACACCTTAAAAATTATAATCTGCTGGGGACCATATCATGGGCCAGATAGGGTGTGAGACTAAATCTCAGTAGGCAACCAACCGTGGTCTATGCCAATCTGTCAGTGAATATATATAATAGGCATTGTGCAATAATCGAAGTAGTAAACTAGGAAGTACTCAGAAGTAAACAGTTATAAAATCAATGGTTATCATTTATATTAATTTAATGTTCTTTTACCATTCAATTACATTTAATTATATAAGTCTAGAAATATGACCTAATACTAATGATCCCTATATAAAAGTAAGAACATTATATTACTCAAAGTACCATATAAAGAAGTGAAAGTGAAGAATCAATCCAAGACTATGCTTTAGCTGGACATACATATCATAATTCATTCCATTTCAATATTAAATTATCTGTAAATTTCAACTCATGACATATAAACAACTGCCAATAGATAACACCCTTGACATTCCTCATTGGATTCATGGTTCACATAGAATTTAAATAAAAGTCTCTATGAGCCCAATAACTCTATATGTGGCTCGCTCATGACTAAAAAGATGATACACACTTGAGTTCATCCATGATATTTTAACCGATTTCATTATACACTAAAGGTGTAAGGTTTAATAGTCATATGATCCCGAGCATTCCTTTTAACCTAAGGTTATGTACATCCCATTGCTATTTACCCCTTTATCATTTTATATAAGAAGCAACACATGTAAATTAAAATATTACATGGATTTAACATAAAAAACTGACGTGGGTAATTCATCTCTTAAGAAACACATGTAAACTAAACTATTAAAAGTCTTAGAATTTAATAAACTTCATTTTAAACAACCTCTGAAGAAAATTCAAGGCATGCCTCATAGGCATCCTAGGCTAAACAGCCATAAATGGTCATTCATGAGAAATACACCAATAGGGTGGCCATTCATCAAGGTAAAACACTAAAATTATTTAAAAACTTAAACTAATTACCCAAAAACAACATGAAATATAAATATACAATATTCATTAAAGGAGAAACGCTAAAAATGGGTGCGTGGGACATCAACGCATATATTTGACCTGAAGATTTTGTGAAAGTCATGAGACCACCTACCTTGTGCTAGTTTGAATCATCTCATCCATCTAGAAATATTTTTGAATACTCCCCCAAAACATCATGGAAAACCTCAATTATAGATCATATATATTGGATACTGGTAATTCATGTATCTTAACAACATCCCTTATGTATATCATGGAAATTTGGTCAAGGGATAAGTATTATATGATGGTAATAAAATGGACATACATTATAAATAAAAACAAATTAGTATTATGACCTTTAAAGTTTATGGGGATTCCTTTGATAATGTTTATGTTAATTTTTTCCATTTTAATACTAGTATGGGTAATAGTTGAAACATACCTTTATAAATTATAAATCACTGTTAAATCAGTAGTATACCAATCATCAATATATATTCTGAAATCTATCTATTAATATTATCCTTATAGATGTTTTTTTTGATCTCTATACATCATCATCCTTCTAGGATTTATAATGAAGTATAAGAAATGTGTATCATCCAAAAGTTTCATCTTTAAATTCAGATTTAATGGGACACATATCTAGGTTGAAAATCTTGTAACACCATATTTATCAATTAGGACCTTGAAATACTTTTCAATATTCGGTATATCTATATGATATATCTAGTAATACTTAATATTTACATGAATGGAAAGATAAGAATTAAATTAGAAACCATAGGATTTATCACCCTATATTACAACTTCAAGATTCATCCAAAGAAAATCCATGAGTATTACGTATTTTTCAATCCCCATCGTAGATATAGGAGCATTTTATTTCCTAATTAGAGAACCAACCACCTTATTTTCTGTCCCCAAGTGGTATTGTATTGATCAATACTAATATTAAATTAACCTCAACTATCTCATTTTTCAAAAATTCAATTAATTCTATGTTAATATATATTTCATGATCTTGTGACTTGTATACATGTCACAATTTTCTATGTAGAGATAATGGCACCGAATATTCAGGAAAAAATCACTATTGTTTCTTATAAATCATGCATTGGGTAATTTTTCTCACAAGTCTTTAATCAGAATGAACCATAAGAAATTACCTTATCATTATTCCTGAGGATGGAACCCAAACCTTATTAAAATAATAACTATATATTAAAAACCCTTAGAAGTATAGGGTAATTTATGTATAATAGTAGGGACCATACCTTTATTCTTTATTCAATTCATCTATCCAAAGGCAGTTTACTCCCTTCCACATCGACATGGTTAGTGGATTTGAAAGCCCCCATAAATTTTCCATAATGACTCAGTAATATCATGCTAACTCAAGAAAACTATATTTCTCATTTAAATTGGTTAGTCTTATACATTTCTCAATAATTTTAGTCTTTGATGGATATACTAATATTCCCTTACTTATCATTACATGACACAAGAATGACACCTTTCATTACTAGAATTCACATTTCCTAATTTTGGAATAAAATCACTACTAGGAAAGTAGTCATTTCAATGGGTCATTTATGAGGGATATGAATAAATCAGAAATAATCAAGGATATATACCTTTTTCAATGGGTAATAGTGATAGAAAATATTTATACATCTCTATTACACATTCTTGGAAATATTAAAAGTGAAATATTACATTATCCATCACAATAAGTTTTTATGGAGTTATTTTTTGCGATGGATATCATGATCCATCACAAAAGGCCCCAATTAATAAATTTATAGAGATATAAGTTTCTTCTATATAACCCCAATTAAGAAACATTAATTAAATTTACAAGAAACCCATTTTATTTTATCCTCCCACCTCTAGTAATTCTCCCTTTCTATATTAAACAAACTATGCAGAAACCTATCTGACATCCCAACACTATATTCATTAGTCACACCTGATTGTTTTCTTATTGAGGTTCGAATCTCCAAGGTATGGAGTCCCCTTCTATCCCCTTCCCCCATTTTATGATTTCCCCTTCTCTATAGATGCAAATGGTTTGGTCAAATCCTATGATAAAAATTATATTCTATTTTTATGGCTTATTTGATATTTAGGCTTACTGTAAGCTTATTCTACCTTATTTGGGTATCAAACATTGAATAAGATGTGTTTCTTCTAAAAAAAATTTATTTCATTTTATTGAAGGTATTTTACCAAATGATTAACCTTTAAATTTAATATATATATATATATATATGTATATGCATATAGTGTATATGTGTGTGTATATATATAATCATATATATATATATGATATATATATGATTTAAAAATTCTAAAAGTTATATATATATATATATATATATATTTATTGATTTTCAAACACACACACACATATAATATTGTGTAACGTATGTATATTTTTATATATAATGATGCTAAAGATAGAATGAATTTTAAATGGAATTATGATAGATTTCATTCTTAATTGATTAAATTAGGTTTGATTTTGATGATTAAAATAATAATTTTGTAATTGATATTATATATATGGGGGATATTAATGGTGACACCTTATGGATGATGTTTTTTTATTTGCATCAAAACAATTTTGAATTTATTATTTCATGATATTGTTGGAAATATCATTATTATGGAATTTATTTATTGGGGTGTCTGATTTTTATATAAATATTTTAAAAAATATATAAATCTATTTAATTTCTCTATTATTTATAGTTCTTGAAATATAATTTATGAAATTTTATTTTTAGAATCATGATTCCATATCATTTTAAAGTATTAGGAATAATAGTGGATTATTTAATAAATGATAAATATTGATCAACAGAATTTAATATAAGATTTCATGAAGGAAAAAATAATAATAATTTGGCCATATATAAATAAATATAAAAGAAAGTAAAATTTTTCTGAAATCATGTTAAAAAGGAAGTATTCAATTCAAACATATTGAATGTTGTTGAATTTTTTTAAACAACTTGTTGATTTCTATTCCTTATTGTGATTATTTTGAAAGGAGGCATATGGTGATATTGTTTTTGATGAATTATGACAATTCTTGGATTACTGTCACAATTTTAACCATTTTTTATTATTATGTTATGAGTAAAATGTGTCTTTCATTAAAATATTATATAAACATTTCATGAGAGAATCACAAGGTGTATTTTGTGTTTTGAGATTATATATCTATAAAGATTTTTTTAAAATATTTACAAATCATTTTATAAAAAACATTTTAATGAAAATGTTTATTATTAATGTTTTTCATTTCATTAAAACATGTGAATATAGTTTTGTAAACATTTGGATATATATATTTATATTAACATTAAATATTCATATATAAATATTTTTAAAAAATCATTTAAAATTAATAATTTTTAAACATGAGAATGTTAAAATAGTTTCATATAAATTGTAAAATAAAATATTTGATAAAATAATAGTTATTAAAAATAATTTATATTTATTAAAAATTAATTAATAGTAAATTAATAATTTTTATTGTACATTAAATACTTTTATGAATTATTAAAAATAAAAAAATATTTTTCATAGATAATAATTTTTCTCAACACCTTGTAGAAAATATAAAAAACAACTGTTAAAAATTTTAAATCATTTGTATAAATTTTGTAATAATTAAAATAATTTTTATAATCATGAAAAAGTTATTAAAAATTATTAAATAATTGGTAAATATTATTAATAATTAGTAAATATTAGTATTAATTACTAAATATTGTTATTAATTTATAAATATTAGTAAATTTCTTTAATGATTCAAAAATTGTGAGAAAAAATGAAATGCTAATAATTATTAAAAATTATGAATATTTATAACAAAATCAGTTATAATTAATAAGTAATTAGTATTAATTAATAAATTATTAAATCAATTAGTGAAAAGTAAAATAAGTTTATAATAATTTGTTAAAATTAGTAAGAATTGTTGATAAGTAGTCATAATTATCCATAATTAAAATATAATAATAATTTATTATTAGTCATAATGAATAATAATCCAAATTATTTATATATTTTTTTGATAAATAAGGGATCAGGATGTTGACACTAGATTTTATTATCCAACCATGATTGTTTAAATCATCGCAAAAATACAAATTGGTTTGGTATAAATTCCATCTACATTGGGAGTGCTTAATCATATATATCATTTGCATCATAAAATTTATAATTTTTTTAAATAAATAATTAAATGTCCATGAAATGAATGTGATATTAATAGATTGGAAACTTTTGATAATTTTGATCATCATCAATAATTGTTTTATTTTTAGAAATAATATTTTTTGGTATCAACAAAGTGATTGATTTTCAAAAATGAACAAAAAAATTGGTTTCAGATCCATTATTTTAGAATTTAGTAGATGAGGCAAATGACCCATCTATTTTGTAAATAATAAATCATAATGATATTAAAATGATTAATTAGTACCATCCCAATTTTATAATTTATTTAAATCTGCTAATGAGGCCTTATATTTAAGATTCCACTTAAGAAAACCTATAGTTATTATAAAATTTATTGCTATTAAGGTATAAATTGGAATGATTTTTTTTGTTTTTATCAAATATTTTCTTTGGTTAAATCTTTTTTTCTTGATGGAAATAAATTACCTGAACCTTTCTAGGAAATTGAGAAGTTGGTCCATATTTTGGATCATAGTTATTAGATGATCAATGCATGTTCAAATGACATCTTCTAATATTATGGTGATTATGAATAATTAATTATTTATTCAACATGTGAAGAATCAAGGTATAGAGATGCACAATCAGAAAATTCTTTATTTTTTGTGAAATAGTTTAGATATTTTCCAATTACACATCTTTTATAGTGTCTATTTATGTCTCACCAAAATACCGCATTGATGACATGACAATAATCATATATTTCCATCAGTGATGGATAAAATCAAGCATGAGAGGTGACTTAGGGAAATAATTTGATCTCATGAATCCATATTTTGTTTCATAACCTCATAACATATGGTTGAGACTTTTTATTGACGTTTTTTTTTCATTTATTGGTTACAATAATCAATATTGTTAATGAATTATTTTCATAACACTATAAAACATACCTCTTCAGATGTCGATAAAGTAACCATATATGTATATATATATATATTAATTATAAGACATGTAAAGAAGAATATTGATGTTTTTTTGAATCCACTAATTGATGAGTTAATTTAATTATGGAATGACGGTGTAACTATATATTATATAGTTTCACATCAGAATAATAAATTTAAGGATGTATTAATGTGCTTAATCAGTAATTTAGGACATATGGTATGTTATCTTGATAGAGTAAAAAAGGTCTCAAATATTGTCCTTATTTAATTACTGAGAACAAAAAATTTATGGTTATCTATGTAAGAAAGACTACATATTTTTATTGTCATTGGGGATTTCTTCCTGCAGATCTCCTTTTTCAAAGGAACAATTTTTTATACAAAAGGAATAATTGGAAGAGATGAACCTATAGTTGTGGTCTTAGTTATTATTATAAAACCTATCATCCCTTTATTATATCATGTTAATTTTTGACTAAATATAAATAAACAAAAAAATATATGGTTTTGAGTGAGATCATAATCGAATAAAGCGGAATATTTTTTGGGACCTTCCGTATTGGTATGATGTTTTAGTTCATCAAATGTTATATTTAATTAATGATGATAACATTTCTTTTGATATTATATTTCATACAATGTTGGACACACTGAGTGTGACCAAAGATAAAGTAAAAGAATTGTCAGATCTTTCGCATTTTGTTAGAGTTCTGAACATTAATTATTTTAAGATGATATATTGCACAATTTAATGAAATTAAATGAAGTTAACACAATTTTGAATGAAATTAATTTATTATTTATTAAATGGATTATAGATTTTTGGTTACTATATGGTCATGCTTCTAGTTTATCATGTTGAGACAGAAATTGACATATTACATGGTTAAAAATTCCTGACTTCCAAGTAATAATTTAATGAATATTTCTTGTTGTTGTTAGAGTGATATTGTATACTTAAATATGGAAAATTTTGATCGGAATATCATTTTTGTACTGGGATATTTTCCCAGAAACAACGTATTATAATGTACTGATTATATTTTATAAAGGATTATTTTTAATATTATGAAAATTGGATAAAACATTCCCCCGATCCTTCTTTTACTCTATGGAAAATTTAATCTTTCATTTTTCATATGAATCTAAATGTGAATGTCCTGAACAATTACAATGGATGTACCCATTTGAGATATGAATGAAAAAATTAATGAAGAATTTACAAAAAAATCGTTAGTTGAAGGGAAAATTATAGAAGCGTACTTGCATGAAAAAATTTCTAATTTATTCTCTAGTTATTTTTAATCTTAGTATCCTTCAAAACATAATCACATGGATTACCATGAGAAAATTTTTGATGATTTCAATGTCTGTACATTTTTAATTTTTAATCATCTCGAGATTGGTTTTTGTGGTTATCATGAGTGATGAATTTTAGATAAATAACTACACATATATTATATATAATTTCTTCTAAATTATTAATAAATTAAATGATTATATAGTAATTAAAAATTGATATTATTTTTTAAATATATTAAATTTTTTAAATTATTGGTTTCGTAGAATATATTATAACTAATAAAAAATTTATAAACATTGACCATACTATTCTTGAAGAATATTGACAATATAATTTTTCAAATTGGTTTGAAAGGAAGGTATGTTTAGTTTTTAATGGTGCAATATTAAATAATTTTTTGAATTATATCTATTATTAATCATTTTTACTTTTTGTAGGAAACGTCATATGAAATTAAAATTTATAGTAGATTATTGTTCTCAAAAAACCTCTATCAAAATTGGGAAAATCATATAATGGTTATTTGTTCAATATATTTTTATTTTATACATTCATATATAAGAAATTAAAAAAATCAATTATTAATGGTGTTTGTTTGAATGGATAAAATAATAATTAATCTGAAGTTCACTTTTATGGAATTCTAAATGTAACAATTAAGTTATGAAAACTGGGACCAAATTTTGTAATAATGCTTAAATTCTATTATTTCCACACTCAATGAGGTTTGTGTTTTCATACATAATATGGTGTCATTAAAATTAAATAATAGTCTTCTTTCCCCAAATGAACTATTTATATTAGCACATCAAGAACACCAATTTTAATATTAAACTAATATGTTGTTTTAATAGATTTAAATTGATTTTGGAGGGTAACAAAATTAATTCTTCTGATTATCAGTTTCTTGAAAATGAAAATGCATCTATGGAAGTGAAACATATTAAAAAATTTCATGTAAGATAAAAAAATATATCTATAACTCAACAAGATTGAAATATCAATGATGATAACTCCTAGTGAAGGGATGCTAATATTGATAATGTTGATGATGTATTATAGGATAATGAAAATAAATGTTGAATATATGTTTAATGTAGTTGCCTCTACCCTAGTATCTTCAATATGGTGTATTACTTTTTTATATTGGCCTAATATACAAGGAATCACATCATGAAGGACTGAAAAGTTTAGTAGTCTTTATAAACTTGGTACACAATTTTTTTCATGCATTACATTTTGAAACCCAAATTTTATTATAATTTTTTCCCAGAATAACATTATTACTTATATTATATCCTTGCATGTAAAACATATTTCACTTCATGTATTTCAATGAATGGAAGGAAAATAAGGGTGATCTAAAATTATTAGTATGGGTAACCATATAATAAAATCTATGAATAAATAAATAATAATGAATAGAGAAAGGTAAATAACTGATTTTTTTTATTTAGTCCATAACACGAGTAATAATGGTAAGAATAAATGACTATAAAACTATTCCATATAAAAAATCACATGATCATGAAAACATAACCATGGATACTCGAACCTATCGAATAATCATATGGAATATCAGTAACTAAATTTATAATGATGGAATTCATAATTTTATACATCTAAAACATATCATCAAGGATTTTTTACAAGAAATCTAAAAATGTGAACGTATTTTTCCAAGACATCTATTTATATGAGTATGGACATAAAAAATCCAATAATATATGTCACATGAGACATTCCAGTGAATCAAGGGGCCTTAGTGGGCCCTAATTATTACCTACTGTGTCTATTGAATTAATTGTATTAGAGGATTGAAACATAATCAAAATCAATATTCATATGGAATAAATGACATAAAATGTTAATACTTATAACAATCAATAAACTTAATCATAAACCATGAAGATTAAAATGGTTAATGGAAATAAAATTGAACACCTTCCATCAAACTAATCATAAAAATATTGAGAAATAATAATTATGGAAAAAATAAAACATATCCTTAGTGGATCAGAATTATAATAGAGTTTTTATGTTTGTTGTGTATAGAAACACCATGAAAAGATCTGTAAAAATATTTTTTGGAAAAACAACCTTTGAATTTTGAGAATTACTTTTTAAAACAATAAGTTCACATAAAAATTTTAAAACAATTTTCATTGAAAATATCATTTTAAAGCTTCTAAAAGTTTCATCAAAACTTATATTGTTCATGATGGTGGAATATTCTCTTCATGTTGTACATGTAAAAACATATATTGCTTTAACATTTCTAGTAAAATCGAAACAAGGACTGTTTTGAAAATTAAATGAACATTAATTTTATTTATTAAAAGTAAAAATTGATAAAAAATTATTTTAAAAATAATTTGGAATGTTTAAAAACATTTTTGAAAATATTGTAACAAAACATGTGTTTTGATGGAAAAGAATTTATGAATAAAGATAGAAAAAATGTTGAATTTTCTTAAAAAAATTTCTCAATAATTTTAAGTACAAAAGACTAACAAGTATTAATATTGATTGAAAGTGTTCATAAATAAACATAGGTTAATAAGGTATATTTATTTTTATATGTAAATATCAATTAATTATCCAAGGGAGATATAAATATAAACAATTCTGAATAGTGATGAGACTGTGAAAAGAACCCTTAACAATTTGGTAACTTCTGAATCATAAGCCCCACATGAGAAATAAAATAAAATGAAAAATTAAATACCATGAAGATAAATATATTAATGAAATAAAATATCAAAGGGATAATATATAGATCACACAAGATAAATAAGTAGTGATTATGGAATATGTATCACACTAAAGTAAAAGTGAGATGAGAAACCCCAACATTAGTCCGACCCATGATGTGGAATATTTATATTCATAAATAATAAAAATATGTTAATTATTTAATTTATTAATAACATTCTAATAGATTATTATTCATTCAATTTCACTTATTTAATTGTTATATATGTTTACATAGTCAATTATGATTACGTATAATGTTTCGATGATATTTGGATTATGTTTTAAAAAGGAATTTGGTTAGTTGACTATGATCAAAGTGGTTACTATTTAAACATATATAAAATAATTATCATTGAATAACAATAATATTTTCACTAAATTTATAATTGTAAAACCAACCATGAAATATGGTTTTTTAAAATGAACTATATTACAATCATAGAGATGGTAAGTCGTACATTCACATGAGTGATATTTCCATTTTCCAATGATAATTATAGAAATGAGGTAAGTAATATTTTATCTTTAAAGAGAGATAATAATTTCATAAATAACATATTATTTCTTTAAATATACTTACATATATCATCCATGTACTGTAGAGATGAAAATATGGTCACATCGTTTCATGAAGGCGGTAGTCCACACGTACGCAGACAACGTTATCATCTTTCATCGAGTGAAATGGTAGGAAAGAAGATGATATATATTATATTTTTAGAATGATAAATATGTCATTAATATCGTAATTTGGTAATTTTTAACACATATATTCATTAAATTTATACTTATCTCCTTTCACTTTAAGAATTAGTGAGAGATGAATCACATAACTTCTTGAGACGGTAGTCTGGCGTACACACAAGTGATGTTATCGTATCCACTATGAAATGAAAAACATAAAAAACTATACATGATATAGTGAACAGATAAGTATAATTATGATATAAATATAATATATATTATTTAAATCCATCATCACACACAACCTTGTGATGATGTAATGGAAAATCAAATGACATTAGTTTTTTGGGTGATAGTCCATCGTACACACGAATGATTATTTCATAACCAATTTGTTGGAAGTGTATATTTTTTATGTGATGCACTCAAAATAAAAATATCATTATTTGAGAAATAATATTTATGTTATATAATAATTTAATATTATTTAAATAATTTAAAAAATAAAATAAAAAAAAATTATGGCTAGGAATTTTACCTCTTCTTTGACCACCTATTTAGTATTATACCTAAATTCTTACTGGATTGGATTTATAACAAAAAGAGTATTCAAGGATAAGTGTACAGAATTTGGGAAGTTATTTGGAGAGGTATTTTATTAAAAAAGGGTTTTGTGTTGTGATGAAAAGAGGAGAGTGGGTGGCCTTTTACCAGTGAGGTGATTGGCATACTTGTAATTTTTGAAAATAAAACGGCGTTCCAATGTTTTTCACATGAAAAAATGTAAAAAATAGTTTATTATCTTGAATTATATATTATAATATTGAAATAAATATATAAAATATATTTTTTTACTATTATTTATTCCATATCAACAATTATCTTTTTAGTTTAACCCTCTGGTAAATCAGCTTTGACCATAACGGTGGTAAATAATTTTTACTGTTTATACTATTCATTATGGTCAACAACTAAGATGTACATATTATATAATACAATATATTTTTATTCCCAATTAGGAATCCATTTTTTTTCAAAATCCTTTCTTATAATTAGGAAAATTTATTTTAAAATTAATCTTATATGTGTGATGAGAGAGCGAGTTTTCAAAGGGAAAATGTTTAGAAGTTTATATAGTTTTTATATCAAAATTCAATAAGAAAATAATTTTAAATACAAAAATTTGATTAAAATATAAGTAATTAAATTAATTTTACATTATTTATAATTTAAAATATAATTTAAATTTATAAATAATTAAATATATAATATTTTTTACTATTAAAATTTAGTATTTTTCACTATTCATCAAAAAATGAATCCTTTCAAAAAATCCCAATAAACACTATAAGATAATTTTAACCTGAATATTTTAAAAACTAAGGTTTATTTTTAATTTTTTTTTCTCTAAACCTGGTAAAAATTAATTATAATTTATGTGCATAAATCATAACTAAACAACCTTTTTCAAGAATAGAGTTTTTAGAGAACAATTTTTTTCAAATGGTTCTAATTTTATCTCTAATAAAGAGATATAAATTTTATTTATTTTATAAAAGTGTTAAAAATATATTTTTTATAATTTTTTTGTTATTATTCATACCCACCAAATATAATGGTCAGGTTACTATGAAATTGTAAAAATAATAATATTTTAATAGAGTATCATGTTTCATTCATACTCAGTGTTGTTTACATAGCACGCTATCGAAGGGACTTAATTTATATAAAAATAAATACATCAAGTACCAAGATGTTGTATTCCTTTCGAGGCCTGGTGTTTCATTTAATACATGCTATAAAATATGATTTTCATATTTTAAAAACATAGTGTGTTAAATTCTACCCCCTTAAATAAATTATGACCTCAAGATTTATTATTGATGTCAATAATCAAGGGTTTCTCATTAAAAAACCCTTCTTGAAATACCACATCATGAAAAGGGATAATAAAACATCATATATATAAAAGAGAATAATAATTACAATGATTATATGAAAGAAACATAACTAGGTTTCCAAGTAGGGCGATGTTGGTGGAAAGTCGAGATTTGGACATAAAAGAACTTCATAAATAATTATAGAGTGATAGAGTTAATTAATAACAAGAAAGTGAATGATAAATTGAATGTTATGGTCTTAAAAACCAGAAATCATTTATTATTTAAAAGTCCATCAGTTTCATAGAAATGAATAAATTAAGATAACATTGTTTAATGTTCTTTTCCTAGAGTTAAGGAATTGTTTTACTATCTAAGAATATATTGAAATATACTTACTTGATAATTTTTTATTTCATAGTCTAAATTTCATGCCTTTTTACGCTTCAATCAATTTCCAATTCCCCACTTATTCAATGAATTTAATATCCAAAAATGTTTTTAAGATGGAAATAATAAAATTCACATTCAATGTATCATTTGAACTATAAAAGAGTGACAAGTCATTATTTATCTCTATAACTATTTTCCAAAACAATTATGGTTAGATAAATTTATCCAATATAATAAATTAATCACTAAACCGAAATAGGAACACTACTGGTTCATCATTAGGATTTATTCATTAAATATTCTATCAACAAACAATAATATATCATATATAAAATCACGTAGGTCAGTGGTAGGTGATAAATCCTTATCTTCCTTTATTCATAGGATTATGCCCCAATGAATTTCCAGATAAGAAGAGTTGTTACCCAACTTGTAGGTTTTCCATTTTCTAAAACCATGTTAATATAATTCCTATAATGTTACCAAATTGTAATATCTCATAATTATCATAGCATAAAATATCATTTACACTTTACCATCATAAAAACATCTTTATCATTATTATCTTAACATTAGGCACATATTAAGTGTCATCGTCCCATAATAATGTTTTTGAAAATTTGTTCAACTTGTCACTAAATCATCTTTTTTTGGATATTATTACCATTCAACACATTCTCCCAAATCCTTTACGAAATGGTAATATAGTCCAATCCTTATACATTTCACGATTCTTATAATGAAAATTTCATTAATAAAATAATTTTAAAACATATTTATTTGACCTAAATAAAGGATAACATGAATCATTACAAAATATTTTCAGTAATAAAAAAGAGATACACTGACACTAGATCCCCTTTTGAGGTATTTTACCTTAATACTTGTGGAATTAATTTTTTTAGTTCCTCATATCTTTATAGTGGAGGAATTAAAAATTTAAATATTCTTTATTTTAGATAGAATCAAGTTTGTGGTGGATATTTTCTCTATAGTATACGAAAAAAACCTTTTATTTTTAGCACATACCAAGGGGTTTCCTTCTACAAGTATCACATATTGGAAAATAATTCTTTCCCTTATTCCCTTAATCTATTTTTTTACTCGGCCATCCTCTTCTTTAATTTCTTCCCATAAAATCAATTATTCTTTGAGAATTTTTTATTTTTCTTGATAGTGCATGATACCATGTCATCATATGATGGAATTGTTTGGGAAACTAGTTCCCTTAGAAGTATTAGATTTAGTACATCAAATAAATAGTTAATTTTTCACATTGGATTATGTATGTAGTCCACAAAATGACTTGATAACCTTGTAAAGTTTGATTCAAAACTAACAACATTTTCCTCTTATTTCTATATTATATTAAACATCTATCTTTCCATACTATCTCATTGATCATGAGGAAAATAATTTTTCAAGAAGAGTGCCTTAAAATACTTGCAATCCATTCTTTTTTATTTCCTCCACATACATAGTGTTTTGAATTACTGAACACCATTTATCTGCATCTTCTCAAAGACAACAGACTATGAAAATGATTTTCTCCCTTTCACAACATAGAGAAATAAATATCTTAACTATGAAACTTATCCATTGCTTGTATAAAAGAGGATTTGTAGTTCCATTCAATGATATAGTTTGACAATGTATGAAGTAGTATAAAATTGTAACATTGCATGGTGAATCCATACGATACTCTATATAGTAAATATTATTAGTCATAACATGAGTCATCTACCCCAATATAGTCATAATTTGATAAGTCATAGCTATAACTCTTGGTCCATCATCATTATCTTTCCGAGGATGGAAGGCCTTACATAGATTTTATGCATTTATATAGTTCCGATTACTTCTATTAGGAACCAATTATAAAAAATGGAATGCACTATATTAGATCATTACATTATGAAATATAATTTAAAATTCCAAAACTAGTGAAATACATAACTTAAATTTAAAATTTATGCATTCCAAATCTCATAACCATAAACACAGTTTCACTGGGGATACCTCTATTTTCAAATCTTTATTAATGGGTTGTAATGAAAAAGTGAGTTTTACTAAGAACATACCCTTGGAATGTCAAACCTGGTGCATAGTAAGGCTCATTGTTGTCTACTCAGTGATAATGTGTACAATCCCAATGCGCTCTTTTTAGAGTTATTACTCCTAGGTACATCTGTTCCAAAACCATTTCTACTTATAGTATCTATACAAGGACATATTTTATGAAGAAACCAAAAATATTTTTCTTACCAAAAAGTCATGATATTCTTCTATACTTACCCCCAATTATTATTATATATTTATGTTCCCTAATATATGTTTTCATAAATCTTGTCCTCATGGGTTCTAATAAATATTCTGTTTGGCCAATAATTGTGGCCTTGACACCATTATTCTGGAGATAGTGTCTTACTTTATTACATTGGAATAATATATGAGGAATCACATCCCAAACGGCTAAATATTTTAATAGTATTGGTAAAAAAGTTATACACTTTAATCTTGAATTAGATTTGAAAACAAAATTTATAACACTCTTTTTTTGAGAATAACATTATTCCGTCTAGAATATCATTGCATATGAAACATAGTACACTTCATGGATTCTTGAGAAATGAAAAAAAAATAAATGTGATATCAAACACTTAGTAGGGGTAAAATTACAATAAATGGTTTGTATAAATACAGTATAATTAATATATTTAGTTAACTAACTGGAACACAATCCATTTATCAATAACTTGATCATTATGTGGGAAGGAATAAATGAAGATATATAAATTCCACATAAATAATCACATGATCTTTAAAAATTAACCATGAATATGAAAAACAATCATATAATCAAATGGAATATAAATAAATAAATTCATAATGATGAAATGCTTAATTATAGACCTGTATCACATAATGTTGAGGAGTTTTTCTAAAACATCTAATACCATAAAGGCCTTGTGCTTTGGCATTTATCTAAATGGGTATGGCCTTGGCCAAAACCCAATCTAGTTTGTCTCATGAGACCTATCGATGAATTGAGGGGATTTAACAAGACCATCCAATCACTTATTAAGTCTAATAATTATCTAATGAAATGGGTGAAACATATTGAACATAAAAAACCATATGATAAAAGTAACATACAAAATGTAAATATTTACCCTAATCAATAAGCATAATCATAAACCATACAGAGTTGGATGGTGAATGGTTATTAAATTATACATCCCTAGTAGAACATATCATGGACCAACCAAATTATTAAAAATTATGGTACCAATACAAAACATTCAATATGGATCATAATTAAAATTTATGTTATATGTCATTCAAGAACAAAAATACCATGAAAATATCCTTAAAACATTTTTGAGAAAAATAACCTTTTAATTTTCAGAATCCTGTTTTAAAACAAAATGATCACATACCATTCAAAGAATAATTTTCCTTGAAATAAAATTTAAAACTTGTAAAATAATTAATAAAGAAATTATTGGTCATGGTGGTGTAAAATTACAATCATTCCATACATGTTAAAACAAAAATTCCTTTGAGGTTTTCTGTAAAATTGAATCAAGCATTATTTTTAAAAATATATTAATATTACAATGATTTTTTTAAAAAAGTTAATGTTGGTAAAAAATTATTTAATAAATCATTTTATAAAGGCCAAAAACTTATTTGAAAACATTTTTTTTGAAAACATGTGTTTTTATGAAGAAGTATTTCCTACCAAAGAGAGAAATATAGACATATTTTATTAAAAAAACATTTTTTCCTGTAATTTTAAGTACCAAAGAGTGAAAAAATTGTACTATAACTTTTCAAGTTACCCAAATTAATAGTTTTGAAGAAGATATATTTAATTTAATATATAAATATCAAATAATTCCACCTAGGGTAATGTAAACATAGGGAATCGTGAATAATGATGAGATTATGAAATACACCCCAACCACTTTGGAAACTTAGGAATCATAAGCCCCATAGGTGAAATAACATAAAATGAAACTTTAAATACCATGGAGATAAATAGGTTCATGATATATCAAATAAAATGGATATTATATACTCCAAAAAATGAAATAAGTGGTGAATATGGTACATGTTTCATCGAAGTAATAGTGAGATGAAAAACCCTTCCCTTGAGTCCAAATCATTACGTACATTCATTATATTTCTAAACAATAAACTTATGTTAATTATTTGATTTATTAAGAAATTTTTTAAAGATTATTATTTCTATAATTTCACTTATTACCATGTTTTATATGATTACATAGTCAATTAAGTTTATGTCGGATGTTTTGATGATATTTGGCTTATATGTAAAAATGAATTTTGTATGTTGGATATGGTCAAATCAGCTATCATTTAAATATATTCAGAATACTAGTCATAAAATAATTATCATATTTATTAATAAATTTTAATTTTAAGACCACTAACTAAATATGGTTATTTAAAATGAACTATGTTACAATCATTGAGCTGGTAAGCCATTCGTCCGCATGAGTAATTTTTTCATTTTTTAATGATCATTATGGATGGAGGTAAGAAATATTTTATCTTTAAATAATGATAATAATATTATAAATACCAAATTATTTCTTTAAATATACTTATATATGTCATCCATTTTTTGTGGTGATGAAAATAAAGTCACATCATTTCGTTGTGGCGATAGTCCACATGTACACAAATAACCTTTTCATACCTCATTGAGTAAAATGTTAAGAAATGAAATGATATATATTATATTTTTAAATTGATAAATATTTCATGAATATAATTTTTTATTCATATATATCATATATATTCTTCTAATTTCTTATGATCACCTTATATGTTGATCTTTAGTGAATGATGAATCACATTACTTTGCAAGGCGGTAGTACGCCATACATATGAGAGATGATATCGTATCCCTTATAAAATAAAAATAAAAGAGTTATATATAATATAATAGCAATATATGTATAATTATTTTATAAATATTATATATGTACTTTATATCCATCATTATACCCAATCAAGAGAGGTGGTGATAGAAAAATGAATGATAGTAGTTCATGAGACGGTAGTTCACATTACACATTAATGACTATTTTATAACCCATTTGATGGAGGGGGGTGGTTTTAGGTAATTAAATTAACATTGAAACATTTAAAAATGATTTATACACTATTTTTTATATAATTATAAACGATTATTATTTTAAGGAGGTGAAATAATGAATAAAAAATGATTTGTTAGATATTTTACCTCTTCTCGAACTACCTCTTTAAGATTATACATAATGTATTCATATAATCAGTTTCCAACAAAAAATGTCTCCATGATGAGGGTATGAAATTTTTTAGGTTTTTTGGATATGTATTTTTAAACCAAAATCGTTTCATGGTGTGAATAACAGAGGAGAGGTGTTTTCCTTTTATAAGTGAGGTGATTGGTAGACTTGTAATTTTTGAAAAAAATTATTTACCTACATTTTTCACCAGAAAAAATGGTCAAAAATGGATTATTATACATTATTATACAGTATATAGTTGAAATATGGCCACAAAATATATTTTAGAGAAATTTCAA
This sequence comes from Viscum album, assembly GCA_963277665.1. Lineage (NCBI taxonomy): Eukaryota > Viridiplantae > Streptophyta > Magnoliopsida > Santalales > Viscaceae > Viscum > Viscum album. The sequence continues at coordinate 1,222,763,205 of OY728156.1, read as the reverse complement.
GCTCATTTTAACCATTATTATTTTAGTTTAACCCATGTTAAATCAGTTTTTACCTTAACCATGGTAAATATTTTTTACAATTTTAACCAATAATTTTTTGAAAACTTAATATGACCTAATTTGATATTAATAATAATAATAATTAAAAATTCAGGATCCATTTTTTAAAAATTCAATTCACATAAGTGGAAAAATTTAATATGAAAATAGCTACACAAATGTAAAGAGAAAGCCAATTTTCAATGAAAAAATATACAAAAGTTTACAATGTTTTGATATCAATATTCAATATAAAAAATTATTCCAATAAAAAAATTTGGATTAATTGATATATAATTGAACTAATTTAACTTCAAAACCAATTTATAATATAATTAAAATGTATAAATATTTTAAACAAAATATTTTTTTTCAATTAAAATTTAGTATTTATCACTATTCATTAAAAAATAAAACATTTCAAAACAATTCCAAAAAAATCACCCTAAGATTATTTTGAAATGTCGATTTCAAAATTTATTTTTAGTTTTTTTAAAAAAATTATACAATTAAAAAAAATTACTATCTATTATGTGAAAAAAGTGCGACTAAACTTCCTTTTAAGAAGATAAAAATTTTTAAAACCATTTATTTTTCATTCAAATGGTTCCAATTTTAAATCTAATTAATAGATATAAATTTTATTTATTAAATACATGTTTAAAACTTATAAATTTTATAATTAATTAGTGCTATTCTTACCCACTAATTTAAGGATTATTTTTAAATAGTGATGTTTAAATAAAAATATTTTATTAGAGTTTTTTGTTTCATAGAATCCTTGTGTTGTGTGAAATGCAACTATCAAAGAGATTGGATTTATTTAAAATTAATCAGGTTATAATGTCTGGGTATGTTATATTCCCTTATACTCTTGGGTGTCTATGTCATACATGCTATCAAATATGATGTTCATTTTTTAAAATCACCATGTTTTACATTGAATGTGTGGAAGAGGAAGATAATGACATTTCCAATGATGAATATGCAGATAAATATGAAGAATTTTGTATTACACCCATGTATTTTTTTTAGTTTTTTATATATATTATATCTTTATTAACAATTATTTGTAGGTGATATTACTTTTTCCAGATGGATTTTGATATTCCAAATGATCTATTCTATTACCTCTCTTATAATAGTATTTATTCGTTTTTAATATATGGTATTTGTTTTAAAAATTAATGAAATATAATAATATTATATTTTACATTGTATTTACAAGCTTTTTTTATTTTATATTTAAATTAACATTTATTTACATGAGATATTATAATATTCTTGTATTTATTTATTGGTTATTATTATATTCTTGTATAAAATAAATTTTTTCAAATTTGTTATATTTATTAATAATTATTTATACATAAGATTATTATATTCTGGTATTTATTAGGTTTTTCTATTTAATATCTATATTTATAAATTTTATAGGTATGAGTATTAGTTTCATATTATAGAGATTCCCAAGATGATTTATTTTCTTGTCTCACTGATTCTAGGATACCTAATGATTATCCCAATTCATATAACCCATAAGATGAAGCTATAATAGAACTAATTAGGAGGGGTGTATCCTTGCAAGATTGATGTATCCATGCCCTATTCTAGAATATCATCCATCTCTTGATTTTGATCCTCTTTTAAGGATGTATGTTCAATTGTTTAATGTATTGATTCTATATTATGTTTTTTGTATCAATTTTGGTGATCTTTTTATATTCATAGTCTTTCACCTTTAGATTTTGTGAAGGCTGGTGTGATTCTATGAAATTATTTTTTTATGCCATGAGTGTCATGAAATTGGGTTCCCATTACTATTCAACACCATATGTTCATCTAATGGATTATACATTAATAAATAATATAATTCATTTTAAATTTATAAAATTAGTAACATTTAGTTTTTAATTATCTTGTAAATTTTTTTGGTCTATGACCAATGATAGTGTGTAAGAGATCCTATCGTAGAGGCCCAAGAGATTTTTATACATGAATAGTTTCTTCAGGTTTTACATAAACTAAGATTAAGATCCCAGGATAGAGCTTCTGCTACTATATTCTACCAGACTTGCTTCTATCATCAAGTTGAATATTTCTCATCATTTGTATAGGATGATTTTTTTTCATACTATATAAGAGATACTTTTAGAAGGAGTTAATCATTTGGTCATCAGATCCACGGGTGGCAGGAGGCCACACATCAGATCGAGAGTCATAAATTTTTTATAGATTGATAACATATTGTAAGTAATATAATTTATTAATTTATATATTCGTGAGAGATTCAGTCTAACAATAAAGAAGATTCCACTTGTGTGTTAGGTTATGATGAGGGGGTTTAGATACATGATAAAATGCATATTGGTGTTGATAAAGGTCAGTTGACTGATATTGTATCTCAATTGTGTATAAAACTATTTTATTTTCTTATTAAGATAAACATATTGTGTGTGAAATTATTTAATAAATCCAAACATATTATTATTATTTTTAATTTTTTATGTAGTTTCAATGGATTTTTTATCTATTCTAATTACTTTTTTTAAAAAATTACAAACATATTTGGGATAGGTGCCATTTTTTCTTGAAAATAAGTATTTTCTGATAGTCTATAATAAAATGATTTTAAAAAATTTGGTATTATTTATGATGGAATTCATTTCCAATCACGATTAATTAATTTTAGCTAAGGGACATTGAAAATAAGTATATTTCAAACACCAATTACTAAAATGTTTTTTTACACTGGAATCCCATCAATAATGACCTTCAGTGATGGGATTACATCACAAAAAAAAATCAAAGAAGCCTAAAACTGTAGTTACCTATTTTTTATAAAGTTTTTTTAACAAAATATAAAAATGGAATTTATATACTTCCTTTATAGCTGAGTATAAAAGAAAATCATCTATAAAATCCCAAAAATTGAAGAAGACAGTCTCTAAAGAATATATTTATTATATAAATTAACATAATTGGAAAAATCATAAGTTCATGGGTAGTCAATATAAATTCCTAGTGACCATACCATATATGGAAATATGTCTTCGAAATATTCCCCCTTTTGACCCCTAACTGATTGTGTCTTGGTCAATGGTCAATATTCATTAAGTATAGAGATTATTAGAGTTGATAAAATTGATTACAATATGAGGTAGTTGATACTTTGATTTTTACTGTGGTGTTATTAATATTAATATAATCAAAAAAGAATCATTATTCCATCATTATTTAAAATAGAGAGGACAAGTGTACCCCATGATGAAGCACTAGGGTGTATAAAACCCTTTTCAGGATTGTCTGGACTTTTTTTCTTTAAATCGTCCAATTAGATTAGTCCCATTTTATATGGAATCTATGAGATAGGAAATGATCTATGTATGAGTTTTATTATGATTTACAACTCAAATTTTGTTAGAAGAACATAAAATTAATCTGGGAAAACATCAGTATATTATCTCATAATAGAAATGTTCTCAAGGTTATCTTCTGCCCAAATAATTTGAGATAGACACCCCAAATTAATTTGAATTGAGAACCATAATATAAAATTCAATTATGAATTATTGAAAAGATAATACGTGCATGGATACTTTATATTATGATGATTAGGGATATTAAAATTTATTTCCCTGTCATAAAAATTGATATGATCATTATATAAGGAAATAAAGGTCATAATGAAAATTATATCAAATTCATCTATAGTGAGAATAATAAGATTTTTTTGGAAGTATATCCCCCCAAATATTGATTGTAGAAGATTTTTAATCCATATTTTCATTTAGAGTCTTCAATATGTTATCACTGATAGATCAATATTCAATGCTTGAGGTGGTGAATCCACATTTTTAGCACACTTATAAGACATAAAATAATATGGAGAGACATAATAAAATATGGAATTAAATGTTTTAGAGTGGATAATAAGTACAGTTTTTACCACTTCATTATTATGGTACACCTTTTTGGTAGTGATGGAATATTCACTCAAATTATCCCACATTTTAGGTGGTAGTTTCTACCTATTTTGATCATTAAATCTAGGGTTAGGTCATTGTATCACATAATTCCAATACTCTTCAATTTGAATAAATGATGAGTGGGTTTACAATTAGTTGGGTCCTTTTTATCCTTAGTGGTGTTATTCATCCTCTTTATAGTACTTAGATAGTGATGACCATGGTGTCCTACTTTATCACACTTGCAACACTTCCTTGAAATTCGAGGGAAATAATCTAAAAAAATTTATCCCACATATTTTACATGTGGGTAGTTGATATTTCTTACCCCATGAGATTGTTTAGTATTGATTCCATGATTCTCCATATTTGTTTTCCTTTTTCCAGTATCACATGGGTCTCCCACTTCCATTTCAATCATAATCACACATAAAAAAACATCTTTCTAGCTTCCAAATTACTTTAGAGGAAATGTTTTTCAAATAATAAATTTTATCTCACTAAGAAATTGATAAATATATTTTTTAGGTCTAGATATTGATTATGATGCATACCTTACAATCCTCATGATGTTTTCCTTATAATATCCAACTAAATCATATTCATTTATTTAATTTTTTTAATTTCCTGTACCATCTTAGTGTGAATAGAATCTTCAAACATTATGTATATATTTCATTCATAAGATTTTTAGTATAAATAAAAACGAATTTTCAATTAAATAGAATATTATTTATAGAATTGTTTATTATTTAACTCGGTTTTTAGAAGGTTTCATTTGAAGAATTATTTTTTGAAAAAAAGAGACATATTTAAGAATCTAAGACACTTTATTCCATGACACTCCAAGACATGGTGTAATAGTTGAAGATTGAAGATAGTGGTTTTTGAAGAATCTAGGCAATGAAAATTTCAATATCAGAGAAGAAGTTTATAATATGGGAGGAGAAGATTTCATGTTGTGAGTTATGTTCACGTTAGGTATAGGTTGAGGTAGGGATACACTAAGAAACATGACATCCTTTCACATTGTGATGAATCAGTTTTAATAAATAGTATGAAGATGCATAGAAGATATTCATGTAGTGCGTTCCATTCATGACATGTGTTTTTTGGTTCCAAAATTATTTACAAAGTGTTTTTCATTATCTCTATGAGAATATCTTGGGTGGAAGACATGAAAATTGGGATCCCCATTATTCATGTTCTAATATCCTTGCCCTTCTCATTTTCTGGAGAAGGTAGAATGAAATTACTTGGCCTTAAGAGTCATTTAGAAGATGTTAATGGATGAAAATAAAGTCCAAGGTCTTCATTTACAATTGGGGTATGATTTTATCCTTGAAAATAAAACAAAAAACCAAATAACTGATAACCAATTAAACAACAATATAATGCATGCTGATAATGAAAGTCAACCCTAAATTTTATTATATCAAAACCAACTACAAATGTTTCACAATAGAAGAATGAAAAATGACCAAGTGCACAAGAGAAGACAATAAAACAAAAATAGATAAAATACGAAAAAACTCTAAATCTTAAAACTGCTCCATGATCCACTCCAAAAAAGAGCCCATGTATGACTAAGCATCACCAGAGAAGTGTGATATTTTACCTTTTCCCTTGTAAAAATAAACGACATTTTCAAATAAACCAAAGTTTCCAAGAAGGGATGAGTAGTGAAACCTAGTAGGCTTTCCTTATAAGAGTTCCCTACTGATGCTAATAAGATAGAACAAATTATCAAATTTATATAGATTTTTTATATAAAACAATTTATATATACAATTTTAAACAAATTATCAAAAAGTAAACACAATTTATAAGAAAAATAGTTTTCCAAGGAAAAACTATTTTCCACGTAAATTAACCAAGAATGTTTTCCAAACCATTTCAAAATCCAATTAGAATAACCCATTCCAAACCACAAACCCACAAATCCACCCATAAACTCCACGGCGAAAATTATATACTCACGGGGGGTCTCTCATTGATCTTCCATATTTTCACATGGTAACTAATATCCCATGTTCCATTACACCCTTTTCACCAATCACAAGGTTATATTTCAAAAAATACTTGTATGAAATATGATCACACACCACTAAGTATGAAAAAAAACCATGCCAATACAATCATGAAATAACCAATCAAATGCCAATGAAATTTTAATTCCAAAACCATTTCAATTCCAAAACTATTTCAATTCCAAAACTATTTCAATTCCAAAACCATTTAAATAAATAAATATTTTTATTGAAAACCTCCTCAAACAACATTTTTCCATGAATCAAACCCAACAAATATTTTAAAATAAACATTTTAAAATCATTTATCCAAGAACTTTTCACAAAAATTCTAAAATTTCACAATAATCCACAACCATCAATAAAGAGTGTTTCTACCAAGAATTCAGATCAATTTCACAATTAATTTAAGTCAAAATATTCTATTTGAAATTAATTATTCATTTTCAAAAAATAAGAGTTGAGGGTGAAGCCACTTACCTTTGGATTTATGGAGAAAACAAAAAACGACACTCAAATTCCCATAAAATAGGTTGAATATCCAAAAAATCTTTGGCTATCTTCCCTCATAATCAACAAAGACAAATATCAACCTTGTAATCCACTACCTTTGTTCTATCCATACCGTATGTAGATCTAATGAACTGGGAGAGATGGAGAACTATATCTAAGGAAACGACCATGAATAGCCCAGAATGACAACTTAACATGAGAATATGGCATGAAAATACAACGAGAAGCCTTCTAATTACCTCCCAATAAATTAGAGAAGATTCTTTAATAATTTATCAGAGGAAAAATTGAGTATGGTATATATTAGAGGGAAAATGAGGGACTTAGAGATCATATCATGTGAGATCCACAATTTTAGGATCTCACTTTTAACCTTTACCAAATTATTCACACAATTTGGAAAACAATGCATATTCCAAGTGCCAAATTTTTCCCTAAGTGGGAACCTCTGATGATTAGATCATATGGGTTAAAAAAATTAACCAATTTTGACACAGCCCACTTTCTCAAGAACCACCATTTCTCCTAGGCTTCCACACGGTTCGGAAAAACTGTGTGCCACCTGTTCACTTTCACCATAACATATATCTCACTATGGGTGGTTTCTTTTATGTCTTTCATGATCTTACCAGACCTTAAACCAATCGTGAACCCTCAGAAAATCCCTATAAACATTTATAAAGTTTCCCAAACATTCCCAATCATCACCCATATATTTCACATACTTAAAAATAATAATGAAATGGTTACTTACATGAAACCAGGGGTGCTACATTCTCCCCACCATTGTACTTTACATCCCCAAAAACTAGAAAACAAAAACCAAATTGAAATATTTCTATCTATTCCCCTTTTATATACTTCTCATTTTTCCATGTGTCATCTTGAATCTGACCATGTTTCCAGAAATCCCACACTAGACCAATTATTTTCCATGTAAGACTTTCTATTGCCTATCCAAAATCTACACCGGCTTGTGCACTAATGAAGAATCCAACTCTAAGTCAATGTGATCCCATATGATCACTTGGTCAGGGTCATTTTGTAACATTTTCAAATGAGATACATGGAACACAATATGTATAACACTGAACCACAGTAGCAATGCCAATTGACAAGCCACCTCACCAACCTATTTTAATATCTCAAAAGGTCATATGCATTAAGGATATAACATGCACTGCTTCCCAAAATGCTGATGTTAAAGACTTGGAGATATCCGAAAAAACACATGATTACTCACCAAGAATGATAATGATTGTTGATGTTGAAACACATACAATTTTGGACGACTCTGATCAATCTTCATCCATTTTCTGATCAAATGAATCTTCTTCATTGTTTCTTGTACAAGGCACAACCCAACTAGTTATGTATCACCTTCTTCATCTGTAACGCCCCGACCCCAGCTGCCCAGAGTCGGTGCATTACTTCGTAACATTGGCATGATCACAAGAAAGATCAAATCTCGAAAGACCGATTGGTTTAGTAGCCTTGGAAACACTAGATATAATCATAAAGTTTTACATTACAATTCAAAGTGAAAAACTACTACAACAACAAAGTCTTCATATCCACACTATTAACCCCTCATAATATCCCTGCAAGTCATTCATAAATTACTTCTTCACTACCTGGGAAAAATAAAACATAGAAAAGGGGTGAGCTCAAATGCCCAGTAAGGATAACAATATAGCGGAACATTCAAAATAAGCATAAACATTTAAGGCAATGAATTACTAAAACAAAAGCCTTTTAAAATTGAACTTCAACATAGTATGGCAAAAGTAAAATGAAATAATGCCATTTACTTATTCACATGGATATTCCACTAATCGAATAATCACATGCAAAAATAAATAACCACTTTCATAATGTTGGAATGCATAATGCCAGACTATCATAACCACATAGCCAAGGCCTCGTGCCAAGACTACAAATAAGATTTTGTCAAGGCCTTGTGCCAAGACACTAGTTTGTCTCATGAGACCTACCGATGCATCGAGGAGCTATAGCGGGCTCCACCCGTCACTTATTAAGTCCAATGCATTACCATATGAAAAGGTTTAAACATAACATAAACATTCGTATTAAAACTAGCATACGAAATGTCAATACTTTCACAATAAACTATGAATGGTATAAAAATAGCACATCCACAGTCAAACATATCACAAAACCTTCAATACAATATAGAAGTTTTGTATCATAATAAATCAACTTCAAATAATCTTAAAATCCATCAAAGGATGTTGACATAGATGAAATCAAAATTCTTTTTAAAGAAATATCTCCTTTTATTTTGAAATCATTTAAGATCCATATAAAATAAAACATTTTCTTTGAAAATATTCTTATAAGCTTGTATGGGAAGCTTCGACGATTTTATAACGGCGGAAAATAACCGTACCCGCCGTATAAGTTAAAAAAAACATTCTTACCTCAATTCTGTCGAAAAGGTTAAAAAAGGACCTTGTTTTGAAAACGACGGAAAGATTCCTTTATAAACCTCTTATAAAAAGTCAAACAAGGGTATAAATGACTTTAACCCATATTCTTGTAAATAGTAAAAATGTTTTGAAATACATTTCGAAGAAACATGGATGTGGATGATAAAGAGATCCCAGTAGATTATTACGTATAATACAACCTCGGATAATGAAGAGATTGTGAAATAACCCTTACCTTGTACTTTTCCTTGGTTGGGGTAGGTTAACCTCCTGTATAATGGTGAAATAGTTGTTATTAAATTATACAAGAATCATATATATTAATATGATATCATATATGATCTTTTAACATTGATTTGTTAATAATATCTTAGAATTATCGTCGTTTCGGGAGTTAACTTACTCATTTTCTTTTATATGTTTTGTTAAATAAGCCATGGTTGTTGTATCTTATTCATATCCAGAATGATATACAGTCCTTAAACATCATTTTTAAATCATCAAATGATAATTATACTTGAATGGATACGATGGAGAATGAATCTCATCGCGTTCGTGGAGACGGTAGTCCGTACGTACGCACGAGCGACAATATCATTCTTTTGATATTAAAATAATATATAAATGGATGGTATATCATATATACAGAATCATTAACATGTTATATTTATTATTTACATGAGTTACACATCATTATTATACCCATCCAAATAATATTATATTGAATAACAATTACACCACGACGTGGAGACGGTAAGCCGTACGTACGCACGTATGGTGACATGTTATTCAAAGGGTGGATAGAATACTGAATATGATTGTACCATATTTATAATAACATCACAGTATATGTGAGATACTGGAGTTATTATTTCAGAATGGTAAGAACAAAGGAAGAAGAAGTGGAAGAAGAAATGAACTTAGAAAAGGGTGGTGAAATCATTACCTCTTCTTCGGGTTCTTCCTTTTGATTTGATCAAAAGGGCTCCTTAGGTTGGCTTTCTGATCAAACTAAGGCCTCTAGGTTGTAGTGAGGGATGTTGGGAGAGTATTTGGGCAGAGTTTGGCCGAACCAAAAGGCTTTGAAGGTGTGAATAAATGAGAAGGAGGAGTGCCCTTTTATAAGAGGGGTGAGGGGCACCTTTGGAAAAGTTAGAAATATTAATTTATAATAAATTCATATTCGGTTTACAAAGGCTCCAAAGTTGACTATTCAAAGGATGAGGTGGGGATAGGTCGAAAACAACTCATCCAATAGAATTTAGACAGGTTTGGGTACTTATATTAACCTTATCTTTAAGTATTAACTCTAAGTTAATTAGTTTCACTTTTACAATGTCTCTTTGTATTTTTATATAATATGGTTAATAAACTTACTATATACATCCAAGCGACCCCCAAGTGGTCCATTAATGAGGAACCTATCATAATATAAGTCTCTTGGCCGAACCTTAGATTTTTAGGAATTTAATATCAATTAATAATATAATATTTGTTTTAAGAACTCTTTTATGTCAATTTTGACACTATTCAATAGTTGATTTTTGTGAAACTCCTAACAGATTGATTACTTCGAACAAAGTCAATTAAAGCACTCCTAATATATCATATTATCATAGAAAATTAGTTTAATTCATTAAAAGTTTCATATTATAATTATTTGGGTATTTATAAGATCAATTATTTTTATTTTTCACTATTTTAGTAATTACTGCATCATCATTGTGTCATAACTAAAATAAATTATATAATGTCTAAAAATTATAAATAAAATATCATTATGTAGGAAATCTTTTTATCTTTCTAATGAATATTTATAATCGAAAATCCAACATGTATAACCCTATGTAAAAATTGTTCTTCTAAAAGATATAAGCTTATGCCATTTTTATTTTTATTTTAACTTTATTAATATAATGTGTCATTATCACTTACAAGTGGATCCATGGGGTCCCAAAATAGACCCAAAGATGCCCATGGTCGACTATGTATCAACCAATAGGGTTAAGACACGTTTTAGGGTAATTTAGTATTATTATAATATTATTTTTTTAACCCTTATTTACCGGATTTACCCTTAACCATGGTAAATAAAATATTTACCACAGTAACTATTCAAAATGTCTAAAAATAAAAGTTACCTATTTACACAATTTGAACATCCTGATTCCAAATATGGAATCCATTTTCCTAAATTCAAAACACAGTAGTGGCAGAAATTAATTTAAAATTAATTCCCGCTGTCAAAACAAAAAGCGTGTTTTTAAGAGGTAATAACTATCAAAAGATTGACACTTGTTTATGTTCGGTTTAATTGTAAAATTATGTCCAATGACCAACATTATATTAAATGGTAAAAATATATTCTAAATATACTTTAAAACCACTCAAATTCATAATTTATCACTATTAATTATTTTGATTAAAAAAGTTGTTTTTAATTAAAATTTAGTAATTTTCACTATTCATCAAAATATGAAAGTTATCCGAAATGTACCAAAATTTCACCCTAGGCTAATTTTGATATTCCGAATCCAAAAATGAAGTCCATTTTGAAATATAGAATATATATGATTTCAAAAAGTAGGTATTACTATTCACAACGGCTAGTTTAATTAGTTGTGGTGTGTGTTAGAACTCGAGGTTGCGTACAACACACGCTATCGCATTATTCGAAGGGAAACGTACCATAGAAGCTTGGGGTGTTACATTCTCCCCTCCTTCAAATAATTGCGTCCCCGAAATTTCTAGGGTATTACTGCATAAAAAGACTCGGGTGGTTCTTCATCATAAGTTCCTCGGGTTCCCACGTTGCCTCTTCCATCTTATGATTTCTCCACAAAACTTTTACCAGACGCGTCGTCCGGTTTCTCAGCACTTGTTCTCTCGTATCAAGAATCTTGATGGGCTCTTCGCAATAAGACAGATCGGGTTCCAGTTCTAAATCTTCATAGGTGAGTACATGCGTTGGGTCAGGCATGTATTTCCTCAACAGAGATACGTGGAACACATCGTGAAATTTGGAGAGACTTGGCGGCATTGCCAATCGGTAAGCTACAGCCCCAATTCGTTCTAGAATTTCGAAAGGTCCGATGTACCTGGGACTCAATTTACCTTTCTTACCAAAACGTATGACTCCCTTCCACGGAGATACCTTCAGGAAAACATGATCACCGACTTGAAATTCCAAATCCTTCCTTCGATTATCGGCATAGCTCTTCTGCCTACTTTGAGCTGCTTTGATGTGATTTTGGATTACCTTCACCTTTTCCACCGTTTCCTCCACCAGTTCTGGGCCTACAAGTTTTCTTTCACCAACGTCATCCCAACAGGTTGGTGTACGACATCTCTTTCCGTATAACGCTTCATATGGTGCCATTTGTATACTCGAATGGAAGCTATTGTTATAGGAAAATTCTACCAGAGGTAAATATTGATCCCACATACCCTGAAAATCAAGTGAGCAAGATCTCAACATGTCTTCTAAGGTCTGAATAGTCCGTTCTGATTGTCCGTCTGTCTGAGGGTGGTAAGCAGTGCTCAAATGAAGTTCAGTATCCAAGGATTTCTGAAGACTTTTCCAAAATCTTGAAGTAAAACGGGGGTCACGATCAGAAACAATCGATAGGGGTACTCCATGAAGTCTCACAACTTCATTAATGTATAGTCTTGCTAGACGTTCTAGGGGTAGATCTTCTCTTATAGCAAGAAAATGTGCTGACTTGGAAAGACGATCAATAATAACCCATATTGCATCGTTCCTTCTAGGAGTCTTTGGTAGCCCCATGACAAAGTCCATCGTAACATTGTCCCATTTCCACTCCGGTATGGGAAGAGGTTGCATGACTCCTCCAGGCTGTTGCCTTCCAGCTTTCACTTGTTGACAAACCATACACCTTGACACAAAATCAGCAATCTCCCTCTTCATGTTGTCCCACCAAAAATGTTCCTTCAAATCTCTATACATTTTGGTGCTCCCAGGGTGTATAGAGAAATTGGAACTATGAGCATCATCCAGCAATTCCCTTTTTAGGTCAGGTATATTGGGAACACAAAGTCTCTTCCCGAATTTCAAAATTCCACCTTCATACGCAAAGTCTCTCAATCTCCCATCATTCACAGCTTTAATCTTCTTTTGGAATTCTTCATCATCAGTCTGAGAACTCTTAATCCTTTCTAGTAAAGATGGTTTAGCAACCATTTGAAAAAGCATTGATGTTTCACCTTCCCTGGTTATTCCCATGTCCATCTTCACTAGCTCCATGAAAATTGGATCCCTTTCAATTCTCATATTGTTCAAAACTCCATGGTCTTTTCTACTCAAAGCATCTGCCACCTTGTTTGCCTTCCCTGGGTGGTAGTGTATCGTACAATCATAATCCTTGAGTAATTCAAGCCATCTCCTTTGCCTCATGTTGAGTTCTTTTTGTGAGAAAATATACTTCAAACTCTTGTGATCAGTATAAATCTCACATTTTTCACCATAGAGGTAGTGCCTCCATATTTTCAAAGCAAAGATCACTGCTGCTAACTCGAGATCATGAGTAGGATAGTTTTGTTCATGAATTTTCAACTGTCGTGATGCATAGGCAATAACTCTATCATTCTGCATAAGGACACAGCCAAGTCCTTTCTTTGATGCATCACTATAAATAACGAACCCATCATTCCCCGATGGTAGAGTCAATATAGGAGCATTGACTAATCTTCTCTTCAGTTCTTCAAAACATTCTTCACACTCTTTTGTCCAAACAAATTTAACCCCTTTACATGTGAGCTTTGTTAATGGGTTAGCCAATCGGGCAAAATTCTGGACGAAACGTCGATAATAACCTGCCAAACCAATAAAACTACGTACCTCAGTTATACTCGTAGGTGCTGGCCATTCTTGGATTGCCTTGGTCTTAGAAGGATCAACAGAGATTCCATCTTTAGAGACAATATGGCCAAGAAAAGAAATCTCCTGAAGCCAGAATTCACACTTGCTAAACTTTCCATATAATTCATGCCTCCTCAGAGTCTTCAAGATAATGCGCAAGTGATTTTCATGATCTTCGTAGGTTTTGGAGTATACCAAGATATCATCAATAAATACCACCACAAATTCATCGAGATACTCCTTGAAGACTCTATTCATCAGATCCATGAATACAGAGGGCGCATTAGTCAATCCAAACGGCATTACAGTAAACTCGTAATGCCCGTACCTGGTTCGAAATGCAGTTTTCGGAATGTCTTCCTTCTTCACACACAACTGATGGTATCCAGATCGAAGGTCAATCTTTGAAAAGTATTGAGCTCCATGCAGTTGGTCAAATAAATCATCAATACGAGGTAGGGGATACTTGTTCTTTATCGTTATAGCATTGATCTCCCTGTAGTCGATACATAACCTCATAGATCCATCTTTCTTTTTAACAAAAAGAACAGGGGCTCCCCATGGAGAAACACTAGGGCGAATAAATCCCTTATTACTCAATTCCTCTAGTTGTTTCTTTAGTTCGACTAACTCTACAGTGTCCATTCTATAAGGGGTCTTCGATATAGGCCTTGATCCAGGAATCAAATCAATGGAAAACTCAACTTCTCGTTCTGGAGGATGTCCAGGTAAATCTTCCGGAAATACATCTACAAATTCTTTCACAACAGGTACACCCTCTATTTGAACATTCCTTTCCTCACCGATAGTTACTTCATTCTCTTCCTCCCCAATAATTGAATTAAGTTGAGCTACTGGGGGTGGGTCTAAATAAGAATTAGGTGGTGACGATTCTGCTCTAAAAATAAGGTGTTCCTTATCATTATCATCAAGAATCGTAACCTCTTTCTTCTTACAATAAATCTTCGCATCATAGTCCGAAAGCCAGTCCATACCGAGGATTATATCAAACTCAATCATAGGTATGATGATGAAATCAGCAGATAAAGAAAATTTATGTGCTCTAATGGGGACTGATTCACAAAACTTTGTTGCAACGATACTTCCCTTAGGAGTTTTAACTGACAACTCCCTTATTAAATCAAATTGGAAATATCTAATTTTCTTAGCAAACTGGGAAGATATGAAACAATGCGATGATCCAGAATCAAATAATGCATTTGCTAAACTTGAGGAAACCATTAAATTACCTGCCACCACGTCTTTCAGAGCTTCTACCTCAGCAGTAGTGATAGCATAAGCCTGGCCTTGATCCCTTGGCCTTTTCTGAGGTAAGTTCTCCTAACGCTTAGGACATGCATTTGCATAATGCCCCATCTCCCTGCAATTGTAGCACTGAACGTTGGTAGCTTCCTTCTTCCCCTTGCAATCATGAGCTTGGTGGCCTTTTTCACCACACTTGTAACAGACTCCCATTCCCTTCAGGCAAGTACCAGGATGTTTCTTCCCGCATTTACCACAAGATGGATATTCAACCTTTCCCTTCTTCCCCTTATTTCCATTCCCAGATTGATCAGCAGGTCTCTTCTTCTCTTGCTTCGCTTTAAAGTCATAAGACTTAGAGAATTCTTTTTCGGTCTTGATAGCACATGAGACAATGTCTTCGTACGACGAAAAGGATTGTGAGACTAATGCTCGACGGAGAAATGGTTTTAACCCATCAAAGAAACGATCAATCTTACTTCTTGGGTTGCGAATATAATCTCCCGCATACCTCGCTAACCTTGTAAAGTTAGCCTCATACTTTGTGACATTATCATCCTCCTTTTGTCTCAGACTCAGAAATTGCCTTTCCATATCTGCTCGATGGTCGCAAGGGAAGTATTTTTCTAAAAACAGATCTTTGAACTCCCTCCATTCCATGTTTGATACTTCATCATCTTCCTTCATGTTTTGAATCAATGACCACCATTGATCAGCATCTCCAGTGAGGCGGTAAACTGCCGTGATAACTTTTTCCCTTTCACTGCTCCCCAAAGCCTGAAATATTTTCTCTAGGGAAAATATCCATTGCTCAGCTACTAAGGGATTTGTATTCCCATTGAACGTTGGTGGTTGTTGCCTCATGAATCGATCTAACATTGATCCTCCACGCTGCGGATCAGGGTGCTCCATACGGGTAAGGTTATTATTCATAACCTGAGTAAGTTTTCCCAGTATGGTGATTAGCTGATCAGCACCAGTTGCATCACCAGCCCCACTATAATTATCTTGAGCAGGAGGGCAATCCCTACATGGAGTGCGTGCATTGATACGGTTTCCATTTCTTCCACTAGGCACCATTTCTAAACAATGGCATAAACTAGATCAGTTTATGAATCAAAATACGTAATCCCATACTTATAAAACACTTAACATAAATTGAACTATTTATGGATATAATCCATAATCATAAAAATGTTTTCTTTGAGGAAGTATATACTCATAAACCCTTCATAATGATTTGTAAAGATAATGAGAGTTATCCTAAGAATATCCCCCGGGAGTGTCGTAACCAAGAGTGCAGCAAGGCCCGTTGTCGTGCACCAGTTCCCGTTCGAGTCTAGCTCAAAGCGGTGTTTTCGGGTTTTACCCCTAGGTACATCTGTGCCAGAGCCGCCTCTACCTGCTCGTATCCAGACAGGGATGTATTGCTCGGAAAACTCACAAAATCTCTACAGTACCAAAATTCTAGGAAGTTCTTCTATACTAATCCTCAAAGTTCATCTTAGGTCTACGTGCTCTAATCAGAGTTTATCTAAATCTAGTTTCCAAGGTTTGTACTAAACTTCCTCTGATACCAACTGTAACGCCCCGACCCCAGCTGCCCAGAGTCGGTGCATTAATTACATAACATTGGCATGATCACAAGAAAGATCAAATCTCGAAAGACCGATTGGTTTAGTAGCCTTGGAAACACTAGATATAATCATAAAGTTTTACATTACAATTCAAAGTAAAAAACTACTACAACAACAAAGTCTTCATATCCACACTATTAACCCCTCATAATATCCCTGCAAGTCATTCATAAATTACTTCTTCACTACCTGGGAAAAATAAAACATAGAAAAGGGGTGAGCTCAAATGCCCAGTAAGGATAACAATATAGCGGAACATTCAAAATAAGCATAAACATTTAAGGCAATGAATTACTAAAACAAAAGCCTTTTAAAATTGAACTTCAACATAGTATGGCAAAAGTAAAATGAAATAATGCCATTTACTTATTCACATGGATATTCCACTAATCGAATAATCACATGCAAAAATAAATAACCACTTTCATAATGTTGGAATGCATAATGCCAGACTATCATAACCACATAGCCAAGGCCTCGTGCCAAGACTACAAATAAGATTTTGTCAAGGCCTTGTGCCAAGACACTAGTTTGTCTCATGAGACCTACCGATGCATCGAGGAGCTATAGCGGGCTCCACCCGTCACTTATTAAGTCCAATGCATTCCCATATGAAAAGGTTTAAACATAACATAAACATTCGTATTAAAACTAGCATATGAAATGTCAATACTTTCACAATAAACTATGAATGGTATAAAAATAGCACATCCACAGTCAAACATATCACAAAACCTTCAATACAATATAGAAGTTTTGTATCGTAATAAATCAACTTCAAATAATCTTAAAATCCATCAAAGGATGTTGACATAGATGAAATCAAAATTCTTTTTAAAGAAATATCTCCTTTTATTTTGAAATCATTTAAGATCCATATAAAATAAAACATTTTCTTTGAAAATATTCTTATAAGCTTGTATGGGAAGCTTCGACGATTTTATAACGGCGGAAAATAACCGTACCCGCCGTATAAGTTAAAAAAACATTCTTACCTCAATTCTGTCGAAAAGGTTAAAAAAGGACCTTGTTTTGAAAACGACGGAAAGATTCCTTTATAAACCTCTTATAAAAAGTCAAACAAGGGTATAAATGACTTTAACCCATATTCTTGTAAATAGTAAAAATGTTTTGAAATACATTTCGAAGAAACATGGATGTGGATGATAAAGAGATCCCAGTAGATTATTACGTATAATACAACCTCGGATAATGAAGAGATTGTGAAATAACCCTTACCTTGTACTTTTCCTTGGTTGGGGTAGGTTAACCTCCTGTATAATGGTGAAATAGTTGTTATTAAATTATACAAGAATCATATATATTAATATGATATCATATATGATCTTTTAACATTGATTTGTTAATAATATCTTAGAATTATCGTCGTTTCGGGAGTTAACTTACTCATTTTATTTTATATGTTTTGTTAAATAAGCCATGGTTGTTGTATCTTATTCATATCCAGAATGATATACAGTCCTTAAACATCATTTTTAAATCATCAAATGATAATTATACTTGAATGGATACGATGGAGAATGAATCTCATCGCGTTCGTGGAGACGGTAGTCCGTACGTACGCACGAGCGACAATATCATTCTTTTGATATTAAAATAATATATAAATGGATGGTATATCATATATACAGAATCATTAACATGTTATATTTATTATTTACATGAGTTACACATCATTATTATACCCATCCAAATAATATTATATTGAATAACAATTACACCACGACGTGGAGACGGTAAGCCGTACGTACGCACGTATGGTGACATGTTATTCAAAGGGTGGATAGAATACTGAATATGATTGTACCATATTTATAATAACATCACAGTATATGTGAGATACTGGAGTTATTATTTCAGAATGGTAAGAACAAAGGAAGAAGAAGTGGAAGAAGAAATGAACTTAGAAAAGGGTGGTGAAATCATTACCTCTTCTTCGGGTTCTTCCTTTTGATTTGATCAAAAGGGCTCCTTAGGTTGGCTTTCTGATCAAACTAAGGCCTCTAGGTTGTAGTGAGGGATGTTGGGAGAGTATTTGGGCAGAGTTTGGCCGAACCAAAAGGCTTTGAAGGTGTGAATAAATGAGAAGGAGGAGTGCCCTTTTATAAGAGGGGTGAGGGGCACCTTTGGAAAAGTTAGAAATATTAATTTATAATAAATTCATATTCGGTTTACAAAGGCTCCAAAGTTGACTATTCAAAGGATGAGGTGGGGATAGGTCGAAAACAACTCATCAAATAGAATTTAGACAGGTTTGGGTACTTATATTAACCTTATCTTTAAGTATTAACTCTAAGTTAATTAGTTTCACTTTTACAATGTCTCTTTGTATTTTTATATAATATGGTTAATAAACTTACTATATACATCCAAGCGACCCCCAAGTGGTCCATTAATGAGGAACCTATCATTATATAAGTCTCTTGGCCGAACCTTAGATTTTTAGGAATTTAATATCAATTAATAATATAATATTTGTTTTAAGAACTCTTTTATGTCAATTTTGACACTATTCAATAGTTGATTTTTGTGAAACTCCTAACAGATTGATTACTTCGAACAAAGTCAATTAAATCACTCCTAATATATCATATTATCATAGAAAATTAGTTTAATTCATTAAAAGTTTCATATTATAATTATTTGGGTATTTATAAGATCAATTAGTTTTATTTTTCACTATTTTAGTAATTACTGCATCATCATTGTGTCATAACTAAAATAAATTATATAATGTCTAAAAATTATAAATAAAATATCCTTATGTAAGAAATCTTTTTAGCTTTCTAATGAATATTTATAATCAAAAATCCAACATGTATAACCCTATGTAAAAATTGTTCTTCTAAAAGATATAAGCTTATGCCATTTTTATTTTTATTTTAACTTTATTAATATAATGTGTCATTATCACTTACAAGTGGATCCATGGGGTCCCAAAATAGACCCAAAGATGTCCATGGTCGACTATGTATCAACCAATAGGGTTAAGACACGTTTTAGGGTAATTTAGTATTATTATAATATAATTTTTTAACCCTTATTTACCGGATTTACCCTTAACCATGGTAAATAAAATATTTACCACAGTAACTATTCAAAATGTCTAAAAATAAAAGTTACCTATTTACACAATTTGAACATCCTGATTCCAAATATGGAATCCATTTTCCTAAATTCAAAACACAGAAGTGGCAGAAATTAATTTAAAATTAATTCCCGCTGTCAAAACAAAAAGCGTGTTTTTAAGAGGTAATAACTATCAAAAGATTGACACTTGTTTATGTTCGGTTTAATTGTAAAATTATGTCCAATGACCAACATTATATTAAATGGTAAAAATATATTCTAAATATACTTTAAAACCACTCAAATTCATAATTTATCACTATTAATTATTTTGATTAAAAAAGTTGTTTTTAATTAAAATTTAGTAATTTTCACTATTCATCAAAATATGAAAGTTATCCGAAATGTACCAAAATTTCACCCTAGGCTAATTTTGATATTCCGAATCCAAAAATGAAGTCCATTTTGAAATATAGAATATATATGATTTCAAAAAGTAGGTATTACTATTCAC
This sequence comes from Viscum album, assembly GCA_963277665.1. Classification (NCBI taxonomy): domain Eukaryota; kingdom Viridiplantae; phylum Streptophyta; class Magnoliopsida; order Santalales; family Viscaceae; genus Viscum; species Viscum album. Next base: position 1,222,742,822 of record OY728156.1, on the reverse strand, counting down.
AACGGCTAGTTTAATTAGTTGTGGTGTGTGTTAGAACTCGAGGTTGCGTACAACACACGCTATCGCATTATTCGAAGGGAAACGTACCATAGAAGCTTGGGGTGATACATCATCCCTACAAAGTGGTGAACGAAAAATACACACATACAATGACACAAGAGGATCCATATGTGTCTACGTCTAAAAGCTTTTATTATAAGATAACTCCACCAAGAGCACACGATAATCCCTTTAGCCACCAAATCCATTATAGAAGCCCACAGTATGTCTTCCAAATCTTATTTCATCCTTATGGATTTTCCATAAGTCTATGTATGATACAAAATACTCATTTTCAACTGAGTCCTAAGGGATTTTTGTTTGGATTTCCATAAATATGTCATAAACCTCAGATCATTGTCTGACACAATCGACACTTGAATGCCATTCCTCTATAACACTTCTCAGATATATATTTTTGACAAGTCCTCCACCATATTATATTCACAAATATGGATTAAATGGGATGAATTTTTGATCCAATAAACTATCACCCATATGGAATCGTGATTTTGAACCATTATTGTTAGGACTGTTTCGAAATCCATAGTTATCTTATCTAATTTCAAAATAGGAATTAGTAATGATTCCAACATACATGTGGGTCGATGATGGTCTTCCTTAACTTGTTGACAAGTTAATCATTTCCAAACAAACTCAGCTGAATTCCTTTTCATACCGACCCACAAAAATATTGATTTCAATGACTTATAAATCATCTATTTTCTAGGATAAACAATCCATCTTGAATGGTGGTAAGAATGAAGAAGTTTTTCCTAACTAGACTTAGGTACGTACATCTAATTTGTGAACCAAAACACTAAACTCTTATCCAGCTTCCATACCTCAATGGTCTCCCCAACATTGTGTCTTGAAATCATTTCCACACATTATGCATCATACGTCTATGCCTCTTTAACCACCTTTACCAAATAAAAAAAACTAAATAGAAAACCACATCTTCACCTCGATCTTCACATTCCAAGTTCATGTAGGCGAGGAACAAGATCAAAATCCACTCATTTGGGGCCTCTTTTATCAAATGAGCATATTAATTTCTACTTAATGAGCCTACCATTGAGTATCCTTTTCCAGGTTTATAGATCAAGTTAAATTCAATCATTTAGAGATACTCTATCCACATTCGTTTTCTTACATCAATATCCTGTCTCTTATGATCCGTGAACCCAATAACTTTCTCACCAAATAGATAATGACACCAAGTATTCAAATAATAGACTACATCAACTGACTCCAAATCACATGTTAGTTATTTATTCCCATACAAATACAAATTACCTCATCCATATGCAACAATATGATCTCCCTGCAATAGTACATTACCCAAACCCAATCCTAACACATCATAATACACCCTATAACCTTTTCATAATTCTATAAGTATCAAGATTGTTCATAATGAAAGGATAACTTTAATCTCCTAGATATAATTATAAAATTCATCATCCCATTATAATAGAACATTATTCGTTTTTAAACCTATCATAGGTGAGGATATTTGTGAGAAGTTATGAACAATTCATCCGTAGTAACTACCAAGACCAAGGAAAATCCAAATATCAAATATATTCTTTAGTAGTTTCCAGAAGTTAACAACCTCTATCATTTTTGGATCCACTAAAAAAATCTTTTTGTAATTAAAAGGAAAAGGAAAAATACCTGTTTTTTTCCAAAATCACACATTGTTAATTAGACATACCGACTATGATTTCTCAAGATTACCTAAATCGTCGCCAAGTGTTTCTCATACCCATCCTTTTTCATTGAATACACCAATATTTCATAAACAAACACAAACAAAAAATAATCTAGATATACCTAAAATATCTAATTCATAAATTCCATTAATACCTTTCTCCCAATCATCGGACCATGAGGCATTAACACATATTCATAATTTCAATTTTTACTTCTCAAATCTATTTTTGGGACATCCTACTTCTGAACTAATGATTGGTGATATCCTGACCACAAGTCAATTTCAAAGAACCATTGATATCCACTTAATTGATCAAATAGATCATCAATTCATGGTTGTGGATATCAATTATTTATCTTAATATGGTTAAGCTTACGATAATCCAAACACAGCCAAAGAGTTCCATCTGCATTCTAGACAATAAAAATAGGTGCTTCCCACAGAGACATGCTTAGTCCAATGAACCCTCATCTTTTTATCTATTCGAACTACCCTTTCAGTAACCTTAATTATTTTGCGGCCATCCTATATGATTAAGGGAAAATATTATTGGTTTCCAAAAGGAGATTGACCGTAAATGAAAATTACCTTATGGGTGGTAACCCTTATTATTTATCATGCAAAACATCTAGAAACTGATCCAATACTTTTCTATCTTTGAGATATTCTTTCGGTGCTAAGGAAAACACTTCAAACTGATATGAGATCATTTCAACTACTCGTTACAACATGCCTATTGCACCCACATTTAATACTTTTATCTCCTATAAAGAGATGCTCTACTCAGTCATCAGTTGTAAAACTATCCAATCTTGTATAAATATAATTGTGAGCCTTGAACTTTGTCAATAAATACATACGCTGGATTATATCACAGGCATACATATCAAGAATAGAAAAATCCTAAATCTAATTGGCTACATCATAAGTTATTGAACATTATCTGTACACAAAGGATCTACATTCTCTTTGACCAAGAAGAGTTTGCTGTTTTAACACAGAATGAATCTTCTCAACTTTTAAACTGAAAAAATAAATAGCACAATGAATAATAAAGTATTGGGATACATCTATATAAAAAAATATAAGGGTAGAATTAAAAATAATCATATATTTCAGGGTCGATGGTCTTGAATGATCATCCACAATAAATTTATTACATCCATATAATTTCATGATCACAATACTTTGGTATTTATTTCATTGTTGAGATTTACCTTACAAGGGAGTCATGATATTCATTGAGATTTTCCATACAGGGGAATCATATCATACTATCACAACAAATATTTTGTTGAAAATGTGGTTTACCCTAATTCTATCACATCATACTATCACAACAATGATTTTATGATAGTATGATGAGATAGTATAATAAGATTTACATTATAGTAGAAAAATTTAATATGAAATTAGCTACACATATGCGATGAGGAAGCTGATTTTCAATGAGAAAATGTACAAAAGTTTACAAAATTTTTATATCAATTTTCAATATATAAATCATTCCAATGAAAAAATTTGGATTAATTTATTTATAATTGAGCTAATTTAACATCAAAAACAATTTAAAATATAATTTAAATTAATAAATATTATAAACAACATATTATTTTTCTATTAAAATTTAGTATTTTTAACTATTCATTAAAAAATAAAACATTTCAAAAAAATTCCTAGAAAACCACCCTAAAATTATTTCGAAATGTCAATTTCAAAATTTATTTATAGTTTTTTTAAAAAATATTATACAGTTAATAAAAATTTAATATATATTATGTGCACAAAGTGCGACTAAATAACCTTTTAAGAAGATACAAATTCTCAAAAAATTTATTTTTCTTTCAAATGGTTCCAATTTTAAGTCTGATTAACAGATATACATTTTATTTATTAATTACATGTGTAAAACTTATTAATTTTATAATTAATTATTACTATTAATACCCAATAATTTAATAATTATGTTATAAAATTGATGTTTAAATAAAAATATTTTATTATATTTTTTTGCTTCATTGAAACCCTATGTTGTGTGAATTGTAGCTATCAAAGAGATTTGATTTATTTAAAATTAAATAGGTCATAAAGTCTCGGTATGTTATATTCCCTTAAACTCTTGGGTGTCTATGTCATACATGCTATCAAATATGATGTTCAGTTTTTAAAATCTCATTGTTTTACATTGAATGTGTGGAAGAGGAAGATAATTAAATTTAAATTGATGAATATGAGGATAAAAACAAAGAATGGTGTATTATAATTAGGTATTTTTTTAGTTTTGTATATATTATATCTTCATTAAGTATTATTTATAGGTGATGTTATTTGTTTAGATGGATTTTTATATTACAAATGATCTATTATATTACCTCTCTTATAATAGTATTTATTATTTTTTAATATATGGTATTCGTTTTAAAAATTAATGAAAGATAGGAATATTATATTTTACGTTGTATTTACAAGCTTTTTATATTTGATATTTAAATTAACATTTATTTACATGATATATTATAATATTCTAGTATTTATTTATAGGTAATTATTATATTCTTGTATAAAACATTTTTTTTCATATTTGGTATATGTATTAATAATTATTTATACTTAAGATTATTATATTCTGGTATTGATTAGGTTGTTCTATTTGATATCTATATTTATAAATTTTATAGATATGTGTATTTTTTTCATATTCTAGAGATTCCCACAATGATCTATTTTGTTATCTCACTGATTCTAGGATACCTAATGATTATCCCATTTCATCTAACCCATATAATGATGCAATAGCACAACAAATTAGGAGGGGGTGTATCCTTGCAAGATTGATATATCCAGACCATATTCTATAATGTCATCCATCTCTTGATTTTGGTCCTATTTTAAGGACGTATGTTCAATTGTTTAATGTATTGATTCTATATTATGTTTTTTGTATCAATTTTTGTGATATTTTTATATTCATAGTCTTTCACATTTGGATTTTTTGAAGGCTGGTGTGATTCTATCAAATTATGTTTTTTGTGCAATGAATGTCAGGAAATCAGGTTCCAATTATTATTCAACACTATATATTCATATAATAGAATGTACATTAATAAATAATATATTTTATTTTAAATTTTTTAAATTAGTAACATTTAGTTTTTAATTATCTAGAAATCTTTTTTCTCTCTGATCAATGATAGTGTGAGAGATCCTATCTCAGAGGCCTGCGAGATTTTATAAATGAATATTTTCTTCCGTTTTTATATAATCTAAGATTATGATCCAAAGATAGAGCTTCTGCTACTATCTTCTACCAGAAGTTATTCTATCAACAACTTGAATATTTTTCATCGTATGTATAAGATGGATTTTTCCCATACTATATAGGAGATACTGTTAAGAGGAGGTAATCATCTGGTCATCGGATCGACAGGTGGTAGGAGGCCACACATCAGATCGAGAGCCATAAATTTCTTATAGATCGATAACATATTTTAAGTAATATAATTTATTAATTTGTGTATTATTTTAATGTAATATGTTTTTATATTATATAGGATTATAAAGACCCATCTATCACAGATTTCTAATTTTAAAAAAATATGGACACTAATCCCCATATAGGATAGCTTGTCAATGATAGGCAATGCCATTTTGGGTTTTTTAAATTTTTTTAAAAAATTTGCTAATATAAATTTTATTATTATTTGAAAATTTATTTATATTTGGAAAAAAAATTCAGACCAAAACATAAAAATCATGAGATATTTAATCTAATACTAAAAAAGATTCCACTTGTGTGTTAGTTTATGATGAGGGGGCTTAGATACATGAGAAAATGCATATTGTTGTTGATAAAGGATAGTTGATTGGTATTGGTTCTCAATTGTGTACAACTATTTTATTTTCTTATTAAGAAAAACATATTGTGTGTGAAATTTTTTAATAAAGCTAAAAATATTATTATTATTTTTAATTTCTTATACTGTTTCAATGGATTTTTTAATCCATCCTAATTAATTTTTTTAAAAAAATTACAAACTTATATGTGATGGGGGTCATTGCTCCTTGAAAATAACTATTTTTTATAGTATATAATAAAACGTTTTTAAAAAAATTGGTCTTATTTATGATGGGATTCATATCCCATCATGATTAATTAATTTTGGCTACGGGCCATTGAAAATAAGTATATTTGCAACACCATTTACTAATTTTTTTTACACCGGAATCCCATCAATGATGACCTTTAGTGATGGGATTCCATCACAAAAAACCAACCAGAGAATCCTAAAACTGTAGTTACCTATTATTTAGGAAGGTGATTAACACAATATAAAAATGGTCTTTATCCACTTCCTTTATTGTTTAGTATAAAAGAAAATCATCTATAAAATCCCAAAAATTGATGAAGATAGTCTCTAAAGATTATATTTATTATATAAATGAACATAATTGGAAAATTTATAAGTCCATGGGTAATCACTATAAATTCATAGTGACCATACCATATATGGAACAATGTCTTAGAGATATTCTCCATTTTAACCCCTAACTAATGGTGTCTTGGTCCATGTTCAATATTCATTAAGTATTGAGATTCTTAGAGATGATAAAATAGATAAAAAATATAAGGTAGTTGATACTTGTTTTTTTTACTATAGTGTTATTAATATTAAGATAATCAAAAAAAGATTCATTATTATATCATTCTTTTAAACATAGAGGACAAGTGTTCCCCATGATGATGCACTGGGGTGTATAAAACCCTTTTCAGAATTGTTTGGCACTTTTTTCATTAAATCCCCAAATTAGATTAGTCACTTTTTATATGGAATCTATGAGATATGAAATGATCCATGTATGAGTTTTATTAAGATTTCTAACAAAAATTTTGTTGGAATAACATAAAATTAATTTGGGAAAACATCAGTACGTACTCTCACAATATACATGTTCTCAATGTCAACTTGCTCCCAAATAATATGAGCTGGAAACCCATAATTAATTTGTTTTGAGAACCATAATATAGAATTCAATTAGGAATAATTGAAAAGATAATTCTTGCATGGATACTTGATATCATGATGATTAAGGATATTAATATATATTTCCCTATCATAAAAATTGATATGATTTTATATAAGGATAGAAAGGCCATAATGAAAATTTTATCAAATTCATCGATAGAGATAAGAATGAGATTTTTTGGAAGTACCTCCCCTAAAATATAGATTGTAGAATATTTTTAGTCCATGTTTTCATTTAGAGTCTTTAATATGTTTTCACTGATAGATCAATATTCAATTCTTGAGGTGGTGAATCCATATTTTTAGCACACTTATAAGACATAAAATAATGTTAAGAGATTTAATAAAATATGGACTTCAATGTTTTAGAGTGGATAATAAGTATATTTTTTACCCCTTCATTATTATGGTACACCTCTATAGTAGTGATTGAATATTCACTCAAATTATCCCATTATTTGGGAGATGGGTTCTACCTATTTTGTTCATTAAATCAAAGGCTAGGGCACTGTTTCACATAATTACAATACTCTAAAATTTGAATAAATGATGACTGGGTTTAGGATTAGTTGGGTCCTTTTTCTCTTTAATGGTGTTATTCAGCGTCTTTATAGTACTTCGATAGTGATGATCATGGTGTCCTACTTTAACACACTTTCAACACTTCCTTGAACTTCTTGGGAAATTATATAAAAATTTCATCCCACATATTTTACATGTGGGTAGTTGATATTTCTTATCCCATGAGATTTTTTAGTATGTATTCCTTGATTCTCCATATTTGTTTTCCTTTTTCCAGTATCACATGGGTCTCCCACTTCCATTCCCACCATAAGCACACATCAAAAAACTTCGTTGTAGCTTCCAAATTACTTTACCATAATTGTTTTTCAAATAATATATTTTATGTCACTAAAGAATTGATAAATATATTTTTTAGGTCTAGAGATTGATTATGATGCATACCTTATGAGCCACATGATGTTTACCTTATAATATCCAACTAAATCGTATTCATTTATTTCAATTTTATAATTTCTTATTCCAAATTAATGTGAATAGTTTGATGGAAATTTATGTATATATTTCATTCATATGTCTATTAATATAAATAAAATTGAATTTTCAATTAAAATGAATATTTTTATAGAATTATTTATTATTTTTCTGAGTTTTTAGAAGGTTTCATTTGAATATTTTTTTTAAAAAAAACACACAAATTGAAGAATCTAAGACACTTCATGCCATGACACTCCAAGACATGGTGTAACAGTATAAGATTGAAGATAGAGGGTGTTGAATAATCTGGGCAATAGAAATTTATATCTCTGAGAAGAAGTTCATAATATAGGAGGAGATGATTTTTATTGTGAGTTATGTTCACGTTAGGTATAGGTTGAGGTATTGATACAATAAGAAATATTAAATCCTTTCATATTGTGATGAATAAATTTTCATAAATAGTACGAAGATGCATAGAAGATATTCAGGTAGTGTGTTTCATTCATGACATCTGTTTTTTGGTTCCAAAATTATTTACACAGTGTTTTTCATTATCTCTATGAGATTATCATGGGTGAAAGACATAAAAATTTGGATCCCCATTATTCATGTTGTAATATCCTTACCCTTATAATTTTCTGGAAAAGGTAGAAGGAAATTACTTGTAATTAAGAGACATTTCAAAGATGTTAAAGTCTTAAAATAAAGGCAAAGGACTTCATTTACAATTGGGGTATAATTTTACCTTTGAAAATAAAACAAAAAACCAAATAACCGATAACCAATTAAACCACAATATAATGCATGATGATAATTAAAGTGAACCCTTCATTTTATTATATCAAAACCAACTACAAATGTTGCCCAAAATAAGACTGAAAAATAACCAAGTCAACAATAGAAGACTTTAAACAAACAAAAAAATAGAAAAAAACTCAAAATCTCGAAACTGCTCCATGATCTACTCCAAAAAGACCCCATTTATGACTAAGAACCACAAAAGAAGTGTGATATTTTACCTTTTACCTGGTCACAACAAAAGACATTTTCAAATACACCAAAGTTTCCAAGAAGGGGTGAGTAATGAAACCTGGTATGTTTTCACCAAATGACTTCTCTACTAATGCTAATAGGATAGAACAAATTGTCACGTTTATATAATTTTTTTATATAAAACATTTTATATATACAATTTTAAACAAATTATCAAAAAGTAAACACTGTTTATATGAAAAATAGTTTTCCAAGGCAAAACTATTTTCCATGGAAAGTATCGAAGAATGTTTTCCAAACCATTTCAAAATCTAATTGGCATAACCCATTCTAGACCACAAACACAAATGTCCACCCAAAAACTCCAAGGTGAAAATTCTATACTCATGAGGGGTCTCTCATAAATATTTCAAATTTTCACAAAGTAACCAATATCCGAATCTCCATTACACTTTTTTCACCAAGAACAAGGTTATATTTCAACAAAGCCTTGTATAAAATATGAACGCACACCACCAAGTATGACAAAAAACCATGCCAATACAATCATGCCAAAACCATTCAAATTCCAAATATATTTTAATTCCAAAACCATTTCGATGCCAAAAACATCTAAATAAAAAAAAAATTTATTGAAAAACTTTTCACACAACATTTATCCATGAATCAAACCCAACAACTATTTTAAAATCAACATTTTAAAATCATTTATTAATGCACTTTTCAAAAAAAATCAAAATATCAAAATAATACACAACCATCACTAAAGAGTGTTTCTACCATGAATTAGCATCAATTTCACAATAAATTTAAATGAAAATATTCAATTTGAAATTAATAATTCATTTTCTAAAAATAAGAGTTGAGTGTGAAGTCGCTTACCTCAGGATTTATGGAGAAAACAAAGAATAACACTCAAATACCAATCAGATCGGTTGAATATCCAAAAAAATAGCCTTAGATATATTCCCCCATACACAAAAAAGAAAAATATCAACCTTGGAATCCACTGCCTTTGTTCTATCCATAGCGTATATAGATCTAATGAACTGGGAGAGATGGAAAACTAGATCTTAGGAAACCACCATAAATAGACCATCATGATAACTTAACTTGAGAATATGGAATGAAAACACAATGAGAAGCCTTTAGATTACTTCCAAATCATTTAGAGATGCTTTTTTAACCAGTTAGGAGAGGAAAAATTGAGTATGGTAAACATTGGAGGGAAAACAAGGGACTTAGAGATCATATCATGTGAGATCCACAATTTTAGGATATCACTTTTAACCGTTACCAAATTATTCACACGGTTAGGAAAACCATGCACTGACCAAGTGACAGATTTTTCCCTAAGTGGGAACCTCTCATGATTAGATCACATGTATTAATTTTTTTTACCCAATTTTGACAAAGACCACTTTCTCAAGAAGCACAATTTCTCTTAGGCTGCCACTTGGTTTGGAAAAACTGTACGCCACCTATACACTTTCTCCTTACCATTTGTCTCACTATGTGCGGTTTCTTGTCTGTGTTTCTTTATTTTACCCAACCTTACACCAATCATGAACCCTCATAAAATACCCATAAATATTTAAAAAGTTTCCCAAACATTCCCAATCATCACCCATATATTTCACATACTTAAAAATAATAATAAAGGGTCACTTACTTGAAACTAGGGGTGCTACATTCTCCCCACCATTTTACTTTCCAACCCCAAAAGTATAAAACCAAAACCAAATTGAAATACTTCTATCCATTCCCTTTTCATTTAATTCTCATTTTCCCAAGTATCATTTTGAATCTGACCATCTTTCCAGAAATCCCACACTAGACCAATTATTTTCCATGTAAGACATTCTATTGCCTATCCAAAATCCACACTGTCTTATGCACTAATGATGCATCCAACTCTTGGTCAATGTGATCCCATCTGATCACATGGTCAGGGTCATTTTGTAACTTTTTCAAATGAGATACATGACACACAATATGTATAACACCGAACCATGGTAGAAATGCCAATCGAAATGCCACCTCAATAACCAATTCAAATATCTCAAAAGGGACTATGTATCGAGGATATAACATGCACTTATTTCCAAAATATTGATGTTAAAGACATGGAGATATCCTAAAAAACACATGATCACTCACGTTGAATGATAATGATTATTGACTTTGATACACATACAATTTATGATCAAAAGAATCTTCTCCGTTGTTTCTTATACAAGGAACAACCCAACTAGTTGTGTATCACCTGTTTCAACCCAACAAAGTGGTGAAGAAAAAAGACACACATAAAATGATACAGAAGTATCCATATGTGTCTATGTCTAATAACTTTTATTATAAGATAACTCCACCAGGAGCACATGATCATCCCGTTGGCCACCAAATCCATTACAGAAGACCACAACATGTATTCCAATGCTTGTGTAATCCTTATGAATTTTCCATAAATCTTTGTATGATACAAAGTACTCATTTTCAACAGAGTCCCAAGATATTTTTTTTGGATTTCCATAAATAAGTCGTAAACCTCGGATCATTGTCTGACACTATCAACACTAGTATTCCATTCCTCTATAACACTTCTCACATATAAATTTTTGACAAGTACTCCACCATATGATATTCACAAATATGGATCAAATGGGATGAATTTTTGAGCCAATACACTATCACCTATATGGAATCATTATTTTGAACCATTATTGTTTTGACTGTTACAAAATACACAGTTATCTTCTTTAATTTTGAAATAGGAATTGGTAATGAGGGAAACATACCTGTGGGTCGATCATGGTCTGCCTTAACTTGTTGACATGTTAAGTATTTATAAACAACCTCATTTAACATCCTTTCCATACTGACCCACCAAAATATTGATTTTAATGACTTATACATCATCAATATTTCAGGATGAACAACCCTTCTCAAATTGGGGTAAGAATGAAGAAGTTGTTCCTAACCAAACTTAGGTATGAACATCTGATTTGTGAACCACAACACTGAACTCTTATCTAGATTCTATCCCTCAATGTTCTCCCCACCATTGTGTCTTGAAATAATTTTCACACATTACACATCATACGTCTATGCCTCTTTAACCACCCTTACCAAATTAGAAAAAAAAAACTTAGAAGAAAAACACATCTTCACCTTGGTCTTCAAATCCCAAGTTCATGTAGGTGAGGAACAACATCAAATGCCACTCACCTGAGGCCTCTTTTACCAAATGAGAATATGAATTTCTACTTAATGAGGCTATAATTGAGTATCCGTTACCAGGTTTATGCATCAAGTTAAATTCAATCATTTGGAGATGCTTCATCCATATTCTTTTTCTTATATCAAAATCCCGTCTCTTATGATCTGTGAACCCAATAAATTTCTCACCTAATAGATAATGACACCAAGTATTCAAATCTTTGACTACATCAAATGACTCTAAATCACGTGTTGGTTGTTTATTCCCATAGAACTACAAATTACTTCATCTATATGCAATGACATGATATCTCTGCATGAGTACATTAACCAAACCCAATCCCGATGCATCACAATACACCACATACCATTTTCCTAATTCTATAAGTATCAAGATAGTTGCTAATGAAAGAATTAAATTGATCTCCTAGTAATAATTATAAAATTCCTCATCCCATTATAATGGAACTTTATTCATTTTCAAAGCTATCATAGGTGAGGATATTTCTGAGATGTTATGAACAATTCATCAGTAGTAACTAGATAGACCAAGGAAAATCCGCATATCAAATATATTCTTTAGTAGTTTCCAGAAGTTAACAACCTATATCATTTCTGGATCCACAAAAAAGTCTTTTAATAATTAAAAGGAAAAGGAAAAATACATGTTGTGTCCAAAATCACACATTGATGATTGGACATAAAGACTGATCACTCAAAATTACCAACACCATCGCCAAGTGTTTGTCATACCCATACTTTGTCATTGAATAACCAATATTTTATAGATAAACACAAACAAAAAATAATCTATATATCCCAAAAATATATAATTCATAAATTCAATTAATACTTTTGTCCCATTCAGAAGACCAAGAGGCATTAACACATATTCATAATGGCCATATCTAATTCTAAAATCTATTTTTGGGATATCCTACTTCTGAACTCATAATGGGTGGTCCCTAAAAAACACATGATCACTCACGTTGAATGATAATGATTATTGACTTTGATACACATACAATTTCTGATCAAATGAATCTTCCCCATTGTTTCTTATACAAGGAAGAACCCAACTAGTTATGTATCACCTGTTTCAACCCAACAAAGTGGTGAAAAAAAAGACACACATAAAATGATACAAAAGTATCCATATGTGTCTATATCCAATAGCTTTTATTATAAGATAACTCCACCAAGAGCACACGATCATCCCGTTGGCCACCAAATCCATTACAGAAGACCACAACATGTACTCCAATGCTTGTGTAATCCTTATGGATTTTACATACATCTTTGTATGATACAACGTACTCATTTTCAATAGAGTCCCAAGAGATTTTTTTTGGATTTCCATAAATAAGTCGTAAAGCTCAGATCATTGTCTGACACTATCAACACTAGTATCCCATTCCTCTATAACACTTCTCACACATATATTTTTGAAAAGTACTCCACCATATGATATTCAAAAATATGGATAAAATGGGATGAATTTTTGAGACAATACACTATCACCTATATGGAATCGTTATTTTGAACCATTATTGTTTTGACTGTTACAAAATACATAGTTATCTTCTTTAATTTCGAAATAGGAATTGGTAGTGATGGAAACATACCTGTGGGTTGATCATGGGCTGCCTTAACTTGTTGACATGTTAAGAAATTATAAACAACCTCATCTAACATCCTTTTCATACTGACCCACCAAAATATTGATTTCAATGACTTATACATCATCTATATTTCAGGATGAACAACCCTTCTCGAATTGGGGTAAGAAGGAAGAAGTTGTTCCTAACCAAAAATAGGTATGAACATCTGATTTGTGAACCACAACACTGAACTCTTATCTAGATTCTATCCCTCAATGGTCTCCCCACCATTGTGTCTTGAAATAATTTTCACACATTATGCATCATACGTTTATGCCTCTTTAACCACCCTTACCAAATTAGAAACAAAAAAAACATAGAAGAAAACCACATCTTCACCTTGGTCTTCACATCCCAAGTTCATGTAGGGGAGGAACAACATCAAATGCCACTCACCTAAGGCCTATTTTACCAAATGAGAATATGAATTTCTACTTAATGAGCCTATAATTGAGTATCCGTTACCAGTTTTATGCATCAAGTTAAATTCAATCATTTGGAGATACTCCATCCATATTCTTTTTCTTATATCAAAATCCTGTCTCTTATGATCTGTGAACCCAATAAATTTCTCACCTAATAGATAATGACACCAAGTATTCAAATCTTTGACTACATGAAATGACTCTAAATCACATGTTGGTTGTTTATTCCCATAGAACTAAAAATTACTTCATCTATATGCAATGAAATGATATCCCTGTATGAGTACATTAACCAAAACCAATCCTGATGCATCACAATACACCACATACCCTTTTCCTAATTCTATAAGTATCAAGATAGTTGCTAATGAAAGTATTAAATTAATCTCCTAGAAATAATTATAAAATTCCTCATCCCATTATAATGGAACATTATTCATTTTCAAAGCTATAATAGGTGAGGATATTTCTGAGATGTTATGAACAATTCATCAGTAGTAACTAGCTAGACCAAGGAAAATCCACATATCAAATATATTCTTTAGTAGTTTCCATAAGTTAACAACCTTTATCATTTCTGGATCCACAAAAAAAGTCTTTTAATAATTAAAAGGAAAAGTAAAAATACATGTTGTGTCCAAAATCACACATTGATGATTGGACATAAAGACTGATCACTCAAGATTACCAACACTGTCTCCAAGTGTTTCTCATACCCATCCTTTGTCATTGAATACACCAATATTTTATAGATAAACACAAAAAAAAAAATCTATATATCCCAAAAATATATAATTCATAACTTCCATTAATACGTTTGTCCCATTCATAAGACCAAGAGGCATTAACACATATTCATAATGGCCATATCTACTTCTAAAATCTATTTTTGGGATATCCTACTTCTGAACTCATAATGGGTGGTATCCTAAAAAACACATGATCACTCACATTGAATGATAATGATTATTGACTTTGATACACATACAATTTCTGATCAAATGAATCTTCTCCATTGTTTCTTATACAAGGCACAACCCAACTAGTTATGTATCACCTGTTTCAACCCAACAAAGTGGTGAAGAAAAAGACACACATAAAATGATACAAAAGTATCCATATGTGTCTATGTCCAATAGCTTTTATTATAAGATAACTCCACCAAGAGCACACGATCATCCCGTTGGCCACCAAATCCATTACAGAAGACCACAACAAGTATTCCAATGCTTGTGTAATCCTTATGGGATTTACATACATCTTTGTATGATACAACGTACTCATTTTCAATAGAGTCCCAAGAGATTTTTTTTTGGATTTCCATAAATAAGTCGTAATCCTCAGATCATTGTCTGACACTATCAACACTTGTATGCCATTCCTCTATAACACTTCTCACATATATATTTTTGACAAGTACTCCACCATATGATATTCACAAATATGGATCAAATGTGATGAATTTTTGAGCCAATACACTATCACCTATATGGAATCATTATTTTGAACCATTATTGATTTGACTGTTACAAAATACATAGTTATCTTCTTTAATTTCAAAATAGGAATTGGTAATGAGGGAAACATACCTGTGGGTCGATCATGGTCCGCCTTAACTTGTTGACATGTTAAAAAATTATAAACAACCTCATCTAACATCCTTTTCATACTGACCCACCAAAATATTGATTTTAATGACTTATACATCATCTATATTTCAGGATGAACAACCCTTCTCGAATTGGGGTAAGAATGAAGAAGTTGTTCCTAACCAAAATTAGGTATGAACATCTGATTTGTGAACTACAACACTGAACTATTATCTAGATTCTATCCCTCAATGGTCTCCCCACCATTGTGTCTTGAAATCATTTTCACACATTATACATCATACGTCTATGCCTCTTTAACCACCCTTACCAAATTAGAAACAAAATTACTAAAAATAAAAACACATATTCACCTTGGTCTTCACATCCCAAGTTCATGTAGGAAAGGAACAACATAAAATGCCACTAACCTGAGGCCTCTTTTACCAAATGAGAATATGAATTTCTACTTAATGAGCCTATAATTGTGTATCCGTTACCAGGTTTATGCATCAAGTTAAATTCAATCATTTGGAGATACTCAATCCATATTCTTTTTCTTATATCAAAATCCTGTCTCTTATGATATGTGACCCCAATAAATTTCTCACCTAATAGATAATGACACCAAGTATTCAAATATAAGACAACATCAAATGACTCTAAATCACATGTTGGTTGTTTATTCCCATAGAACTACAAATTACTTCATCTATATGCAAAGACATGATATCCATGCATGAGTACATTAACCAAACCCAATCCCGATGCATCACAATACACCACATACCCTTTTCCTAATTATAGAAGTATCAAGATAGTTTCTAATGAAAGTATTAAATTAATCTCCTAGAAATAATTATAAAATTAATCATCCCATTATAATGGAACATTATTCATTTTCAAAGCTATAATAGGTGAGGATATTTCTGAGATGTTATGAACAATTCATCAGTAGTAACTAGCTAGACCAAGGAAAATCCACATACCAAATATATTCTTTAGTAGTTTACAGAAGTTAACAACCTCTATCATTTCTGGATCCACAAAAAAAGTCTTTTAATAATTAAAAGGAAAATAAAAAATACATGTTGTGTCCAAAATCACACATTGATGATTGGACATAAAGACTGATCACTCAAGATTACCAACACCATCGCCAAGTGTTTCTCATACCCATCCTTTGTCATTGAATACACCAATATTTTATAGATAAACACAAAAAAAAATCTATATATCCCAAAAATATATAATTCATAAATTCCATTAATACCTTTTTCCCATTCATAAGACCAAGAGGCATTAACAAATATTCATAATGGCCATATCTACTTCTAAAATCTATTTTTGGAATATCCTACTTCTGAACTCATAATGGGTGGTATCCTGGCCATAAGTCAATTTTAGAGAACCATTGATCTCCCATCAGTTCATCAAATATATCATCAATTCATGTTTGTGGATACCTATTATTTATCTTAACATGGTTAAGCTTACGATAATCCAAACACAGCCAAAGAGTTCCATCTGCCTTCTTGACAATAACAATCAGTGCTTCCCACAAAGACATGCTTAGTCGAATGAACCCTCATCTTTCTATCTATTCCAACTATGCTTTCAGTTATCTTAATTATATTGGGGAAATTCTATATGATGAAAGGGAAATATTATTGGTTTCCGAAAGGGGATTGACCATAAACACTGCTTCCCTTATGGGTGGTAACCTTAATAATTTATCGTGCAAAACATCTATAAACTGATCCAATACTTTATGAAAATTGCTATCTTTGAACTATTATTTTGGTGCTATAGAAAGCACTATAAACTGATATGAGATCGTTTGAACTACTCATGGTAACATGCCAATTGCACCCACCTTTATACTTTTTTCTCCTCTAAAAAGATGCTACACTCAATCTTCAGTTGTAAAATTAACCAATCTGGTATAACTATAATTGTGAGCCTTGAACGTTGTCAACCAATCCATATGCTGGATTATATCGTAGGCATAGATATCAAGAATAGATAAATCCTAAATCTAATAGGCTACATCATAAGTTATTGATCATGCTCTTTACACTAAGGCTCAACTTTCTCTTTGACCAAGAGGAGTTTGATGTTTAAACACAGAATGCATCTTCTCAACTTTTATACCCAAAAAATAAATATCACAATGAATAATAAAGGATTGGGATACATCTAAATCAAAAAAGTTATATTCGGGTAGAATTAAATATTATCATATATTTCACAGTCGATGGTCTCGAATGATCCTCCAAAATTACTTTCTTACCTCCATATAATTTCAAACTCACTGTAATTTGGTATTTATTTCATTGTTGAGATTTACCTTATAGGGGAGTCATGATATTCATTGAGATTTTCCTTAGAGGGTAATCATATCATATTACCACAACAAAGATTTTGTTGAGAATGTGGTTTCACCTAATTCTATCACATCATACTATCGCAACAAAGATTTTGTGATAGTATGATGAGATTTACGCTAAAGTGGAAAAATTTTATATGAAATTAGCTACATAGATGCAATGAAAAAACCAATTTTCCATGAGAAAATGTACAAAGCTTTACAAAATTTTTATATCAATATTCAATATAAAAATCATTCCAATGAAATTTTTTGGATTAATTGATATATAATTGAACTAAAATTCCATTTAAGATGATAAAAATTCTCAAAAAACTTTTATTTTTCATTAAAATGGTTTTAATTTAAAATATAATTAATAGATATACATTTTATTTATTAATTACATGTGTAAACCTTATAAATTTTATAATTAATTAGTACTATTCATACCCACTAATTTAATAATTATGTTATAATAGTGATGTTTAAATAAAAATATTTTATTATTTTATTTTGTTTCATTGAAACCCTGTGTTGTGTGCATTGCAGCTATCAAAGAGATTGGATTTATTTAAAATTAAATAGTACATAATGTCTCAGTATGTTATATTCCCTTATACTCTTGGGTGTCTATGGAATACATGCTATAAAATATGATTTTCATTTTTTAAAATCTCATTTTTTAACATTGAATGTGTGGAAGAGGAAGATAATGACATTTCCATTGATGAATATGAGTATAAATACAAAGAATGATGTATTATGATTGGGTATTTTTTTGGTTTTGTATATATAATATCTTTATTATCAATTATTTATAGGTGATATTATTTTTTTCAGATGAATTTTGATATTCCAAATGATCTATTATGTTACCTCTCTTAGAATAGTAATTAATTGTTTTTAATATATGGTATTTTTTAAAAAAATTAAGTAAAGATAAGAATATTATATTTTACATTGTATTTAATAGATTTTTATATTTGATATTTAAATTAACATTTATTTACATGGGATATTATAATATTCTGGTATTTATTTACAGTTAATTATTATATTCTTGGATAAAATATTTTTTTTTCATATTCGGTATATGTATTAATAATTATTTATACTTAAGATTATTATATTCTAGTATTGATTAGGTTTTTCTATTTGATATCCATATTGATAAATTTTATAGGTATGAATATTTGTTTCATATTCTAGAGATTCCCATGAAGATCTATTTTGTTGTCTCACTGAATCTGGGATACCTAAGGATTATCCCAATTCATCTAACCCATAATATGATGCTATAACACAACTAATTAGAAGGGGGTTAAGCCTTTTAATATTGATGTATCACGAACCTATTATAGATTTTCATCCATCTCTTGATTTTGATCCTCTTTTAAGGACGGATGTTCAATTGGTTAATGTATTGATACTATATTATGTTTTTTGTTTCAATTTAGGTGATCTTTATATGTTCATAGTCTTTCACCTTTGGATTTTGTGAAGGTTAGTGTGATTCTATGAAATTATTTTTTTGTGCCATGAGTGTCAGTAAATCATGTTCCCATTACTATTCAACACCATATATTCATCTAATGGATTGTACATTAATAAATAATATATTTTATTTTAAATTTATTAAATTAGTAACATTTAGTTTTTAATTATATTGAATTTTTTTGGTCTATGATCAATGACAGTGTGAGAGATCCTATCTGATAGGTCCGAGAGATTTATATACATGAATATTTTCTTCAGTTTTCACATAAACTATGATTATGAAACAAGGATAGAGCTTCCGCTACAATCTTCTACCATATTTTCTTCTCTTATCAACTTGAATATTTCTCATCATATGTATAGGATGTATTTTTCTCATACTATATAGGAGATAATTTTAGGAAGAGGTAATCATCTGGTCATCAGATCCACGGGTGGTAGGAGGGCACACATCTGATCGAGAGTCATAAATTTGTTATAGATCAATAACATATAGTAAGTAATATAATTTATTAATTTATATATTACATTAATGTAATATGTTTTTATATTTGAAGGAAATGTATAAGACTACAACTTCTAAATCATGATATATTTAGTCTAACACTATAGAATATTCCACTTGTGTGTTATGTTATGATGAGGGGGATTAGATACATGATACAATGCATATTGCTGTTGATAAAGTTAAGTTGAATGGTATTGGTTCTCAATTGTGTATACAACTATTTAATTTTCTTAGTAAGATAAATATATTGTTTGAGAAATTTTTTAATAAATCTAAACATATTATCATTATTTTTAATTTTTTATGGAGTTTAAATGGATTTTTTAATGCATCATAATTACTTTTTTTAAAAATTACAAACTTATTTGTGATGGGTGCCATTTCTCCTTGAAAGTAACTATTTTTTGATAGTCTATAATTTTTTTCTAAAAAAATTGGTCTTATTTATGGTGGGATTCATATCCCATCGTGATTACTTAATTTTAGCTACGGGCCATTGGAAATAATTATATTTGCAACACCATTTACTATAATGTTTTTTTACACTGAAATCCCATCAATGATGACCTTTAGTGATGGGATTCCATCAAAAAAACTAATCAAAGAAGTATAAAATTGTAGTTACCTATTGTTTATGAATGTGTTTAGAACAATATAAAAATTTTCTTTATACTCTTCCATTATCATTGAGTATAAAAGAAAATCATCTATAAAATCCCAAAAATTGATGAAGATAGTTTCTAAAGAATCTATTTATTATATAAATGAACATAATTGGAAAATTCATAAGTCCATGGGTAATCACTATAAATTCATAGTGACCATGCCATGCATGGAATGATGTCTTAGAAATATTCACCCTTTTGACCCCTAACTGATGGTGTCTTGGTCCATTGTCAATATTCATTAAGTATTAAGATTCTTAGAGTTGATAAAATAGATAAAAAATATGATGTATTTGATACTTTTTTTACTATGGTGTTATTAATACTAAGATAATCAAAAAAATATTCATTATTCCATTATTATTTTAAACAAAGATGATAGGTGTACCCCATGATGAAGCACTGGGGTGTATAAAGTCCTTTTCAAAATTTTCTGGCACTTTTTTCTTTAAATCCTCCAATTAGATTAGTCCCATTTTATATGGAATCTATGAGATAGAGAATGATCCATGTATGAGTTTTATTAAGATTTCCAACAAAAATTTTGTTGGAACATAAAATTAATCTGGGAAAACATCAGTATATTCTCTCACAGTAAAAATTTTCTCAATGTTAACTTCCTCCCAAATAATTTGAGCTTGAAACCCCTAATTAATTTGTATTGATAACCATAATATAGAATTTAATTATGAATAATCGAAAAGATAATCCTTGCATGGAAACATGATATCATGATGATTAAGGATATTAAAATATATTTTCCTATAATAAAAATTGATATGATCTTTATATAAGGAAAGAAAGGCCATAATGAAAATTATATCAAACTCATCTATAGAGAGAAGAATAAGATTTTTTGGATGTATCTCTCCCAAAATATTTGTTGTAGAATATTTTTAATCCATATTTTTATTCAGAGTCTTTAATATGCTTTCACTAACATATCAATATTCAATGCTTGAGGTGGCGAATCCATATTTTTAGTACACTTATAAGACAAAAAATAATGTGAAGAGACATAATAAAATATGGAATTCACTGTTTTAGAGTGGATAATACGTATATTTTTTACCACTTCATTATTATGTTACACCTCTACAATAGTGATTGAATATTCACTCAAATTTTCCCGTGTTTTTGGAGGTAGTTTCTACCTATTTTGTTGATTAAATCTAGCGTTAGGTCATTGTTTAACATAATTCCAATACTCTAGAATTTGAATAAATGATGAGTGGGTTTAGAATTAGTTGGGTCCTTTTTATCCTTAGTGGTTTTATTTAGCCTTATTATAGTACTTCGACAGTGACAACCAAGGTGTCTTACTTTAACACACTTACAACACTTCCTTGAACTTCTAGGGAAATTATCCAAAAACATCATCCCACATATTTTACATGTGGTTTGATGATATTTCTTACCCCATGAGATTGTTTAGTATGGATTCCTCGATTCTCTATATTTTTTTTCCTTTTTCTAGTATCACATGGGTCTCCCACTTCCATTTAAACCATAAGAACACGCCAAAAAACCTCGTTGTATCTTCCAAATTATATTACAGGAAATGTTTTTAGAATAATAGATTTTATGTCATTAAAAAATTTATAAATATACTTTTTATGTCTAGAGATTTATTATGATGCATACTTTACGAGCCTCATGATTATTCCTTATAATATCCAACTGAATCGTATTCATTACTCTCAATTTTATAATTTCTTGTTCCATATTAGTGTGAATAGTATGATGGAAATTTATGTATATATTTCATTCATACGTCTATTAATATAAATAAAAATTAATTATCAATTTAATAGAAAATATATATAGAATTATATATGATTTTACTCAATATTTATAAGGTTTCATTTGAAGAATTTTTTTTAAAAAAAGAGTCAAATTTAAGAATCTAAGACACTTCATGCCATGACACTCCAAAACATGGCGTAATAGTGGAATATTGAAGATAAAGATCATTGAAGAGTCTAGGTAATGAGAATTTCTATCTCTGAGAAGAAGTTCATAATCTGAGAGGATATGATTTCATGTTGTGATTTATGTTCACGTTAGGTTTTGGTTAAGGCCGTGATACACTAAGAAACATGACATAATTTCACATTGCGATGAATCAGTTTTCATAAACAGTACGAAGATACATAGAAGATATTCATGTAGTGTGTTCCATTCATGACATGTGTTTTTTGGTTCCAAAAATGATTTACACAGTGTTTTTCATTATCTCTATGAGATTATGATGGGTGGAAGACATGAAAATTAGGATTCCCATTATTCATGTTGTAATATACTTACCCTTTTCATTTTTTGGAGATGGAAGAATAAAATTACTTGGCTTTAAGAGACATTTCAAATATTTTAAAGGCTGAAAATAAAGGCCAAGGACTTCATTTACAATTGGGGTATGATTTTACCTTTGAAAATAAAAAAAACCAAATAACTGATAACCAATTAAACCACAATATAATGCATGATGATAATGATAGTCAACCCTACATTTTATTATATCATAACCAACTACAAATGTTTCACAATAGAAGACAGAAAAATAACCAAGTGAACAATAGAAGACAATAAAACAAACAAAACTAAAATTCAAAAAAACTCAAAATCTCCAAACTTCTCCATGATCCACTATAAAAAAGAGATCATGTATGACTAAGCACCACTAGAGAAGTTTGATATTTTATAATATTTGTAATCCATAATTTCATTTAGTGTCTTTAATATATTTCCATTGACAGATCAATATTCAATGCTTGAGGTAGTGAATCCATATTTTTAGCACACTTATAAGACATAAAATAATGTGAAGAGACATTAAAAAAATATGGAATTAAATGTTTTAGAGTTGATAATAAGTATATTTTTACCACTTCATTATTATGGTACACCTCTACAGTAGTGGTTGAATATTCTCTCAAATTATCCCATGTTTTAGGAGGTAGTTTCTACCTATTTTGTTCATTAAATCTCGGGATACGACATTGTTTCACATAATTCTAATACTCTAGAATTTGAATAAAGGATGAGTGGGTTTAGAATTAGTTGGGCCCTTTTTCTCCTTAGTGGTGTTATTCAGCGTCTTTATTGTACTTCAATAGTAATGACCAAGGTTTCCTACTTTAACACACTTACGACACTTCCTTGAACTTCTAGGGAAATTATAAAAAAATTTCATCCCAAATATTTTACATGTGGGTAGTTGATATTTCTTACCCAATGAGATTGTTTAGTATTGATTCCTTGATTCTCCATATTTGTTTTCCTTTTTCCAGTTTCACATGGGTCTCCCACTTCCATTTCAACCATAAGCACACATAAAGAAACTTCGTTATAGCTTCCAAATTACTTTATACGAATTTTTTTTCAAATGATAGATTTTATGTCACTAAAAATTGATAAATTTATTTTTTAGGTCTAGAGATTGATTATGATACATACCTTACATGCCTCATGATGTTTTCCTTATAATATTTATCTGAATCGTATTAATTTATTTCAATTTTATAATTTCTTGTTCCATCTTAGTGTGAATAGTCTAATGGAAAGTTTTGTATATATTTCACTCATACGTCTATTAATAAAAATAAAAAAGAATTTTCAATTAAATAGAATATTCTTTCTAGAATTACTTATTATTTTAATCAGTTTTAAAAGGTTTAATTTGAAGATTTTTCTTTGAAAAATATAGAAATATTTAAGAATCTAAGACACTTTATCCCATGACACTCCATGACATGGTGTAACAGTAGAAGATTTAAGATAGAGGGAATTGAAGAATCTGGATAATGGAAATTTCCATCTCTGGGAATAAGTTCATAATATGGGAGGAGATGATTTCATGTTTTGAGTTATGTTAACATTAGGTATAGGTTGAGGCAGTGATACACTAACAAACATGAGATTGTTTCACATTGTGATGATTTAGTTTTCAAAAATAGTACGAATATGCATAGAATATATTCATGTAGAGTTTTCCATTCATAACATGTGTTTTTTGGTTCAAAAATGATTTACACCATGTTTTTCATTGTCTCTATGAGATTATCATGGGAGTAAGACATGAAAATTGGGATCCCCATTATTCATGTTGTAATATCCTTCCCCTTATTATTTTTTAGAGAAGGAAGAAGTAAATTACTTGGCCTTAAGAGACATTTCAATGATGATAAATGATGAAAATAAATTCCAAGGACTTCATTTACAATTGGGGTATGATTTTACCATTGAAAATAAAACAAAAAACCAAATAACCGATAACCAATTAAACCACAAGATAATGCCCGATGATATTGAAATTCAACCCTACATTTTATTATTTCATTACTAACTAAAAATGTTTCATAACAGAAGACTAAAAAAGAACCAAGTGAAAAACAAAACACAATAAAACAAACAAAACTAAAATACAAAAAAACTCTAAATATCCAAACTTCTCTATGATCCACTCAAAAAAGATCCCATTTATGACCTCTTAATATTATATTAACTCTAAATTGGAAGTTATTGTCTTTGAATGTCATGGTCTTCTTATTGGATTAACCCATGATAATGAGATATTAAATCATATATGTGTTTGTAAAATACATAAGCACCCAAATCCCTGTTAACTTGAAGTTAAATATAAAAAGGATATCTATGTGTTTTTATGCAATAAATTTCACATCCCTTCGATCCTACTCCTTCCTAAAAACATGAAACAAGTAATAAAACACAATAAATATCATCTCTGTGACTGAGAGAACTGAATACCACTTGTTAAGAAAGGTCCCAAAAAGATTATAACAATTATAACATCCTGCCCCTTCTCATTGGCTTGAGAAAGAATAAAGATATTAATTGTCCTTAAGATTTATCCACAAGATTCCAAAATGTTGAAATAAATTCCAAGGGTTTAAATTAAAAATGGGGGATGATTTTACATTTGAAAATAAAACAACCAACCAGACAATCCATAACAAAATAAACCACTACATAATGCATGATTATAATGAAAGAAAACTCAATATTTCTATGTATCAAAACTAAATAAAAAATTACCACAATAAAATAATACAAAATAACAAATTTCATATTCGAAGACTAAAAAAACAAGAAAAATAAATGAAAACAAAACTCTAAAGCCCCAACCTTCTCCATGATCTACTCAACAAAACAACCCAAGTTTCACCAAAAACCACTAAATATTTGTGATACTTTAGCCTTTACCCTATTTTGATAAATGAAATCTATAAAATCACCAATGTGAAAAAGGAGTGTGTAATAAAACTTGGTAGGATTTCCCCAAAAAAACTTCCCTACTCACACCGATAGGAGAGAACATGTTAGCACAATTATATAAAACGATTTATATAAACCAATTTACCTGACCAATTTAAAATAGATTATCAAAAAACCAAAAATACTTATATGAAAAATAGTTTTCCAAATTTTTTTTCCATGGAATGTAACCAAGACTATTTTCCAAACTAGTTCACAATCCAATTAGAATAACCCCTTACAGAATAAAAACCCCCACATCATCCCATGCATTCCCAATTCATAGTTCTATACTCATGAGTGTTCTCGCATCGATCTACCAAGTCATCATTAGATAACTGAAACCCAAGGTGCCATTAAACCTTTCGAACCTAGAAAAAGGTCATATATAAACAAGTCATCATATGAAATTTGATCACACAGAACCAAATATACCCAAAACAATGCCAATACAATCATTCCAAAACCATTCCAATTGAAAATCCATTTTATTTTTTGATCCATTTCAATATCAAAACAATTTTAAGAAATAATATTTTTATTAGAAACCTTTTCAAAAAACTTTTTATCATGAATAAAACCAAAAAATATTCTAAAATAAACATTTTTAAAATAATATATTAAAGAACTTTCCACAACAATTCTAAAAGATCACAAAAATCCACAACCATCACTAAATAGGGTTTTTACCATGCTTTCAAATCAAATTCACAATCAATTTGAAACTATGATTTCATGTTATAGTAATATTAGTTGAGAGTGAAGCTACCTACCTCAATAATTATGGAAAAAATGGAGAATGACACTCAAACACCCACCAAACCGGGATGAATCTCCCAAAACCCACCTTATATCTCTTATAATATCATCAAAAAATTTAAATCTCAACCTATTAGGTATAAAATAAAATATATAAATTTATAACACAAGTACATATATGAAATTTAGTGATATGGAGAAGTAGATATATAGAAAACCACCATGAATAACCAAGAGTGACGACTTACCATGAGAATCCAACTTCAAAACACCCAAAGAATCATTCACATCACCTTCACATTGATGAGAGAAGCTTCCTTATCTATTTTAATGGGAGAAACATGAGGTAAGGGTGTAAATGAGGAATAATTAGGGAGTTTTATATGAATAATTGAGAGATACTCAATTTTAGGATCTCACTTTTAATTCATGCATGATTAGTCACATGGTTAGCCAAACCGTGAACTAATCATAGACCACCTTCTATCCCTATTAGAAACCTCACAAAGTCAGCTAACACTGTTTCTATACCATGAACCAATAGTGCCAAATCCCAGGATAATAAGAGGTATAGTTTCTCCTTGTATTCTATATAGTTTGGACAAACCGTGTGCCACCCTTACACCTTCTCCCTATCCTTTATCTCACAGTACACAGTTTCCTATAGGTGATGTAAAAATTTTTCAAACTGTGCACCAACCATGAACCCTTAGAAATTACATATAAAATTTTTATAGGTTCCCAAGCTCCCCTAAAGATCACCCATTACCATTACATATTTAAAAATAATAAATAAAGGGTTACTAACTTGAAACCATAGGTATGCACATGCTATGTATTCCCCATTCACGATGTGAACATTCATTCAATTAAGGATTTTAATTCACCGACCTATGTTCTTTTGGTAGCGTACAATATATTTTGAACTAGGGATTCCATAGGGATATATTATAGGAGATAGAGAATTGGAATAGGATCAGATCATAAGGCCAGAGTTCTACTGCTACTACTACTCTTCTTCTTCTTTATCTTCTTCTTCAGGTAACCATATCAGTATTCCCTTTTTTGGTTTTAATTATGGTGTATTTTAATTGATCTAGGTGATGAGATTATATGGGGAGTGGTTCTGTGGTATTATTTATTATTTTAATTTATGTTTTGGTTGTTCCAATATTTTTTATCAATTTTAAATATATTTGTTTTTTAATTGAAAGGCCATTACGTTTTGATTTGAGGAGTTTCATTTTAACAGATCCACTAATCACCCTTGTTTGTGTATAACCATTACCAAATCTGGAGTGGTTTTGATCAAATAAGGTATTAGGTCAATTTAATTTGTAATAAATATAAATAACTGACCATATGAGTGAAGAGATTATTGAATTTGAAATGGGTACACAAACCAAGGATCTTTTCGGACCTAATTCCAAAAAAATAGATATAAATTCCCCAATAATTCATCATATCCTTAGAATACGAATATGGGAATACATAAACTTCATATAATTCTCAAATTTATTATAAAACCACAAATTTTATCTTCATTATCTTCCAAAACAACTTCAATAAATCACTTTCTAATACCTATTATGAATTTTTTATAATAATTGTGGGATTGAAGCTTAAGCATACTAATTACTGCACTTTTTAAAGTTAGTTTGTTTAATTTCTATAAATTAATAAATTGTTTTAGTCCCCTAAGAAATTAATGATTCCCGAAGGACTGTCAGAAATATTTTTTGAAGGATATTCCCCCTGAAATCCTCTAACTTAATGGAAAAAATTTCACCCTTTGTCATATTATTCCTAATGAGATTACACATTTGGTTAGCCTGACCTTCAAAATGATATATAGCAAAAATCATCTTCTCATGATCTAAACATTGAAGGATGGAAAATATATTTTCTGCCACATTAATCAATTTCTTAGAAATCATTGGGTCGAAAATCCCATTAATGGATAGTTGGGGCTCATACATATAGATTCAATAAAACTAGTATCCCTTCATTGTGTATTTGAAAGAATCACGTTATTAATGTTACTATTCATAACATGGGATATTTGAGTTACAATTATGATGAGATTTTCCACATTAGTTCCCATAACTTATGGATAAATACCACATTGTGCTTTGAATAAATAATTATATTTGTTCATTTAATTTTTATATCATTGATAGAGAAACTTTCATGGCAAGGATACATATATTATTAAATTTATAAAGTAAAATAACTATGATACTATAATAAATAACTCATAAATAATGAGTATATTATTCCATTGAAACTCCCGAAGTTTCAATCTAGGTTTTCCATGATTATTTCTTTTCTATATTTTTATTAACCATTCTAGTTAACATGATAACCAAGCCCTTCATAATGTATCATTAATGAGAATGTGAATTAAACAAAGCGTGTCCCACAAGAGTGTATCACCGGGTATGATGTTTTATGCCCCACAAGATGCATATGGGTGATGATTGAGTAAAAGATAAACCAACCATTTTCAGTGTGATTACCCATGGTTGCATCTATGCCACAACCAAATACACTTTATAGTATCTAGATAGAGATGTATTTTCTAAAATACCAACAAAATCCATACTTTACCAAAATATTCAGATGTTTTGTTAAACACATCCTTAGGGATTTCGTTAATTTTTTATTATCCTATTATAAAAATTAATAAAAAATTATTTAATTCCAACTAAATAGACCTAATAAAACCATACATAAATAATAAATTTATAAAACGGTTTAATTATTAAATACCACAAAGGATCACATAACCCAATGATCAAAAGGTGTAGTTTCATAGAGACTAGAAACACAAAACACTTATTTAACATGTTGTTAAAATTTACCAACAATCCAAATCCACTCAAAGACATTATAAGAGACATAATACTTTTAAAATAATAGGTAAGAGGTTAAAATAAGAAGAGGTGAGATCAAATTCTCAACAAGGGATATTATAACAAATTCAATAATGGTTAGATCAAAAACATATAGGAAAGCGTCAATAATGGAAAAATATCTAATTAAAAAATATTAATAAATAAGTGTTAAAAATAGGAATAAAATATAGACATAATATCTAAAATTATAACACATATACCATGAAATGAGAAAATAAAACATAATGTATATAACATAAGACATGGAACATTGGGAAAATGTGGGACAATCATAAATATTAGATTTCATATCATTATGAACCTGGATACTAATAAACCCGTTCACACATAAAATTTTGAGTAGCAATAAATTCCATTACCCTCAAGCTTTTTGAAACTAGATACTCACTAACCAATTCACACATTAACTTATGACTATATCTTAACACCATCACACTCACCCTTTGTGAACATAGCTACTTGCTTAAATGTTCGCATAAAATTTATATCTCTTGAGACATAAGTCATTTCCAAATGGATTAGAGGAAAAAATAGGTCCCACCTATCTCGTAATACCTAAACTTTTGTGGCAAATGAAAATTATTAATCACATTACAAAATAACCCATTTAAATAAAAATAGTTATTATGACATTATAAAATTATGTCTTATAAATAGATTAAAAAATAAAATATTATAATACCAAAACCTGTTCAAACGAATGAAATAAATTTTAAGATAAAATTTATGGTGAATTATTAAACAAAAATCCATCAGTGAAAAATTATTTTAAGATAATGAAATAAAAATAATTAAATGGTGTTTTTGAAAATAATTTGTATTCATTGTTTTAAAAGTCATAGTTACGAATATATTTTAAAAAAGACTCATTATTTTTTACAAAAAATTTAAAATTAATCCTTAGATAGAAATAAATTAGGATTAAAAAAAATGTTTCCCCGTAAATAAATAGAATGAATCCATGAAAATGGGATGCCTTATAAAATCAATGTTCAATAAAAAACAATGTAACTCTATGAAAGGATTTTGATTTACCATGTTCTTAACTTTATGCTTGACTTCCAAAAAAGGTATTCAACCTACTATATGATAAAGATTTAAATCATAATTTTTTATTTCATAAACTTATTAATATAATTTAAAATTATACTCTCCATTAATAATAATTCTCTTTATTTATTATATTATTGTAATATCTTTTCAACTCCAAGTGTTAATAATTTTTACCATTTTAAATTGAGTCTACAATAACAATGTTTATATTAATTTTTATACCAAAATATAATAACATAAAAACCATTAAAGGTTTATAATTTATGTTTTATAAAGACTTAAAATGTTATAATTCCATTTCTGGGGTGTTTTAGTCATGTTTCATGAAAACAAAAATGGTGATAAAATAGTTTTTGGTGATTTATTGATATCGATGCATCACCATATAATGATCATTAGTTTTTGTGTTATTAAAAAATAATAATATTAATGATAGATCTTACATAAAAATAACATATATAATTTTCAAACATAAATTAAACCCATAAATTTTTGGAATTAAATGAAAATGAAAGAAGTTTATTTGTGATGGGGGTATTCCGCACAACAAACAATTTACATTTTCATTTTTATTACTAGAAAATTGGAGGGTGTTTAATTCTTGAAACATAATTATAATTACATAAAAGTGTAATTATGATACTGATTCATCAATTTTATGATGGTTAGATGAACTTTTAAGAAGAATAAATACACATAAAGAAATTGAAAATATAAAGAGAGGTTAGAAACCTATACCTCACTTCATGTATTCTCTCCTTTGTGAATGGGACTAATCCATTAAATGATGCTATTTTTAAAAAAATAGAACCATATTAAGATGAAAAAGAGTTTGTGGAGGAGTTTTTTTTCATATTTTATTCTGAAATAAAGAGGTTTTTGTTTTTAGGGATGTGAGGAGAGAAATTTCCCTTATTTAGTGAAATAGTGTGACATTTTTGTAAATACCCATAACTGCTCCATAATGGGAAGTCTCTATCAAGGAAAATATCTCAAAAATTGATAAATAAAAAAATTTATGGGATATAAGTTTGTAACTTCCTAAATTAAAATATAATTTTTTAAAACATGTTAGGACCATTACCACTATGGTTAATTACTTTTACCATTTTAGTTTTCACCTTGAAAACTAGTTTTTACTTATCTTATTTTCCCTTTAATCCAAAAAATAAAAATGGTTCCTATTATATAATTTGGGTAAAATAATTACCAATTTTAAATCCATTATTTTGAATAAATTTTTTAAAGTGATAAAAATTAATTATAAAATACAAAATGTATAATTTATTAATTTTTTTTTTAAAATATTACCTAAATATTAAAATGGAAAACATGGGATCAAAAATTAAAACCAACATATTTGAAATTTTAAATTAACATTTAAAATACATATTTTTAATTATAAATATCTTTCATAAATTTCCAATTCATATATATACACTAATAATATGATAAATTCATATTATTGGTTTAAAATATATTTTGAATTATTCATCTACAAAAAATTTAGGAAACTTTTAAAAATTCAACTTAAGATCACATTAACATGATATATCCAAAAAGTAATATTAATTTTTTAAAATACACATCCTAAAATTTATAGATATTATTTTTAATTAAAAGTATAATATATATGGAAATCTATTTTTTAGGTAATTAGATTTTCATGTATTATATATTATTCTTCCAATTTTCTATATATTACTAATTAAAATAGTGTAAATATGTTATTCATATAAAAATATATAATGATTTAAAATAAGTAAATTATAGAAAATTTTCTTAATTAGTCGATTATCTTAACTAGTTGAGACAATATTTAAAGTGATATTTATTTTGTTTATATGTAAATATCTATTAATTTATTTTCAAAATTGTTTGCCTCTATTTTTATAATAAAATTCAACAGATTTCATAAAATGATATATATTCATTTGGTTTGAATCTTTCATGTAGAGAAATACATCATACCTTGTATTTATTTAAGGAGGAGAAACTTGGGTCATTATAGTCAATCAATGTACATAACCCAAATAACATCATCTCCACCTAGAGATCAAGGAAAATCAATAAAAGATACTTCTAGATATCATCCAACTTCCACTTTGGTATATGAAATAGCTCTAGAAAACCACCCATAATGAGATTATTAATCCCCACTATGAAAAATCCTGAAAAAATACATGAATTCAACCACATACCTCTTCATTCTAGAACACCAAAATTGACTCATCAATGAATAATACAACAAGGAATATTGAGGTGTATTAATAGAGGTGAAATATGAGACTTATGAATTAATATATTTCACGTCACTAAAAAATAATGATCTCTCCCTAAAACAACACCCAATGATGATAATTCTATAGTTATCCCTTAGGGGAATCTCTAGATATGATACAATCATGCCAAAACTCCACCTCAAGTTCCCCATTTTGAGACTCCACTACCTACTTCATCAAGGAAGACTACAATATCATCTGATATAAGAAACATGTATAATAGAATTCATTTATATCAAGATTAAAACTTTAATGCTTATCTATAACTCTATACACATCCATATACTCATGAAAACCACCACCATGAGATTTCTTACACATCACATCAACTACCTCATTTCATTTCCCCTAGGTGTATGAGATTTCGAATTTATTATCCTGCAACTACTACATCCACAACCACAGAACCAAATCTAAATCTGGTTGAGGTAAAATATACCTCTATCTTTTATGACCTATGATAAAAAAATATCTAATGAGATAATGATACCAAAATTCATTGGTGGCATATCTATACTAATCTTGAAATAGATACTAAGAGATATTGGAGATCACCAGATTTTTCTTTAAAAAATCACACCCCAAGATGTGATAAAAATATTCAAATAAGTCCTATAACATAAATACTTTATCTAGAAATTAAGGAAAATTATCACTGGTCATCTTTTTCTTTAGGTACTCAAACAACATATGACACCAATCAGTCTATATGAAGGCATGATCCTTATTGATCAATGATTTCAGAGGTCGTAATCTAAGATAAATTAGAAATGAAAATCCTATAATACCAAGGAATCTATGAACCTATGAAACATTTTTCTGAGTTTCATGAGGAAAAAATTCTTTAATATGTTAAAGTTTGTTGATTAAACATTGTTGATACACATCATACCTATGTAAACAAAACCTCTCATATCTAAAACTTACACATGGAGGACATTTTATACAATTGATGTCAGCAAAGAACTTCTGTAAAGGACCTCAAATGATTATTATAGTCCTCTTATGACCTCAAATATATAATGGTGTCATCACTGAACACTACCAAAAATTGATCTATGAATTCAAAGAACAATTAATCCTTTATGCACATGAAAAAGTATAGGAAATATTTTATACCTAATGACATAAATATGAGAATAATGTTACCATTATTACACCAAAATATAGTATTCAAGATACCTAAATCTCTCAACCTCAACAGATGATACCTGGATGATAGTTTTATGCTCATGAAATAATTAACTCCATTTAATTGATTGGACATGTCACTGATTTTAGAGATAGGATAATGGATCTTTATTATCTCAAGGTTCCACCATTGATATTAAATGCATAGAAAAAAAAACTGTAAGAACCCAGTTTTTGGCTATAAAATACTTTGGAATATTCTTGATATTATTCCAGAGCATCTCCCTCAGACGGCGTGCGATTCCGAGCCCTGGAGTGGCCGAAATTAAATTTTCAGTGCGTTCACACTGAACACACCAAACAACTGGGATAACATCTAAATGGTGTTTCAAATAAGAGATCTTAGTGTAAATATGGGTCCGAAATGGGGTGTTTTCCCTAGGAATGACATAAAGCATGTCGGCGCGGGATGTTTGGACCCCTCGCCCGCTACCGGAACGTTAAATGGATAAATTAATTAATTAATTAAACCATTTAATGGTTAAACTCAAGTACCTTTTAAACGGTGTCTTGGATTGGAAAACTGAGGTCACCATTGAGTCCAGAACGTGCCGTTTACCCTAAGTGGGGTGTAAACTTCACGGGCATGGGCAGTCTGTGAAAAATGGCCCCAGGGGCGTTTTCATAATTTGGCGACCTCAGGCGTTCAGTTTTATAACATTCAAACGGAAGCTCAGAATCAAATTCTGAGATCGCCGTTGTGATAAGGAGGTGGTTTTTACCCTAAGGGAGACTTAAGCTCGACCCCATCAAGGGTTTCGAATGCGGGTTAAATTTGGGGGTTTAAGTTAATTAAAATTTTAATTAATTTTCTTATTTAAACCAAACCCACCCCCTTCCTTCTCCATTGGAACCCCCTGGCAGAAGAGCTCACCCAAGGAGACCTCCACCCTCAAGATCCTCTTCTCCTCCTCCCCTCCGGCAAGGTAGCGGTGCGGCAGCGGACCCTCTGTGAAGCTCTGGGCAACGCCCAAGAGGTAGGAGTTGTCGTTTTCGTTTTCTTTTCCCGCACCTACTTTGAGATCGTTTATTTGAATCAAATTTTTTCTATTTTTTCAAAAAATTCCACAATCATTTATTATATGCTATGATATTTCCATCACACTTTTCGCATTTTAAATTCGAGTTCGGAGGAGGACGTAATCGTGCGTCGAAGCTTGCGGGTTTTGTTTTTTTTCGGTGGGCCTTCAGCGGAGGAGGCGGCCAGGGGCTTCGGCCGGGTGCAGCAAGGTGCGGGAGAGCGAGGGTGGCTAGAGGCGTGCAACTCTGGTGGGGTCGCTGGGTGGCAGTGCAAGTGGGCTTCAACGGGGTGCCATCCTGAGGTGGAGGCGGCCGCGTGAGGCGGCGGCTCCAGGCGGCGAGGCCGAGCCGCCGGGGCGCGACGACCACGGGGGCGTGGCGACCACGGGGTCGCGACGCGCAACCCCCACGCAACAAAAAGACCCGCGAGATGCGGGTCTTCATGTGGAAGGCTTGACCGGCCCTCGTGGCCAGTCTGCGCATGGACTGTGAGTCCACAGCCGGCCCACACAGCTAAGCCGCGGGCTGGCCCAGGCCGGGCGGACCGGCCGGTCCAGCCCACGGGGCTTTGCCCCCTCAACTTAGACGCCCGTATTTTCCGCTACGGGTGTCCGTTTTGAGTGAAGTCTACGGCTGTGGGACTATATCAACGCGGGGAACTTTTTGAGATTATCTCAGGAATTTTTAATTCCCGAGACGAGGGGCTCGGTGGTGGGACACGCCTGTAAAGTGGGTTAGCGTTATCCCATGATTTCTTGTTTTGGATGGCACAGACACATCCGACATCCATTTTGAGCGTCGTCAGTGGCTATGCAACCCTAGCATTGCACTGGATTTTTCGAGTCTGGTTTTGGGTGTTGAAACCAGAGTTGAGGCGTGGGCCCCATGGCCCGTCTGTTGAGCTGCGAGCAGCGTTTAGCGACATCCTCTTCGGTCGTCCGTTCGGGGCGTGCAAACATTTATTTTTGTCTGTTTTTCTGAGGGCGATGCAATGGCGCAATCCACCGGCTTTAATTCAGCACGATGGTGTGGGCCCCATGAGGGCCATTTCAAGAGTTGATGGTGATTTCCGGATTTATCAACGGGTGTCCGTTTTGGACAAGTGAATAGTCCATATTGTATACTTTTTCGGGTGGATAGCAATGGTGTGATCTGTTTGTTGTGTTTTGGGACCAAGATGTCAGTCCCACAAAGCACCGCTCGTGTACGGTGCACTGGAATGCATCTTTTTCTCCAGACATCCGTTCCACTCAAGTTAGTAGTCATTTTGACGTGTTTTCCAGAGGGGATCGCAATGGCGCGGTGCGCCCGACTATTTTCGGGGCCAAGGCTCGGGATCATGGGACGCCGTTCGGGCGTAAAGTGGTGTTGGTGACTTTTCCATCAGATATCCATTGGATGCGCGTAAGTAGTCGATCTCACATGTTTTTCTGCGAGGACTACAACAGTGTAATCTATTCAGGCGAGCAAAGCCTCTTACACGATCTTATTAAATGTGGAATATGAAGGTTCTCTGGTGGCGGTTCTTCTACCGTCTTTGTAGCGGACCCTTCGCGTGTGATCGCATGCACTCTTGTGTGAGTGAAGTATATATTTGAATAGATTTAGTTGGTCATGCGTGGGCCGATGAGGTGGCAAGATGGAGTTGTTACGTTACACCTTCGCATTGACGTTGGGTGTCGTGTGCACGATAGCCTTTGGGATGGAACGTGGTATACTCTGGGAGTATACGGGAACACTTGGAGGTCATGTGGTTGTTTGTACCTGAGAATGTTAGTGCATTCGGTTGGGGTTGACTTGGGGCCACATGTCATGTGGGCCCCATTTGCATGTCGTGTTCTGCTTTACGTACTTTTGACCTCTCGCGACGTAGAGGGTTCCTCGGTTCTCATCTGTTGACAAGAAGGGTTGAGTTTTTCCCTGGTTCCATTCTCATTTTTTGACCAGCAGGGTTGAGTTTTCCCCTGGTTCTGTTCTGGTTTTGTCCGACAGAGATGGTTTGGTTCCTCTGTTCTTCAGATGTAAAGGGTTTCAGTGCCGTTCCCCCTTTCACCAGACGGCAGAACCATTTGCGACTACGGGTGTTCATACAGTGTGGGTGTCCCCCCCCTTTCTGGGATGAGTTGACTTGGTCTTCTTCAACAGTGACTCATCAGATTATAGCATGATTGCCCTGAGGGTCCCGGTGAGTTTCTCACATCAATTCGTGTTCCTTGGTAGAGTTCTTGTGGTTTTGGTGTGACCAACACTTTACGCGGGCACCGATCCTCTACCTAGGAGGTTGTTTCCAGTAGGGCTGAGGTTGTTACCAGCAGGGCTGAGGTTGTTTCGAGCAGGGCTCGCCAGTTGTACCATCCAGTAGGGATGTCCAGTGGGTTACCATCTAGCAGGGATGGCCAGTACAACAATGTTCACTGAGCAGTACCATCCAGCCGGGATGGACAGAGCGGTTCCGGGTTTACCTCCAGCGGGGCTGGGCAGTGGTTCCCAATGTCGGGCTTTCCTCCAGATGGGCTGGGAAGTGGTCCCTGATTCCAGGGTTACCTCCAGTAGGGCTAGGAAGTGGTCCCCGATGATGGTTCCGAGCCTCTATCCAGTGGAGTACCCTCTTACGAGACTGGGTATTGGGGCTTGTCGACAACTTTAGCCGGGTCACCCTCCAGTGGATTACCCTGTTATGAGACTGGGCAGTGTGGCACCTATCGACTCTTAATGGGTCTCCCTGTAGTGGGAACCCGTCGATTTCCCAGGACCCTCTAGCGGGGCAGGGCAGGGGGTTGCCTGGCGACTTTGAGGAGACCTCTCGACTGTGGGGAAGTGATGAGTTGTGGTTTGATGTTCCCATAGAACTCTCAAGTACGAGGTGCATTTTCCCCACCAAGAAGCGTCCTTGCGATGCGACCTAAAACCGTGCGGGCGATTCAGTGCCGCCCAAAGCGGATAGTTTCGAGGTGCGGTGATTTGAGCCCCTTGACTTGTAGTTCAGGCCAGACGTGCGGGATACTGGGCATCAATGGTGTTTATTTCTGGGACTGTTGGCTACTCACATTCTTGGGATGAGCTACAGGAAGGAGATCCCCTTACGACCTTGTTCGAGATTCTTGTTGAGCATATGTATATGTATATACCTTCTTCTAGTACCCAATTCTTGGGTTTGGTTACTCTCCTTCCAGGAGAGGCGAAGACGCGCGGTGAATGCCATGTGATTTTTGTGTCTATCTTCTCATGGTTGGATGAGTATACTCTCCTGCTATAGGTAGCGAAGACTCGACGGGAAGTTCATCTTCTCACCATTTCTAGCTCCTTGTGTCTGGATGAGTCTACCTTCTTTCCTCTTGTTGGGTTGAGATGGACTCTCTCTACTGTTACTCTATTGTACTCATTGTTGTACTCCATTAATTTTCCCTGTTCGATCTACTTCTCACCCTTCGGTACCTCCTTTGTGGCTCCCTCGAGCCTTCGGGGTATCCTACTGAGTAATTTTATAATCACCCCATCTTGGGCTTTGCCTGCTCTTGGTGTGCCCTTGCAGACGATGGACAGGTTGGTCGTGACTACAGTGGAGCTTAGGAGTTCGGGAGCTTGGACCACGTACGATGGTCGTAGTCGAGTTCTAGGTGTGGGACCCTTCCCGCTGTTTTTATTTTATTTACCTGTTGCCGGGTTGTGCAACTTTTCTGGTTGGGCGCATGTTTTCCCCCTTTTCTTTTCAGTATACCTTCAATTTTTACTTTTTACTGTTATAGGTCGATGCACTTTTGTGGTTTATATATCATAGTTTCCCTTTACTTTACTTGTCTTTTATTTTTACTCTCCTTGTCTTTTCTTCTACTCTGCACTTTTGCATTGAGTCTGCTGTGTGTGTGTGTCTACAGGTACTCAAGAAAAGGCCACCCTGAGTTGTCTAGACTTCGGTGCTTGTCGCCAGCCTCTGGCCTATGGAGGCCGGCTTGGGGTAGTTTCAGCTCAAGCCCGGGTCGGGTCGGGTCGTGACAAAGTGGTATCAGAGGTGGTTCATTCCTTGGGACGTTGTGCGGACATCCCTAAAAAGGAATTGTTTGGGATTTAGGGTAACAGTGTTAACGTGTCTCGAGAGCGGCTCTCAGGCCAAGGATTCTAGTGGTAGTGCGGTGGCCGACGTATCCATTCACTAGGACCCTGATAACCCATTTGTCAACTCGGCATGCTGAGACACTCGTTGTTGGGAAAATTGGTTGGTGCATCACATATGATTGAGTCTTTGGCTGTCCTTCTTGAGTCAGCTCCCCATTGTTGTTACTGTTATATACATATATGCTCATCTGACCGCGACACTCCTTGATAATATTCAAGATGTCTCTGTGAAGACATCCAGATAGGATACGAGCTTTGTTTCGTGACGACAACCCTGTGAGCTACGAGGCCACAGTCCAAGACCCATCATGTGAGCCCCTTACTCTAGGTGGAATGGTAGCAACACCCCCACCTTTTGAGCAGCAGATAGCTCCAGCAGAGCAGACTGAGCTTGAGCGCGCTCCGCGAGTTCCAGTGGCAGAGACCGCTGAGGTTCACTGATGAGCTAGACCCTCATGCAACAGAGGTTTGTCTAGAGACAGTGGTTCACCTTTTCAGGCTTGTGCAGACGCCGACAGATCAGAGAGTGGCTTTGGTAGCCGACCTTTTTCGTGGAGCAGCTTGGCGTTGTTGGAGTCCGGTAACTCAGTTTCTTGACAAGTAATTGCTTTCGTGGGGTGAGTTTCAGTTGTTGTTTCGTGAGGAGTTTTTCCCCTCCTCCTTGCACTCCATTTGGATTCAGGAGCTCCTTCAGTTTCAGCAGGGAGGGATGACGGTGGCCGAGTACGTGGCTAGTTTTGCAGACCGGGCATGCTTTTACCCGGACTTGGTCCATGACAACAACATACGAGCGTGGAAGTTTTAGCAGGGTCTTCGCCGAGAGATTTGTGCTGTCATAGTACCCTTTTGAATTTCCACATATGCTGAGGGTGCTAGAGCAGGCGCTGGTGACAGAGAGCTTCCTGTCACGTTCTAGGGTTGGTGGTGGCAGCAGGCACGTTGGAGCCGAGACGTCTATCGCACCTAGCGGGCATCAGCAAGCAGGACCTCAACGTAGGTGGGTTCCTGATAACCAGACTCAGGGGCGTGGTCGTACACCATAGTGGTGCTGGAGGGCACCAGTAGAGCCTAGAGGGAGTCAGTGCTATGCTTGTGGCGGGCGAGGTCACTTGGCACGGTACTGCCCGACTAGACATGCAGAGAGCTTCGGGCAGGAAGCATGTGCACCACCACGATGGAGGCAGCACCATGATCGGAGTAGTACCCAGAGAGGTGGTGCTAGCAGAGGAGAAGGAGGAGCTGGAAGTGGAGGATGACCTTACGAGGTCTTCCGATCACCAATAGGCGGTCCATGTCAGGCTCCAGGAGATGAAAGTTGGGACCGCAGACAGTCGTGAAATTTGGATGTCTATGATCCTGTAGAGCATGAGGTGATAAGTGGTACACTCTACAAGTCTTCTACTTTTGGAAGTAGAATTGTTAGACTCTGTGTGTGAAATGATTTTCTCCCTGCTCCTTGTTTGAGTTGTCACCAGGGTGGCGTGGGGCGTCGGTGTAACTCTGTGTTGGTAAGGTAAAAGGCGTAGAACCTTTCCCTTTAGTCGATGGCATCGAATCCTTCACTTATGATCATGTAAGAGAGTCTTGGTCGTGGTATATCGACTGTGGAATCTTGCGTAATCGGATATACTTGGGTGTTCCACCATATGGATATTCTAAAGGCGGGAATCACCCGACATTGATCCAGGTGCGGGCGGTGATTCCAGTAGCGACGTGTGACATAAGGGTTCGGTCAGGGATTTGAGCTACCCCCAAGAGCCTTCGGGCCATTTGAGAGCGTGCAAAGGGATGATGAAGTTCTCTACTGCCTTTCCCAAACCCCAAAGGCTGGTTTGGGTGCATAGCGTCTCCTACGTGGCTCACCTGAGGAGATGTGTGCGTTCTCCTATGCACATCATCGGTGAGTGCAGACCTCGCGTGAACAGATCAAATCCATTGGTCTGTGTGCGGTGGCGCAGAACTGTGCAAGAGTTCTTCTGGGTACAGAAGAGCCAGGTGCGGGCTTAGTACCCTGAGTTGTTCCCTGGTTTTGATTTTCAGGGATGAAAATCTTGAAGGAGGGAATGATTTAATAACCC
This sequence comes from Viscum album, assembly GCA_963277665.1. Classification (NCBI taxonomy): domain Eukaryota; kingdom Viridiplantae; phylum Streptophyta; class Magnoliopsida; order Santalales; family Viscaceae; genus Viscum; species Viscum album. The sequence goes on along the minus strand of OY728156.1, from coordinate 1,222,701,421 downwards.
AGTATTTGGCTATAAAAGACTTTCTAATATTCTTCATATTATTCCAGAGCAACGCCCTCAGACGTCGTGCGATTTCGGGCCCTGGAGTGGCCGAAAATAAATTTTCAGTGCATTCACACGAAATACGCCAAATAAATGGGATAACTCCTAAACGGTGTTTCATATCAGATATCTGAGTGTACGAATGAGTCCGAAATGAGGTTTTTACCCTCAGAACAACATAAAGCATGTCGGCGCCGAATGTTTGGACCCCTCTCCCGCTATCAGAACGTTAAATAGATGAATTAATTTAATAATTTATTTATTTAATGGTTAAAATGAAGTTCCTTTTAAATGGTATCTTGGATTGGAAAACCGAGGAAACCTTTGAGTCCGAAACATGCCATTTACCCAAGGAGGGGTGTAATCTTTGCGGGCGTGGGCCGTCTGTGAAAAATGGCCCTAGGGGAGTTTTCATAATTTGGCGACCTCGGGCGTTCAATTTTATAACATTCAAATGGAATCTTGGAATCAAATTCTGAGACGTCCATTTTGCTCGGGAGGTGGTGTTTACCCTAGGAGAGACTTAACCTCGACCCTGTCAAGGGTTTCGAGTGCCAGTTAAATTTGGGGGTTTAGGTTAATTAAAATTTTAATTAATTTTCTTATTTAAACCAAACCCATCCCCTTCCTTCTCCTTTGGCACCCCCTGGTGGAAGCTCTCACCCAAGGAGACCTCTACCATCATGCTCCTCCTCTCCTTCTCCCATCCAGAAAGGCAGAAGCGCGGATGTAGACCCTCTGTGAAGCTCCAGGCAACGCCCAAGAGGTAGGAGTTGTCGTTTTCATTTTCTTTTCCCAAACCTAATTTGAGCTCGTTTATTTGCATAAAATTGTTGCTATTTTTTTGAACAAATACCATAATCGTGTAGTATATTTTATTATAATCCCATCAAACTTTTAGGATTTGAAATATGAGTTTGGAAGATGATGCAATTGTGCGTCGAAGTTTGCGGGTTTTGTTTTTTTTTCCAGTGGGCCTTCAGCGGAGGAGGCGGCCAGGGGCGTCGGCCGGGAACATCAAGGCACGAGTGAGTGAGGGCGGCCGGGGGCATGCAGCTCCGGTGGGGTCGTTGGGAGGTGGAATGAGTGGGCCTCATTGGGGCGTCGGCGCGAGGCGGAGCCGGCCGCGTGAGGCGGCGGCTCCAGGCAGGTGGCGAATACGGGGTCGCGGCGCGCGACCCCCACGCAGAGACATGACCTGCGAGACATGGGACTTCACATGACGGGCGCGACCGGCCCTCGTGGCCGGTATGCACATGGACCGCGAGTCCACGGCCGCCCCGCATGGCTAAGAAGCTAGCTGTCCCTGGCCGGGCGGACCGACCGGTCGAGGCCGGTCCAGCCCAAGGGGCTTTGCCCCCTCGACGTAGACACCCGTATTATCCGCTACGGGCATCCGTTTTGAGTTCCGTCTATGGATGTGGGACTGTATCGAAGAGGGAAACATTTTGACATGGTATCAGGAATTTTTAATTCCCGATATGAGGGGCTCGGTGGCACGAAACTTTCGTAAAGTGGGTTGGCATTGTCCCGAGTGTTCTTGTTTTGGACGGCACAGACGAATCTGATGTCTGTTTTGAGCGCTGTCAGTGGCGTTGCGACCCTGGCGTTGCACTGGAGTTTTCCAGTGTGGTTTCGGGCATTAAAACCGGAGTTGATGCGTGGGCCCCACGGGATGTCTATTGAGATGCGATCAGCTTTTAGCGACTTCATTTTCGGTCATCCGTTCGGGGCGTGTGAGATCAGTCATTTTTGGGTGTTTTTCTGAGGATGATGCAATGGTGCAATCTGCCCACTTTAATTCAGCCTGATGGTGTGGGCCCCGCAAGGGTCGTTTTGGCAGTTGATGGCGATTTCTGGTTTTATCAGTGGGTGTCCATTTTGGAAAACTGAATATTCCATCTTGTATACGTTTTCGAGAAGATCTCAACGGTGTGATCCGTTCGTTGTGTTTTGGGACCGGGATACGGGTCCCACGAAGCACCGCTCGTGTGCAGTGCGCCAGAATGCATCTTTTTCTCCGAAAATATATTCCACACAAGTGATTATTCCTTTTGACATGTTTTTCTTGAGGGGATCGCAATGGTGCGGTGCACCCGACTGTTTTCGAGGCCGAGGCTCGGGATCACGGGATGTCGTTCGGGCATAAAGCGGTGCTGGCGACTTTTCCGTCAGATATCCGTTGGAGGCGAGTAATTAGTCGATCTCGCATGTTTTTCCGTGAGGATTAAAATGGTGTAATATGTTCAGGTGAGAAGAGCCTCTTACGTGATCTTATAAAATTTTGAATATGAAGGTGCTCTGGTGGTGGTTCTTCTACCGTGTTTGTAGCGCACCCTTGCCATGTGATTGCGTGCACTCCTGTGTGAGTGAAGTATATGTTTGAAGAGATGTAGTTGGTCATTCTTGGGATAGTGAGGTGGAAAGTTGGAGTTGTTATGTTACGCCTTCGCATTGACGTTGGGTGTCAGGTGCACGATAACCTTTGGGCTGGAACGTGGTATACTCTAGGAGTATACGAGAACTCTTAGAGGTAAATTTGGTTGTTTGTACCTATGAATGTTTGTGCGTTAGGTTGGGGTAGACTTGGGGCCACATGTCTTGTGGGCCCCATGTGAATATTGTGTTGTTCTTTACGTACTTTTGACCTCTCACGACGTAGAGGGTTCCTCGGTTCTCGTCTGTTGACAAGAAGGGTTGAGTTTTCAACTGGTTCCGTTCTTGTTTGTTGACCAATAGAATTGAGTTTTCCCCTGGTTCTGTTCTGGTTTTGGCCAGCAGAGATGGTTTGGTTCCTCTGTTCTTGAGCTATATGGGGTTTCAGTGATGTGCCCCCTTTCACCGAAATGCGACACCGTTTGCGACTACGGGTGTTCGTACAGTGTGGGTGTTCCCCCCCCCCCTTTCTGGGATGCTTTGACTCAGTCCGCTTCGACAGTGACTCAATGGATTGGAGCGTGATCTCCCTAAGGGGCCCAAGGAGATTCTCCCATCACTTCGTGTTCCCTGGTAGAGTTCTGGTGGTTTTGGTGTGACCAACAATTTACGCGGGCACTGATCCACTACCCAGGAGGTTGTTTCCAACAGGGCTGAGGTTGTTACCAGCATGGCTGAGGTTGTTTCAAGTAGGGCGCGCCAGTTTCACCATCCAGAAGGGATGGCCAGTGGGTTACCATCTAGTAGGGATGGACAGTACAGTAGTGTTCACCGAGAAGTACCATCCAACCGGAATGGGAAGAGCAGCTCCGGGTTTACCTCCAGCAGGGCTGGGCAGTGGTACCCGATGCCGGGCTTACCTCCAACAGGGCTGGGAAGTGGTCCCCAATGCTGGATTTACCTCCAGCAGGGCTGGGAAGTTGTCCCCGATGATGGTTCCGATCCTCCCTCCAGTGGATTACCCTTTTACGGGACTGGGCATTGGGACTCATCGATGACTTTATCAGGGTCACCCTCCAGTGGATTACTATGTTACGAGACTGGGCAATGTGGCACACATTGACTCTTACCGGGTCTCCTGATAGTGGAAACCCGTCGACTTCCAGGGACCCTCCAGCGGGGCTGGGCAGGGGGTCGCCTGCCGACATTGAGGAGACCTCTTGACTGTGAGGTTCTTACGAGATGTTTTTTGATGTCCCCCTAGAACTCTCATGTACGAGGAGCGTTTTCCCCATCGAGACGCATCTTTGCGATGCGACCTAAAACCGTACGGGAGAGTCAGTGCCTCCCAAAGCAGATAGTTTTTGAGGTGTGGTGATTTGAGCCCCTTGACTTGTAGTTCGGGGCAGACATGCGGGATGCTAGGCATCGATGGTGTTTATTTCTGGGACTGTTGGATACTCACTTTCTTGGGCTGAGCTACGGGAGGGAGATCCCCTTACGACCTTGTTCGGGCTTCTTGTTGAGAATATTTATATGTATATACCTTGTTATAGTACCCACTTCTTGGGTTTGGTTACTCTCCTTAAAGGAGAGGCGAAGATGCGTGAGGTATTCCATGTGCTTTCCGTGTCTAGCTTCTCATGGTTGGACGAGTCTGCTCTCCTGATATAGGTAGAAAATACTTGATGGGATGTTCATCTTATCACCATTTCCAGCTCATTGTGTCTGGACGATTCTACCTTCTTTCCTCTTGTTGGGTTGAGCTGTTCTCTCTCTACTGTTACGCTACTGCAATCTTTGTTGTACTCATTTACTTTTCCCTCTTCGATCTATTGCTCACCCTTCGGTACCTCCTTTGTTTCTCCCTCGAGCCTTCGGGGTATACTACTGAGTATTTTTATACTTACCCCTGCTTGGGATTTGCCCGCACTTGGTGTGCCCTTGCAGACAACAGAGAAGTTGGTCATGACTACAGTTGAGCTTAGGAGTTCGGGAGCTTGGACCGCGTATGGAGGTCTTAGTCAGGTTCTAGGTGTGGGACCCTTCTAGATGTTTTTCTTTTGTTTACCTATTTCCGGGTTGTGGCACGTTTTCTGGTTGGGCTCATGTTTTTTCCCTTTTTTCACTATACCTTCATCTTTTATTTTGTACTGTTAGAGGTCTATTCACTTTTTTGGTTTATATATCGTAGTTTCCCTTTACTTTACTTGTGGTTTCTTTTTACTCTGCTTGTCTTTTCTTTTACTCTGCACTTCTGCATTAAGTGGGATTTGTGTGTGTGTACAGGTACTTAGGCAAAGGCCTCCCCGAGTTTTCTTTCTTTCGGCGCTTGTCGCCTGCCCCTGGCCTATGGAGGTGGGCTTGGGGTAGTTTCCAATCGAGCCCGGGTCGGGTCGGGTCGTGACAACTACAATAAACCTTATTTAAAAATTATACTAAAGATCCCCAAAGAGACACTATGAAAGATAAAATACATCTATTTTAAAACATACATTTTAATATTTAGCTCTCACAACTCATATGGTGTCATATGACAAGGATCCTCCAAAAACTAAGTGACACTTGGTTATAACTCTATACAAAACACAATATGTCATAGAGGGGGAAATATCAAAACCAATTTTAAGAATTACTTATGGAACGCTTTAGATATTATAGGGAATAATTTTTCTTCAAATTATACTAAAAAAAACACATACTCTACTAGATGAGAGGAAGGTGTAATGTCCTAGATTTTATATATCTTTTTTTTATAAATTGTATGATAATATTTCAAAACCACATGATTTTATGATGTACGATTCCGAGGCTTGGTGATCCCAGAATGGTATTTTGAACTTTTTTTAGTTTGTTTAAGTAATCATGTGAGCGGGTTTTTCTATATTTTGAACCATTGCTCAGATAAAAAATCTAAGGGCACCGTTGAACTCAGAATGATATAATTTTCTTAGAAAGAACACAACTTCAACTTACAAGGGTTGGACGAAAAGTTATTTTTTTAGACTTTTCTAAAAATAAAAAAATAACATAAAAAGTTATTTTATTTATTTTCTCACCATTGAGTGGAAAACGATGGTGCTATAGTGCAATAATGAGGCGCATTACAGAAAGCTATTTAATAACCCATTTTTGTGTAGAAAAATAGATATGTTATTTCATGAATGAAATAGTACAATGACACGACATCGCATTGTAATAGAAATGATGCAATGTTATTTATTTTAATAACACATTTAGGAAATCAATTGGTAGAATTTATTCTGACGAACCTACATTGAAATTCCTCCCCTTAGATGAATGATGAAGGCTGGAGGATCATTAATGGTATCGATGTATAATGGTACCAAGAAGCGATGAATTCTAACAGAGCTTGAACCCTCAATGAAAAAGATCTTCAGAAATAAACATAAATCAAGGTATGGGTTTATTTGTTTTAAATTTTCCCCATTCTTCATTTTAAATGAATAATGCAGATCAACCCACGAAAAGGTTGAACAAAGGATCTTGAATTTCTGTAGGAGGGTGTTCTTATTGGGTTTATACCAAAGGATTGAATTATTGTTAATAGAATTTTATTCCCGGAATCTCCCCCTGTTTTAAATATCTAACGTGGAGGACACATGCCGACACGATCAAGCCCCGAGTCCCTCTGCTTGTGTGATCTTCGGGACTGAATTTTCAAGTGGGCGGAAAGGTGAATTTGAGGTCATCGCATAGAATATGTCATCCCCCAAAGGTTTTAGACTCAAGAAGCCCAAGAAAAAGACCACTGGTGCGGACCTGGTGGTCTGTGGAATTCTGCACCGGTGCTGGTGACTAGAATGCCAGAGAAGACCACCATGGCTGGCTTGGGCCACAACATAGCGGGAGAAGATACCGGCCATAGTGCCGCCAGCTGGAAGTAGTAAAAGCTGCACCATGCGACATAGTAGGTGGTGGGCCTGGGTCATTTGACTATGACCAGTGGGAGGGGGCCCCGTAGACAACCCTTAGGGCAGGGGTGCCAGATGCAGATTCCATCCACGTCCCAACCAGGCAGACCGGGCAGGGCGTGGCCCGATCCCGACCCAACAAGCCAGACCCACGGCCAAACGGATCAGACCTAGGCCGGGTCAGGTTGGGTTGGTGGAACCCAGGCCGGGTCGCATTGGGTTGGAACGGGCCCAAACCCCACCGACACCATTTCTTAAAAACGCCTATATCATTCAAACCGGGCCTCCAATTGAGGGTATGTTTGCAGTGCTAGGACCCTCGTGATGAAAAGTATCATTTGGCGTACTATAAGGAGAGCTTCATAGATGTTGAAATTTGAAGAATAGATTGGGGAGTGGATCTCATGAGATCAAGAGTGATACATGCGGAAACCCTGTAGTCAGTTGAGACCTAAAGACTGGTGACAGGAGACCCTGTGTGGATCAAATACTATGGCCTTGTGGGAAGTTGCATCTGTGTGACCCGATAGGCCCACGGTGGGGAGTGGCGTCTGTGTGACCTAATAGAGCCACGATACATGACAGGAGGAGTACCTCAGTATAGCCATAGGTGGGTAGCAAATTTTGTGTGACCCGACATGCCCACTGTGGGGAGCATCTTCTCTGTGACCTAGCATACCCACGTCACTCATCATGGATGAGTACCATAACAGTACCAAGGTTAGTGGGATGAAAATTTTGTGTTACCCAACATGCCCACTGTACTCATTGATGAGTTTTTATCCTAAAACCCATGGTTTTTGATTATATGACTAATGGTCCAACTTTACTACTCTAGAATATACATGGTTTGAACTATCATGCTTCATGATCATGCTAGGTGATCATGATTTTTGGTTTGTTTTTGGATTGATTTTTTGTCTTTACTTTGATGTTTTTTCCCAACTAAATATATTGTTACTCACCCCTAAACAGGATTCTCCCTCAAGTGTTTTGTATGGTGCAGATGATCGCCACCTTGATAGAGGGCTTGGTGGCCCAGGACCCAGTGGTTCCTAGTGAGACCAGGTAGGTGGGGCGTACTTCTTGGGCTTCTAGCTATTAATCTGTTATTGTCTATCATGTGGGGTTTTCCATGGATATATATCCATAGCTTCCTTTTTTACGTATCCATTTTCCATTTAGTCTTTTGTTTGGTTTTCTATTCTACCCCATTTGAATTTCCATTCTACTAATTCTCAATGATTGTTAGTGGAATGCATGTTTAATTTTCTAGATTTGGGACATGGTTGTGTATGCATGAATACATGTACTCAGGAAAATGACTCCCACTTGTAGGTTGATGTATTCAGTGTTAGTCGCCAACCCCTGGACTTTGGGAGGCGGACTTGGTGTATGTAACGACATGGGCCCCGGGGGGCTGGTCGTGAAAGAAGCATGCTCCAGAAATATATAATCTATTCAATGTTATTGATTTACAATGTAATCTACACAATCACATTAAAAATAAAGTAAAATAATCTTCCTTCAAATTAAATAAATAATATAATTCACCGAATATAAAAAATCTATTTTATGGGTAACATAATATATATAAATATATGAAAATAAAAAATCCCCCAGTGACTATTACTACCACATCATCAGTTTATAATCCAAACACACCTAGAATAAGCTAGTCTAACATCCAATAGGTGTGGTCAACACTAAGGGACCAATAATTCTCTCTACCATAATTCCTAGTCATGAAACCTATGTAGGTGTAACAAATTATTTTGATACATCTAAATTAAACAATGTATAAACAATGATAAAAGTTAAAACAATGGTACCTTTGATGATATCTAGTTTTCTTTGTGTTGGAAACTACTTGGGATGAAACTAACCATTCCTTGACCCTCTGACTTACTGGCTGAGATAACGAACTCATACACGTCCATACTTATCCTAATTTCCCTAAGGAGAAGGAGCATCATAGGGGTTTCTTCTACTGACTCTATCTTCTAAATGGGTACCAAAATATTTTTGACATCCCCTATATTGATAAGTCCTTGGTTGAATTTTTTATTTTTTACACATGGAGAACTTTCCAGCAACCCCCCACTAACACTATTAAAAATACTACCATTAATAATGATAGTAAAAGGGCTTTATCAGCACTGTAGAAGTGCAGAAAATGTGTGTGATTTTAAAGAGTACACTTTAAAATTTCCTGTAAAAAGTTCTGAAAAAAGATAAATTTAATAGTGATAAAAAATAATGATAAGGGTGGACTATATTAGTAATGATTAAGGGGGACTTTATCAATGATTCTTGGTAATGTTTAATGCCACATTTATTAGTATTTAGCAATGTTAAATGATCCCTTTATTAGTGATAAAAAAGAGCTTATAATTGCCTCAATTATAAAGGGGGATATTTCTTTTCTATCCACTTCCTACCCCACCTTTTATCAGCACTGCCCCCTTTATAGGTGATTATCACCCACTCATGGATCAAATGTTATCTCCATTAGATGTCTACGTTATGTTTTCAAATTATTTTAGATATTTTATTATTATTTTTGTTTTTTATCATAAAAATGTTATTAAATGACTATTACTCAACAATATCTAGTAAATTATTAATTTATTTATTTTGATTATTTTATAATCCCTTTTTGTAAATATCTTATATATTTAGTGTAAATACATATTTAATATTATTTAAAACATATTTAAAATATATATTATATTTATTTCATTATATATATATTAATATATTTGTGTATTATTTTTAATGAAATATTTTTTTATGAAATATACCCTTTATCTGAGCTTTTTTACTACCACTTATATAAGGCCCCCTTTTCAACTATTTTTAATATTTATAATATAGTGTATGTATTTATCATTATATTTTTTACATGCGATATTAAATGGACCCCTTTAATAACACTAAAAAGAGGTGTTATAGACACCCTTTAACAACACTTTTTATATTGGAGATAAAGGGGATCTTTAAGAGAGATTTAAACTTATACTATTGAAGCCCAACACTAGATAACATACTTTTGTAGTAGTGTAACCACAAATAATGGTTGGATGCTAGAACTATTGAGAGAAAAAAGAAAAAAAAGAAAAAAACACTATTCTACAACTTCAAGTTAAATCATAATAGTTTCAATATCTAGAGACGTGTGAAAAATAATCCTAACATAGGCTTTCGACAAGTTGAAAGATCAACTTCCAAGGGGAAAAAGAACCCCAATCTACATCCTTACTCCTTAAGAACTTTTGATGACACCCCACTCATGATGATCCAGTCTTTATAAGCATCTTTCTCTATAATTTATTCCTTTTCTAGATTCTTAAGATACACGTGCAAAGTTAATTGGGGGGCTTGATGATTGATTTCTGGATACAACACCATCTGAAAATGACACCCCATAAAATCCTCATTTGGGAGAAGATATAGAGAATTATGAATAATATTCTTAATATAGAATCCCTACCCACACACACTCAATATACCCTATAAAAGAGAGAGGAACTCTTATTTCATAGATAATATCAATGTTAAAGTGAGAAAATCTTCCTAAAATATATTTCAAAAATTACCTCATGATACTTTAGAAACTTAATGATCACTGTGAAACAATATCTGCCACTTAAAAGGAAGACCCCTAGAACAATTGACAGATAACAAGATCCAACACTCTATCAATTCTAAAATCAAACCAAATTAAATATTTAGATCATTTAGGTACCAATATACCTCTTTATAAGAGAAAAACTCTACATATTTTATAAATATTTGATATTGAAATGCATATAACCCCTTACTCCAAGAATCATCTTCCTCAATTTTAACACCATTGAGTCCAACTAAAGTATCTTAGTGGAATTATATAATTTGGAACTCATGAGGGTAAATCAAAATAAATATTAATATAATATATAACATATAAAATTCATAGACTTAAAAATAGTATTCATTTAATATCATTTAATTGTGTCTATTTTAGTTCCCTAGTATTTTTAAAAATCATGTATATGTATAATAAATCACGATGCATGTAATTCCCCTAGGTCATTATCCAATAAATTGTATCATCTTACATCTTATCTTTAGAATTATTATAGACCTGTATTTGGATAATTGGGGATGGTAAATGACTATTTTATAGTTGGCCACCCTTGTATACATCAAAATTAAGATGGAATAATACAAATTACCTACAAAAACCTTACAGTCCTCACCCGTGCCTAACTAAAAACTCAATCATATCTCTCAACCATTTCTCTTATACCACTATTTCATAAATCACCCCCACTAGAACGCCTCATGAGCGTCTAGTAAAAAGTGGGCGACCCCCAAATCTGTGATTCAATAATCAATGATTTGGAGATAAGTATCGATGGTATAAAACAAACACATGTGAGACTTTACCCTCATGAACCTATGACCATAAGAAAAAACTTCTAATTAACTCCATAAAAAAATATGAAATAAAAAAATTCTGAAATTCAAGGAATGTGATGCATAAATATAATGCTCTAAAAATAAAATATGAGGATGAAATTCTAATGATTTCAACCGTATGAATGCTAATGGTGATCATGAGATAGTATGATCCAACCCTATCACTAACTCCCTCCTACAGATCTGTAAAAATAGAATATATGTATATATATAGGGGTGAGTATACCAGTACACTAAATAGGATCATCCTAAACACATATCATGTAAATATGGAATAATACTAAAACCATTGTAAAAAATCATCCTAACTAACTCATCACCCATATCAGGTCTACCACCACTCATCCCTACCAAGGGTCACTCACTTAATAAAGTACACAAATATAGTAAAATAATATAATATATATATATATATATTTGTATGTACACATATATAACCATATAGTAACTTGGAAACACTTCCCCATTGAATAAGTTACACTGATACCTCAACAACTTATGTCCTTATAATACCACCCTTCCATTACAACATATCAACACAACCATATTCCATATCACTGCCGAAACCACGTAACCACAACCATAAACCACATACCACAAACACAAAATATCATATCAATAATATCATTAAATCCTTTATATATTATGGTACATGATCATGAAGGGAATAAACCTATTTCTCTCATCCTTCCATAAAATCCACCAATAGGTATCCCCATCAAAACTATAAAACTAAATATCCAATACAAATTGTATGTTTTTGTGTACAATAACCTTGAGCCATTATATTTCAAATATATATATTTCATAATCATGAGCCATAAAATCCAACAATAAATCTTTATGAGAGATAAAATAAGAGGGAGAAGTCACACATTTGTATAACCACAACCTTATTAGTTAGGGAATGTACTCACAACCCATGACCTCATATGTTCATTAGTAATGTTAATCAAATTTAGTGATAATGAAAAATAAATTATATAAAATAAAAAGGATGTGTACCTAATCACACAAGGCCAACATAAGGGCTAGCATGAAAATCATTTTCATTTATTACTAAGATCTATTATAGTCAATTATCACTAGTGCTACACATTAAAAAATATTTCATCAACTAATGATAATAGTAATTAACCCCACAACCACTATATAAGCCCAATAAATTATTTACAACTTCCCATTATTTCTCATCATTACCAAATTCAAGGATTTTAATTTTCTAGCCATATTACATTCATTGAGTCACAATCAGTTTATCCATCAACATTTTATATCAACCATCAAATTTTATATTTCATTAACCATCCACTACATACAATATTCATCCATTTTTTTTAAATCTTTAACAATTTCATTTATTCCATTCATATTATATATCACCAATAAATCTGAAAAAACCACACCAACATCTCTTCATAACAACATCAACTAATACACCATTCTATGCCAACCATTACCACATCATATACATAACACTTCACCATTACAATTTCAACCAAAATGATCAACTATATCGAAACCATGCCTCCAGAATAAAGGAATTGATAATAATATTATATAAATGTAATCAAAATACATAAATAAGAAACATTAAACATACCATTTCATTATTCTTTCATGTTAGTTAAATACTTTATTCTCAATAAAGAACATTTTTAATTATCAATTTCCATGCCTCTAATTTCTTTAACATCTTTAAGTGATTATCCAATTATGTTGGTGATAAGGCGTATCGAAAAATAAAATAAATAAGGGGAAAAAATTAATCTCAACACAATAAAGAATCACAATAGTAATAAAATGTAAATCATATAAATCATATAAATCATACAAGAATCACATATTCCATTTAACTTTATTTAATCTGGTTGATTATCATTATTAGGTAAAATGTTACTATCTATAATAATTTTAATTAAATATTTACAAATAAAAAAATTAGAGATAACATTAATACCCTATCTATATTAATGATTAAATTAAGACAACATTGATAATATAAAGAAATTTATTATAATACAACACTAAACTCAAAGTGTTCCACCAAAATACCCATGATTGAATATTCGCCATCTAAATAATGACCGCAGATTGAAAATATAAATCCAAAACCACTATCATATCCTTATAAACATGGAATATATAAGAAGGGGATATATGAAAAGAGGATTAGAAATCACCTTAGATTATGAGGGATTGGTAACCTGAAATCGAGGGCTAAAACCAAGCGTGTGATAGATAAGGGAACCCAAAACCAAGCCAAAGGAAACCCAGGGTTAGAAATAGGTTTTTGGAACTGAAGGGAATTTAAGAAAGAATACGAATTTTTATTAAGAAATAAGAAACATTAGATCATGGCCTGATAATTATTGTCATGCTATAATGGTGGAATGATCTGATAATCGTGGTGCGATCACCCTAATTATTATTGGTTCAAAACCTTTTAAATGTGTATAAACAATTATGTTCATGGTTCACCAGTGATCACTATAGAATAGTTCTTTAATATATAATGATCATGGTGTAAATTATTATTATCCCTTATTGAACATGATAACCAACAGATAGAAGCCATGACTTAGCACCCATTTACAAGGAGAAAATTACCCACATAAGATTAAAAAATAACTTCTCATAGACTATCTACACTGAAAAGAGAATTATCATGGTGAAAAAAATAAATCCCAACCAACCATAGGCACACAAAATTTTATAGCTCAATATCCTTACTGTAACACATTCCCTCACAGTTCAATTTTAATATCCACAACATAACACCACATGCCACATCAAATCCACCTCTTTAATTAAACAATCATGATGTAATGAAATTGTTGGAGGCATGATATGGTATTCAAACAATTTTTTTTGATTAATGTTTACTCCCCCACTAATACTTTCTATCACACTTCCCTATAACTCTCATGGGACATCAAGACCTATCCTATCCAATTATATTTTTATTTTATTTCATGATAGTTACTATTTTAATAGGTTGATTTAGAACCCTTAACATGAACCAAAAGGTCTAGATGAACAAATGCCTTTAAATTACATTGGCCAAAAGGTCGGTTGAATAATCCCTAAACTACAACAACTCCTCCTATATGCCAGCAATGCATCCTTAATAGCTCATCATCTTTGAAACCCCACCATTTATTATATTGACTTTTGGGTGCACTTTATAGTAACTATATACAGATAGTGATTATTCTAACCACTTATACACCCTCAAGGGACTCCAAACTTCTAGATTCATCTTAAGGGCACTACTCACACTCCAATTGAGTTGCATCATGTCCTTGAGGACCTATGATGTAAAGCCTTATACTGGCTCAATCATCCATTTGTCTGAATTACCACATTTTTTATCCAAAATCCCATTTGGGATGGAGATGACTATTATTATAGTTTCACTCTACATTACCCACTTTAATAAACACACTAATATAGTTTCAAAACAATGCTATAGCCTTATGAAAATTCACTCCCAACAAGTTTGGAAATAATATCTAATGCAAGATTATGTGTTGAATTTTATACTCAGGTAAGCTTGCAACTACACTTAAAAACCACAAAGTAGAGGATTGAGAAAAATTGATGCCTCTATAGTAGGATTTTTACTAGTTTAAAGTACACTTATTTACTTTACCATGAAATTCAATTCAACTATTTCTTGAATGATACAATGGATATTGTTTTTTATCAAAATTTATTAGGGGAATTCAATTAAACATCGTCAATTATATTAATATTTTATTTTTATTAATCATATACATGTTGTTCTAATATGTGGTTTTTGTTGTCATATTGAACACATATTTTTTATTTATGATGTTTTTAAAATTAATATCTTATTATTTATGAAGCTAATTGAAGTTTATATTTTTTTGTATTTTATTCAAATTAATTATAAATTTCTAGATATGATATTAAATATGATATTTATTATTTTATCAACTTAGATATTACTTAAATAATTTTATATTATACAAAATTAGCTTGTTTGTATGACCATTTCTATATATTATTTATTTATTTTGGTATTGATAAAATTTTAGATATTTATGATTAATAATTTTCCCTTATGTTCACAAGTCGTGGGTGGTATTTTTTTAAATCAAATACTAGAAGATATGGAATATTTTTTATTTCATACTATGTATTTTTTAATATGTACTTATCATTAGTCAGTATATTTAGTATAAACAATATTTTTTAAGTATTTTTCTATGATAATTTAACTTCATAAAAAACATATTGTGCTTGTGAAAATCATATTAAAATAACTTGATTAATACCAATTATGTTTTTTAGAAAAATGTATTTATTTATTATTTTATTAAAATTATATTTATTGAATTTTATTTCAATTCTATGTTTAAAACTATAAAAAATAATTCGAAAATTCATTAAAAATTAATTTGGAAAACAACATTCGATATTACTTCTTTTTTTTAATGTGATATAAATATTGATGCATAATGGTATTATAAATCATTTTATGAAGTTATAAGATATCCATGTAAACTACATACCATTACTTTAACTATCTTACAAGAAACACTATTTTGTCCAATAGGCAAATGATATTCCTATGTTATGTGTAAACCTAGTAATAAAATTTACATCATAGTATCTTAAAACACAACCCACACATCTCAAATCCATATATAATTTCACATTTCAATTTTCATTCAATTTATGCAAGCCCAATTTGTTCTATTCACTAGCCATTGATTTCATAAAAATTAGATTGAAAAATATTAAATATTTTATTGATTTTTTTAATCATCAAATTCATATCTTTTTGTATTACCAAATTAACTACATGGAAATTTTTAATGGAAATAGAAACCTCTATTATTTCTCATGTCAAAATCTCACTAATCTATGCTGGTAAAAATTCGAAAAAAAATTTCACCATCAATCATATTTATATTAATTTCAATTTCAAAAATATTAATCATTAATCATTTAATCATATTTTTTTTAAAGTGTAGTTTAATATCTAGGTGGACTGATTGGTTCCATACCAATAATTTTGTTACATTATATTTAGTAATCTAAAAACAGTTTTTTTGGAATATAAATATGTTTTAAATCTCAATGATTTTATCATTGACACTAACAGTTGATAATGACTTTCACAATATAAAATATAAAATTTAATTTTTTCACATTAATATTCGATTGTTTTAGTTCGATAAAAAGTGATATTGTGCACATATATTCCATGTTTATAATATTATATCATGATATTTTATGTGAATTCTACAAAATGTGAAAAATAATATCATTTATAATGATTTAGTTAAAATCTAATTCTACAAGCACTTGGAAATTTTGATCTTCTTTTAAACAAGAATTATATGATACTTCATAGAATATTTTGAACATATAATCCCTATTAAGACGAATATTTAGCTATACAATTGTATTAGGGACATATTATAGTATACTTATAATCCATATTAGTTATTTATTCTCCTTATAAAAAATTATAGATAATTTATATTACCAATTAAATAAAATTTATTGAATTATTGTTATTCTTTTTGGAATAAAAGTTTGAAATTATAGTTTCAATATCATCTCGTTATTAATGATCAGGTCATGAATATAATTGAAAAATAACCCTTAACTGAAATAAAAAATAATTTTATTTTAATGAAAAAATAATATATGATTTTAGCTTGACAAGAACATATAACTTTCACTTTAATCCCTTGGATATGTTATTTACTCTTGGTATTCTAGTTGGTCATAAATAATATATAAGCTAAAAAACATTATTTAAGATACATGAAATCATTGATAAATAAGATCCAGAATAATTAATACTAATCCATATAGTTAGAATAAAGCTTAGAAAAAGTACCATTATTATCCCAGACATGTATTTTTATGATAGAGTACTTTTTATGATAATTTAGAGTACCTTTTTTTATTAAAATTATTGATTTATTTGGCATGTTTTTTATCTATTGTTTGAAGTGAAATTTCTGATGCAATTCTTCACTTTCCGTAATATTATTCTTTGTGTTGTTCATTAATATATTAAGGGGTATACTAATATGGGAGTTTTTCCCACATTTAATTATTTATTTTTTAATATTGGTTTTGATTTGTTTTTTTAAATTTTACAAACATATATGATAAATTTATGACCCCAACATAACAAAAAATATAGGTTTGTGCATATCTCTATATATTACATGGGCATCGACTGTGGTATTCCCCCATACTTATGGCCATGAAAACAAAATTTCTATACGATACAATCACAACAGAATCTATATATTACTTTTTATTCCTACTTCCTTATGATTAATAATAATTTTATTTTTTTATATAATGAAATAAGTAAAATTTATTTTAACTATTTTATTATAATATCATAAGGATAAATGGATGTTGGTTGAAACTAAATGATAAATTATTAAAAATTTCATTCGTAGATTTAGTTAGTGATGTTTGAAAGAACTAGTTGTAATTAAATCAAGAAAATAACTAATTATACGAAATTTTACACACACATAATATAAATATATATATGTATGTATTAATTTATTACAATTATACTAATATCTTAATTTTTATGCTTTTTATTTTTTATTATGCAGAAATAAACATACATGTCTCGTAGATAAAAATACAAGAAATTCTTACACCTGGAATAACATTAATGTGATTAATTATTAATAATTTCTTAATTAATTAATAATAAAAATTATCCTATTTTTTGTAATTTTTTATTTATAATAATGTTTCTATTTGAAATATTAAACAACATAGATTGTGGATATTGTGTGATGTAATATATGTAGGATATGATAACTGAAAATGAATTTAGATACCCAACCAAGGTGTCTATGTTTTTGTTTTTGTGTGTGTTTATAATTATGATTCTTGTATATATACAATTTAAATTTAATAATTAATTGTTTTATTTTAATTATATTTCTATTACTATACTTTTGAGTCATAAAAAATGATGAGTTTGGAGATGATTAAATTAATGATGTCATGAAAGAGTTGTTTTGAGTTTCCTTAAAATTCTGGCCCTCTAGACAAAATTCTATATTTTTTTATACCTCATATCACCTAGAAAAGATATCATTTATGGTTAATGGTAATTTATGTTTTTAATTACTTATTCGAAATGTTTAGCTATTTCAAACTTGATAATTTTATTTATTTTTTAATAGAAAACCCACCCTTATAAAATTTATATTGTTCCTAGTGTGACATTTAACACCCTAAATTAGGTACTAGACTCTTCATCTCCAATAAGCCTTGCAAAGAACATGGTAAACATATAAATCAACACTTCCCCACACTGGAAAAAGAGTTAAATAATCAAGAATTTAATTATGAAGACAAATCCTAACTTATAAGAATTTAACCCTAGACCTCATGGATTGAGCAACGAACACATTCCATTAGACAACTATCAGAGGGGATTACATTTTTTATTCTAGAATTTAGGTATATTAGCTGATAAAAATAATTTATCTGTTGATTAAAATTTTAAAATTTCATATCATCTGTTTAAATACAATTTGCGAAATATATTTATTATATTATTTAGGTTTGAATATATTAATTATATATTTGGAATTACTTATTGGAAATAACTTATAACATATTTTACACGGGATATGTGCCTTTGTATAAGAGTTTTCATATTTCATATATGAATAAATTATTTTTTACACATCTTCATGTTTCTATATTATAGATTTTATGTACAACTATTTTTGTGGAAGAAAAAATGCTATTAATTTTTTCATACCACTTATCATAATTGCTAAGTATTATAATTTATTTTTAATCAGTGTTCATAATATTGATGATTTTATTTGAGAACAATAATTGAAAATAGTTATAACACTTGTAACATGAGAAAAATAATTTTGAATAATATATACCAAATGAATGATTTAAAATATGGATATTGTAACTTAATTTATTTATTTTTATAAATTATTAGTGTTTTTTCCATTGAAAAATGAAACACTAATTTTTTTCCAAAATGACTATAATTATATAATATTTATCAATAAGAGTTATAAAGTAAAGATAAGTTTTTTCTATATTTTTGAATATATATGACAAAAAAATATAAAGTAAATATGATAATATATTACAATTTTAGAAATTGTTTATAGTATTTATATACTAGTAACTATAGAAAAAATGATTCAATTTTTTATAATGTTTTTATTATATAAAAAAATTTATTTTTCTTTCATTCAACCTTTTACATTATTTTTTAAATAATGTAGAGATTATTTTTATTGAAAATACATTCTTTTTTCTATTATTTGATTGGTTTTCCTTGAAATATAGATTTATTATTATGTATTTTATTTCTATTTTGGTTTTTTATATTCAGTTTAGTTGGGCCATTATGATTGTTTTAGGAACTAAGGATGATTAGAGGAGGTGAATCATGACATGAAACTAAAAAGTGGATACATTGATTGTAAATAAGTATTATTGGATATTACACATCTTTGTTGATGTTTTAGAGGATTTTGGTTATTTTTGGGATATTTAGATTCAATTTAATTTTAAAATAAAAAATCACACCATAATGATTAAACTTGCACTTTGTTTATTTTTGGATGCTTTTGAAAGATGGTAAAAATAATATCTTGTCAAAATGTATAAATACTCTTCTATGATATATGTCCTACAGGTTTAAGGGATGATGAATTTTGACAAAATAATTCATTACGATATAGGAGTTTAGGCCAAAATGTCAAGTCATAAATTGAATTAAGTTAGGGATAAGATTTATATGATGTGAATCATGTCACAATAAGGGTTAATGAATTTTTTTGATTATTTTTCCCAAAAAATTGTGTATCAATATATATTATTCTCTAGAGTATAGACTATAATTGATGGTTGTAATTTGGAAATAATTTATTGATCATGACTAATTATTATAAATTATGGTATAATAATATAATCCACCAAGTCATATAGTTTTTTAAGGATAGGATTTTAAATATTTTAAATAACTATTAGGATATTATTTATAGATATAGTTGATGATCACAATTAATTACACTATAATAGTAACCGTTACATTTTTATTTTTTAGATATAAATATATTATTCATCATTAAATATTCTTCAAATATAGGGGGATTTTATTAATTAAGAAGAGATTCTACTCAACCATTAATGATAGTTTTGAATTATAATAAGAATATTACATGTTTTATAAATTTGAAAAGATATTTTATTGAAATATTAAGTGGATAATTTTGATGAATGTTGGAAAAACAATATATTAGTTTTATGTATAGACAAAAATATGAATGTAACTATTTTAATATTTAATTATAAAGAGTTTTATGTGTAAAGGATAAAGAACATTCAATTTATTGAGGATTTGAATTTAATAATTAAGATAAATCAAAATAAAAATGCCCATGATAAATTGGTATATTGATTGATTACTAGATAATTTATTTTACATGACATGTGATTTATATTATTCATGTTTCTATTTTAAAATAGTGAGTATAGGGAAATTTTATGGAAGTATACCATAGATTAATTAGTGACTAATTTATATATTTTTTGTCACAAAAAAAGATTTAGTGATTTATTAGTACAATGTCATATTATTGATATACCGACCTTGGATATAACACTTTTTGTTTTAGTAAAGTAAATTCATGAATTAGCTTTATTTTAATTAATTTATTCGGATATTTTTAATTTTTCACTTTACATAAAAGATTTATTATTGGTTTTAGTATAAAAATATGAATTTATTGATGAATATATTTTCACACACTGATTTACCCACTCTTTGGGTGATTTAGGAGCTTGTGGTTATAAGAAGTGTTGTTAGAGAAAAAAGGTTATAAAATAGGGAATCAATTAATATATAGTACTTTATATGTTTAATTTAGCCAATAAAAATGGAGTCCAACTCTTTGATAGTTGTAATTAATATATTTGGAAGAATCCTATGGGATCACATTTGTGTTCACTTTGATTGATTCTTCCTTGCAGTACATGGAATTCCATAATTTGTACCGTATAGTATCCATTGAATATGAATAACATGAATCTTATTAGTATTGATGAAAGGTAAAAAAATACTATTCAAAAATATAGACAAATCATATTAAAATAAGGTGATGAAATTTTCATCTTTTAAATAAATATGGATAAAATATACAAAATTTATGAACGAGAAAACAAAGTTAAATAGATAATGATTCAAATCATGAAAAATATGTTTAATGATTTTAACATTCAACCAAATGAGAACATTGATGGTTTCATGAACCATAATATTATGGTTATTGGATCCATTCATAGACTTGGAGATACAATAAATGATGAAGATATTCTAAATAAGTTATTAAGAATACTCCCACCGTTGTATAACCTAAAGTTGTAAGTGCTTCCGGAATGAAATTTGGATGTTTTTTAAATTGATGATTTAGAAAGTATTATGGTGTAATAGAATATGTATGTGAAATTAATTAATTTAGTATTAACAAGTAATTATTCTCATTATATGACTACCAAATTAATATCAAATATTTATCTCAAACATTATAATGATTATAAAGATGTGAGTGGTGATTTTATTTCACCCATGGAGTGTAAGTTCAAACATTAAAAATAATGTTTTATGGAAAATTACCATTGGTTTGTTTAATTCATAGAATTTTTATCAACATAAGAAGATAAGTGTATAAAAAATAATGATGGTAATAACAATGAGTTTGTCCTCTTATCAAAAAATAAAATGAAATTTCTCACTAGATATACTGTAAAATCCAAAAGTAAATCATGGAGGTAGAGGAATACAATGATTTTTTTTATGAGGTAGGTAAAATAGAATAAAAATATTATTTAAAGGATTATATGACGATGATAGTTAAAAACATAATATACATATAAAAAAGATTAATTAGAGGGGGTAGTTGATCTCAAACTTAAACTATATGGTTCATTAGATGGGATGGATAATCAATGGTAGAAAATATAAATATCGGTGGACTGATAAATGATTTCATAAAGAATTTTAATCAAATTGATGATGAAATAACTGGTTTAGAGTCGGTGGTGGAAGATTAAAATACTACATAAGAAAATATAGAATAAGTAGTAAAATTTAATCAGAATCTTATAGAATGGGATTAGGTAATAAGTAACCTTAATTCATGAATTTATCATCACGGGAGAAAGGCTAGAATAACTAATGGAAGAGGTAGTTACCTTGATTAAAAATATTAATGAATAATTTAAAAATTTGTATTCTAAGAAGAATCATTAAATTGAGATTTTTTAATGAATAAGTCAAATAAATAGATGAATGAAATAAAATGAAATTTGAGATTTTTATATGATAAAATGTATAATACCATAGTAAATGTTGTACTTTTATTTGTGGGTGAATTATTAAAGATTTAGATAAAAATTATTAAGGAAAAAAGAATTCAATTTTTAATGAAAATTCTAAAAATTAAACATTTATCTTTATTAAAAAAATTTAAATATATAGTAATTTTATAAATATATAGAGTTAAAGTGATAAACTTAAATTGTTTAAGTGATAATTTTATTGTTAATTTGGCCCCACCATGACCTATTTTCATGGGGTTAGGAGTTATGTAGATATAAGGACATATGAAATCCAAAAAATGAGGATGATAACACATCCATTTAAAAAAGAAGAAATAATTTTTATAGATATTCTTTCCACAAATATATATTTGTATATAAAGACTACGACTGCATGAAAGGGTGTATAAGAAACAAATTTGATAAAGGACCTCAAAGAATAGAAATTCAAGTGATAAATTCTATCACATTGGAAAATAAATTATCAAGATCAGAGGAGGAGGATTATGTCACAATTCTTAATGAAATGAATGAAGAAAGATCCATTTATGTGCCAACTAAACCAAATATAACTAAGATGGAAAATAAGAAGAATACAGGGCCTGTAATGGAAAAAATTAAAATAAAAGAAATAAAGAATAAAAGGGCATGCATACATGACAATGGATGTTCCTCCCAAATCTTGGGAAATAAAAGTTTATTAAAGAACATGAAAAATATTGTAGATGAAATAATATAATTTTAACATTTTGAATAATTAAATAAAATATTATATTGTAAAACAAGGTCAGTTGTACTGGTATTGAATAATGTTGATGTAATTTTTATGAATTCTCTTCAACATAATCTATTGAGTGTCAATAATATTTATTAATTACATTTAATATAAATTTCTTCTTTAACAATGTAATAGATAATAATTAACGAATGAATGGATAGATAATAAGTGATAATAGATATAATGTAAAAAACAAGTTGTAATCAAGTTTCCTCATCTCAAAAGAGAAAAAAAGTATATACTAGAAAAATATAGGAATATAAATTAAAAAATTAAGAAAAATATTTTAAATTTTAATTGCTAAATTAATATTCACAATTTAAAAATAGATTGGTAAAATTCACATGACAAATTCTTGACAGGAAAAGAGGTGAAAAATATTTACTAGTTAATTAATATTATAAATTCAAATTAAATTAATTTGTTCATATGGATGTGTGGTACCATTATATATATGAGAATAATAAGATAAATATATTTCATCATATTCGTGGATAATTATAGTTGTATAAAATGTATAATGTTCAGGGAAAAAAATAGATGATGGTATTAAATAAGTGGTACTGGGGGAAAGATAAAAATTTAACAGGGAGGGTTATTATGATTCTATGACTGTATAATAGTATAATATAATCCACTATTTAGGCTAATAAATATTTATATAAATAGAGAATCATACATCAGGTTTCGTCCATGGTTCATTCTCAATCCATCATTATAATCAATAAATACACCATTAGGGACCTATCACTAGAAATCATGTCCAACATGGTTTAGTTATTGTTTTTATTATCAATACATTGTTTGGGACTTGGGGTCCTATAATTCTAGTCCAAAAAACCAAATAACTACTTAAGGTCATATATTATTCATTTAATCAATACAATCAATCATGGAAAAAAAAATCATTTAAAATTAGTTCACATTTCTAATTTACCATTTTAGTTTTCATCATGATATTCCAATTTTATAAACCAAATAATTGGTTTTCATTAAATTCACAACTTTCAAAATCATCATTTATTTTAATAAAATTTTCTCATTAATCAAAGTCAAATAATTTCACCAAATAGTTTATCCTTCTAAGCAACCATTTTTTTTCAAAACTAACCCAATGATTCCAATTACATTAAAATTGGTGGGTTTTCAACATTTCTAAACCCTTTTCATATTAGACACAAAATCGTCTCAAATCATGGGTTTTAAGTTAATTAAAAAATAATTTCAAATAAATAAAGTAAAAAGGGCTTCAATTATCTGGTAAATACTTATGTAATCACCAACCTTTAATCTTGATATCAAATGATCAAACATCCAAAATGGGATTGATAATGGATATTTTGAGGTGCATATGATTAATAAGTAATACCTAGATCAAGATTAATTAATTAAAAGATTCAATTCATCATCCACCGGATGATTAACCACTCTCAAAGAAATAGAGGAATAAAGAAGTGAAATAATTGAAATCAATAGACAAACTGTAATGGCCCGGACCTCTCCAGTCCATTCCTTTGTGAAATGTGGTGTCGGAGGTGTGCCAGGAGGTCAAGGTTCCTTGGGGGTGCATTTGGGTGGAATTTTAAGGAGAGCTAAGGGAAATAGCTTTCACACGATTAGCGCACGGTTTGTCTAACTGTGCGGACTAACCGTGCGAGGAGTGTTTGGCGAGGTAAAAGCTAACGCACTGATAGAAAACGGTCTAATAAACCATGTGGACTAACCGTGAAGGCATTTAAAGTTAGATCCTAAAATTGTGGATCTCAACCATTTTCCCTCTAAATGGTTAGTTTATGCCCCTAAGCGGCCATAACTCAGGATTACCCTTCCTTGGAGGTAGAAGAACCTCTCCCAAGCATTTTGGAGGTGACTCGGAGGCTTTTCTTGGGGAATTGAAGCTGGTTCCTTGAGTTTTGTGATCGTTCTTGATTTTTTTCTTAGATTTAATCCTCTTACTCTCTCCGTTTCTTAGATATACGCCCTTTATGGGTAGATCTAATCGATCAGATATTGAATATGAAGAGCTTTGGTCTTGGTTGTGTTAAGAGAGGATATCTAAAGAAGATTCATGGAGAATCGACCTGGTTTCTTGAGCGTTCTTCGATCATCGTGGTTTCATCAAAAAACCATGAGGTAGGGATTTTACCTTCATCTCTATAATTTGTGCATCATGCGGGATGGGTGTCCTCTTACTTTCACGAGATATAGTTGAACCAGTTTAAATGAAGATAATAACTGGACTAATGAATGGGGATGGGGAAGTTGTTATGTATATCATTGTTTATCTTATTGTTATGTTGTGAATTGAATAGGCTTATGCCTACTAAAAATCACGGTCATTGGGGGCCTTTTCTTGCGCAATTTAATGTTTCCCTATCTTTTTAGACTGTTTTATGGAAACTTTGTGGAATATGGAAATTTTTTAATCACGTAAAGTTACCTGATTAAACGAATATCCGGAACCCTTGTGTGATCAACCCGGTTGAACAAAATGGAATAATGAACATGTGGATGTTGGTTTGGTTACGTGGTGTGTGAGGGGGGGGGGGGGGGGTTAATCCTGCGTTATTATGAATAGGATGGGCATTGGGGCTTCAGTAAATGATATTAAAGGGGAAATGATGTGGAACAAGCCTTGTTTTGTGATACGGTTGTGGAGATGTGGTTATAATGGCAGCATGGCTACAGTAATGGGTTGTGATATTAAAATAAAGTTGAAAGTTTATAAATTAACTATGGGGAATGATAATGAATTTAACACTGGAACAATCAATGGGGATTGATTGATGATAAAAAAGGTTGGTTTTGTGTTGCTTGTGTTCTATCTAACGTGATTTTTGGTTGTCAGGGTTTTTCTAAGAAATGGTTGATCTGGTTTGATAATTTCTTAGTAGTTAAGGAACTAATAAACTAATACTATTCAAACATGAAAACCTAAATGGGGTTGGTATTGTTTGTTGTATACACGCTTCATAGTAGCAGTGCCGAGGCACGTGCTCAATTTCTCTCTTTAGAGGCCACAGGTTGGGCTGTGTGTTTGGTATACATATATGTATTTGTATCTTTCTGTTTTGTCGCACCCCACCCATGTTGAGCACCTAGTGTCGAACACTCCCATTTCATGGGAGATGGTGTTTTCCCCTTAGTTACTAGCTCTTTCCTCCTCCTTCTTCCATAGTCTATGATGGCTTGAGGAGACCATACACCTATGACTCTTTGGGTAGGTTTTGATTGGTGTGATTTTAGACCAAGACTCTTCAGGCAGGTTTACTGTTCCCAAGAATATTTGGGATGGGGCCCAGGCGTGTCCGTATGGGGAAGTGATATGTGTTTTTTGAGGCCCAGGTGTGTCCAGGCAGGATATGAGGATTGTGAGGCCCAGCTGTTTGCGGGCGGGATATGTTGTTTGTGAGGCCGAGGTGTGTGCGGGTGGGATATGTGGTTTGTGAGGCATAGGTGTGTGTGGGCGGGATGTGTGGCTTTTGAGGCCCTTGTGTGTGCGATCATGTAGAGTGTGGTATCATTAGGACGTTCGCCGTTAGGAAGAGCAGCTAACTAGTGGGGGGGGGGGAATGGTGTGGGGTACCTAATACTCTTGTTCTTATATACTACTACCTATTGTTTTGTGTTTTGGTGAGCGTGGCTGGTGAGGTTGGGTGGATAGAATACCTTTCTAGGTTTTGGTTCTTCTGTTGTTCTCATGGGATATTATGATGTCTCCTCACCTGTGCACGAGAGCTTTAGGTTTTCTTACTGAGTATACTTTTATGTTCACCCTACGTTTACATTCAGGTTTCCAGGAGGACTACCAGGGCTGTGCAGGACCCTACTAGTCGGGACAGTTGGAGTTTTTGCAGTGTTTTTAATCTCGTTTCTTTTGGTATTTCACTTTTGAGTTTTATTGTACTTGTACTTTGTTTCAAAATTGTTTAAACATGCATGTGGGATTGGTTTGGGTTTATTTTCATTTACTTATTCCTTTTATATTTTGGTGTTGACTCATCCTATTTCCTGATATTAAATAATAAAAATGGTAATGCCTCCCATATTTTTGAACACTCATACCCTTGGTGCTAGTCACCACTCTGGGGCCTACTGGAGGTGGGACTCGGGGGTCATTATCTCCCTTTCAATATTTCCAGCTCAAAAGCGGCATCTTTGGTGGGAGGGGGTTATGACAGAATGGTATCATAGCTGATGGTTGAGAGATAGGATGGAGTCTGGAGTTAGGCATAGTGAGGATTTCATGGGATGGTATGGCAACAGTGTTAGTTGATCTTGGTGTGTGACATAGGCCAGGGAAGACCAGCTCGGACACGAGATTTTAGGCCCCCCCGTGATCCGAGCCAAAGAATCTAAACCTAACAAATGACCAAGTGGGACTATATTGATTTCAGGGTAGACACCCTAGGGAAGGTACATGTAACATCATGTTTGTGTTTTACTTGATTTGGGTGTTCTGGGGAAGAAATTGAAATAAAGTGATAAAATGAAACCCTAAAAAATTTCCTTACTTCTTGGGCTTAGGCAATCATTGTTTACCGTACAGCTATGGCACCTGGTTGTCATCCCCGGGGGACTCAGACAGTCGAGGCCTAGCAGATTCAAGCGATCGATTAGTTTAGGATTGACCTAGAGGAGGAAGATAATTAGTGGCAGAAGACTCTCCGTTTTTTCCAGCAAAAAACCCTCAAGAAGTAAGAGGGTAGTACTTCGGATATGGAGATGGAGGGGTGGTTTGAGGAGACAGGGATCACTTTTACTTTGATCTGTTCGCCAAGGGTGTACTGGGTTCCCCTAGAAGTCAGTCAGCTGAGAGGTGCGGTGCATCAGTGGTGGACACTCTATCTTAGGGAGAGGTCACAGGTATAGGTTCCGTGGGATGAATTTGCGAAAAAGTTCTAAGAGGAATTCCTTTCTTCCATGATCAAGGCAGATTAGTGACAAGAGTTACTCTACCTCCATCATGGGATTATGTTAGTACAAGAATTGGAGATCTTGTTCAAGGGTGTCCTACGATTTTCTCTGGATCTCTTTCCGGATGAGGAGTTTCAGGTGAGATTTTTAGAGGAGGCGCTTTGTCCTTCGATCCAATATGTTGTCACCCCCTTCACCCTTCAGATGTACTTGGAAGTACAGAAGAAGTCAGATATTGTAGAGAGGATGCACTCGCAGGTAGGTTCACCACGAGAGGGGATCCAGCCGGGTTCGTCGAAGGGGAAGGCTGTCAACAGCAGGTCTCCTGCGACAGGACCTTCCAGATTCAGGCCAGTAGGGAGCAGGCCCCAGTAGTTCCAGTTCAGATCTTCGGGTCCTCATCCCTTTTTCATGAGCCCAGGACCAAAGTGTTTCTCTTGCAGAGTTTTCAGGCACATTTAGAGTCAGTGCGTGACCCGAGCTCAGTACGGTGGAGGTGGGCAGGTTCAGCGCCAACGTCAGCAGCTCCAGTTGTCACCGAGGCCCTTCCAGTAGTAGCAGGGCCCTGCTCCTCCGAGGACAGACTTTGTAGGAGGAGGCTAACCTCAGGGTTCTCCTTAGGGACCTCGACCAGGGCGTGGTTGGAGAGGTGGTAGACATCAGAGAGGTAGAGGATCTGGGCGTGGACATTTGCACGCAGCAGAGTTGACAGCTCCGGCAGGACCAGAGGTGGTGCGAGGTACGATTTGTTTGTTCAGCACTCTCATTTCTACTTTGTTTTATTCGGGAGCTTCTCACTCCTTTGTTGCACCTAGTCTAGCCCATGCTTTGGGTCTAGATGTAGAGAGACATTTCGTACCCCTGGTGCTAAGTACACCGGTTGGAGGTCAGACCAGCGTATCTTGTGTTTTCCGGGGATGTGGGCTGACGTTGGGACCACATCGATCTAGTGGGGATCTTCTTTTTCTACAGATGTAGCCATACGATGTCATCCTAGGCATCTACTGGTTGTTTCTATTAGTTCCGTTATAAACTGCTTCCTAAGAAGATTCATGTTCTCTGACGTGGATGGGCAGGTGTAGCCTTTGTTGGCGAGATGAGCTATCAGGTGGGAAGCCGTCTTGTGAAGACTCCCCTTTCCTTGTTAGGTGGGTTATCAATGGGTTCAACTGATACAGAGATGATGGATGTTCCAGAGGTTGTTGAGGAGTTCCTCGATGTTTTCCCAAGGAGGTTGTGACTCTACCCCCCCCCCCCTACGTAACATTGAGTTCGGGATAGACTTACAGCCTGGTGCCCGTCCGATTTCGATGGCCCATTATCGGATGGAACCTTCGAAGTTGTGGGTTTTTCAGATTCAGATTGAAGATATGATGTAGAAGGGTTTTTTTCAACCCAGCATGTTGCCATGGGGTGATCCAATTTTGTTGATGAAGAAGGCAGATGGTGGTCTCTGGTTATGCATAGACTACCAAAGTTTGAATTAGGTAATGGTCAAGAACCATTAGCCCCTTCCAGGGATAGATGATCTCTTCAACCAGTTGAGGGGAGTAGGTTAGTTTTCTAAGATTGATCTACGATCTGGATATCATTAGCTGAGGGTAAAGGACAATGACCTCTCGAAGATGGATTTCAGTTTCAAGTATGGGAACTTAGAGTTCGTAGTGATGTCTTTTAGAGTTACGAATGCACCAGTCGTGTTTATGGGACTTATGAACTTTGTCTTTTGAGAGTTTCTGGACCGGTTCATTGTTGTGTATATTGATGACATCTTGATCTAATCAAGATCATAGGAGGAGCACGTTGAGCATCTTAGGGCAGTGTTTGAAGTCCCTCGACACCACCAGCTTTATGAGAAATTGTTGAAGTGTAAGTTCTTGACGCAAGAAGTACACTTCCTTGGGAACGTGGTGTCTCAGCTTGGAGTGTCAGTGGACTCGTCGAAGGTGGAGGTAGTTGTTTCTTGGGCAGGACCCAAGAGTGTGGCAGAAGTTCGTAGTTTCCTGGGGTTGGCAGGTTATTATCAGAGGTTCATTTTAGACTTCTCTTGAGTTTCTGCTCCATTGACAGCTTTGACTAGTAAGGACTAGGTCTTCTTATGGAGCGAGAATTACTAGAAATCTTTCTACTACCTGAATGATAAGTTGTTCAGTGCTCCAGTACTCAGTTTTCCAGACGAAGGGATGTTGTTTGAGGTGTTTTGTGATTCTTCTGGCCTTGTTTTGGGGTGTGTACAGATGCAGAAGACGGGTGTGATCTGTTTTGGGTCTAGGCAGTTGCTCCCTCATGAGCATAACTATGCCACCCATGACCGAGATCTTGAAGCAGTAGTGTTTGCAATGAAGTTGTGGCGACATTACCTCTTTGGGAAGCACTTCGTGGTCTTCTCAGATCACAAGAGCTTACGTTATATCTTCTCCCAGCGTGACTTGAACTTACGGCAGTGAAGATGGGTTGAGTTTCTCTAAGACTATGACTTCAAGATCTCTTACAATAAAGGTAAGGGAAACTTTTTGGCTGATTCCCTGAGTAGGAAGTCACATAAGGAAGTGGTTCAGGAATTCGCAGATTCTTGGAAAGCGATGGGAGAGTTGGTTTCCTTGCACTTAGATGCAAGGGTAGAGGGTGTTAGAGGCTGTTTGTTTCAGATGACGGTGCAGTCCTCCTTGTTGCAGTAGGTGGAATAGTCTCAGTGGGGAGACTCCGAGGCAGAAGTAATGCAGGATCATATCGATTAGGGAAATGCTCCAGAAGGATGCTCAAAGGACAGCCAACATCCGATTCTTTTTCATGGAAGGTTGTTTGTTCCAGAGGCGATGTGTGAGGGAGTTATCCGTGAGTTCCATGGCTCAGCCTTGGCGGTACATCTGGGAGTTTCGAAAATGTACCGAGGCCTGAGGGAATAGTTTTGGTGGCCCGGGGTGAAACGGGCAGTGGTGGAGTTTGTGGCTAAGTGCCAAGTGTGTCAGCAAGTAAAGGCTGAACAACGTGTTACCAGTGGGTTGTTTCATCCTTAAGATGTCCCCGAGTGGAAGTGGGATGACATCTCAATGAACTTCGTCACAAAACTACTTAGAGCTGAGGGCGGTTATGATTTTATCTAGGTAGTGGTGGATCAACTGACGAAATGGGCTCACTTCATAGCAATTAAGGAGTCAGACCTAGGGAGAACCTTAGCCCAGAGGTACGTATATGAGGTGTTGAATTTTCATGGAGTTCCGAAGACTATCATCTCAGATCGGGATACTCAGTTTACCTCACGAGTCTGGAGGGGGTTACAACATTCTTTTGGCACCCAGCTACGCCTTAGTACTACTTTCCACCCCTAGACCGATGGACAGAAAGAGTGTACTATCCAGACGTTGGAGGACATGCTGCGAGCATGCGTTCTGGATTTTAGAGGATCATGGGTGCGACACTTGCCTTTAGTATAGATTTCCTACAACATCAGCTTCCACTCTACTATTGGAATGGAACCATTTGAGTCTTTGTATGGAAGACCATGTCGTTCACCCATTTTCTGGGTAGAGGTTGGTGAGATAGGTTCTCTTGGGCCAGAGGTAGTACATAGCACCATAGAGAAAGTTGAGCTTGTGCGTGAGAGGATGAAAGCAGCTCAAGACCAATAGAAGTCTTATGCTGATCGTCAGAGGAGGCCTTTGGAGTTCGATGTGGGAGATTATGTGTTCTTGATGGTTTCTCATCGATTGGGGTAGCAGAGGTTTGGGAAGGGTAGTAAGCCCTCCCCTAGGTTCATCAGACCTTTCATGGTCCTGAGACGAGTCAGCGAGGTGGAATATCAGCTGGCCCTGCCACCTCAGTTGGAGAAGGTTCATGACGTCTTCCACGTCTCCCAGCTTCTTCGGTACTTACACGATGAATCTCACGTTATCAAATGGGGAGATATGGATATGGGAGATGACACAAAATTCGAGGAATGACCAGTCAGAATTGTGGATCGTGAAGAGAAGGTTCTCCGTGGATGAACCATCGCCTTGGTTCTTGTGTTATGGAGGCATGGAGGCCTCGGGGAGATAACTTGGGAGCGGTAGGCTCAGATGCATGCTCAGTACTCGGAGTTGTTTTGACTTGTGTTTTTCTTTGTTCTTATGAGCCTTGTTTTGATGTTATACTTTGTACCTTTGATATATG
This sequence comes from Viscum album, assembly GCA_963277665.1. NCBI lineage: Eukaryota > Viridiplantae > Streptophyta > Magnoliopsida > Santalales > Viscaceae > Viscum > Viscum album. The sequence goes on along the minus strand of OY728156.1, from coordinate 1,222,669,363 downwards.
GAATTCTTGTCTTGTGGGTTGTGAGAAGTTTTGTTTCCTTGTTATCTGGAAGTGTGTAACATGTCCAAATGTGTGGGGAAAGGGAAAAACATGATCCTTAATCGATATGCATTAATGCGGATGTGATTGAACCCGTGCGGGTGATTCAGTGCTGCCTAAAGCGGATAATACTTCAACATGTGAGAAGGAATTCCCAAAGCCATGTGTTCGGGCAAGGTGTTGGTTGTACGGTGTTGGGGGTAGTGTAAGTTGGAAAAATCCTAATATATGGAAGTGGGAAGACCCAATTCTTAATCGAGAAGCATTAATGTGGATGCGATTAAACCCATGCAGGCGAGTCAGTGCTGCCTAAAGTGGATAATATCTCGACATAGGAGAAGGAATTCCTAACACCTATGATTAGGGTTTTTGGTTGCGTTCCTGTTATAACTAGATCCCTAAGAGATATCTTGTTGGGTTATTCTAGGTTGGTTTTGAATTCTTGGGGATGATAATGTTTTAAGAGGTATTTGGTGTAATGGTCTGGACCTCTTCGGTCCATTCCTTTATGAAATGTGGTGGTGGAGGTGTGCCAAGAGGTCAAGGTTCCTTGGGGGTGCTTTTGGGTGGACTTTTAAAGAGAGAAAAGGGAAATAACTTTCGCACGGTTAGTACACGGTTTGGCTAAACCGTGTAGCCAAACCGTGCAAGGTTGGCGTTGGAGGCAGTGGCTAATGCATGGTTAGGGCATGGTTTGGCTAACCATGTGGACTAACCACGCGAGGAGTGTTTGGCGAGGCAGAAGCTAAGACACGGTTAGCGCACGGTTTGCTAAACCGTGCAGACTAACCATAAAGGCACTTAAAGATAGATCCTAAAATTGTGGATCTGAAATCTGTTTCCTCTGAATGGTTCTTTTAAGCCCCTATGTGGCCACAACTCAGAATTACCCTTCTTTGGAGGTAGAAGATCCTCTCCCAAGTGTTTTGAAGGCGACCTGGAGGCTTTTCATGGAAAACTGTAGTCAGTTCCTTGAGGTATGTGATCGTTCTTGCTTGTTTTCTTAGATCTACTCCTCATACTCTCTTGGTTTCATAGATATATTCCCGTTATAAGTAAATCTAAGTGAGAGGATTTCGAATATGAATAACTTCGGTCTTGGTTGTGTTAGGAGAGGATATCTAAAAAAGTTTCGTGGAGAATCGACCCAGTTTCTTGAGCGTTCTTCGACCATCGTGGTTTCATCAAAAACCTTTGAGGTAGGGATTTTACCTTCGTCTCTCTAATTTGTGCATCATGTGGGATGGGTGTCCTCTTGCTTTCACGAGACAAAGTTGAAGCAGTTTAAATGAAGATAATAACTGGCTTAAAGGACAGGGATGGGGAAATTGTTATGTTTATCATTGTTTATCCTATTGTTATGTTGTGAATTGAATAGGATTATACCTACTAAAAATCATGGTCATTGGTGGCCTTTTCTTGCATAATTAAATGTTTCCATATCTTTCTAGACCGTTTTATAGAAACTTTGTGGAATATGGAAATTGGTTAGTCACGTAAAGTTGGTTGATTAAACGAATATCCGGAACCCTTGTGTGATCACCCCGGTTGAACAAAATGGAATAATGAACATGTGGGTGTTGGTTTGGTTATGTGGTGTGTGAAGGGGGGGGGGGGGGGGTTAATCCTGGGTTATTATGAATAGGATTGGTAGAAGGGAAGTAGTAAATGATATTAAAGGGGAATGATGTGGCACAAGCCTTGTTTTGTGATACGGTTGTGGATATGTGGTTATAGTGGGAGTAAGGCTGCAGTAATGGGTTGTGATATTAAAAAAAGTGTAAAGTTGATAAATGAACTGTGTGGAATGATAATGAATTAAACATAGGAACAATCAATGGGGATTGATTGATGATAAAAAGGTTGTTTTTGTGTTTCTTGTGTTCTATCTAACTTGATTTGTGGTTGACATGGTTTTTCTATCAAACACTCGATCTAGTTTGATAATTTCTAAGTAGTTAAGGAACTAATAAACTAATACTATTGAAACATGATAACCTAAATGGGGTTGGGATTTTTGGTTGTATGCACGATTCGTAGTAGCAGTGCCGAGGCACGTGCTCAGTTACTATGTTTAGAGGACATATGATGGGATGTTTGTTTGGTTTACATATATGTATCTGTATCTTTGTGTTTTGTCGCACCCCACCCATGTTAAGAACCTAGTGCCGAACACTCCCATTTAATGGGAGAGGGTGTATTCACCTTAGTTACTAGCTCTTTCCTACTCCTTCTTCCATAGGTTGTGATGGATTGAGGCAAACTTACACCTAAGACACTTAGGGTAGGTTTCTATTGGGGTGATTTTATCCCAAGACTCTTCGGTCAGGTTTAATATTCCCAAGAATCTTCGGGATGTAGCCCAGGTGTGTTCGGGCGGGGAAGTGACATGTGGTTTGTGAGGCCTGGGTGTGTGTGTGCGGGATATGTGGTTCGTGAGGCCCAAGTGTGTGCGGGAGGGATATGTGGTTTGTGAGGCCCAGGTGTGTGTGGGCGCGATATGCGGTTTGTGAGGCCCAGGTGTGTGTGGGCGGGATGTGTGGCTTTTGAGGCCCAGGTGTGTGCGTGCAAGAAGACTGTGGTAGCATCAGGACGTTCACCGATAGAAAGAGAAACTAACTAGTGGGTGGGGGGGGGGAGAATGGTGCGGGGTACCCAATACTCTTGTTCTTATATACTACTTCTTATTGTTTTGTGTTTTGGTGAGCGTGGCTCGTGAGGTTGGGTGGATATAATTCCTTGCTAGGTTTTGGTTCTTCGGTTGTTCTCACAGGACATTAAGATGTCTCCCCACCTGTGCATGACAACATTAGGTTTTCTTACTGAGTATACTTTTATACTCACCCTACGTTAACTTTCAGGTTTCCAGGAGGACTACTAGGGCCGTGTGGGACCCTACTAGTCGGGACAGTTGGAGTTGTTGCAGTGGTTGTACTCTTGTTTCTTTTGGTATGGCACTTTTGAGTTTTCTTATACTTGTACATTGTTTTAGAATTGTTTAAACATGCATGTGGGATTGGTTTGGGTTTATTTTCATTTACTTGTTCGTTTTGCTTTTTGGTGTTGACTCATCCTATTTCCCGTTCTTAAATAATAAAAAGGGTAATGCCTCCTATATTTGTGAAAACTCATACCCTTGGTGCTAGTCGCCACTCCGGGGCCTACTAGAGGCGGGAGTCGGGGATCATTATCTCCCTTTCACCATTTCCAGCTCAGAAGGGGAATCTTTGGTGGGAGGGGGTCGTGACACAAACCACATAAAAGAGAGGGTTCAAGTCATCCACCAGTACTTTGATTCATAAGATAGGAGGTTTGAGCAGTTAAGGAATCCTTTATAGAGCCTCCAAAAGAAAAAAATTTGAATATGTATTAGGTAGGATTAGTGTAATTTAAAATGGGGTTTGGGTATTTTAAAGTTTGGAAAATATAACATCACATTACATCCTCTTAGTCTATGACAAGAAGGTTGAAAGTTCCCTAACCAAGATGCAACAACTCGTGACCATAACTTAGTCACACTCAGTCAACTTTCCACATATTTTTTTTACAAAAATCACCCAGTTCAACAATAATAGGTGTAAGGCTATGTCATAGCCTAAACACCATACCGTATCCTTACCAAAATTGGATGTGGTATAAAAAATGCCCCCCCCCCCATAATACTAAGGACCATGATTAAATCTTAACTAAAATAAAAGAGGCATTAAATATGGCTATGTTGTAACATTATAGAATACAACGTAGCTTTGATAGATTTGGAATAGGAATCAAATTACTATATGATAAAACATAATGGTCAATTACATAGTCCCTCATACCTCACACCACATCCCCCAACCACAACATATCCTATTGAAAAAACCTACACTTTTTTTCAAAAACTCTAAAAGACTCAGTTTCCCAAAAAACATTTGGGAAACAAAACAATGATGGTTAGAAGTAACAGAATATTGTCGCATGATGTTACGTTTCTTCAATGAGAAAATTTTGGGGAAATAGAAAATCTTATAAGAATATATGTTGAGGTAAAAAAAAATATTGAAGTTTATGTTTAACATAATGAGATTTACAAAAGGGACTCAAAAGAAAAAATAGAAAGTTATGAATGTGGTGAAGAATACTAGTGAGCACCAAAATCAATGGGTTTAGAAGTTTGATAAAAATGATGTTATTTAGATAAACATATTTAGTCGAGGAAATCAACTAGAATCAAGAAACTGATTCAATTGTTAAGGTATGATAATAAATGTATCATTTTAATGGATGTTGGTGAATAAAAAATTTATGAAGAATTATTTACACTCAATGACACTACTATTTGAATAGTTCTGATCATCATTTTCACTAATAAAGTACTCTCAGAGAAAATAGATTTCATGAATTTTTTTCATAGTTATTTAGATAAGGAAATATATACAATTATGTCTAAGGTTTATGAAGATTTTAATAAGGATAAAATAGTTAGTATTTTATTGGTATGTATCTATATCTTTATGTTTTCCCATCGATTGTGGAATCATATGTTTTATACTTTAATGATTAAAAAAGTATCACTTGTTTTGAATCCAATCACTATTTCCATTACAGTCAATGAGATTATGGAAAATTCAGTATACTACTTCTGTATGTAGATGATATGCTTATTATAGGGACATAAATTTAAAAAATGTAAGGTTGAAAAGAATATTTTATGGATGGTTTAAAATGATGTATCTTGGTAATTAAAAGAAAATATTAGGGATGAAAATTGAGATATATAGAAAAGATGAATCTTTGGTCTTATTTTAGAAAAAATAAATTCATAAGGTCATTAATATATTTTAATTAGTGGATGTAAAGTTATCTCAACACCAATTGTTAGAAACATAAAAAATTCCAAGAAATATGAACCATCATTAAACTAGGAAGTCTATTACACTCAAAAGGTACCTTATATGCAATTTATTATAAGTTTGATGTATGTAATGATTTTCACATATCTTTACATTTCTTTTATAGTAGGATTTGTGATTCATTTCATGTTAAATCACTTAAGGAAGAATTAGGGGTTTAGAAATTTATTTTCTAATATCTGAATGGGCCATATTATATATTTTTGTGTTTAGTGATGACAATCTATTGAAAGAAATTATGTATGAAAAATTTAACAGTGACATGGATTCATGGAAGAGAAAGAAGGGTTTAGTGTTTACTTTAATAAGGAAAGAAGTTAGGTAAATGCATTGAATATTTATTGTGGTACCCCTATCAAGAATATAATCCTAAGGTGTAGGTATTATTGAATCATGAATGGATTTTTTCTAGTTAATATGATTGTTCAAATATCTTGGGAATGTATCATAAGAATAAATGTTGTTCAATGAAAACCATATTTCCATTAATGTTTCCATGAATCCTATTTTTCATAATATATAAAAAACAAAATGTATCATTCAAGTGGGATTCCTTAGGTTATTTTACATCAATTAAATTTTACTAAAAGTGTTTTTTGCAGAATTGGTTTCTAATAGTGGATGTGAACCTTATATGTTCCATAATAGTTTTTTGAATAATATTTATTTGTTGGTTTTGTAATTTATATTTTCTATCAGGATTATAGATGAACCATAACGATTAGGAGTTCTATTGTAAATTTCAAATGGAATGTTTTGTAACATGGATAACATGCATATACACTAGTTATCAATGAACAGTCAGAAGGTGAAACACTATATCAATTGTTTCCTCATTCAATAGAAGGAAAACATTGAATCTCAAAAGGTGGTGGAACTAATATACCGATTGGATGGATTTATAAATATGAGGAAGGTAAAACTTATAAAAAAATACAATGATGATAAAAAAAACCATCTAAAGGGGGGTTTAGTAGTAATGGGTGGAGTGAGTAGTGATGGTTTTTTATTATACTTATATTTATCATATTGATTGCAATGTTCTCCCATGGATATTAGAATACATTTTGAAACACATAATTGATGGGTGTGTTTGTGTTTTAATTTTATTATTTTGAAGAAGTGTGTGTGATTTTTTTTAATGATTAGGTTATGTGTTAAACATAGTTTCAAAACTGAATGTTTAGGGTGTGATGCTTTGTAATTCAGTCCATCAAAAGTATGCTATTATAGAAATATTATATTGTGAGTTTTTATATTTTTTCCCAATAGAGAGAATACGATTTCATTTATGATTTGGAATGAGATAAATACAAGTATAAATTATTTATGGGTATTTGGAGGTATTTTCCTCATTTAGAATAATGAATTTATAAAAGAAATGTATAGAGATAAGATCAATGAAGGTGTATTCCTTACAGAACCAATCTGGTGCTAATAATATAAATAATTTAGAAATAAGTTCAAAATATTATTGAAAGAAATATTTTTATAGTAATTGACTAAAATAATTGAAATAATTATATTAAATAAAATATATAGAAGACATGTAATAAATAGGGCGATCATTAAATAATTTTAAAGAACCTAAATGTAAAACATATGAGGAAGAATTCAGGTTGAATTTTAATATGAAATCAATGAATAAGTGAGTCAATAATGATATAAATGAGGCTAAATATATCTAAAATATTTTATTATGATATTACTAGTGATAATAAAACTCCATTTTAGACTTTATGAATGATATGTTTTAAAGAAACCATTTTTTTAACTGGTGGATCTGATATAATTTGTAGAAAAAACAAAGGATAAATCTTGGGTTTAGGCCATGAATGAAGAAAATAATAAATTATAGATGAATCAAACATGGAATATATTGAATATATCTCATTATTATAGTATCATTTTAAAAACATATACCTTTAAAAATAAACATTTTTAGCATGATAATGTAATTATAAATAAATCAAGGTTGGTTTGTAAAGGATATTAACAAATTGATGGTGTATATGTTGACAAGGATTTATAACTAATGGTGATAATTGAATTAATATGATTTTTTAGGAAGAAGAAATTGAAAAAATGATTAAAGGTATATCAAATGGATATAAAGACAATATTTTTGAAATACAACACTCAAAGTTGGAGTTGTTGATCACAACCTATTTGGGATAATAATGAAGGATAAATAATTCATGGTAATTGTTCATGTTGAATATATCATAAATATTGGAAATAATAAGAAATCATCTGATGAGTTCGAAACCATGGTATGAGTAGTGTTTGAACTGTTTATGATCAGATAACTCACAAGATTTATCTGAGATCAATTCAATTGATAAGCTGAGTAGAATTTTATCTCTTAAGAAAAATATGTTAAGGAGATATTGACAAGTATTATATAAATTATTGTAGATTGGTTTCAATACCAATATCTAATAGAACTATACTCTAAAAGAATAAAGATCAAAAATTGGATTAATTGATGTTATTTAAAAAATTATTATAAACATGTTATATTTAAGGGTAATCAGACCAGACATCATTTTTTAAAGCATTCATAGTTGTAATTTTCTAACAAAATTAAAAATGGAATATTATAAAGTTATATTGAATCAAGAGGTATGTGAAAGGTATCCATGACTAGTCTATAGATTATAATGAAATAAATGTGTAATATTTAGTTTCATATTCAAATATGCTTTAGGATAGAGACATTATGGCTAATAAATATATATGTAGATGATCATTCATTACTGATAATAAATATGTTAAGTGACATAGAAAAAAGTGTAAAGTGATTTGTAGGGAAAATAAACAGTATCTTATTTCTTGGTAATAATGAAATACACCCAAGTAATTTATATAAATTAATAACAAAATCCTTCATTATGAGGCTAAGATACTTATGGTGATATTTTTTTTGTTAAAAATGTAAAAGTTGGATTATAAATTTTCCATTATAATAGTATAACGTGAATTTTATTGGAATATGGTACCAATTTATCCAGGAAAAGTTTAAACATGGAGTTTGTAAAGAGACAACATTTGAAAAAATCAATAATTGGTGGATATTTTCATTAAACTATTGTCTAGATAATAATTTGAGATACATTCTTTTAGTATCATTATTTAAACTTATACAATAACATAAGTACATTTAGTATATATTCTCTCCCAAATCTATTTAATTCTTTACATGGATACCCATCTATGAAATTTTCGACAATCTTTGGGTTAATTTTTAAAGGTGGATAACTATTATAATTTATAGAACTTTTAATTAAGTTAGATCATAATAAAATTATAGAGTAAAAGCATAACCATTTTATCATGTGGGATAAATATACTCTTAATGAGAAATATTTTTTTTACAAGGAGTGTGGTGATGTAAAATTTAAGTTTAATTTAATTTATAAATTATGAAGATAGGGGGAGTTAGATGTGGCTAGTGGTTAACAGAGTTAAAGATTTAAGGTAATCACAAAAATCATTAAATAACTGATGATTACTATATCGAGCACAGAAAAAGTTGAATTATACTGTATATGATATTTAATATTGGTATTTTATTTTTTAGTGATAATAAAAATTGTCTACAACTTGTTCATTGTTATACATAATATGGATATTAAATTAGTGACTCCCAAAAAACCCAAAGGGTCGAAATGTTGGTACCTAGGTTGATAAAATTAATATAATGATGGAATGAGTTTGTAGAGTGGAATTATTTTATATGAATAGGTTTTATTAGAATCCATGGATATATATCAATTTATTGGAAATGTTTGAGGAAGTTTAAAGGAGCTTTGGAGTTAATTTCAAGGTAAAAGTTAAAATCATGTTGTAATTATTATGGTTACTATGTGGTTATTTGGGGATATTTTTTGTTTGATGGTGAATTAAATTTTGTTTCATGATGTATAAACATATATTATAAGTCATGTTACAAATGGTTATGTCTCAAGACATTTTGAAACACTATTCATCATTAGCTAAAATTTCATTCCACAATGCCAAGTAAAATTTTGAAATGAGTTATGGATGATAGTTATAGATTGTGAAATAAGATGCAATAGGAGGACATGATTTAAGATAGATTATTTTTAGTAAGAAAGGTATAGGGATTTATATTATGGTTTATAGGAAATATCATAATTGAAGGACTTGATCTGGAAAGATTCCATAAATTGCATAACAGTACTATATATTCTTCCCCATAATTATTATATGGTGAGTTATCTTTTTTTCAAAGGCTTTGATGTCAAGGATCATAAAAAATAATCTAAATCTAATTCTGGAAAATATTTTACAATTGAAATCCATTTTTCTAAAATGGTAATTTCTATGTCATGATTTATTTAATTGAATGATATTCAATAGATTTGAATATTTTTCAACATTTTGAGTATTTTCATAATATATGAGAGATTATAATAAACTATTAAGGATGTTCCTTAAGAATAATTAGGGTGATACATGTGGTATAATATATTGGATATTTTTAGTGGATATATAAAGTGGATTTTAAAAATAATATGGATGTTCTATAAGAACTATATTAGGTAAAACACACAACATGGGAAAGGAAATTTTTTTAATCAACAATTTTAATGAATTTAGCAAGAAAATGAATAATAAAATTTATCTTATTACAGAAATAAACTCAATCATGAAGATGAAAATAATGATAAAAACCCAAGCTAAAATATTGTATTTATTATTCATTGGTTCATTTATTGAAAATCATCTTCATGTTATATTCCTCATGTTCCTATACTAAATCAATGTGTAGAGAAATATGGGGATATAGTAAACCTTGGATTCAATATTGAGTCATTCCTAAACATTATAACAATGTGCTATCAGTTTAATGATTTTGGAACATTATTTTATAATTTTTTTTGTTCCTTGGATGTGGATATTTTTTAGTGAACCCTAAAATAAATTGGAGTCCTTTTATTTGTATATATTTACATGGATTCTATGAATGGTTTACATGGAAATCCAGATTTTTGTATTCTCTCTAACATGAAATAAATATCCATCTAATGAATAAATGTTATCACTTTAATTCTCCCCCTCATAGGGTGGTTTAAGATCATGTGGCTATAATCACAATTTTTTCATTGTGTTAAAAAACAATACTATATAGTAATTATTTGAATAATAATTATATATTTAATTAAATATGAAATATATTTAATTTAACCATCATATATAATGGGTAAATAAATTCTATTAATAACACAATTTTTTTATAACAACCATATATATTATATTGTATAATATTTTTTTGATAAATAATTTTATTACAATTATTCATTCTACATAACATATAATGGTTAAAAACATTATGTATTGATTTTTTTGTATATAAAAATTTTATATATTAAATTTATTAACTGTGATATATTTTTTAATACCCATCATATATTAATAAATCTGTGGAGAATTTATTAGAAATTTGGAGTCCATAAAAACATTTCTTTCTTCTATGATGGTTGATTATGTTCTCCAAATACTATTTTAAAGTTTGTGATCATTGTACTTTTAAATTACTTTATTTTTAGATCCTCATTTTTTTTGTTAATATGTAATTTTTTAGATAATAAAAGTTGATAATTGTGGCTTTATTACTTTAGAAAATAAAAAAAACTACAGAAAGTTACTTATTGGTTTATTTATAACCTTAACATTAAATTAATGTGTTGAAAAGATGTTTTGGTTGAGTGGGTTTTATATATGGTTTGTGGAAATGATGAAAATTGTACTGTGAATAACTTTATGTAAGTGATGTAAATGTGGAGTCACATGAAAAGTTTTTGAAAAAGGTTTAGTTTTTATTTTTATAATATTTTATATGTAATTAAGAAATTTAATAGTTGTATACCCAAATGTAATAATGTTAATTTATTTTATTTAAAAATAGTTAATAGATTATTAGGGTTTTGTTAGATTGTTTTAATTTTTTACATGTATTGTGGTTCATGTTAGATATTATGACAATAATTTGTTAACCCAAAAGAAATAGAAATTGATCAATAGTTTAAATGATTTTTCTTGATAAGGTATTAAATAAATAGTTTATTTTATGAGACTATTACTAAGAATTTCATTTGAGTGTAAATATTCAAGTTGATATTTCGAACTGAATGAAATGGTGACTTTGATAGAGAAAATTACCATCCCTATAATGATATTTTTATTTTTTTCAAAAATCAAGAAAGACATTAAATTTAGAGATTTGTGATTGGTGATTATATTATATTTTTATTGTGTTATACTTTTTTTCATGTATTAGTAAATTAGGAAATGACCAAGGCAATTTATGTTGTAAGAGTGGGTTCGATAGTCCAAACTTGAACATGTAATTTTTTATTAGCACATCATTAATATGGTGTTAAATATGTGTGATTCCTACTTACTGGGATAGGAACATGAATTCTACAGGTACTATATATGGTAATTTAAATATATTATATGTTGTTTAAATTTTGTATAGAATCTCCCAATAATAATGAGAACTTCATAATACTATGAAAATAATCATAATCATATGATATATGGTCTCGATAATTAATAATTAAAGGAAAAATGATGTCTTACTATAAGATATATGGGACCATAATAAATGATACGTTTTCTCATAAATTTCCAAAATTAGTGATCTCTGGTATATGAGATGTTGAGTACTACCTCCCTAATAAGAAAACCACATGATTTGGTTATCAATAGATATTCATAACTACAAGCATGTGTAGTGGTTATTAAATTTATATCAATATTATTATATCATACAACCATGTACCTTTATTTCTAATAAAAACCATGAATGTTTTTTTATATAGTGAGGTTACTTTTATAAAGTGAATCAATAATTGCATGACGTTGAAAGAATGATCAAGAGAGTATTTTTCAATGCTAAATATTGAGAGAACACATATCAAGCCATTTGACAAGGATAATAGCAATTTGAAAAAAATCATGGGTAGTATATATAATTTAAGTCTATAAAATATAGTCAAAAAAAGATAAATAAATCATTAAAATATGATGACGCGTTGTGTTTATCCAATATTTTAAGATATATTTAGGCAAAGAGATTATATTACACATTATATGTTTATATAAGGTTATCACACCTATGAATTATCCTTAATTGTTTAGGGACAATAATAAGATTATAGAGATTGGATTTTTATCTGTAATTATTGTTCAATTTAATTGAGATATAGGCCTAGTGGGTCACACAGAAATTGTATCCATAGGTTCCACTAATTTAGATGAATTTGAGTTTTGGAAAAAAAATTCCCGCATTTGTGATATATTGAATGTTTGAGTTTGAATGATTTAATAAATAAATACAATTATATATTATTGATTTTTTATAACAATGAGAAATGTATTTATTTATCAATGAATTAACAAATTTTTGTGCATACCAAATGAATATGATATTTATTAAATTAATATTATTTTTTTGGTTCATTAATCCAATTTAGGTGGAATGAGGATATTTAGTGGTTCATATTTAATTATGTGACATTTAATTTTTTTTAAAATGGTTGATGAAATATTCATGAAATTTAAGACACATTTATTAAGGAATTCATTCCATTTGGGGTCATTTGTATAGTTTATGATTCATTTATGGTATACAAGAAATAAAAGATATTAAAACCTAGATCAATAAACAAAAATTTCACCCATGAATAAAATACGCTATCATTTTCATGAATATAGATTCCTTAACTTCTTTATCACTCTCATATTTAGGTGGTGAAACATGTAAGAATAACATGTGGAGATCAATGACACCTTCTTAGATTATGACCATGTTCTTCCCACGATCATTATTCCATTAACGAAACATAAATTACTCATTTTAGAACATGTGACTCTAATTTTTATGGACCATGAGTTCTTTAGTGTCTGTGAATGATCAGGAGGGATCTTAATTTGGGACCAATGAGAAATACTGCATTGAAAATAATCCTAACAGTTTGAGATCATTGCATCAAATAGGGTATCAATTTTTCTCCTAAGGTACCTGGAGCATGTAATGGCCACCCAGTCGTCCCGGTTTTGTCCAAGGAGTTCTCCGAGGCTTCGTCGCTTCTCGCCATGGCTCTGGTCACGAAGTTCACTCGTCATAGGCCTCCGGTTGAGGTGTTCAAGAGGTTTGTGAATCAGGAATGGGGTTTAGGTCGTCGCGCAGTGGTCGGTCTCCTAAGGTCGCGGCAAATTCTTGTCTGTCTCGCTGATGAAGATGAATTGGCGCTGGCCTGGTCTCGTACAAGTAGATCTGTTAGAGGTTTTTCTTTCCATCTCCACCATTGGACGTTTTATTTGCACATGAGTCGCGATTCCTCCACTTCGGCAATCTAGATTCAACTTCCGGGGCTGCCACTACCCTTTCAGAATCCATCTCTCCTCCGTTAAATAGGTAATTCCTTGGGTCGTTTCCTCTGTGCGGACTGGAAAACGGAGTCCATGGTGCATCCTATTGTCGCACGCCTTTGTGTCAAAATGGAGCTCTCTCGTCCTCCGCCTGACAAGGTTTGGATTGTGATTGAGGGGAAATACAGGTACGTGAATTTTTTTTTCTATGAATCCTGGTCAGCGTTTTGTTCTTTCTGCCACAGATAGAGACACTATGTTGAGGAGTGCCGCAAAAGGTCTTCGGCGGTTTTGGTTGATCCTTCTCCGGCGGGTAAGGGTGTTTCATCGTAGGTTGAGGGAGTTGGAGCCGATTCTGTCATTGGCACAGAGACTGCTGCGTGAAATTTGAGGTCAGGGGAAGTGTCTTTGAGTACCATTGATAAGGTTGTGACTCTTTGAGGTGATCAAGAGCAGGGACCGCCTAGTCAACCTGGGGTGGGTCTGTCCTGTCTGCCGAATGCTTCGGTGGTGGATCCTACTGGTTCAGGGAGGGAGAAACCTGCACGCCCGATCTTGAAGGAAGCAGACAAGATCTCAGAACCACAGGTGGAGGCTGTATTTGATCGTCTTAGGAAAGATTTAGGTGTTTTTCAGGTGACCAGCGACATGGGGAAAGAGAGTCAGGGTCATATGGATGGGGCTTTGTAGAGGTCCTTGTTTCCTACAGGGGAGTCTTAATGTTCTGAGGCTAACTGTGTTTCGTTCAAAGGATGGGGGAATCTGAATTCCCAACATCAGTTTATGGGTAGGGGTTTTGATCAACCTACTTTTCAGGAGGCGTTAGGGGATGAAGAAGCTTGGGTCGAGGGGAAGGAAGGGGTAAATGGGGGAGGGTTTGCCCCGGATACCACCCTTGACCAAATGTTAGGGACTGTCTCGGAGGTACAGGCTCAGGCAATCCTAGGAGATGCAGGGGGTCCGGATTCTGGTACTCTGTCTGGGGTTGATTCTGCTACCCAGCACCCTGTCGTCTTGAGCAACAGGCTTGAAGGATTGATGGAGGTGCATCTGAGAGTGGAATATCTTGTCGTGGCTGAAGTAGATAATTCCAACAAGAGGAGTTTTGATGGCATCACTATGGGAGGTCGGATCAGGGGTCATGCTCATCCAGAGTGTGCTGTTGGTGGAGGGGAGTCAGAACATGACAAGGTTGGTAGGAAATTTTCTGAAGAAGAGCCCGGTTCAAGAAGCAACAAGAGTAAGAGGAGAAGGAGGGGCATGAAGGATTACTCCTCCTTACCTCCTCCATCGAGGACCTGTTCAGCAAGAAAGATAATGGTTGAGGAGCTGGACAAGGAGGTTAGGTGTCATCGTAAGTCATCTGATCAGCCTGAAACTTTCTCAGACTTGGTTCTAAGCTCGGATGAGGTAGTGACAGAGAAAGTGCTATTTCTCAATGCTTTGGAAGAGGAGGCATCCAAGATGATGGGTCAGAATCTTGAAGTGGACCTTAATGAAGCACAATATTTGTGGGTTGACGAACAAGATGCGATTATGGTTGCAGGATTCAACAAGGGGTTGCTCAGAATTGAAGAGTACATGCAGATCTGGAACAAACTGACTTCTGCTATTGAATACCTGGTAAGGGGGGATCCACTTTTACGGGTCTCTAGTTTAACCTGGAAGCTGGTTAGGGATTCAAGGTCTGGCAGAACTTGACTGGTTTTTAATTATTTTGTTTTTTCATTCCCTAACTAATGTTTTGTTGAGTTTCAATCCTTGTTGTGTGGATATGCTGGAGGGTCAGATCGGCTCTGAAGGGTTAGAGCACGCCGCTTCCTCCTCTGAAGGTCATTGGGGATGTGGCTGATTTAGAGGGATGGCTTGCCATTGGGAGGGACCATGCTTGCATGGGATCGCCGAGTGGTCCTTCTATGGAGGTAACGATTGCTGCTTTTACCTGGAAGAGGTTGGTTCTAGTTTGTTTTGTTTGGAACTGTTTGGTGTTTTTTGGAACCTTTGGTTTATCACTTTTTCCTGAAAAGTATCTTTCTTAATAAAAAAATAATAAATTGCGGTAATCAAATAGATTTGATACAGTAACAAAATTATATAAAATTCATCAATATAAGGTCAAATGGACAAGTTACCTCCATTATATGATTTATAGAATACCGAGAAAGGTGTGCAGGAGTCATTATATTCTATAAATGAACTGTTGGGACAAAAATGTGTTATCCATGTTTTATTTAAAAAATTTCAAAATTACTTATGGTATGAGACAAAACCCACTATCTCTAAAAGGTACCTCTTATTGACCAGGGGAATCTAATGTGTGATACGTGCCTAAAATTTCATTGTGAATTATAATATTTTTTCATAACATTGTCATCTTCTTTATGTGGTTGACTATTGTGTCATTCAAGGAACCACATGAGAACTAACTCTCTACCAACATGGGTGGAGTACTGGGTTGATTAGACAAGGGTCAGGTATGGTTGAACCAATAATATTAAACCCAACATAATTAACCATCCCATGATGTTTCTAATCATCAAGAGGGCCATTTGAGTCCAAAAAGAGCTTAATTATATTTTTGAAAAAAATTATAAATTTAATAAATATTTATATAGTCTGTTAAAAACATTTGAAGACCTAAGATATATATTAATAATTATTATATTTTAATGTTTCTTTAATTAATTAAGAATACCATTACGTAAAAATTATATATATTTTTTATTTTAATATATGATTTTTGTGTTTTAACTGATTATAAAGAACAAGTGGACCATTTATGATTGGTTTATTTTTTATTTAATTTTTATTATTATAATAAGTATTATTTTATTATAATCTAATATGAAATATTATTTTTATATGATTTTCTGTGAAGCAATAGTGTTAAGGGTACTGAGTGTGGTTTTCAGTTTAGGGAGTCCAGTGTTGGTGCGGGCGGCCGACGTATCCATACATCAGGACCCTGACAACCGATTTCCGACTTTGTGCATGAAAACACTGATTGCATGTGTGGTTCTAAAAGTTTTTAAAAGTCATCTCAAACCAGGTCAGCTCACCCGGTATAAATCGTTTGACCGTGTCACGTTTGTTTCTTTCAGGATGCCTCCCCGCGGACGACCAGCTAGATCCCTGAGAGTTGTACGTACTGACAGCCCGCTGAGTGATGAGGCCTCGGTACATGGCCCTCTTCCAGTTGAGGCACCAGAAGAGGCACCAACGGTACTACCACCCGTTGGGCCACCGATGACACCAGCCCCATTAGGAGGCGATGCACGCCGCTTGAGCGCGCTGCACGAGTTCCAGTACCAGAGGCCACCCAGGTTCTGGGGAGAGATGGACCCACAGACGGCTGAGGATTGGATGGAGGCTATGGTGAGAGTCTTCAGGCTAGTAGGGACACCGGAAGACTTCATGGTGATCCTTGCTGCTGGCCTCCTTCAGGCAGTAGCAGGCAGATGGTGGAGCCTGATTCTCCAGATGCATGACAAGGTGACACTTCTGTGGGAAGACTTCGAGAGCCTGTTCCGGGCAGAGTTTGTACCAGCCACCCTTCGAGCGGTGCGTATACAGGAGATACAACATCTATAGCAGGGTATCATGACGGTGGCGCAGTACTCAGTGAGGTTCACAGACCTCTCGTGCTACTCCACAGACATGGTACGGGACCCGTTCATCAGGGCCCGAACATTCGACCAGGGGCTTAGGCGAGAGATTAGAGATTCTGTTGTTTCTCATAGCATCCCGATGTAGACAGGGGTTTTAGAGCAAGCCCTATTAGTAGAGAGTTTCCTTGCTGAGCAGTATCTAGTAGTAGGACCCACCACTAGCTGGCATAAAACATAGTCTTCTACAGCGGGCAGTAGACAGATGATGCAGAGGTCCAAGAGAACCAAACCTACAAGTGGTCGACCGCATGACACAGGATCGTGTGTGCGAGGCACCCCGGGTGGAGAGAAACTTACCAGGAGTGGACAATGTTACTCCTGCGGTGGGATCGGTCACATGGCACGTGACTATCTGAGCCACCATACAGATGACCAGCATATAAACGAAGGAACTCCCAGGCAGATGCAGAGGTTCGATCGAGGCGGACCACAAGGAATAGGAGACCGAGGCAGGGAAGCTGGTTGTGCAGCTGGAGGTGGACGACGCTTCGAGGTGTTTCCACCACCACCACAAGGAGGTCCACCCCGACCGCAGGGAACAGGTGGACATGGGAGAGCTCAGCTTCAGGCAGCAAAAGCATATGACTATGGAGCTCCAGAAGCTGGCGGACAAGAGGGGGACTAGTTCCAGGTATGGAACCTTTGATCTTGGTGCTTCTAGTTTCCTTGCTTTCATTGTTGTGTGTCATTGTACTTCAAGCTGCAGTAATAAAAGTCACTTGTCCTTGTGACATTTGCTTCCTTCCTTTTTTGTGTACTGGGAGGTCCCGGTTAAAACTGTTGACTTGACCCTCACTTTTGAGATTCATACTGGAGGAGACCGAGTGACCAAACACTGATGCCGAAAGTGTGACTCAAACCATGGAGGTGAGAGTAACGGTTGGATATCTTGGTAGTAGCATCGAGGCCTTACTATGTCATCCATGGTGTGGATTAGTACCATTCATGACAGGATTGACTTTATTAGGCAAAGAACGTGGTTCATCCAGGGGACGAGACCAGATTTCTCTTATCAGAAAAGAAGAAATATTAGTAGCTCTTGTGGGACCAGAGATGGTCCAGGCCACGACAGAGAAGGTCCAGGATATCCAGGAGCAGATGAGGACAGCTCAGAGCTGACAGAAGTCTTATGCTGATAGGAGGCAAAGACCACTAGAGTTCGAGGATGACGACCACGTTTTCTTACGGGTCTCACCTCGATGTGGAATTATGGAGATTTGGCTGAGGCAACAAGTTATTTTCGTGATTCATCGGACCCTTCAAGGTCCTCAAAGGGGTAGGCGAGGTGGCTTACCGCTTGACCCATCCACCTCAGTTTCACCAGGTGCACGACGACTTCCAGGTATCTCAACTGAGGAGATACGTGCTTGACCCGACGCATATCATTGAAAATGGGGAGCTGGACTTTGGCGATGGGGTGACTTTTTTGGGGTTCTATTAGAGTTTGAGGATTGATAGGAGTGGGTTCTACGAGGACGGTCGATTCCTCTAGTGCGCTTTCGTTGGCAGCATGGGAACCTCTAGGAGAGCACATGGGAGCGGAAGGCTCAGATGCGTGCTCAGTACCACTTTTGTATCCCTAGTTTATGTTAAAGATTTATAGGGACGTAAAGCCCTGAGGTGGGAGTAATGTAAATACCCAGAAATTTCATGGAATTTTTTTTCTCAATTTACTTGGAATTTTACGAGTACGCAGTTTTTGACGACGCCTGATTCCGAGGCCCAGTGCGCCTAGAATCAGTTTCTGATGTTAGGCTCAGGTACGTTCAGTGAACGAACGAGCGGGTTTTTCTAACTTTTAATCCAGTGCTCGAAATCAAAATCTGTGGGCATCGATGAAATCACATTGCTAGTAATTGATTAGGAAGACCTTTTCTGGAGTTGCGTTTTCTCAGGAAGAGTTGTTAAAAAATAATGGAATAAGTTAAAAGTGAGATAAAAATTGTGTTAAAATTTTTATTACACATCTTTGTGGTTTAACTTCCATGTGAGGGAGTTGGGGTGGGACCCACTAAAATCCTAACTCTTGTTAGGATATTAGTTATGTGGGGCCCACATGTGTCCCCACTTATTCAAATTCTCTAAACCCTCTAAGCCTCCCATGTAATAAATGTTGTGGCTACCTCTCTTCCTCATAAATGCATGCCAACCTATCTCACCATTAATTTTGTCAATTTATGACTAATTAATTATGTTAGTTATGGTTTTTGATTTTTAAAAATGTTTGCAAAAGTAATAAAATAAGGCAAAGGTTTCATTTTATTTTGGGTTGCTTCATTGTGTTGAGAGAGGGACCATTCTTCACATTTGAACAACTTCATCTTCTTCGCAAAGAATGCCAAGGCTCCGACGAAGAACACCGACTCGGCAATCACGGTTATTCATCCTCCTCTTCCTACACTACAATGGAGAAGTCGCCGACTATGGTGATCATCGCCGACGACAAAGTACCTTCCTTCTTCATCTCCGAAACAAGTGACGAGATGTCGTTTCCTCCTTGGACGCACCCCGATGTCCACGAAATCTATGTCCGACCCCTACGATGCCGTTCTCCGCGATGCCTGATGTGCGACGTCAAATATCCATGTAGGGGAATTATATTTGATCTTATATTTATATTTTGAGAAAAGAACGATGAGAGTGGACCAATATTTTCCCGGTTGATCCGCGGATCGCTCGTTCATGTGGGTTGGTTATGGTGTGGTTTTTCGGGATTGGTTTGAGTTTGATCTTGATTGAAAACCTCTAACGCGGAGGGAACAAGATAAGGAACAAAGCCCGAACCCTCCAAAGATTTTTGTTGGTGCGCGGATTGACAGAGATGATGAAATGGGACCAAAACAGTGATGCCTTCGCAATAAAGTACGGGACTCGAGATGAACACTGGCGGAGACGGAATTGAAAACAAACCACTGGAGCAACTCCGGTGGCCCGCGGACATCACCGGCGACCGGAGGCGGCGGTCGGCACCAGTCGGCCACCAAGAGGCGGAGGTGCCCGGCGCGCCACCAAGAGGAACCGCTGCGGCTGAAGCCGTGACGGTAGGTGGTCGGATCCCGCGGCCGCGCAGGATCTGGAGGAGGAGGACGCGGCGCTTGCCGCGTCTGTGTGTCGCCAAAGGGGGGAAACACATCCCCCCTGCTCGGCCGCTAGCCGAGCCAGCACACCCCCCCAGCCGGGCTGGGGCGGGTCGTGCAGACCGAGCCAGGACGCGCCCAACCATGCCAGACCCAGACCCGGGTCGGGTCGACCCGGTTCGGGCCGACAGGGGGGGGGGGGGTCGGGCCGGGCTGGTCCCAGACCCCCCATTTCGGACTGTTTTCAGTCATTTTCTCATATCATGGGTTTCAGACCTCTGATTGAGGCACTATCAGTTGCGTTGGAATAATTGGATCGAGACGGTATTTTTGGTATATTACACTCAAGGTTTTGGAGAAATTTGGGTACAGCCGGGTTGATTCGAGCACGCAACCAGTCGGGCCCTCGGAGCGGAAACACTTATAACTTGAGCTCCGGACGTCTGATAGACGTGCCGTTGACTTTGTTGGATTTCTCTTGATGAGACGGAACTTTTTTCATGATTTACCTGAGGTTTGGATGCAGTTAGATTGTGGCTGGGTTGGATTGAACCAGAAATCCTAACGGGCCCTTAGAACGGAAAAGCTGATAACTTTCAGACTGGACGTCCGTTTGATGAACCGTTAGCGGCGTTGGTGATCATGTTGAAAAATGGTCCCTATGAGTATACCCTATGAGAGTTCAGGGTACAATTGAGTTACAGTCGGGTTGGTTCGTACATGAAACCAACCAGGGCCCTGGGACGAAAAGGCTAATAACTCACAGACCGGGCGTCCGATTGACGCGCCATTTGTTGCATTGAGACCCCTATGATGAGGCTATATTTTGTGATACTTATTCATGGGACTTTTGGATACTTGGAGTATCGACCAGTAGCTCATTGAGGAGACCCTCCTGGTGACGAGCTAGCAGAGTGCATAGACCTAGTAGTTGGATGATACTTGACGACTGTTGATCGATCATCTCAGAGTGATTTGGATAGCCCAGTGGGGTGCGCTTGGTTGTAGCATTAGACCAATGGTGGAGGTGTGCTTGGTTGTAGCAGCAGACCCGTGGTACTCGACAGAAGGAGTACCTCTGTTGGCTATGAGGGGGTGTGCTTGGTTGTAGCGGCAGACCCATGGTGGGATGCGTTTGGTTGCAGCGGAAGGCCCACAGTACTCGACATGTGGAGTACTTCAGCAGTCCAAGGTTAGTGGGGTGTGCTTGGTTGTAGCGGCAGTCCCACTGTACTCAATAGAGGAGGAGTTCTCCAGCAGTCGTGGTTTCGACATCAAGAATAAAATCCTAGTTTGAGCTGAGTCAATGACCTTTGTGTTTACACCATGATTGAGATGGGTCACTTGATAACTTAGGTATATGTATGGGCATATATCTAAGTAGTGGTTATCCATTTATTTCATAACCATTGTGTTTCCTGATGATTGAGATGGATTATTTGATAACTTAGGTACAAGTATGGGCTTATACCTAAGTAAGGGTTATGTGTTGAGATCCTTTTTTATGGTTATATTTGTTGAATTTAGTGAGACCATGAGGGTCTTGGGGGCCTACTGAGTATTGTTATACTCACCCCATCACGGGCTATGCCCGCACCTCATTGTGTTGGTTGCAGATGCTGGGCAGCGCTGACAGATGCTGAGTGTTCGAGGACTGGATGGTACCCATAGGTGGAACTCATGACAAGTTAGTATCCAGATGTGGACATCACGATGAGATGATACTCAGAGGAGGTTGACAGGAGAGAGCGTTGTGGATGATCCAGGAGTTGTGCTATCTGTGCCTACCCTTCAGGTAGGATCCGAGGTGGATGACCCAGAAGCTGCTTCTATTCTTCCAGCTGCTTGTCTTTTCTGTTGTACTTTCATTCAGTTGTAGCTGTACTTTTAGTTGGGTTTGTATTCTGGCCCATTTACTTTTCAGCACTTTCTTTTGTACTTAGTGTATTACTTCCGCTTGTACTCACTGGTGTTTTGTTTACTTTTATAAAGGCAATGCCTTCCCAGTTATCGGGATTTATGCCTTTGGTGCTAGTCACCAGCCCCTGGCCTATGGAAGGCGGGCTTGGGGTAGTCACGACACGGGCCCTGAGGACGGGTCGTGACATGTTCTTTTTTTGAAAACTATAATTATGTATTATTAGTCTCCAATGTTTTTTTAAAAGTTGATTTTAGAAGCAATTATTTTTTATTTTAACTTTAGAAATAATTTTTTTAATTGAAAAACATATTTGATTAATAGTTTAATTATACTTGAATTATATATATATATATATCACATCAATTTTAAGTGATGAATATAATTAAAAAAATAAGGTAATACTTATTTATGGATTGAAATTTCACAGTCATGTAAAATATGAAAAAAATGAATATGATCTTCTATGGTTGGTTCTTAGAATCTTTTGAGATAAAACAAATAAGTTTTTACTTACATTATTATAATTTTTTAGAAAAAATAAACCTTTTAGTGTTAAAGTTAATAGAGAAGGAAATAATCATGAATTATTTTATTGTTATTCATTCAAACTGAGATGCATGTTGGACCGTGCAGACACACATAGGGGTGAATTAAGTGTTGCATAATTTTAACAAATCAAAAAAATCTCAAACTATTAAACCCCATTGGATATTTTCCTCATATAATATTATATATATTTGGATCTTTTATTTATTAACCTATCACACACATATATTAAATGAGGACATGTAGCAAAGAGAAGAAGTATTTTTAAAATGTTAAACCTCATATAAGAAATCCAATCCATAAAATAATTGGGATGTATAAGGCATAAATTCTCTACTATAATATTATTATCAATAAAATAGGATTTATATAGGTACCCTCGGAAAACAAAAAAACCATATTATATAGGCATGAGATCACTATATTAAAAAAGCAATCAATATATCATCCCACTGCTCTAGTTAATACTATTATCCAACTATTTTCTCATTAGCTATTCCTTATTCTCTTTAATATGAGAACATATTTTATGGGGATGTCTCAAAACCCAAAATATTGAACTCTTTTATCAATTATTTGAGTTTATGACTACCTATATATCTTCAAGAACACACATGAAACTTAGTCTCTTTTATTCTTCATAGTTTCCTACTCTTTCGAATTTATTCATTAGATTCTCAAATTCGCTTCCCAAGAACATAAAATATAGAACCTTCACCAGTTAATGTCATTTCTCAATCACTAAATGTATCAATTTCATATAATTATAACCTAACAAAATTGGTTGAACTCTCAAAATAGTATTCTTCCACTTCACATTTTCTACTCGGTCATCTTATCAAAGAAAAATGGATGGGTTCTTCTTCCTTCACCTTTAATCCCCCCCACAATATTAAGCTTAATTTATATATCGATCCTTCTTGTTATTATTTTTGGTTTTTTTCATTATCTATCACAACAAAACAAAAATAAAATTCAACCACTAAAATATATAACTTCTCCCATAATATTTTTTTTATAGTTGTTATTAGTGAATGAATTTTCTATATTTATAAATATTTTATATCTCAAAAAATATTTTGGTACCCATGATACTCATTTATTTTCTTCTCATTTTTTGGTATATGGGTGTTCCAATGACCATAATATTCCGTTTTCTCCCAACTATTTTTTCTTGGTAAATTCTATTTGTGCCCCTATTTTATATCAGCCCTTTTTATTCTCATATCTCTTAACCAATTGTAGAATTCCAAATTTATTAGTTAGGAAAAATATTTTCATATAGAAAACCAAAAAACCATCTTCTCTTTCTCACTAAAAAAACATGAAAATGACTTTAAATAATTTTAGAAGCATATTGTTCTCAAGTGTTCCATTTTATGTCAATGAGTATATATGTTTTGTTCGATGAAGTGGTGATTGTTAAATAATTTTTATGGACTCATTCTATGGTTTTGGATGTCATCTTTAAAAAATTCTCCCTATTTAAATGCACCTATTGTTGATTTTATAAAAAATGAAAATAATTGATTCAATGATTTTTTAATTAATAAAGTCCTTTTACAAAACATTGAATAAGGAGATGAAAAATAGGATTTGAGTATTTCCATGAAAAAGGTAATTTCATGTACGAACTAAATAAGTCCATGAAAAATTCTTGAGGAATTTATGTGAAGGCCATAAAAAATATATTTATATTTTTCATGAGGAATCCTTGAAGAAAATTGAGAATATGGATTGGAATTTTTATTTGGGCTTTCTCATCTTCCATATTTCATGTAGATATATTTTTTCTAATTATTAGAGAAAATATTGGATAGATATCCCAATATTTGAATCAAATAAGTTCATATTTATAAGAGAAGTATCTTAATCACATTGGAGAGTCAACTCACTGAGTAACCGTGAAATAATGTGTACATGTTGATGGATAGTACCCATAGAGTGTTCTTGGGTGAGGTTACGTGGGAGTGGGTAGGTTGGCCTGTGAAAGTGAGGTGAAACCCATGAATCCTATGGTTGTATATTGTTATTGGATCCAATCCATTTTTTTCTTAATCAGTAAGTGGAATGAGAGAGGATATATAGAATCACTCAACTGAGTAAACATACGATATAGGAAAATGAAGCATGGGTTATTTTCCTCCACTATGAAACGTATGGATAAAATGGAATTTGTCCGATCCAACTGATTTGTTTTGTCTGATCAAGTATAGGGGTGAATTATTTATACTATGCTCGAGTGATCATTATTGTACATCTATTCATCCATTTATGATCCACAATAATGACAGAAAATCTATGTCCTTTTATTTACTTATGCCCAATATTTCATCCAATATGATTATACCAAGATGAGATCACTATGGAGTTGAGATACACACATCGTTTTATGAATGAGATCTAGGAACTTGGTATGTTCTATGGATTTTTAGAAGAATTTTGAACTGGGAATTTATCAACTGATAATTCTTTGAATAATTCACATGTTTGATAAAAAATGATAAATAAATGTAGTTACACAGGTGTGAATGAAAATAGAATGAAGGATAATGATATGGATATTCCATATTAATTGAGATCCATGTAGAAAAACATGAATATTATTGATCAATGTAGCTGAGTTTTGGTGTATCTATTTAAAAAAGTAAACTATGTAGCTGATTAATCCACATAGTTTTTTTTCTTATAACTGATTATATCATGTACAATAATGGTGAGGAAATGATTCATGTAGTATAATCCTGAATGGAATGTTTTAAAAATCCATTTTCAATTTTATGTGTGTTTTTATTGAAGTTATAAATGAGGATTTGTACAAATTACATGATTTTAAATATAAAATTAATAAAGCGAAATGTACCATATTATATTGGTTGTTTATATGAGCATCTCTTGATGAGTTTTAAAGGGTGATTTTATTATATTATAAAAAGGAAAATTATGCTCCAAATCTATTCTGATTATCACGGTATGGTTAGAACATATCTCTCCTATATTGCAATGAAAGAGAGAGTGTGTGTTAAAATATGTGTATTAATTATATAGGAAGATACATAACATTATATGAAATAAAAACTAACACTGAACATGTTATTATTGTTATATTCTATATTATTTAAGTGATCAATAAGTGGATTTGTTATGAGAGTTGTTGATCCTATGTAGAACTTACAAAAAATACCAGTTGGTATCAATGGTGTGATGATTTTTATTGAAAATTGAGAGATCTTTTATCCACCATGTAAGAATATTTTTGTGAAACCCAATACATATTTGTATTGATGTGAGTCTGAGTCAAGGCTGATAAAAAAATTAGATGGGTAAATTCATTTTCATGAGTCTTTAATAGTCTTCATGAGCATTCAGATCTCACCATATATAGAAGGTGAGTTTTAAAAATAGTGAGAATTATCCTTATCTCTATCTATGGATTATAATTGAAGAGGAATATTGGACCTCAGGTGTCTAACCCGGCATTGGAGGATTATTATTGGCTTGTATAACCAATTAGAGAAGATGAGTAGTTGGGGTGTCTACCCCATTACTAATGAAATTTTAGAGGAGCTGTCTAAAGTTTTTTATTAACTTGTGAATATACTGAATAATTTATAACTAGGAGTAATAACTAATTGTACTAAGGAGTAAGTTTTTATGTTGAACCTTGTAAATCATAGTGTGAGGATTCCTCTATTACAACAACTGTATATGAGGTGATATTGAGAGATAAAATTATGTGGGTTGATAAGAACACAATTTTTGAAAGTTAAAAATTTAAAATATTGATTCATAAAATGGTACCACCGATTCACCTCTCTTATCAGTCCATCTAGCTTGGGGCACTACAAAATGTATTGGGACTAGGTTCCCTCTAAAGATCCAAATGTTTTCCCCAGATTTTTCTTAATATATTTTATGAAGTGAAGATTTATATAATTATTTCAATTACCATAGATATTAATTTATTCAAATGTTATTAAATTATAAAGAAAATATATTCATTAAAGGTGGAGAACAAAACAAAAGTAAACATAGGAACACCACTAATAAAAGGTAATCAAAGTGGTATAAGTAGAATTTATTCTATTGATTAACATTATTATAATAATTCTTGATTACATTATGATGATAATGTATCATTTCATGATCTTCATTCTAAATTAAAATAACATCTAAATAAATTGTAGGATCAAAGTGTATATAATGGATATGAGTGGGGGGAAATTGTGGTTTAAAAACATAAAATAAACAAGAAACTAGAACGTTTAAATATAGTTTATTAGAAATAGATATCATATGATTTCATAATTTTTTAAATATATAGTGAGTATGTATTATAGATCATATTTTCTATATCAAGATCACAAAACATTTGGTTTATCACAGTTTAGAAAATTTCAGTTGATAAAATATCTATATAAAATAATGGTGGAAAATATTGAACTTGATGAAACATATTAATGAAAATATTAAAAAAAATTACGAATTACTTACAAAAGGAATTATAAAATAATCACACTCTTTAAACATTAGAGTTAAGTTACTCACAAACCCTAAATTTAGGAATCCCTTTTTTTCAACTTAACTCAATGTTATGTATTTTTATAGAATAAAAGACATTAATCATGAATATCTGAATCAAGTCTATCTTCCTACCCCCTAAATACCTCAATCAACCAAATCAGAATAAACAATATCCTAATACCCATATTCCCTTAATCTAATCCCAAATCTTAAATAGTGGAAAAAATCCAAATGTTCTACGAAATTTAGAATCCTCACTAGGATTCCTTAGAACAAAAACTCTATAAAATTTATAACGTGTGAGTAATTTTTTTTCACATTATAGAAAATTTAATAGGGGTTGATTCACAAACGCATTAACTCTCAACTCATTTAATACACCTATATTTACAGGAACACCTATACAAGTCATATTATATGATTTTGGGATTTGGTTGTAATGGAATCCGGTGAGGACCAGCTTGAAAGCTCAACATATTATGCACTTCTCCATTTGGTGTCATTTATATATCAACATTAAAATACATTATGTAGTCTTCTATTGGATAGAAATGATTTTGAATATATGACTGCAAACTTCTTTTTTTATGGAATAATTTTTTTAGTCTACAAGATTAAAATATTTTTAGTCTAATAGATAACACTTGGTCTGTTCAAAGAACCAGAATTACTCAGTTCAATTGATTAAAATCTATCTAATCGATTGACTTAATTCATTCATACCGATGGACTTCATTCAGTTAGAAAAATAAACAAAGGTTAGTCAAACAAATGTACTAAATTCAATTAGGCCACTATATTAAATTTGGTTGAACTGATGAAATAATGTTAGTCACATTGAATGACTAAAAAATAAAAATAAATAATGTTATAGTCATCTGATCCAATTGACCTGTGATTCCTGATCCAGGATAATTATGTATTCATTAAGCCACATTCATGTTTTCTTTAATTCACATTGACAACACCATTTAAAATTTTCAATGATAACATATAATCCATTTCCTTTCATCGATCCATGATCAAAGCTGTATCCCCCATGATTATACTGAGGTGAGATCCCTACAGAGTTAAGATACATGAATCACGGAATTTACAAGATCCATGAACACGATAAATTTCATTGATTATTTATAGAAAGTAGAACAATGAATTTAATATTTGAAAAACCTTTGATTAATTCACATGTATGATTGAAATGATTAATGAATACAGTTAAACAATCATACATGAAAATTTGATGAGTGAGATTGAGATGGATATGTCATAGAAAATTATATCAACACAACACAACTGGTTAAGTATATATCCTTGTAATTTAATTTATATGTATCTATTTTCAGAATAAAAACACATAGAAAATTATTCAACATATCCATTTTACTATGTAACCAAGTATATCATATAGCTGAATATTGAAGAAAGGGTTTTGGTAGATGAATCTTGAAGAGAAGGTTTCATGTAATAGTTTTTTTACTTATAGTGTGTTATTTTTGAATTAATAAATTAAGATCTATATAAATCAAGGGATTTTATATATAATTTTAATAAAATGTTTAATACTCGAGTCTTCAAGAAATTTAAATTATCGAGTCTTTAGGAGTTTTAAAGGGTTATTTTATTCTTCAATTGAATGTAAAATTTGGCCAATGAATTGTTCTTAAGATCATTGGTTGGTAATAATGTTTCACTCATCTATTGTAATAGAAAATGATAGTGGATGTTCAAATATGTGCAAAAACCATGGAGGATTGTACAAGAAATTATGTGTTTGAGAAATTAATTCTAAATTTTTGATTATTTTTATTTTTTTATATATTTAATGGTATATAAGGGAGTAATGGGAGGATTTTTTAAGAGAGTTTTTGATCTGATACATAAATTCTAGTGAACATATGATGTTATAAAAGGTGTCATGATTTGTAGAGAAAATTAAATGATCAATCATAACTTGTGAAATCTATTTTTAGAATATTGTTACATATTTTTATCAACGTATGAGTGAGTGAATTTAAAAAAAAGGATCGTGACAACATGTTCTTGATTATTTAAATAGATCAAGGGTAATTTATTTCAAAATTGATATGGATGGTGAGTTTTAAGACTATTGGAATTGGTCATTATTGGGTTTTCTGATGATCCTGAAGGAGTAAACAAGTAATGTGAATCTTGATTTTTTGTGGAGGAAGAATATATATTAAATAAGATAGTTCTATATATGGATCATCATTGAAGAAGAATCTTGGATAATGGGTGTCTAACTAGAAACTGGAGTCTTATGATTAGGCCATATAACCAATCAGAGAAGAGGATCAATTATGGTGTCTATCCAATTAAGGCAGATATTATAATTGGGTTTCAAACCATTTTTATTTACATGTGAATATTGTAAATAATTTATAATATGGGGGAATAATTAATTTCAATAAGGAGTAGGGTTTTTTGATGAACCCTATAAATACTTGTGTTATTATTTATCTATTACTATAATTGCTCTTGAGGTGATATTGATACATTACATTGAATTGACATAGAAAGTTATATGTTTGATATTTTTAATTTAAAAGTAATATAATTCAGAAAAAGAAACCACTAATTCACCCCTCCTTTCTTAGTGGTTTATCTAACCTAGATCACTACAAAATAAAGAATAATTATTCCTATGATCAATTGATATTATAATACATATATAATATTAACGACTCATATTATATTTATCATATAATCAAAATATATCCAATAAAATCCTTATAAAATTATTTCACTCAACCATATATCAATTTCATATAATCACTTCTTCATACAACTCAACTTATCTTTTTATAGTGTGGGAACATTGATTTTCCAGTTTGATCTCCAATTTATAGCATAATATTCAATTAACTCTACATTCAATTTTCCCAGTATTCACCATGAATCAAAAGATTAATTATAATTTTTATAATATATCATCAAAAATCCATCATCTTTAGATTAATTTTCAACTCATTCTATAATTTCTCCATTAAATTAATATTTTATAACATGTAAAAAATCTCTAGCACTTTGATCCTTATCTAGATTTTTAGACTTTAATTATAATCCCATTTGTATGTTTGTGACAATTTATCCTATGAAGAATAGTATTGGAATAACCATAATCTGTTTTAACATCCATATATGGACTAAAAAAATTTACATTTATCAAACTACAATACCCTTAAAATTTCCTAAGTTGTATGGTATAGGAGGAAGATAAAAAAACCATTTTATAAACCTTTGTAACACTTACGTTTTCACCCTTTATGAAAATTTATCTTAATCGATAAAACCTATATGATTCATCACGTCATATTATGATCATCTTGAATTTTTATGATCATTTTAAAGGCTTACTAAATTCCATTCCAAATCTCATGAAATAACCTAGAGTCATAAAAAATCATCTAAAGTCCAAAAAAATAATGAATTCTTACAACGGAATCATACATATCATTGTTATTTAACATTGGAAGTTGTAGTAGTATGTACTATTTATAGAATCATTATGAAAACAATGATCCAAATATTCACATTAAACATCAAATTTCAAGGCATTGTGAAATAATTTCAGAATTTCATTAATTGAATTTATGGATTCTTCAATCCTTTTGAAACAATATATAATCTACTTTCAAAATAATTTCAGAAACCATTTTTTTTGAATTTTTAGGATGTTCTCTATAACACTTTTTCCCTTTAATATTCCCATTTTAGCTAGTGTTTTATACAATTCTCTATAAATCTTCAAGATGATTACAAAAAACAATATTTCATCCATAATCAAAATATTTTATGCAAAAAAATCAGTATATATTAAAATTTTTCATTTGGACTAAATATTCTAATCATCTGATTTATTTCTTATCCACTATCTATTTTTTTAATAGTTCACTCAGTGTATCATGTAGTGAACAATGATTCTATTATCAACAAAACATGTCACTTAACTCCTTGACAACCAATATAGAAATCTTATAATTTATGTGTGAAAAAATTTAATCAATATATCTATGTATTCAAGGTAAATCATCTTTAAATTTAATTATCCATTGATATATGGGTAACTTACACTTCCAAATGGTGGATTCATTCTTCATCTGTCAGGACTTTACCTTTGAATTAATTACATTGGGAAACATCTTAATAAAATTTATAATTGAAAAAAAGACAACCAATCACCATTTTAAACATTAATCAACCTTTTGTGTTTGTTTTCCATTATAAATTAACTCCTTTATTCAATGTAATTATTCTCCAACTAATTAGTTATAAATTTATAGAGATGAAATCTCTCCTCTCACATGAAAATAATAGGTGATAATTAAAATTTTTCTTGTCCCCATCAATGATTTCAATAGTTATAATTTATCACCATATCATACACTTATAAATTAAAGAAACAAATCTTCTATATATTTTATTCCCATCACCTTTCTAATATTCACCAGCATTTCCATGAGTGAAGGGTAATACTACATTATTATTAGCCCAGTTCCATCAACAAGAAATATTTTAGTCTATTAAGATAACCCTTGGTAAAAAAGGTAATCATTCAAGACAATAAATATATTTATTTACTCACATGAATATGGATAAAACTAAAAGGTCCTACATTTTAGGATTTAAAAATAGAATTTCAATATGATATTAATACTTAACATATATCAATAAACACTTAAAAAGTCATCATGTGAACAAAATATAACTCCTCATGTTTTTACTGTAACTCTATCATTATGATTAGAAAAATCATAAATCATAACAAATTTAGAGTGCTGATTATCATACCTCAACCATTATAATTTACTTGAGTTATCTAAATTCAAGTTCTTAGTAGAGACAACAAATATATAACAAAATCATCTTCTTTTTATTTTCAATTTAGGTATGACTTGTACATTTTTTTATTCTCATGAAATTAGATATTTTTGGGATCCAATTTATAGGATATTTCCCTTATACTTTCACACTTCCACCCTTGATTCATTTGTGGGGTTACAATAATATTTTTTCCTGCACTTTTACTAAGAATTTGACTTATGTTTCGTACTTATAGATAAAAAGTTCTAGCACTTATAGATTTATCTAATATGTGGAATAACTATTTTATTGATATTGAGGTGGATGATTTTATATATGATATAAAGATCATTTAACAAAAATTTTTAGTCTTATTTAATAGAAGTCCCAATTGTGAGGTTTGTGTGGTAGAAATTTTCTCTCAAATGTTTGTGAAGTTTTAGTTTGACTTGAATCTAGAATTATCGGCCATACTTCAAGAGAAATATTTTTTATATCTAGAGAATTATTTTTTTCCCAAAACTAATCTCAAACTATCTTACCATTCAATATTTATCCTTCTAATTTGATCTCTATGAATCTATGTTGTATATTTTAGAGAACCATCCATCTCTTTTATTCTATTTTACTTAACCTCCAGCTATGAATTTTGACATCCTTAGAAACTTTATGTAAGTTATCCAATGCAGGGAACACCTATGTTATAATATTATAAAATATCTCGTTATATTATTAAGAACTATAAAATAATTAATCAATCATGGAAATTATTTCTTTTCAAATTATGTTAGTTTCTTCTTTGACTTTCACAAGCTCTGTGAGAGTGTTTTAACTAATCATTTTCTTTTCAATTGGATTTTACATTTCATAATCTTATACTTCAAGCTATGATATATCATAATATATTACCATGATTTATTCTAATATATAGCTCGTCACATAAATAGGGTCATCATTCAGATAATCCATAACCTCAAGATATAGGTATTTAAAATATTCAATGAAACCATTTTCACTACATGAAATATTTTCACTAGGGAAGAAATAATCAATTAATTTAACTAATAAAACAATTCTTTATCATTAAATTAGGCTAATGGAATTTTATCTTTCACTTTATAAATATTATTTATTATATATTTTTTATTTTTCTTATTTCTCAGAGTATTAGATCAAACATATTTTCCTCTAAAAGTTCTTCATATATTCAATTAATTTACCAAAGGTAAGAAAATCTTTCTGAATTGTGAAAATTATTAGAGGGAACCATTTAATTATAATTATATTTGTGATATAATTTATGATACAATTTATATTTAACCTTCACTATGATACCAATTGATGTTTTCATTGAACTATATAGACACAACTGAGAACTGGGTGACATAAGTTTTATCCAATTTTACCTATTCCAATTTGATTGGAAGTGTTGACCCATTTAGAAATTAAATTATAATACTTGTTAAAATAATCGAATTTTAATTTATTTAACCATGTATAAACATATATGTAAATCATATAAGTTGTAAATGGATCATGTATTTTTACAAGGTTCAAAAAATCCCAAGAATCCTACTTCTTTCCCTGACTTGGATTCACATGTTTCTTGTTATCAACTAATATATAATCATAAATACAAGTGGAGTTTGTGAGGTTCCATCCTGAAACCAAACAAATCATATTACAAAGATGTGATATCACTGTATTACATAAGTGATCAATGTTTCATCTCTAGGGTCCTTCTTATATTGGTATCCCTTTGGTTCCTCTATAACTCTTACTTATACTCTTAAATTATATCACAATATATCCAAGGATGTCTATATTGTAACAAATTATGTTATAATTTGTTAAAGATACGAGTATTTTACTTCATGAATATTTTCAGCAAAAACATAAGAAACTGGGTCTATAACATTCTGGACACTTCCCAGAAGTTATGAATCTATTAAGTGTATTCTTAAACTCACTTCTCGAGAACAAAAGCTCGATAATATTCAATGGATCTTAACAATTCTTACTCACTATTTGTATTACCTCCTAATAATAAGAATCATTCCAAATAGGGTGAACATTCCACAACCTTTTCATTTTCATCCAAAAATCTTCTGTATAATCAATGATCATAGAAAAATGGACGGATTTTTCGTTATTCAACTTCAATACCCCATAATCTTATTCTTTATATCTGTATAAAATCATTGTTCTTCATTAATTAAGATTTTTTAAATATTAAATATAATAAAAAAAGTCTAACAATCGACCTATTGTAAATTACACTTCTTAGATCATATTTTTCATTTTATTTTTGGGTCACCAATGAATTCATTTTATATATTTTAGAATACAAAATATCTTATCAAATATTATTTTCCCTATAATTCTCAATTTGTTTATATTTCATTTTTTTAAACATGTGTGTTCCCATGGTATCAATATTCCATTTTTCAATCAATAGTTTTCCCCCCTTAAATAGTGTAAGTCCAATTCACTCTACCTCTTCTCATTTTCTACACATTTTTTCTTATTAAATGAAGTATTATTGATACATGAAGTATGATTTATTTTAAAATATTATTCTCAAAATACCTATAGTAAATTTAATATTGAAGTAGCTAAAAATATTCTTCTCCAAATTGATTATTAACACATAATTTATTCCTCATTCAACTAATATTCTGACAATTCTCATTATGCTCAAATCATCTTCTCTTTCTCATATTATCAAAATATCTCCACTAAAATACATAAATAACTCAATTACTTTTAATTATCAATCTTTAATACAAATTAAAATATTACATGTGATGTTTAGAAAATATTAGCATAGATCCAACATCTTTAGATTAATTTCCAATATATTAATTAATTTCTACATTTATTTAGTACAAAAAACATTCAAATATTCTCGTACTTTGATCATTTTCTCTAATAATCAAATCAACATCTATTTATTTTTATAATTGAATCACAAAACCATTTACGTGTTTATGATAATAAATCCATGTGGAATATTTATTTCAACATCTTAAATGATTTTATCCATTATACATTAAATTTGGAAAATTAAAATTTTCATACTACAACACTCAAAGTTTCATTAGTCATACAATGCAATAAGAAGTCATAAGAAATATTTTTTTCCCATTATAATCCTTATTTTATCATCATTTTAAAAATTTATCTAAATTTAGAAATCAAACCTGATTCATGATTTCATATGAATATGTCCATTAAATCATATGAAAATTGTTAATGATTATGAAATTTCATTCATGTCTTATAAAATACTATTGATTTATAAAAAATATTTTAAATGAATACAAAAAATGAAGTTTTACACATCATTTAAGTCTCACCCAATTTTCATAAATCCTACCACTAATGTCATAAGAAGTAAATTTAGATATCTTATATAAAAATTCATATAAAAATTATTATAATGAACTCAAAATTACCATACTTCATCAAATAATTATAGAACATATTTAATTGTATTTTAGGTTTCTTAAAAAAATTAAAAAATTCATCCAAATAATTATTAAAATAATTTCTATAATAAAAACGATAATAAATCCATGGATATATAATCCATCACTTATTTTCTTCAATATTACCATCTTATCTATATTTGAACACATTTACCTATATATCTTCATGAAATTAATATCATCCAAAAATAAAACTTCTTTTTACTACTTTAGATAACACTTAGATAATCTGTATATGTCTATTACATGGTGAAAAAAATCGTCAATTTTCTAGTGTATACCTTTTCTATTATAAGCAGTGGAAAAGTCCAGTAACTGTATCATGTTGGGGAAAATTCTTATATGCTCAAAAACACTTGTCTTGCAACTCCTAGAATATCAATTTCACAATTGTCTGGGGTATGCGCTTCCCAATGGAATATGTTTAGCTATGTACTCATTAGAATACAACTCCAAACTCCATTACCCATTGATATATTCTCATCTTATACACCCTATGGGTTTATATTTTTTCCATCACCCAAGACATAACCTTTGAATTAATTACATTGAAATATTTTTTGATATCATGATGAATTGAAAAAAAAATTAAAAAACATTCTAGAACTTCATAAACTATATCAGGTAGAAGATAATGTTAAATTTAAAAACATCATGATTTTAAAGATACCATTAGTGGATATTGATATATTTGAATAGTGAATTAAAAATTAAACCCATTAAGTTATTTTAAAAATATAATGATGATGTAGTGAATTATTTTGGTAAGAAGATATATGTTTTTTACATAGTTGAGCTGAATAATTTCTTCACCGTGAATTCATCAATATTTAATTGTATAATGATGCTTATTCCAAATACCAAATTTCCTTATACATATCAATTTCATGATTCAAAGTAAAAAAGATTAATTACACCATGATTGCCATAGTGATATAAATAATGTGTCTTGTAAGTCCCCAGTTATCCCTTTATAGTCATTTTTTCCAACAACAATGATAAAAGATAATCACATAGTAACTAAAATGTAAATTAGGATTTCAAATGAGTTATAACGTGAATAAAATCTATTATATGATAAATAATTGTGTAAAAATTATTTTTTATTAAGGATAACTCTAATAATAAATTTTTATCTATAAAAACACAAAATTTATCTTAGTTAATAATCCCAAACTATACTAATGATATTATATAAATTCCTAAGATATAAATGTCATGGTTGAGTGATTGATTTTTTTTAAGATAAGGATGTGAAAATATATTTGTGATAGTGGGAGAATGATAAACTTTAATAAATTTGAGGCTTGAGATATACATGCCTTTGGCATATGAAAATGTTTTACAAGACCTTTTGGAAATTTAATATTCCATATACACATCCTATATTGGAATGATAAAACCCAAGAGAGATGGTTTTATTATTAAAAAGTCTGGAGATACATTATTCATTGATAATAATAAACTCTAATATTCTAAGGAAGCAGTAAAATAGAAAAACAATAATCGGAAAATGGGTATTAATTTAGAAATTGATTCCATGAAATAAGAAAAGTTTATATTTTTGTTTTATCTCTAACTAATGTAAAGCCCACTTTGTAAAAATGTGCATTCAATTAAATCTATACAAATATGTTAAATTAAATACCAATTATGAAAGTCCAGTTTTTAATGGTGTTATATAATCTATAATCTATACTGAGTAGAAAAAGTATAACCAATTGTGATTTAGATATCCATTTGAAATAGGATTTCTATAGTAACATACCATTATTATTTTATTTGAAATTTAATGTCAAAATAAAATTCTTAATAATGATAATTTTATTACTATTTAATATATACATGATATATAGGTTTCGTGGCATTAAAAGTATATAATATAGTTATCTATTCCATATGGATATACCTATAAAACAAAACTCATCCCTAAATCCTGGAAATAATATTTTTCCTTGTGTATACTGGTGTTTAGGGGGTGAAACATTGTTTTCCAAGTGAAATATGTTGATTAAATAGTGATAGAATATTTTTATATTAGTTAGTGGACAGTTAGGTAATAAATTAATCTTTAATAATGTTTTTTTGTATTAACCCACATTCTGGAAAATAAAATCTTATATGATTGATTTATTGGTTTCATTAACCTTATTAATATATATAAATTAACGAGTT
This sequence comes from Viscum album, assembly GCA_963277665.1. NCBI lineage: Eukaryota > Viridiplantae > Streptophyta > Magnoliopsida > Santalales > Viscaceae > Viscum > Viscum album. The sequence goes on along the minus strand of OY728156.1, from coordinate 1,222,631,803 downwards.
ATTGAATAATACTAGATGGAAAAAGGTACAGAGATAATTTTTTTTCTATCTTACGTGGAAGAAATATCAATAAGATGACATGTTTAAGTCATAGAGTGATATTATAATAATGAGTATAACTCTATTAACATATGTGATGAATTTTATTAAATATTCCATGTTATATCCTAGATTTGAAAATTCTAATAAATATAACATTTTGGGAATATGGGAAATAGATCTAACAAAACTACGAAGCATAGAATTCAAAACTATCCAATTTTACTTGAGTTTGTTTTGGCATTTAATGATACCAAATATGTCATAGTAAGACACAATCTTGTTATTAATATTATATTTTTTTTCTAGGAACGTTTTATATTGTCACGATAATCAATAGTGTGATAATATTGAAGTTATTATGCTGTAACCTAGGATCCAAATATATTGTTGGGTAAAATGTATATAGATTAAGAAATAATATATTTCAAAGAGATATAGTCATAGATTTTCAAGTAGCCACAAATTTTTATGTACTAGTTTTAATGAATATATTCATGCATTAGTAGAAGCATGAATATAATTTGAGATTTAACTAATAGATTGTAGGAAAGTAATCCCATGTGAAAGTTTGATTATTATGAGAGTGGGTGAGTTATACCAAACTAAAACTCTTCATTTTTGATTATTAGATCACTCATATTGTATGATATAAGCATGGATTATAGATACCATAGTAGTAAAATGAATTTTACATATAAAACTTATAATAATTACCTTATATTACATTTTATATCAAAAGGATATAATAGTTTCCAACAATAATTAAAACCTCATGATATTATGATAGTAATCTTAATCATTTTTCTTTTTCTCTTGACACATTATTCTAATAGTACAAAAGTTATTTTTGATTATCTAGTGTCGATGGTTCTTAATAAATGAGACTTCTTCTCTTGTGGTTCTCACATGGTGACATGAAGTGTAAGAGATCACGAGGACTTACCGTCCAATAGAAATGCACATGTTTTGAGTGTCCTTATATGTTCCTATCTATAAGAATGCAGACAATATTTTAAACATAAAATCAAAATCATCACATTTAATTAAATTATATAGTATAAATCATGATTAAAATCCTGATAATTCATGTTTTTAGTGAGGTAACATATGTTAGGTTGATCACTAGTGGTATATAATTAATTGAGTGACCAAGATGAGATTTTTAATATTCAAAAACTAAAAAAAATATCATTTTTCAATTAAATGGGGGAGTAGTTCCTTCACTAAATACATGGCTAGGGTTGATGAAGGTAGACCTATCCAATATATTCCAATAAAGATAAATAAAACATTAACAGAATATGGAACAATGTATGTATCTTTCACTATATGATACCACATGAAGAAGATATAATATTTAGAAATAATAATTCTTATATATTTTTATAGATATAAAATATCCTTATTTGTATAGGGGTCCTGATGTGTTATTAGGTATTATTCATAGTATATTAGTAAGCCTCATTTATATTGACATAAGATCTTAGAGGATCACACCTAAATTGTATTGATAATTTCCACAAATTAAGATGAATTTGTGTTTTGGATAATTTGGGCCCCACATTAGTGGGATAGAGAATTTCCAACTTTAAATGATCTGATTATAATGAATAAATAAATTCATATATATATTTCTGAAGTTTATAATAATGATAATAAATTTTATTTCTCAAGGTATTCACATGTTATTTAAGTACAAAGTGTGAATATAAGAAAATAGTATTCCAAAAGAATAATTTTTTTTCAAGGTTCATTAAACAAATATGGGAGGAATGAGAGGAATGAGTGGTTTTTATTTCATCACAAAACATGTTATAGTGTTATAAGTGAGTAATGAAATATTTAGGAAATATAAAAAATGCTTAATATTTTATTTTTTCCATTTTTTGTTATTTATATAGAATGAATCACTTCAAGTACCAACAATAAAGAAAATAAACTTTAACCTAGATATATAAACTAAAATTTGGCCAATGCACAAAATATTGTTTTTATTTATTTAGATTCTTTCAATCATCTCCTTTATGTTTATAAAGAGAAATAAGTAATAAAATTCGATAATATTGATCAAACCTTCTTAGAAAATTTTATTGTTCATTCCATGATTATACATTCATTATAAGGCACTATGATTTCATGTTCTAGATCACAAGATTCTAATATATATAAACCATGAGTTTTAGTTAATTTTTGGTTGATATAGATATTTATCATTTTTTATATACTTGTACAACATTGAATGAGAAGAATCAATGTCAATATATTAAAATTTAATATGGTTTCATTTCGATTTATGTATATACTAATAATTAATTTTATATGATCCTTGCGTTAATTTGGGAACAATTTTGAAAAATACATTTTTTTAAATATATTTATGTTAATAAATTTAAATTTACCAATTTTATTATTTCGCTGTGAAATTAGTTCCTTATGTATCCCCAAGTAATGTTAAATAACGTTTTCACTAATAGGTAGATTTCAAATTTCATATGTTTCTTCTTTAATATGTTTATCATTGCAGGATTTTATTTATTTTTTATTTTTTTTCTCAGGACTATATTCGATAATTTTTATCTATTTATCTTGGTTTAAAATTATTAGAAACGACTTTCAAAACCTTTGAATTTTAACCCATGAGTGAACCGAGTGTTCTATTAGTAAATAAACATTTGAGAAAATAGTTGAAATACTTGAGTGTTTTACCTTGGGGAGGAATCTAATGATATTTTTTTCATGAAATATGAAGATGTTAAAATTTATGAGAGGAATTTAATATAATTTTATTATTTGAGAAGCTCAAGAAGAGGCCCACATAATAAAGTGAAAATTTTTTATCATAAAAAAAATTGGAAAATTCCAATGATTGTTAATGAATATAATTTTATTATAATGGTATTTAGGTTTAACCCATTGAAGGAACTATGTGACAAGTGGGATGAGGATCCTTGGATAAGTCCCTTTTATTAATTATCTCTAATACATGAGTATTTAGGGATAGTTATTTAGATATAATTGGTGTCTCGGTGATTGTTTCATTAGATGATAAAAGACTATGGTTGTAGGACAAGATCCAGTTGTATCAACCTTGGTTTTTTAATTTTAAACCATTTGAATATTTTAAATATTTATTTTAAAAGGGTTAATTTAACTTTCACTGAGTGAAGATTATTGTTGTGTCTTGATGATAATATAATAAAAATAATAAATTATTTTTAAACATTTCATGAATGTTCATGGGAAGATGAAGTCTTTGATTGTAAATTTGGGACAAATATTATGATAAAAATGAGGGTTCTTTCACATGAGTTATATAAAATTCACTCGCATTATGATCCTAGAGTATAATCTAAAATAAATGGTTTAATTAATTAATTAATTTGTTAATTACACTATTTAACCAAGGAAATCCATATTTAATTATCAACAAGCCCTATTTCTAGGGGTAAATATATAAAAACTAGCTCAAGAGAGGGAGTAAATCAAGATAGATACTAAAGCTATGTAGAATCAAGAAGAAAAATAATCCATTGGAATCACCAATGATGTGAAATTAAGAAACTTTATTTGTCAATGATTTATTTATATTGTTAGTTTATATTTTTTATGACTTCACTACTATGTTTTTTGTAATCTCATGAATGGATTTAATGTCGCTTGATTTTCCCCTAGATTGCAAGGCCTTTTCAACTAATTATTTTCAGTTTGAATTGGAAATTATTTTTCTTTTCAAGGTGAATTTATTCCAATTAAATAAATTTTAAAATAAATATGGTCAAAAATATTTAAAAAACATCACTTTTTAATTTAAATATATGTTTCTTTCTTGGACATCCATTTAATGTTCTCTATAAATTCATCACCATCCTACACTTTAGAAAGTGGTTAAAAAAATATTAGTCTAGTTCATTGTATGGATGTAATCTAACAATATGACTGGATGTTGTGAGTTTCTTGGTGAAGTATTTTTTATGTTAGAGGATTATCAGGGGATTCTATATTTTTTAGTGGCGTGCAGTTGAGAGTTATTGGAGGGATGTATTGAACTGAGAAATGTTGTTGCTAGATAGACTATAGTGACCTTTCCCCTAGTAACTCAGTGTAAGTGAATGATTTATTAAAATGGAATAAGATTCAAGAAATAACATCCGAAAAGACCAAATAGTTTTTTATTATTGGTAAAATATGTACCTACTATAAATATAAATTATATTTTAAAAAATAAAATACTTAATGAATCTTCTTTGAGAATGTCATTATTCCTATTAGTGTATCCCTATATATCAATTGTAAATCACATCATAGTATCTTAGGGAATTTAAAACATATTAAAGTGTGACCCTAGATGCGTAGTAAGGGTAGTTATATAGTATAAGATATGATAAAATAATAAATAATCTATATGTAAAGGTAAATAATTGAATAACATTATATTAAATCAATGACATGAACATAACATTGCAGGAAACAGTGATGAAAAAATAGTTCCATATAATAATTACACAATTTGGAAACATAACTGTGGATATTCTAAGTAATCAAATAATCCCATGGAATATTAATCAGTGGATTCAAAATGATGGATTACATAATTACAGACATCAGAAACAGACCGTCATGGCCTCATTCCAATTGTTTTCCATAATGGGCTCATTCCATACATATTACATAATTGGGTAAGGATATAGACATATACCAAAGATAATTATTATCATGATACCTACTCATGTGTAATGTCTCAACATTTTTCATGTATTATTTTTAAATATTATATGAAATTTATTTGAGACAAGGTAGTGAAGCGACGTGTGATTCTGAGGTCTAGAGATCCCAAAATAAAATTTTGAAATATATTAAAATATTAAATAGCATGCACACACAGTTTTACTATAAAATTGGAATAACTTCTAAACTGTTGCTTATATCCAAAATCCAAGGGAATAGTTGTGCTCAGAGAACTGAGTTTACTCTAGGCGTGAAATAACATCAGCTAACATTGGCCAGTTGTGAAAAGTAGTTTTTGGCACATTATAAATAAAATAAAATAATAATATGTTTTATTTTAATGTTTCATGAATACTAAGTAATATTTATTTTAAATTATCCTTTTATGTTGGGATCTGGGGTTAGGCTCATAACCCCATAATTTATCGGGTGCTCTGGAGATAACCCAGGAGAACTCTCTCCATAAAAAATGATAAAGGATATAGAATCAGAGATTGAAAGACCCTATTTTTGATGGATCACACCAATTTCAGTGCTCCAATGGTCGATCCTCTTAAGTAAATGATCTGACCCTAAGGTAGGATGTTGTCATTTAAATTTAACTTTCCCCATTGTTAGACTCTACAATGAATGTTGACCAACTGACAAATAGGTTGATTCCTAGTTCTCTCATTCTTGCTGGATGGTATATGATTGCTGAGTTTTATCTAGTTTTTGATTATTGATAATTTATTTCATTTTCTTGATCATTTTGATGGAATGCATCGAGTCTGGAATGAAAAATGGCCAAGGTTTGTTCATTGGGTTGTTCATTGTGTTTTTCCACTAATGTTCTTCGTGTTCTTTATGGTTTGTGAACAAATGAACATTGCACCATCGACACATAGAAAAAATATTATAAATTTTATATCCAACCACCTAATGACCTAGAAGTGGTGCGATGTTAATGGTGATAGAAGAATCATAAATATTCGAGAGATATCCTTATTTGAGCGATTTTCTAGGAGGTGATTAGAATTGGTTTTCGGAGCTGATTGAAATCCCGAAACCTACCGATTCAGTGTTTAAATGGTGAGATGACTTGGGATATCTAGTTTCGAGGAGAATGGAGTATTAGATCAAACATCATTAGATCAACCAAGGCGCATGGAGGAAGAACAAATGCTCTGGGAATTTACCAAAAAAAACGACGTGTTGTCGGATCTAGATAATGTATGGCCCACACTGAGTGGAAGCTAGTGTTTTGGGAGGAAGTTAAGTGTCGCACAGAGTGTGAACCCTATCACATAGTGTGTGAGCCCTTATACAAGGCACAATGTGTATCTCAGGAAATAAAAAGTCATGAGGTGGAGTACATGGGTTGCCAACAAGGCATGTACTCCCCCACGTGGCTTTGCGGAACCAGTTACATGGATAAAATCATGTACTTCTAGATAGGTAGAGTCACATAGGTTTAATCCATGCACTATCACATGGACAGTATACATGGGTGGAACCTTGATATAAGGAAACAACATGTGACCCTTTCTATAGTTCGTGTACTTCGTTTCTACATGACATGTTCAATTGACACATGCCGTTGTAAACGAACAATACCTAGGGTCAAGGGACAAGGTGTGTTACCTAAATAAATGTATTTTACCCACATTTAATATGGATTTATTTATTTATCCTCCCTATCTTGTAAAAATATATAGGTTTCATTCCCTTAACCATTTCCCTGAAGGTTTGTGGGTTTCATTTCCATCTAATAGAAGTATGATCCCTTCAGTCGGGCTTCCATAATAGAGTTGTTCGAATCTCCCAAAAGGTCTAGATTAGATCCCTTATTCTATCTTCATTACCTAGGTAGAGTCATTGGTATTGACATGAAAAACGTAACCATGTGTGAATCATCTACTTAATGGGTTAATCCATATGATGTTGTTGGTATTACCCCATGGCCCTAACTATGATCCTCATTGGATGTATTGTTTCTATATTTAGATCTATCTATGTATCTCTCTCATTAAGGTTTTCAACAAACAATAATTATCATACAGAAATCATCAGTTCTATTAGACATAGGATGGTTTTCCCCCATATGATTGCTTCATGGAATTTTTGAGCTGAATCCCTTGTTTGGGTATGTTATAGCTGCAACTTACCTCTAGACTGTGTGCCTTTTTCTGAGTATATCTGGATATTCTTAGTATATGTTTTGAAGAAATATACTAAGTAAAGATTTCTACATCCTTACTTTTTGTATATATTTGTTTTTTGGGGTTCCCTACTGAGTTTTGTTATACTTACTCATGTACAATCTCTTACCACACGTGTCGTGTCTTGTATAGATGAGAGACCTTTTGACGGATAAGGAATAAATAGATAGTTGTGAGTTCAGGTAGGATTAGGTGTTCTAATAGAATCTAGTAGTAGTATTGGAACCAATTTTGATTATAGGTTAGACTTTGTATTTTATAGAATCTTTTTTGGTGGGCTTGTATTTTGGAACAGTTTAATTTATTGCACTTTACATCCTCTCCTACTCTATTGGATCTGATAGTGGTATGCATGGATTTTTTTTCTTAGTGTTTTTTTCATTTCAGAATTTGTAGTATTGGATATGTGTGTGTTCATATAGGTACATTGTAAATTAATCCCATGTAAGTGACATGCCTACTCAGTTAAAGACTCTATCCCCTAGCCTATAGGATGCAGGCTTGGGGAGTGTTGGCATGGGCCCCACTGGGATAGGACATGATAGAGTGGTATCAGAAGTGGTTGGTCATACCTAAGGACTACTATTCTATGAGATTAGTTTGGGGATATAGTGTTATGTTTTTTGTGTTTGGCATTCGAGCCAGGGATTCCAGTGTTGATGTGTGAAGCCAACATATACATACATGAGGACTTTGATAACTTTCTTTTCGACATGTTACATGAGAACACTTGTTGTAGGGAAGATAATGGTACATGAATAATATAATAATGGATTTGGATTCCATTTCCTTCTTGGGTCATCTATCCATATATACTCACTGACCGCGATACATCATTTTTTCTCACAGGATTCCCCCAAGATGCATACCCTCTAGGATTCAACAGCTCCATCTCAATGATGTCAACCTTAATGACAAGGAATCGATAAAGGTACCAATTATCTATATATTACCTCCAGGTGGTGCACCATACCTACCACGAAATATTGATCAACACATGGTACCCATAGTACCAGTAGGCGAGGAGCATTGTTTGAGCATGTTCCATGAGTTCCAGAGAGAGACACTCTTTAGGATCTGACGTGAGCCCAACCCTCAGGTGGGTGAGAAATGGCTTCATGCATTGTCCTATGATTTTTTCTTGTCTAGGAACCAATAGATATTATGGTAGTCTTATCTGTGAGCCTTCTATATAGCTCTTCGGTGAGATGGTGTTGTTTTGCCACACAAACTCATGATGAGGTGACTCTTTCGTGGATGCAGATCAAATATCTCTTTAGAGATGAGTTCTCACCATTTATGCTGAGAGAAATGTGTACCCATGATCTTCCTCAGCTCCAACATGGTAGATTGGAAGTGGATTACTATTCGTCAAGGTTCACCAACCATTCGAGGTACTCAATGGATATGGTCAGATATAAGTACTTCATGGATCATAACTTCAAGCTTGGTCTGCATAGAGACATCTGATCCATCATTATAACTCTATGTATTCTGACTTATGTGTGACTTTTTCATAGATATCAGTGTTTGTAATATTTTTTATTATTTAGGTATAGTTTGTGGTAGTTATTAGTGAAAGAGAAGGGGAAAATACCATAGTAGTAGAGAGATAAAGTATGTCTTAGGTATCCAGAGATGGGAGATGTTTTAGGAAGAGATCCCAGGATAGAGGATCTGCAGATTAGGTCTCTCAGTATGGACCTAGTCAACCTAGGTAGAGGCGATGCTACACATGTTATGGTAGGGTATATATCACTCGATATTTCTCTAACCGTCGAGTTACTGACACAGAGATGGAAGATGGAACACCGAGGTAGAGCAAATGATAGGAACATGAAGATCTACTAGGCTACATACATGGTTCAGGATAAGGGAGAGAAGCATAATGTGGTAGGAATTTTTACATATTACCACCACCACCCCTACTAGGTCCACGCTAGGCTCAGAGAGCAGGAGGATATGGGTGGGGACAATTTCATTCAATCAAGGTGTATGACCTAGGGGATCCAGTGATGTTTCAAGATACGATATATGCCTTTTCTACCCCATATTTCATTATGATAGAAAATGGTTCTAGTAATTCCTTTCTTGTTAAATGCCTTTTACGAGACCTTTAAATTCCAGTAGAACTATTGACTCCACCCTTACACATGGAGACACATATAAGAGGATACTTGATGATCACACACTTATGCCAATGGTGTGACCTGACCCTTTGAGTTGAGAATTTCGGGTGGAACCTATTAGGGGAAACATTGAGGCCTTATGATTTCAATATTGGTATGCATTGGTTATCTTCGGTGCATGCCCAAATTGAATATTTTAGGATATGGATATGGTGTTTCCACAATGATGGAATGAGGTTTATCTTTTATGGGAGATAAGGAAACCATGGAATCACAGGATTGACTCATGAGTAGATGGGTGAAACCTATTACTCATTTGTTGGCTAGCTAGACCCTCAGAGCACTAGATGTTTTGAGTTTTCAGTTCCTAGCAGTAGTGGAGGAGTATGAGGATTTATTTCTAAAATATGTTCCATGTTTACCTCCCCAGTGGGAGATAGACTTTTGAAATGGATTACACCCCTAGACGACACCGATATCGATACAACATTATTAGACAGCTCCAGTAGAGCTTTAGGATCAGAATTTGCAGTTGGACATACACAAAGGAAGGGATTTATGAGACTCAATGTTTTACCCTAGGCATACCTAGTTTGGTTTTCCAAAAAAGTGATATGGGATCTTGAGGATGTTTTGGACTACATTCATGTGAACCCAATTACCTTGAAGAATAATAATCAACCATCAAGAATCAATGACCTCTTCGATCAATTTATAGATGAATTATTGTTCTCTATGGTTGACATTCAATCAGGATATCACCATTTATGAGTTTGAGAGGAGGATATACTGAATATTTATTTCATATTTTACTACATTCACTATGATTACATGGGGATTCACTTTGGCATGACCAATTCAATCAAAGTGTTCATGGGACTCCTGAACACGATCTTTCAACCTAACTTAAACCAGTTAATGATAGTCTTCATTGATGATATCCTTGTGTTCATGAAGTATAAGGAGAAGAAAGTGAGATACCTATGGATTCTTCTAGACAAACTCCAAGAGAACCAAATTTATGGGAAACTCTTGATTTGCTAGAAATGGATTTTGGTGGTCCACTTCTTAGGACATGTTATCTCAGCAGATGGAGTAGAATTGGACCTAACCAAGGACGTGACAAAGTTAGCGTGAGATCCACCTAAGAGCATGAAAGAGGTGCATTTCTTCCTTGGACAAGGATGATATTACTGGATATTCATACATGATTTCTAAAGGATATCATCAACTATGAAATATTTGACTCAATAGGAGGATCCTTTCATGAGGATAGGGAAGTGACAATAGGCTTTCCTACATTTGAGTAAGATTTTGACGAGTGCTTCGATCTTGAGATTTATAGAGGAGGGTGTCAAGTACATATTATTATATGATGCATCAGGGACTACAATAGGTTTTGTACTAATGTAGAGGCAATAGGGATTGCCTTTGGTTTGCACCAGTTGAGACCACATGAGTAGAACTATACAACCCATGATCTTGAGTTAGCAGTGATAGTATTTGCATTGATGATGTGGTGACACTACCTGATGGGTGAGTGGTTTATCATCTTCTCTAGTCAAAGGAGTCTCAAATATGTATTTTATATGAAGCATTAGAACTTTATAAAGAGTCTATGTCTAGAGTTATTCCAGGAAAATGACTTTGAGATTATCTATATTCATGGCATGGTGAATATGGTGATAGATGCTCTTAGTAGAAGATCTTTTTCACAATTGTTGAATGAGGTGTCAGAGCAGTTTTCCCCGATACAGTTATCCATTATGGAAGGATATGGATAAGTTTACCTCTAGTAAATGGTTATCACCCCTCCAGTCTTATAGCGAGTCAGGTAGGAATAACATGGGGATACCGACTATGAGACTCTACATGCTCAGATGTCTATAGTACATGTTCCTGAAGGATATTCACAAGCTGGGGAGTAGTTCGTCCCTTTCTTTGGACACACAGTTGTACCAGTGGCCTTGTGGGAGTAGGTTCTTTGGAAGTTTCATACATCCCTTTTGGAGGTACATATTGGAGTGGTGAAGATGTATTAGGATCTATTATGTCAGTTATAGTTTATAAGGATAAAGAAGGAAGTGCCAAAGTTTTTTTTTCTGGATTCCTTATGTACTAAAAACTGAAGGATGAGCACCATTTTCTATTGGGTTTTTATCAACACCTTGAGGATCCAGAATTGAAGTGGGATGAGATATCAATTGAATTATTTATGGTTTTATCATGTAATTCTAGGGGACATGATTCCATCTTGATGGATCACATGCTAACATTGCCTCAATGATATTTTTTTTATTATAATGATTTCATTACATCCCAGTTTTAGAAGGAATTTTAAAAGGTGGTTGGGACTCTGTTACGATTGAGCAGATATTTCACCCCCAAACAAAAGGATAGACAGAGAAGACCATTAAGGTAATGAAGGAAATGATGCATGATTTTATGTTGGACTTCAGTCATATTTGGGAGGACCACCAACCTCTGGTGGAGTTTTTTTTACAGAATAAGATACCATTCTACCATTGTTATGAATCCATTGAAGGATTTTTTAGGGAGAAACTTTTGGGAACCAAATTGTTGGATAGAAAAAGGAGAGTCAGTACTCATGGGACCAATTTTTTTAAGAGATACTACTGAGAATGTGCAGATCATATAGGAGCAGAAGAAGACATAAAATGTCCATCTAAAATCACATGCTGATAGGTAGTGGGGGAATTTAGAGTTTGTGGAAGCATACCTTGTGTTCCTTCGAGTTTTACCATGATGAGGATTAAAAATATTTGGCTAGGAAAAAAAGTTATTTTAGATGTTTATCAGCATTTTTTAGATACTTCATAATTTTTTTGAGGTGTCGTACCACTTAGATCTACCCCCATAGTTGGATTGGGTACCCGATGTCATCCACAAGTCATAGTTGTGGATGTACGTGCATGATCCATTGCATATAATTAACTAGAGAGAGCTTGAAATTGATGAAGGAGAAAATATTGATAAGTACCTACTAGAGATAATGGATTAGTAAGAGAGGATCCTATGTGGGAATGTGATTCCCATGGTGCGTGTCCAGTGGAAACTAGAGAATCTCTCGGAGAACACATGGGAGTAGGAGTCTCAGATTCATGCATATCACCCACATCTTTTTTATAGCTGTTGTTTTTTTTCTTTTCAAGGATGTAAATCCCCATGGTGGGGAGAATGTAAAGCCCCATATTTTTTCATGTATAATTTTTAAATATTATATTGAATTAATTTGAGACCAGGAACCGAGGAAACGTGTGATTCTGAGGACTAGGGTGCTTAGAATAGATGCATAAAATATATTAAAATATTAAATAGAACACTCAAAAAAATTTCATGGAAACAAAAATAAATTCTAAATGGGTTTCCGGATCAAAAATATGAGGGCACTACTGTGTTCAGAGTATCAACTTTACCCTAGGTGTGGCCCAACATCAGTTGGCATAGGTCATCTGTGAAAAGTATTCATTAGAATTTAAATAAATCAAATAGAATAAAAATTTATTTTATTACTACATTTAACAACTATGTAGTAAAATTTCTTTTATATTAACCTTTTAATCAGGGATCGGGGGTTGTAATCATAAACCTAGAATGTTTTGGAGGCTTTGGAGAGAACCTTGGTGAAATATCTCAACAAAAAATGATGACGAAACTTGGATAAGATATCGATAGATTCTTTTTTTGATGTATCTCTAAAATAGTGATGATGTGGTGATCGATAATCTTCATCAAATGATCCACTACTGAGGTAGGATATTCTTATTCTGATTTCACTTTTACCAATCTTGGATTCCACAATGAATGCAAACCATCCGACAAATATGTTGATATGTTGTTCTCTCACACCTACAGGATGGGCTATGATTGTAGGTTTTTATTGGGATTTTGACTATTGAGAATTCATTTTATTTTCTTGATCATTCTTACAGAATAGATCAAGGTCCGAAAGAACAAAGACTGAGGTTTTTTTCTTTGGGTTGTTGATTGTGTTTTTCTCCTCCAATGTTGTTGACGAAAAAAAAATCATTGCACCATCGAACATTTCTGCAATGATCCAAAATTGATGATCCATCCTCGTGATGACCTATAGAAGGTGTGATATTGAAAATGATAAATGAATAAAAATTATTGGGTAGATATTATGTTTAGAGGGATTTTCATGTTGGGGAGCATAATTTATTTTCTGAGATGATTGAAATCCTGAAACTCAACAATTCAGGGATGCAATGGTGTTAAAACCGTAGATATCCTTTTTTAAGTCGAATAGAGAACTGGATCGAAGACGACTAGATATTACAAGGTTCATGGAGGAATAAATACACTTATGGAAATTTACGATGTAGATGACTTGTATTCTGAGATACATGGTTGTATCCCCCGCCGAGTACCTTCTATGGTTTCTGGAGGCTGTTAAGTGTCACTCAAAATGTGACCCCTGTCACACAGCATGTGAGCCCTTCCCCAAGACTCGACGTGTGTATCAGGAGATAAAGGGATACATGTAAGAGTACAAGGGTTTTTGACACAATGTCTACTCCCACACACATATTTTTTGAAACCGTTACACGGATGTCCCCATGTACCAGTACATGGGAAGAGGTACATGGGTTGAAGCCTTGTACTCGAAGATGGACAGTATACCAGAGAGGACCACAGATATATGTACACAGATTGTGACCATGTCTTCATGTGGTGTACTCCCTTTATATACAACATGTTCTATTGATACATTCCATTGTACTCATGCAGTACCTGGGGTCAAGGGACATGGTACGCGACCCTAATACATGTCATGTACAAATTTTCTAAATGATGTGATTCGCTTTTCCACCATATCTTGAAATTTTTTTGTTGGGGTTTGTTCCCATGTTCGTTTCCCTGAAGGTTAGTGGGTATCATTTCCTACTCATAAGATTATGATCACTTCAGTAGGACTTCCACGATAGATTTGTTGGAATCACCTATGATCCCATTAGTGGATCCTTTATTCCTTCTTTATGACCTAGGTAGATAATGTATTATTTATGTGACCAATTTCAATGGGCGTTGATCCTCTACTTAGTGGGAAAATCTAGATAGTGTTATTGGTATCACCACGTGGCCCTATCTATCATCCTCAACTGAGGTATCATAGCTCTCTTCAGATCTATCATTATATCTCTATCATGATGATTTCCAATGAAAAATACTTCTCATACAGTCATCATCAGTGATATTAGACTCAATAATGTGTTCTACTGTATGTGTGCATTGTAAAATCATTGAGATGAATCCCAAGTATTGATATACAGTACATTTGACTTACCTCTAGACTGCATGTCTTGGTTTGTGTATATCTTGATATTATTGTTATATGTGTTGTAGACGTATATTGTGTAAAGATGACTGAATATTTACTTTGTGTATTTTTTTTGGTTTTGGTGTGTCATTATAAGTATTTTTATACTCATCCCTACATGGGATTTTACGGCATGTGTCGTTTCTTGTGCAGATGAGTGATCTTTTTACAGACCAGGACCATACAGAGATTTGTGAGTTCAGGTTGGCTGAAGTGTTTCTATGACTATGAGAAGTAATCCCAGTACCTATTTTTTATAGTTTAGTATTTAGTTTACGCACCCTTTATTTTAGTGTGTTTCTATTCTGGGACAGTTTCCATTACTACACTTTACTTCCAATCGTACTCGATCAGTTGGGATTACAGTATGAATGCATTTGTTTTTAGTGGTTTTTTACATTTCAGAATTTGTGGTCTTGGATATGTGTGCCTTCATATAGGTTCATTGGTAATTCTATTCATGTTAGTGATATGCCTACTTGATGCTAGTCACTTTCCCCTAGCCTATATGAGGCGATCTTGGAGAGTCGTGATAAGGTCCCCTTTGGGATAGGTCGTGACATGTTGCATTGAGTGGATATCTAATTCTAGTCCCCATTACATAATAAGTCCAATTCATTCAACATATAAAAGTGTTTGAAAATAATAATAATAAACATTAGTTTTAAAAATATTACATATCAAATCTTAATACTTACCCTAATCCCACAACCGTAAATCATATAGATAAATATGGTGATTGATTATAAAATTCTACTTCTATAACCAAACTGATTAAACAAAATCCGAAAATTATTAAGGATGGTATCAATACAACATATCCTCATCCTATCATAAGTATAATATTTGGTTGATTTCTTTGATGAATATAAATAGCATAAAAATATGATAAAAAATATTTTTAAGAAAATAAAATTTTTACATTGAAAAAAAATTAAACAAAATGTTCACATGAAATTTTGAAAATAATTTTATTTTAAATTCACATTAAATTTTCTTAAAACAATCTTTAAAAAATTTAGTGGTCAAGATGTTATAATTTTTTTTCATGAAATAAAAGTTAAAAAAATCAACCTTTCAAATTTTTAGTAAAATCAAAATGGGAATTAGTCGTAAAATGACATAAAGATTCATTTTTTTTTTGTAAAAGGTAAAAATGGAAAAAAATTTATTCAATAACTTATTCTAATGATGAAAAAAATTAGATAATATTTATTTTTAGGAAAAACAGTTTTCAATCGAAGATAGAAATAAAGTATGTTTTTATTAGAAACATTTTCGCAAACATTTTAAGTTCCCATAGTAGAAATATCATACTGTTTCTTAAACAATTCATGAATAATGAGAGTATAAAAAATATTTCGTGTTTAAGATATAAATATCATAAAATTCCTTTAATTAATACATTAATATAAACAATGTTGAATAATATTGATATTGTAAAATAAACCCCCACCACCTTGGTAGCATTTGAATCCTAAGACCCATGAAAAAAATAACATAAAATGAAACTTTAAATATCATTAAAATAAATTAATTCTTTATATTACATAAATAAATGTGTAGTATATACACCATAAAAAAATACACGGTGAATATACTGTGTGCCTCCCAGAAGTAAAAGTGAGACGAGAAACCCTTACCTCCGAGCCGATTCTTTTTGAAAATGTCTGTAACTACTATATAAAAAATATAGGATTATTATAAATTTATTACATGACTATAATCATATATATATAATTATATATGATCTTCTTATAACATTTTACCACATGTTTGTTAATAACATTTCATTATTTTCATTGTGCAAGGTGTTGATTGTCTTTTTTATCATATTTTTTTTGTAATGAATGTTCTAGTTATTTTATGTAGGATATAGTTCCATAATTTATAAAACTATATTAATTTTTTAATTATATTTTTCATTAGATACATTCCTTGGTCCTTTCTAGAAAATTCTAAAATTAATCACATTGCTTTGGGGAGAAGGTTGTCTGTACGTAAGCATGAGAAATGATATAATTACCTTAAAGGGTGAAAGGGTGAGGAATTATATGATATATAAATTATAAGTATTTTATATCATGTCATATATATCACATATATTCATTGACTTTAAACTTACTACCATCCATGTAGATCGTAATTATGAAATGAATCACATCTCTTCGTGAGGTGGTAGCCAGCCTTACACATGAGTGACGTTATTGTATCCCACAAGGAATGTAAAGTAAGAAGGAATTTGTGATATAATAATTAAATAAGTATAATAAAATTATAAATATAATATAAATATTTTTTACCCATCATTATATCTATCCTTTAAATGTTGTGATGGAAAACGAAAAACATTGGTTTGTGAGGTGGTAGTCTGTTGTACTCACAATCGATGATTTTGTTTCCCATTTGATGGAGGAGGATATGGATAAATATAATTACATAAAAAAATAAAAATATCATTAAACATAAAATAATAATATTTAAAATATTTTATGTGTTAATACCTAATTTAATTCACAAAAATAATAAATAAAATTAAAGAGTTTTGTTAATAAGATTACTTTCTCTAAGAGAAAGATCCTTTGGATATCCTCTTAATGACCATAATGTTGGTTCTTTGGAGGGCCAAAAGCTCTATAATATGTATAAGTATGTTGGGGATAGATTTATATAGGGTTACTTCTAGAAAAAAATTGTTTTTATGTGTGAAGAAGTGATGGGAAGGGTTTACCTTTTATTAATGGGGACAGGGAAACCTCTAGGAAATTAATTGGATATTTCCAAAAATAATCCAAAATGAAAAAGTAATTAACATAAGAAAATATTCAAAATAAAATAAGGTTATAATTTGGTACTGAATAAGGTGTTAATATTTATATACTATAAGATTTATGAAATTTGGTATATCATTTTAAACCTTATCATCTTAGTGTAATCCTAAATAAACCCGTTTTTTCCATAACCGAGGTAATTAATTTTAACTTTTTTCACTATTAATTTTGAAAAATAGATAATTTGACCATGATAGATAATATAAATTATTATTATTAAAAATATTCAATCCATTTTTCCGTATTAAATTCATAGAATTTTTATAATTCACTTTAAAATTAAACCCGTAGATGTGAGGAAAAAGCATGTTTTCCAATAGAAATGTTTTAAAAGTTTCAAAAGTTTCAATATCAGAATTCAATATTAAATTGATTAAAATATATTATATTATTTAAAAATTAATATAATTTGAAAAATATTTTTTTATTACCAACTTAATATATAATTTTAATGTTATAAATAATTTAAACAAAAGCAATTTTCCATAAAAAAAAATATTTTTAACTATTCAACAAAAAAATTATACTTTTTAGAAAAAGGTAAAAAAATGAATCCAACAATAGTTTTGATATTATTATATGAAAATTTAATTTAATTGTACTAAATAAATTTTCTATTATTGTAGAAAATTTATTTTAATTTTTGTGGGAAAAATGTGACAAGCCATCCATTAAAAAAATTACAATTTTTTAAAAAAAAATTATTTTTTAATGGTTCTTATAATATTTTTAATCAATAGAAAACCATTGAATTTATTTAATAAATATTTAAACTATTTAATTTTCATAATTTTTTATTACTATCCATACCCACCAACTTAAATCCTTGGTTATAATGGTCATGTTTAAAGATTAATATTTTAATAGAGTATCACATTTTGTATAAACATGGTATTGTATAAATCACAAAAAATCAAAGAGATTGAATTTATATAACAATTAATATATCATAAATTATCAAGGTGTTATATTTTCTTCCAATATTTGTGTTTCATATCATATAAATTGTTTATCATGATGTTCCTACATTAAAATCTTGTGGAGTTACATGGAAAATTGAACAAACCATTTCTGAATAATAGTAGAGGGAAATTGAGGTTTGAGGACTTGATATCCAATAAATAATCTTTTATCATTTTTCTAGACATAATTATATTTCTATATAATGATTAAATTGTTCTTATAGGTTCTCTAAAAATTATGGTTTCAATATTATAAACACACAATGTTTGTTTCTAATTCAAACATATTGTAGTTCTCAAGCTCCAGATACTAGGGTTTTGTATGGGGAAAAGTATCACGTGTATTGTAACTCCGAGGGATATTTCATGCAATTCTTAGTTATCCAGCATGGTGTATACATTGATTAAATACCTCACGAGATTTATGGATATAAAAATTTTGTGGGGAGGGACCACACATCATGTAGCCTTCAACAATACATGACACAACATCCTTAGAAATACATATTGAGTGATCCAACTCAGCATACACTTCATGTAACCTCTTAGAGGCACGTCATGTAGTTAATATTTTCTTGATAATGACAATAAAGGAATGTACAAAAAAACCCCACCAGTACAATATGTTGTGTACTCTATTGCAATTATTGTGTATATTGAACTTTAATCTCCATGTGGTATATTAGTACATAACTAGAGTACTTCTAAGGGACTAGACACCATGTTCCCCTACAATACAAATCATATTATTTTCAAAATCAATATTTTTTCCCATATTCTTACTCAATAGTCATATTTAGGAACACACGTAGTCTATTTTGAATTTTTTTCAATATAAAACATGATTGTGTGCTTATCATCAAAAACTATGGTGAGTTTAATAGTTATAAAAGGAGTTAGTATTCTTAGCTCTCTTGGTCCAAAGGTGTGGATCATGAAAAATATAT
This sequence comes from Viscum album, assembly GCA_963277665.1. Taxonomy (NCBI): domain Eukaryota; kingdom Viridiplantae; phylum Streptophyta; class Magnoliopsida; order Santalales; family Viscaceae; genus Viscum; species Viscum album. Next base: position 1,222,612,604 of record OY728156.1, on the reverse strand, counting down.
CATAGTATTATTGGGGTTGGAAACCCCTTTGGTGGCCTAGTTATGTTAGGTAACTAAGACCCCATATCGCATAGATAACATCAATATTGTCAACATATCTAAGGTGTAGGTCCTATATCAATTGAATAAATATCCCCCCATCAATGATATTAGGCAGAGAACATGTTCTCTATAGAAGTCGGTATCCCTCAGCCGATAAATTTCATTTAATGAGGCATGGGTTCCCCACTAAAGTTTTAGAGAGGTGGTATGGGTTTCTTGTTCTGGGTAAATTAGATTCTTGTGGATTATTTATGTATTTTATTTTGTATGTCTTGTTAAGGGAAATATTCTCTTCCATGTACTATATCCCCACCATTAAATAATATTTGGGTTTTTTCTTCATATGGGCTATTGTTCTGATTATATTATGGTTTAGTGATTGTTATTCTATTTAGTTTTCCTATATTATTTTCATGGATTCTTACTGGTTATTCATATACTCACACCTATATAGGAATATTCACTCTCATATTTCATGTTTTATTCAGGTAATAAGATATTCAGTAGTGACCATGATAGACTCGAGGTTGGTAGTGTTTACCAATTTTGGGATGTAGTGGCAGTAGATGGTGTTCATACCTAGGTCTACTTCATTATATGTAGATGTATACCTAAATAGTTTGTGTTATATTCTAATTTCGTTTTTTTTTGGATAGTATCATCCCCCTTTAAATACTGATTTGTACTCATGTTATATTATTATAGATCCTAAAGATTTCTGTAGGAATTATATATTATAGTCTATTTCTTTTATTTATTTTATGTAATGATACCCATTATATATATACATATATTGTGTACAAGTGCATTAGGATTAGTCCTCCTATCATGTGTGATACATCTATTAAATTCTACTCACCAAAACTATCTTATTAGATGTTGGCTTGGGGTGAACCATGGATTACTACCGACCACGAGCAGTCTTAGTCAGTTTGGTCATGACAAAGTAGTATCATAGTGGGTGTATCTTAATGATGGAATTTAGAGTTCAGTGTTATGTGTTATTGATTTCAGAATTTAGGGAAATTTATTTACGGGGATTTGAGATTAGTTTTCATTCTAGAGAATCCAGCATTGGTGAGGCTACCACTGTATCCATTTATTGGGAATTTGATAACACTCTTATGGACATGGCATATTTAATAAATGGTTTGGAGGTAGTTTTTATGTGAGATTGGTATGATAATTTAGGGAAATTTTTTTAAGTTAACTAAAGTTCAAATTTTTGGCTCTGGAACATAGTTTTAGTATGGTTATAGACATATCATTTTACCTACAATCTTATAACCTACTTGTTTACATGGTACAATGAAGCACCCATTTTATGAAGTTAATAAATGACACATGGATCATATAGGAATAATTTATTTATTTCCATGTATTTTTTTGATAGATCTCTAGATATGATTTATTAATCATGTTTCATCTTATCAAATTTGAGGATATCTCCACATAGACAACAATTTAATATTTTAATGTAATGTCCAGAGGTGACCATGAAAGATATTGACCCTTATGTTTATGATAAAATAAGTAATGATGATTCATTATGTGGTCCAATTGACTATGTATTTCCACTAAGTGTTTTTATAGAAGTACCTATTCTTATTATGTAGTTAGTGGAATCCCCACCCTTAGTATAATAAAATGTTCCTCACCTTACAGTTTAATCAATTATTCGCATGGAACCTGATGTGGATACACATCATCTAAGTGAATAATATAAGTTTTAGTGATGGTGACCACCACGTTTTGAGGTAATACTAGCCCATATAAAATCAAGGAATAAATCAAGATAATGCTTTCTATTTTTTATGTTATTTGGATGCCTATAGACCTTATGGTATTTCTTATACCAAATCATATTTATGACATGGTGAGTCACTGGTGGTGCTTGATTATCTAAAACCCATGATTAATCGATGATTACTTAGACAATTGTCGAGTTTTTTTCCATAAAGACTACTACTCAATGATGCCGAGTTCCATGAAATTTTGGATCTGATGCATTTATAATAATTGGGCATGTTATTTGTTGAGTGAACATCTGGATTCACTGCTATCATGAGATACTCCCTCGATATGCATTGAATCCTAGAGGATGATTAACTATTTGTTTTCAATACTTGTTTTTTGTTTTGTTATTAATGATTTTCTATTATTGTCAAATAAATTCTGTAATAAAGTGGTAGTATTGTCTACAATTGATTACTGATATTTCTAAAGAGGTCAAACAATGATTTGAAGATTGATGGATTCATCCATATGATAATCAGGTTAAAAAAACTATTAACAAATAGTAAATATTAGTTCAGTGAAGTTCTAAGATGTTATACAATGTTATTGGGATAAATTTTAAGTGGAGATTAGTCATTGTGAAGAATTTTGGATGCCAAAGTTTTAAATAAGTGATGTATTAAATTTATAATCTGTGTTCAATCTTCCATGGTCCAACTCACTCTATGTATACATACTATCTATCCACTAAGTAGATCTTCAAATGGTTGATTTGAAAATTGTTCATGCGATTAATATGAATTTTCAGTATGTAACCATCTCACTCATGGTCAATTGAGTTTGTAAATGTGGTAACTCCTGACACAAAATTGATACTCACTATTGATCACATGGTTCATAGGATTATTATATTTATTTGAGATTTATAAGTGTAATACCAATTTTTAAAGAGCTTCAAAATGGTAATTAAATTATTTCATGTGCTATGGAATGGTACACCAAGATTCCAACGTCTATAGAGAGTTATACTGAATTTTTATAAATCTACGTAAATTTATGATAATTTGGAACTATTATATGTAATGGATAAATTAAAATTATTATACTTATATAAAGTCAATTTGATACCTAAGGATAGTAAAATCCATGAATTAACTAGCTATGTAAAGGACGTAAAAATTTTCATGTAAAGGTAATGAGTTTTTTTATTATGTCTAAGAAAGGGTTTTATAAAAACTATGCAAAGGACAATAAGAGATGTGTAATAGTAAATCTAACATCTTGAAGGATATATAAAGGCTATATAGACCTAGTTAAGGTAAATGAAGGTGTTTCGAGAATTTATATTCTGATGAAATGAGATTAAATCAGATGTTGTTGTTGCTATGTTTTCCACAGTTGAAATACCAAGATCAATTTTGTTGAATGTGATTTAAGAATGATCAATGCAATACACCGTGATGAGAATTTGTTTACTTCCACATGCCGCCATACATGTAAAAAATATTCAATAGAATTAAATTTATATAATTTTTGGAGAACATAAGATTGTGATATTCAAATATCATGTGGGCATTTTAATATAATATTTCAGATATTAAAATGGGAATATATGGTCTTTATAGATGTGATGAATGAATAATTTGATAATTCAATTATCACATAAAAAATGTAAATGTTGAGTCTTTAGCTTGTTTTGTAGGATCAGTTGAATACTATGAAGAACATAGTTTATTGGGACGAATGAATTGGACTGATCCCCCAAAAACCACAGAGGTATTCATAATATAATATTGAAATAATATTTGTTCAATATTTGATGAATATAAAAATTAATAATTCAATAAATAATACTTGAGATAATAATAATAATTATATTAGAATAAACAATAAAATAATTGTATCAAAGAAGAAAATCCATGAATAGTCATATGAGATTAGAATGCATGAACGAGGAAATAGATCATATTATATGGAGTTCTTTTGGAAACTCAAATATTCATTAGTGATCACTATAAAATATATTTATTCAACATATATATAAGTGTAACTGATTGGTTCCAATAGTTGTCAATGTTCAAGGTTATACCATTTCTTGAGTCCTTTTTATAATAATAAGGGTACTGTGTGAATGGGATAATTACCATGACACACATGGGATGTTGTCAACATTAAAAAAGGAAAATATCATTAAAAATATAGAATGTACTTTATCATTATTATCATTGGGTATCTACAAAGAGAATTATTGAATAATTATGAGATTAAAGGGGGATTTAACATATTAGAATCATAGATTCACACCACTCTTAGTGTGTGTGATCCCTTGAGTGATCTAATAATTATTATAAGAGTATAACCTACCCTCTTATTTATCTTACATACCTTAATTAGATCATCATAATTATTTAAACTCAAAAATCATTCCATTGTTTTATAAAATGGGTTTTATTTATAAAAATAATGTATGGAACCATACATTATTTCTATGGGTATTGATATTCCTGATTAGGTTCAATATGGAATCACTATGCCTAAATAATCCAAAAGATAAAACCTAAATAAAAAATGAAACATTGAAAATTATTGGAAAGAAATTAATTCTTTAATGGAAATATTATTAGTATATGATATGATAGCAGTTATAATCTACATAACTATTAATTCCATTGAGAAGAAACCTTTCATAACTAATGAAGGAATCCAAAAGGTGAAATAAGAAACATTGCGAATCAGTTTCCAATAATATCAAAATATTAAAATTTGGGGGGTGGAACTATTATTGAATTTTTAACTTGGGTAAATATTATTTTTATCACTCTCAAATAGTTTATAGAAACTTAATATGACTCTAATATGGTGAAAAATATAATGGGAATTCATCATGATGTTTTCTTTGCGATGATATCAACCATAAAAATACATAGATCACGATTAATTTACCATTAATAAAATTCATGATACTCTATATAATTATTAATTTGAACTTTTAATTCCCTTAATGAAATGTAGGAATGAAAATATAATTTATTTATTTGGAAATCAAGGATGTGAAAATTGAATAATAACAATACTATCTAGATGAAGGGAAAAATATTAATGATTATTAAAAAAAATTTATCTCATGTCATGAAATTTTGAAGTTTTCAAAAGACATAATTAAGAAGGTAAAATAATATTAAAATGATTATATTTTAGAAAGGAAATATTTTTTATGATAACTATCCAATGAAATGTAGAATAGAAAATGGTAACTATGATGATTCTAGGAAAACCACAACTTGAGATCCATCCTAATTTTAAAAAGTACTCATAGATTAAGAAGAGTATGAGGATAACCTATAAAGAGTTTAATATCCTGAAAATGGTTTTTATGTGCCATATTAAAGAGAGAGTGATAAATAATATACAATGATAATAGTGATTAAGATGTTTCTGAATGAAGTTGGAAGGCCAATAGAAGAGAACAGTTGGTTGAAAAGTGGACTGAACATATAAAGTAAACTTTTGGAAGAAAAACCAAATATTTTCCAAGAAATTGAGATACTGAATATTATAATTCATAGAATGGAAAATTCATTAATGAAATTTCTTCCAATCTTTTCCAATGGGATAATGAAATTTAAAAATTCAGAATAGAAATTCTTGAATGATGAATCATGATGAGGAAATTAAATGCTACAAGAATAATGACATTGGAGAAGAATGAGTATGTTATAGGACACCTATTACAATTATATACTAAAAAAACGTGATGTGTGAAAAGTGGAAATAAAATAAGTGAAAATTGAAAGTGGAACTAGTTTTACTGAAGACACCAATTATATGATTCAATCTAATACTACAAAGATTCTTAATGAAAAGGGTAAATATTCTCAAATCTAGAAAGAAACAAATTCAAAAAATGTAACAACGATAGATTTTGAAAGAAAAAAGTTGGATTTAATAGTATATGTGAAATGAAACAATGATCTTAGAAGATAATTTAACACCCCATGATGTTATGATATTTTTCTTATAAAATAAATTTTGAATCTTCTAATGCTTGAAGAACGTGCAACCCCATGTCAACGTGAAATGTGATATAGTATTCCATTCAAACCTAGATTCTAAATGGGTGATTATAAATTTTAATACATAAATAATTAAATCTATGTTTATATATAAATTATAAATAATATAATATTCATTTTTTAAAAATATATATTTACTAAAAACCTATATTTTTCTAAAAGATGGTTAGTCATTCTTTACGAACAACATTTATAATAACGTTTAACAAATTTATAAAATTTATTTTAAAAAATGAATGTAATTTTTTCAATTTCTATTTTCTATATACCTTGTGCTGTTTTTTTAAGTATTTTTAAAATTTTCAATTTTCAATGAATAATGAAAAATTACTAATTTTTATTGAAAAATATTTTTTTGTATAAATAACATAACATGTTAAAAAAATTATTAATTTTTTATATGTAAAATTTATTTATATTATAATAATATTTATCTAATTTATTTCAACCTGACCAATTTTATATTTAATCTTTATATTAAAACCCTCCATACATAATATAATTTTACTTTTGGAAACCATCTTTTCATCAAAAATATTAGTATACTTTTAAATTGGATTATGCCACTTCCCAAAATGTAATTTTTAAAAATGGATTCCGTATTTTGAATAACATTTATTTATATGATATAACAATTTAAACACAAATTTTTACCCATATTAATAAGGAAAACAAGAAAAAATAATTAACACGATTAAGGTAAAATCAGGTTTATCAAGGGGTTAAACTAAGAAAATGAGGGTTAAAGATGACATAAATCAATTCAAAAACCCACATTATGGGGTTATTTTGACCTTATATTATTTAATGGTTGATAAATAACAAATTTTTAGGCTTTTTAAATGATAAAAATTTGGTTTTAATTGATTCTTTTAAAAAATTACATGTGTGCCCTCTCCCATACCAATAAAAGTACACCCCCTCTCCTGCCATATTCAGTCTTCCAAAAAAATTTATTTTTAAAAAAAAATACCAAATCACTGATTTAATCTTCATAAAAAAATACTAGATACATTTTTTGATCATAAATCCATCCTAGGAATGTTCTTTGTGCAAACCTAAAGAATTCATACAAAGTAGAGGCAACATTATTAAACAAGAATTTCTATTTGTTTATTATTCCACCTCCCTAAAATCTTATTAAAAAAATATACAACAACCTAAAATTACTAAATATACTGATATGTTGTTTTGTTTTCTTCATGACCTATATCTATCTCCTCTTCCATCAAATGGGAAACAAAATCATTGATCATGTTTACGGAGGACTACAGCCTCAAGAACCAATGATATTAACTTTCCATCAAAAACTTTGATGGATAGATTAAATGATATATTTAACAAATTTATATGATATTTATGATATTTTTATTCTTATTCAATTATAATATCACATTTACCTTCTTAATTTTCTTTCCATTTTAAATATGATAATGTCTCTCGTGTGTACGAAAGAATAACACCTTGCGAATTGATGTGATTAGTTTTTCACAAAAGATTTACATAGAAAGTAATAAGGATAAATTTAAATATTATATGTGATATAAATCACAGGATATAGAATATCTCTAATTACTATATCACCAACTTCATTACTCTTTCACTCATTTTTTGAATGATAATGATGCTCATGCGTACATACAACCTACAATCTCCACAAACTTATGTGATTACTTTTCCTTGTAAAACATCATCAATGATTATAAAAATGTATATAATGAGTCAATATATTATTTATATAAAATGATATTATTCTATACATTTTTGATTTATATCCTATACCCATGAACCATAACTTTCACAAAAAAACATGCATGATAAAGAAATGCAATTGACACCCAAAACAATGAAAAAATGAAATATTATTCACAAATGGGTGGTAAAATGTTATAACAGGATAATATATGATATATAAATATTAATATGGTTGGTTTAAAAATTAATAACATGACTTTAATGAACATTTAAATTGAAGGAAGCATATGGTAAGGGACATCATCTTAATTTCCATATATCGAGGCATATTGTAATGTCATGCCCCTAATTTATTTAACATGATTTATATACTATAGATTTTACGTTAATAAAATGAATAATTTATTAGTATTAATTTAAATTATTTTATATAATGGTATTTAATTTGAAAATTATGAAGTGGTAAGTAATTTTATAACTCAACATTGTTTCTTTGAATTATATTAATTTTTCATGGTATTCGATATTGCAGAACTATGTGTGTATGGAATTTTGACACTATTATGTTGTATAAAAACTTATTTTATTATGATTTAAATTTCATAAACATAATGTATTTTGTGGTTAATTCTCAAATTATCATTATAATATTTTTAAGGTTTTATTTCACAATTTCATTTTAATCAGAATTATTTGTACTTAAATTTCCATTGAAGTAAATTACATGATCATTATTTAATAAAACCTCTTAGTTTTCTTATCATATAGTTAATCATGATGTTATCAAGTAGGAGTACAATTTTTTATTATTTGGAACTCAAAATGTTTATTAAAATGTTTTTTATAAAATATTACTTTATTTATCTCTTCATTCAAAAATCATTTTTCTTCCTAAACAATGTTTTGAAAAAATGTTTTTAAAATGTTTTAAAAATTCTATAAATTATTTACTAAATATATTTATCCATTTTTCTGTTTTTGATTTTTTGAAAGTAATATTCATGTAGTTTTCCTAACAATTTAGGTTTGGATTTCACAAAATATTATGTAATTGTTATTTTAACATGTATTGCATGAAAAAAAAATATTTCCTTCATAACCACTCAAATTTTTATATATTAAAAAATAATATTTAATTGTTTTATTTGAAAAAGTTATTTTAAATATATTTTGTGGACTTTTAGGTGTGAAAAGTTTATAAATGTGAAATAGTTATTTTCATCCAGAATGTTTTAATGAACTTTTTACCCTATTTCTCTCCATCAATGACATCAACCCTTTATTTCCCCTATTATCCACTATAGAAATATTGTATTGATAAAATACTTATTAATTTTCTAAATGTTTTTTGATCACTTTGACCAGGGAAATCAATGACATTTAGTTTTCTGATTGATTTGTAAATCATTAACGTTCCCCTGAAATATAAACATTTATTATAATCATTAGGCATTCTAATTTCCATAAATTTATAGATTATTTATCATGGAAATACTAACTAATTAAATATTATATCATTTCTACATTTAAAATTCTACATTGAATGTTAATTGATCATATAGGGAAATTATTGTAAATTCAAATTCCATACTCGATATAAAATTTTATTAATAATATATATAGATCATTAATTAAATCGGTTGTTTAATATATGAGGATTGTATTATAAATATTTTCAAACATGGGTCCTAGTTATATATAACTCTTTGATTAATCAATATTCTCATGGGATTAATTAATTATCTAGATTTTGTTAAAAGGGTTTCTAGTGTATACTTACAGATCGATTTAAAACTATATTTTGAATGGTATTGATTGTAGGGGTAACATGATTCCTCATATCTTGGCATCCAATAATTTAACATTTTCTTCATTAATAATTTATTTATTATCATACATGATATTTTTGAAATGATATTATTTTTGGATTCATTTCATTATTAGTTTATTGATTAAATAAAATTTTTATTCAGTTATTTTCATTTCCATATTTATTAATGCTTATCTACTGATAATAGTCATGTTTTTTTCAATAAAATATTTGTTTAGTTATTTACTATTCCATATTGATTATTCCTTATCTAATCATAAAATTAAACTTATTTAAATTGAATGTGTGCTCAATTATTAACATTATAAGGTTGATTATTCTTATTTATTCATGATATCTTCTATTTTACAAAACTCTTAAAGAGCATCTGAGATCACCCTTTTTTATTTCCCTTCCCAGGAATCCATGAAGTGTAATATGAATCATATTCAATGATATTCTATAATGAATACTGATATTCTAAAAGAAATTGTTCATTTCTATATTCAAATGTAATTAAAGACTTTATTTATGTATCTAGTTTACCAAGACTCTTTAAATATGTAGTCCTTCAGGATGTTATCCATTGTATCTTATTACAATGTATCAAATTAATCATCAGATTTTGAGTATTGGGGTTGGGTTCTTTATTGTAGGTATTAAAGAAATTTTAGTAGAAAAATTGGGATATAGGTTAAGGAAAACTTATATTAGGGATCATAAACCTATGAAAAAAATTACAGAGAAGTATAAAATAACATTATAATGTTTTGGTAAGGTAGATATTACTAGGGTTATCATATAAATAAATCCTTTTCTAGTTACTACCTGTGGATGTTGTTCTAGAAAATATGCACTTAGGGGTAACAACTATGAAAAGGTGCATCATGCTTGAATTGAGTATTACCAGTTACAAAACAACATGACTTACGGAGGACCTTGGTTGAAACTCCCATGGGTATATTCTTCGGATAAATCATATTTTCATTACAAATCATTCTGAAGGATTTTAACAAATGATGAAAAGGAATGAATTATTTTAAACCAAAAGTGTATTAGATTTAAAATATGGTGTGAGGTTCTAAAAATTCCATAATTGATTCTTCATTATTATGTGGTTTCCCACTTTAATTATTATTTCTCACACTATTATTTTTGGTTTTAGTGAATAGATGATGCCCAAAGAAAATTATTTTACATTGAATATGAAGGAAAATGTGATGACTATGAGAAACCAAATGGGATATAGACATGAATTAAACATATTGTCATTGTTCTTAATTAGTTATCCAAAAATAAGATTAACAACCTATACCTTAGCTAAGTCTTGGACACACTAAATACGAGAAGATGGAGTTCACTAAGAGATTGAGTGATGAAGACCATCAAGGAGAGAAGGATCAGTTTCTTCAATGTTAGAAATGTGGAAAGATATTCCTAGGAATGTTCCTGCATGGAATGGTAAAAAAAATTATGTGTGGAAAATGAGGGTATAAAGTAATGAATTTCTATGGAAACCTGAAAAAAGTATGATATAAGAAAATAAATCTCATCCTAGGGATCAATTTATTTTTTTTCCTTAACTGTGGGAAAGATGGGAATTATCCAAGTCTATTCCCTCTTCGAAAGTTTAAACCCTTCCACAAGGAAGGATCAATGTTGAAATAAAATGGTCCCAATTTTTATGTATTTGAATTGAAAAGTTTTATTATGGAAGTATTTTTATGAATGTTATTTTAGTTATAATAATGATGAAATATCTAAGTATTGTGTTAATTTTTTTAATTATTTAAGTATTCATTAACTTAATGGTTATTGATACCATCATGGTTTTTTTATAATGTTGATCCAAAGTTCAATGTCTTAAACACCACTTTTGAAATTTTGTTATGGTTAGAATATAACAAGATTTTGGATAGTTTTTTGATAACATTTATATGCATACAACCTGATGGTTATGTATAGGTACAATATATTTGATGAAGAGTGACATTTCATTTTATTGGACTTAACATTAAAGGTAATGGTAACCTATAAGGTCTATATTACATTTAATGTGGTTTAATTAGGGTTCATCACAATTTGGTAATAGTATAAGAATTATATTAACATGGTTTTATAAAAAGAACAACATGTGTACCTAGTGACAACCCATTGCATCTGACATGGTCTCGAGGCTAGAACCCACAAATTAAGGATGATAAGGGGTTAGAGCCTACCACTAGACTATATGTTGTTCTCGATAATATTTCATTTTTTTACTTAAAAAGTGTGATCAATAAATATTAATCTTGAACTAGTGGTATTCCTATTGAGGGTTAGAGATTAATGTATCATATTGTATAACATGTGATAACCATATTGGTTTTAGAAAATATTTAGAAATAGAAGGAAAACTGACAATTATTTTATGAATCATATGGTTCATTAAAGGTTAATTTTAAATATTAAATAATAAAAATTCATTTTGGATATTCATGAAGTGGATCTTTTTTGAAGTACAACTAAAGGATTATATTTTTCTTAGAAAATGGATATTTATCAAGTAACTATGTTTCCATATATTCATAGATACTAAAATAATTATAAAAAATTAGAAAAACTATCCTGATTTTTTTTTCTGATTACCTTCAAATTTGACCAATATTTTTTAAAAATCAATGTAGATTTATGTTTTTGAGGTCTTTAACATTCAATTGATCATTAACTATCATGTGATTAATGATCTCTATCACTACTTATAATTATTTATGTTTTTCTTACATGTCCATATCATCTCATCTTATCTATGTTGTACTTCTTGGAAACTAATTTAATTGTTATTATATATTACCTTATTATTTACCTTTATCTCTTATCAAGATTATTTTTTAACCCTTTTATTATGTGAGGTTTTCAAAAATGGTGTTTCCAAACGTGAAATCCTTGATTACCAAGATCATTATAAAATTGAAAGGATGAAATTTATTGAATAAGCAGAAAATGTTAACCCCGGAGATTAAAAGAAATGTATTTTGGTTTGACAATGTATATGAAATGAAACATCAAATATATAAGTATATGTAAAACCGTGATACATTATGATATATTTCCTTTTAAATGAATTTGATCTCTTTTATATATTGCGGAACAAGCAACCCCAAGTTTAATTGAACCGTAACATAATATATCATTATAACATAGCAATTAAATCAGTGAGTATGAATATTTTTTTTAGTAAATCATTAAATTAATGGTTTTATATTAATGAATAAGTAATAATAATAATTTACAAGAAAAATAATTTTTTTTAAAAAATTATTTTGTTTAAAAGTATATTTATTCACTTTTTGAACACATAATTTTAAATCAAATTCTAAAATTTATAAAAAATTTATTTGAGAAAAATAAAATATTTTTGAAATTGGAATATAAAAATTAGATTACAGTAATTTTTTTGGATTTATCTAAAAAAAATTCGCTTTTTGATAAATAGTGGAAAATACTGATTATTACAAAAAACTACCTTAGCATTAAATAATTTACAATATTAAATAATATTTCAAATTAGCATTAAAATAAAATTAGTTCAATTATATAAAAATTTATCTATTGTTTTTCATTAGAATCAATTTAATATTGAACATTGATATTAAAACATTTCTACTTATGAGAAATTAACTTTTGGAAACCCGCTTTTTCATCATTCCTATGGGAATAATTTTAAATTAGATTCTGCTAATTCTATGAATTGAATTTGAAAAAATTGATTAAATACTTTGAATCTGAATTATTTATAATATATAATATGGTAATCATAATTTTTGACCATAATGAATTGTTAAAATAGTAAAAAACATTACTATGCATAAAGAAAAAATGGGTTTACCAGGTGTTAAACAAAGAATATAAGTGTTATATATGACCTAAAACTAATCTAAAACACATTTTATGGACACAATTTTATCTTATAAACTCTAGTGGTTTATAAGGGGCCATTTTAAGGCTTGTTTTAGGAAACAAATTTGGGTTTAGTTGATTCCTTTCAAAACATAGATGTATGTCCTCTCCACCACTTAAAAAGGCCACCCCTCTCCTACCCTATTCCCACATACAAAGACATTTCTTTAGAAAAAACTACATAAATAAATTAATTGATACCCTCTTTATAAACTATATCCCTTGGTTTTATTATAAATCTATCCTTTGATGTATTTCAGTGCAAAAGTAAATCGGTCATTCGAAGGAGCAATAATGTTCTTAAAGAAGCATTTTAACTTGGGTTCTACTTATACATCCTAAAAATATTATTAAATCATTATTACATAACCTGAATATATTAAATACAATTATATAAAATTATGGTATTTTCATTTCCTATATCCTTATACTCTTTCATCAAATGCTAACAAAACTGGACATCATGTGTACGATAGACTACTTCCACGCAAACCGGTGTAACACAGTTTCTATCACCACCATTAAAGGCATGATACATGGTTATATTTAAATAATTTTTATGATATTTATTATATTATTAAACCTTTTAATTATAATATGACAATTACCTTTTTACGTTATATACTGTTTAAAATATGATAACGTCTCTCATGTGTTTGGGAGACTACCGCCTCACGAAAAGATGTGATTCATTTTTAACATACACTTTATATGGAGATTAATAATGGTAAATTTAATGAATAAATGTTATATATATTACATTATAATGATTATTTGAAATTAATAATTTACTCAATTCCTTACCTTTTGACTCATTAATGTAATTATATTGTCACTCGTGTGCACTTACTGTTGAGTCAAAAGTCCTCTTTTGACTTCTATATCATGTTTTAAAAATCACAAATGCATTCTCTCATATTATGGAATTTACAATTTTCTTCTATTTTGTTTATCGTATCGTACAATGATGATCGTACTATCCATATCGTATCGTACGATACTAATCGAACTGATCGTACTGATCATGTTGATCTTACTGATCATGCTGATCGTACTGATCATGATGATTGTACTGATCATGCTGATCGTACTGATCATGCTGATCGTACTGACCATATCGTATCGTGCAATACTGATCGTACTTACCATGCAAATCGTACAATGCTGATCATACTAAATATGAAAATTGTATTGATTCTGTTACTAATACCTTTTGTTACATTCTTGTTTCAATACTTAGTCAAAAACACTTATTGCATATAAATCGTACTCATGTTTTTCATGTCTATATATCTTATGTCCTAACAAAACGATGTCGTTGAGTAAGTTACAAACTAATCAAAACGATGTCGTGATTTCTGTTTCAATATGACCGTTGGAGGAAATATGACCGTTGGAACCCGAGGCCTATAAATAGGAGGTCATTTGAAGCTGAGAAAACAACGATGAACGAAGAGAATGAATAAAGAGACTCTGTGAACTACCAAGATTCTAGAGAGAGACACTGCGACTTCTCTCATCTTCCTTGTGCGTCCGATCATCATATCGAGGGCTTTCAAGTAATTGAAAAACAGAGGTGCTGATTACCTATAAAATCGAGGGCTGCTGGGGATAGGCAGACAGACGTGCCGATCATCGTATCGAGGGTTGCTGGGGATAGGCAGACAGACGTGCCGATCATCGTATCAAGGGCTGCCGGGAATAGGCAGACGGACGTGCCAATCATCGTATCGAGGGCTGCCTGGGATAGGCAGACAGACGTGCCGATCATCGTATCGACGGCTCACCAAGGTGTTGGGGAGACAAACCTTTTATCCTCGTTGAAAGGATAACCCTTCTCTTTGGGTTAAAAGAATTGTAATACTTTTACCTTTCCGCTGTTACTTGTATTAGAAAGGAATTTCTATTGTTTCCTTTCTTCTTTACATATTCAATTTTAATTGTTTCAATTACAATCATTCTATTACATATTTTATTGATTGATTCTATACGCTTTAAGATAAAATCATTCATCTGTGTATTACTCTGATTATTGTATTCATCTTGAATAAAATTTTTTTACATTACATTAGTATTACAATACATCATACCTTTTTACATTCAATACATTTGTGGGTATTTGTATTTGTATTAGTTTCAGATCATTTAAACTAATCTCTTAGTTGCTAAAACTCATAGGTTTTTAAACCTACATTTCACCCCCCTCTTGTATTGTTCCATCTAATAAAAATATATATCTACATATTTGATCCAACTATTGGTATCAGAGGAGGTTTTCCACTAATTTGTATTACTAGCATTATTTATTTCATATTATTATCTTGAATACTTACTACACTAACATGTGGAGTGGAAAATATTTTGGTGTCTTAGATGGAAGGAATTAATATTGGGTCAATAGACAATCTGAATCCTTCTAGACCACCAATCTTTGATGGAATGATTATGAGTATTGGAGAGATTGTATGAAGAATTTCGTTATCAATACTGGTGTAGACAACTTTATAATGCTTACTGGAGGTTACAAAATTCTTGACAAATAAGTCAGTACTTTGACCAACCAAGTGAAGCAAGAATATCAACTAAATTACAAGGTACACAATAATTTATTATGCTCTATGACCAGGAATATATATAGTCAGATATCTTCATGTGAAGAATCCAACTATATTTGGAAGAAATTAGAAGTTACTCATTTTGGTACATCCAAGGTTATAGAAACAAGGAGAGCAATGCTTCGAGTAGAGTATCATGGATTTGTTTTTCCTTATGGAGAGCCTATATGTAAATTACAACAAAGGTTTATAAAAATTGTCAACATCTTACAATCTATGGGAGAAAAAGGTCTTGATGATGAATCTCTTGTTGACAAGATTATAGATATAATTCCAAATGAAAGGGAGTCAAAAAGAACAGCTATTGATGAAAATAGAAAAGTTTCTCAGATTACTCTTGATGAACTCTTTGGAACTCTTCTACAACATGAGACAAGAATGAAGAGAGATGCTGATTTCAACAAGAAGAAGAATGGGAATGGAAGTGTATCATTTGCATCTAAAGCTAAAACACCTGAAAGGCATACAAGGTCGAGATCCAAGAAAGTTGTTATATCTGATTCAAGTGATTGTAATCTTTCAGATAATGAGTTAGCCAATCTTGATCGAAGGATGAACAAGATCGTGGGAAAGAAATACATCCAATATAGATTCAAAAAGAAGGATAGGAAGGATTAAAAAGATTTAGAGGTAACTTGTTATGAATGTAAGAAAGCATGACATATAAGGCCTGATTGTCCTTTACTGAAGAGGAAAGATAGAAAAGAGAAACACTCTGAAAGAAACAAGAAAAGGTTTTATAAGACAAAGAAAGTCTTGATAGCAAATGATACATGGAGTGCAAGTGGTAGTGATTCCTCAGATGATTCTTCAGAATATGAGACATCATGACAAAGGAATATCGGACTCTTAGCCAGATTACCAATTGAATATCATTGTCTCATGGCTAAGGTACATAATGCTGAAGCTATTACAAATGTCTCTTTGAATGCAAATTATACTAATAATAGATATTATGAATCTTCAAATGATGAATCCTCATCATTAGAGGATGATACATTACCTTCTTTTGAAGAGGTCTCTAGATTTTCTAAGTTACTTGAAAATGAAAATTGTAATCTCAAGAAGAAGCTTGAGAAAGAAAATTCTAGAATTTCAATTTTGACTAAAGAAGTATCAGATCTTTCTAAAGATCTTGATGTGAAAACTTCTGATTTTGAAAGTATTTTAAAAACCCTTGAGAAAGTTAAATCTGATAAGGATAAACTTTCTAAGGATCTTGAAACTGTAATTTCAAAGAAAAATATTTTAGAGCCTAAATCTAGTTTAAATGTTTTGGAAAATAAGAATTTGGTTTTAAAACTAAAGTAACAGATTTTATCTTTGACGAAATGTTTGTCATACTTTACTCATGGTAAAGAAAACTTTGATAGGATGTATTCTCAAATTATTCCTCTGAGAAATCATTCTGGTCTTGGTTATACTTATTCCAAACCTGTTTTCAGCAATAACTATTTTGTTCCTCAAAAAACCATTTTCTGTTCTAAGTGTCAATGTGGTGGACACTGGAGAAGAGATTGTTCTCTAAACAAAACTAAATCTTTAGGATTTCATAAATCTCATTTTTCAAAACAAATGTGGATTCCTAAAATTCTTTAATCTAACTCTTCTGGATCCAAACAAGTTTGGATTCCAAAAAACTAATTGTTTCTTTTTCAGGAAAACAAAAAGTGTACCAATAAGAATATTTGGTACATGGATAGTGGTTGTTCTCGACACATGACTGGGAACAAAGATCTCTTTAAAAAAGTTATCAATACAAAAGGTGGAAAAGTTACCTTCGGAGATAATGCTCAAGGAAAGATTTTTGGTATAGGTAATATTGTTTTTCTTGGAAAAGTTCTTATCTCAAATGTTTTGTTTGTTAAAGGTCATAGGCACAATCTCATCAGCATAAGTCAATTATGTGATGAAGGTTACCTTGTGAATTTTAGAAACGATAAGTGTCTTGTTCACAATTCCAAGGATGAGTTCATTCTATCTACCCATAGTCAAGAGAATGTTTACACTATTAACATAGAAGACCTTAGGAACCAAAACTTACCTTGCTTAAGTGCAATAGAAGACCAATCGTGGCTATGGCATAGGAGACTAGGACACTGTAATATGAGAAACCTAAGTAAACTCTCAAAGAAAGGACTTGTAAAAGGGAAACCGGATCTTAGATATGATTCTTCAAAAGTCTGTGATCCTTGTCAATTTGGCAAGAAACATAAGACTAGCTTTAAATCAATTAATGAAGTTTCAACTTCTAATGCATTACAGTTAGTGAATATGGATCTTTTTGGTCCTTCACAATCTGAAAGCATTGGAGGCAAATACTATGTATTTGTTTTAGATGATGACTTTACTAGATTTACATGGGTTTACTTTCTCACAAAGAAATATGAAGCCTTTTTCCTATTTCAAAACTTTTAGAGCCCAAGTTAAAAATGAGAAAAATCTACCATTGATAACTATTCATAGTGATCATGGTGGTGAATTTCAAAATTCATATTTTGAAACTTTTTGTAGTTAGAAAGGTATTACTCACAATTTCCCAGCTCCAATAACTCCTCAGCAAAATGGTGTTGTTGAAAGAACAAATCATATTCTTCAGGAAATGACTCGAACCATGTTGAGTGAATACTCAATTGCTTAGCATTTTTGGGCTGAAGCTGCTAGTACTGCCTGTTATACTATAAATCGCGTTTTAACTAGACCATTTCTTAATAAAACCCCTTATGAGTTATGGACTGGCCGAAAACCTAAAGTTTCATACTTCAAAGTTTTTGGATGCAAAGTATTCATTCTGAATACAAAATATAATCTACACAAATTTGCACCAAAATCTGATGAAGGAATCTTTCTAAGCTATTCTACAACCTCTAAGCCTTATAGAGTTTTCAATAAAAACACTTGTACTATTGAGGAAACAGTACATGGAAAATTCGATGAAACTAATCCTTTTGTTTTCAACCAACCCAATCCTACATCCTCGGATGTGTTTTCTAAAAATGTTTATCGACCATTAGTAGAAGATCACTCTGAAAAGGAAAATGTTCAAGAAAGTATTCCTGAAACATTTACCACAGAATACATCCTACCATATGTTGATGAACAAGTTCTACAAAACCCAAATCAATTGTTTCATAGAAATCATCCCAGTGATAACATCATTGGTGATATAAATCAACTTATGAGGACCAGAAATTCCTTAAGAAATGAAATAGAACATCTTGCTTTTCTTTCCCAATTTGAACCTAAAATTCCAAGTGAGGCTTTAGGTGATGATGATTGGATCAAAGCAATGCAAGATGAACTAAATGAATTTGAAAGGAATCAAGTCTGGACTTTAGTTGATAGACCTAAAGAAACAACTGTGATTGGTGTAAAATGGGTTTTCAGAAACAAATGTGATGAAAATGGAATCATTGTAAGAAATAAAGCAAGACTTGTTGCTAAAGGCTATAATCAACAAGAGGGAATAGACTATGAAGAAACATATTCTCCTGTAGATAGACTTGAATCTATTCGTATTCTATTAGCCTTTGCAGCATATTTCAATTTCAAACTATTTCAAATGGATGTCAAATGTCCTTTTTAAATGGTTTTGTTCAAGAAGAAGTTTTTGTCGAACAACCTCCTGGTTTTCAAGACCCAAAACATCATGATCATGTTTTTAAACTTACCAAGGCCCTATATGGTCTTAAACAAGCCCCTAGATCATGGTATGATAGACTTAAATGATTTCTTTTACAAAGCAATTATACAAAAGGTACAACAGATCCAACCCTTTTTATAAAAATGGAAAACAGAATTGTTTTGATTGTTCAAATATATGTTGATGACATCATATTTGGATCAACTCAGAAATCCTTAACTGATTCTTTTGCAAACTTAATGAAATCTGAGTTTCAAATGAGTATGATGGGTGAGTTAACATTCTTTCTAGGTTTTCAAATTTCTCAAAAACCAGAAAGAACTTATATATCTCAACATAAGTATATAAAAGATTTACTCAAAAATTATGGATTTGACAAAACTAAAAGTATTAGTACTCCAATTGGTACCTCAAATACTCTTGATCTTGATGAAACTGGGAAACCAGTAGATCAAACAATCTTTAGATGTATGATAGGATGTTTTCTATATTTGACAGCTAGTCGACCAGACTTAATGTTTTCTGTATGCTTATGTGCAAGATATCAATCTAATCCAAAAGAGTCTCATTTAAAAGCCATAAAGAGAATCTTTCGGTATTTAAAAGGCACTATGGATTCAGGACATTTTTACTCCTCTGGAAATGATTTTGTTTTAAAGAGTTTTTCAGATGCCGACTTTGGTGGTTGTAGAATTGATAGAAAAAGTACATCTAGAACATGTCATTTCTTAGGAGATTCTCTGGTTTCTTGGTCCTGTAAGAAACAACACTTAGTAGCACTATCCACTGCTGAAGCTGAATATGTAGCAGCTGGAAGTTGTTGTGCTCAAGTATTATGGATGCAGCACACACTCACTGACTATGGTTTGAGTTTTTCCAAAACTCAAATTCTTTGTGATAATACAAGTGCCATAGCTCTTAGTAAGAACACAACACATCATTCACGTGCAAAACACATAGATGTTAGGCATCACTTTCTTAGGGATCACACACAAAAAGGAGATATTATTTTACAATTTATCGGAACGCAAGAACAACTTGCTGAAATTTTTACAAAACCTTTACCTTCTGATAGATTTGAATTTATAAAACATAAGCTAAGAATGATTACATTAAAATAATCATTCATATCTACTTCCTGTTTTACATCTCTCCTAATAGTAAGAAACTCCTCGTAGAAAGGGGGAGAACATTTCTTTCTATGTTTTCCACTTTATATCATTCTATCTTATGATTTTAATTTTTCCATAGTTTTGGTTTTTTGTTTATCGTATGGACAATTTTAGTTATCTGTTTATCGTATTGACAATTTTAGTATTCTTTTTATCGTATTGACAATTTCAGTTTTCTGTATATCGTATTAATAATTTTAATTTTTCTGTTTATCGTATTGAATTTCTTATCCATCGTATCAATCAATCATGATATTGAATCGACCGATGATGGTATTTAATTTCTTTTCCATCGTATCAATCAATAATGGTATTGAATCGACCAATGATGGTATTGAATTTCTTTTCCATCGTATCAATCAATAAATAGTATTGTATCGACCGATGATGGTATTGAATTTCTTTTCCATCGTATCAATCAATCAATAGTATTGTATCAACCGATGATGGTATTGAATTTCTTTTCCATCGTATCAATCAATCAATAGTATTGTATCGGCCGATGATGGTATTTAATTTCTTTTCCATCGTATCAATCAATCAATAGTATTGTATCGACCGATGATGGTAATGTTTTTTTTATCGTAATGAACGATGATGGTAATGATTTTCTTTTCTATTGAATCGACTGATGATGGTATTGAGATTGTTTTCCATCGTATTGTCAGTTCATGGTAACAATATTGTTTTCCATCGTACGGTCAGTTCATAGTAATGAATTTGTTTTCCATCAGCATGATGATGTTTTTTGTTTCCTTACGATTGTAATTTCTTTTGATTTCTATCAAAACCAACAATTAACTTACGTTCTCCGACAGGTAATTTTTAATTTTTTTTTATTTTTTCTCTTTGTTTTAATCCTAACCATTGATATGGTTTTCTCTAATCTTGACCGTAGAAGACCAATGGTCACCCTTTTTCGACCGTAGAAGATCAACGGTCACCCCTTTATCGCCTATAAATAGCCCCTCTCCCCTCCCGAAACCCACATTGGTTTTTCAGTATTTAAGGCGAAGCTCTTCTCCACCGGCTATAAATCTTCGTACGATCTTCTCATCGGCAGAACCTTTATGTCTCAATCCTCTGCTAACACTCCCGCCGAAATGTCTTCAAAGACTTTTACAGAGAAAGACTTTAGCAGAGAAGGGTTTGTATCTCGAGACTTTTTCGATACATACGATTCCACAATCAGGAGGATCATTTTGTTTCAAGGGTGGAAACATCTGTGTATTGAAAAGCCTGATTCTCAAGATCTGGTTCTTTTTGACGAATTTTGTCAATTTTACAAAACCGT
Organism: Viscum album; assembly: GCA_963277665.1. Lineage (NCBI taxonomy): Eukaryota > Viridiplantae > Streptophyta > Magnoliopsida > Santalales > Viscaceae > Viscum > Viscum album. The sequence goes on along the minus strand of OY728156.1, from coordinate 1,222,590,584 downwards.
TTCTTTCGACAAAGACATGACTATAAACTTTGCTGTGTATGATAGAAAATTGTCTATGTTTGTGAAACAAGCGGCACATTTTCTGAATGTTTCTGTAGAAGGGGATTCTTTCTGTCCATCACACAAACTACCAGAGGAAGTTGGTACGTTTAATAGAGAAAGTGATGAAAAGACTTTGTTTGTTATTAATGAGGAAAAGAGAAAAGTGTCTCATCTTTCTCCAGACAATCATTTTGTCACTTTATGGATGCAAGGTTTTCTTATTCCAAGGAAAGTGGATAGAGAAACATTGAATGTATCTGATATTTTCATGCTTGACTATCTTATGAATATGAGAAAAGTGAATCTCATGGGGTATGTTTTTGAAACCATTAAGAATGTCAAGACAATAGGGATTATGTCGCAAATGATTATGTATCCAGCCATACTTACGAAGTTCATTCTTGAGAGTATGAAGTTTTGTAACATTCCTTTGAAAGGAAACCCCATAGATCTGAAGCATTCTTGGATTAGCAAAAGTACGATGAAAAATTTGAATGTTTGTTTTGATCACAATTCAAAACTTTTTGTTAGAGATGTAGAAGCTGAATTGGCTCAGAATCAATCGGCACCTATGCCAGCCAAAGATTTTCAGTCTATTGGTGTAACTCAAAAGTCTGATCTGCAAACCAGTTCAAAGCCCATGAAGAAGACGAGGTACAGTAAGGAGGTTGTAGCAAAATAGAGAAAGGATAAGGAACACAGAAAGGAAGGTGATTCGAAGTTTGGTCTTGAACCTGCTGAGGCTTTTGTAGAAAGAGTAAGGTTAGAGGAAACTCTTCAGGCTGAAAAGAAGAAGAAGGTTCTTTTGAAAAGAAAGGCTCAGGACTGTGATGTCTCTAAAATCTTGAAAGCAGTAGAGCAAGCTGGTGCTCAACTAAAAGAAGAAGTGCACCAAGAGCCCATCGTACAGAGTCTCCCTGAGGAAGGAAAACAAAAACAAGTGATGGAAGAGATAGAAGAAGAGGAAGAAGAAGAAGGAGATTTTATTTTAGAATTTCTTCAAAGTTCAAAGAAGAGTAGAGAGGAATCGGTTCAAAAGCTGAGTGAAGGTGTTCAACAAACGCCTCATGCCGATCAAGCACGATCTCCAGACAGAATGTCTTTTCAAGAAAAGCAAGGTGATCAATCCTCTCATTCTGATAAATTTGTTGTCATTAGTGACAAAGTGGAAGAAGAAATAAAGCAAAAAGAAAAAGAAAAAGGAAAACAACCAGTTTTTGACTCAAGAAAATCGTATGAACTAGAATCGTACGATGAAGATACTGATTCGGAGCATACAATCTCTCTCAAGAAGAGTGATTACATTGTTCATGTTTTGAGAAGGGTTGAGAAGACCATTCCTTATTTCCCGAGGCTGTAAGGGAAGATTGATTTTATTAGTGACAATCAAAAGAAGAATTTTGGCTCTGTAAAAGAATTGAGGAAGAAAGTTTTGTCAGTGGGAGCCGATTTGAAAGTTCTTTCAGAAAGTTCGGTTGCTCATAAGAAGTCATGCAATAAGATGACCAAGTGGTCATACAAAACAGAGAGCTCAATCAATGATCATGAAATTACTATTGAAGATATAAGAAGGTTATCAAATGAGCTTGCAATTGCTTTCAATAAGCTTGACAGAGAAACGGTTGAAAGGTTGAATCTTTTGTCTTCTCAAAGAGCCGATGTTCCTTCAGTGAAATATTTGCAAGAGAGAATAAATGTTTTTCAATCTGAATTCATGAAGGTTTCATCTTTAAAAGATGAAATGGTCTTGCTGAAGAATCAAAATTCTGTGTTATCCAAAGATAACAAGAATTTGCAAAATAGAATTGATACCCTTGAAGAAGTCATCAGAGTCCAGGAGGAGACTATCAGGAATCAAGATCAGATTTTTTCGGATCAACAAGAGCTTCTCAGAACTCAAGGTGAATCAATTTCTGAAGACAAGAAAGAGATCAAAAAGTTGAAAGCTGTTCTTCATGAGCTTATAAATAAGGAGAAGGAAAGAGAAAACAAATGATAGTTGTATTTGTGTTCTTTTGGACATGTCTTTTCTTTGAAATGACTTTTATGATTCTTTTCTTTTATCCATTGTCTTGTGTTTTCTTTCTAACTCCTTCAGACAATTCAAGATTACCTATTCCTTTTTCTAAATCACAAAGGGGGAGAATGTTTACAAAGGGGAGAATGTTTTATAAAGGGGGAGAATGCTTTACAACAGTCTTAAGGAAAATCTATGAATACAATCCTTAGGAAATTCCATACCTAAGGGGGAGTTAGTTGTATTCAATTTCTTATTCAGAAGAATTTTCAATAACTCAGGGGGAGATAAGTATTTCTTGTTACATTTACCTTGTGTGTTGTGCTTTCCGAAAAGGGGGAGATTGTTGAGTCAAAAGTCCTCTTTTGACTTCTATATCCTGTTTTGGAAATCACAAATGCATTCTATCATATTATGGAATTTATAATTTTCTTCTATTTTGTTTATCGTATCGTACAATGATGATCGTACTATCCATATCGTATCGTACAATACTAATCGAACTGATCGTACTGATCATGCTGATCGTACTGATCATGCTGATCGTACTGATCATGCTGATCGTACTGATCATGCTGATCGTACTGACCATATCGTATCGTACAATTCTGATCGTACTTACCATGAAAATCGTACAATACTGATCATACTAAATATGAAAATTGTATTGATTCTGTTACTCATAACTTTTGTTACATTCTTGTTTGAATACTTAGTCAAAAAAACATATTGCATATTAATCGTAGTCATCTTTTTCATGTCTATATATCTTTTGTCCTAACAAAACGATGTCGTTGAGTTAGTTACAAACTAATCAAAACGATGTCGTGATTTCTGTTTCAATATGACCGTTGGAGGCAATATGACCGTTGGAACCTGAGGCCTATAAATAGGAGGTCATTTGAAGAGGAGAAAACAATGATGAATGAAGAGAACGAATAAATAGACTCTGTGAACTACCAAGATCCTAGAGAGAGAAACTGCGACTTCTCTCATCTGCCTTGTGCGTCCGATCATCGTATCGAGGGATTTCAAGTAATTGAAAGACAGAGGTTCCGATTACCTACAAAATCGAGGGCTACTAGGGATAAGTAGACAGACCTGCCGATCATCGTATCAAGGGCTGCCAGGGATAGGCAGACAGACGTGTCGATCATCGTATCGAGGGCTGCCGGGAATAGGCAGACAGACGTGCCGATCATCGTATCGAGGGCTGCCTGGGATAGGCAGACAGACGTGCTGATCATTGTATCGAGGGCTCACCAAGGTGTTGGTGAGACAGACCTTTTATCCTAGGTGAAAGGATAACCCTTCTCTTTTAGTTAAATGAATTGTAATACTTTTACCTTTCCGCTGTTACTTGTATTAGAAAGGAATTTGTATTGTTTCCTTTCTTCTTTACATATTCAATTGTAATTGTTTCAATTACAATAATTCTATTACATATTGTATTGATTGATTCTATACGCTTTAAGATAGAATCATTCATCTGTGTATTACTCTGATTATTGTATTCATCTTGAATACAATTGTTTTACATTACATTAGTATTACAATACATCATACATTTTTACATTCAATACATTTGTGGGTATTTGTATTTGTATTAGTTTAAGATCATTTAAACTAATCTCTGAGTTTCTAAAACTCATAGGTTTTTAAACCTACAATTCACCCCCCTCTTGTATTGTTCCATCTAATAAACATATATATCTACATATTCGATCCAACACTTACGACCCACCGTCTCCACAAAGCGATGAAATTTATTCTCAATGTCCAAACTTCAAGAATGGTTATAAAAAATTATATAATGAGGTAAAAATCTATTTATAAAATTATATTAATTTTGTATATAATGGATCAATTTACCACACTCAATAACCATAACTTTCATGAAAAAATAAACTTGAGAAAACAATAAAATTAACACCCACAACAATAAAATTAATAATGTATTATTAATAAAAAAATTGGTAAAATGTTAAAAGATGTTAATATATGATTTATAAATATAAATATAGTTATATTATAAATTATTTACAAGATTAAAACCATATAAAATGGTTAAATCAAATTCTACCAAATGGAATCATATGCTACGTGACTTCATCTAAAATTCCCTTAATTGAGTCATATTTTATTATTATACATGTAATTTCAATTATATGGGGTATATACTAACCATTTAACATGTATTGAAATTTATAATCTAAAATTTATGATATTTTATATCATAATACAATAGTTCAACTCTATGGTATACAAAATTGTGGATAATTTTTAAAATAAATTCATACTTCATTTCACTCTCCGGTTGAATGCACATTTTATTATAAAACCATTGTATAAAAAATGTTTTAATTTTTTTTTGAAACTATATAAATTATTTATTATATAATTTTTTATGTATAGTTTATTTTTTTAAAAGAATAAAGTAATATTCATTTCATTTTACAAACAATCCCTATTTATATTTTACCAAAAAGTGAAAAGAATATTAATTTTAACGTGGATATTAAGACAAAGATAAGTAGCCTTTGATAACAATCAAATTTTTAATTCATAAATTACATTTTTCATGTTTTATTTTCAGAGAAGAGTTTTTTTTTGAAATTTTAATTTTAAAAATAAATTTGTGTGAAAAGGTTATTTTCCTCAAGAATATTTTTAAGAGACATTTAATGGTATTTATATTCATCAACAATATCAAAAATTTATATTAATTATGATCCACTAGGGATATGTTGAATCTATATCATCCTAATTATTTCTATAGTTTTTTTGTGATCATATTGACCGAGAAATTTTTGATATTATTATTTTTGTAATCATTAACATTCACTTGAAATATTTATATTCTTATTATTATTTGAAATTACATTTCCATTATATATTAATATTATTTTCGATACATATTTTAATTAATTAAACCATATATAATCTCTACATAAGTTATTTTACGTTGAAAATCAATCGGTTAACTAAGGAAATTATTATTTATCTATATTCCATACTAGATATAAATATTTATTGATTAGATATATTTCTGTTGCATTAAATTGATAATTAAATCTTTGAATAATGAGTCAGACATTTATATACTAGTGGAACATGGTTATAGATAGCACATTGACTCATCAGTAGACTCATGAGATGAAGCAACTAGATATACCTAGATAAATAGGTTTCTGATGTACACTAACCCATCAGTTTTAAATAGTCTTATGACATGTATTTACAATATAGTTATCATTATGTATAAGATCTTGACATATAATAATTATAAATTTCCTTCATTAAGAATTCATTTATTATTATCCATGATATTTTCACAATGATAATATCAATGTATTCATTTCATTATCATTTTATTGATTAAATGGATTATTTATTCAGTTATTTACATTCCATTTTTATTTATCCATATATATTCCTGATAGTCAAATTTTTTAAATGGAATTTGCATTCAGTTATTTTCCATTCCACATTTATTATTACTTCTCTAATCATGACAGGTATGTTCATCAAAGGGAACATGTGTTCAGTTATTTACCTTCTTATATTGATTATTCTTATTTATTCATGATATATTACGCTTAATGAAAATTTTATTGAGAAACTGAGATCACCCTTATTTTTTTCCAACACTAGAAATCCCAAAAGTGTACTATGAATATGAAATATTATTCTAGTGGGAATGACGATATTTTAAAAAATATTTTGTTTTTATTTTTTCATTTAAATGTAATGAAAGATTCAGGTATATATCTAGTTTACATAGAGTTGTAAACTATATTTCCCATTTTATGTGATTCCTTGTATCTCATAACAAAGTAGTAAAGTAAAAAATAGATCTTTGCTACTATAGATTGGTAATTTACCTAAAATGGGTATAAATTTATTAAAAATGTTCAAGGTATATTCTGAAAAAAATGATACAAGAAATCTACACATCTGAGGGATGAAAATAGAATAAAGAAAAAACCATTTAGAAGTATATTTTTTTAGAATACAATATTTTTGGGTTACTACTGGTGTTGTTGTTCGTTCGATCACATGGAAAACAACTGATGAAAAAATATTTCATTACTGAGACTTTGAAGAGATAAATAATAAAGGGGGAGACACTAGTAGTAGATGATAACTCATAAAAAAGGTCAACCACCCAATAATAATGTAGACATAAGAAACATATTTGAAATTCTTCAAGATGTCTGTGGAATATGAGATCAAGAATTGAATTCCTCATACATATTCATTTATTTTATAACAATACAAATGAATATGTGCGAAAATTTTTGTGACAACTAGAATCAATGTGAGTATTGACAACTGAAAAATATGGTTGATGTTAATTTTAAAGCCTATAAATTTGAGAAACCTTGGATCATGAATAACAGGAGATCATCTAACATGACATGTGATCTGAATAATATAAATTTTGTTGAGAAATATAATTAGGGAACTCTTACATTGTTAATGATTACTTTTTACAAATCTAACTATTATATATATTGTTTTTTATAAATGGTATAAAGAACAAATTATTGAGTTTTTCAATAAAATGTGATATTCTAAAAGAGGATATTTTTAAGAAAAATGAATGAAATGGAAAAAAATGAAATCTGGAGTTGTTGTTACATGAGGTTGGAGAACCTCTATAAATATGTTTCAATTTAGAGAAGAAACCAAAATCTATTACTCAAATAAATAAATAGAAAATGAGTTATGGAATGTATGGCATGTTATCCTTGGACAAAATTGTATAAAGAAGTTCTTCTAAGAAGAATATGTGAGAAATTTTCCCTTACTGAGTGAATAGAAATTTATGTTTATAAGATATTAATAAATTAAATATTGGTGAAAAAATCATAGAAGGGAGTTGAAAATCAAACATCATAGCCTCTTGATCTGATTCAATATGTTTTATGTGGTCCTATAAATATTTAGTCAAAAAATAGAGAAATAAATTTATTCACATTAATATATGATTACATAAGGATAGCATGGATCAAGTTTGTGTCACACAAATCATAGTAATCATAAAGATAAAAGAGTTTTAGATGACATTTAGAGAATAATACATGCTTGTACATAAAAAAAATTGCGACCAAATATTAGAAGAAAATATGATTACAAAATTTAAAAAAATGTATTAAAAATTGAATCAAACAACAATACATTGATCAATATAAAACTAAAAAATAGATTAGTGAAAATGCAAAACAGTATTACTTGTTGATATATATAAAAATATGCTGATAGAATATGAAACCTATTGGAATTATAGGTTATAGAATAGAAAAACAACAAGAATAATTTACAAAAGATGTCTCTTAAGGCCAAACATATCCTAGGCCCCCTATTAGGTGTTTTTTAAAGGAAGAAAAATGATAAGCAGTTTAGGGTGTGTATTATTCCCTACTAGATTAAGATAAAAGAATGAAGTTGAGATACTTTTGATGAGATGGATAAAGATGTAATATTTCATGATAACAAACCAAATGAAAATTATTTCAAGTGTTTCAACATGAAATATAAAAAGTTTATTGATTTTCATGATGTCATGGATTTTCAAAATGAAAAAGAACCAAGAATACTATTATTGTAGATGATGGGGATGATGGTTTCTCTTCAATACATGTTATAAAAAATAAAAAAAACACATAGATAAAAACTGAATATGGAGATTGTATATTTTTTTGTAATGACTATTGAGAATTGATATATAAAGAGGAAAATATGTGACTGAGAAAACATTTTAACATTGAGAACATTTTTGGGGATCAAAATCTAGGTGTATAGAAAAGAAATAAGTTCATTATAGCTATCCATTCTAATCTTTTTCAAAAATTCAACCTCAGATTCATAAGGAGTCTTTTGAACACAAGGATATGATTTAGCAGGTGAAGGATGAACTGGACCATATTGAAACGTATTGAATTGGAATATTAATCCTAGGCACATTGAGAAAGAATGTTATCCGTGGAAAAAGGGTTTCTGAACTAAGATTGATGTGGATAGTGAAATGGCTAGAAATAAATCTAGGCTTGTATAAAACGGATACTCACAAGTTAAAGGGGTTGACATTGATGAAATATTTTCTGTAGTGGCCATAGTTTTTTCCATCAATGTATACATTTACATAATAGCTTATATAAGCTTTAATGTATTTTCATATGGATTTTTAATCAATATTTATTAATGGTGAGAATGATGTGGAAGTTTACGTGGAAAAACCTTCTGGTATTTTAATATATTCAAATTGAGAAAATGTATGTAAGCTAAATAAATATATCTATGTCTTAGTTTAGGCTATAATTTATTTTTATTTAATCTCGAAGATTATCTAAAGACCATGAAATTTTAGAAAGGGTAGGTGTATTTCAAGCTCTATGTAATAAATACTAAGAACGCACCAATTATTGCGACTCTGTGTGTGGGTGATATAATAATTTATAGTAATGAAGAAATTTTGTGTGAAGAGTTCTCAAGAAACATGAAGGAATGGTTTGAAATGTCAATGCTTCTAGAAATAGGATATTTCTTTGGGATACATATTCATGAAGAAACATGCCTTATTTTTTTAATAAGAAAAATTTAAAAAGTATATATAGAAGAAGTTGATATGATAGAGGGTAGATGCGTTTCTACACCAATTGAGGTGGGCATATAGCTGATAAAGGATTATGAATGGATAAATATAAATAAGAAGTAGTTCATAAGTCTGATTGGAATTCTTATATACTTAAAAACCTCAAGACCTAACATTGCATATGTTGTGACCATGTGTGACCATTACCAATCAAATCTAAAGGTGAAAAATCTTTTGTAGGTAAATATGATCTTTAAATAATATCAAACACTCAAAATTATGGGTTGATGTATAAGAATATAAGTGATTTGGAACTAAATGGATTCATTTATTTTGGCTAGGTAGGTGAGGTAAATGTTCAAATATCCACATATTATAAAGATTTTCTCATTAGAAGAAGCCATGTTTCATTTCATTCAAAGAAGAAAAAATTAGAAATAATAATCTATATTGATTATTAATATGTGAATCTATCTAATGCAGAAACATAAATGATATGGATAAACACATAATGAAAATACTTGAGTATTTAAGAAAGATATTATTTTGTTATGCGTTGTGATAATTAAAGTTCCACTAACATATCTGAAAATCTACTATAACACTCAAAGTCAATGAACATCAAGATAATGTATGAATATTTAAGGATAAGGTTGAAAAGGGTATTTTAGGGTTAGAAATGTTTTCCTCTAGAGAACAAATTCATTATATTCTTACTATACCTCTTATAGTTGAACAACATGAGAAACTAAGGCAACAAATGGTAGTGTAGAAAAACCCTCTCATTGAGGTATGTTATTATCTTTAGTTTCCTTCTCTATCCCATATTTTTAAAATATTTTTTAAATATGTTGTTTGAAATGAGATAAATATATTCCCCATATTTGTGAATTGTTTTAATTTTTTTTGTTGAGTTGAGTAAGAAATAATTGTGCTCGATCGTTTTCAAGATTTTTCTTCTCATATCAAGTTTAGTTGATTAATTTGAGGTTATTTATGGATATAATTAATTATTAGTTTAATCAATAATATTTTATACAAATATCTATCACAAATATACTTAGAGAATATTTATTCATGATTCATTTTCTTCCAAGATTTTGAGTTGATACCTTACAATTATTTTCTTTGGTTTGATTTTCAAGAATTAATAAAAACATATGTCATAATTACAACAAATAAAAAAATAGATTGTTTATCCCTAGAGGATGATATTTTATTGTTTTATAATTCATGTTTATATATTAAAATTGACGAATTGATCTTCATGTTAATGAAATATAATGATGAAATGGAATAAACTCCTATAGCATATTAGAGATATTTTCAAGAATATGCAATAGCTGGTTTAAGAATAAAGGATCCACCAATATAATTATCTCATTGAAGTAGTTGTGAATAGGTTGGGGAGATTGGTTGAATGAAATTATAAGATGTTATACCAAATTTGCGGGATTCATTTTTATAGTTAGTAGTATCTACGATGGATTGGGGATGTTTGAATTCATAATGAGTGATTTCTAGAATTTACCCACCATGATCGATCCACAAAACACCGAATAACTCTATGTATACATGTGATTAATCCGTTCAATGAAGATTCACACATATTATGTTATGGATGTTCATGAAATAAATCTAAATGTTACTTATATGGTCACCTCAATCACGAGTGATTGTGTTTGAACATGAACTGTATCCACACACATGGTTGATCCTCATAGTTAGTCTATTGTCATTTTTCTTCATATGTTAGATCCATTGTGTTGATATGTGTAAGGGAGATAAGAATTTTTTGGTATTTTATAAAGGTTAGTTAATCATTTCATGGGATAGAAAATGGTAAACTATTAATATAGTGGCTATGTAAAGATACTCTAGAATTATTCAATGCTATAAAAAATGATATGGGCTAGAACTACATTATATAAATTTGATGTGAGTATTCTAATACCTATGTCAAGTTAATGGAACAACAACATAAAGATATATATAATAATACTATGGTTATGTAATGTTTAGTTACCCTTCTTTTAAAGGTAGTGAGGTTATTCTAAATTCTACATAAGGGTAATATGAGGCTTGTGTAAATGTTATATGGAGCTGCATGAAGGTAACTCAAAATCTTGAAGAACATGTATGGTTTATCTAGACCTTTGTGAGGGTAATGAATATGTTTTTAGAATTTATATTACTATGTAAAAAAATTATATTAATATGATGATATGTTTGTTTTGTTCAATGTTTAAATATCATGATCATTCATGTGGAGTGTTATTAAATAAAATCAAAGGGAAACTACCTAATTTGAAATGTTGTGGTACATCATGTCATCATGCATACAAAAATATATTCAAAATAACTAAATCCATTAGATTTTTGGATAACATCAGATCATGATATTACGATATAATATAATATTTTTTGCATAGTATTTAGGAAATTTAAATGTTAATATTCCAATTTTATGGATGAAATGACTGAGAAATATAATAATTCAATTCTCTCTTTGAAGAATAAACATGTTGAATCTTCAGTTAGCTTTATAGGATGAGTTGAATAATATGAAGATGATATTTTAGTATTTTAAATGATTTATATTAATCCCAAATAATTATGGTGGATTAAATAAATAAATATTGAAAAAATATTCACACAATATGAAATTAATATAAACAAAATGAATTGAAGAAAGGGATGTTGATAGGATACTATAAATTCTATGAAAAGTATCAATACACTAATGTATAAAAGAGAAAAATCTATGAATATATTCAAGGGATTTTGTTTCACAAAATATGAAGTAAATAATATTCTATGACGTCTATGTGGAGATAATAAGCTTCATTGAAGATTATTTTTTCTGGAAGATTCACTCTATTTATGTGAAAGTGTAAAGTATATGTTCTAGCAGTTTTATGAGTTCATGGTAATACCCTTGGTCAAGTATAGATGATAACCATGACACATAGGCAATATAGTTATCCTTAAAGGAGGAGTCCCTCATTAAATACTTGTTTTAAACTTTATCTTTTTCATCAATGAAAATTCGGAGAGAGAATTGTTGAATAATAATGAGAGTAACGGGGGTTAAATTATTGAATGAACTCATTTACCCCGATCAGTGTGTTTCATCCATCATGTAATTCAATAACGTGGTTTTCTATGGATTTTTTAGGCATGAATTCTTGAGTTTGTCCTAGTTATAGATATTTGATCCAATATTTCCTCTTTTTATCCCCTCCTATATCAAGGTACTAGAGTGAGCCACAATAATGTGTAGATTTTATTTGGAGGGGAAGTCGACAATAAGTGTTGTGGTGGTAATATAGAAGAAAAGTCATAAACCATAATTGGAAAACACCACACATCATATTCTTGACATAGAAGGTCCTACATGTGTAGTTTCTAACGCAAGGGTCGACAAATCTGGAGTAATTCAACGGATCCAATCATTTAGGGGTCATGTGTTATTTTTTCCTATGAGGGATTATTTCATTTGGTGTATGATTTTCTAATACACTATGCAATAGAGGAAATTCATATAGTTGAGGGACATCTACATCATAGTAGAAGGCATTATCAGGGACCTCCTTTGAGAAATCATAGAGGTCTTTACAGAGATAGTTTTGACAGAGATACCAATGGTTCACTAGGATGAGTATATGGAGGAGGTTGAGATTATTATCCACCACCACCACCACTACTATTGGACGATCAATTCCAGGCATATAATACTAGAATTTGGGGGAAAATCTAGATGTTTTTTATGTAGGGTTATGACTAGGTGGTCCTTAGTGTGATACTATTTAATCACTATACATTACGACCCATAATAACAAATGAAATTTTAAGCCATTCATTCATTTTTTTTCACACCTCGTTTGAGAGATATAGATCCCTGGGGAGCTTTCAGACCAAGCCATATGGCGGTATATTCATCAAGATGTTACTGTACACTCAACCATATATATTAAGAGTGAATTAATATGTTTAGTTGATTGAGGTTTTTGTGGGAACTCTTAGTTTGTTTGATGAAGTCGTATGACTTCATCCTTGGTATATACATGCCTTCTATTGTATAATATCAAATATATTTCTACCATTAGAGTGTGATTTGATTCCAATATAATGAATTTAGATTATCCACCATGGTTGGGAGTGACCTTAATTTGATATGAGATGGAACATAAAATGATAAGATGCATTTGGTCAACCACCAATTTGTTTTTTTGGATTTATGTGTTGTAGATTCCTGAAGAAACATTCTTTCAGTATTAGTGGAGGAGAACATAGTTTTGTTCTATGAGAATTTTACATAATTTTTCCATCACTAAGAGGTAAACTTCTATATCAACCTATAACCCTAGAGAACTCTAGTATCTACTGTAGGGTATCACATGGCCTCATACGAGCTTTGGGAGTTAAATATTTAGTTGGATAATATTTTATATAAAGGATTCATTAGAACTATTGTATTTGTGTTAGAATATTTTATGTTGTTCACCAATAATGAAGATGGGTGTTTGAGGATTTTTATTGACTATCACCATATGAATTAAGAGAAATTCAATAACATGTATCCCTTACTAAGTATTGATGAAATCTTATAATATTTTAAGGTAGTGAAGTTGGTATGAAAGATGGATCTTAGGTATGACTATCACCAACTTTGGTTTTGTGAGTATGATATATGATATATGGAATTATGATACCAATATGGACATTGGATGTTTCTAGTGATTCCATTTAGTGTGATTAATTTACAATTTCTGTTTATGGACATTATGATCCAAATATTTAAACCATTCTTGGACCAGTTCATAGTGTCTTTCATGGACTACATTATAGTTTATTAGGATTGGAGGATAAATATTTTTATCATTTAAGGATTTTTAGACCAACTTCATGATCAAAAACTATACCGAAATCTCTCAATGTTTTTGGTTTGCATAAGAGAGGATAAATTACTTGGGTACATCATCTCATAAGATAGTGTATCTATAAACCTGGTGAAAATAGAGACAGTGATAGTTATAGAGACACCCAAGAGTGGGTTTGAGGGGTAATGTTTTCATGGGTTGGATAGCTACCATTAAATATTCATTGAATAATTATCTAGTATTTCAAGCTCCATGGATAACCTTCCCTAAAATGGGTATCCATTCTTTTAGAAAGAGTGATTATAGAAATTTTTTGAAAAGTATAAGTAGAGGTTGATGAGTCCTCTGACCCTCAGGGTTTTCAAAGTTTGGAGTCAATTACACAGTGATCTATGATTATTACGTATATAGTTACATTTTTTTGATGATTCATAGGATGGTGATGATATTTATGGGGAAAGGTAATTAAGACCACATAAATAGGACAACATGACACACAATATGTAGTTCACAGTATTTGTTTCCACCGTAATGGATTTGAGGAACAAACTTATTTGAGACCAGTTCATAATGTATATAGACTATAATAATCTTAGGTATATCTTACCTCAAATAGATTATAACATGAGGTAGATTCGTTTGTTCGAGTTCCTATATAAGTATCACTTTGAGTTTTCTATAATCCAAGGAAGGGAAATGTGGTTGCTGATGGAATTAGTTGGAATTCTCATTCTCATCTTTAAAAAGAAGCATTTAAATAGTTTTCCACATTGGAGTTATCTAAATTTGACGAGTTATCCATGGATTACAGTCATTGGATTGTGGTTTCCACTTCATTTTTTAATATGTGAGGGATTCCCACCTGAGAGACATCGATTTTTATGATTTTTATGATCATAGACTCTCATGAGATACACAATATAGATATTTTGAAGGTGAGGGGAGAATCTTTCTCTTTTGAGGATGGATAATGCTACTATTCATGTTTTGGGAAGAGGTACAAAGAGAGTTTCATATTTTCCCCTAAGAGGTACATATTATAGTTGGGAAGATGTACTAGGACTTCAAACATCACATCATGACAAGAACCCAAACATCACACATCCTGGTTCTACCATTTATTCCAAACATCACATCAAGCCAATCACCATGCCAAAAACTGGACATTACATCACATAGATCGAAGACACCTAGGCCATCAAATCACATATCATTGACAACTCTAACTAGAGAAGTAGGGTTTTGAAAAAATGTAATAAATTAACCTCATACCCTTCTCCAATCAAGGATGGACCCCACCATAATTAATCGCATTACCTCATCAAACAATGATATAGTGCTCTTTTGGATTGTTTCCATTACAACCCATCCATGTTATTTTCATATAGCAAAGTGATCTATAAAGAGTGGGTAGAAAACCATCCATCCTCACCATCATGATATTAGAAAAATAGCCACCAAATATATGGGTGATTAAACATGATGCTAGATGTGGGAGGGGTGCATAGTGAAAATAAAAAAAGAACATACATGGTATACATATATAGCCACACATAAGCCCAGACTATGGGTTCAAAAAAAGTGTAAACCAACTCACAACATCATCAAGAAACCTCACAACACTACAAATTTAAGTGCTACTAATAAATTCACAACACCACACAATATGATACAAGCCACATTTCACATTTCATCTTCTCTCTCAACTTATTACATAATAAGTATTTCACATTACCAACCAATTCCACTATTCAAACCATTCATTTCATTATTCAACCCATTTAATTTCACATTAATGGAAAACCATATTTATCCACACTTCCCATTTTTAATTCAATCATTATCCAGTTCCAACACATTAACCAAAAAATCCATGAATTTTAGATTTCAATGTTATCATTTAATTTAAAAACTATTCATGGGACTAAATCAACAAAATACTCCAAATCATTTCCCATCAACCATATCAAGCCGACCATACCCAAATCTACAAAATTTCACAAATGCATCTACTTCATAATCCTTATAGACACACCATAACCATTTAGTGTCTCATCCACTACATAACCCAACCATAACACCTCTTAGAACAACCCCACATCACAACTGCACATCATTTTATAATAATAAAACCACACCAAAAAATCCCTAGTTTACATGAGGAAAAATATTTATTTGAATATTATTGATTAACCATTTTTTGAATGTGATATGAAAATAATCAAAAATCAATGTCTCTATAAAATATATCAATTCGTAAATTTTTTGGCTCTCAACAGAAATAATTTCTACTAGAATTACTAGAACGAATAATATCAATATCAATAATATCAAAAGGAATTATAAACATATAAATAAAACCACTTCCTTATAAATTTTATTATTTTTATAAAACTGGTTTGAATATAGCTTCTGAAATATAAAGAAGAGTGTAACCCCTCTCACATGATCGAAATAGGTATGTAATGATGGAATTGTACCTAAATTGAAGATTTTTGATATGAAATTCTAGGTTGGATCTGGGGAAAGGCCACAACCAAGAACCATAAGGATTAATAACACCTTTCCGGCCTATAAATAAATAAACGCATTTTCCATTTTTTGAAACCACACCCAAACCCATTATTACCAAATACAATACAACCTTAGATGAAGAAACAAGAAGAAAATAGGAGAATATAAATGGGAAATTCACATAAACCACCGCATATTGATTCTCCAAGGTTGAGGTTGAAAGACACTCTTTAGTGGATGAAAGAGCACATTATGATGCACATGGATTTCCCATGAAATTTTAAAGAATATCTAGAACTATTTTATCATTTTGGGTCCTTGGGGATTTATACCCAACATTAAAAAATAACTCCACAACAAAACAAATATTATCACATCGTCGAACCACTAAAAATTCAAGGGACAACAACATAGAACTGTTATCCATGCCACAACACTTCTAGTGACAATCCCTATGAGTATTATCTCTACTCTTATGTAAACTATTTGATAAAAGAGGATAAAGGGACCATGGTCTAGCCAAGGGTATTATGCCACATAGATATTTTTTCAAAAATGTTTTGTCCCACAACCCATGCTCCATGGTACTGTGTGGACGCTTTTGTCAAAACCAGAGAATAATCATCCCCATGATGCTATATTATAGCTGAGACCCTAATGCCATAACCACTCAAAACTTGATTCCATATCCCCACTCTAACACAACTACCTCAACTACCGATATGGGATACATGGAGGTTAATTATAACTAGGAAAAATACCCCACCCCAAAATTGATGGTAGTCGAAAAAACCCTCTCGATCCCCCACAAAAAAGATATCCTTCCTAAGATATTGAAGACTAATCTTCACTATACCATCAGGATCTATAAAGCAAGGCTCATTCTCAGCTAGACCTTTTAGCCAGATCCTCCTAGTCTAAATACATAAGAAATTCCCCTAAACCTCTACCACCAGATTAACATAAAGTAAGAGGCCAAAAAGTCCAAGTCGTTACCTCGATACCTCTCAAACAATGTTCATCTTCAAGAATTAAAAAAAACAGAAGTAAAATGGTAAAACGTTTAAAACAATCATCCCATGATAGACCCCTCTAGATTATAATTACATATAAATAAACCCAATTCAAAACCCACCAACCAAATGAAATGTATATGAAATATCCAACACAACCACACAACTATAAAACATTACCATCTTCCCCACCAGACACAACACCACACCATTTAACAATAACATCGAAAAACTATATGAACCTCTACATAGCCTCATACAATGATTAGTACAAGAAAAACATAATAAACCCCATGCACTAAATTAGAGAAATTCTATATACCATATGAAGACATTATACACTTTGGGTGGAAGTAAATTTAATGAAAAATATTAGTTGAATCAAATTATAACATGTCTCATTTGGGGATCATCTTTTCCACTTTTCATATGCTTGAATATATAATCAAAAATCACATTAATAAGAATGAAACATATCTCATAAACCAAAAAGAATTAATAAGAACATCATTGAGAAAAAAAATATGTAAAAAAAGAAAATCTCAAAATAAATAATCTTACTAGGAAAACAACTGCATGTCTCACTCTTGAGTACTCTCCTCTAAGACACTATTCCTCCAAAACACATCAACCAAATGATTGGTCCATCAACACAACACCTTATCCAGTGAATATTAGACCTCTGCTTACTTCTCCATGGAAATTATGTCAACCTCAATTTCTAAATCATTCTAGTCAATGACATGGGAGTCATTATGAAGATATTAATTAAGATGAGATATGTTGAAGATTTTAGGGATCCTATCCATCCATGGTGGAATTTATAACTGAAAACACCTCTCCAATATACACCAATTCCTCCAAAGTCCCAAAAAACTTGGGGTGAGAGCTTACACCCACTAAGAAACCTCCATTTCTAATGTTGAGGAGAACCTTTTAAGAGAACACAGTCTACAACTTAAAAATTTAATAGAGTCATCCTATGATTGGCCTATGACTTATGTCGGTCCTATACTGCCTTCATCAACTCATAAAAAATCCAAACCATCCCTATTGTGATTTTTACCACATTAGGGATGATGATTGACGACTCTCCAACCACAACCCTAAATAATATTGAATTACATGGTTTTTAATACAAATCTTTCTGCTAGTCCACAACTATGAATGAGTTATAATTGTTATTATATGAATACCAAACAAAAGGCATGCTATTTTCCAAAGATCCACTGAAATATATGTTTCATTCACCCAACATTTCCACCATTTCTTGTATAGTCTAAACCATTTCCCCATCCATCTAAGAATGGAAAGCTGTGTTGAGGAATACCGAAATTCCAATAGCATGTGACAATCCCATCCAGACTCGTGAGGTAATACCCACATACAAATTCATGATAGTGGAATTTTAATCACCATTCAACCACACAAAATCATCCACATAACACCTTAAAAAACATATATAGTTTTTTACTTTTTGATTCATATGATGTGAGGCAATTTCATCAATTAACACATGATTACACAGATATCATCACAACCAACCTGAGGTTGAGGTATACTAGTGACAATTTCCATCGATATGTCTTCCCAATTACACTTAGGAACATCCAAGGTATACAATAAATCTGATGGTACATGATTATTTCCTTCATCAGATGGGAAAAAACATCAACCCATAAACTCTTCCATCCCTCATTTCATCTGAGGCCACCATAAATGAATCCTAAATCCATAGTAAATCATATAAACCCATGGGTGTACCACTAAAGGTTTTCTATGATACTTAAAAAATAACTTGTAAATAAAAAACTTAATAAAAAACCTCTCCTAAAAAAATATTCAGCTTCAAACATCTTCCAATAATCCCTTCAGAGAATCAATATGGCCATGGTGATCTCCCGTTAACTCTTCCTTTGAGTATCCCAACATAGAGTCCTCCAACTACTACATCATCAAAAACTATACTATCATATAAAATAAAAAATATACAGCATCAATTACTACCGAATCAAGGGTCAGGGTTTCCAAATTCCCCTTCACCCCCAGCATATTTGGATTCCCAAACAATATCCTCCAATGACTTGTTGCTCAACAGTTCAACGACAACATTCTTCTTTCATGAGGTGTAGTATATATCAGAGTCATATAAAATTTGAAAATACATCCTCCTATGCTATCATAGGTTTTTATTATACTAAGAAATGATATACCTCAAACTCTTATGATTCACAAAAAAAAAAGTGCTCCCCAATGTGGTAATGGAACCACAACTTCAACACAAAATAACCACCGCTATCTCCAAATCATGGGAGGAATAGTTACTCTGGTGGTGACACAACTACTGAGATCTATATGAGAAAACTTCCCTCTATTTCATTAAGATACTTCTCAATCCTAGATGTGAAGCATCACAAAAGATATCAAACATCACTCTTTACTTTGTAAAATAAATCACTGGAGCACTGATCAATTTTCACATCAGGTAATCGAACACTACCAAACACTAATCAATCTAGATAAAGTACTAGTCCTTCTAGATTAAGGATTTCAACAAGGTATGAATATGTGAGAAATCATATATTAACATATACTAATAAACAAAAAACCAAAGGAAGATA
This sequence comes from Viscum album, assembly GCA_963277665.1. NCBI lineage: Eukaryota > Viridiplantae > Streptophyta > Magnoliopsida > Santalales > Viscaceae > Viscum > Viscum album. The sequence continues at coordinate 1,222,570,896 of OY728156.1, read as the reverse complement.
TGAACCTTTTACACATTCCTAGGTACATATCGTGAAACAACTACCTTGACCTTCATTGGGTCCATATCTATAAAAATATGAGACACCACTTTTCCAATGAAATATAACTCTATTATCCAGAACATACACATGATAAACATCCCATAGATATGGTAGCCTCAATGAACCAACAAGAAAAATCTAAGATAATAAACATGATCCTTCTCTAACATTAAGGAGATCTTTATGTTTTCGATAAAGATGACTATGAATAGGTATGGTAAGTCAGGAAAAAAGAGTTCACGAACCCCATGAACATGGTTGGTGCATTCATTAAACCAAATAGAATAAACAAAAACTCAAAGTAGCAATATTTTCATCTAAAGGAATTATTCATGATATTAACCTCATTCATTATTAACTATGGATAACCTAACCAAATTTCAATCATAGAAAAAACATCCCCCCTGCTATTATACAAAAAAACATCATCTATCCTTAGGTGAGGGTAGTGAATTTTTAGCATCATCTCTTTCAACCTCTAGTAGTCTATAAAAAACCTCATACTATAATCAATCTTCTTGGAGAATGACACTAAAGCACACCATGATGAAAACATTTCGAAAATGAAATCCTTATGCATTGGGACATCTATAGAAATCTTCAATGCCAAAAAATCAAATGGTTCCATGCGATAAGGATACATTGAAATAGCAGATTCACTAGGTTGATGATATATCCTGGACACAACATCATGTTGAGGGAGTAGTGTCACATCCTCATTTGGAAGAACACAAAAAAATCCCTAAATGATTTTGGAACCTACACAATATTTTGCCTACTAATTATAGATAAATTTGTTCTAATAAGGATAGGAGGGGATTTAATTTTTTACTGCCCACCTAATAACTACACTAAATAATTAAAACATCACATTGGAAATCAACATATAAAAATATTAATATCCTCGGGAAGAAGTCGATATCTATATTAAAGGAATACAATGGTTATATTATTATAATGACATCATTTGGATAAATCTAAATTAGGAGAATATCCCCACACAACTAATGTAGTACAATCATTATTCAACACTGAGAAAAATGTCAATAGACCTCGTTTGGGCTCTAACTATCCTAGTCAGAACCAGAAGAATGGGAAGCCTCTCGAAACTTGATTCTGGAACACAGAAAAGTGTTATTCAAATATATGAGTGAGAATATCACGAATCAAAAAAAATCACAGATAAGGATAGGAAATAAATTGATCATTTATTAAGTGATCTTTGGATCCTCTTGTGATCCCCCCTTCACTGCATGAAACTGATCATGACCCACTCCTCTACCTCCATCATGATGAACACCTCCATGATCACACTCAACTAAGGCCCCCATAACTCAAGGGAAATCCCGAGGACTAACCCTATATACTCTATATCCTCTTGTAGGGGAACAATCTTCTCGAAACTAAACTAAAACATTCTCACTGGAAGCTACTGTTGTGGCTACCATTGGACGTATCAAAATCCACCAAAATAAACATAAATAAAAACTAAGAACTGATTCTGATGATGGCCACAATCCCAAATAAAAAACACACTTTCCAAAATCGAATGTGAAAATCATGAAAACCATTGACCCCATATGACTGAAAAATAATCAGTTGATGTCAACTTCCCACCTGTTGAAACCCTGAAAAACCTGAATCATGAATCCCACACATGATAACTGTACACCGTGGGTAACCATACTGGTTCCCTTCTTTCAATAATCCTCCTCAAAATTTAATCCACTCAAACCAATCCACCCAATTATGAACCTCCAAATACATCGACAAATGTAAAAGTAGTAACTGTATACTAGATTGAAGGATGGATTTTTACATCTAGATATCATTTCCAAATCATCTCATATGGAAAGAGGTATAAGAAAAAATGCATATGACCCCTGAAAATGATCTTGATATCCGGAACATACATACTTATGTTAGGAAGAGAGATAATTTTATGAATTTTCACTAGATTCAATGTTAAGGATATGAACTCCACTAAAAACGCTCTCTAAAAGTTAATCCAGAAAATATTTGTATCCTTCTTCTCACCAAGGTGTAACTCCCACCACTGACATACATATCCTTTCATCAGACTAACTGCTAACGGGACCAAAGACTATGCCTGGTACCATATCAAAATCCTCTATCCAACCATCTATCTATAGATTAGAAATGATTCACTCATACATCCTCAAAGCATTCCACTATAAAGTGAACAATGCTTTCTATCACTGATCATACTCAACAACATGTTCAACCCTCTAACGATCAACCTGGTCAGCCTACTGAACCTCTACTACCAAAACCACACACTAATAATGACCATGTTCCATTTCTAATATGGAAATAGGAATTTCGTAATATTGCGCATTTGGATTTTTATGAAGACATATATAATTCATTTTAACATCCCAAAATCAAAACAACTCAGCTAAAATAAAAAAGTAAATCATGACACACGAAAATCTTAAAGGTCTATACCCTATAATAAATTCCACCTCAAATTCTCATTTGGTAGTATTATAGTGCTTGCATTGGATCAAAAGAGTCCCTCAAATCCCTTGTCCACGTTGGTATTCCTAAGCCAAGTCATGTACCAAGTACAACTGAAATTATTTCCTCACCAATGCTTGAAAATATCATAGTTCCTAAATATAAACTCCATTATATCCCTAAACCATCACATTTGATACCACTCAGTCATGACCCCTCCCAGAAAAGGTTCCCATTCATGGATGTTACTGAAAAAATAGGAATAATTACCACTAATATTTACATCTATAAGGCCTCAAGTTGGAGACTGGAAGTGAGGGTATAAAAATATAACAACTGTGAGGTATTACCATCTATAATAATAGGATCAATGCACAGGTTAAAAAAACCACAAGAAACTCCTTGAAATAATATAAAAATGAAATTAAATAAATCCTATAATGAATGTATAAATAGAATATATACTCGTAAAATTCGCTAAAAGATACCCAAAAGTTAAGGTAAGGAAAAGACACAACAAAAACTCCCAATCCTGAGCTAAAAATGTCCTACAAGGTTCTCTAATTACTTATGGAAACGTGAAAGAATTTTTTATATACATAAGGTTATCATAATATTATACCAATTTGGGTAACCAAAGTATCTCATGAAAATGAAAAAGAAGCATACTAATAAAATAGTGAGAAAATATCAGGACCAACAACACCTACAAAAGTCACCTAACAAATCGTATCCATCCCATGGCATGCTTACCAAATATATCATCCAAGTATAATAACATAATAAGAAGAATATAGATAAAGGGTAACCCATTCAAATTTACCACTAATTTCCCTCTCTAATACCCTAACATTGTATGTTATGGCATTCCCACCTCTTCCGGACATCACATCATGCCAAACACCCCACATGAAATTGGGAATCATATCACATTTCACAAGAAGACACATATGTAGTCACGTCACATCTCACCTAAAGACACAAGGTCCATCACATCACATCACACCCAAAGACACTTGGTTAATACCATCACATTTTATCTACAACCATAACCAATGTTGTAGGGTTTGATGAATATAAAGGAAAATAACCTCATTTCATCCTCCTACCACACATGACCCCATCATAGGCTATCTCCTCAGCTCATAAAACATCACTAAATTATAATATTATTTTCTAGCCATCCCATAATATGCATGTAATCATTTTCTAGAATATATAGTAGGAAAAATCTAGTATCCAGCCACCATCCTCACCATTAAGATGTTGGGAAACCCCCCAATATGTGGATGTCACAACATGTTGCTCGATGTAGGTGGGGGTGCATAGAGAAAATCACATTGAACATACATGGTATATATATATATATATATTCAAAAAAAAAAATAACCAATGATTTCATAAAAAAGTCATAACCAACTCACAACATAACCACTAATCCTCACCTCATTGACACGTTCATTGACACCACTAAATTCATGACACCATGAAACATGCCATACGCCACATTTCACATTTCATCTTTTTTATCAACTTTATACATTTTACAGATATCACATTATCGACTAAATCAATTATCTATACCATTAATTTCATTATTCATCCCATTTAATATCATTTTAAACACCACGGTGTAACCAAGAAGGCCACATGATTGAACTGCAACAAAATAAATGGTATAAAGTGAATAACACCCCACAATGTGATAAAATTTATATTAAAAATAATGCTAAATATTAATTCTACACTTGTTCCATTGACACAATAAACGAGGATAAATACACCATGATAAAACCAAGGATATTACACTATGGAGCCCATTCATCGAGGAAATCTTACACTGCAAACCATGCTCCACGGTGCAGCGGTGCCAATTTTGGTATAACTATTGAAAACTGACCCTCAAGATGATATTACAAAGATGAAACCCCTATTAAATGTCCAATAAAAACTATTTAACATATCCTAAACACTATATTTTATCTCCAACTGTTGAGAAGGGATATTCAGAAGCCAATGCTCCATGGTGAATCTACCCCCCAAAATGAAAGTAGCATCAAAACTCATCATGATCTCCTCCTACACCACATTTGGTCCTCCTAATCCATAATGTAAATTTTTCTTTTGTATCCCTAGGCTCCAAAACATAGAGTTCTTTCTCAGCTGGACTCTCCATCCTGCTCCTCTCTCTAAATCATCATGACTCCACCAAATAACTCTACCACCCAATTCTTGAGAAGTAACTTGAAGGAAGGTCTAGACCATTACATTAGATACCTATAAAACTATTTTAATCCTTTAGAGTTAAAATAAACCCATCAGTCAATAGGGAAAAGGTATAAAAAAACATCCCATGATTTATCTTTCTAGGATATCATTTCCATTCAACACAACCACCATCCTAACCCACCAACCAAATTAAAATAACCACCAAACATCCCACACAACCTAAATAACAAACCACCCTATGTTCTCCCCCATCATGCACAACACTACCCCATTTTAAATCTATTAAACAACCATATTAGCTTTAACATATCTCATACCGAAGACCACCATAAACACCAAAAAAAAGAAGTCTTTTCACACAATTCATGAAAATAAATCTTTCATGTCAAGATATTATCCACTTTTCATGGTACTAACTCACCCACATAGATTTAATTGTGTCAAAGTATAAAATGTCTTCATTAGTTATCTATTTTCCCCTATTATTATGTTTGAGTCTCTAATTACACATCATATGAACAAGGAAGAATCACATCTGATAAACCAACAAGATTCAAAAATCATATCATTATGAGAAAAAAAACTAGGGAAAAAAAGAAATTCTCAAAATATTTCATGGTATTTGGCCTGAATATGCATATCTTTGTCCCATGTACTATCCTATATACCATAATGGCTTTAAAACACATAAACCAAATGAATGGTCTATCCACATGAAACCTAATGCTCATAATACAGGGTCTCCATTGGACACTCTTTGAATGTCATGTCATTCTCAATATTAAAATACCCCTATTAAATGACATGGGATTTATCCTCAAGATACCAACAAATATGAGATACGTGTAAGATATCATGGATCCTATCCAACCATGGTGGAAGTGCCAACAGATAATCCACCTCCCTGACATGGACCAATACCTCTAAAAGGCCCAACAATCAAGGGAGATAACTTAAACCACTTTCCAAACCTTCACTAATCACATCTAGGAGAAAAATTTGTTAACATGTGGTCCCCAAAATTTAACTCCAAGGGCCACCTCCTTATTTTGGAATAAGCATTCTACCAATCCTATACTGCCTACATCTTCTCAGAAACAACTTGAACCATATCTGTTGTCTGATGAACCACATCATAACTATGAACCAATGAATCTACAACCTTAAACCAACACAATGGATAATGGAATGGATTCCAATACAAAGACTAAAATGGAGATATGGAAATGAGGTAGTGATAGATGTTATTATAATAAAAATATACTAATGTAAAGTGTTGTAACCATGATCTTTCAAACTATAAAATTCACTCTGTCATTATATCCTCTAGTATTTGGATAGTTTTCTATGTTTTCCCATCCATCCGGGGGTTGAATGCATTGATGATGTTTAACTAAATACCAAAAGTATGTTGTAATCCTCTCTAAACATATAAGATAAAAAAATAATCCTAGTCTAACAAAATGAAACTTGGAACTCCTTTCAACCACATAACGTTTCCTAAATAGATCCTAAACAAAACATCCATGGATCCTAACTCCTTGATCACATTGATGTGAGATGATTTCATCAACCGATCAGCAATTAAAAAAATATAATCATAGCCACTTTGATTTCATGTCACCCCAGTGATTAATTACATCTATATTTCATCCTATTTTAACTTGACAATATCCAATGGCTACAAAAAACCTTTAGAGATAGGATTCTATAACATTACCTACTCGAAAACAAAATATCAATTTGAAAACTCTTTTATCATCCATTTCATCATGGTCCACAAAAAAATGAATCCAAATGTCATGGTAAATCGTATAAACACCCAATAATACATCCAAATATGATAGTTGAAATTCACTAAGGAATTATTAAATCATCAATACAAAAAAATCACCTATCTTGAAATAAATTTTGTTTTTTATCCTCCTACAATCCATATGAAGCATCATAATGAAAAACATGATCACACATCTCCTGTAACTCTAAGCCTCTCCATTGAATCTCCTCCAATTGCGTCGTTATAAAATATGTATTTATCATCTTAAATTAAATGCTTTACCATCTACCAACATTAAATCAAGGTTCAGGGCTAAAAACTCTTCTATCACCCTCTAAGAATTTATCGACTCAGAAAAAATATCCTCCCATGAATTCCTACTAAAAGATTAAGCCAAAAAATTCTCCTTTCCTGTGGTATAGGAGATATGAAAGTCATATTTATAATGAAAATCCATCCACATTCACTACGTAAAATTTAGATCATGTTGAAAAAATATATAACTCAAACTATTGTGATACATCAAGACCAAAATTAACTCTTAAATGTTCTTATTATTCCATAGCTTCAGTGAAAATATAACATATACTAGCTCAATATCATGGGTCGAATAATTCTTATTTTGGGAAAACTACTATCAATATCCATAATAGATCACTTTACTCTACTACATTAAGACTGCTTCTAATCCTAGATGATAATCAATACAAAACATCTCACACATAACCCCTTCGTCAGTATTCCGGTGTATTGGGGCACTAATAAATTTCCACTTTAGGTATTTGAATGTTGTATGACAATGATTAATAAAATAAATGACCTAGACCTTCCTAGTAGATTATTATTATGGTGTTGAAATCAATAATAAATCATGCATGAAACTCTCATAATATCCTTAAAGTACAAGGAATCTATTAACCACAACCAAATTATTGGGTACTACCAAAGAAAAAATATCCTAGAACATCAATGAGTTAGTGTACACACTAAGTTGAGGTATCAAATTACCAAGGAAATGTAGCTCACATACAAAAATCATACACATTTACAAATTACCATGTAGATGGAGGCATTGAAGAACATGCATGATTTCTTTTATTTGATATGTATTCTCCTCCCAAGACATTATATTGATCAATTTGACATTGAAGAAAATGACTATGATCTAGTCCCAGAATTCAAGAAAAATGTATTTCATGAGCCCCATCGACCTAAATGGCATGTTCTGGATTCAAAACGACATGACCCTTAACATAGAGTTCCCATTCCAACATTGGAATGCTGTCTTCAATATATATTTATCCTTCACCCTCAACTAGTTATTCACAGACCATAGATCATGTAATGAACAAACCTAGGCCGAACCAAAACCAGTCACTAGATCTGGCTGGTGACAAGTCTTAAGAGGCCTTCCCGATCCTCTTGGGATACAGACATGAACAAATGGAATCAATAGAGTATATATGGGAAATTATTGATCCCAATATAAATAAACAATAGTATAATAATAATAAAATATTAGCCCAAAATAATTAAACCAAATAAAATTACTAAGAATGAATTGATAAACAGAACTAACCGAACCTGATGACCCCCAAAACTCCACATGACCCCATGTGTCCCACTCAGATCACAAGACTCAACATCACCAATGAAGATTGAGATCAAGCTGAAAATTTCACCTAGGATTAAAAAATGATAAATTAATATCCCTGAGTATTAAAAATAAGTAAGCATTCCCAAGTAATCTATTCCCAAATGAATTTTCTTTAAATAATGAAACATCAATTATAGGTTTTAACTACAATTTATAAATGAAATTTTAACACATTTACCCTTTAATGCAAATCACAATCAATTTCCCATTTTATCTTAAAATAATTTATGTTCCATAAAGGTATCTTTAACCTTATAAAGAAAGAGGGATAGGGAAGAAGTTAAAAAATGAAATCCTTTTTCAACAAATACGTGTAAATTATTTTATCACATTTAGAAAAGAGATGAACTATATAGTGAAGAAAAGGCAACGATCACACAAGAGTAATGGAAAATCAAAAGAAAGAGTGACCAACCAAATAATGCGCCTCAATTATCTACCAAAAATAACTAAGTGTCGAAGTACATGGGAGAAACTAAGAGCTCTTGAATTATCTAGAACATATTATATGTGCGACTCATCCTAAAGGCATGCCTTACACAATGAAATCATAACACCAAAACACCCGATCATCACCCCACATTGCCTGACTGAAGGGAGGAATCTCACAGCATTAATAAAAAAATATCCCCATCCTATGGGACACTATCTGTTGCATATTATAAACAATTGTTGCAATAATTCACCAAAAATCCCATAGATATGAAAGGTTCTCATGTTAAGAATAAAAATGTGTTATGCAACAATGTAAAACAAGTATCAAGCCACAAAACACACAATAATTTAACCCCCCCCCCCTTAGTCACCCTAGGGAACAAGTTCCTCTCCTTTAAACCACTATTACAAAAGGGAAGCCCCAAACCTAGGAAACTCTAATCTATCATCAACCAACAAGGTGAAAAACCATTCCAATGATGTTTTTTCAATGAAAACATTTTATTTAATGTTCCAACTGATCATTTCTCAACCATCACATGATAAACCATATCTTAAAGAACCACACAGATGCATGTTTGAAAACTCGAACCATACTTATAAACCCTTAAGAAGCCCGAACCATCATTTTAAATATCAAAAACATTTACAAATGCCAATGGTAATTTCATCAAGAACCAAATATGAAAAATCAAATCAAGTCATTTATTGTAACATATTATAAGAGAGAAACCACTCCAATTGATGATAGAAAATTTTAATAACATTTATATATAAATAATTAATAAAAAACTAGTTTCACAATGGAATAAATAAATGATTCATAAATTAAAAGGTTAATTCTAAGAGATCCTACCTTAACAAGGGAGAACACTATGCTAAGACACTTCGGTGCTTGGAAAATTAGGCGGCGACTACTTGTAACTAGCATGCACTCGTACAGACACACACACTCACACACACACACACAGATATATATATATACACTCTTAATCCAGTGCCTATATTCCCCACACAATGAGGTAATTTTTACATGGATGAAATATATATATATATATACTATATATATACATACCATAGGTATATGCATGATCTCCCTCAAACATTGATCAAAACTATTTAAAAAATATACTAAAATCACAAAAATAAAGCGAAAAGGTTCAATGAATCTCAAATAAATTATCAGGGACTCATAATCATCTTAAGGACGTAAAATAGAAGATGTAATATAATCATACCCTTTGGACCATGAAATTAGAGACACTTTTTTTAGTTTAACACCGGACAGTGCTCCTTGTCCGGATGGCTTCAATAAAAAATAATTTCAGCAACATTGGGATGTTATTCATCTTGATATCTGTATACTTGTGAAGTCTTTCTTCCACAATGGTTTTATCCCTCATGGTCTTAATGATCAATTTCTTACTTTAATCCCCAATGTGGACAATGCATCTGAGAGCCACCAATATTAGCCTATTGTGCTGATAAACACTCTTTTCAAAATCATTTCCAAAATTCTCGCTAATAGAATTTCCCCTATATGAAAAAAATAGTTTCATGGAATGAATTTGGCTTCATTAAGGGAAGGTCTATACAAGTCTATATTTTCATGGCCTCTGAATGCACCAATAGTTTAAATAAAGTTACGAGTGGAGGAATTTTTTCTATCAATCTTGAAAATATGATGGCATTTGATACTATTTATTGGAGATTTTTTTAAGGTTATAAAAGGATTTGGCTTCAATGATACTTTTATCAATATGATAAAAACTTTTTTCAACTCTGCATCTGTATCCATCTTGGTCAATGGCACCCCCAGGGTCTTCTTTTAATGCACAAAGGGGGTCATATAGGGTGACTCGCTCCCGATAATTTTGTTTGCAATTGCCGAAGATTATATGAGCAGGCTCCTCGCTCATTTGGTAAATCAAAAAAACTCAAACGTATACATGCCTCTAGAAATTTTAGAGTCCCTAATCTTGTCTTATATGTTTATGACATCATCTTGTTTCTTCAAGTTGACCAAAAAATATTCAAGTTCTTAAACAGGCCCATAATCACTATGAGAAAGTCTCGGGTCAGGCGATTTCTTGGTATAAATCGCACATTTGTTTTGGTATAAACTTTTCCACACAGGGAAAAAACACTATTAGCAATGATCTTGGTATTAAAGAAGGTTTCTACCCCTTCACTTATTTGGGGGTACCTATATTTTGGGGAATAACTAAAACTATTTACTTTGCTAACATTGTGGATCAAATTATTAATAAACTCTATAATTGGAAAGGAAAGTCCCTCTCCATGGTTGGAAGAATCTATTTGGTCAAATCGACCATTGTCTCCAAAATAGTCTACTCCCTTATGATTTATAAATTGTCTGCTGATACTTTCAAAAGAATTAACACCTATATTAATAATTGCATCTGGATAGGAAGTATGTTTCAAAAAAACCTGTCACTATTCCCTAGGTAACCTTTTTTAAACCTTTATAAAAATAAGGTATTGGTATTAAAGACATAAATTTGTTTAATGATGAGGTTCATGCTAGAATTACATGGAGAGTAGTCAATACTGACTCGAATTCCATTGACTTCTTTAAACACTGATTCATGTCCAAACATAGGAAGGGGAAATTTAATTATATCACTTCCTAGATCTGTCCTTCCATTAGGTACACTTATCATAAAATCATGGAAAACTCTAGATGGATAGTGAGAGCTGACTCTATCATAAATTTTTGGCTTGATAATTGGACTGGTGTTCCGCTGGCCCCGATGCTCTCCCCTGATTCTACTCTGGTGGACACCAGTCAGACTATTAAATATGTTCTCTATTCCCATCGGGATAATCTCCCTTACAATGTTTCTCATATAATTGATAACTATCCTTTTATTAATTTTGAGGATTTTCTTGTATGGGAACCTACTCTGAATGGTATTCTTGACTCAAAAAATTCATATATACACAACTTTGTTGGATCTGAATATTGGTTTCAATGGTTAATTTTTTTAAACAAGAAGTAGATTAAGTCTACTAGACTCACTCTAATTTGGCACATTGTTCATAACAGATTTCCCACTGAGGTCTACCTTCAATCTTTTGGTATCCAGCTATGCTCCAAATTTCACCTATTTAATCCTCATAGGGGGGACACTAACCATCTATTTTTATCTAGTACCATAGCCTCTACTATTTTAAAATATATTGTTTACATTTTTGACTGCAGATGACATACCCCAAACTCAATTTTCACTCTTCTTAAATGGTTTGTGCAGCACCAAGCCTCCCAGAAAATTAAGAACATTTTTCTAGCTTCTGTTATTGAGCTCTTGCATGTGATCTGGTATGATAGAAATGATATTGTACACAATAAATTCTCATTAAATCATAATGTTGGGAATGTACAGATCCTCATTACAATTTGAGAAGCTACCTTGATTCAAAAATCTCACTACAACAACTCTGTTGGTGACTTGGAGATTGTTTCATAGCTTCGTCATTGGAGGCTGAAATGATGGGAGTAATTCATGCTATCAGGTTTTCCATTCAAAAAGGATGGAGGAAACTATAGATTTAAAGTGATTCTACCACCATTGCCCAAGAAATATGGAATGGTGTGACTCACGTTTCCTGGACATTGATCAATCTTTAGATCCATTGCCTAGAATCTCTTCATGGTATAGACTACATTATCAGGCATACATTCAGAGAGGCTAACACTGTTGCTGATGCCCTTTCCAACAAGGGTGTTCATCAGACCATGACCTAGATGGACACCCTCCCTCAAGATTTACTTCAGCTATTTGATAAAGATTGTAAAGAAATCCCTTCCTTCCATATCTTGTAATATTTTTAAATTTTTTATTCAATAAGATGTGCTTTGGTCTTTGACCAAGGAAGAACCTTCTCAAAAAAGAAGTTGTAAAACAATCAGTGGGTAAAAACACTTACGTAAAATGGTGATGGAGATCTAAAACAACCCGAAACACCTCGTCTTCATCGACGAACAACGAAAGTCGGACCAACACACCCTAAAAGGCCCTTTGCACAAACCTAGATGATAAGAATCAAACAAAATGTATCAAACCTTAGGATATGGATGCAGCTAAGAAGGTAGGGAACTTGGAAGATCGAAATTAGCTGATGTGAAGAAGGATGAATACAGAGAAATACTTACCTCATTGAATCGAACAAGATCTGAAAAGGAAACACCTTGATCTAGCTAGTGGAGAGGGAGATGGGAGGGGGGGTATGGCGTGCTATAGAGGGTTTGATAGAGCTAATATTTTCATAATTATTCATATGTTATTAAATTAATTAATCCCTACCCATTTACCAATTTGAGCTTATTTGCATAATTTTATGATTTTTGGTGAGTTTTTAGCTGAAGTGTGAAAATTGGTTAATTCTAGACATTTAGAAGTTATTACTTTCCTTAGTATTTTGAGCATAACTGCTAAAATTGTGTTCCAATTAATGTGATGATTTTTTTGGGATTTATATTTTCTTGTGATTAAAATTATTCTTTTGTAACAAGAACAAATTATAATTCACACATTCCAAAATATTTTGACTATGTTGTTGACTTGTTGTGGTCAGCATAATGGACCATACATCATTCAAAGAGTGTCACGACCCATCCCCCGGGGCCCATTCTGTGACTACCCTAAGCCTGCCATCTATAGTCTAGGGGCAGATGACTAGGACCAAAGGCATAATTCCTTATAAACAGGAAGACATTGCCTTTATAACCTGTAAACACCAGAAAATAAACACACAACAAGATAAGAAACCCCAAGTAAACGGTATAACAAAAGAGTGCTGAAAGTGTCCAGAATACAAGCACAACTGGAAAGTACAAATACAACTAAAATACAATACAACAGAAGAAGGAGAAAATATAGCAACTGGATCATCCTCCGAGGATCCTACCAGAAAGGTAGGTATGAATCGTCTCCTCAGCACTCCACATCCATCTTTCTCCTCCGGATATCGACACATCGTATGGTCCACCTCTGGGTATCGTCCAGTCCTGGTTCTCTTAGCCTCAGTCAACACTACCCGTCATCTGCATCCAACACAACAAGTTGCGGTAATAGCCTATGTAGGGGTGAGTATTACGATACTCAGTAGGGACCCTAAGACCCTCAAGGTCTCACAAAAATCCACCAAGGATAAACCACAACGTAAGAAATCAATAGATAAACCTACTTAGGTATATGCCCATACATATACCTAAGTTATCAAGTGATCCATCTCAATCATAGGGAAAACATAGAAAAACTGACTCTGCTCAACCAGGATTTCATTCTAGGTGTGTAATCAAGTAACAACCCCAATCACATTTTGGAAACTTTGGCTGCTGGAGAAATCCTCCTCTATCGAGTTCAGGGGTCCTGCGGTGATAACAAGAATGCTTCCCACGATCATTGGACTGCTGAGGTACTCCTCCTATAGAGTACTCTGGATCTACTATGTCCCCAAGCGCGCTCCCCACCGTGGGTCTTCCGCGTCACCAAGCGCACTCCCCCTCATAGCCTACTGAGGTACTCCTCCTGTCGAGTACCATGGGTCTGCCTCGACACCAAGGTGCTCCCCAATATGGGTCTCCCGTGACACCAAGGCACTCCCCACTGGGCTAGTAGAGTCACTATGATTCAAAATGGTCAGCATTTATCAGGTCTCAGCCAGCTACTAGGTCTCCGCACTACACTCGCTTGTCTCTAGGAGGATACACTCCATGAGCTACTATTCGATACACCACCTATCACGAAGTCCCATGAAGAGTATATCATAGTTCCGCTAGGTCATATGGCTCTCAACGTAACAGACAACATGTCAATTTGAAGCTCGGTCTGTGAGTTATTTTCCTTTTAGTCTCAGTGGCCCGATTGGATTCGTGCTTGATCAAACCTGACTATTTCCCATATCATTAAAAAACTTTAGTGGAGTATACTCAAAGGGACCATGTCACTCCAAGATTTCCAGTGCTGCTGACAGTTCATCGAACAGATGTCTGGTGCCAAAGATATGGCCAAAATAATGTAAAGGGTCATAGTGGGCCTAGGTCTGGTATGACCCAGTCAGACCGACCTGGGCTGGCCCAGTCTGGGCTGACTCGGTTCAGGCCGAACCGGCCTGACCCGTTGGGTCTCGCCTGACCCGTTCTATGGGCCAACTCGTTGGGTTCGGCCCGGCCCGCTGGGCCCAGCCCAGCCGGCCGCGATGGTCCGCAGAGGGCCAAGAGGGTGTGGACCGCCGCCAGGGTGCGAACCATCCGTGAGGGCTTGAATTGGCCACGAGCGTGTGAACCAGCCACGAGGGCGCGAATCGGACGTGGGTCGGAGTGAGGGCGGTTTGGCTGGAGGGGCGCTGTGTGTTCGGATCGGCCTTGGGCGTGGGGCCGGTTCTGCTCTAAGGGCCATGGGAGAGTGGCTTGGGGTGGCTCAGCCCGGGGGCCAGGGAGACGTGGCTGGGGCTCGTTTGGCCAGCGGGCGGCACGATGGGTGCCAGTTCGGTCGGGAGGCCTGAGCGACCGGGGTGGCTCGGCCTTCAGATGGCGCAGCTGATGGGAGGGGTGACCGGCGGGCGGCGCAGCCACGGCGGCCCGGCCGGTAGGCCGGGCTGCCGGGGTGGGGTGCAGCCGGGGAGTGATGTGGTTAGAGAGTGGCGTAGCGCGGCTGGGGGTGGGGCAGCCCGGGGTCGGTTCAGCCAACGACGGCGCAGGGTCGATTCGACCGGGAGGCCGGGGTGACGCGCGGGCAGCGCAAGTTGTGGAAGTTGTCGGTGACAGCGCTGTTGCCTTCACCACCTTCTCCACATTCATCACCGTCATCACCTTCCTCAGTTTCGAAGGGCACTGCAAATCAACAGAAGGGTTACCGAGAGGACAAGCCATGTTAGTTTGCCCCACACTCTCCGCATTAGAGCGGTAGCAAGAGGTTCACAAGAACAAAGCACATCAAACCCTCCTGCAAAGATTCTTCCCAACCCACAAGAGAAAAGAAGGGGTGTACTTGTGAAGTGATAAACAAATATCATTAAACCCCTACCTTTGTTCGCTTGATGTCGGTGGCACAAGAAGGAAGGAGGTGAACTTGTCGATGTTCGTCTCGTTCGCAGCACGCCACCAATTCTGGGCTCGTATGTCAATTCTTCGTAGTTGAAGATGTGGACATCCCACGTCATAAGATGTCCTGAAGAAGAATGTCGAAGGAGGTAAACGTTCATTGTCTGTGGAGTGTCCTTCGTTGGAGATCATAATCCTCCAAGTGTTGGGCGTCACAGCACTTTATCAACGCTTCGTCACTTGGTGAAGCCTTCCCGAATCTTCCTCCCAAGCTCTATATATATAGGAGAGGGGGAGAGATAAGTAACAATCATATAATGTATGAGGGTTAATTTATTAGTAACATTCCTAAATTTCAATGACGCTGTTACTTAATATTTAAAAAGGGTCAAGCCAATTAATTAACATTGGCATAATAAAGTGTTGTATTGGAAAAATTTAATGTGGAAGAAGTCAAGAGGCTCCTCCACCTTAAGGAGGGGAGTTGAAATTTTCTCTCAATTAAAAGGGAGTTTTAATCCCAGGTGGTCCCCACCACCATAACCTCTCATGGGAGGTTAGTCTTGGGTGGTCCCCATCACCATAACCTCACATGGGTGGTTAAGGTACGATGGTCCCCACTTCTCAACATCCACATGTAGGATAAAACCCCTATGGTCCCACCTCCACAATATTCAAATGGGTGCTTCAAATAAAAATAAAATGTTTGCACAATTTTATTTTTATTTTATTCCTTAATGAAAAATCCAAAACTAACATTCACCCTTGACCAACTGCTATAGAGGCGAAAGTCTCCTTAAGAAAATACCAGCACTACGAGTTCAACGGCTCCCTCAGATTGTAATTCTGAGCATCAGTTTAAATGTTATTAAAACCTGCTCATACGTTTACTGAACGTAACTGAAAAAATGATCAGAAAATTATTACCAGAAACCCTTGATCCGCGCTGGTCAAGGTTAGGCTCTAACCAAGTGAAAAACACCCCAACGAACCCAACAATACTCTCATATTTTCAATCCGAATTACCATTTAAATGTTATGGATTTTACAATAAAATAACTTTCACTTAATTATTTTATTTATTGCCAAAAACTAACTTTCACTGGTGGCCCACGTCAGCCAAAGTTAGTATCTGCTTAAATAAATGAGGCCCTCATGAGTTCAACGATGGTCTCAGATTTTTAATCTGAGCTACCGTTTGCGAGTTATAAGCATTTTGAAAATAAAATAATTTATTTAATTATTTTATTTATGGTTATTCCATTTTTGGTTTTTCTTATAGGAGGCTCGTGTTGAATAACATAGGTCGCGCTTAGGGTAAATCCACCATCCTGAGAGTAACAATGCCCTTTGATTTCAGATCCGAGTAACTGTTTAAGATTTATTCCACTTTTTCCAGAAAAGTGCTTACGCACACTAATTAAATCTTGATAAAACTTTGATAGATCATTCTAGGAACTGAGGGACTTGGAATCGAGCACCATCAGATTTCAGAGTCTCGAAAAATTCCCATGTAATTAAAAAAAATTACGTGGAATATCCAAGTCTTTACATTCTCCCCACCTTAGGGCTTTGCGTCCCCGAAAGCCACATTACAAAAACAAGGAAAAAAAGTGGGGGTACTGCACATGAATCGGATCCTCCCACTCCCATGGTCTCTTTTATAGGTTCCTATGCTGCCAACACACACACACCAATGGTATCGACCGTCCATGAAGGACCCGCTCTGGTTGATCCTCAATCTCTACTGGAACCTCCGTAAAAGTCGCTCCATCATCGACGTCCATCTCACCATGGTCGATGATGTGAGAAGGGTCATGCACATATATCCTCAGCTGGGATACGTGGAGGACGTCCTGCACCAGGTGCAACTAAGGAGGAATAGCTAAGGGGTATTCCACCTCACCAACTCTTTTGAGGACCTGAAAAGGTCTAATGAACCTCAGAGATAACTTGCCGCCTCGACCAAATCTCCACAAACTTTATCGAGGTGAGACCTGTAGAAAGACATTTTTGCCATCCTCATACTCCAGAGGTCTCTGTCTCCTGTCATCATAAAAATTATTCTAGGTCTGTGGTGTCTTCATCCACTCCTGGATGATCTGCACCTTCTCTGTGGTAGCCTGTACCATCTCTGGTCCCACTAGTGCTGACTCCCCAGGGTTATTCCAGCACAAAGGTGATATGCAAGGTCACTCGTACAACACCTCAAAAGGTGCCATCACTATGGTGGAGTTATAGCTATTGTTGTACGCAAAATCCACCACAGGGAAGTGATGCTACCATCTGAAACCGAAGTTGAGGACACAAGCACGCAACATGTCCTCGTGGGTCTGAATGGTTCACTCATTCAGACCATCCTTTTGAGGATGGAAGGCGGTGCTCAAACAAAGCTCTGTCCTGAAAGCCTCCTTTAACCCCTTCCATATTCAGGAAGAAAAAAATGTATCAATATTGGAGACAATCGTTGTGGGTAATCCATGTAGCCGCACAATCTCCGGCACATAGAGGCATCCCAAGCTCTCTTCTGAACCCTGCTCTCTGTTTGGTAGGAAGTGGGCAGACTTGGTGAATCTGTCAACGATCACCCAAATCGAGTCATGTCCACTAGATGTAAGTGTAATTTCTGTGACGAAGTCCATTTATATCCCATCCCACTTCCACTACGGGGCCTCTAAAGGAATAACTAATCCTACTGATACCTAATGCTCTTCCATCACTTGCTTACAAGTGAGGAACTGAGAAACAAATTCTACAACTGGTTTCTTCATTCCTGGCCACCAATGCTGTCTTCAGAGATCCTAGAACATCTTCACCACTCCTGGATGTACCGCTAGAAGGGAAGTGTGGAACACTCTCAACACTTTTTCCTGAAGTGACACTGGTATCATGATACGTCCTCTGAAGAGGATAACATCCTCCCCGCCTTTAGAAAATCCACCAGGTGCCTATCCTATGTATATCTGAGCTCATTGGGTCTCACAGTCATCATCCTCATACTCCGCCTCCCTAAATAGCTAAAGAAGTGGGGTAGTGACTATAAGAGATTGAAGAAAATCTTCTTCGTATCGATCCACAAAGGATATCTGCAAGCGGCTAGCTGCTCTGCTTCCACACTCAACAGCTGCAGTCCAAACCTCCTGTTGAGTGCACCTGCTACCATATTCCACTTCCCAGGTGTATAGACTATATTTAAGTCATAATCATGGTGGAAATCTATCCACTCATGTTGGGAACTAAATACTCAAAACTTCTACTGCCACGAGGCTGAGGCTAGCTGACACACGAGTGATCTGCCACACCCTCTTATGCATGAGTTTATCCTGTGCTTCCTGGGTTTCTTTTTTCTCCGAATAAGTAAAAAATCATCCCAATGTTGTAGGTAAACCACAATTTTTTTTGTGTAATACAGTTTTTCATAGTATGAGTTGTGGATGTCCAGTTGTGTGCAAACTAATGTCGTAAGGCCTCAATGCTGCCACCAAGAGGTTCCAAATGAAACTCTCGACTCAAGGGTAAGATCACACTATCGGCGTAAGTGTGATTATCGAGTCTCCTCCCAATGATATCTCTTGACGTGAGGGTCAAGTCAACAGTCTAATCGGAAACTCTAGGTCTTGGACATGATTCTTGGAAGTAAGGATCGATTGGTACCTGTGTCTATTGATACGACAACAAGTCGTAGACACAGACCATACCTCGAATCATTCTTAGAGCCCTAGGGTCTCACTCTTTGACCTCATGTAGCTACTCTCTTCCCCCCATCCTCTATCTCCCTGAGCCTGGCGGGGACCACAAAGGGGGGTGGTTGTAACATGTCAAAATGAACACCACCTCATGCTGCTCCCATTGCTTTGATTCCACGTCTGTAGCCCTGCAGATTAATCTGTCCCTAACACTTCTTCTTCCCGAAACATTTTTACATGCCCAAGTCTCTAAGACTAGAGCCTGTTTCCTGATTTCCCACTACTAACATTCATTGGATGTATCTTCTCACCCAAGGAATATTCAACCAAAACGTTTCTCTCTAGCACCCTTTCATAAGTAGGAATGCATATAGGAATAGTGCTATATCGGATGTCCCTGAAGACACCTCTCTCATAGGTCCGAGATTTGAAGATCTGATCATATCGTATACATCGAGTACTAGGAATGATTGGTACTCCTCAATGAACACTCAGTTACAGGAATTTCATCCTACCGAAGCTATAGAATCTCTAAAAAATTTGCAGCCACCTCCTCAAGCCCATCCTCAGCCGCCTGTGAGTCAGCTCACCTCAGAACCTGTGAGGTATCTGATGTTAAATTATGTGTAAGGCTTTAATCCTATATGTTTCCTTTACCAGTACCACCGGTTGTAACTGTTGACCAACTGGTATTGATATAGCTGACACACTAACCAAAGGTACTATCTCAGGTAACGGTCCACGTACTAAAGCCTCATCACTATGCCAACCAACTTCATGGTCTCCCACTGAAAAATTCTAATATCTAAGATCAGCATCTGCTCTACTAGTGTCTCAACTAGGTTGAAAACTATAGCAACTGCAACCAGCCAGCCCTCAGCTACGTGGGAAACTATCTCACATCAAAACCATAGAGCCCGCTTTTGCTGGAACTTGTGAAATATGCTCAGTATGCATGCACCATCCTCCAGTGTGAATAGGGGTATCTGATGCCCAATGGGTGGTGGTGCAGCTTTTACACCACTCAAAGGTGCCAAATTAGTAAGAGGGCCATACACCAGAGCTCCTTCGCTCGATGGGATATCAGTGTGTACAACTCTCAAAACTCAAGACGACTATCTACATGGAGGTATTCTGAAAAGAAACAGTTGTGCTATGGTTAAAACTTATACCTGGTGAGCAGACCTAGTTGTGCTGACTTAAATAAAACTTTTGAAAACACACACGCAGTCAGTGTTTTCATCCACTAAGTTGGAAATCAGAAGTCATGGTCTTGGTGTATAGATATGTTGGATGTCACACCAAAACTGGACTTCTTGAACTGAGAACCACACTCACTACACTTAACACAATTTCTTTATAGAAAATAAATATCAGAGTCCTATGTTCTGTGGTAGAACCGAATCCTTTGATACCAATTGGTCACGACCTTTTCCCCTAGTACCCATGCCGTGACTACCCTAAGCCCACCTTCCATAGGCCATGGGCTGGAAACTGGCACCGAAGAATTGATTCCCTATAACTGGGAAGGAATTGCATTTTTAAACTATAAACACACACAAATAAACACACAATAAGATACGAAACATAGCTATTTTCTTTCTTGTGCATGTGTTACAGGTTATAAAGGGAATTCCTTCCCAGTTTTATGGAATTACACCTTTGGTGCAAGTCTCCAGCCCCTGGCCTATGGAAGGTGAGCTTGGGGTAGTCACGGCATGGGCCTCAGGGGACAGTTCATGTCAAAGAGGATCTTCTTGGGATACCAACCATAAAATTGGATGATTGGAGCTGGTTTCTATAGATAACTCAAAATAAAAGTGCCACATTAAATTTCATGAAGATATAATTTAATTAAGGCCACCCTTGAACCTGTCAATGTAGGGTTGGTGGAAGAGTATTGGAGGCCAGAAAAAGGTAGGTCTAGTATTTCATCCATAACACATTCAAAATGAAGGAAATTTCTCTTAAATCTATAGGGTAGATAGTCAAATCCATTCCTCATTGATTTTAATAGTGGACCTCAGCATGATTCAGCCATATGGGGAATGGATGAATCCAACTTAAGGAAGAAAAATCCTTGAGGATTATTTTTATATTATTTATTTTCCTTCTTTTGTTCTACTTAATACTATAATTTATTCTTCCATACCCTTCTTATTTATTAACGTTACCATAGTGGGGTAAATATTCATAGTAATTCAATAAGGTTAGGTTTTATATTTTTTAATGCTTGATTTCTTCTATTGTATTGAATAAAAATTCTTTTTCTACTGCTATGTTGGTTTTAAATTCAAATAAACAGTTTTATTATCATATGCGATTATATTTGATTTAATATTAAATTACTATTATTTCTTTTATAAGTATTCATAGTCTCCCTCCACTAGGTTCTGTTCTATATATGATGGATTATATTAAGCCTTATTATTAAAGTAATCAGCAATCATTAGTATGTGTGGCATGGGAATTGAATATTCTGAATTATCTGGGATAAACAATACCCGATCGAGAATTAACTAACTTAATTGGGGGAATTTTCTACATTTTTTTCTCACATAGGAATGTGAGTAGACCAATATAATTTATTATTAATGTTTACTCTCACTATCACCATTTACTAAGGGAGTGAGAAGATGCGATTATGAAATATCCCTTAAACTGACATAGTAGAAGAGGAGTGAATAAAATTAGAACTATGATAACACTGTAATTGACAAAACAACCTCATATTTATCAATTGATAATTATCACTATTTTTAGTCATGTTATTTTAAAATTTGTTTTAAATCTTTTAATTTATTTATTTCTTTGTTTCGTGACTTTGTTTTCAAAAAAAAAATATTTCAAAAACAACAACCTCTTCATTATCACATTTAATGTGACAAACAAGATTTTTGTGAGATCCTCTATGGAGACAACCTATTATAATAACTTAATACTTTCTAACATATGAAATATTTTCTTTTCAACACCCCACGATAGGAATTTGTTAAAACATGGTGCCGTTTTTGGGGAGGTTGTTCGACAATCCAATTATTAATATTTAACATTTCTAAAAAAACCGTTAAAAAAATATTTTTTCCATGTTGTTTACAAATGATTATTTCATTAATTAATGGAATAATTAACCACAAGTGAAAGAACCAATAAATATCTCACCCTTTTCCAATGAGGATGGTTCTTCTGTTATTGTAAAATAGGTGAGGTTGTTTTTTAAATCAAATAATGGGGAGGATGAATTCAAATAATTAATTTTTGGCCTAGGGGAGGACATGAACCAAAATATTTTTGAAGTGATGACCCAAGAGATAAATGAGTTCTTCCATTAATTTCCACAATTTTATAATTTGGAAAAGATCCAAGAAGATTCTAGATTAGTATTCAATAATTATTCTTAGGAGACCTATGAATTGGAGGAGCCCCACTACTTGCCTCTATCTACTACTACTCAAATCCAAGAGGTTATTTCCTATAAAGATGTATTGAATAAAAAAACTCAGGGGGATGATATTTTCATAAAGTGATTATCATAAAATTTCATTGAAACTAAATTGAGTATCACCTCTCCCTTCTTGAAATTTTAAAATTCGAACAACTTATGTTGTTACATGGAAGATAAAGAAGAAAAATATGATACACTTGATAAGGAACATATAAAGCTCCCTAAACATGATGAATTCTTATTGGTGGTATTTAAATGGGAGATAAAAGTGGGTTTTCTTGAGGAAAAAGAGACACAATTTTCTTACATTTAAAGGGGAGAATTTGATATTGATTCGTAATTTTTTAATTTTATTAAAAAATATTAAAACTCCGATTCTCCCATTGGATGTTCTTTTGATGCATCATACCTTCATAAACCACTAGAGGTTGAGAAGAGTTTTTTCAAGTGGCATCCATGAAAGAGGAGGAATACTTCTTTTTCCTAACCCCACCATTCAAGATGAATCTTATTTTAATTAGGGTGGACATGGAATACTATATCCATTAATACCTCAATAAAAAAGAATATTTACATGATGGAATGCAGATGATATGGTATTTTATATTAAAGAAAATTCCCCCAACATCATATTAGAGATAACCAACAAACAATTCCCATTCAGAGGTAATAAAAACAGAGGACCCACATGGAGGATTAAACTAAGATCTATATTTATTTTCTCACTCTATTTCTATTTTAATTTTTAGTTAATAAATTTCTTATGGTATTTTATTTACTTTTGGTTGTAGGTTATCTTGTGTGAAACAATTATGATCATAACATAGTGATGCACTTCAAAAAAGTTAGGTTGTAAGTGTCATTATCACTTTCTTGATTGTAGTGATTTAATACAAAATTTAATTTCATATTAAATCCACTTTAATTAATTTTTGATACTATATCATTTATGTGTCGAGGATGAAACCTTTTTTGTTTCGTAATTTCAATTATTTTCCAGTTTTTCAAAAACACATATGTGCCTTTTTGAATTTTTGTGTTTTTCTTAAACATCTTTGCTGAAATGATTATCATTATAGCTTTTGAAACCCATGTTAGCGTGTGAAACAACTCATCCCATAAAACTGAGGTTAAATTATTTCTGAATAGGGAAATTTCAAGTTCAATTATTTTTAAATTTTATGAAAAGTACTCTGATTTTTGAATCTCATACCAAATCTCACTTTCATTATATTTGAAATCAATTTCTTCTGAGGCTTCTAAATGATTTTTTTTCATATTATTTTTATTCACCTCACATCTTGAGAGAAACAAATCATGATTTATTTAACTAAATCTTTATTTAGTTCTATCAAGACATAAGGGTTTTAGGTACAAATGTTTTAAAATATTATGGAATTTATTTTGTATTAAAACCTCTATTTCATATAAATCATTTTTATAATTCCCTACATTGAAAATTTAATCCTTGTATCCATTAGAATCCAGGAATAGATGATTAGGTTGGTCACATTACAATCCAATTTTCCTTATCCAACCTACTATTGAAGTGAAATTTCATAATCTAGGTGAACATAATTTTGGGGGAGGTTGTCTTGTATTATGCTACCTCATTTAGTGATACTTTGGGTGGAAAATAAAATGGTGAAGAGATGTGTTTGATGATTAAATATGAAAATGAATCATTCAGTTGAAAGCTGTGCCTTTTCTTGAGTTTTCATGATAAGAGAAGTTGCACCTTTCTGTATCTTCTAATGGAAAAATGAAGATGGTAATATATGAATCTTTCATGAATAATTATTTTTATGAAAATTGAAATTTTTTCTACCAAAATAATGAATGGTGTGGAATTTCATTGATTTTTAATGCCAATGGAGCTAATTTTATACTGACGGGAGTGAGGAGGAGTTCATACTTAAGTAAAAATTAGAATATTTTAAATTTTGTTCAAAAAGAGACAACCTATGTAAGTGTTTTTCATGAATGGGAAAATAAATAATGTATAAATATATTGATTATTATGAGTTGAAAATTTTAATTAATGAATTTTAATGAGTCATGAAATCTTTTGTTTCTTGGTATTAAATTGGTGGATCTCATGGATAAGTGTTTTAAATTTGGTTTGATTTGATTTGGTTTGTTACTTATCCTGGATTCCAAGTGATATGTTTGGGGGAATTGATAGATTTAATATTTTTATAAGTATTCAAATGTTTTTAAATGATTTAATCCCTATCCATTAACCAATTTGATCTTATTTTCATCATTTTATGATTTTTGGAGAGTTTGGAGCTTAAGTGTAAAAATTGGATAATTATAAACATTTAAAAGTTTTCTATTTATTCTATGTTTCGAGTATAATGCCTAAAATTATGTTCTAATTCATGTGATAATTTTTTTTAGGATTTATATGTTCATGTGCTACAAATTATTCTTCTGGAACAATATCCAACTCTAATTCCCACATTCTAAAATAATTATAATAAGTTGAAGATTTATTCTGGTTGGGAGAATGGGATATACCTCATTCAAAGAGGCATATATCATGCTAACAACCATAACATGAGATGATTAAAATTTTCTTCTATAGATGACTCAAAATGTAATCACCATATTAAATTTCATGATGAATGATATTCATTAAGGCCTCCCTTGAACCAGTCAATATAGCGTTGGTGGAATATTATTGGGTGTCCATAAAAAGCCCGGTCTAGTAATTAGGATATAAATCATTTAACATGGAAACAATTTCTCTTAAATTTATAGGGTTTATAGTAAAATCCATTCCTCATAGATTATAATAAGGTACCTTTTTAGGTTTTGACCATATGTGGGCAACATTGAAGACACCTTCTAGTAGACAGATTCAGACGGATTATTTTTCTGTTCATTCTTTTACCTCTTTTGTATATCTCAATATTGTAATGTATTCTCCCTTCCCCTTATTCTCAAATACCCATAACATAGTGGGTTAAATATTCTGAGTGATTGGGGAAGGTTAGGTTTTCCCATTTAATGCTTGAGTTCTTACATTTTATTGAATATCAACTCTCCCTCTTCTGCAGCGTTGGTTTCAATTTCTAATAAAGAGGTGTATTATCTTCCATGATCATATTAGATTTAATATTCTATTATTATTATTATAGAGTTGGTAAATATTAATAATCCCCCTCTACTCAGTTTTGGTGTATATACAATTTAATAGATCAAGAATTACTGTTGAAGTACTCAATGATCGTCAGTACGTGTGGTAGGGGTATTGAATACTATTAATTAGTTGGGATAAACAAGACCCTATCAGGAACTACCTTACTAAATTGAGGGTATTCTCTACTTAAGTTTCTAAAATAGGAGGGTGATTAAACCTATATGAGATATTGGTAATTTTTACTCTCACAATCATCATTTACCAAGGGAGTGATAAGAAGAGATCAAGAAATATCACTTAAACCCACTAAGCAGAAGTGGATTGAATAAAATTGGAACAATGAAAACATTAAATTGAAAAACCAACCCCAACATTATTACACAATTAGTATCAATATTTTTAATCGCACCCTTTTTGAATTTGTATTAAATATTTTACTTTATTTCATTCTATTGTTTCATCACCCTGTTTTCAAAACCAAATAATTTAAAAAAAACACCACTTCTTTCTCAAATTTAATGTGACAAATGTGATTGATTTGTGATCATCTATGGATAAAACATAGGGTAACAACTTAAAACATTCAAACATAGAAAATAATTATTTTTTTGAACACCCCATGAAAGGCGTGTATTATAACTTGGCACTATTTCGGGGGAGGAAGTGTGAAAATATATCTATTAATTTTTAACATTAAAAAAATAGTTAAAAAAACGTGTTCCATGTTTTTTAAAAGATTATTAAATTAATTCAAGAAGTAATTACTTAAAAGTTAAAGAACCAATTAATATCTCACCATTTCCCATTGAGAATGATTTTTCTGTTATTTTAAGACATGTGAGGTTATTTTCGAAATACTATAATGGGGAGGGGGCCTTCAACAAATACCTAGTTTTCCTAATAGAGGACATTATCCAAATTTTTTTAAGCGATGACTTGAGAGGTCACTGATTTCTCCCATTAATTTCTATAATTTTATATTTTGAACAAGTTATGATAGGATTCTTCATTAGTCGTCTCTGATTTTTATAATGAGATTTAAGAATTGGATGAGCATGACTACTATACTATATCTGCTACTACTCAACTCCGAGAGGTTATTTCCACTAAATACACAATTGAATATGGACAAACTCTAGGAGATGATTGTTTCGCGTGGAATCCGGGGATGACCTCCTGGACGGGAGATTCAAACGTTCCGATCAGTTTCTAATGGGTTTGTTCGTAGAACCGGAAACATCCAATGATTCCACATCTATTTGGACCTACTTTCCAAAGGCAGGTGCTCATTAGCTTGTGGGCTAATGAGGCTTGGGAATTTGCATTGGTCGAGAGGATGGGAGGTCGGACTCATCACACCTTTTTGAGGGGAATTATTGTCTACTCCGGGACTCTCTTTATAGATTTAAGTTATGTTAGTGAATCCTTATTACATTACCAAGTATAAAATGTGCTTTCCTTTAGTTTTAACAATCAATGATTAAATATGCAATAAATTTAGAGAATCTTTTATAGGTATTCGAGGTTCTTCATCAATAGAGAATCATCTATATCTGTTTAGAGATTCTTGGTCAATGGTATCCTTCAAAACATTTATATAAAAGTCTCTTGGTCATTTATGATAACCAGGCTGGTTTTAAAGCCACTCAGTTGGGCACTTGA
Organism: Viscum album; assembly: GCA_963277665.1. Classification (NCBI taxonomy): domain Eukaryota; kingdom Viridiplantae; phylum Streptophyta; class Magnoliopsida; order Santalales; family Viscaceae; genus Viscum; species Viscum album. The sequence goes on along the minus strand of OY728156.1, from coordinate 1,222,543,265 downwards.
AGTTTATTGTCATTCAGAAGGACAGAGATTATTTCAAAGTTGGGATCGAACCCATAAATGGGCTACCTACGTATCCTTTCTTTTGGAAAAGGAATCAGAACCCACGTAGTTCGAGGAATGGGATATGATGTTTATGATTGATGGATCAAAGATGAATGTCATAATTACTTTTACATTCTAAGCTCACGTGAGTCATGGTCGGTGTGAGAAACAAGAGGTATTGGTAAAATTTAGACAATTGTGCCATAAAAGATGCAATCATAAGAATTTGTTTTGGGGCTTATGTATAGATGACTGCCCAGATAGACGAAGGTTTAGGATTTACTTTTAGGGAGAAAATCCATGAATAGGGTCCACAAAGTTATATGTGCTTCATGGAGATTCGAATACTCTAATCTTGGGGCTTACTCCTAAGGAGGATGCCCAAGTTAGGAGGGGACTTATGATTGGGTTTTATTCCTGAAAAGGAAACCCAAATCAAAGGTAATTTATGACTGGTTAAGAGAAGTTTAAGGGGACTTGGGGCTTATTCCTGAAAAGGAAGCCCAAGGTTATGACTGAGTCTTATTCCTGAAAAGGAAACCCAGGTTTAAGGATTAAGATTTGGGGATTACTCCTGAGGAGGATGCCCAGATCAAAGGTTTTATAACTGGGGATTATTCCTGAAAAGGAGACCCAGGTTAAGGATTCTCTCATTTTAAAGGATGAGGTTGAATGAATGAACTCTCAATCTTTGGTGACATAAAGATATTTAAATCACTAGACTTTGAGAGATATTTCACAGAATTCCTTTCAGACAAGGATGTCAAATCAAGAAATCATTCCATAAATGGCTTTGAAGAGTATCTTGAAGACTGAATCTTGAATAGGAAAGGTGAAATGGCTTAAGAGGGGTAAAATGGGCAAGATGGGCACCCAAAAAGATAGGGGCGCGCAAGTCTTTAAAGGCGCACAGGTTCTGCGGCGGCGCGCAAGTATTGGTCGCGCAAGTATACTTGCGCGACATGAGTGGTACTTGCGCGATTTTCAACCAGAATTGAAATGCTTGAGCGACTCTTTAGAAAACCCTTTACAATCCTCTTGAGGTTCTTCCAGAGAAGGGACGCGCAAGTTATATTGAAGGAATTAAGTCGGCGCGCAAGTGTTTGATAAGTTTCAACACTTAGGCCTTCCTTCTTCTCTTTAGATCTTCCGTTCTAGGTAAGAAATTACCTTAGAAGTGTTCCGGAAGCTTTGAGAAGAGACTTGGGCGTCGGGAGCTTCAATCCGAGTTTCTGGAAAAAGATCCTCCCGAATGGGGGGCCCACAGGGTCTATTTATAGGCAAAAGAAGACCCAGGGCGGTTACCGGGCGGTTACCAATTAGGTCGCGCAAGTCACCTGCGCGACCAAGGTAGCCGCGCAAGTATACTTGCGCGGCAGTGGTATCACTTGCGTGGTGGATTTGCTGTTGATCCTTTATTCATGCCTTTGTCGATTTTTTATGTTTTCTTCAAAGGTTGAATCACTTTGAGCTGAGATATTCCCTTTTTCGATCTTTAGATTCTGTGACGAAAGGAGCGTCAACAAAAGTCCCCCCTCAGAGTTGGATCCGGAGAGAAATGAGGATTTGACTCTGAGGAAATCGAATCCTTCCAAAGGAAAAGGGAAGCGCGCAAGTTTTCAGTACGCAGAGGGCGGCGCGCAAGTTTGCGTCGCGCAGGCCTGAAGTGCTCTGGGTACGGCGCGCAGGTAGGCTTCCGAGCCTATAAATACACGGCCTCACCTCCGTATAAGTATCCGGATTTACGGACTTCATCCCTTCTCGAGCTCTCGCCGCACAGGTCACCTTGACCGCGTAGGTTTCTCTGTTTTCTAGTGTTTTCCTTAATGTCGCGCCACTGTAAAGGTATTTGTACTTGCGCGGTTTATACTTGCACGTCAACAACTAGCGCGACACACGAATACTTGCGCGCCATGTTTATACTTGCGCGACTTAAATGCCTTATCCATTTTTCCAAATTTCTTTACAAATTTTATGAAAATAAACCCATTTAAGTGTTAGTTTATTCATATTTTGTGCAGATTCAATGGTTCCCAAGGGAATTGAAACGGCTGATGAACTGGCTAGCAAGCGGATTGATGACATGATGAACATTATTGGCCATGATTACTATGATATCTGCGACAGCACTTTCCCAGATTTGGATAAGTATTTGAAGAAATATCATCTTAATGTCCCACAGAGCATCTACCTGTCTCTGTGTGTTCATGGTCATCTGCAAGGAGTCAATATTCCAAATGCAAACAATTATACACCTGAGATGCAGCTGCACTGCTACTTCTCTATTTCGGTTATGCTATGCATTAAGAGTAACAACAATGGTGTGAACTTTCAAATTCTTCCTCCATGTCATTCCCTTGCAGATATGAAAATGGAAAACCCATGGGCTGAAATGTTTTCCACTGCCGGTTGGTGGAGAGAAGAAAAACATGGTATTAGAGAAATATCTAAAAAGAGTACTCTCTCCAAATGGCTCTTTACTTCCAATGCTCCATTCTCAAATCCACGTATCCATCTTCCAAGTCTCTTGGACAGAAACAGAGTCACTGTTTGATCAGCAGAAAATTTTCTCAAACCGCACTCAAGAACATCCTTTTACAATTGTTCCAAGAAGAGCTGGTATCACTGCATCTCTTATTGTATCCAGTTGAATGAATGAATTCTAGGTGGTTGCTAATGAAGATCGGGATGCCGTAAATCAAATGAAGTGTTATGTTGAAAGCCTCTTGTAATTCTTGAAAGAAAAGAAGAGACTCCAGTCTGTGGATGTCCTTCTAACTCTTGTGTATCAATGAAAAACACTTTTGTCTTCAATCATTTGTACTTGCATTCTTCCATTACCTGCTTCAAATTTACTTAAGCCAATGGGCCTAGTAAGCATAGTTTGATTTTTACTAGGATTATTACAAATAACCCTACAAACATTGAACCTTTTAACTGCTCAATATTACCTAAATCATACAAAAAATGTATATTTAGTGAGCTGGAACTTGACTTTTATTCAGAGTTCCTTTGTCTTTTGTGTGGGCAATTTAAAGTCATGCACGCCGGACATAAAGTGGCTAATGTTTAAGGTCGAAATAGCTTTGACCGAAAATGGATTAAAATGGATTCAATTCCTTGACAATTTATCTGAAAACATATTTACCATACTCAAGTATGAGGGAAAAAAATGTAAACTATGGCTTAAGAATATTTGAATCTGAGGAATGATATGAAAAAAGAGCTAAAAGGAATTAGAAGAAGTAGTTTCCAAGAATGAAGTTACTATTATTTAACAAAACCAATTAGGGGGTTGAAATATGCAGGGCCACCTATGGGCATTGGCTGCATAGTCAAATAAAATAGCATCTTTTGGCTGACAAGTCTGTTATGTGGACTGTTTATGCAAGGCCACCTATGGGCACGTGCTGCATAGTCAGGCAAAAGAACTCCCAGAAATTTACTTTCCTAGAGCTAAAAGCCAGTGAAAGTTTATGGAGATTCAAATTTTCTAAAGCATAGAGTTTGTTGTATGGATAGAGGTACTTGAATATGGAGAAGATATTTCCAAACAAGAATATCGAAGAACTGGATGAATATCACTCCTACGAAGGTCTGACCCAAACGTAGGGAAGAAGAATAAACCATAGACTTGAATACTTTCAGATCATGAAAAAGGATATGGGACAAATATGTTAAGGATGGCTATTTTTTGCGGATCCCTACGTACTGTCGTTTTAAGACAAATAAGGACAAAAGAGGCATTCTTCCCAAGAATGAAGTTACTATTATCTAACAAAACCCGTTAGGGGGTTGAAATATACAGGGCCACCTATGTGCATTGGCTGCATAGTCAAATAAAATAGCATCTTTTGGCTGACAAGTCTGTTATGTGGACTGTTTATGCAAGGCCACCTATGGGCACGTGCTGCATAGTCAGGCAAAACAATTCTCAGAAGTTTGACATTTTTGTGACTAGAAGTCATGAAAAGGGTTATGAAGATCTGAAAATATTTAAGGTTAGGATTATAACACATAAATATGGGTATTGTCCAATGTATATAGAGATACATAGGTCAATGAAAACCATAATCATGTTGTGGCTGGGTCCTAAATTGAAATTTTGGACTTCACTACGTATCTCATAAGAATGAGAATCAAGCCATACGTAGTTCTTGAAATGTAGTTTAACGTCGTGCAGGACGAAAGTATGAGTGATCTTAGTTTAAGGTCATATAATTCGGACCATAATAATGAATACACAGTGTGTGTTTTCATGAAGACTTTTCAGCCAAGGGACTGAAAGTGAAATTTGGGGTTAGGCCCAAAAGACTTGGGACTGGATTCGAGGGACACTCGAATGTTCCTACGTATCCCATAAGGATGGGAATCAAGTCCACGTAGTTCTAGAACTACCCTTTGTACAAATTTGGTTCGTACATGTGAAGGGTGAAAGGGGACTTTAGTGCAATGATGGTTTTAACCTAAGATAAAAAGTTTAGGCATTACCATGTATGTACGTAGTCTTTTGAAAATGAAAACCATGATTGAAAAAGAATCAATGTTAATAATGGTTCCTTCTCAAATGAGGAAATCAAAGAATATTGTAGTTTATTGTCGTACCGGACAAAAGTGTTGTATAGTTTAACGTCATATAACAAGGAAGAAAGTGAATCAATGTAAAGATATTGATTCCAGGGGCGGTTTCACAAATCATCATCATATGAGATGGTGGTGAACCGATGTGAAGATATTGTTTTTGGGCGTGAACCTTGGGAGGTTGCCTACATACCCAGCCTGGAGGGCAAGGATCAAAGTCCGTGTAGTTCAATTAAAGAATGAATCAATGATCAAGTTGTTCTTGTGGACAATGATCTAATAAAAAAAAATTGTTGGGACTTACACATGGTTAGTGGCCCAAAGGGAGTGTTATGGTTGATGTTCGCTCTAAGCTCACGTGAGTCATACTCGGTGTGAGAAACAAGAGGTAATAACAACCTTAACGATGTACAGTTTAATGTCATGTAGGACATAAAAAAGGGGACTATGCAGTTTAAAGTCTTGCAGTTAGGACTATTGGTGCTGCACAGTTTAGTGTCATGTAACAGGGACAAAATACAGTTTAATTTCATGTAGGACCTATCAAGGATTTTCTATACAGTTTAGTGTCATGTAGTTAGGACGATGGGGATAAAATAGTTTAACGTCATATTGGACGAAAGGGGGACTGTGCAGTTTTATGTCATGCAGTAAGGACAAAAGAGTGTACCATTTTAACGTCATGTCGGACGAAGGTGCGAATAGTTTAAGGTCATATGCATGGACCGTGAATGGTGCAGTTTAATGTCATACTGGACTTTTAAGATTATATAGTTTAACGTCTTTCTGGACGTGAGGGACTTTTATACAGTTTAGTGTCATGTAATTTAGGACGTCACAGTTTAACGTCTTGCTGGACATAAGGGATTTGCAAATAGTTTATGGTCATATACATGGACCAGGGCTGATGCAGTTTAAGGTCATACTGGACCATTGCTGTATAGTTTAACGTCATATAGCAAGGACGAACTGGTTCTGTACAGTTTAAAGTCATGTAGCTAGGACTAAGGTGAACCAATATGAGGATATCAGTTCTGGGGACTTTTTACAGTTTAACGTCATGCTGGACGATGAAAGTGCCACACAGTTTAATGTCATGTTGCTAGGACACAATATAGTTTAATGTCATCTTGGACATTGAAGGTGACACAGTTTAACGTCATGTTGGACGAAGTTGCAGTTTAAGGTCATACTGGACCATTGCTGTATGAACCAAATGTAAGAATCTTGGTTCTGGGAACAATATTTTGTGTTTATACAAAATACTTCTTCAGAAATCTGGCATTAGTTGGAGTCGTGATGTGTTCTCCATCCATTGAAATCAGAGAATACGCTCCATTGGAGTAGACCTTATGTATTGAATAAGGTCCTTCCCATTTTGGTTCAAGCTTGGGAGGCTTCTTTCCTGGTATCATTGGTGTTCTGAGAACCAATACCAATTCTCCCTGAATGAATGAACGAAGACGAACTTTTTTGTTAAAAGCTCGTGCTATCCGATTCTGATAGATTTCCAAGTGGTGCAAAGTGCACAATCTCTTCTCATGTAACTGTTCCAATTCATTCAACCACTTTTGGGATTTCTCATCTGTTGATAACTGATCACAAATGGCTATTCTGAGTGAGGGCAATTGAACTTCAATTGGTAAGACTGCTTCTGTTCCATATACCAATGAATATGGAGTAGACCGCGTTGCATTGCGAGTGGTAGTCCGATAATCCCATAAAGCATGATAGAGTTTATCAGGCCATGACCTCTTATCTTTATCCACCATCTTTTGCAGTATGTTTGAAAGAGTCTTGTTGAAGGACTCTATCTGGCCATTAGCCGCTGCATGATATCGAGATGAATGGTTGGACTTAATGTTGTATTCTTGATACAATTTCTTTACCTCAGAAGAACAGAAGTTGGTGCCGTTGTCCGTCAATATGGTATGAGGGACACCAAATCTAGAAATGATGTTAGACTTGATGAAGCTAACTATGCATTTAGAACTGACTTCTTTGAGAGGTACTGCCTCTGCCCATTTGGAAAAGAAATCAGTAGCAGTAAGAATGTACTTAAACTGCTTGGCCGTAGCTGAAGGGTAAGGTCCCACCACATCCATTCCCCATGTGGAAAATGGCCATGAGTATTTAGCTGTATGAAGAAACTATGGAGGTTGATGAATGAAGTTGGCATATACTTGGCATGAATGACACTTCTTTGTGAAATTAACACAATCTTGTATCATTGAAGGCCATAAGTATCCAAGCCTTCGAATTTGATCAGACAGTCTATGTCCAGACTGGTGGGCACCACAGACTCCTGCATGCACTTCTTTTATGACAGCCATTGTCTCTTCACCATCAATAAATCTGAAGAGAACTCCATCAAAACCACGTTTGTAGAGAATTTTCTCGAGGTGGTTTGGACCATCATAAAGAGTAAAATTGACCACACGTCGCCGAATTTGTTCTTTCTCGGCTCTATCAGGTGGAAGTGTTCCATTTTGAAGGTATTCCTTGATAGGTGACATCCATCCTGTAGTATGACCATACGGTTCAGGAATAGGACTAATTTCATTAATTTCCTCTGTTCTGACTTGAACATAAGGTGAAATTGCACGACGGTGGGCAATACCGATGGTTGTCTCGTCCTGATTTGGATCTGCTAAAGCTGTGGCTATATTAGCCAGTGCATCAGCTTGAGCATTTTGTGATCTTGGGACATAAGAAAATGTCGGTTCTGAAGGGAATTCCGACATTAACTCTCTGACGTAATCATACAAAGGGATTAATTCTTCTTTTCTGATGGCATAATCCCCATTGATTTGTTTGATTACCAGGTCTGAATCACCTTTCACCTTTAAGTGATTCACTTGTGCTTGAAGCGCTAACTCCAAGCCTGTAATGAGAGCTTGGTATTCAGCTTCATTATTGGTACCACCTTCCCACAACAAAAAGGAATAAGGTAACACTGCCTTATCTGGAGAAATGAGCACAATTCCTAAACCAACTTTGTTGAATTTAGGATTTTCCATTTTCTTCCCTGTTGGACTTCTAGAAGCACCATCAAAATACATTTCCCATGTTTGAGGACTCTCTTGAATAGAGAAAATTTCTTCATTAGGGAGTTCGATATCTGAATACGTGTCTTCCACTGAAGGATGTTCAGCTAGGAAATCAGCCAGAGCTTGGCCCTTAATTGCCTTTTGAGACACATACTGGATGTCGAACTGCTGTAGAATAACCGCCCACCTTGCCAGACGTCCTGTAAGCATTGGACGACTAAGGATGAATTTGAGTGGATTATTACGAGATACCAATTGGACCTCGTGATGTTGCAGGTAGTGTCTCAGTTTCTGAACTGCAAAGATTAATGCTAGGCAGCACTTTTCAATACTCGAATACCGGGTTTCTGCTTCAAGCATAGTTCTACTAAGATAGTAGAGACTATTTTCATTCCCAGCATCATTCTTTTGAGCGAGAAAGGCACCCAATGATCGCTCTAAAGCTGTCACATAGAGGATAAGAGGCCTACCCTCAACAGGTGGCATGAGTACTGGTGGACTCAAGAGGTATTTCTTGAGAACATCAAATGCTTCTTGACATTCTTTAGTCCACTGGTAAGTGACTCCTTTCTTCAATAATTTGGTAAAAGGTAAACTTTTGCCTGCCAAATTGGCGATGAAACGCCGAATATAGGCTAAGTGTCCTTGAAGTCCTCTTAATTCTTTCAAATTCTGAGGAGGTGACATACCAAGGATTGATTTGGTCTTCTCAGGATCGACTTCAATACCACGATGGCGTACAACAAAGCTGAGGAATTTTCCTGAGGTTACCCCAAAAGCACATTTTAAGGGGTTCATCTTCAAATTATGTTGTCGAAGCTTGTGGAATATGATTTCCAAATCAGCCAAGTGATCAGAACGTTGTTTGGATTTAACCACCAAATCATCTACATAGCATTCAACAAATTTCCCTAGAAAAGGTTTGAAGATACGATGCATGGCGCGTTGATATGTTGCACCTGCATTCTTTAAACCAAATGGCATCACCCGGTAACAAAACACACCTTGAGGAGCTCTGAAGGCTGTATATTCCTCATCTTCTGGGGCCATTCGGATCTGATTATATCCAGAATATCCATCCATGAAAGAAATTACTTCATAGCCAGCCGTCGCATCAATTAAGAGTTCTGTAATCGGAACTGGAAAATCATCTTTGGGACAATACCGATTAAGATCTCTAAAATCGATGCAAACCCTAATTTGTCCGTTCTTCTTCTTTACAGGGACAATATTAGCCAACCACTTGGGATATTGAACTTCTCTGACGAAGTTAGCTTTGATAATCTTATCCACTTCAGCCTCGATTTTGGAAGCATAGGTTGGGTGTGTTCTTCTCGCGGCTTGCTTGAATCCTCGATGTTCTATTGGCAAACCCAAATGATGGGTGGCAACATCAGGATCAAGGCCAGGAATCTCTGTATAATTCCAAGAAAAAATATCTTTATTTTGCTTTAGAAAAGAAATATACATCTCTTGTTCTTCAAGGGTCATGGCCGCACTAATTAAAGTGGGGCGTGGATCTTTCTCTGTACCCAGATTTACTTCTCTGAGTTCATCCACAGTGGTAGAGATACCCTCTTCAAATGCTGGAGGAGCATCTCTAAGATCTTCCTCTTCCTCTTCATCATGTGTTATTTCTCCCGTTTCTACTTGCAAAGTAGATGAAAAAATGAAATTCTCATGACCATAAGAGATGTCAAAATTTTCACATTTTGAAGAAGAAGCTTCCATTTCTGACCCTATTGATGATAAAGGGTCTTCTTTGGGAATTAAAGAGGAGATGATGGATTGAAAATCGACATCAATATTCTCCTCTGGTGTTGCTATAACTTCTTCTGGCCTGACTAGCGAAGTATAGACTTGTTGGATTTCAGCAGACGAAATGAAAACGTCACCACTTATGCTTTCATCACTGCTTGGTAAGTTACCAATTTCTCCCATGTTGTCTGGCTCGATTGCCGTAATTGACATTATGGATCTTTCCATAAGAGTATTTTGATTTGGGCCTATTTTGTCAATTTGACTGATAGGTAACACATAATCTGTACTCACATGTGAAAATGGATATATTGTAATTTTTTCCAAACCATATGGAGCATTAACTTTGGTAATTTCCTTCATTGTAGATTTTTCTCTTCCTTTCATGTGATAAAATTCCGCCTCAATGTATTGAGACTCACATGTCTTGAACGGGGCCTTATCACCATACAATGTTCCAACTTGACCATCGAAACAGTATTTGAGACATTGATGGTATGATGAAGGAATAGCTGCATGCTGATGTAGCCAGGGTCTTCCAAGCAAGATATTGAAAGCTGAGTCTTGATCAACAATCATGAAATCCGAATTGGAAACAAGATCTCCAAACTGAGTTCTGAGCGTAACTTCTCCCAGTGGTTCTTGTTCATTTTTATCATATCCTTGCAACATCATGGTAGAAGGAGATAAATCAGATTCCGTGAGGCCCAATCGACGAAGTGTACGAATGGGCATGAGGTTGACTCCTGAACCATTGTCAATAAAAGCTCTTCGAACATCTATACCATTGACTTTTCCAGATAAGTACAAAGGTTTTATGTGCCCATGCACAACATCATCTTCATCTTTATCAGTAAAAGATATCACTGCATGACATTCTGCAGGATTATTCTCTATGTGATAAATTTCAGCTGTATCAATTTCAGCTTCAAACTCTTGAGGACTTAACAAAGCTTCGATGAGTGCTTCCCGAAGATCTCTTGATAGATTCAAAGCATCCAAAATTGATAATTTGGATGGTACTTGGGCCAAGTGTTTCAATATATCATACTTTTGATCTAGAGGCCTGCGTTTCCCAATAGGAATATGCGGTTTAGCAGGTACCTTGGAAGCAAATGCTTTGGAAGCTGATGCATCTTGTATTGAAGTTGGCAACATCTTTGGTTTTGGAAAATTAGACTGATTAGATCCATTTACTTGCTGAGATAAAGATGATGGAACCTTTAATCGGTCTTCCAAAATAACTGTGCCGAAGCTGAGTTGGCCATTGGCAGAAGAACTTGCTTGTTCTTTTTGAGCTCGCTGAAGGGCTCTACCACGAGTTTCTGCTGCATATACAGTGCTAGCAGGGGTAGAATTAGAGTAGTGGCTTCGGAAAGATCCACGTCTTCCCCTATATCCTGAACCTCTAGAACTTCCTCGGGTTCCCTTATTTGATACAGGGAATTCAGGCTCATCAAGACTGGAATATGAATCTGTTAATTAAATCATATTAACAGAACCAAAGATTAACTCTTCGTCTGATAAAGACTCTGCCTGGTTAGCCTGTTTAGGCTGTGCCGTTTGATGGGGCGGTGCCCGTGGCTTTGAAGTAGATGGCATGAAATCTGCCAGAGTCAAAGACAATTTAGGCTTTGATGCATACTCATCTTCTCCTGATTCCTCTTTCTTCTTTGAATTGCACTGCCCTTTTGAGGATTTTTCCTTTGATGGAGGCTTTACTGCAGCTTTTGTAGGAGACACAATTGGCTTCTTCAATTGTGTTCGCAAAATGGAATGGGTCCGATTGATTTTCTTTCTGACCATCCAATCATCATATTTTTTTCGCAGTTTTGCTTTTGACTTCCTGCCACTCGCCTCCTTCTTCTGGATCTGTATCGGTAATACACGCTACATGAGCTGAAGAACCCTTCAATTTGACTTGTCCCAAGTCGACCATCTTTTGCAGGAGGTCTTTAAAGACAAAACACTCCTGGATGGGATGCCCCAACATTTGATGAAAGGGACAATAATTGGGACGGTCTTCATCTCCTTCCTTGTTTGGCCTCTTGGGCACTGGTAATTGAACCAAATTATTTTCCAGAGCTGAAATGAAGTAACCAGAAACTTGCTCACTTCGGAAAGAGTATGTTTTACTCTTCATATCCTCAAATTGTTTTCGTCGTTGATCTTTTTGATCATTTGGACGAAATAGCCTTTGTTGTTGGCGTTCAGGAGGTGGATCTCTTCGAGAAGATGAAGGTTTTGAAGTAGAAATAGGTACAGGTGCCTGTTTAAGCATAACTGTAGCAGTTTCTGCTTTACCCATTCTTCTTCCTGGAGCTGATGGAATTACACGAGATTTAACCTTAGCCTGTATAAGGGAATCTTCAATCTGTTGAGCGATTGAAGTAAGGTCTCGAAACCCTCCTGTGTATTTCACAGGGATCAATGGCGTGCGTAATTCGTCACACAAATTTGCCACACAGATTGGCAACAATTCCTCCTGAGGGAGTGATAAACTCAAGGAATACGTTAATCCCTTCCAACGAGCAATGAAATCAGAGACTCTTTCCTTCTCCCTTTGCTTGCAGTTTGTAAGATCGAAAACTGTCGTTTTTGGCAAAGTTGAGCTAAACTGAAGAAGGAATTTTTGACGAAGATCCTCCCATCCGATGACTGACCGGGATTTCAAGCTTGTATACCAGACAAAAGCTGGTCCTTGCAAGGTTCGCACGAAGCATCTGAGTTTTACTGCTTCTTGCTGCTCTGGAGTTCCCATCATAGGATCACAACAAGATACGTAATGCGTCAAATGTTGTTCAGGGTTGCCTTATCCATTGAAAGTAGGGAAAATAGGGTTTCCAAAACTGGATGGAGGAGAAATTGAATCTACCCATTCAGGGTAAACTTTCTTTTCAGGTTGAACTTGCGCCCGTTTCCCTTCCATAGTTTCTAACCGAGCTGTTAATGACTCAATAGTAGTTATTAACTTTTGAGAAACGTCAGGTTGAACTTGGTTTTGGGTAGGTGCAATGAATGGAGTTTGGACAGACGTGGTGGTTGGTGCTGCAACTGATGGTAGTGCTGCCAACCGTTGTTGCGTTTGACCCGTAGGATTAGACCTCTGTGGGTGTACTGACAAAGGAGGATATTCTTGATCCATCTCAGTAGTTACAACAAATTCCTTCGGCTGTCGGACTTCAGCATTCTTAAGAAGAAGACTATTCTGAAGTAGTTCTTCATTCAACCTTCTTAATTCTTTCATTTCTTCCTCCTGTTGTGCAAACCTTTGCTCTAATGAGAGCGATTGACCTCCTTCAGAGGAAGGGTGAGAAGTAACCTGATTCTTACCTTTCCCCTTATTGGATCCTTTTCGGAGAGGGGGAAGTGGGTTACTTGAAGGAATACCCAAATTTTGGGTAAGCCTTTGATTACGTGTGCGCACACCTTCTTCATTTAGGTCTGTGTGCGTGACTTCTTGAGCAGGAACCTCTTCGTCTGATCCCTCTGATTGAGCCTCATCTGGTGAATCAGCAGCAACGGCATTGATGACATTAATGGATGCATATTGCATGGAATTCTTTCTATCAGCATTTCTGTGATATTGTCTCCTTCTATGTCCATGATGAGACATGGCATTCCGTTGACTTGATCCCTCAAGAATTTCTTGGAGAACCGTCACTTGGAGAGAATCTCCTGACAGCTTGGCTCTTCGTTCCTCTTGAGGCTTATTCCCTAATCGAGAGAATACTGAATTTCTCTGAGGGAAGGATTGATGATTTCAAAAAGTCCCCAGTCCGGTGGACTGGGGGTGTTCCTGCTGCTTCCGCTCAACTCCTCGAATCCCATTCGTTGATTCTAAGGGTTGGGTTAGAGAAGTCCCCAGTCTGGCAAGCTGGGGTGTCTCTTGACATGCTATGTATGAGATCTTTTTGAAATCTCTCTTGATCTTGCAAATCTTAGTTCGGAAATTAGCTGGATGCATTAACCTGTATCCACTTTTATCACCTGGTTCAACAGACCGTTGGATGATTTCCGAAACTTCTGTCATTTGATGACGTGTTTGCTCCAGACGAGAGGCTTGTGCAATATTCTCGCCTGCTTGATGTAGGAGAAATTCAACAACCTGTTCTCTATATATTTGATTTTGAGAGGAACTAGTTGAAGCTTGTTCTCGAGCAATCTTTTGATTATGAACAAAGCCCATTGACTGTGGACGGCCATGGGCAATAACATTGCATGCGACCATTTTCGGCGGGCTTTGCTGACCGGAAAGCACTGTGAAATGTAGTGCTCCGTGAACACCCCATCCTCTGATATGAACATTAGATGGAGAATTGGAAATTAACTGACGCAATATTCTTAGTGCGCCAAGGCATGAACGTTGAAGGGTTCTCTGTTGCTTTTCAGCCTTCGGATACTGAGAGACTGATAGAGATGCCAAATCAATCTGGCGTTGTAACCCTTCTATTATCTTAAGATGATTTTCATATTCATCGTAAGATAATACCTTCTTCTTTAATTGACAAAGAGTTTTCCATATGTTGAGACGAATATCATGGATTCCATCATCCGTCAACATCTTTGGAATGTCGTACTGGGAATCAGCCAAAGGCCAAAACATGATTGGTACTTCACCTTTTGCCAGTTTTTTCCTCATGTTCAGAATTTCCTCTTTATCATTAAATGAAGATTCTTCTACCTGTTTGGACCAGAGTTGGTGTTTCCTTGTTGCTTCATCGGATTCAACAAGATTGGTAGAGGAATCACTATTCATGTTGGAAGATGAATGACCCAGGGAAGGTTCGGAGAATAACCTGAACCCCAGGATATCTTCTGATGGAGAAAGAGTTTCACCTGCCAATAGTAAAGCATCAGACATGACTGGTTTTACGTTTTCAAGTGCCTCGAGATAGGAGGGCTTTCTCGTCACTACATTGCCTTGTGAAGAATTTTCGAGACAACGTGAATCACTACTGCGGAGAGGACTTTTGCAGCGAAGTTCATCACCATGAGGAGGACCGTCATGATGGGTTACAACAAAAGATGAAATCTCTTGCTCCTTGGCCTTCTGACCACACAGAGGGTTCCTGTGGTTCTCATCTGAAGAAGAAACTTCAAGATTGACCGAATTTTCATGAAGCAAGTCTTCATGAGGATGTTTCTGTTGAAGACCTTCAAAATCAATGTTCCTGTTATTGGGAACTGAGGGAGTAGAATCTTGAATTCCGACAGATAAATGTCTGAGGGCTTCAAGAACTCCAGCATCGAGCAAGGCTTGGTTGCAGATTGGCCTTTGATCTCCTGACTGTGCTGGGCGAATCTTTTTCTTAGATGCCTTCTTACTCGCTTTAGAAACCACTTGATGATGAAAGTGATTGCTCTGAGCAGGTGTATGTGCCTGATCAGGAAAGATGGTCAGGTTAGGCTGACGATCATCGCTCAAATTAGGTGTATGTGCCTGACTTGGTTGTCCGTATGATATGGGGGAGTATGCCCCATAACCCTCTTGGACTGGAACAGATGTGTGTGTCTGTTCCGGAGTGAATCGTTGATGTGTCACTCCATTGCTAGGGATAGATTTATGTGTCTGTCCCTGAGATGATGCTGATGTTGTTATGATATCCTGGAAAGCATCCAGAATATGAGCAGGAATTTGCTTCTGCTCTTTCACCATTGACAAAATATGTTTGGTGACTTCAGCCGCCGGAACAGGGATATACGTCCATTCCGGGCTTGGAGTAGGTGTATGTGCCTACTCCTGTCATCCTTTTCCTGTCAGTGAATCCTGACAGTACTCAAGTGTGGAGGCAGAGAGTTTAGTCTGCCCCCTGTTTGTCGTCGGGACTTTCCGACTGACTTCTCCGTGCGCTACCAAGCGAGACTGTTGGTAGGCCTGATTAGTATTAGCAGGTGTATGTGCCTGCTGATTACACTTCGCCAAACGCGGTTGACGAGATCCATCATATGTAGTCAGACGAGCCTGCTGACTAACTGATGATGTATAAGAAGGTGTATGTTCCTGCCTATGGTACTCCGCCGGAATTGCCTGGCGGGATCGGCTTGATGCTGTCAGACGAGTCTGCTGGACAGCTGAATTAAAACGGGCAGGTGTGTGTGTCTTCTCGTTGTTTGCCACCAAGTTAGGTTGGTGGACTTCTTTGGAGATGGCAGGGATGACAACCTGCCTATTGTTAACCGGATTCCGTCTCTGGCGGTTCATCTTTCCTGCTTGGGTTCGAGGAACCTGAGCTGAATGCCTGGAGTCGGTACCCTCATCATGTTGAGGGCGCACTGCCGCACGAGTCTGGCGGCGATTGTTGATGGGAGCCCTCGGGAAGGACTCCTGTCTTTTTGAATTAAGGCCCCGAGGGACCTGCTCATTCACTTCCTCGGAGTAAGGGAGTAAATGGAAATTGCGTTCCGGGGATAACGACCCGAAACGGTTGGAGACGGTAGTCAGCACCGCCTGCTTCTTGATTGCTGGTCGCCGTTGTCCGGACGACCAGGTAGAATTGTTAACTTGGAGTGCTTGACGAGCGGCCTCCAGAGTTGGGATAGTACCGTTGCGACGGTACTTCCTAACCAGTGCATTAGAAACACAGCGTTGAAGACGCTGAGTTGGTGATGTCATCCTCAGAGCGGATGACGTTCCAGCAGGAGTAGCAGCATTGGTTTTCACAGCAGCAGACCTCACAGTAGAGGTGTTCACAGCAGCAGTATTCACAGGGGTGAATTTAAGGAAAGCCATTTTTGCAGAAGATCTTGAAAAAAGAGTGCCTGTTCCATGTAACAGACATAATCAAGATGAATCCGGCCACTGCATTTTTTGGATGAGCATATGTCAATGATTGCTTTGTTGGCCCAAGGGGCCTAACAAATAAGAAGAACATCACTTTCACTTGGTTAAGGATTCACGTCGGGTTCACCATTTTTGTTTTGCGCGGAATCCGTGGATGACCTCCTGGACGGGAGATTCAAACGTTCCGATCAGTTTCTAACGGGTTTGTTCGTAGAACCGGAAACATCCAATGATTCCACATCCGTTTGGACCTACTTTCCAAAGGCATGCGCTCATTAGCTTGTTGGCTAATGAGGCTTGGGAATTTGCATTGGTCGAGAGGATGGGAGGTCGGACTCATCACACCTTTTTGAGGGGAATTATTGTCTACTCCGGGACTCTCTTTATAGATTTAAGTTATGTTCGTGAATCCTTATTACATTACCAAGTATAAAATGTGCTTTCCTTTAGTTTTAACAATCAATGATTAAATATGCAAGAAATTTAGAGAATCTTTTATAGGTATTCGAGGTTCTTCATCAATAGAGAATCATCTATATCTGTTTAGAGATTCTTGGTCAATGGTATCCTTCAAAACATTTATATAAAAGTCTCTTGGTCATTTATGATAACCAGGCTGGTTTTAAAGCCACTCAGTGGGGCACTTGAAGTTTATTGTCATTCAGAAGGACAGAGATTATTTCAAAGTTGGGATCGAACCCATAAATGGGCTACCTACGTATCCTTTATTTTGGAAAAGGAATCAGAACCCACATAGTTTGAGGAATGGGATATGATGTTTATGATTGATGGATCAAAGATGAATGTCATAATTACTTTTACATTCTAAGCTCACGTGAGTCATGGTCGGTGTGAGAAACAAGAGGTATTGGTAAAATTTAGACAATTGTGCCATAAAAGATGCAATCATAAGAATTTGTTTTGGGGCTTATGTATAGATGACTGCCCAGATAGACGAAGGTTTAGGATTTACTTTTAGGGAGAAAATCCATGAACAGGTTCCACAATGTTATATGTGCTTCATGGAGATTCGAATACTCTAATCATGGGGCTTACTCCTAAGGAGGATGCCCAAGTTAGGAGGGGACTTATGATTGGGTTTTATTCCTGAAAAGGAGACCCAAATCAAAGGTAATTTATGACTGGTTAAGAGAAGTTTAAGGGGACTTGGGGCTTATTCCTGAAAAGGAAGCCCAAGGTTATGACTGAGTCTTATTCCTGAAAAGGAAACCCAGGTTTAAGGATTAAGATTTGGGGCTTACTCCTGAGGAGGATGCCCAGATCAAAGGTTTTATAACTGGGGATTATTCCTGAAAAGGAGACCCAGGTTAAGGATTCTCTCATTTTAAAGGATGAGGTTGAATGAATGAACTCTCAATCTTTGGTGACATAAACATATTTAAATCACTACACTTTGAGAGATATTTCACAGAATTCATTTCAGACAAGGATGTCAAATCAAGAAATCATTCCATAAATGGCTTTGAAGAGTATCTTGAAGACTGAATCTTGAATAGGAAAGGTGAAATGGCTTAAGAGGGGTAAAATGGGCAAGATGGGCACCCAAAAATATAGGGGTGCGCAAGTCTTTAAAGGCGCGCAAGTTCTGCGGCGGCGCGCAAGTGTTGGTTGCGCAAGTATACTTGCGCGACATGAGTGGTACTTGCACGATTTTAAACCAGCATTGAAATGCTTGAGCGACTCTTTAGAAAACCCTTTACAATCCTCTTGAGGTTCTTCCAGAGAAGGGACGCGCAAGTTATATTGAAGGAATTAAGTCGGCGCGCAAGTGTTTGATAAGTTTCAACACTTAGGCCTTCCTTCTTCTCTTTAGATCTTCCGTTCTAGGTAAGAAATTACCTTAGAAGTGTTCCGGAAGCTTTGAGAAGAGACTTGGGCGTCGGGAGCTTCAATCCGAGTTTCTGGAAAAAGATCCTCCCGAATGGGGGGCCCACAGGGTCTATTTATAGGCAAAAGAAGACCCAGGGCAGTTACCGGGCGGTTACCAATTAGGTCGCGCAAGTCACATGCGCGACCAAGGTAGCCGCGCAAGTATACTTGCGCGTCAGTGGTATCACTTGCGCGGTGGATTTTCTGTTGATCCTTTATTCATGCCTTTGTCGATTTTTTATGTTTTCTTCAAAGGTTGAATCACTTTGAGCTGAGATATTCCCTTTTTCGATCTTTAGATTCTGTGACGAAAGGAGCGTCAACAATGATATTTTCATAAACTTGTTATGAATTAATTTTATTAAAACTAAATTGATTGTCACCTCCCCTTGCTTGAAATTTTCAGGTTTAGAAAAATTATGTTATTCCATCAAGGATGAGGAATAAAAAGAAGAGGCACCTGATAATGAAAATATGAGGCTCTCTAAATGTGATGAATAATTATTAGATTTATTTCAAGAGGAGATCCAAGTGGGGTTTCATGAGGAAACATATACACATGATTATTAATTTGAATAGAATAATTTGATATTCATTCATCTTGTTTTAATTTCGTTAAATTAGAATTACACTCTGATTATCCCATTGGCTCCTCTTTTGATGGATCATACCCTGATAATCCATGGAGAATGATGAAATGGTTGTGTAAGTGGAAATCATAAAAAATAAAGACTCATTTTTTGTCCTAACACACCATTCAAGATGTATATCATTTTGTTAGGGGTGGAAAGTAATATTGTATCCATGAAGTCCCCAAAAAAAGATGATGATCAAGATGGAAAGAATAATTTCTTGTGGTTCATATTAAAGAAACTTCACCCACCATCAGTTGGGGATAACCAACTGGTACTGCCCATCTGAAGGCAATCAAAAAACAAGGATCCACTTGTGGGATTAAACCAAGGTCGATATTTCTTTTCTCACTCTATTTCTATTTTAATTTTCATTTTATAAATTTCTTATGTTATATTATCTACTTTTTGTTGTAGGTCTTCATGTGTGAAATAATTAGGAGCTTAAATCAATGATGCACAATTAATAAGTAAGGTTTTACCTTTCCTTATCACATTCTTGATTACTATGATTCAATTCAAAATATAATTACCTATTAAATCCACATGAATTCCATACAGAAACTACATAATATAAGTTTGGGGTAGGGAACCATTATAGTTTAGTAATTTAAATTAATTTTTTATTTTTCAAAAAAATTGCGTCTTCTTAAATTTTAATGTTTTTTAATAATTTTGAGCTTAAATGACTATCATTATAGATTTTGAAACTCATGTAATGAGAAAAATAATTTATCCCATGAAACTGAGCTTAAATTATTACTGAAAATGTCTTTGTTACAAGTTCACATATTTTGGAATTTCTTGAAAAGTACTTTGATTTTTAAATCACATGCCACATTTCACTGTATTTGTATTTGAAATCGCTTTCCTGTGAGGACTCTAAACCATTTTTATCATATTATTTTTTTCACCTCACATCATTATAGAACCAAATTATTCTTGATTTATCCAGAATTTGATATATTTCTATCAAGACATGATGATTTTTGGTACATGTGTTTTAAATGATTGAGGCATTTATTTAGTATTAAATCCCATATTTTATATGAATCATTTTTATAATGTCCTACCATGAAAATTTAATCCTTTTATCCCTTATATTCCATGAACAAAATGTTAGGTTAATGACATTACTAGACATTTTTTCCTATCCAACCTACTCTTGAAGTCAAATTGCATAATCTAGTTGATCTTATGTGTTGGGGAAAGTTGCCTTGTATTAGGATACCTCATTTGGTGATACTTTGGGGGGAGAATAAAATTTTGAAGAGATGTGTTCGATGATAAAATAAAAAAAGAACTCATTTTATTAAAAGATCATTATTTTCTAGAGCATTCATTATAAGATAAGTTGTGCCTTTCTGGATATTCAAATTGGTAAAGAAAGCTAATCATATCCAAAGCATTCAAGAAAAATTATGTTTCTAACGATTGATTTTTTTTGCTGATGAAATGGTGAATGGTGTAAAATTTCAATGATTTTTCATGCCTATGGAGCTTATTTTATACTTATTGGAGTGAGGAGGAGTCTATACTTGATTAAAATATAGAATATTAATTTTTTTTCAAAAACATTCATGGTCTCCTTATTCTTCCTTAGAATTTTTCACTTCTAAATACTACCAACCAAAAGCCACAAATAAACCCTAAAAATGCCCAAAGATAAATATATGTCCTTTACTCACATCAGGTGGATATGAAGGAATTTATCAAGACTATGAAAACCCTTATATGAATGTGTATTAGAATGAAATTATTGAAAAATTATCATTTGTATGATAAGAGAAAATGGATGTGAGGTATGTGTTTGATATGCATGGGAGGATAAATGAATTTGAAATATATTAAATGATTTGAATGGAAAAATTGAAATAATATTTTTTTAATGTGGCATGATATATTATGTTTCTTGTTATTAAATTGGTGGATCCCATGGAAATGTGTTTTAAATTTTCATTGATTTGGTTTTATTGTTTACTTGTCTAGGAGTTCAAGTGCTATGTGTTGGAGAATTGATATTGTTAATATTTTCATAATTATTCATATGTTTCTAAATGGTTTAATCCATACCGATTAACAAATTTGAGTTTATTTGCATAATTTTATTATTTTTGGTGAGTTTTGAGCTTAAGTGTGAGAATTTGTTAATTTTGGACATTTAAAAGTTTTTTGTTTTATCTATATTTTGAGAAAAAAACCTACAATTATGGTGCAATACGTGTGAGTATTTTTTGAGATTTTTATGTCCATGTGATAAAAATTATTCTTCTAAAACAAGATCTAATTAAAATTCCCACATTCTCAAATAATTCGACTAAGTTGAAGATTTATTCTTGTCGGTATATTGAACCATTCCTCATTCAAAGAGGTATTTATCAGGATACCAACATTAAAATAGAATTATTTCAGCTGGTTTCTATAGCTGAATAAAAAGTTAATTACCACATTAAATATAATGAAACAATAATTTCATTAAGGCCCACTTGAACCAGTCAAAAAAGGGTTGGTGGAATAGTGTTTTGTAGAGACCCGAAGCCTGACGTACATGGACATTACATTACATTTGCGGAATACTTTGTACATAACAAAAAAACACACACAAGGATCGTAATAGTTTAGTATCTTTGGAAACTCGGAACGTAATCTTCTAATCGTGGTGAAAGATCTTCAACATCTCCTATAAAGATCTTCCTTTTTTTTTACCTAAAAACCTTTCTTTATATCCTGGGGAAAAGAAAACATAAAAGGGTGAGCTCAAATGCTCAGTAAGGGTAAAAAAAATAAATATCAATCACATCATATACATAAGCACATAACTTTTGGAAATCTTAACCTGCCAAAGAGATCATAATTTCATAACATGGGGTAAATCATGGCAGTGAAATGTAATCACAATAATCATAACTTAAAACATGAAACTGTGTGGCATTCACACATAATCATAGATAATCATTTCTTGTTAGTCAAGACTCATTGCCAAGACTATCTTAGTGGACAAAGTCCCTTTCTGAATCGAGTAACCCTCGTTTCAGTCCTGTTTCACTGAACTGGTATAACCTACCGTTCTAGCCCTGTCTATCTCATGAGATATAAAATCTTTACCCAATGCATTGGAGGGAGATATAGGTCCCACCCATCTCATAATGATACCATTCTTATGTGTTCCACAAAATCATACATCATTGCATAACCCATGTAATAAAAATGGGAATCTTAAACATCATGACATCATAAAAATTTCATATAAGATAAAGGAATTCATAAAAATAATTCCATCACAACATGATCAAATCAATGTAATAATAGGGATAAAAACAGAACCCTTTATTATCTTAGATGGAAAATAATTTTGATAAAACACTTGAACTTCATTCTTGAGGAAAATATCCTTTCTACTTCAAAAATACTTTTCCTTTCTTAACATGTCATACAATTTTAAACTAAAAGAAGTTGATTAAAAATAAACTTGAAAACTTGTAAAGGATGCTTCTTGGAAATAATGTTTTAGAAATCCATTCATGCCGTATAAGTTAAAAAAACATTCTTCTAACTTTTGTCGGAAAAGTCAAAAAGTACCTCGTACGAAAAACGACAAAAGATTCCTTTCATATCTTTTACAAAAAAAACTTACCGAAGGGTAAAAATGGATTTAAACAATTGTAGGTGGATGTAATTAATATTACATATTGATGAAACATGGATGTGGATGATAAAATACACCCCAGTAAATACTTACGAATAAACAATCTCGGATAAAAATGAGATTGTGATATTTCCCTTACCTTATGTCCGACTTGTTTTGTAAGTGTCCGAACCTCCTGTATAATGATTTAAATCATGTTATTGACTTATTCCAGAATCATACTCATTGTTATGATATCATATATGGTTCCTTATGAATTTATATTATCCGTTCTTTTGTAAATTCCATGTTAAAGAAGTGTTTTGGGTAAAATCGTTTTATTTATCGTAGGTGTTTTGACTTGTTGTTCTTGACATTATTATCATGATTTACTTACTTCCAGAATATAAAAAATGATTTATATATCATATATATTCAGTATATATATATACATAGATAAATGAAATGAAAAACACCGCTCATGGAGACGGTAGTCCGTACGTACGCATGAGCGCTGTTTTGCTTTCCTTATTGTTTTGAAATGGAAGTAAGTAGATGACATACATATATATATACATAAATCCAGTAGATTTATAATGTCATATATTTCATTATTATTTCTTATATATACTTTATAATCATTCTTAAATTGGTTAACATGGAGAATGAATCTCATCGCGTCGTGGAGACGGTAGTCCGTACGTACGCACGAGCGATGATATCATTTCCATAAATATTGAACTGAATTGGAGTGGATTATACAATATATCAGAATAAATATGATGTTGTAATAACTATGTATAGTTATTCTTTACACCATTATACCCATCCATGTAAGGTGGTGGTGGAAAATAGATTACACCACGGCGTGGAGACGGTATTCCGTACGTACGCACGCGCGGTGATTTCTTTTTCCGTAGGATGGATAGATGGTGAAATAGGGTTGTTTCATACTTATAATAACATATCAGTATATTAGTGATACTGATGTTATTACTTCATAATGAAACAACCTAAGAAGAAGAAGTGGAAGAAGAAATAAAGATGAAAGAATTGGTAACGGTAATTACCTCTTCTTTGAAGCGCCTCTTTGAGACCTCCTCTTAGGGCACTAAAATTGGTCTTTGAGGAAGACCAGAACCTCTAGGATGTTTCTAGGGAAGTGGAGAAGAGATTTGGGCAGGGGTTGGCCGAGCTTGAGTGCTCAAATTGGTGTGAGGAGGAGGGAGAGGAGGTGTCCTTTTATAGGGGAGGAGAGGGGCACCTTAGGAATATCTCAAAATATTATTTTATATTAAAGTAAAAATCGGTTTATAATGGTTCCAAAGGGTCTTATTTCGAAGATAAAGTGGGGAAGGGTCTAAATCCTATCAACCAATAAGATTTAGACAAGTTTAGGGTATTATTTTATCCTTATCAATTCGATTTAACTCTAAGTTAAATAATTTAACTTTTACCGTGTCTTTTTGTTTTCTTTCACTATATGGTTAATACACTTATTAAAACATGCCAAAAGAACCCTAAATTGTTTATTATTAATATATATATCCTTATCTAAGTAATTTGGCCGAACCTTAGATTTTTAGGAATAAAATAACAATTAATAATATAATATTTGATTTAAAAACTACTTTGTGTCAATTTTGACACTATTTGATATATGATTTTTGTGAAAGTCATAACAGAATTATATGTTCGAACCAAGTTGATTAAATCAACACTAATATATCATAGTTACCTAGAAAATTAGTGGAATTCATAAAAAGGCTTGAATTACATTTATTTTGGTATTTATATTATCAATTATGTCAATATTTCATTAATAAGATAATTACTGCATCATCTTTCTGTCATAAATAAATTAAATTATTTGATTTCTACAAATTAAAAATAAAATACCATCATGTAGGAAATCTTTTTATCTTTCTAATGAATATTTACAATCGAATTTATCTTATGTATAACCCCATATTAAAAATGATTTACTTATTAAACTTTGATTTTAACTATTTTAACCCTTCTTTAAATAAATTAATAATAAATGTCCAAATCTAATCCAAGTGGGCCTAAATGGTCATATTTTATTCCTAAGTTTGTTTTTGGTCGAATAACACTTGTCCAATAGAATTAGGACATGTTTTAGGGTAATATTAATATCATATTTACCCTTAGTTACCCTATTTACTATTAACCGCGGTAAAAAAAGTAAAAAGTTACTATTCACCAAAAAATTATTTTCATCTCATTGAACCACATTTTAGTCCTTGATATTAACCGTGTCTCTCAGATTTTCGAAATTCCATTCACAGAAGTGGTAAAATTAAGTTTTATGCAAAATTCAGTTTTCAACCTACCACTTAGTGGTTTCACTATTCATCAAAAATTGAAAGTTTTCAGAAAAATGCCAAAATTTCATCATAAGCTATATTTCATATTCCGAATTCAAAAATGAAGTCTATTTTACCATATTCATAACATAGATGTTGCCTTAATTAATTTTATAATTAAATCCCGCTGTTAAAACAAATAGCGTGTTTTTAAGAAACAATATCTATCAAAAGATTGACACTTGTTTATGTCTGGTTTAAATGTGAAATTACATCCAATGACCAACATTGTATTAAATTGTAAAAATATATTCTAAATATATTTTAAAACCACTCAAATTAATGTTTTATCACTATTAATTATTTCGATTAAAAAAATTGTTTTTAATTATAATTTAGTAATTTTCACTATTCATCAGAATATGAAAGTTATCTGAAAAGTACCAAAATTTCACCTTAGGCTAAATTCGATACTCCGAATCCAAAAATGAAGTTCATTTTGAAAAATAAGATTTACAGAATTTCAAAAAGTGGTTATTACTATTCATAACGACTAATTTTAATAATATTTTAATAGAATATCGTTGTTTAGTGAAACTCAGTATTGCGTACTACACACGCTATCGAGGAAGGTTGTGATTGCGTGTAATGCAAGGCAAGTCAAGGATGCGTGTTGTGCAAGCTCCTTTTGGTGTAGCGTACAACACAAGACATTAGTGAAATAAAAATAATATTTTTCATAAAATCTCGGGCTGTTACATTCTACCCCCCTTAAAATGAATTTCGCCCTCGAAATTCGTCGGGGTTATAAATGGTTTACTATTCGAAAGTTTCTTTAATAGAAACCCACATCGTATAAAGGAATACCAAAACATGGCTTTAAAAACTAAAGTATGAAATGTAACGATTACCCAAATAAACTAATCGTTGGGTTTCCACATAGGTAAAAATATGGATATGGAAGAAAAATCTAACCATCATGTTCCGATGGAGAGTGGTAGAGAACATGGCTATGGAAAAGCCAACAATCACAAATCCATAAATTTGTGACGATCTAAGGTACCATCCGATTCATCAGGTGTAAGATCACTAGGACAACATTTTTGGTTTTCAAGATCATTTCCCTAAAGTTGAAAATTGAATTAGAATAAATACTTTCATTATTTTGGTACAATCTCACTGTTGTTCATGACTTGAACAATTTCCACTTCATCTCTTAAATATATGAAGTTGAATTTGTTATTCGTGAAGTGTTAGCAGATCATGTGATAGAATGACGGGTCATTCCATCTGTCTCAAACAAAAGGGTTAGCAAAAATTATATACATAAGTCGATCTATAGTGAGATTAATCACATATGGTTCCTAAAATGGACTTATACTTCATATATCATACTGCTTAATATAATAAAACTAGTTTCTACTAAACAGGGACTTCCTGTAGGCCAGTGGTAGGCGATAAAGGCCAGTCGCACTTCGGTTGTGGGTTCGATTCCCACGGACTTGTCCGAAGCGATGGGATGTCGCCCGTCCTACAGGTTGTCCTTTTTCTAAAACTATATTACTATAACATCCCATCAATAATATCGAGAGAACTTCTATCCTTAATCAATAATAACTTATGTACAACATAATCTATTCCAATTCTTTAGGCTTATCCATAATACTGCAGTCCACTCTCATAACATAGTGAAAATTATTACCAGAGATTTAACACCATCGTCGATCCCCATATATCATAAGATATGTTTTGTTGGTCACATTACAAACATTCAAAGTCATTAATCATGTATTCTATTGAATACCTTAGTGAAAACATGAATGCAGTTAAAATCTAACACTTTCCACATACCAAAATCCTCAAAATGATATCACTTAGTCCTTATATCAATCATGAGCTCATGAATACTACTAAACATTTCATTTTCTCGTTTTCCCTTCATTATGCGCATAATATCTCAATTACTTTGAATACCACATTAGACAAATACATAAATATTCCAATACTACATGATACAACATTATTTTGGAATCCCATTACATAAACACTTAATCATTTCACCACATCATTGTCATATTCAACATTTCCAATAGAGATCGCATGTGACTTCCCTTTGTCCTTTTCCTTAAGTGGTTTCTCATGTTGATCGTCACTAACCCTTGGATTAGGGCATTTATTGGCATAATGTCCCATCTCCTTGCACTTGAAACATTGAAGTGTTGGTGGTGCGTTCTCTGCAGTGTTTGCTTTGTTCACATCATTAGAAACCCTTTTTCCATTACTTCGACACTCAGCTACTCGATGACCTTCTTTTCCACACTTAAAACATTTTCTAGTCCCTTTAAGACAATCTCCACCATGCTTCTTTCCACACTTTGTGCATAAGGGAACATTCATCTTCTTTTCACCATTATTTTGAGATTTCTCCTTGAACTCCATCTTTCGTTTCTTTTCAAAACCATGAGATGGATGTGTAATACCAACTTCCATTTCTACCTTGATAGCACAACGCACAATTTCTTCATAGCTACTGAAGTCTCTTACAGCTAATTCCCTTCGAAGACTTGGTTTTAAGCCACTGAAAAATCGATCAACTTTACTTTCAGGTTGGATGATAATGCCAGATGCATACCTTGCAAGTCTTGTAAAATTTGCTTCGTATATACCAACAGATTCCTCATCCTTCTGCTTCAGCTCAAGAAACTCTTTTTCCATCTTTGTTCGAAGAATACGAGGGAAGTACTTACTGAAAAACAAGTTCTTGAACTCGTCCCATTCCATGGACTCAATTTCATATCTTGGCCTCGTATTCTTGATAAGATTCCACCATTGATCAGCATCACCTTCCAAACGATACACTGCTAAGATGACTTTATCATGTTCAGAACATTGAAGAACTGAAAATATCTTTTCAGTAGTATTGATCCATTGTTCAGCAACAAGTGGATCGGAAGTCCCACTGAAAGAAGGTGGACGTTGCCTCATGAAGGACTCAATAGAATACTGTTCCCTTCTCTGTTTATTTGGAAGTCCATAATGATTCATAGCTTGTGTAAGTATAGAAATAAGATTTTTCACTCCATCTCCCATAACATTTGTTTGTTCAGGAGGGCAATCATTGCATTGTCAATTGCATTGATCAACACGGTTCCTTCGAGTTCCAGCCATCGTCTAAAACCCAAAAAGAATAGTGTGAGAGGCAAAAATCATGCTTGGGAAAACAACATAATAAAGGTGGAGTATCCTCAATATCTATCATCTTAGGTTAAATTATATGATCGTTACCGTAGTTCTAGGACTGTATCCTATACGTATACTTATCCTTAAGGACATCCCTAGACATACCTTAGAAATATCTCTAGGGATCTCACTAAAGTTCTCGCATCCTAGTTTCCAAAGGTTGACTAAACCTTTCCTCTGATACCAACTGTAGAGACCCGAAGCCTGACGTACATGGACATTACATTACATTTGCGGAATACTTAGTACATAACAAAAACACACACACAAGGATCGTAATAGTTTAGTGTCTTTGGAAACTCGGAACGTAATCTTCTAATCGTGGTGAAAGATCTTCAACATCTCCTATAAAGATCTTCCTTTTTTTTTACCTAAAAACCATTCTTTATATCCTGGGGAAAAGAAAACATAAAAGGGTGAGCTCAAATGCTCAGTAAGGGTAAACAAAATAAATATCAATCACATCATATACATAAGCACATAACTTTTGGAAATCTTAACCTGCCAAAGAGATCATAATTTCATAACATGGGGTAAATCATGGCAGTGAAATGTAATCACAATAATCATAACATAAAACATGAAACTTTGTGGCATTCACACATAATCATAGATAATCATTTCTTGTTAGTCAAGACTCGTTGCCAAGACTATCTTAGTGGACAAAGTCCCTTTCTGAATCGAGTAACCCTCGTTTCAGTCCTGTTTCACTGAACTGGTATAACCTACCGTTCCAGCCCTGTCTATCTCATGAGATATAAAATCTTTACCCAATGCATTGGAGGGAGATATAGGTCCCACCCATCTCATAATGATACCATTCTTATGTGTGCCACAAAATCATACATCATTGCATAACCCATGTAATAAAAATGGGAATCTTAAACATCATGACATCATAAAACATTTCATATAAGATAAAGGAATTCATAAAAATAATTCCATCACAACATGATCAAATCAATGTAATAATAGGGATAAAAACATAACCCTTTATTATCTTAGATGGAAAATAATTTTGATAAAACACTTGAACTTCATTCTTGAGGAAAATATCCTTTCTACTTCAAAAATACTTTTCCTTTCTTAACATGTCATACAATTTTAAACTAAAAGAAGTTGATTAAAAATAAACTTGAAAACTTGTAAAGGATGATTCTTGGAAATAATGTTTTAGAAATCCATTCATGCCGTATAAGTTAAAAAAAACATTCTTCTAACTTTTGTCGGAAAAGTCAAAAAGTACCTCGTACGAAAAACGACAAAAGATTCCTTTCATATCTTTTACAAAAAAAACTTACCGAAGGGTAAAAATGGATTTAAACAATTGTAGGTGGATGGAATTAATATTACATATTGATGAAACATGGATGTGGATGATAAAATACTCCAAAGTAAATACTTACGAATAAACAATCTCGGATAAAAATGAGATTGTGATATTTCCCTTACCTTATGTCCGACTTGTTTTGTAAGTGTCCGAACCTCCTGTATAATGATTTAAATAATGTTATTGACTTTTTCCAGAATCATACTCATTGTTATGATATCATATATGGTTCCTTATGAATTTATATTATCCGTTCTTTTGTAAATTCCATGTTAAAGAAGTGTTTTGGGTAAAATCGTTTTATTTATCGTAGGTGTTTTGACTTGTTGTTCTTGACATTATTATCATGATTTAATTACTTCCAGAATATAAAAAATGATTTATATATCATATATATTCAGTATATATATATACATAGATAAATGAAATGAAAAACACCGCTCATGGAGACGGTAGTCCGTACGTACGCATGAGCGCTGTTTTGCTTTCCTTATTGTTTTGAAATGGAAGTAAGTAGATGACATACATATATATATACATAAATCCAGTAGATTTATAATGTCATATATTTCATTATTATTTCTTATATATACTTTATAATCATTCTTAAATTGGTTAACATGGAGAATGAATCTCATCGCGTCGTGGAGACGGTAGTCCGTACGTACGCACGAGCGATGATATCATTTCCATAAATATTGAACTGAATTGGAGTGGATTATACAATATATCAGAATCAATATGATGTTGTAATAACTATTTATAGTTATTATTTACACCATTATACCCATCCATGTAAGGTGGTGGTGGAAAATAGATTACACCACGGCGTGGAGACGGTATTCCGTACGTACGCACGCGCGGTGATTTCTTTTTCCGTAGGATGGATAGATGGTGAAATAGGGTTGTTTCATACTTATAATAACATATCAGTATATGAGTGATACTGATGTTCTTACTTCATAATGAAACAACCTAAGAAGAAGAAGTGGAAGAAGAAATAAAGATGAAAGAATTGGTAACGGTAATTACCTCTTCTTTGAAGCGCCTCTTTGAGTCCTCCTCTTAGGGAACTAAAATTGGTCTTTGAGGAAGACCAGAACCTCTAGGATGTTTCTAGGGAAGTGGAGAAGAGATTTGGGCAGGGGTTGGCCGAGCTTGAGTGCTCAAATTGGTGTGAGGAGGAGGGAGAGGAGGTGTCCTTTTATAGGGGAGGAGAGGGGCACCTTAGGAATATCTCAAAATATTATTTTATATTAAAGTCAAAATCGGTTTATAATGGTTCCAAAGGGTCTTATTTCGAAGCTAAAGTGGGGAAGGGTCTAAATCCTATCAACCAATAAGATTTAGACAAGTTTAGGGTATTATGTTAACCTTATCAATTCGATTTAACTCTAAGTTAAATAATTTAACTTTTACCGTGTCTTTTTGTTTTCTTTCACTATATGGTTAATACACTTATTATAACATGCCAAAAGAACCCTAAATTGTTTATTATTAATATATATATCCTTATCTAAGTCATTTGGCCGAACCTTAGATTTTTAGGAATAAAATAACAATTAATAATATAATATTTGATTTAAAAACTACTTTGTGTCAATTTTGACACTATTTGATATATGATTTTTGTGAAAGTCATAACAGAATTATATGTTCGAACCAAGTTGATTAAATCATCACTAATATATCATAGTAACCTAGAAAATTAGTGGAATTCATAAAAAGGCTTGAATTACATTTATTTTGGTATTTATATTATCAATTATGTCAATATTTCATTAATAAGATAATTACTGCATCATCTTTGTGTCATAAATAAATTAAATTATTTGATTTCTAAAAATTACAAATAAAATACCATCATGTAGGAAATTTTTTTAGCTTTCTAATGAATATTTACAATCGAATTTATCTTATGTATAACCCCATATTAAAAATGATTTACTTATTAAACTTTGATTTTAACTATTTTAACCCTTCTTTAAATAAATTAATAATAAATGTCCTAATCTAATCCAAGTGGGCCTAAATGGTCATATTTTATTTCTAAGTTTGTTTTTTGTCGAATTACACTTGTCCAATAGAATTAGGACATGTGTTAGGGTAATATTAATATCATATTTACCCTTAGTTACCCTATTTACTATTAACCGCGGTAAAAAAAGTAAAAAGTTACTATTCACCAAAAAATTATTTTCATCTCATTGAACCACATTTTAGTCCTTGATATTAACCGTGTCTCTAGGATTTTCGAAATTCCATCCACAGAAGTGGTAAAATTAAGTTTTATGCAAAATTCAGTTTTCAACCTACCACTTAGTGGTTTCACTATTCATCAAAAATTGAAAGTTTTCAGAAAAATGCCAAAATTTCATCATAAGCTATATTTCATATTCCGAATTAAAAAATGAAGTCTATTTTACCATATTAATAACATAGATGTTGCATTAATTAATTTTATAATTAAATC
Organism: Viscum album; assembly: GCA_963277665.1. NCBI lineage: Eukaryota > Viridiplantae > Streptophyta > Magnoliopsida > Santalales > Viscaceae > Viscum > Viscum album. Next base: position 1,222,511,533 of record OY728156.1, on the reverse strand, counting down.
CCGCTGTTAAAACAAATAGCGTGTTTTTAAGAAACAATATCTATCAAAAGATTGACACTTGTTTATGTCTGGTTTAAATGTGAAATTACATCCAATGACCAACATTGTATTAAATTGTAAAAATATATTCTAAATATATTTTAAAACCACTCAAATTAATGTTTTATCACTATTAATTATTTCAATTAAAAAAATTGTTTTTAATTATAATTTAGTAATTTTCACTATTCATCAGAATATGAAAGTTATCTGAAAAGTACCAAAATTTCACCTTAGGATAAATTCGATACTCCGAATCCAAAAATGAAGTTCATTTTGAAAAATAAGATTTACAGAATTTCAAAAAGTGGTTATTACTATTCATAACGACTAATTTTAATAATATTTTAATAGAATATCGTTGTTTAGTGAAACTCAGTATTGCGTACTACACACGCTATCGAGGAAGGTTGTGATTGCGTGTAATGCAAGGCAAGTCAAGGATGCGTGTTGTGCAAGCTCCTTTTGGTGTAGCGTACAACACAAGACATTAGTGAAATAAAAAGAATATTTTTCATAAAATCACGGGCTGTTACATTCTACCCCCCTTAAAATGAATTTCTCCCTCGAAATTCGTCGGGGTTATAAATGGTTTACTATTCGAAAGTTTCTTTAATAGAAACCCACATCGTATAAAGGAATACCAAAACATGGCTTTAAAAACTAAAGTATGAAATGTAACGATTACCCATATAAACTAATCGTTGGGTTTCCACATAGGTAAAAATATGGATATGGAAGAAAAATCTAACCATCATGTTCCGATGGAGAGTGGTAGAGAACATGGCTATGGAAAAGCCAACAATCACAAATCCATAAATTTGTGACGATCTAAGGTACCATCCGATTCATCAGGTATAAGATCACTAGGACAACATTTTTGGTTTTCAAGATCATTTCCCTAAAGTTGAAAATTGAATTAGAATAAATACTTTCATTATTTTGGTACAATCTCACTGTTGTTCATGACTTGAACAATTTCCACTTCATCTCTTAAATATATGAAGTTGAATTTGTTATTCGTGAAGTTTTAGAAGATCATGTGATAGAATGACGGGTCATTCCATCTGTCTCAAACAAAAGGGTTAGCAAAAATTATATACATAAGTCGATCTATAGTGAGATTAATCACATATGGTTCCTAAAATGGACTTATACTTCATATATCATACTGCTTAATATAATAAAACTAGTTTCTACTAAACAGGGACTTCCTGTAGGCCAGTGGTAGGCGATAAAGGCCAGTCGCACTTCGGTTGTGGGTTCGATTCCCACGGACTTGTCCGAAGCGATGGGCTGTCGCCCGTCCTACAGGTTGTCCTTTTTCTAAAACTATATTACTATAACATCCCATCAATAATATCGAGAGAACTTCTATCCTTAATCAATAATAACTTATGTACAACATAATCCATTCCAATTCTTTAGGCTTATCCATAATACTGCAGTCCACTCTCATAACATAGTGAAAATTATTACCAGAGATTTAACACCATCGTCGATCCCCATATATCATAAGATATGTTTTGTTGGTCACATTCCAAACATTCAAAGTCATTAATCATGTATTCTATTGAATACCTTAGTGAAAACATGAATGTAGTTAAAATCTAACACTTTCCACATACCAAAATCCTCAAAATGATATCACTTATTCCTTATATCAATCATGAGCTCATGAATACTATTAAACATTTCATTTTCTCGTTTTCCCTTCATTATGCGCATAATATCTCAATTACTTTGAATACCACATTAGACAAATACATAAATATTCCAATACTACATGATACAACATTATTTTGGAATCCCATTACATAAACACTTAATCATTCCACCACATCATTGTCATATTCAACATTGCCAATAGAGATCGCATGTGACTTCCCTTTGTCCTTTGCCTTAAGTGGTTGCTCATGTTGATCGTCACTAACCCTTGGATTAGGGCATTTATTGGCATAATGTCCCATCTCCTTGCACTTGAAACATTGAAGTGTTGGTGGTGTGTTCTCTGCAGTGTTTGCTTTGTTCACATCATTAGAAACCCTTTTTCCATTACTTCGACACTCAGCTACTCGATGACCTTCTTTTCCACACTTAAAACATTTTCTAGTCCCTTTAAGACAATCTCCACCATGCTTCTTTCCACACTTTGTGCATAAGGGAACATTCATCTTCTTTTCACCATTATTTTGAGATTTCTCCTTGAACTCCATCTTTCGTTTCTTTTCAAAACCATGAGATGGATGTGTAATACCAACTTCCATTTCTACCTTGATAGCACAACGCACAATTTCTTCATAGCTACTGAAGTCTCTTATAGCTAATGCCCTTCGAAGACTTGGTTTTAAGCCACTGAAAAATCGATCAACTTTACTTTCAGGTTGGATGATAATGCCAGATGCATACCTTGCAAGTCTTGTAAAATTTGCTTCGTATATACCAACAGATTCCTCATCCTTCTGCTTCAGCTCAAGAAACTCTTTTTCCATCTTTGTTCGAAGAATACGAGGGAAGTACTTACTGAAAAACAAGTTCTTGAACTCGTCCCATTCCATGGACTCAATTTCATCTCTTGGCCTCGTATTCTTGATAAGATTCCACCATTGATCAGCATCACCTTCCAAACGATACACTGCTAAGATGACTTTATCATGTTCAGAACATTGAAGAACTGAAAATATCTTTTCAGTAGTATTGATCCATTGTTCAGCAACAAGTGGATCAGAAGTCCCACTGAAAGAAGGTGGACGTTTCCTCATGAAGGACTCAATAGAATACTGTTCCCTTCTCTGTTCATTTGGAAGTCCAGAATGATTCATAGCTTGTGTAAGTATAGAAATAAGATTTTGCACTCCATCTCCCATAACATTTGTTTGTTCAGGAGGGAAATCATTGAATTTTCCATTGCATTGATCAACACGGTTCCTTCGGGTTCCAGCCATCGTCTAAAACCCAAAAAGAATAGTGTGAGAGGCAAAAATCATGCTTGGGAAAACAACATAATAAAGGTGGAGTATCCTCAATATCTATCATCTTAGGTTAAATTATATGATCGTTACCGTAGTTCTAGGACTGTATCCTATACGTATACTTATCCTTAAGGACATCCCTAGACATACCTTAGAAATATCTCTAGGGATCTCACTAAAGTTCTCGCATCCTAGTTTCCAAAGGTTGACTAAACCTTTCCTCTGATACCAACTGTAGAGACCCGAAGCCTGACGTACATGGACATTACATTACATTTGCGGAATACTTAGTACATAACAAAAACACACACACAAGGATCGTAATAGTTTAGTGTCTTTGGAAACTCGGAACGTAATCTTCTAATCGTGGTGAAAGATCTTCAACATCTCCTATAAAGATCTTCCTTTTTTTTTACCTAAAAACCATTCTTTATATCCTGGGGAAAATAAAACATAAAAGGGTGAGCTCAAATGCTCAGTAAGGGTAAACAAAATAAATATCAATCACATCATATACATAAGCACATAACTTTTGGAAATCTTAACCTGCCAAAGAGATCATAATTTCATAACATGGGGTAAATCATGGCAGTGAAATGTAATCACAATAATCATAACTTAAAACATGAAACTTTGTGGCATTCACACATAATCATAGATAATCATTTCTTGTTAGTCAAGACTCGTTGCCAAGACTATCTTAGTGGACAAAGTCCCTTTCTGAATCGAGTAACCCTCGTTTCAGTCCTGTTTCACTGAACTGGTATAACCTACCATTCCAGCCCTGTCTATCTCATGAGATATAAAATCTTTACCCAATGCATTGGAGGGAGATATAGGTCCCACCCATCTCATAATGATACCATTCTTATGTGTGCCACAAAATCATACATCATTGCATAACCCATGTAATAAAAATGGGAATCTTAAACATCATGACATCATAAAACATTTCATATAAGATAAAGGAATTCATAAAAATAATTCCATCACAACATGATCAAATCAATGTAATAATAGGGATAAAAACAGAACCCTTTATTATCTTAGATGGAAAATAATTTTGATAAAACACTTGAACTTCATTCTTGAGGAAAATATCCTTTCTACTTCAAAAATACTTTTCCTTTCTTAACATGTCATACAATTTTAAACTAAAAGAAGTTGATTAAAAATAAACTTGAAAACTTGTAAAGGATTCTTCTTGGAAATAATGTTTTAGAAATCCATTCATGCCGTATAAGTTAAAAAAAACATTCTTCTAACTTTTGTCGGAAAAGTCAAAAAGTACCTCGTACGAAAAACGACAAAAGATTCCTTTCATATCTTTTACAAAAAAAACTTACCGAAGGGTAAAAATGGATTTAAACAATTGTAGGTGGATGGAATTAATATTACATATTGATGAAACATGGATGTGGATGATAAAATACACCCCAGTAAATACTTACGAATAAACAATCTCGGATAAAAATGAGATTGTGATATTTCCCTTACCTTATGTCCGACTTATTTTGTAAGTGTCCGAACCTCCTGTATAATGATTTAAATCATGTTATTGACTTCTTCCAGAATCATACTCATTGTTATGATATCATATATGGTTCCTTATGAATTTATATTATCCGTTCTTTTGTAAATTCCATGTTAAAGAAGTGTTTTGGGTAAAATCGTTTTATTTATCGTAGGTGTTTTGACTTGTTGTTCTTGACATTATTATCATGATTTACATACTTCCAGAATATAAAAAATGATTTATATATCATATATATTCAGTATATATATATACATAGATAAATGAAATGAAAAACACCGCTCATGGAGACGGTAGTCCGTACGTACGCATGAGCGCTGTTTTGCTTTCCTTATTGTTTTGAAATGGAAGTAAGTAGATGACATACATATATATATACATAAATCCAGTAGATTTATAATGTCATATATTTCATTATTATTTCTTATATATACTTTATAATCATTCTTAAATTGGTTAACATGGAGAATGAATCTCATCGCGTCGTGGAGATGGTAGTCCGTACGTACGCACGAGCGATGATATCATTTCCATAAATATTGAACTGAATTGGAGTGGATTATACAATATATCAGAATCAATATGATGTTGTGATAACTATGTATAGTTATTCTTTACACCATTATACCCATCCATGTAAGGTGGTGGTGGAAAATAGATTACACCACTGCGTGGAGACGGTATTCCGTACGTACGCACGCGCGGTGATTTCTTTTTCCGTAGGATGGATAGATGGTGAAATAGGGTTGTTTCATACTTATAATAACATATCAGTATATGAGTGATACTGATGTTATTACTTCATAATGAAACAACCTAAGAAGAAGAAGTGGAAGAAGAAATAAAGATGAAAGAATTGGTAACGGTAATTACCTCTTCTTTGAAGCGCCTCTTTGAGACCTCCTCTTAGGGCACTAAAATTGGTCTTTGAGGAAGACCAGAACCTCTAGGATGTTTCAAGGGAAGTGTAGAAGAGATTTGGGCAGGGGTTGGCCGAGCTTGAGTGCTCAAATTGGTGTGAGGAGGAGGGAGAGGAGGTGTCCTTTTATAGGGGAGGAGAGGGGCACCTTAGGAATATCTCAAAATATTATTTTATATTAAAGTCAAAATCGGTTTATAATGGTTCCAAAGGGTCTTATTTCGAAGCTAAAGTGGGGAAGGGTATAAATCCTATCAACCAATAAGATTTAGACAAGTTTAGGGTATTATTTTAACCTTATCAATTCGATTTAACTCTAAGTTAAATAATTTAACTTTTACCGTGTCTTTTTGTTTTCTTTCACTATATGGTTAATACACTTATTATAACATGCCAAAAGAACCCTAAATTGTTTATTATTAATATATATATCCTTATCTAAGTCATTTGGCCGAACCTTAGATTTTTAGGAATAAAATAACAATTAATAATATAATATTTGATTTAAAAACTACTTTGTGTCAATTTTGACACTATTTGATATATGATTTTTGTGAAAGTCATAACAGAATTATATGTTCGAACCAAGTTGATTACATCAACACTAATATATCATAGTAACCTAGAAAATTAGTGGAATTCATAAAAAGGCTTGAATTACATTTATTTTGGTATTTATATTATCAATTATGTCAATATTTCATTAATAAGATAATTACTGCATCATCTTTGTGTCATAAATAAATTAAATTATTTGATTTCTAAAAATTACAAATAAAATACCATCATGTAGGAAATCTTTTTAGATTTCTAATGAATATTTACAATCGAATTTATCTTATGCATAACCCCATATTAAAAATGATTTACTTATTAAACTTTGATTTTAAATATTTTAACCCTTCTTTAAATAAATTAATAATAAATGTCCTAATCTAATCCAAGTGGGCCTAAATGGTCATATTTTATTCCTAAGTTTGTTTTTGGTCGAATTACACTTGTCCAATAGAATTAGGACATGTGTTAGGGTAATATTAATATCATATTTACCCTTAGTTACCCTATTTACTATTAACCGCGGTAAAAAAAGTAAAAAGTTACTATTCACCAAAAAATTATTTTCATCTCATTGAACCACATTTTAGTCCTTGATATTAACCGTGTCTCTCGGATTTTCTAAATTCCATTCACAGAAGTGGTAAAATTAAGTTTTATGCAAAATTCAGTTTTCAACCTACCACTTAGTGGTTTCACTATTCATCAAAAATTGAAAGTTTTCAGAAAAATGCCAAAATTTCATCATAAGCTATATTTCATATTCCGAATTCAAAAATGAAGTCTATTTTACCATATTCATAACATAGATGTTGCATTAATTAATTTTATAATTAAATCCCGCTGTTAAAACAAATAGCGTGTTTTTAAGAAACAATATCTATCAAAAGATTGACACTTGTTTATGTCTGGTTTAAATGTGAAATTACATCCAATGACCAACATTGTATTAAATTGTAAAAATATATTCTAAATATATTTTAAAACCACTCAAATTAATGTTTTATCACTATTAATTATTTCGATTAAAAAAATTGTTTTTAATTATAATTTAGTAATTTTCACTATTCATCAGAATATGAAAGTTATCTGAAAAGTACCAAAATTTCACCTTAGGCTAAATTCGATACTCTGAATCCAAAAATGAAGTTCATTTTGAAAAATAAGATTTACAGAATTTCAAAAAGTGGTTATTACTATTCATAACGACTAATTTTAATAATATTTTAATAGAATATCGTTGTTTAGTGAAACTCAGTATTGCGTACTACACACGCTATCGAGGAAGGTTGTGATTGCGTGTAATGCAAGGCAAGTCAAGGATGCGTGTTGTGCAAGCTCCTTTTGGTGTAGCGTACAACACAAGACATTAGTGAAATAAAAATAATATTTTTCATAAAATCTCGGGCTGTTACATGTTTGGCGGCCTGAAAAAGTCAAGCTCAGTAATTCAGACACCACTCATTCAAAACATTACCAATTGCTCTTAAAGTTTGAGGGTATATGGTCAAATCAATTCCTTACATCTAATAGAAGGTTCCTGAGCATTATTAGACCTTATTTAGTAATGACTAAATCCATCTTCCGGTTAATAGATTCTGGATGATTATTTTTCTCTTCTTTTATTTCATTGATTTGTTCTTCTTAATATTATAATGTATTCTTCCTTTTCCATATTCTAAATTACCCTACCCATGGTGGGGTAAATATTTTTAGTTATTAAGGAAGGTCAAATTTTATCTTTTTCAATTCTTTATTTCTTTAATTTGATTGAATGAAAACTATATATCTTTTGCGGTGTTGGTTTCAAATTCTAATAAATGGTTTTATTATCTTATGTGATTGTGTTTGATTTAATATTATGTTGTAATTATTTCTTTGGTAAATAATCATAATCCCTCTCCAGTATATTATGGTCTATATACTGTGGAATAAATCATGGCTTAGTGTTGAAGTACATGGAGATCGTCAGTACGTTTGGCACAGGTATTGAATATTCTTAATTATTTGGGACAACATGCCCTGGTCGAGAATTACCTTACTCAATTGAGGGTAATAACTGCTTATGTTTCACACATAATAAAGAGAGTAGACAGGACTGAGATATTGGGAGGTTTACTCTAATAATCACCATTTACCAAGGGAGTGATAATAAGCGATCAATAAATATCATTGGAACTGACTCAGTAGAAGAGGATTGAATAAAAATGGATATATGATAACATTGTAGTCGAAAAAACAACCCCAACCTGATCACCCAATTGTTATAACTATTTATAATTGCATTCTTTTTCAATTTATCTTAAATCTTTTAATTTATTCTTTTAATTTATTTAATTTCATTATATTCAAAACCAAAAAATTTCAAAAAAACCTCTACTTGTTTCTCAAATTTGATGTTAAAAAAGTGATTGTTTTGCGCTCATCTATGGAGACAACCTAGGTTAACCACTAACTACATTTTAACTCATAAAATAACTATTTTTTCCCATAAACCACAATAGGCGTGTGTAAAAACATGGCACCGGTTCAGGGGAGGCAGTGCCACAATATAAATAAAAATATTCAACATTAAAAATACAGTTCAAGAAAATATTTTTCTATGATATTTTCAAATGATTATTTCATTAATTCGTGGAATAATTACCCATGAGTGAACATAACAATTAATATATCACCCTTGTCTAATAAGGAGGGTGTTAATATCTCACCCTTGTCCAATTAGGATGGTGTTTCTGTTATTATAAGACGAGTGAGCTTATTTTTGAAATCAAATAACAGGGAGGAGGCATTCAAAGAATTCATAGATTGCCTAAGGGAGGACATGAACCATAATATTTTTGAAGTAATGGCCTGGAAGCTAACCGAGTTCTCCCATTAAATTCCATAATTTTATAATTGGAAAACATCTAAGAAGAATATCACTTAGTCTTCCCTAATATTTCTTAGGAGATATATGAATTGGATGAGCCTAACTACCTGTCTTTATCTAATACTACTCAACTCCAAGTGGTTCATTTCACTAAATACACAATTTAATCTGAACAAACTCAGGTAGATTATATTCCCATGAACTCATTATTATCAAATTTTATTGATAATGAATTGAGTATCACCTCCCATTGATTGAAATTTTTAGATTCGGAAAACTTATGTTGTTACATGGAGGATGAGGAAGAAAAATAGGATTCACATGATAAGGAACATATGGAGCTCCCAAAACATGATAAACAGTTTCTGGAGGAATTTAAAGAGGAAATCCAAGTGAAGTTTCTTGATGAAAATGAGACACATGATTCATAATTTGAAAAGAATGAATTTGATGTCGATTCTTCAAGTATTAATTTTATTCCAATATAATTATAATTTGATTCTCCCATTGACTATTCTTTTAAAGAAACATACCTTGAGAAACCACTGACTAATGATGAATAGGTTGTGAAAGTGGAAATAATGAATGAGCATAACCCATTAATTTTCCAAATTCCACCATTCAAGATGCATCTCTTTTAAATTTTGGTGGATTTGGAATATTATATAAATGAATTCCTCAAAAAAAAAGATAGTCATGATGGAAGGAAGAAGTTCAGTTGGTTCTTATGAAAGAGACATCACCCACCATATGATTGGGGATAACCAACTAAAACTGCCATCTAGAGGTAGTAAAAATCCAGGACCCACGTGGGTGATGAAACCAATATTTATCTTTATTTTATTTCACTCAATTTATATTTTAATTTTCTTTGAATAAATTTATAAGTTTATTTTATCTACTTTTGGTTGTAGGTTTTCATGTGTTCACCAATTCGAAGCATAACTCAATGATGCAATGATAAGAATTCTGCTTTTACCTATCTTTGTATCTTTATTGATTATAGTGACTCAATATAAAATATAATTACCTATTAAATCCACTTGAAAGTCATTGTGGACACTGCATCATTTATGTGTGGGGGATAAAACCATTGTAGTTTAGTAATTTCTATTGTTTTTATATTTTTCAAAAAAAATGTAAATTTTCATTTTTTTGGGGTTTTCTAAAACATATGATATGAAATGATTATCATTATATATTTTTAAACCCATGTCAGTGTGTGAAATAATTTATCCCATGAAATAGATCTAAAATGATTACTGAAATGACTTTTTTTCTAGTTCAAATCATGTGGAACTTCAATAAAAGTACTTTGATTTTAGAATATAATTCCACATCTCTCTGTCTCTATATTTGAAATCACTTTCATGTGAGGATGGTAAAATTTTTTTTTCATATTATTTGTATTCCCCTCACTTCTTGAGAGATCCAAATAATTATTTATTTAACCAGAATATTATTTATTTGTGTCAAAACATGAGGTTTTAAGATACATGTGTTTTAAATGATTGAGGACTTTCTACAGTATTAAAGCCCATATTTCATATGAATATTTTTTATAATGGACTAACCAAAACATATAATACTTATATCCTTCATAAATCATGAAAATATTGTCATTTTAGCCACATTACATGCCAATTTTCCCTATCCAAGCTACTCAAGAATTGAAATTCAATAATCTAGTTGAACTTAAGTGTGGGGGAAGTTGTCTTGTATTATGCTTCCTCATTTGGTGATAATTTCAGAGGAAAATAAAATGATTAAGAGTTTTCTTTGATGATTAAATAAAAAAAGAAATCATTATGTTGATTTTTTTTCTTTTTTGGAGCTTTTATGATAAGAGATGTTGTTGCTTTCTAGTTCTTCTAATGAAAAATAAAGCTTATCATATCCAAATCTTTCAAGAAAAATTATTTTTTTAAGATTTAAAATTTTCAAATAAAATTATGAATGTTGATAATTTTCCTTGATTTTCTAGGTCGATGGAGATAATTTTATACTAAGGGGAGTGAGGAGTAGTCCATACTTTAGTGGAAATTAGAATATTGCAATCTTTCTTCAAAAAGAGTCAATATCTCCTTACTTTGACTTAGATTTTTTCACATCTAAATCCTACCAACTAAAGGCCATAGAACAACCCAAAAAAGTCCTCATGATAATTAATTTTCCATGACTCATATCTGGTGGATATTTGTTAATTTATCAAGACTATAATGACCTTTGTAAGAGTCTTGATGATAAATACATTACTGAAAATCTGAAATTTGTGCAATAAGATAAAATTAAAGTGTGTTAAGTATTTTGTATGCATCATAGGATAAATTAAGTGGATATATATTTAATTATATTAATAGAGAACATCAAATAATGTTTTTTAATGAGGTGTGATATCTTTTGTTTCTTCTTATTAAATTGGTGTATCCCATGGATATGTGTTTCAAATTTTCATGGATTTGATTTAGTTGTTTACTTGTCTAGGAGTCTAAGTGCTAAGTGTGGGGGAATTGACAGCATTTATATTTTCATAATTATTCCTATGTTTATAAATGATTTAATCCCTACACATTAACCAATTTGAGTTTATTTTCATTATTTTTGATGTTTGGTGATTTTTATGCATATGTGTGAAAATTGGTTAGATATGGACATTTAGACGTTCCCTGTTTCCTCTATATTTCAAGAATAACACCAAAAACTGTGATCCAATTTATGTGATTCCTTTTTTTCTGATTTCTATTTTCATGTTCTATAAATTATTTTTCTGGAATGAGATCCAATTCAAATTCCCACATTCCCAAATACATCAACTAAGTTGAATACTTATTATGGTCTACAGAATATACTATACCTCAATTAAAGATGCAGATCTCGGGCTACAAACCATAAAATGGGATTATTCTTGCTATTTTCGACAGCTGAATCAAAAGGGAAGGGACACATTAAATTTTGTGAATAAATTTTATCATTAAGGAAACCCTTTAACTAGTCAAAGTAGGGTTTGTAGAACAGTTTTTGGGGGCCATAAAAAGGAAGGTCTGGTAATTCATCTGTAACTCATTCATCACAAGGAAAATTGATCTTAAATTTAGAGGCTAGATAGAAAAATATATTCCTCACAGCTTATAATATTGGACCTTAGCATGATTCTAACATATGTGGGAAGAACCGAATCCAACTTCTGGAAGGAAAATTTTGGAAGATTATTTTTATGTTCATTCTTTTCTTTCTTTTGTTCTTCTTAATATTATAATGTATTCTTATTTCCCGTTATTCTCAGTTACCCATACCATGGTGGGGTAAATATTCTTATTGATTGGGAAAGGTAATTTTATATCTTTTTTAGTGCTTCTATTCTTGAATTTGATTGAATAAAAATACTCTATCTTCTGCGGTGTTGGTTTCAAATTATAATAAATAGTTTTGTAATCTTATGCGATCGTATTTGATTTAATATTATATGATTATTATTTCTTTGGGAAATATTCATAATCTCCCTCCACTTGGTTTTAGTGAATATATTATGGAATAGATTTGGGCTTGGAGTTGAAGTACTAAGTGATCATCAGTATCTGTGGTAGGGGTATTGAATATTCTTAATTATTTTGGCTAAGCAAAACCCAATCACGAAATTTCCTAATTCAGTTGTGGGTATTCACTATATATTTTTCTCACATATAAATGAGAGTAGAAAAATCTAATATAGAGGAAAGGATTACATTCACCACTACCATTTACCAAGGGAGTGATAAGATGCGATCATGTAATATCACAAAAACCAACTTAGCATAAGATGATGGAATAAAATTGGACACTACTAGAAACATTTCCTTTACCAACAGTTACAACCCATTGGTAAAGGAATGAAAATCATTGGTATAAACTATACCAATGGTTGTCTAAACCGTTGGCTGTGGAACCATGGGGATAGACATATCCCAACAGTTCTATGTGAAAGGTTGGTATATGGAGGAAAAATGGATTATATACCAATGGTTTCCTGTAACTGTTGGTATAAATGTTCACCAACAGTTTGAAACCATTGGAAATATAAAAAATAAGGTCTATACCATTTGTTTCCAAAGTGTTGGTATAGACTTTTACAACCGGTTCCTCACAAACTGTTGGGAAAAGTTAAGTAAAAGGATCTATACCAATGGTTTTTAAACCGTTAGTATATACTTTTTCCAACGGTTTCATATAAACTATTGGTATATGTTCTATTTTCACACATATGTCTATGGTTTACAACCATTGGCGTAAGCTTTATGCTGTAGTAGAAACTCTGACTCCCCCCTGTGCACCGACAACTCTTCCACTAGCAGGCCTGCCTCCCCCTTGTGATGAATTCATACAAAATTCTGAAAAACATAAGAATACATCATAAAATTATGAATGAATTCATACAAAATTAATAAAAAACACAATTCCTACAGAATCTTGAATCCATCCAATTATTTATTTTATTACCTGGTACAAACATACATAGTTAATACATAATTTATAAGGTAATTACAACAATTATACACATATAAAAATTATACCAATACATCATTAAAACATTATTCATAGGTTAATTAAATACAAAAATAATTTAATTCAAAATTCAGAAAGAAATTAACTTATGAAATATAGAATTCCAAATTGGATACATAAAATATTGAATACTATATAACACATAAGGAATTGAATTCATAATTTACAATGTAATAACCCCTATATAAGAAAATCATGTTTCTAGTTTTGAATATGGAATTTTTGTTCATAGGAATTGGTCAATTTAGTTGAGATTAGAATTTTTGGAAAATGTGGCATGCCTTGCTGTAGTAAGGGGTAATGTGACATGTGGGGTGGGGGTGCTGTCCAAGGGGTTGGGGGTTATCCAAGGTGGTACGAGGTGTCTGGGGGGGTGCTCTAGGGGATGGGGTGGGGCAGATATGATTGGGGGTGGGGGAGAGGTTGTCTAAAGGTTTTGGGGGAAATTCAAGGGGTAGGGGGTGTCCAAGGGAGGGGGTGTCCAGGTTTTTGGTGGTGTGTTCGGGGTGGGGTGGGGTGGGAAAGGGGGAGGGGGGTTGTCTAGGGGGTGGGGTGTCCAGTATGTGGGGGGGCTTTCCATGGGGTGGGTGGTGTCAGGGGGGGTGTCTGTGGGGGTGGGGGTGCCTAGGGGGTGGGGGTGTCCTAGGGGTGGGGGCTATCCAGGGGTTGGGGCTACTTTCCTAGGGGGTATGGTGTGTCCATGAGGTGGGGGGGGGGGGTATCCAGGTGGTGGGGTGGTGTCCAGGGGGTGGGGGAGGTGGAGATGGGATACCTATGGTGTTGGGGGGTTTTGCAAGGGGGTGGGATGGTGTCTAGGGGGGTGGAGGATGTCTTAGGGGTTGGGGGATGTCTAAGGGGATAAGGGGTGTTAGGGGGGGTGGGGGTGTCCAAGGGGTGGGGTTGTCCAAGGTGTGTTGGGGGGGGGGGTTCCAAGTGGGTGGGTGGGGGGTTCAAGAGGTGGGGTGGTGTCCAAGGAAGGTTGGGGGTTGTCAAGATAGTTGGGGTGTCTAAGGGGGTTGGGGGTGGGTGGTGTCCAGAGGGGTGTCTAGGGGTGGGGGTGTCCGTGGGGTTGGGGGTGCCTAGGGGGTGTCCTGGGGGTGGGGGTAGTCCATGGGGGTGGGGGTGTCCTGGGGCGTGGTTATGTCCAAGGGGTGGGGTGGTGTACAGGGGGGTGGAGGGCTGTCCAAGGTGGTTGGGGGGGATTTCTAGGGGTGGGGAAAGGGGATGTCCAAGGGGGTAGGGGATGCCAGGGGGTGGGGGTTTTTCATAAAGGGCGGGGGATGTCCAGGGGGTGGGGGATATCCAAGGGTGTAGGTGTGTCTAGGGTTTGGGGGGCAGTCCAAGGAGGTTGGGGGTGCCCAGGGGGTGGGGGGGGGGCTTTCCAGTGTGGGGGTGTGTTCAGGTGTGGGGGATATCTAGGGGTTTGGGGGATGTCTAGGTGGGGTGGGGTGTCCACAGGTGGTGTGTCTAGGGGGTGGTGGTTGTCCATGGGGGTGGTGGTGTCCAGGGGTGGGGGTGCCCAGGGGGTGGGATGGTGTCCTGGGGGGTGGGGTGTCTAGGGGTGGGGTCTATTCAAGGGGGTTAGGGGCTGTCTATGGGTTGGGGGATGTCTACAGGGGTAGGGGTTATCCAGGGGGTTGGGGGCTATTCAGGGGGTTGGGGTTGGCAAAGGGGGTAGGGGGTGTCCTCGGGGAGGGGGTGTCCTCGGGGAGGGGGTGTCTAGGGGGTTGGTGGCTATCTAGGGTGGGGTAGAGGGTTTTCCAGGTGGTTGGGGTGCTATATAGGGGGTGTGGGGCCAGTCTAAGGGGGTGGGGGTGTCTAGAGGAGGGGTGAATCAGTCAAAAAAAATTCATCAATTCATGTTTTTCTATTTATTTATTAAGAAATATAGATAAAATGGCCTAAATAATAACACATATATTCAAGAACAACAAATCATCATACATAAAATGTCATTAATACCAGTAAAAAATGTAACAGATCAATCTGTCCCTCGTCAGCATCACTATCATCATCATCAACATCAACCTCACCCCCATACTCATCGTCATCCCCATCATCATACTCGCCCTCCTCAACAGCCTCATTCTTTCCCTCGTACTCTGCCTCGGCCTCTTTCTCTCCCTCCTCCTCCTCTGCCTCAGCCTCGTCCTCTCCATCATCTCTACCACCAGAAGAAATTCCACCTACTATACCATATACAAAACACATTGATGATATATATTTATCACAAGATCTTCTTGCCTCTGGTGGATTTGTTGGATGTAAAACTTCGATTAGTTTCATAAATGAAGTGTCAGCCTTTTCAGACTATTCTTCCATCTCTATGGCCCATTTTTAATCATTTTCTACCTATGCCTTAACCTAATGGAACTTGGTGGCACTAAAAATCACACCTATGGTTGGAAAATACCTTATTAGGACTATAATCTTCCCAAGTCAGCATCCTACTCTACCATGGTGCTCATATCGCAACACCAGATGTAAGTGAACTTTTGGACAAAAATTGTCAGGTTCCTGGGCATCAAGGGCCACTATAGTATCATGTTACAAATATTAAAAGACTATTAAGTTAGAAAATAGATACTAAAATTTGGAAACAAAAAGTTAAAACATACATTCTTCTACTGAGTCGGTTCATTAACCACACTTCCATATTTCTTCCTTTGACTCGAGCAAAAAAGTTTTCATCGAGGAACTCGTCCTTCAATAATAAATTTTTCCCTCTACAATGGCATTGAGTTTAGGAAACCATAATTAAAAATAGGTTACCAATAATTAATTTCATTACAAAAATTATATAATAACTTTACCAATCAATTAAATTATGGAGTAAACAATAGAAAGTGAAAGTCGTAAAGAAAAATTATAAACAATGGCCATGCCTTCTTCCTCTCATGATCTAGCATCGTAGTACATCACATTGTGTGGTGGTATTTTTTAGCATCATTGTTTTTTTATTTCTTATGGATGTTTCCTAAATAAAATTCAATAATAAAAAAGATTATATTAACACAACACATGAAAATTTTATTTTAAATATCTCAAATGTTATTAATACCTTAAACTGGGTAGTCATCCTATGAGTAATCATTTGATCATACTGTTCTATCAGACAGTCATCAACAATTGGGACTACCTCTAACTCTGAGCCTATTCTAGCACGTCATAAAATATACAACTCGTGATTATAGGCTCTCCAAAGTTGAATTAAATCCTTTAGACATGCTTGGCATGTGCCCTCACCATCGGGGAAATTAAAAATAAGCTATCAATGAAATATTAATTCATATAAGTACAAAAATATTATATAGCATTAAATATAACAGATTTTTACCCATATCTTTGCCTAAGAATCATCCTTGACTTCATTTGGAAACTGTCTCCCTGAGGGAGGGCTAACAAGAATGATGTTAGAGTATTTGGCAAGCGTCTCCAAAAAACTATGACATTGCTTCCATGTTTTTTCAATCATTTGATTTCCTTCCTTTTAGTCCAACATCTACTGTGTGTGGCGGTTCCACAAGACATCCATGCATGTATGCACCCCTCCTCGCCTCCTATTAGTATATGTATCTATTATGAATGAAAAACTGATATTTTATCTAAACATGTTATAATGAAAATAAATAATGGTATAAATTCTTTTTGGGTTCTATAAAATATACCTGCAGTAGTCTGATCAATGGGTGTAGCTGGATCCACGGAAATTGAAGGAACACCCTGTACAAGTGTAGTGGGTCCCAATGTATGCTATATAGGGATACAATTTGTTGGAGCAGGAGTCAAATAAGATGGAATATAGAAGCTCGGAGAGATGAAAGTATAAGTAAAAGAAGACGACATAGATGACTGGCCAAATGATGGATGGTGAGTGGGAATCATCATTTTATATGGTTAAGATGGGTGAGGAGACTTATATATAAAGGGTGGTGAAACCATGGGAGGCTTAAATATCATGTGTGTCCCTAACAACACATTGATATCAAAATGTGTGATAGATGGAATGTCAGTGGGAGGGGTATGGTCTAATCACGTACATCGACCAGATCAACTAGCTCTCGTACCACCCCCATTTACGAACACCCTGAGTACTAGGACGACTACTAGATTTCTCACCAAATAATTTTTACCTAAGAGGTTGATCATATAATTTTTGTTAAAAAAACTTAGTCACATGACATTATATATTATTTAAATATATATATTTGAAATAAAATACTCACTACAGGAACTAGTGGTGGAAATCTCATCTCAACCAAGCGACAATTGTTGTCCATCACCATTTTCTGTTGCCTCTCTTAAATTTTTTCATTTTATGCTTTTAAAAACGAGTATGGAAGTTGTTACAAAAGGATAACTAATGCATAACCCACGAAACAAAAATAAATGATAGGGAATTGGGGGATTCATGGATAATTTAACTATCCATTATTTTAGGTGACCATGAATAGATATATAATGAATTCAATAAATCATACAATATATAATAAAGAAATTTAATTTTTATTTGGATAGTTATTTACTAAGAAGAAAAACCATAAATGTTCATAAGGGGTTAAACACTTGTCAAAATTAAGGAAAAATTTAATTTCATTAGCCCAGGTAGATGATACAGGTTTCTATACGTGCTTTGTTGAAGAAGGCAGTCCATCATATTCCTTATCTGGGGAAATGTTAAGGGAGTTCTTAGAGTTATACTAATTTTATACATGTTCAATAAAGCATTAAAATTTTCACCATGTTAGAAATGTTGGTTTCATAGGTTTGAATACAGTTAAATTCCAAATTCGAAAATGAAATTAATATAAAATTGCAACCAATAAACATTGAAAATTCAAATAATGGTCAAGTCAGATACAACATATTTGTAATCAATATTAAATATATAATAATAGTACAAACCTTAACAACCCATGTTGAGAACATGGATGAATGATGCTATATATTTCCCACAATAACTTTAGGTTCGTAGTTAACTCTAAAAATTTAGATATTGGATTCATCAAAAGTAATAATTGATAAATTCCAATGGTAGTCGGGATGGTGTCAATTTCATCATCACCATCAGAAATTTTTTTGTTGAATTACTTTAATAATGACACAAAATTCAGGTTGATGATGGTCTTTGACATTAAAAAAATGTTTCACCATTGATTTCAATACATATGGTTCATCAGTAGAAATACTGTGTGTCATATAAATTACTAGAAATTCACAATCATTAATAAATGTGCCCTGCCTTATCATCCAATCAAACCACTGGCATCCCATCATTGCGACTCTTCCATGACAATAATAATCCAATATTATTAATTTTTTCAACGACTCCATAAAAACCTACTTTTTCAAATCATAATCTTCTATCTGATTCATTTGAATAACAATATATTTTGGAATAAACCATAACACCATAATGTTGTGTACTCATGTTCTTTCCTTGTTCAGTGGTAATAAATCTATAGCCATTGATAACGATTGATTTATAGTCATGAACCATGATATTACGACTAAAAGCCTAAGCTTTTACTTCCTTAGAGGCAGAGTCAGTCGGAAAACTCAATACATAAAATTTAAATGGATATTAAATTTAATCAAATATTGATTTAATTATTTTAAACATTTATTTTCATACATTCAATTTTAACCAAGAAGAAAAATATTTTCTAGGCAATGTCACACTCATTCTCAAAGATAAAGAACAATTATTTCTATTTATCATTGATTTGTTTTATTTATAGATAAAAATTATAATAATTTGTCTAGATATATATATGTAAGATATACATATATTCAATTTACTTACATGATGTAGTCATTAAACAAATCATAGTTGAACAAAAATCTGTGATGTGCCATCTCGCCCCTTCTAGGATTTATGTTGTCAATGTATATAATCCTAGAATTTTTCTTACTTGAGAAAGTGATGGAAAAATGGGTTCTATTTTCTCATACTATTCTTCATCATTTTTCATTGGTTTTTTAATTATTTTAATAAGATCAGAAAAATACACATAGAAAAAATCAATACATTCTTGAGCCAAGTAACC
This sequence comes from Viscum album, assembly GCA_963277665.1. NCBI lineage: Eukaryota > Viridiplantae > Streptophyta > Magnoliopsida > Santalales > Viscaceae > Viscum > Viscum album. The sequence continues at coordinate 1,222,492,053 of OY728156.1, read as the reverse complement.
ATTCATGATAGAACCTTCCATATGATTCCTATTTCAGATATAAGACTTTAATGTGTACATATTTCATTCAGATGGATATATCCAATGAAAATAAATAGGTCCTATTTTAAGTATTTCATTTGGAATATAGACTCTTAGATGCAGCATGCATCTAAAAAATGATGGAAGAAATATTTTCTCTAAAAAACACAAAATTAATGGGTCATATGCCAACATTTTTTACAAAAAAATACATTGAAAACATCCTAGAAAAAATATCCAAAAACAACTGGCACAACTGAATGATATCCACTATTACATTATTGGAAAAAAGATGACAAATTTCAATTGGAATAAACTAATGTATAATGATGTGATAATCACAATTCTTCAAAGATTTTAGTTTAAACTCTCTTCTATTGGACCATCTAAATATGTTTTATGAATCTCCATAGGGAACTTTAATAGTCTCTAGTACATAAAGAATTTTTTTCTGTAGGTGTCATCACATAAGAATCACATGGAACGTTCCGTTTATTTTTATTAATATGCATAGCATGCAATTCGGGCCTGATGCCCCAATTAACCAAGTCACTCCATGACCCTAAATCATCTTTGGTCTTTCCCTTAAAATTTAAAAGAATCGAATTCAACATTTCACATATTTTTTTTCAATGTGTATTATATCTATGAAATGACGTAACAAATTTGTTGACCAATAAGGAAAATAAAAGAAGATTCTTCTCTTATTCCAATTGTAATAGGTTTTAGTGGAACCATTCTTTCTATTTCCAAATTTCATTTGACCCTTTCAAGATGAAAAACTAAAATCTTTCTTTTTCTTAAGCACATCAGTACCAGCCATACACTGAGGTGGGTCATAGGTCTCCAAAGTATTGTCAAATCTTCAATGATTATTTCTATATGGATTCCAGAGACCCGAAGCTTTACGTACATTGACATTACATTACATTTTCGGAACACTTAGTATATAACAAAAACACACACACAAGGACCATAATAGTTTAGTGTCTTTGGAAACTCGGAATATAATCTTCTAATCGTGGAGAAAGATCTTCAACATCACCCATACAGATCTTCCTTTTTTTTATACTTAAAACTTTTATTTATTTCCTGGGGAAAATAAAACATAAAAAGGGTGAGCTAAAATGCTCAGTAAGGGTAAACAAAAGAAATATCAATCACATCATATTCATAATAACATATCTTTTGGAATTCTAAACCTGCAAAAGAGATCATAATTTCATAACACGGGATAAATCATAGCAGTGAAATGTAATCCCAATAATCATAACTTAAAACATGAAACATTGTGTCATACACACATAATCATAGAGAATCATATCTTATTAGTCAAGACTCATTTCCAAGACTATCTTAGTTGACAATGTCTTTTTCTGAACCGAGTCACCCTCGTTTCAGTCCTGTTTCACTAAACCGGTATAACCTACCATTCCAGCCAGGTATATCTCATGAGATATAAAATCTTTACCCAATGCATTGGAGGGAGATATAGGTCCCACCCATCTCATAATGATACCATTCTTATGTATGCCACAAAATCATAAACCATACATCATAGCATAAACCATGTAATAAAAATGGGATTCTTAAACATCATGCCATCATAATCCATAAACAATTGATATCATTTTATCATAAGAAAATTGAAACCATTTAAATCATAGAAACATTTTACTTGAAACATACATATCAAATAACTTCATCTTAGATGGAATATAGTTTTGAAAAAAAACACTTGAAATGAATTCTTGAGGAAAATATCCTTTCTTCTTTAAAAACATTTTTCATTTCTTAACATGTCATAAAGCTTTAAACTAAAAGAAGTTGATTAAAAATAAACTTGAAAACTTGAAAGTAAGCTTCTTGGAAATAATGTTTTAAAAATCCATTCATGCCGTATAAGTTAAAAAAATCATTCTTCGTACTTTTTTCGGAAATGTCAAAAAGTACCTCGTACTAAAAATGACAAAAGATTCCTTTCATATCTTTTACTAAAAACTCACCAAAGGGTAAAATTGGATTTAAAAAATTTTAGGTGGATGGAAATCACATTACATATTGAGGAAACATGGATGTGGATGATAAAATACACCCCAGTAAATACCAAAGTATAAGCAATCTCGGAATAAAATGAGATTGTGATATTTCCCTTACCTTAGGTCCGATTTGCTTTGTAAGTGTCCGAACCTCCTGTATAATGATTTAAATAAAGTCATTGACTTATAACAGAATAATATTCATTGTTATGATATCATATATGGTTCACTTATGACTTTATATTACCCGTTCTTTTGTAAATTCCATGTTAAAGAGCGTTTTGGGTAAAATTGTTTCATCTGTCGTCCGTGTTTTGACTTGTAATTATTCATATGATTACTTAGATCATGATTACTTAATTCCATAATATAAAACATTATTTATATATTTATATTCAGAATATACATATATATAATAAATCAGTAAATGGAAAGAAATACACCGTTAATGGAGACGGTAGGCCGTACGTACGCATGAACGCTGTTTTCGTTTCCTTATTGAGTTGAACGGAATTAAGTAGATGACATACATATATATACACATAAATACAGTATCATTATTATGTCATATATTTCATTATTACTTATTATATATACCTTACAATCATTCATTAATGGTTAAAGTGGAGAATGAATCTCATCGCGTCGTGGAGACGGTAGTCCGTACGTACGCACGAGCGATGATATCGTTCTCATGATCGTGAAATTGTGTTGAAGTGTATGTATACTATTTCAGTATCAATATCACTTTATAATAATCATATATAGTTACTCATTACACCATTATACCCATCCAATTAAGGTGGTGGCGGAAAATAGATTACACCACAGCGTGGAGACGGTATTCCGTACGTACGCACGCGCAGTGATTTCATTTTCCGTAGGATGGATAGATGGTGAAATAGGGTTGTTTCATACTTATAATAACATATAATTATATTAGTGATACTGATGTTATTACTTCGTAATGAAACAACTAAAGGAGAAGAAGTGGAAGAAGAAATAAAGATGAAAGAATCGGTAACAGACATTACCTCTTCTTTGAAGTGCTTCTTTGAGACCTTCTTTTAGGGCACTAAAATTGGTCTTTGAGGAAGAACAGAACCTATAGGATGTTTCTAGGTAATTGGAGAGGATAATTTTGCAGGGTTTGGCCGATCATGAAGGCTCAACGTTGTGTGAGGAAGAGAGGGAGGAGGTTCCCTTTTATAAGGGAGGAGAGGGGCACCTTTGGAATAACTAAAAATATTATTTTATTATAAAGTCAAGTTCGGTTTTAAATAGCTACAAATTGATTTATTTCGTGGATAAGGTGGGGATGGGTATAAACCCTCTCATACAATAGAATTTAGACAAGTTTAGGTTCCTATTTTAACGTTATCATTTAGATTTAACATTAAGTTAAATAATTTTACTTTTACCGTGTCTTCTTGTGTTCTTACACTATAAGGTTAATAAACTTACTATAAGAAGCCAAAAGAACCCCAAGTTGTTTATTATTAATATATATAACCTTATCTAAGTCATTTGGCCTAACCTTATATTTTTAGAAATAAATAACAATTAATAATATAATATTTTTTTAAAAACTATTTTATGTCAATTTTGACACTATTTAGTAATTCATTTTTGTGAAACTCATAACAGAATGATAAGTTCTAAAAAGGTTAATTAAATCAATAATAACATGTCATATTAACCTATAAAATCAGTGGAATTCATAAAAAGTCTCAAATTACATTTATTTGGGCATTTATAACATCAATTATTTCAATATTTCATTAATAAGACAATTACTGCATCATTTTTGTGTCATAATAAATGATAATTATTTAACCCCTAAAAATTATAAATAAATTCCTATGATGTATAAAATTGTATTATATTTCTGGATATTATTCATGTTCTAGGTTTCATGAAGTTTATAACTAGATTAAAATTATTATACTTATATAATTTCAGAAAGTGACATGTTGTCACATTCTTTGGTTTTAATAATAATTAAATTATTTTCATTGAAAAAATTTAATTAAATGAATCTAATCCGACCCTTAGGTGATATGGGTCGAATTTCAGTCATAAAATAGGATTTTGACATTTGTTAGGTTAATTTTAAAATATTATATTTACCCTTAATTACCCGATTTACCTTTAATTATGGTAAATAAAATTTACTGTAGTTACTATTCATAATTCCCCCAAAAAAAGTAGCTTATTAAAATAATTTGGACCCACTAATTCCAAATATGGAATCCATTTTTCCAAATTCAATACACACAATATGCATAAATTAAATTAAAATTAATCTCGTTGTCGAAAGAAAACTGGTTTTTCCTTAAAACATTGCAAAAGATTGAATTGATTTAACCTACAAATTCAAGGTAAAATCAATGCTAATGACATACATTATATTAAATGGTAAAAATATATTCTATTTATACTTTAAAACCATTAAATATTATAATTTAACCACATAAGATATTATGATGAGAAAAGTTGTTTTTAATTAAAATATAGCGTGTTTTTACTATTCATTAAAATATGAAAGTTATCGGAAAAATATCAAAACCTTATCTAAGGTAAATTTTTATATCCTGATTCAAAATAAGAATTTTATTTTGTCAAATTGAACATATAAACATGTCAAAAACTATATTTAAAGTGGGCACGCCATCAAAAGGCGGCAAAACTGCATTTTTTGAAAAATACTTATTTTACCCGAAAAATTTATTTTGTTCTTATACCATGTTCTAGAAAATGTGTAAGATGAATAATAATGTTATTAAATTCAAAATTCAGTTAATACTATTCATAATGGCTAGTTCATGACAATATTATAATAATATATCGTTGTTTATTAAAACCCGGTATTGCGTACAACACACGCTATCGAGGAAGGTTGTGATTGCGTATAATGCAAGCCAAGTCAGGGTTGCGTGTTGTGAAAGAATCCTTCGTTGTTTCGTAAAACAGAATCCAACAATATTTCATTTATACATTGAATATATATATATATAATCAATGTTGCGTAGAATAACTATTATCAAAATTGTGTGTAACACGATCCAAGAATAGTGTTGCGTATACTACAAGCTAATACGGTGTTGCGTATAGAGCAAGGTAATCTTGATGTAGAATAAAACACAAGACATTAATGAAATTAAAAGAATATTTTTCATAAAATCTCGGGGTGTTACATGGATGGTCCCTTGGCAAGAATCGTCAACAACCCATAAAACTAAAACTACTTTTATGTGTCAGTTTTCTAGATCATGTATTATTCATACAAATATGACTTGATAGTTTTCCCTTTGTGATCCATCAAGAAAAAATTACATAAGTAGGAAAGTCATTGATCATCCACATAACCTTATCACACATCTAAAATATATATTTCAAACATGCATCATATGTGAACACACCCACATCCCAGAGAAGTATCAACTCTTTTATTAAAGGAAGAATGTGAACAACTATATAATTTTAATGATCAAAAGGGCCAGATATTAGTATACTCCTGAAATTGAAAGGTTTTTTCATACACAACTATGGGAGAAGGTTATAAATGTGTATAAAAACTGGACATGTGCTGTGCGAAGTAAGAATCCACCCAAAAATATTAAAACCATCACATGAAAGACCCATCCTCACATTTTGCATGTTTGCTGAAAAATCAGCATATCGAGCATCAAATATCTATCATGAAAATCCGTCTTTAGGGTAAACCAACTCATAAGTAGTCTTCTTTCTATTGGTATCAGACCATCATATTTTTATTGATATTTCATTATACATAAAAAGATTCTAGAGTATAGGGATCAATGTAAAGTGACACAATCCTTTATGTGTCAGAAGGATTGGTGGTACATCATATTTTGGATTCCAGCAGGATGTGCCACATTTTATACGATCATTTCATTCAGTAGCTTCCTCCCAGAATAATCTGCAATATTTGAGGAATGCATGAATTTTTTTCTTGAAAATCCAATTTTCTCAACTAACTTCCTGGCCATATAGTGGATTGATAGAATATCAGTATCATATGGAACTGTGTCCTTTAAGAAGGTAATAATGTAACCAATGGAAGTATTAGAAATCTCATACATAGTTTTCCCATGAAACAATCAGATTAAAAACTCTAGCTTTTTCATTTTACTAGATTGTTGATATACTGGAGCCGTGGTAGAAAAATTCAAAATTTTCACCCTGAAAAGATCATCATTTTCATTAGACATATCATGTGTGCTCATATAAATGTCTTCTTGGGTTTGAATCCTTATTTTACATGATGATGAATATATGGAAACTCGTTATATAAAAAATTCTTTAATCCAGTCATGTCATTGGAATCATCAGAAATTTTAGATTTCATTTTTTCTCCATTCTGATAGCAGATATAGTAGTTTACATGAAAACCATATTTGGTTACATGGTACCCGACTTCTTCATGACTCAACCAAGGTATTTCAACATAATTATAACAAGGGCGGGGCATGTGACCACTATGAGAAGCATTGTGAGAAAAATATAAAAATCTCTCCTAATTGATTTGGAAAATTTCTAGGGATCTGATTGGTTTCATACATTCAACTTCAATCCATTATATTAAAATATTTTTATAAGTCATTTCATCAAAAGAAATTCAATAAGATTGAAGTTTCATTAAAAATATATTTAAGTAAGTGACAATTGTTCACTTTATATGAAACAATAACTGACAAACTAGTCTATATGAGAATCAAAATAAAAAAGATAACCAAATGATATATTTATAACAAAATATCATTGAAGAAATATAAATTATTGTATAAGATTATGTACAGTTGTGGAGGAGAATTATTCAGGAGTTGAGTAAAATTTAGATCGAAGAAATTTTATATTTTAGTCGATTATTTGAGTGATCACATACACTTCCCAAGGGGGTGGGGGTTTCTCGGGGTGGTGGGTCCATGGGTTGGGGGGCTTTCCCGTGGGGTGTGGGGATGTCCAGGGGTGGGGGCCTATACAGGGTGGGTAGTGGGATGTCCAAGTGGATGGGGTTATCCAGGGGGTGGGGGTGTCCCGGGGTGGGGTGGTTTCTAGGGGGTTTTTTGGGGGGTGGCTGCCTAGTGGGGGTGGGGGTGTCCAGGGGGTGGGCGGTGTCCAGGGGGTGGGGTGGTGTCCAGGGGGGTTTTCCAAGGGGGTGGGGGTGTCTAGGGGGTGGGAGTTGTCCAAGGGGTGGGGGCAGTCCATGGGGGTGGGGATGGGGGTGTCGAAAGGGGTGGGGGTGTCCAACCCCAAACAAGGGTCATATAATCAAATCTTTATCCAATTGTAGCATGAATTCAATCCTATAATAGATGACCTGGAAAACTATTGGAGAAAACCATGAATATCATGCCTATAAATCCCAACACACATAATTGCAGGGGAAACTCCTAATATCATACGTGGATAATATTTTATCATTCACTGTAAATATCATACATGAATTCTAAAAAAACACACCAAACTGTCAACACTCCTCCAAATTTTGAGCTAGGTATGTGGATTATTGATTCCTTATGAGGCTAGTAAAGAGATAATTCCAATTTGTGATGCAAGGTGTAAATATAGTTTCTTTATTTGTTTAAAAAAATTTGTGTGTGGGTAAAATATGATCCTATGTAGGTTTTTAGGCATATAAGCCTTGTTTTGAAGGGAAACTACTAATTGGAGTGTGAGCCTTGTTATATCATTAGTTGATATGGAGCTTTACGAATGTTAAATTTGTATGAGATCAATGTTGATAGTGGATATGAAACTGAGTAAGATTTCATGGTAGATATCACTTATTCTTTGAAGGATAAGAGTGAGTGTTGGTATGGAACTTCAAGAATATTATTTACACGTGAAATGAACTATACATCGGTTATATGTGATTTCAATTTTTATTGTAGAGTATTAGAGTGGATAGCCAACCCCCCTCCTGGGAAACCCACACCCCTGCAGCCCCTACCCACCCTACAGCCCCCTAGACATCCACCCTACCATCTGGATAGCCCCCACCCCACATGGAAAACCCACCCTGCCCCCACCTCGATAGCCCCCACCTCACTAAAAAATCCAAACCCCTCCCCCACTTGTGCATCTCATCCCCAACCCCCTTAGGAAACACACCCCTAGATATTCCACACCCTCTCCCCCACCTGCAAAACCCACACCACCCCCTTAATAGCCCACCCTCCCTAGACATTTCACACCTCCTCCCCCATACTCCTGCTGATACTACCCCCTGCAGCCCCCCCTTGGACATGCCCCCACCTAGACAGCCCCCAACCACACCTAGACAGCCCCCTCCCCAACCTGGACACCCCCACTGCCACTTGGACAACCCACCCCCACCCCTCCTGGATAGCCCATCCCCCCTGGACAACCCACACCCCTCCCCCACCTGGACAGCTCACCCCACCCCCTGGACACCCCCCACCTGGACAACACACCATCACCCCCTAGACAAGCCACACACCTCTCCCATATGGAGAGCCCAACCTGACCCGCCTTGAAAGCTCCCACCCCTCCTTAGATATCCCACAATCCCTCCCCCACACCCCTTCAACCCCCTACCCTATGCGTCCCTCACCCCTTGGAAAACCCACCCCCAGTTAGACAAACCTCTATATCCGGACAGTCCCCTACCCCATGTAGCCCCTATTAGGAAAATTTATATTTATAACCATTTTATTAGTTCATAAAGGTAAACAATCAATTATTTACCATTTCATTCAAAAAAACCAATTCAAATTATCAAAACATGAAAAATTAATTTTATAAGGCTCTATTTGTCTCTTAGGAAATGTCCTTGGGGATAGGGGAAATCACCTACATGATTAATTCCAATATAAAAACTGGTCTGAACACTTAGGAGGCAGGGTGGTGTCCAGGTGGTTGTCAAAGGGTATGGGGGATGTCCAAGGGGTTAAGGTTGTCTAGTGGGGTGGGGTGTCTAGGGGTGGGGGTGTCCGTGTGGTGGTGGTGTCATGGGGGTGGTGGGGGTGGCTATCCAAGGGGGTGGGGGTTTTCCAGGGGTGGGGGATTCCCAGGTGGGTGGAGGGTGTCCAAGGGGTATGGGGGTGTCCCAGGGGGGATGTGGGGTTGTCTAGGGGGTGGTGGTGGATGTCCAAGGCAGTGGGAGTGTCCATGGGGTTGGGGATTTGTTTAGTGGGTGGGGGTGTCCATGGGGGGGGGTGTCCAGGGGGTGTGGGTATGGGGTGTTCAGGGGTAGAAATACCCATGTAATACCTTTAAAATTACTTATACCCAATCCGACCAAAATCACAATTCTAATCCATCACCCAACCAACAACTAATTCACCCTTAATATCATTACCCTTCCCATTATTCATTGAACAAAAACTATAAATACAAAACCCAAATCCAATTTTCAACTAAACTAAAGTCCATAGAAACTACCATATCACCGCACTAAAAAAATGGAAACCCACCTACCCCACTACCCCCACAGTCCCAAATCCTTTCACATGGTCCATCTTTATATCCAATACCCACCTTGAGACCATATGACTGAACAAACCCTTTACCATATTTTAAGCGTAGAACAAAAAATAGAAATAAAATCAATGTTTTCGATATACCATGCCACAGACCACAAAGAACTATGATTTACCCCAAATCAAAAAGAAAATAGAAAAAATAGATGACAAACATTAAAACTAATGTATAACATCCTAATATGAAGTGTTGAAATAAAAAATTTCTTTATTGAAGATGGATCTATCAGGTGGAAGGAGTTTCAAACCCTAGGGTAAAGAGAGACCATCATGAGATTCATATTTGAGAACCTGCAATCAGGTGGACTAGGAGCTAGGCTATTTTGAATTTATGGGAAATCTTTCCCAACAGTTTTTAAAAACCATTGGGAAATCTACTCTTTTAAAATGGTTTTAATAAACCGTTTGTATACATAAAAATTTTCCAATGGTTTACTCAAACCATTGGAAAATATTAATTATAAAAACACAATTCCAATGGTTTGAATAAACCATTGGGAAATGTTGTTGTTTTTATAGTATACCAATAGTTTCTTCAAACCATTGGTATAAAACCATTGGGAAAACCTAAATTCCCAGAAGTGGGAACTATGATAACATTGTAATTGAAAACCCAACCCCAGCCTAATAAACTAATAATTATCACTATTTTTAATCACATTCTTTTTAAATTTGTTTTAAATATTTTATTTTATTTATTTCTTTTGTCTCATCACATTGTTTTCAAAACCAACCAATTTAAGAAACAACATCTACTTATTTATCAAATTTATTGTTCTGAATGTGGTTGTTGTGTGTTCCTCTATGTAGACAACCTTGGACAACCACTTAATACATTATAACACAGAATATTCTTGTTTTTTCTTCACCCCATGATAGGCATGTGGTAGAGGTTGACTAGTGGAGGGGGACACGGGACGAGTGTGTGAGAAGGGGGGAGTTGTTCCTCCCTTCAGTTTTATGAAATCCTAAAATAAAATTACAAAAAACCAAATAACAATAACAATAAAAATATTAATACCAATACACTTAATAATATTATTAAATTATTATTATTTTTAAATAATTTGTAATTTATTTTATTTTCTTTCATTTAGATTTTAATTTAATAAATTTTAATCGTAAAAAAGAAATCAAATATAAACCAAAAAACTACAACCACAAGGTGACTAGTCGAGGTGTGACAATTCTCCCCATTATATTACTTTCTGCCCCTGAATAACCAAAACAAGGAATAACCCCAACATAGATAGTGAAACCCCTTCAAATTTTGAGGGGATTTTCAAAAAATAATAAATAAGAATAGTCCAGGACACTATCAACAAATGAAGAGACTTACAAATAAAACATAAGAGACTCAAAATGGACTCCTTATTGTGGACCACCCATAAAAAACCTAAAAACTCCAACTGTTGATCAATCAAAGGAAAAGAGCTCACAATAATGCACAATACATGCTTCCAAACTGAAATTTCTCATGCATTACTAAACAGAACCCTGACCACTTTCATAAAATTACCAAACAATACCAAATCATATCCGATGAATACCATCAAGTTTTAAATTTAGAAAACCCATTTGGAGTGATCCAATTCCAATTTTAACTCAAAAGTGGATATTGGGGCTAGAGAGCTATGAACATGACAACCTACCACCAAGAAAACACTAGGAACTGAACCAAATTACTGACATTAGGATTCTCAAATAGATTCCCCATCATAACAAAAAACGTAAAACCCTAAATGAAACTGGTACACCAATATGGGGAGGCCCGAACAGACTCCCCACGATATGGATCCAGCAGACACTAAATTCATGGAACCCCACGATGGGTCTCCTCACCATAAGAACAAATGGAATTAAATGAACTAATAAACTTATTGTCACCAACTATACACCCCCACCATAAGAGGAGGGGAGGGAAAGTCCCATCTAATGGGGCATTAAAACCCCATATGAAAACATACAATTATCTTCACACACTCAGATGACCATAAAAAAATTGAAAATAATTCACACAAGTAGGCCTCATAGGGGCCAATAATTGTAGGCCCATAACCAGTGAGATGCAACTATTGGGGTTTCGGGAAAGAAATATGAAAAAGAATCTTTATTACCAAGAGAAATATCCTACCCCAAAATGGGTCACCACAAGGAAATGAGGTCCTCCTATCTCTTTATACCAAACATGGAAAATTGAAATAGGACTACAAAACTTGATCTATAAACCATTTCCATCTTCCTTGACATGGAAATTTATCCTTACAAGGACATAGAAAATGAACACACACCATCCCTTTAACCTGAAACAAGGAACACAGAATAAAGGATTAAAGGGAAAACCTTTTCATCTAAAATAGAACAGTTTGAAATTCTCGATTGTAGGATATGATTCTACTAGAAAAAAAGTTCGGAAAATGGACCTAAAATATCAACCTATTCCTTTGAATGGGGAAAATACACTGAAAATTTTCACCAAACATGATCATTTCCTCAATAGGGACCATACTAGGAAATTTAACACAAATTGAGTCCCAAAATGAAGGTTCTAGGCATAGGATAAATGTAGTTGGGTCAGCACCCAACATTGATTTTTACCATGATCAATGATTATTCCTTGATCAATATGATGATGAACGTAAGTCTCCATGGAATAGAATCAATGATTTTGATAATGAAGGAAGAGGACCCCAAACCATTATAGAGGATCTTCCACATCATGTTTATAATTAATTTAATTAATTCCATAATGAATACAATACCTGGATATTCAGTATTTTCGTTTTGATGATGTTGATAATTTAAAATGACACTTATGTATTCTCTCATTGTTCTTGTAAGGATCCAAACCGGAATATCTCTAGTGGTGATCTGCACATGCTTTGATGGCCTCTGTTCGACACCACACGCTCTCCGGGTGCTAGCACGAAAAAATGAGAGTCTTGTATTGGATGTTCTTGATCTCTTGTTCTTAATCCAATGAGAAAATATCTAATTTATAAAAGGGGATCTAAGAGAATTCATGGAAGAAATTGTTTAGCTCAATAATTCTCAATTCACTAGGTGTGCAGTTTGGTACATGGCCCAATAAAATTATGTTTTTATTTGTCAACATAGGGCCTCAGTTACAATATTTAACTGCATAATAGCAATTTAATACATTCATGACCTTAGAGAAAACACATTTTTTTTTATAATAATACCACTTCATTATTTATGGTGTTAAAACTTCCACCAAATATATTTATATATAAAATTCATCAACATAAAATAATAACAGTGTTATTATTATTTTTATTAATGGTAACATGCATATAAATATTTACCGTCTTGAAATTAATTATTTTACTACTAGACCAACCATGGTTTACTCTAACTCCACTACCACTTTTTGAACACCCGAATAAATAAATAAATAAATTATTCTCCTAAATAAATAATTTATTTACAACCCATGTAAATAATTATTTATTTAATATCCTATAAAATACATTAAATTATTTTACCCACAATCCAGTTAATAAATATTTATTTAATTTATATAATAATTTTAATATGAATAAAATTTTAACACTGTCTTGAGAATAATATTTATTAATTAAATTCAAATACAATTTAATGGATTTAAACTAAAAAAGTTAGTTTGTGACCCTCTCGGATTATTTCTCGTTGGCAATAGGCGGGTTTGTGTAAAGTACATGATTATTGTCTAACAACTGGTCAAGGCACCCAAGAGAAAAAACATAAATTCAAAAAAACAGCATCCACATATGAATGCTCACTTTTTAATATAATTATTCTATCTCAAGATTTCATCCAAATGGTTTCATGATAGTGTCATCGAACTTTGTGCTTGATACGTCATTTTTTGACTACCTAAAAAACACGTCGTTGCACCATGAACATGGAATTTTACATGAAGGTTCTATTTCAATCAAAGAGATGAGATATCAACTTCTATAAATGGAAGGTACAAATCCTTCCTGGACTTATCCATTAATAACATGCCACTATTGATGCACCCAAAGAACCCTACTTCCCACAAACTGTATACATGACAGTTTTTGTCAGTAAATGAAAGTGCGCAAGTCGTGACATGTGGTAATGATAATCGTAAATCCTGGGGATCATTACACATGCTCGTATATAGGAATATTTGATAACACTAAAAGAAGTGGAATTCCTATTGGAAGGTCTATTCTCATAATCTCATGTCTTGTAGATTACTATGTGCAAACATCATGAAAGAAGATTCATCTTCATATGAATACTAACACGTGACAGTATGAATACTATGTGTCCCATTATAGTATTTCATGCAACTGTAGATCTATATTTATGAATATTTTCATTCCACTTCAATGATCCCATCATAGCGGGGAACTGACATGACCTTTTCAATGCGACAAATACTATGGCACATTATTACACTTTAATCATGACGAACAATGAACAATATGTCATAATATGTTTAATTTGTAAATATATTAAATATTCATGTCATCAAAGTATAACTAGTTGGTTCTATGACACCAACCCTTACAAACTCCCACATGGCCTAGATTCAAATCCCTACGACTTTCATACCACTAGACCTCACATGATGATCATGTTTCTCCTGAGTTTAGGATTTAATCAAGGGGTATTCCATGTTTTCTTTCAGGGAAATAGTGCTCACTGCAAATTCACCTCTCTGATAAAAATACCTCAAGATATGGTACATATGAAGTATGTGCTTTATCAACTATTTAGACTTTAGATATTTTGAGAGATCCACCAAAAAATTATTATCATAGTACATTGTGATGGGATCTTTACGGATATGTATCACATTCAGCTCCTAGATAATGCTTCACATCCAAACTACTTCTTTATCAACCTCAGAAGATATGGTATACTCAGAATATACTATATAATACATGACCAAACTCTACATTTAGCTCTTCTAACTCACTACACCTCCATTCAAGTTAAATATGTATCCTTTATGTGACATCATGTCATCTTGATCAGTCTGGAAATAAGAAACTTCATCCTCTCTGATGACTAGTTCATCATATACCCCATAAACAAGGAATATATCCTTAGTATGTGTTTGATAATTTTTTATAGTGTTTAATGCCATCCAATGGAGTTCACATGTGTCATCTTGATATCTACCTACCACTCAATGTGTAGGAAACATCCAGCCTAGTACATTTCATGGGAAACATGAATGACCCAATCACTGATGCATATAGAGTCCTTCCCATTAGAATTATATCCTCATGTTTCTGAGGACACATTATCATAGAATGGTGAATTCCATGTTATGTTGGAATCAATTCCCTCTTCAATTTTTCAATTCTGAATCACTTAAATATCTTATCAATGTATGTTCTTTGACTTCATCTCAAAAATATCATGGATATATCACGATGGATCTTGATTCCAAAAATATATGTTTCCTAGCCCATGTCCTTCATGGAGATTCATTTATTCAACCATGTCTTAACCGACTGTAAGCCTAGTATCTCATTTCTAATAAGAAATATGCCAATAACATATACTATTTGAAAAATGACTGCACTCCCACTAAACCATTTATAGAGAAAAGGATCACATTCATTTTTGATAAAACGAAATTTCATTATGGCTTCATAAAAATGAATATTCCATGACATGAATGCTTTATTTAATCCATAAATAGATTTATTCAACAAGAATATCTTTTTGGAATTTTTTGTAGTAGTAACCCTTTCAGGTTGCGTCATGTAGACATCTTCATGAAGGTTCCAGTCAATGAAGGTTGTTTTGACATCCATTTTCCTAATCTCATAGTCATATTTATCAGCAATGGCCAATAGAATTATAATCGCCTTCTACATTGAAACTGGTGAAAATGTTTCTTCGTAGTCAATGCCTTGAGGCGGCTTGAACCCTTTTGCAACCATTCATGCCCTGTAGGTACATACTAGTCCTTCCAAGTCAGTTTCTTCTTGGATACCCATTTTAAACCAACATGATTTACATTAACTAGAGGATATACCAAAATCCATACATGGTTTTGGTACATGGAATCAATTTCATAATTCATGGATTCTTTCTAATTAGCAACATCTGTTCCACTTACAACTTCCTTGTAGGTTAGAGGATCATTATTAACAACTAAAAATGAGTCACCATCACCAGTAATAAAAAAATTGTACCATTTTGGTTCTTTAACTTCTCTTGTACTCCTACAAAGTTCATGTTTCTCTAGAGTAGATCGTTTTTCCATGGGTCTTCGAGGAATCTGTTACTGTACCAACTATTATGTAACTTGAGCCTTGACTTCATCGAATTCAATATCGTTCCCACTATCTCTTTTGGATATGTTCTCACTCTCAAGGAATATGACGTTTCTTTCCACTATAACCTTTTTTTCCTGAGGGGTTGTATAGGTAATATCCTATTGTTTCCTTGGGTATCCTATAAAGGTACACTTTGTGCATCGGAGTGAATGTCTGTTACCTGAAAAGGCCTTAACAAATCCATCACTTCCCCACACTTGTAAATTTGATAACATGGATTTATTTACACTCTGTAACTCTTATAAAATTCCATTTATCAATTTATTTAGCACTTGTTTTAGTATGTGTGTTGTTGTTTGTTACATATATCCCCAAAAGGATAATAGAAGAATCTCATGACTCATCATTGATTTCATAATGCACCACAACGCATAGTTCCTCCTTTCTCTCACACCATTCCATTATGGCGTTTTAGAAGTAGTGAGTCGGGATGGGATCCCAAAATCCCATAAGTAATCAATGATTTCTTGATAATGATATTTTTCACCTCAGTCTGAGAATAGATTATTAACCTTCTTTCCAAGATGGTTTAAAACATTTTTCTTGTATTCTTTGAACTTATTAGAAAAATATGACTTATACCTTATTAAGTAGATATACCCATATATACAAAAAACATAAGTAAATATTATGAAGTATAAGTACCCTTATATTTCATCAACTGGAAACGTTCCACACACATTGGTATGAACCAATTCAATAAGATCTTTAGCCCCTTCACCTTTCCCACTAAATGGTGCTTTTGCCATTTTTCCTTGTAAACATGCATGACATATTCCAAGTGATTTTAGATCGAAAGAATATAATTGCCCATGTTAATGTAACTTTGTCAAGCATTCCTCATTTATATGACCTAGCTGGTGATTCCAATGTTGGGTGTGGTATGATTCAGGTGAAGTATATTTGTTATTGATTTCCATTACATTGTTTGTGTAATCCAACACGTAAAGACTTTTGTATAAATGTGACCTCAAAAGAATGCTATCTTTGTAAAAGAAGTAACATTAATTTCAAAAAATGAAAAAAACCATCTGTATCTAACATAGATATAGAAATAATGATTTTAGTACCCAAAAGAACATAATAATAGCCCTTTAAAACAAAGATAATCCTAGTTGGAAATGTGAGGTGGTAGTCTGCGACTGCTACATCAGGGAGTCTGGATCCATTGGCAGCTTGTAAATCTACCTCCCCCGATCAATATTTATGAATCTACTTGGTTTCTATATTTAAATACATTTGCGAGTACTACAAGATATATATAATACCAAATATCTAGAAATATGTATATTAAATTCGATAACAAACACAGATGAAGCTTCCCATTTCTTATTAGACTTGGTGTAGTTCTTCGTTATATGACCATTCTTACCACATATGAAACAAACAACTTTAAATTCCATTTCTTCCCCTTTGATCAAACTTTTCTTGGAAGGTCGTGATGATGCTTTGGGCTTAATGCTCTTCATCTTCCATTTCCTCTTATTCACCATAAGGAGAAAAGTATATTCAGATTTCAAATCATTTTCCACTAGGTGAATGAGGATAAGAATATCAGATAGAGATTTCTCAATGTTGTTCAAATTAAAATTAAAAACAAATATGGGGAATCTATGATGGAGTGATTAAAGAATGAGATTGGTAACCAGTTCTTTGGTGAGTTTAAACCCTATATCCTCTAAGTTCTCAGTGTAGATAATGAGTTTTACTTCGTGAGGCCCTGTATGGGCACCCTTTCCACGCATAATCTGATAGAGTACCTAGGAGATCTCAAACTGTTCTTTTCTTTATCTCTCATAGTAAAGACCACAAAGGTTCTTGAGCATACTATAAAGATAAATTTTTTCATGAGACTTAATGAGAGCACACAACATTGATGAGGACACAAAACATTGAACATCAACCACATTGTTCACACATTTCTCATTGACCAAGAACTCTTCATCACTCGACTCCTAGGTAGGTGGATCATGTAATGCTGACTCTAGCATGTAAGACATAAATTCATGGAATAGAATTAAATGAAGGCATATAAACCATTCCTATAAGTTACTACCACTGAAGATATTATCTTTACACATAATTGATCACATAGATAGTGTGGTTGAAGATTTTATCATTTTTTCTATAATTAAAAGTGTATATTATTATTACTTTCTTGATTACATTTTATGAGAAATAATAAATTATTATTATTATTTTTCCACTATTTTATGAAGTCCAATGGAACCCACCATTGAACTCTGAATTTCTAGTTACCATGACATTCTAGTGGAAACGATCCATATTCCCCTTTTCATAACCCTAGCATGTGTTGGTAAAGCTATTTTATGGTATTTAGGTAGGTAGGTCTTTTCCAACTACGTGCTTGCAGCTCTATGATCTGTTGAGTGTACTCCCCAATTTTGAAATCCTGACTTTGTATTTCCTCAACTATTGACTCCAATATTCCACCATGACTAGTAAGGGATACTAATCTTGATTTAATATGGTTAATTCAACCTAAAACATTTTATAAGGGCTTCCTATATAAAATTAATTGACCCAACAAGGGGTTTTTAAATAGAAATTTTTATTGTGTTTTTCCCTTAATCAAGTAACAAAAGCATTTTTCTGACATAATATTTTATTGGATGGATTTTTATCTATCATCCATGAATTAATTATTATAATTATCAAATTATTGTTAATATTAAATGGAAATTACTTAATAGATTAAAATTATTTTGATAATATTTACACATAAGTTAGGTTTATTTTACTTCTATCTTCCATGCTTGTTCAATTCATTAATTATGTGATCTTGAAAACACATACATAATGATAAAACATTAAACTAAAGGAAATAATATAATTGAATTGTCTTGATCATGAGATTTTCTAATGGTTAGTTTATCTAGTAGTTGATAAACTAACCATGACCTAGGGGAGAAACACCTTGAAGCTATTGGGTTTGTGTTTACAGCTTTCCACCTGTCCACCTCTATATCTCCTAGGATTGGTTTCATATCAACTCCATATTGAACCCCCTCCTCTAGAATTGGATTTCCATTTATTACATATTATTTTAAAATCACACGTATTTGAGGGGTAAAAAGTGGGTTTACATAAATGAAATAATGGGCATACAATCCCTACATATAAATGAGGAGAGATAGCTCACAAACAAAATATTAATTTAAAAAAGGAATTAAAAGAAACCAATCACAAAAAAAAGGTCTTGGTCAAGATCATGATCACCCACATACATTTAACAAGTTACACATTTAATAAAACCAGTTTCCAATTCAATAATAAGTAATGTTTATGATAAATCCTGATCGAATCAACTATTTATCATCACTAATTAATCAATACTATTATCTTAAACTCTTTTTTTTAATTTCCTTATGATTATCATCAAACATAATTTCAAACAAATAAATTCATTTAAGATTATATTTGTACGAAACTTGTACCTTGGAGACAACCCGGTGAATTACCGTTTAGAACTACCCAATGAGTATGAATGAACATTACGTAGATATTAAATTTAAAAAATATATATACATATAAAACACCTATAATGTGTAGTACCCCAGTTTTACGCCTACACCAATATACATGTCTCAAGTGGTTTTATAATATAATAATAAAATTTTACAATTCTTTTTAATTTGGATGGGGGAACAATGTGTAGTTCCAACAACATGTCATGTACTATCATTCACTATCAATCTGAAGTATGTTCCTGGGTATATGACATGTATATATACATTAGAAATCCTTGAAGTACATCTTGTGTCTAGTGGACCACACGAAGTGTAGTATCCGTGTTACATGGTTTCTGGGTAGGCAAGTCATGTACGTGGTAAACGGTCCAACCCTAATGTGAAAGGACTACACGCCGTGTCCAGTGGGACAGATGGTGCATAATCCAAGAACTATGTGTCATATTTTCTTAGTCAACAATTTGAGTCTTTAAGACTTAGAAAAAACTCCAATTATAGGGATTGGTTTTGAGGACTAGACCGGATGTTTTGAACATTGATACACAGTGTGTGAATTAGACTACATGCCATGTATTATGGTGTTGTATGACCCTGATTCATTGGATCCTCTGGAGGATATCCCTTGTTTTATTTTATTCAAAATTAAATGAAAATATAGTTTATTTAAGTTGAATGAGAAAAAAGAGAGGAGGAACATGTCTTGAGATTCATATTTGCAGAATGATTAACATGATTTTAAAAACTAAATTCTTAAACCATAAATCATCAAAAAACTATTTAAATAATTATTAACTATGATGTAACCCCTTTGATACCACTTGTTGTTTTTGGGCACTATGGAAGGGCAGTTGCGATGAAACCCAACATTAATTTTTACCGTGTTCAATGATTATTTTTGGATAAATACGATGATGAATGTTAGTCTCTAAAAAATAGAATCAATGGTTTAGATAAATAAGGAAGCGACCTGAAACCTTTAGAGAGGATCTTGCACATCATGTTTATCACTATTTTATTTAATTTCATAATGAAAAGAATACCTAGATGTTCATTTTTTTATTAATTTATGATGTTGATAAACCTAAATGGACCTTTTAAATTATCTCATTGTTCTTGTGAGGATCCAAACTAGAATCCCTCTATTGGTGATCCACACATGCTCCGATGGCCTCCGATCGACACTACTCGTTCTCAGAGTGCTACCGCAGTGAATCAAATTTATTGTGTTGTTCATTTTGGATCTCTTGTTTTTCAGCCTTGAATAACGCCTCTCATTATTGGTAGGGGAGGTAAGATGATTCGAGAGAGAAACTATTGAGCTTAACAATTCTCACTTCATTGGGCATGCATTTCGGTACATTGAACAATAGACGTATGCGTCTATTTATCAACACATGGATTCTGTAATAATATTTAATTGTGTAACAGAAATTAAATACATTCATGACCTTTGAGATAAATCATTATTTTAATAATAATACCTCATAATTATTTATGGTTCACCATCTTGTGCAAAAAAAAATTATAAATAAAATTCCATGTCACCAAATAATAGCAGCATTTTTATTACATCAATACATGCCAACTAGTCAAGAATTTATTTACCTTATTACAAATAATTATTTTACTACCAGAACACCCTTGGTCTGCATGAACTCCACTTCAACTTATTGAATACTCAAATACAAAAATAAATGATTTATTCTCTTAAATAAATATTTTATTTACAAACTAATAAAAAAATATTTTTTTAAATGTTCAATAAAATAAATAAATATATTTTTCCTACAATACTGTGAATAAATATTTATTTTATTTATAAAAATCATTTGAACTTGAATAAAATTATTCCACAATCTTGAGAATAGAATTTACTAATTAAATTAAAATAGTATTTAATCGAGGCCAATAGAAACACTTAGTGTGTAACCATATAGTATTCCTTTTCATTGGCATTAGGTGGGATTGACTAAAGTTCAAGAGTAATATCTAGCAACAAATCAAAGAACCCATGAGAATGAACTAGATGTAACAAAAAGGAGATCCACATATGAATGCTCACTCTTTAATATAATCAATTTGTCTCAAAATCTCATCAAGTTGGTTTTATGATAGTTTCATCAACCTTTATGATTTAAACATCATTGTATGACTACCTAAAATAAACTCATCCTGACACCATGGACATAAGATTTTCCACGAAAATTATATTTTTATCAAAGTTCCCTGATATAAACTTCCCTAAATGGAAGGGATAAATCCTTCCTTGACATATCAATCAATAACATTCCACTCATGACACACCCAACATACCCTAATTCCTACCAACTATCTACATTATGATTTTTGTCAATAAATAAATGTATGTGAGTCCTGAAATGTTTTAATGGTAATCTAAAAGTCTCTAGACCATTAAAAATTCTCACAGAAAGGAATATCTGATGACACCAAAGCAAGCAAAATTATTACTGCTGGGTCTATTCTCATAATCTCTTATCTTGGGGATTACCTAGTTCGAACTTCATGAGTGGAAGTCTCATATGCTTATGAGTACTCACACCTGAAGGTATATATACTATGGGTACCATTATAGTATGTCATCCAACTCCAGAACTATTTTTAATAATATTTTCATAGCACTTAAAGGTTTCCATCATAGCAAGGAACTCTTATGACCCTGTCATGCGACAAATACTACAGGACATTATTATAGTATTGTCATGAAGAAAAATGAAAAATATGTAACAAAATGTTTCATATTTAAATATATTAAATATTCATGTAATCAAGGTACAACTAGTTGGCTCTAGGACACCATGAAATAGAACTTAAACTGAGTCCTAAACAACTCATGATTCCTGTAAGCAGTCATCACTAACAACCCCATACCACTTTCAACTTCTCCAATAATAATTCCCTTCACCCTTTCTAGATAAGACTTTTAGACTCAATAATGCTAGATTTCATCTTTGATGACTCAAGAAACCCAATAATCTATGATCTCTTTCTAATCATCCTACATCATCTAATCATCTATGAGAGGTTTCATTTAGTCAAAAAGCAAGAGAACCAAACTTATCCCAAAAAAACCCATGAGTAGAGTTTTTACTTTAATCAACTGGAGGGTATTCTATGGGTGAATCACCCATGGATGCACTTTTATCAGGTATTAACTCATTATGGGGGCACCCACTAGCCAATAAGAAAAACTAAGGACACAAACCAAACTAGTCCATTAGCACAAATGTAATAGAAAAAATTCTGATTCCACAATGGGAACTTCTATATGGTCTCCCCAAAACACTCCTCAAAAGAAACCACTAACAATTTTCCCAAAAACTAACTATCCCAAAAAAACTCAAAATGGATAACAACCTTCAGACAAGAAAGACATTGAAACTCAAAAATCATTCAAAAAACATCTCTACGACATGTAAAGACAAACCACAAAACCATTGGTTGTCAAAATTCCACATCATTCACTTAAAAGTATTTTTTAAAATAAAATAGGTTTTTTGGTTTTCACGTGCAATAATGGAATCCCATGAATACTCACACATTCAAATTCATGTACCATATTGGGTACCCATTCACATTCTCACAAATACAAATTCATTTGTTCACTCATGAAAACAAAAATTGTTAAAAAGAAACTATTCCTCTTTTAAAAACAATGCATTCAACCCGCATCTCAATTTTCAAAATTCACCAAGACCCCTTTCAAAAATCTCTTGTAACGAAGATCACAACCCAATTCTAATTTCACTAATCATTTTTATAAAAGAAGCAATTATGTTAATAAAATAATTTCCAATCATTACACCTCCCTTAAAAAACAATTTACTCTTTTCAAAACACTTCCGATTACATAAGAAAAATGCAATTTTATTCATAACCATTTTAATTAAGAACCCATATCTTATCATTTGAAACAAATTTACAAAATCTTTTAGATGGTAAATTTAAATTTTCCCAATGACATGTTTCTGAAAAAACTAATGTTTTGATTAGGAAAACCCATTATGATTAAAGCCTTATTCATCTTATGAAAAAAATTGTTTCATAAAAGTCCACTTTTCTGAAACTTCATCCAAAAACATTTTGAAAACGTATTTTGCAGCCATTGAAAATAAATCCACATTAAATTAAATCTTTCATAAATATATGATATTATTTGTTCAAACAACTTCTAGATTAAAGAGAAGCCCAAAACAACTCACATGGTGAAACTAATGTTGATGGGTAACTCAATCACATGGATGGATGCCATATGCCAATCATGCCACCGTCATAGATTTTATTCTAGGGAATTGTACCCTACTCCACATGGCTTGTGAGGACCTATGAGCTCCCAGAGGTGACTTCCCAAATCCCTTTTTATATATCAACTCCAAACAATCCATAACTACCCAAGGACACCAACAAACAAAGACATCCCATGGTATCTCAAGGATCTGAATGATCAAGGGTTCACATTGATCTTCTGGTTCCAACTCATTGAGCCCCAAAAATAATACTCCATTTACCTCTTCATCCCAAAGTAACAATGGGTTCTCTAAAATAATGGTCCTCCAAAGAGACAACCACCTTTGATATTGATTTTTCATGATCCATCCTAGGTTGTCTCTAAACAGGTCACCCGAGCTGTCCTGTGACATGCCTCGAGATGCGTTTCCGATCCTCCCGAGCTGGCGAAAAGTTCGAAGGGAATAAAAAGAGTGATGATGAGACCATTTTAACATAATAAAAATTAATAAGTAAAATTATAATAAAAGAGAAGTCCAAAATAAATTAACCAAACATAACTACTAAGAAATAACTAATAAATAGAACTAAATGAACAAGATATCCACAAAAACTCCATGTGACCCCATGGGTCACACTTCGATCAGAAGACTCAAAATCACCCCTGTGTATTGAGATCAAGAGGAAACTAACACCTATGACTAAAAATAAGAACAATGTATAGGTGTGAGTCTTCAAACTCATTAGAATTTCCCATGTAATCTATTCCCAAATGAATTTCCTTTAAATAATGAAAAATCAATTTCAGGTTTGAACTAAAATATATAAACATGCGTTCTTCAAAAATTATATCTTTATTTAAAATAATGAACCATTTCCATTTTTATCTTAAAATTGTTTCTTTTCCAAGAAAAAAGATTTAACCTTATAAAGAATGAGGGATTTGGAAGAAGTGAAGAACACTTTAAAAACCATTTTCCAAAAATATTTGGAAATCATTTTATCACATTTAGAAAATAGACACACCATACAGTGTGAAAAAATAAATGATCACATAGGGGAAATGGAAAATAGAAAGAAAGAGTGACCAACCAAAAAATGAACCTCAATTATCCATTGAAGATAACTACATGCCAATATAGATGTGATAACCTATGAGCTCATGAATAATCTAGAACATATTATAGGTCTGAATCATCTTAAAGGCATGCCATACTCGATGAAATCATAATGCGAAAATTTCTGATCATCACCTTAAATGGACCAACCGAGTGGCCTAATCCGATAGTAATAACAAAAAAATATCCCCTACTATAAGACATTAGCCACTGTATAATCTAAACTAGTGCATAAATCAATAACAAAAAATTTTATTGCTATTCTTGCTTCTAATGTTCATACTAAAAAGGGGGTGGACCAGAAATTTCAAACAACTATATAGTCACAAGCACAATCAACGAAAAAAATAAACACTTGCAACAAAGTCTGCCCTAAATCACCCCAAGGAACAAGTACCTTGCCTTTAAACCATCATAACACAAGGGAAGCCCCAATGGAAGAAAAATCCCAAATATAATCAACTAACAAAGAGAGGACCCATTTCAGTGAGGTTTTTTCTATGAAACCATTTTATTTAAAGTGCCATCCGGGCCTCATGCAACCATCACATGCTAAACAATTCCATAAAGAACCACACACACACAACTTTAAAAACCAGAAACACACATAGAAACTCTTTTAAGAATCCCAAACGAAAATTTTAAATCTAAATAAAATTTACAAAGTCCAAGGGGAATTTAATCAAGAACATAAGGTGAAAAATGAAATAAAGTAATTTATTAAAACACATTACAAGATAGAAACCACTCTTATTCAACATAGATAATTTTAATAATAATTATATATTAATAATTAATATAAACTAGATAAAAAATGAAAGAAATAAGATATTCTAAAAGGAAAAGGTTAATGCATAGGGATCCTACCTCAATAAGGGAGAGGAACAAGATGAGAGAATTAGATGCTTGACAAACTAGGCCGCGACCACACATAACTATCCCCCACTCACACAGACATACCTATATATATATATCCATAATCAAATGCACATATTTCTCACACCATGATGGAATTATTACATAAGGAGGATATATATATATATATTATACATACCTTAAGTATATGCATGAGCGCCCTTAGACATTGATCGAAACTAAGTTCAACAAATCCAATAATGAAAAAACATAGTGGCTAGGTTCAATGAACCTCAAATAAATTACCAGGGACTCATAAACATATCATATCCCTAAAATAGAGGGTTAGAAATAATAAGAGGCTAAAACCCCTTACATTAGATGGTGGCAGCGCACTAGAACAACCCGAAACACCTTCACCTTCAATGGAGTGTTCCGAAATGTGGACCAACACACCCCAGGAGGCCCTTTGCACAACCCTATATCTGAAGAATCCAAGAAAAATTTATCAAACCCGTGTCTAGGTTTTCAGATGAGCGGGAAGGGAACCTGGACGAATCAAATTGGCCAATGTAAAGAAGGTGAATTGGGAGAAATCCTTAACTTGTCGAATCAGAAAAGAATCATGAAGGAAACTCCTCGATCTTGCCGACGAAGAGGGACCCACAAGGGGGGTGGTATCACACTATAGAGGGTGGGGTTCGACCCTACGAGGGGGTCAGATGATGGGTGGGAGATAAGGTGAGAGATTATCCTCCCATTGATTTTAAAAAAACCAAAAATGAAAAATAATAATAAAATATATACTCATAAATTAATTATAAAAAAAATATTCATAATAATAATATTATCATTATAATTATTTTTAAATTATTTTATTTTATTTTATTTTTCATTTAGATTATAATTTAAGGAATTTTATACATATAAAGATCTAAAATATAAAAAACAAACCCTTACTGCATGGTGTTGGGTTGGGGTGGGACAATTCTCCCCACCATAAGGGTTTTCCCCTAGAAAGACAAATCATGGCCGAAACCCAATGTATAAACTGATAACTATTCATATTATGAGGATATTCCTAAATAACAACAAACAAGAAAAGGATAGAACACTTATAAATAGAGAATACTTACAAATCAAATGTAGGAGACTCAAAATGGACTCCTCGCTGTGTGTCATCCGACACCAAAAGAGAAAACACATCCAGTTTACCCATCAACGGAAAAGAGCTTCCCAAAATTCACAATCCAATACCACAAAACCTAACATCTCAAACATTATAAAATGGAACCCACAACCCTTTCCAAAAATTACTAAACAAGACCGAATCACATTCGATGAATACCCTCATGATTTTAATTTAATGAAACCCTTTAGATTTCTCCAATTCCAACATTAAATAAGGAGTTGATATTGTTGATATATAGTTGAAAACATGACTACCTACCACCAAGACAACACCAAGAACAAAAACAATTTACTAAAATTGGGAGGCCTGAATGAACTTTGTAGCATAAGAAACAACCTAACACCCGATGTGGAATTTTTAGACCAACACAGGGAAGGTTGAACGAAATCCACACAATATGAAACAAGATCACCCTAAATTTAGTGAGACCCATGATGGTTTTCCCCCCATATGAATGAATAGAATTAAATGAAATTGAATACTTCCCAATATTGAATAAACACCCCCACCTGAAGGGGAGGGGAGGGAATGGTCCAACTAACATGGAATCAAAACCAGATCTGACAATATTAATGTAACTTCACATCCTCAGATGACCACAAACAAAATTGAGACCGATTCACAAAAGGAGGCCCCATAAGGGATACTAAATAGAGGACAACACCAGGTGAGACACAACCAATGGTGTTTCAAGAAAGTGAGATGACTAAGACTTATTACAACCAAGTGAAACTACTACACATAAAAGAGTTATAACATGGAAATTAGGTCCTCCCATCCTTTAATACTGCATGGGAATAGCTAAACCAGTGCAACAACACTGAAGATTTAAACTATTTCCATCTTCCACGCTAAGGACAAAAATTTTTAAAAATCATTTCATTACCCTTGGGATATCTTAACAATGATCATCCACAATCCAAAACATATGGATGGATCTATGATGATTGAATAATCTACTGTATCAAATTCCATCTTTAGAAACCCTCATAGGAATCTTTTTCTTTCAGTGCCACAAGCATCAACACCACATTTCAAACCAAACCAACAGAGCCCAACACACCCAAATATCAACTTTTACTAAAAATGAAACATTGTAGTGATAAAGATATAGAATATGAACATGGACCATCCCTTTAAATTTGAATAAGAAACATGAAAGAATGAACATAAGGGATAATATTTTCAACTGAAACTGAGACATTTGAAATACCTGAAGGAAGGATATGCTTCCATCAAAACAAATGTTCTCAAAATGTATCCACCAAAACCACCTTTTATTTTTAATAAGGATGAGGCACTAAACAACCTCATCGAAAAATACCACTGCATCACAAGAGGCCTTACCAGGAAGGATACCTTAAACTGAGTCCCAAACAACACATGATTCCTTTAAGCAGCCAACACCAACATCCCCATACATCTTTCCACGTCTCCCAATAGAATTCCCTTAACCCTTTACATATAGTACTTTTAGAAAAAAAATTCCCATATTTAATTTTTGAAAAATAAATAATCCTAGAGAAATATGAAATCTTTTAAATCCCCCTACATCCTCTCTTCTGTTGCGTGGTGTTTAATTTTGTCCAAAAGGAAGATAAGAAAACTTATCCCAAAAACATGTGATCTCTTTCAACTCCTCCTGCATCTGCTCTACCTGAGACTTTACTATTTATTCTTCCTGTTTGAACTTTTATTTCACACCTTCCCTATGTTCTCTATCTTTATTTAAATTTAGAGATACAAAATTCAAAATTCCATTCAGATGTCTATCTTCTTGAATCTGGGACACTTTCTCAAGATTTATCTTTTCTAAAAAAACATGCTGTAAGGTTTTTGATTTTATCATATGATTTATCAAAATCATCATTTATAAAATCCTAGAAATTATCCATGATTTTCATGTCATCAATAATTCTCCTAGTCCATTTGGTTATTTCATTACATGATCTTCTATGAGCATCAAAACCAAAAAGAAAGTCTTGAACTATGTTAAAAATTTAATAAACATTTCAATGAGCATATTTATCGATTTTTTTTTTCTATTTGAATGGATGCTGAAGCAACTAAAACCATGAATCAATACATGGATAGAAATGTATTGTGTTTACTAACTTCTTCAAAGATTGAACAAACAAAATCCAGACTAATCAAAGATGAAGATTCCAATTATTATTATTTGGATGATGAGGAATCTTTGTCTTGAAATTCAGCTTTCCTCAAGGATGTTGCACTAACATCTTCCTCATCTTTCACAACCCCAACATTCTTGGGAAAATTATCAATCTCTTTTTTTGTTTTATCAACATTAGAAATAACCTTATCAGCTCTCAGAGATTCATGCTCATTAATTGATACTTGAATTATCTAATCTTCATCAACATCTTATTTCACACCATCTCCCAAAATATTTGTAGGGTGAATGAAATCATATTTTCATCTCTCATCATCATAAGTTTTATCAACCTCATCTTGGGCATCATCATATTTCCCTTGAGAGATTAGCTTAGTTGATTCAACCTGGAAGGTTTCGATTGATAGCTTGTAAGAATGGATTTCTTTCTCCTAATATTCTTCCAATTGTTTGATCACATCTTCAATCTCTTCTTATTCATCCCCTTCTTTTACTTCTTTATGTGCTATCTCTTCTTCCACAATAGGTTACAGTATTGAAATTTTCATTTATGGAGTTTCTACTGGAACTGAATCTTGATTAAAAAAATTCCAGTATGTGAATCTGTTCTTATTTTTTCTCAGTATCCTTAAGAGGGATTAGATGGTATCAACTTATGGCATTTTCTTCATCAAATTCTCTTTTTCTTTCCTTTCATGTTCTTAAGAAGCATTATTTTTCAATCGTTTTGCCTCAGAATGGTCTAAACTAAAGCTTTCATCTCCCTCCTTCTTCAAATTCTTCTGCTCTCTCCACATTTCTACAACATCATTATTGAATGTTTTTTCCTTTTCATCTTTGGTGGAGCTGAATGAGTTTTTGAAATGGGTGGTATTTCATTATATTCTAGTTTTTTCTCTTATATCTTCTTCTAGGTTTTCTTTGATGTTTCTTATAATTCACCTTAATTTTTTAAATCTTGAACCTCACTTTTAGAATGATCATAAACCCATAATGATTTAGTACTGAAACCAACATTCATCCTCCTAATAGTGTCATCACTCAACAACATTATCATGAATGTTCTTGGTATTGAACTACAAGGAATTTTAAATGATTCTAAACAAAGAATTATGATCTTCAACAAGATCAATGGATACATGATTATCTGAGACAAGAGGGTTCCATTATTTATGATAGTGTTTTTTAGAAGTATATACTTGATCAGTTTTACCTTTCAAATATTAGCCATGAAATCCATCATAAAGATATCACTTTTATTAAGAGTGTCCTTATCTCTCTATCTCGGAATAAGAAATCCCTATAACCAAAAATCTAAAAAACTGATGTTTTTTGAATGATGATTGATATTTGGTGACTTTACTCCCTTGATTCCAAGGAACTCAATCACCCTTACCTTCTCAAAAAATCCTATTTTATCTAGAAACTTTTCATATTAGAATATTGCTTCACCTTGATAAATAATAAGAAGAATGTTTTTATCCATGTTGAAGGATAATGGACATGTTTTTCCATATCTATTAATTGAAATCTTTTCCCATACCAATTATTCATAAAAAATAACTGAATCAGAAACTTCTATTGGATGGTTTGGATAAACCAAATCCTAAATCTTTGGCTTACATACATATAAAAATTCCTATTAATTTATCTTAATATTCTTCATAATCAGAGAATTATACATGGAAATGAAATCAGGATCAACTAACCATTCTCTATAGATCTTCCAATTCATCACTTCCTCTTTTGAAACCATCTGATTCTGCGAGGAAACATCAAGCGACATCCGGAATGTAAGGAATCCTAGAAAAAATGAAAGGCTCGTTTGTAGAGAAGCAGGCCTTTGGCACAAAAACTCTTGAAAAACTGATGTGGGACACAGATTGGGGGGGGGAGCTATATATATGATTTGAGAGGATGGTTCAAATTCCTAATTCAATCCAAAGATTGAAATAAGCATAATCTGATCTAATGGTTGAGATTAATGCTGAATAAGTATTGGGTATTTTCCAATCTATTTGGGTTTTAGAGATAAATAAGATTTATGGAAAGTGAATCCAATAGAGGTTTCTTAAAACAAGATAGAAATACCAACAATTAAAAAAATACAATTATGAAGATTTAATTATGGTAAAATCCCTTTTGGTTGACTTAGAATGAATTTTCAATATTGATAAGAATCTTTTGAAAGACCTAGATTCTGAATTTTTTATTAAGAAAAGGAAAAAAATAGGTTCAAGAAATTTTGGTTGGAAATTTTTTTACTATGAAATGATATTTTTTGTTATGAAAATTATTATTAAGAATGAAAATTTTAGAGAAAAATTGTTTTTACTTTTTTTTGAAAAGTGGTGCCTCGGTCAAAGACCAAACCACATTATATTGAATAAAAGAGTCGAAAGGATTACAAGAGACGGAATGAAGGGATTTTTTTACAATCTTTATCAAATAGCTGAAGTAAATCTGGGGGGAGGGTGTCTATCCAGGTCATGGTATGATAAAAACACTTTTTGGCAAGGGCATCAGCAACAACGTTTGCCTCTCTAAAGGTGTGTGTGGAAATGTAGTCGATTTCATGTAGAGAGTCCAAGCACTGCATCCAAAGATTAATCAAGGGCCAGGCAAGGTGAGTTACACCATTCCAGATGGCTTGGACAATAGTGGTAGAATCACTTTCAATCCATAGTTTCCTCCAGCCTTTTTGAATGGAAAACTTGACCGCATGAATTACTCCTATCATCTCGGCCTCCAATGATGAAGTTATGCCGTAGTTACTAAAGAAACATCCATGACACATGCCCGCATAATCTCTGAAAATGGCTCCATAGCTGGCAGGTCCAGGATTTCCCTTTGAGGCACCATCCACTTTAACTTCGATCCATCCCTACATTGGTGTTTTCCCGAAGAATTCAAAGGTGTGAAGAGGTTGGTGGTATATGCCATCAACCCGAAGCTTGTGTAGAATCTCCCAATCATCAACCGAGTTTTTGAAGTGAGTTTATTAATGGAAGGATAAATATTTCAAGAAAAAAATTTACGTGGAATATTACCTCATAATTATCATTGATAAATTTTTTTTAATGTTTTAAAATCGATCAGAGGGAAATGATTTATGTAAAAAAGTTAGTATGTTGATCATTCATTCCGATAAAATGTAAAATTATATCTCTTTTAGGTGTGTGATACCTAATAAATTGATGCCTAATATATATGTTCACTACTGGAAATCGGATCTTTCCCAACACTTATATACCCCCTTTCCCAACGGTTCTCTCAAACCGTTGGGAAAGGGGGGGTCTTTCCCAACGGTTTGGGAGAACCGTTGGGAAAGGGGCCTCAAAACCCCCCTTTCCCAACGGTTCTCCCAAACCGTTGGGAAAGGGGGGGGGGGGTCTTTCCCAACGGTTTGGGAGAACCGTTGGGAAAGGGGGGTTTTGAGGCCCCTTTCCCAACGGTTCTCCCAAACCATTGGGAAAGACCCCCCCTTTCCCAACGGTTTGAGAGAACCGTTGGGAAAGGGGGGGTTTTGAGGCCTCTTTCCCAACGGTTCTCCCAAACCGTTGGGAAAGACCCCCCCTTTCCCAACGGTTCTCTCAAACCGTTGGGAAAGGGGGGTTTTGAGGCCCCTTTCCCAACGGTTCTCCCAAACCGTTGGGAAAGACCCCCCCTTTCCCAACGGTTTGAGAGAACCGTTGGGAAAACTCACCCCAAAACCAACATTCACCCCCTGGAAATTTCCAGCTATCCCAACAGTTTTGAGAACCGTTGGGATAGGTCTATCCCAACGGTTTTGAGAACCGTTGGGATAGCTTCTTTCATTTATTTCAGGTCTGCTACCCGAGAACATTATATAAATATAAATTTTAAATAATTATGATAATACATATATATATTTATGAAATTATGTTTACAAAAGTGATGTTATCTTAGTGGTTAAGTCGTTCGATTATAAACAAGGGGTCGTGGGATCAAATCCCAGCACATGTTTTTTTTTTGAAATACAATTACCAACGGTTTTATATCCGTTGGAATAGATTTTCATATTACTTATACCAACGGTTTTGTAAACCGTTGGGATAGGTCTATACCAACGGTTTTGGGAAAACCGTTGGTATAGACCTATCCCAACGGCTTACTTCGCAACGGTTCTCCAAACCGTTGGTATAGGCTATACCAACGGTTTGGAGGCCTATACCAACGGTTCAAAACCGTTGGTATAGGTTAGTATTCTACTAGTGGTTATTCATGATGGTGATGTGCATGGTTTTTTGATTTGTAAATGACACTAGTATTATCAGTAAATATCGTTTTTTTTTCTAAAACTCATACCATAGTCTGTGTGTATGTTGCATCCATAACACTTGATCACAACAACTTCCTAATTCTACATATTCAGCTTCAACAGTGGAAATTTCAAGTGAGTGTTGTTTCTTGCATTACCAAGAAACTAATGAATCTCTTAATAAATGACAAGTTACGAATTTTATTTTTCTATCCATTCTCAATCCACCCAAATAAACATCTGAAAACATTTTTAAAACTAAATCCTTTGCAGAAGAATAAAAATTTCCTAAATACATGGTTTCCTTTAAGTAGAAAAAATTTTATTTTCATTTATTTTAAATGATACTCCATTGGATAATATTGATATCTTGCTCATAAGCATACTGAAAAAATTAAGTATGGACCACTAACTGTTATGTATAATAATCTTCCTATTATACATCTAAAATATGTTTGATCTACTGGTTTTCTAGATTCATCATGATCAAGAGATTATGAGGGACAGATTGGAGTTATTATACTTTTAGTATTATCATATCCATACTTTCAAAAATGATAATTATTACACTGATGTTGAGATATATAAGTTCTTTCTGGTTTTTGAGAAATTTTTAAACCAAGGGATAATGTTAACTCACCCAACATACTCATTTCAAACTATGATTTTTGGAGATTTGTTATAGAATTTGTTTAAGATTGCAGAGTTGATCTAAGTATAATATCATCAACATATATTTAAACAATAAAAAAGTTCTTATCTTTATTTATAGAAAGAGTTGGTTCAGTATTTCCCTTAGCATAATTCTTTTGTAAAAAATATCTTGTAAGACTATTATACCTGGATTTAGGGGCTTGTTTAATTCAATATAAATGTTTGTTATGTTTAAAAAAATATTCAAGCTCTTTTTCTTCAACACTAGGATTTTTTTCAACATAAACATTTTCTTGAATATATCCATTAAGGAAGTAACACATCACATCCATTTGATATATTTTTAAATTAAAGAATGCTGCAATGGAAAGTAGAATATGAATAGAATTAGTTATAGAAACTGGTGTGCTGGATTCTTACTTATCAATTCATTCTTGTTGATTATATAATTTATCAACTAATATTTCTTTATTTGTTACAATGATTCCATTCTCATCACATTTATTTATAATGTTTGATTTTACTCAAATTATATATTTTTTTAGGTCTTTCACCTATGGTTCAGACACTGTACTTTTTGAATTCATTTAGTTCATATTTCATAGATTTAATCCAATCATCATCACCTAAATCTGTATCAGTGATTTTTAGTTATAATTAGGAAATAAATAAAACATGTTATACTTTATTACTTAAAAAACATATATTCCTTACATGTTGATTTACATCACAAATGATATTATCACTGGGATGAATCTTTGGAAACAACTGATTAGTGCTTTGTAAAGCCTATTCTTCAACATAAGAAAAAAAAATCTTATAGGGTGAATACTTTAGAAACATTTTATGGAGTATTTTGAATATTAGAAGAATTTTCCATCAAAGTTTGATAATGTGTTTTTGAAAATACATCAGAGGATGTCAGTTGTGGCTGTTTAAAAACAAAAGGATCAATTTCATCCAATTTAACATGTATTTTTTCTTCAACAATATAATATTTTTTAATAAAGATTCAATAGTCCTTAGAAGTTATGGAATAGACAATGAAAATTACTTCATAATATTTGGGTGAGAATTTATAGGTGTTATCTTTAGTATTCAAAATGAATAATTTGTATCAAAATACATTAAAGTAATAAATTCTAGGTTTTCAACAAATCCACAATTCATATGGTGTTTTGTTAAGAAAGGGCCTGATTAAAATTCAATTTATAGTATAACAGATAGTTGTAACAACTCCATCTAAAAAGTATTTCGTAATAGATTATTCACTCAACATGGTTGTAGTTATCTGTTGAATAATTTTATTATTCTTTAAAAAAACCATTCTGTTAAGGAGTTCCTGGGGATAAGAAGTTATGAGTAATTCCTTTTTTACTAAAAAAGTTTTAAAATTTGAATTTTGAAATTCTCCTCCATGATTGCAAATGAATAGTTATCAAAAGAAGGTTTTTCTCATTTTTAATTTTGGCATTAAAAGTTTTAAAATCAGAAAAGGATTCATATTTCTTTACTAGA
Organism: Viscum album; assembly: GCA_963277665.1. Classification (NCBI taxonomy): domain Eukaryota; kingdom Viridiplantae; phylum Streptophyta; class Magnoliopsida; order Santalales; family Viscaceae; genus Viscum; species Viscum album. Next base: position 1,222,456,643 of record OY728156.1, on the reverse strand, counting down.
AAATTAACCCACGTAAATCAGGTTTAATCATCAACTAAAATAAATACATAGTATTTTCCTCCAATTCTTCCAGTTTTTATTGGATTGAAAATATCCATATGCACTTAGAATTAACCAATTGACTTAAAGCTTTACTTATGTTTATTTATATATTTAAAAGGATCATAATCTTTTGAAGAATCAAATCTATACTCTAGTAGAACCTTAACAAGTCTTCTATTTGAGAGTTTTCAACTGTTTTTGGGGTTATAGTGTCATAGTCTTCTATTCCATAACTATGATTGATCTTCTATTTCACTAAGGCAAGGTAGGTATTGGCTCTTATAGTATTATATGCTTACTGTATAAACTTTCTCATGCCTAAAGGTAGTAATAATAAACTCATCCTTGTAATTGTGTACTAATCATTTATCATTCCTAAAATTCACAAGGTTACCTTCATCACATTATTGTCTTATTCTAATGAGGTTGTGATTAATACCTTTAACAAATAAAAGATTTTAAATTAGCGTTTTTCCAAGAAGAATAGTGTTACCATTACTAACAATATCAACCTGAGCATTATCTCTGAAAGTTAATTTTCCTCCATTCATATTGGTGACCTTTTCAAATATTTTTTTTTGTTACTTGTCATGTGCCGGGAACAGCCACTATCCATCTAACATGTATTTTTGTTGGTATATTCTCTATTTGTCTAAAAATAAAAGAGTTAGTCTTTTGGAATCCAATATTTATTAGATCCATATATTTAAAAAAGTTTAATCTTAGGAATATAGATTTTCTTAGAAAATAAGATTTATGAAAACCTATGGATTGGGTTTTATTTATAGATTTTTTTCTCCCAATGACCACCACATTTAAACTTTGTTTAAAAGGGAGTACTTTGTAGAACAAATTAATTATTACTAAAAACTAGTTTTGAGTGAGTATAACCAAATCCTGAAATATTCCTAATTGGATGAAGTTGTGAATATATTTTATTAAATTCCTTCCTTTCTAAAGTAAAATTTGATAAATGTTTATTTAAGGGAAATTTTTTGGATTTTAGTCTAATGAAAAAATTATTATCCTCAAAATCATTATATTTACAACTTGAGTTATTGAATACAAAATTTTTCTTAGAAATAATATTTTTAAAATCCTTATAAAATTTATCCATCTCAGAATTGACTTCTATAAGGTTTATAGAAACACTTTAAAATCAATATTTTTTATCAATATCTTTTGAACGATCTGATAAATCTTTTTTTTAAATAGAAATTCAAGGATTATATTTCTCTAACTACATATTTATTTTACAATTTTTATTTTCAAGTAATTTTGAAAATCAAGAAACTTCAATAAATAATGGTAATGTATTATATTTTGAATAAGAATATTCTTCATATGAAGATTCATAATGATATTAATAAGTAATATTAGTATTTAATGAAATATTGGTTAAGGATTCGGTATTGTGTACCTTAGACATAAGATAATAATTTTCAATATGTCGTCTGGCCATAAGACCAATATTTTTTTTACTAGAAGATTCAGATTATGATGATTCATCTGAAGAGTTATCATCACTGGCACTCTAGGTGTCATTTTATTTGGGAACTCTATTGGCCTTTTATTTTTAGTACTTATTTCCATTCCTTTAAGAATGCTTAACGTTTTTATCTTTTCTATTAATCACTTGATAATCCTGTCTAATATTTAAAATCCTTATACATTCATAACATGTTACTTCAGAATTGTTCTTGTACTTTCTATCATTGTACTTATTTTTTTATTGAAAATCATTATTTCCAAAAATCTTATTCATTCATCGATAAATATTGGCTAATTCATTCTCAGACTATTCACCGCCACTTTATTTAGATAAAACAAAAGCTTTGTTTCCCTTATATCTAGTTACCCATTCCGAATTCAGGGCATTAGATGTAGTTGTGAAAGCTTCACTCCCATTACCATTATACTTTTTGTTGAAATCATAATCTCTCTCCATCCATGTTTCATGCAAAATAAGATTTCAAAATAACTACTCAAGAGTATTGTTTGATTTTTTTTCATTTCTCATCAACAGTTTTCCTTTTAGATTCTCATTCATTATGCATGATGTTAATTATCGTTTCCAAAAGAACTTCATCATGAAGACCTTTCCTTCCCATAGACTGAAGACTGTTGAAAATGGACATAAATATTTTTTGTACTTATCTAATAGGATCTCCATATGGAAATAAGAATCCATGATATTCAGATCTTAACATAGCTCTTCTAGTTTCTATCACTTTATACGTTCCAAAATGTGTAACATCATGTTTGTTCAAAATACAGTTTGAAGCTTCATAAGAATATATTTTACTATATATATTTTGGTTAATAGAATAAAATAAACTATTTTATACCTTGTAATTTAATTCATGTTATCATTTCTCTTGGTTGGTGATGATTTTTTGTCCTTATATGAAATTATTTAATCTCTGGTGAGAGAAACAATGTTTTCTACTCCACTGTTAATGAAAAAATTCATCATCCTTTCTCTCAAGTACTAATAATAATTATCATAAAAGATTGGTGGTTTGGTAGGATTAAGGTGGTCAATAGAACCCAGATTCATACCTAGAATTCTATACTAAAATATCTTTTCGAAAAAACATGTAATAAAATTTTAGAAATAAAGATAAAAATACTTAAAAAATGATCAAGAAATGTTAAGAATGAATATTTTAGAAAAAGAAAATCTAGAGTCAAAAAATTATATGTAAATATAAGTATTTTGGATACCTCTCATGATACCTATTGTAGGATCGAAATTAAATATGTATATTCTCAATTACAAGAGGGGGGTGAACAGTCGGTTTATAACTTTACCCTTTTAAGCATGGAAGGAAATCTATTTTTAATAATGTTTTACAAGGTAAATTCACAAACACTATTTGGTTCTTACATAAATGGATAATTAAAAGGGCCCAATCCCAATTATAAGAAACCTAAACATAATTAAGTAAAACCTAAGAAAAAATAGGTAGATTTTATATGGGTAAATATATTACCTTTAATCATATAGAATATTATTTATTAGAGTAAGTATAATGACAAGAATGTATAAGAAATTTATACTCTCCTTCTTTAAAAAAATATAGTAGAAATAAAACTTGAAACAACCACAAGTAAATAAGTAGGAAATATTTTAATCTAAAGAGAAGGGTATCTAACAACATTTTATAAAGGTTCCTTGATTTATACTTTCAAGAAATTTATCTTACCAACACTAGGGTAATCCCTCGATAAGAATATCAGAGTCTGTCTTGCTATCCCTACATGTTCTTGAAAATTATGGTAGTCAAGACCTCTCTATTCCTATCATAGGGATCCCTCAAACATTATGGTATTCATAACTTTAGTATTCTTATCATAGCAATCACTTGATTTTACTCAGCAAAAATTATATTCACATGATGAAAGCTGAACAACATGTTCATGGTTGAACAAGATGTTCATAAATCGCACAATCCCTAATAGTCTTTCTGTCTCTATAAATCACTTCACAGTATGTGATCTATAGGATAATCAAAAGATCATGTAATTGATAATGATATAATTAAAATGTTATACTATTTATATGAAAAACATCAATGGTTGGCTCCCTCCTCCAATGTTCATATTTTTCATTGAATTTCAGACAGTCTTATACACGTTTCACTAAACCAATGGTTAGTTAGAAATAAACTGCATGACATCATTTTATTTAGTAAAAACATGGGAAACATTGTCAAGTTTAAGAATCAATAATATGTAAGAAAAATAAAGTATCTTAAACAAAATTTAATAATTTAAATATAGAAAAAATAGAATTTATAGTAAAAAATATGAATACTCTGATTCTAGAAAAATAAAAATTCGGAGTCTGAATTCTGATGAATTGGGAGTCTGAATTATGAGAAATTCGGATTCTCAATTTTTATGAATTCAGAGTATGAATTTTAGAGAATTCGGAGTCTAAATTTTAGAGAATTAGTATTCTAAAATTCTATGAATTCAAAGTACAAATTTTAGAGAATTCAGAATTTGAATTTCAGAGAGATTGGAGTATGAAATTCAAGGAATTCGGAGTCTGAAAGAAGAAAGACTCTATATCAATGTAACTATATGACTCAATGGTTTTAGATTAAGATCCAATTTTTTTACTTAATAAAAAAACTTGGTATTGGGAAGAAATTGAATAATACATTCAAATACAAGGTAAGGATAAAACGTTTCTTAGCGAAATTTTTAGGGAAATAAAATTTTCATTAAGGAAATGTTTTTCTGATTTTCAAAATATAGAGGAATGGAAAAGTTATAAGGAAAACTTATTGAATCAAAAACCAAATAAAATCCATTGACCCAAACATACCACATCCATATTTGAATTACAAAAAGGTAACCACCATATGGTATCCTCGAAACAATCCTCATAATAAACCAATAATAATTATCCCAAAATTAACTTATTTAGAGGAACTAAAACTAATTAAACTATTTAAACAAAAAGGACATTCAAACTCAAACATCATTCAAACAACATCTCCACAACAAGAAAAGACACACCCCATAATCATTATTTGTTAAAATTCCACATATTCCCCTTAAAATGATTTTTGAGAATAAAATAGGATTGGTGGGTTCCACATTCACCAATGACATCACATGGAGCCTCACACATACATATCCTTACGCCATATCAGGAACCCTTTCACTTTCTCACACATATCTATTCATGTGGTCACTCAAAAAAACACCATCGATCAAAAATAATATTTTCTACTTTTCAAAACAAAGAAATCAATCCACATCCCCATTTTTAAAATTCACCAACCCTCCTTTCAAAAATCTCTAGTCACGAAGATCATGATACTATTCGTATTTCAAAGAAACTTTTAAAAAAAATTAAATCATTCAAATAAACACATTTCCAAACCATACAAATCCATTCCAAAACATGTCACTCACTTCAAAAAACATCCCATTGCATAAGAAACCTTGTTTTATTCATAACTATTTTAATTAAGAACCCAAATATTATCATTTGAATAAAATTCCAAAATCATTTTGATGGTAAATTTCCATTTTCTGAAAGATAATTTTCTGAAAAATATCATGTTTTGATTTCGAAAATCCATTCTCACTAAAACCATTCTCACCATACACAAAACCCATTTCACAAAAACCCACTTTTCTAAAATATAATAAAAAAAAATTTGAAAATGCATTTTCCACCCTTTAAATATCAAACCAATTTGAATTCAACCTTTCATAAATTCACTAGAATTTTTTTTTCAAACAATTTATCGATTCAAGAGAGACCCCAAACAACTCGAACACAGAAACTGGTGTCGATGGGTAACATGGAAACATGGTTGGTGACCATATACCTATCATGACACCATCATAGAGAGTATTATAGGGAAATGTCCCTTTCTCAACCAGGAATTCCAGGCCCTACGAGCTCATAGAGGCCACTTCCCAACTCTATTTTTATTTCCCTTCACCAAAAAATCCACAAAAACCAAAGGACACAAAAAACATGGATATAACCTGGTAACCTAGGTTTGGAATGAGGAACAATTTGTAACACTCTTCCTACACCTACCCTTCAAGTCCCTACCATCTGACTTCTACTACATCTACATCCCCATTTAATAATGGGTGCACAAAAAGAAAGGTTCTCTAAAGAGATGACCTCCTTTGATACCCTTTTGTCATGAACTGACTAGGGTTGAACTTTACCAGTCACCAAAGCTGGCCCACGATAAGGCCCAAGAGCTGTTCCCGATCTTCCTAGGAAAGAAAAAAATACCAATAGAATCAAAAGTGTGATGATGGGAATGATAACACCAAAAATACATAAAAAATGATCATAATAATAAAAGAGATTCCCAAAATAAATAAACTAAATAGAATGACTAATAAAGAGATGATAAATAGAACTAACCAAACCTGATAACCACTAAAACTCTAATTGACCCCATGGATCACACTCCAATCAGAAGACTCAATATCAACCATTAAGAACAATTTCAAGCTAAGACCTACACCTGAGACTAAAAACAAGAACAATTTATAGGGTGACTGTTAAAACCTAGTAGGCATACTCAAGTATTATATTCCCAAATGCATTTCCGTTAAATAAAAAAATCTTAATTTTAGGTTTTAACTACAATATATAAATGTATGTTTTTACACATTTTCCATGTAAAACAAATCCCAATCCATTTCCATTTTTAAACATGACCCATTTCATTTCCATAAAGGAGGATTTTACCTTATAAAGAAAGAGGGATACCAAATAAGTGTAAACCATTTTCAAAACCTTTTTCTACATATATTTGAAAATAATTTTATCACATTTATCTTAGAGATGCACCGTAAATTTAGGAAAAATCAATGATCACAGAAAGAAAATGGAAAATAGGGAAAAAGAGTGTCCAAGAAAACATGAACCTCAATTATCTACCACAGATAACTATGTGACAAAGTATATGGGAGAACCCAAGATCACATGAATAATCTATAAAATATTATATGTTTGACTCATCCTAAAGTCATGCTTTACCCGATTACATCATAACACCCAAACAACCGATCGTTATCCTACATGGTCAGTCTAAGGGGACCAATCACATAGTAGTAATAACAAAATACCCCCTCTATGGTTCACTAGTGACTGTGTAATCTAAAATAGTGGAACAATCATTCACTAAAAATTCCCCCTTTATGCTATGTTCCCCTTTTTAGATTAAAAAGTGTTTGAGAAAACAATATCAAACAATTATCCATTCGCAAACACATTCATCACACAAAATCAACACACATAACAAGGTCACCCCCGAGTCAACTCAAGGAAAAATTCTCCCACCTATATACTATGATTATAAAAGGGAATCCCCAAAATAAAGAAACCCCCGTATATTAACAACCAAAAAGGCTAGGATCCATTCCATGGAGGTTTTTTTAAAGAAACCATTTTATTTGATGTAGCAATAGGGAATTGCACAACCATCAGTTGCTAAACCATTTCTTAAAGAACCACACACACACCACTTTGAAAACAAGAAACAAACTTCGAAACTCATTTAAGAAACCCTATCCATAATTTTAAATCTTAAAAAATTAACAATGACAAAGTGGTATTTCATCGATCACTTAATTTGAAATATGCAATCATGTCAATTATGAAAACACATTACAATAGAGAAACCACTACAATTCCAAAAAGAATATTTTATAAACAATTCTATATCAATAATTAATTTAAAAATTAGATGATAAATGCATGAAATAAATGATTCTTAAATTTAAAGGACAATGGATGGAGATCATACATCAAAAAGGGATCTTACCAAGCCGATAGACTTCAGCGCTTGAAAAAATAGTTGGTGACCACTCGTAACAGTCCCACACTCACATACACATACCTATATATATACCGCTAATCAAATGAAGGTATTCCACATTCCATGAGGGAAAACGTTCTTGGTGGATATATATATATATATATATATATATATATATATATACAAATACCATAAGTATATGTGTGCACTCCCAAAAAAGTTGATCAAAACTCAGTAAACCATATCCTTGAATCACAAAAACATAACAGCAAGGATCAGTACTACTAACATAAATTACAAGAGACTCATAAACATATTAAGGTCCTAAAATAGATGGTGTGAAACTATCAGTAGGTAAAAAACTTACCATGGACGGATGTGGTGAACCAAATCAGCCTGAAACCCCTCACCTTTCGTGGTGTACACAGAAACATGGACCAACACACTCTGTGACGTCCTTTTCAAAACATTAGATAATAAAGAATCAAATAATAATGCGTTAAACCCTAGGATAGGGTTTCAGCCAAGTGGGTAGGGCACCAGGATGACTGAAATCGGTCAATGCAAAGATGGAGGAATATAAATAAATCCTTAACTAATCTGATCAGATAAGAAATTTGAAGGAAACACCTTGATCCCACTGGTAGATAGGGACCCAGAAGGGGGGTAGCATCATGCTGCAAGGGGTCGACTACTGAAGGGGTCATTCGACAGGTATGGGAGAAGGGGGGAGATGCACCTCCCTTAGGATTTTCTAAAACAAAAAATAAAATATTTAAAAAATATAACAATAATAATAGTAATATTAATAATAATAATGATAATCATTATACTAATAAAATTAATAATAAGTATAAAAATATTCATAATAATAATATTATCATTATTATTATTTTAAAATCATTTTTATTTTATTTTATTTTCTTTACTTTTTATTTTAATTTAATCAATTTAAAAATTTCCAAAGTCTCTCAAATGTAAACAAAAAATAGTCACAATTTTCATTGGGATGGGGTGTGATAGATAAATCATAGAAAACCAAATCACCACTCTCTTTTGATTCAATAGATATATTATCACTAGAAAAGGGTAATTTTTTTTTCATAACATGATTCTTCCTCTATTATTTTATAGAAAACCCCAAACAACCATCATCCATCCCTATTTGATAACATCATTGGAGCACTCCATGATGATATAGTAGGCGACATAGAACCCTTAAACATTAGTTCATCTATATGAATCCTCATCTTTTATAACTCATTGGGTTCCATCTGATATAGAGCCGTTGAAATACGAGATGCATTGTGATGTATATATATATTAAATTCAATATCATGTTGAGGGGGTACAATCACAACCACCATGAAAAAAACATCAAAAATTATAAAAGAATATGAGATCCTCCACCTTCCTAAAGCCTGCTAATTTTATAGAAAACTCATCCATTAATAAAATAAGTGTCTCTAGACCTCTTCATTCCACCAGAAAACTCTGCTATATAATGAAAACCATGCATTTTCCATCTACATATGATAACATGAAACTAAAATGAATGAAATTGATGATAACATATATTAAATACAACCAATCGATGGTGAGAATGAAATGGTATGATTACATCTCAAGAATATTTAGATCCCCACATGATTAATGTTTCACAATCATCTATCTACAACCCTAGAACATATCAAACAAGATGGTCTGGCCTCAAAATTTCTTATTCAACAATAGAGGATTGGGAATGCACCATTTCACTAATTCTAGAACACATACTCTAGTGTGTGAGAAAATGGAGTGAAAATATCCTAAACCAAGAAAATAATATAAATTGGTAGATGGAAAACTAATAATACATTGAACGATCTATGGATCCAATTTTTACATTTCCACCACTACATGAAATCGACCATTCTAAGATTCTCTATCTCTTTGTTAATGTCCATGTTCATGACCACACTTGGGTTAGGACCCTTGAATATGGGGGACATCCTCTGTTCGATACCTGCCTACTCCATATCCTCTCTACGAGGAATAATATTTATTCCTCTATTGCTAAAATGGTTTCACTTAAAGAAGAAGGTACAATTGATGCTAAAATCTTCCACCTTCGGTTAATTAATCTCAAAGAACCACTAGTAAATGATTTTGACAATGGGCATGAAGACCAAATAAAAAAAAGAACCCAAATCCCTTAGGGTAAGAAAAAAAATCATTAACCATAGGTGTTTAGAAAGGAAGCTGTGAAGGTGAGTCCCCAAATTATAAATCCTTAAAGGACGTAGTGCCTAAAAACAACAATTGATAACTATTAAACTTGAGAAACCCAGTTGGTTCCCCTCACACAGTAAACCTTCTTGTGATTAAATTTTCTCGATGAAATCCACCTTCCTCTAAACCTATAGTTACATCCGTAATGTAAAAGGAGTATATGTATCATGGATAAAAGAATAAAATTCCCCCGTCAATATTCCAGACTCAATCCACCTTATCTGAAAAAGGTCCATGGAAAATGTAGACGATCTCTAAAATTGATCCCAATCTCCCACATAGATATACTCCCCTACCAAATAGAGATTAGCTCTAACCTATTCACTTCCTTCAAGGATGATGATATGAACTCTCCTTAGAAATCATTCTGAATTCTGAACAAAAAACAACAGTCTCATTTCTCTCACTAATGTACGACATCCAACAATAACATACTGGTCCCTGTATCTAAAAAACTCTAGTGGGATCCAATAATCCATTGGGACCCAAAACAACCAGAAATAATTCTCAATATCCTCCATCCATCATTCTATATATAGATTAGAATCATTTAGCTCATACTTATCCAAATAATTACACTATAAATAATTCTATATGTTCTTCCACTGATAATCCTTGCTAACCGGAGTAACACTCTAATGATAAACTAGATTAGCCTGATGATCCTTTATTTATGGAACCATACACAAAAGATGACCAGGTTCCATAAATTAAAGGGAAACATATATTTGTTATGATGGATAGTTTATAATTTTTTTAATATTTTTTTAATTCATTTTATCTTCCCAGATTCAATAATCACCCAACTAAAATCAGAACACGAGTTAATTGTGATAAATTTACTTTTCTTATGTCTTTACCATATAAGTGGTTACAATTCCCCTAATATTTAGGTAGGCTCATTGTCCATGAATTTGATCATGGGGGGCCTAAAATACTATGTCATAGATTGTTTTTGTTGGTCATTGCCAATTAAAATGATCAGTAGAAATTGTTTTCCCCAATCCATGCAACCCTAATTAAGCCTAACTTTGAACTCCATCCTATATCTCAACCATAACCTTTGATACCACTCTTTCATAACCCCATTCCTCACAAGATTCCCCTATTAGGGTGGTAATTAATGAAGAGATATAATAACTTCTGAGTCCCACATCAAGTAGGTCCCATATAGGCCACTAGTGTTGATCATATAAAAATAACACAAATTTAAGGTAGTAAACTCTATAATAATATGATCAAAAGATAAGATAAATCATCTTTAGGCTAATACTTAACATAATATAATAATTTAAATAAAAACAAACAAAAATTATTTAACAAATGAAATGCATATTAATAAAATTCTATAAATATATACCAAAAAGACAATTTAGGGTAGTAACATAACGACAACTACAAATCTCAAGCGGTAAATAAGCAACACTAACCAAAAATTCCTCTTAGAATCTAGAAATAATATTTTATATTCTTGAGATCATAATACAAGTATTCTATGTATGGTTACCAAATTATTTCATGCACATGTAAAATGATAATATTAATTCACCAGTGATAAAATAATAGAACGAACAACACCTACACATGTCAACTATCCAAGATCATCCTCACTATAGAGTTCTCACCAAATAATGCATCCAAATATAATAACATTAAAATAATCATATCGATAAAGGTAACCCGGAACCACATTTCCACAAATGTTCTTTTATCACACCTCAATGTCATATTTCATGGTGCTCTGATCTCTTATGAATATCAAATCATACCATGAACCCTGAGTGTTATTGTCCACCACATGGCATTTAACATGAATACACATACTCTATCACATCACATGTTTCCTAAATACACTTCGACTATCACATAAAACACCCCCCAAATACACCTGGTCTATCACATCACATCACATATATAACCATTACTATACTACTTGGGTATCAAGAACTCTAAGGACATAAACGGCATTCCCTCCTCCAACCATGTACAACCATTTCTATTATCCACCTGATCACCTAATCAAACATCACTATAGTTTACTTTTGACTTATATCCATCAAAGATCATGAATGTAATAATCACATGGCATAGAGTTTTGAAAACATACGAATCCAACCATCTATACACAAAACCAAGAGGTTTGGAAAATAACCCCCCAAAATATATGGGTGCTAGCACATGATACTCGACATGGGTAGGGTGTGTATAAAAAATCATAAGGAACAAAACATGTTTATATATAGATATATCCACAGTCAAGAAAAGCCAATTGGTTTACTAAAAAAACAAAAAAACTCACACCATCACTAAAAAACATTAAAACACATCTACTTTAACTTCCACTGCTAAATACACCACACCACATAAAAGGAAACAAGAAAAATTTCAAATTTCTTATTCTTTCTCAACTTATTCCATTTTAAATATTTCACATTTCCAACCAATTCTATTATAAACCCCATATATTTCATTATTTATCATATTTAATTTAACAATAAACATTAACCATATTTAAACACACATTACATTTTTAATAAATTAATTATCCATTTCCATCCCAACAATAAAACCATACCATTCCATTTAAAATTTATCATTATCATTTAATTCACATAATACCCAGTCAACTAGAACAACACCACAAAAAACAATTATTCCATCATCCTAATCAATACAAACATCTCCACATCACCACCATTTCATATCCACATTAACTTCTTTATAACCATAAACACATCATAAATATTTAACATCACATTTTCAATATAATAAAACCACCACTAATCACATAACCACCAAACATCACAACTGCACATGACCACCTCACCATATGGCCACACCACAACCCATCATATCCACACACTAAAATCACACATTTCCTATAAGAAATCACCTATCATATATCATATTAAAAAGGCATATTCACTAACAAAACTTCTTTCTTTTAGGGAATTACCACACAATCCATAGTTTCCATGTGAAACTAATTATATAGGAAATATATATTAATAAATATATTTCAAGGTGGTATCAAAAAAATTACATATTAAGGGATCAAAAACACACATCAATTTAGCAAAAAAATAAGATCTAAACATCCATAATATTTATTGGTTCGACAAGAAAGAATAATATCAGTATCAATATTATCAAAAGGCTATAAAACCATAAGAATCAAATCCATTATCGGTCAATTTAAATTAACCATTACATTATCATTATTAGTCTAGTGAAAAACCATATTCTTGAAGAAAAAATGATTATAATACCTCATTCATGATATAACTAGATGTGAATTTAAGGATCCCTAACTCAAATGAAGAGTTATGATCCATTGTGAAGGGCTTGATTGGGAGAAAGGACACCACTAAGAACCATAAGGAAGAACACATTAGAATCTTATAATTGAATAAACACATTATAAGAATAGAAAATTTATAATAAATCCCATTATTCCCCAATATTACCCCTCCCAAATGATTAATGAATGAGAAAAACAGATGAATATTAATGTGAAACTCAAATATACCACCATTTAAAGATTATTAAAAGTTAAATATTGAATGAACCTATTTATGGGATGAAATACCTCCTTTTTAGAAACATGGGTAGATAATGAAATTGGAGAAAAAATAGAAAAGTTTTCAAGTTCAAGGGAATCTGGGGATCTAAATGCAGCCTGAAAAACAAAACTCCATGGTGTAGCCAAAAGAAACATGCCACATAATTTCTGAAAACAGATGGGACTAAAGAACCTAACCACTCACAAAGCCCCAAACCTGCTAGTTAAAATCCATTTGAGTATTATTGCTACTCCCATGAAATGGAAATCCATTAAAATTAGATAAGGGGACTATAGAATTTTAAAAAGTACTAGGCCATAGAGCCTACTCACCATGTCTGGTCGGTGCTGCTACCCATAATCCTTGTCACATTAGTGCCATTTGTTTGTAGAATCATTGAATACTAACACCTATCACTATATTACATATCCATGAAACCTACACCATAGCCACTAAAACATCTATGTAATTTAATCACTCATATTTCATATCCTTAAATATTGATAAGGGATCATCTGCAACCAAGGATCCATGCCACAATAATCCCACAAAATGGAAGTAGACTCAAAACTCTTTCTAATCTCCCCATATGCTGTAGTTGTACCTTATACATCGTAAAATACACTTTTTCACTATGTCCCCATTATTTTTTCTTCAAGGATCCTTCTATCCTAAAATCCATTTCCATCTCCTTCCCATCCAACACCTCAAGACTCCCCTAGAAACCTCTTACACCAGATTATCACAATGTAATGGGTGAGAAGTCCTAACCCATTCGAAGGCCACTACTATCACATCAAGGATTTTTCTCCCCTTCCATGTGGATATCATTTCTAAATTTTGCTAGTATACAAACCAATGTAATTATCTTACCATGATGTACCTTATCTTGGTGATAAATAATTTGAATATGTTCATAAACCATGGTGGTTTTGATCTCATGAACAACATCATCCCATTGAATAACACGAGAAGGATTTGATTGAAACATACTCAGAAGAAAAGCCTGAAACATGGAATAAATTAACATCATGTGTTCTGGAATGTCCATGCGATATTCCAACCTTCAAAAACTAGGATGTATACTCTATGTCCATAACCAAAATAATCACACAAAAAAACACAATGAAACTTCAAGATGTCATTAATGTACAAGTGCATGATCTCTTTACCTTTATTATCCCCATAATGGGAAGAAAAATTGTGGAATTCATATTTTTATCAATGATAAACTAAATGAAATACTTCCCACAAAGAATCCATATAAAACCAATAAAAAATTTCACACAGATGTCATCCTACTTCTACAATACAAAATGAAAAAGAATCAAAAAAATTTGTACGTGTCTTGTAATCCATCTTAATGTTATGTAATGTAAGACATCATAACATGAAATATACAATCGAGAAACACATCTATGGACACTAGTACCAATATATTATATCATGATACATCGTGGTGATCCTTGTGTGATGAGAAAAACTAGAGTAGTTTCCACTATTTGACAATTGTTTTAATAGAGATACTAGAATGACCAACTTTATTCAAAAACACAAAGAGACAATGGGTGACCAAGGAAATCAACCACGATCTCCCCACCATTTAAGAATACTGTAATGAATTGGAAATTTGAATATATTATTATATATAGAGGAACCTAATCATCAAATTTTGCTTAATCTTTCATCAATTCTCATGACACCTACCCGCCAGCCTCTTCAACAGGCAAGATAATCCCATAAAATAGTCTCTTCAGAGACCACTACTCCACCAATTTTTTCTAATAGTGGAGAATTAAATTACTTTTCTATGAGTCAGACACCACATTTCCATTTATAAGAGAATAATTTTTTTAAAATTGAATGTTTGAATATACTTAAACCATCATCTCCATCAGTGGTTCGTATCCCTTTGAGTAGAAATATACTACAAGATATTATGATTATAATTTACTTCAAAACATTCCCCAAATATATTGTGGCACCTATTTTTGGGAGTGTACATAATATATTCCATCCAATGGTCATGGATAAGGTAGTTATTCTCATCATATTTTTGATATCCATTAGTTTACGATTGTTTTACATTCATTAATACACATCCCAATCCTATACAGAAGACCTCACAAAAAACATCATAGATTGAAATTGGTTTTTCATGAATTAAAAATAGAACCGAAGAAAAAAACATATTTAGTTTTTGTAAATATCAATAAAATTTATAATACTGTTAAAAATAACAACCTTATGGTTTAATTTTATCCTTAGGGATGTATTCTATGATAAATCATAAACAAACCTTATGTAATAACATAATAATACAATGAATCTTAGAAATATAATCATATTTCTTGATTTTTACCATTAAATAACTATCCAAATATTTTCAGTATCCACTGTGATGTCCTTATCATATATAATATGTCAATGAAACATAACTTCTTGGATCCAAAATTTTAATTTAGAAATATTACCAAACATATAAAGTTCCTTCAAGATTCTAGGGATGATATCAAAATGATCCAGGTGTTCCTCCTCACACATGAAGGACACAAGAATATAATTAAAAAAATACAATGAAAAATTCTTAAAATCAATTAATGATATTATTCATTAATTCCATAAATAATGAAGGATTGTTAGTGAGATGCGATGGAATAAAGAGAAAAATGAAATTCTTATACCAGCTTCTAAATGTTGTCTCATGTGTATCTTCTTCTCAGAATCTCAACTAATAGTACCCCAATCATTGATAAATTTTATAAAACAGTCATGATATGTTAATGGGATCAAATATATCATAAATAATTTATAAATGGGTTTTTCTTAATGGACACATGTTTAATCTTTTGATAGTAAATAAAAAATTCGAGGCTTCAATTATCCTACTTGAAAAAAATAATTGGAATGTCCCATGGTGAGAAACCATGATAAATAAGTACCTTTGAATTAGGATCTACTAGATAAAATTTAAGATCCTTTAACATAGTAGGTTCCATGTGATATTATGGGAATCAAATGTGAATCATTTCAAGGAGCGTGATAATAATAAAATTGACCTATCTCTATAGGAGTGACCTAAAAACCCCTGAGGAATGTCCTCAAATTACTCAATCACTATAGAAGGGAGTTGAGTACTCATATGAGGACCAAATAAATTATGGAGAATCATTGAAAACTAGCATGAGATTAATACAACATAAGGAATAAAATTCCACACTCTTTCTGATCTATAATCTTACTCATCCTGAGTGACATGAGATGCTCCATCAAGAGATAGAAATGGAACGTGATGATGATAATAATTTATCTAGTCTATAAAGACGATCATAAAATACATACCCTTAATAATTATAAATATTTCAAGAACCAGAACTGTGAAATCCTAGACAACTTCAATCTTGGAAATTATCACCCGACATGTAGTACATTTAAAACCATGTTCTGAACTCTTACCCAAATGTGTGGAGAGTTCCAACATGAATGAAATAATATCAAAATGTAATCCCAACACAACAATTGAGTTTTAAGATATAAAATAGTGAGTTTAAATTATAACAATAAAATATAGAACCATAGTGGATGAAATAAATATCATACCTCTAATAGTGAATGGACTTACTTTAGATTATTTTGGGACATACTGCATTGTGTAAAGATGTATGGTTTTAACTCCTCTATGGAATTTCTTCACTTCATGGGTATCACAGTTGGAATTAAAGTGAAATATATAACACTTTTATTCATTATAATGAGCCTATTATCCTTTGGTAAGTGAGGATATTTCTCTACAGCCTTGGGATGTACTTCTAAAGAAACACTTATGCTGGAAAGATTGTCCACAATGAAGAAAATTAAAAGGTTCTTCTATAAACATAGTATTAGTATTAATGGACCTACCAAATTGATATAAAACTAACTAATTATATCATGAATATGAATTAGAAACATTTCTAAAATATATATGAGTAACCTCACAATTCCTTTTCTAGCCAGAAGACATACTCTAGCTACCTCCTGTAGCAATTGAAGCTCCACCTAAGCCTGTTTTTCCAACCCTGTTTTCATAAAATAGTTACATATTACTGAAGAACTGAGATAATGTTCAGATGGAATAAGATAATCAGAATTGACTAGATATTTTCCCCCAATCTGTCTTAGATATATGATATTTGAGTTTGTAAATAGAAACATGCTCTAGTTCTGGGTTTACCAACTTGATAAAATTTGTGACATACACTACAACCAAATCATCCAATTTCTATAAGGTTATAAATTATTTGGAATTTAACAATAAAAATGTTTAATGGTCGAACAATTAGTTAAAGATCTTATTAAAATAATTCTAGGTAATATCCTCATACAAATTAGATTACATGATGGAGTCCCACCATTTTCTTTCCAGTCCCTCAAAAATGTAAGTGGGAAAACACAACCTAGATTTCTCTAGAGTTTTAAAAAAGATAAAGAAACATTCAATGTAATCAAGCCACAATTTTTATTAGTGGGGTCTATCATCACCAGAGAATATGGGTGGATTATTCCTGGAAAATTGTAATCCCTCATCTACCATTCATCCCTGGTTTCCAACACCCACCTATCTACATGTCTGTATAGTTTGGATAACAGTTTCTACCAAATAAGTGTCTGTTGGAGGAATTACCTATGGAACATGTCCCTTATCTTCCATAATTGGATTATGAATATCTCTTATAAGAGGAAATTTTTATTAAATGAAAACTATAATATATAATTTTCTTGAGAGAAAATTTCAAAAATAAATATATAAACTTAAAGAATCCAAAATAAATCCCGTAAAAATAGAATTTAAAGAAAATATGGATCCTATGAAGGAGATAAAAAATAAAAAAGAAGAGGTTAATTTAAAAAAACCCCATGTCAAATTAATTTAAATAACCTCATATACCATGTTTAAATATTGATAAAAATCCCTAACCACCCATGGTAACTTTAGTTCAGACAGGGAAGTGAGCTGGCCTGGATCTCACTCACACTTACTACCAAAATTATTATGGTATTAACACTTTTCTAGCATATACCATAATCCAATATGATGTATTTTTATAAAAAGTTTAGTTGGTTAATGGATATCATACCATTTTTTAATGAACTATCTTAGGTCGACATGACACATCTGTTGAGTTAGATGACCACAAGGTGAAGACTATCAAATGAACCAAACAAGTCTCTGGAATAAATAAAAAGGAATGAAAAAAGTGAAGAATAATGTAGAAGAAGATTAAAAATATATGATACATATAATATTGTTACAAATGGAAAAACCTAAAAATTCACAATACGAAATATCCACATCTCTATGTAACAAACTATCACTAATGAGACATTTCACTAAGAAGGCGATGACAACCATGTGATGTTGGTGAACTATTTGACACCCTTCACATTAGAAGAGTCCTAAAAACCCGATCGTCAAATTCACAAAGGAAAAAGTATGTTGTGACTGAAAATATCTTAGTATAATACCATGAATCCATACAATTTCTAATACCAAGAAATAATTAGTTATCGATTTTAACAAGCTGATATTTAAAGATGATTCAAAGGAAAACCATTTTGTAAAATATTGTTTATTTTTTATAGGCAATTTATATACCATTAAAAACAAAAAATTCAAGAATGATTCTATAAATCTATAAATATACGTATTCAGGGAAATACCATAAGATAATAATGTGTGCAATATAACCTATAAAAATACCATCATGTAAAAAATAATGAAAAAGTGGGATCTATCCTATGGGAATATGAACTTGAACACATGAAGGAACACTAAGTTAATAATACTATGAATCCAACAAGTATTGATTCCATCCATGATCTATAAATTTCACAATAATAACGCCTTGTGGTTCCAAACTCACTAAATTTTCATATGTTCATAACCCAATTCACCAATGGTTATAGATGTGCTATATTAATCAAAACATTTAAATAAAAGATGATCATAATTTACAATGTATTTTCATGGAAAATCATATCCACTATCATTCTATAAAATATATTTTAGGTTCAAATTTATTTTTATGGAATTTCATCAAACAACTAAATATAATATAATATTTTTAAATAACCCCCACCATAAAATCTATTTTCAAGAAAGACAAGATGAATATCAATCAAATAAATCAATTTAAAAGACTAAATTTTTTTAATTTATTATAATATCAAGTAAATTAATGGGTTAGAACCATTTTATAGAGACACCAACCTCACTAATAGAGTAAATCTAGTCACCTTTGAGAAAATAGATTGGAAACGAGGGAATATGTCCCTCACATGACGAGATCCATAATAACATCATAAATAATCCATAAAATCCTATATATATATGGAACCTATATCCTAATTAGGTTCTAATTATATAAGGTTAAGTAAGTTCAATAACATATCTTGAAATATAACAATATAATTGAATAAAAATGGAACATGCTATGAAGAGATATAATAAGAATAATGGTAAATCACCAAGGAAGAATTGGGATAAGCTTATAGAGAAATGGGGATATGTTAGATCAATATTAATAGATAATAGGTGGTGATTATATATTCAAATTATCAAGGGAAGAAAATTAAATTCCATATTTTAAGAGTTTCATATTAGGGATCATCGTTTAATGAACCATGCATAAGATATGAACGTCTAATATCCTTTGAAAACTAATTCCCACTGTTACACTGGAAAGAGATTCATGGTTTGACTAACCATGCTAACGAAATAAATCAGTTGAGGGTATCCACACAAATAATTTCATATTTCTCTTGGCCAGTTGGAAATTTTGATAAAAAATTCGTCAAACATGATAAACCCCACTGATTCCTCTCAAATTATATGTTTTCAACTATAAATTCCAAAAAAACCGAATAAATACACAAGGGGTAAACCATGATCATACTAAATCATAATACGTCCCATAGGGAATCACATATTTCATGAAGAGAACCATATTTGGATAATCACATTTAAAATGGGAGGGTGTATAGTGATAGGGATGATCTCGACATTGGATAGAATATTATGAATTTCAAATTTTAATGATTTATGATTGCTTCACTATGAACTCCATAGAACAATAGCCTCTTATTCACTAAAATCATTGTATTTTTTCTAATTATATATATTTTTAATTCATATATTTGTATAATTATATAAAAATATTTTTTAAATCCCACTACTATATAAGTAGTGTATTTTAGTTTAAATATTCACAATTAAAATTATATGTTTGTGAGTGTCCTCAATGATAGATCAATCCCTAAGTCTGTACTATACCTAATGATTTATTAAAAAAGAATTGATTTATTAGGATTCATTACAAATCCCTTTTCATGAGGTTATGTCACAACATGTCCAGCCCAGTTTTTAATTTTTGGGAATGTAATTTTTTTCCATTTTTGAGTTAAACCATGTTTGGTATCTTATTTAACTCATATTGACCTAACATGGATCAAGAGTTCACTAGAAATGTCTCCACATTACTCATCCTTATATTTTTTTCTTCCATTCCTATATTTTTAGTGTATTCCTCATGTTTAGGATATATTTTACGTGTCTCTAGTTTTTTCCGTTCTTTCTCTTGGATTGAATCTTATTGATCGAAATCTAGTCGAGGGTCATATATATACTTCTGAGTTTAGAGGGATGGGGTGTGTAGGTTGTTCCTTTGGCCTCATTCTAACGTCTTAAAATGATTCATGTCATCCATTCCTGAAGTAGGTTTTTTTACTTATTATCCAATTTTCATTGAAAATCATGTTTTCTTTTAGATTTCAATAATATTTTCCTTATATTATTCATGCTATTTTTTTTATAAAATGCCTAATAAATATTATTAAAATGTATTATTATTTATAAATATGTTTTTAACTATCCACTGGTTTTATAATGTAAGTTTAATCGGACATGAGGGGTTATTATTTGTGTTTTTATTATTAATGTACTTTAATATGTTTGATAGATATGTATTTATTTTTATTTTGGATGATAAACATTTATGGTGTTTTGTATTTGGTTGGTGGTATTGTGAATAATTTCTTCTATGATATATTATATTAGGTTGTTTTAAATTAATATTTAACCTTTTATTTAAAAATATATTTTAATGGGAATAATGGTTTATATAATGGTTTTCAAATAAGGTTTTATGTACATAATTATTATCTCTAAGTAAAAGGCCAGTTTGACACCTCATACAATGGGGTTTCTTAAATGTACTGCAGCATGGGTAAAATACCTTATGAAACTAAATTTTATAAGAGTTTATTGATCTTATGAGTTGATTTTAATTATTTTTTGATGTTATGTGAACTATAAATGGGAAATTTTACAAGGAGTGTGTAGGGAGGTGGTATGAGATATGATATTCTGATATTTGATATGGGATTTTGATTCAAATTTTATTGGCATGAGATAAATGTTACTGAACCTCTTGAAGGGTATTGTTAGATTCTAATAACGATGAATAAATCCATATAAAGCGATAAAGTCCCTTTCTTAAGGATCGATATGAATGTTAATATAAGATTGAATAAAAACATAAATGAAGAACATTTTGTAAATATGTGTACCTTATTTAGAATATCAACTAATTCATCTTGTTCAACACTAAACATCTTCAAATGTTCATGATAAATATAATTGAGTGGAAAAGAATCCCACATCCATAGTGTATCGATGGGATGTTCCTAAATCACTCGAAATTCCAGTGGGATCCACCAACCACCATAAAATGCTAGCATATCACAGTGGAACAGATGAAGATAAATGGGAGAAATAGGATCAAGGATTTACATCTATGTATGAGGATCTCAATCCACCCATAAAAAAATTCATCACAAGAAAATAGTTTAAATTTGAAATCAATAACTCCCCTTGATTATCCTCTAATTTATTCATTCATTAAACCACTTAATTGAATTCCAAAGATTGATAATGAATATAAAAATTCATTGTATGCATTTAGTCCCAAATATTTCATCTAATGAAATAGTAATTTTTCTGATATCCTATTTTTGAATAGAAAGTGGTATCATGTCATGCACAATAATGAACCATAATTATACATCCCATCCATATAAATATCTGGCAGATATAATATATATATATATAAGGATTTAGGTAATATAACCTTCAATATCACACTTTCACTAAAGGCTAATAGAATTTTCTCTATTTTGCGTTATACCATTTCTAATTCAATTTCTTATGAAACCATATCAAAACTCTTTTTGGATGTCTTCCAATACACTTTCCTAAATATGTCTAAAAATTTTCCTTGAATCACATGGAAAACCTTGGGAACACCCTTCCAAAACACTTTTAAATTAACTCTTAAATATTTTTAGAGCATATCTATAAGTCAAAATAAATTTCAATTCAACCAACCACAATGTTTTTCATTAAATTTGATTGTATTACAGATAATAAATATGAATATTTGGATCCATATGTGTAAGATAATAGAGGACTATAGAAAAACATCAATTCTACTCAAGGTGTAAATTGATCTTGAATGATATCTATCAAACACATGTATCTGTATACCTTTGTGCACTAGTATTCATCATGTGAAAACATTCATTATCATATTTTCCCATTATATATGACATCAACTAACCTTGGGAAATTTTACATTTCAATCCCATATAACCATCTAAAATTTTCTCGATTCTCAAAGTGCATACATAACTAATCGATGAATACATCATATTCCATACATCCTTGAATATAACAACATACCATGTACCTTTTATGGATAGATATATAATAACTATGTGTGGTCCCATACTCCAACAATTTCTCTAAATTTATAGTCTAATTCCATACTCAAAATATGTAAGGAAAAATACTATCTTGGTTATGGCCCAACTAACATCATGATTAACAATATACCCAACTACCCTAGTATTAGCTAAGTCAAAATATAGACTTCCATATTTAGGGTATCAAGGTATAATGTCCCCCATATTAGGTATATATGTAACCTCCGGTAATGGGAACTCAAATATGATCTTTATATCCCTATTATACCAAATAAATCTCAATATGAAACTCCATGTGGTATACATATTAGGTCATCCAGTGCATGCATAGAATTCTATTATTATTCTTATGTCTCATGAGCATATTTTGTATCTCTATATAAAAACACTACTCATATCAACTTTTACATTTCATCATAACCTATAACATTCAATGGAAATCGTCAATTTCAGATTAACTCAAAAGTCAAATTTTGAGAGGTCAATTATCATTACACATCATGAAATATATATCTATATATACATTTAAATCGACAATGTAAAATAATGAAAAGTTTTAGGCTTCCTTTAATATGATAAATTATTATATTCATAAAATATTTATTAATATTTAACTAAACCAATAAAAGGACTGGTTTGTTATATCTTATATGATGAACTACTAGATCAGCCTTTTGTTTTCAACACTATTTATTTTTTTACAAGACATTACCTCATATGTATTATATGTCACATATCTATGTGACAACCTGATAAAGATCACCCATTAAATTCTTTAGTGAGAAAAAATTATAACTAAATCTATTTAGAATAATGGTTAGATTTAGAAATCATATTCCAAAATATTAAACATCTTGCACATATCCCAAATTCACAATTTCAAAAAAACAAATGTTATGCTGTCAACATCCATGGTCTACGTAGGACTATTTAAATGTTCTTCATAATCATCCTCAGAACCCTATTCCGTCAAAAATTTTCATTGAAATAATGTAATCACTAACATTATTATTCATCAGTCCTCCTAAAATATTTTTTGACAAAGTGAAAATTACTTTATAACAATAAATAATGTAATTATTTTAATTTGTATTCATAAAAAAAAATAAAATCATTTGGGATATCAATTTTTAATCCCTTTTAATTTTAGTTGGTAAAATATTTTATGAAATAGTGCGTTAGTTTTTTGAGAAATCTAATTGTATGTCTTTATATTTTTATTTCTCATCGCATATCCTAAAATCATTACTTTAATAATAGTATGGTATAATATTTATGTCCACATTATATGTGGTAACTAAATCTAACACATTATATTTTTCTTTACCTTCGCATATCCTAAACATTTTATGACATTACATGGAAATCACTTTAACTTAAGATTAGTTATATCCAATATTTATTAATTTTGAACTTCTCTAAGACCGAAAATACAACCAGTATCCTCTGAAAAACTATATTATTTTTAAAATATAATTTTAAGATACACAAAAACATGTATGTTATGAAATTATTATTTTTATTTTAGAGATGCAATTTAAAAAATAACTATTATTTTCATATCATTTATAGTATTCTATATTTTTGGATTATTTTTCATAAAAAATAATAATTTATAAAAATATACCACTGATGGGCCACCAGAACAAATTCCCACATATTTAAAAAAAATACGTGGACACAAATATTATCCTAGATAAATCACTTTTTTCCATATCCTCTTCTTAAGAGATGTGATAAAAATTGATGAAAAATAAGCCATTAATCAACATATAAACATTACATACTTGTTCAAAACAACTCTTTATCATTAAACATATTTTCATACCATAATGATAAATGAGATGAAGGTACACATATTTTACATAAATTTATTTTATCTTTGTAATGTATATTACATTAAAATATTCAATATTGTAATTCTTTACTATATCTATTGAATATAATGGAAAAGCTCAATCAATTATTCATTTGATTTTAAACTTCTATTTATTTATATCATTTTAGAAAATATATATTTAGTATCACATATGTTTCAAAATTGAATAACTAATTTATATAACATACATATATGGAATGAACATTCCACAAAGTTTCATAAAATCGTATTGATGTATATTGGATAATCCAATCATATTGAATTATTAATCATCCTTATTAATAACCTTAGGTTTTAATGACAATGACTGGATTCTTTAATAAATATTGTTCAATCTTTAATTGATTCATTTTGAATGTTTACATAATTTTATTTTGTATATCGTACATTAGATCCCATGAATCGTATTCGATGTTAAATTATTCACAAAATGTTGAGAATATGTGGAATAATTTTATTTCCATTCAGTCATATATTTGGAAAGTATCTATATTGAAAAATATAATAAATTACTTAACCAAAAGAAATAATTTTACATAGACCATTAAATAATGTTATAGAGTCTAAAAATCATAATTATGTTTATCAAAAACACCTTATATCATTTAATTTAAAAAAATTGATTTCATGATTTTATGAGGATAAAATGAGATAATACACATATTATAAGAAGTTCATCCAAGCATCACAGATCTATGTTATTAGTGTAACAAGACCTTTCCTCTACTAATAGAAGAAAAAAACATAAATATATATCATTCAATTCATTATTTTATCTGATAATAAGTATATTTAGAATTTTTTTAAATCATACAATTAATAATATATATCAGCCATGAAAAAAGAATTCAATTCTATAACCAATATATTTTAAGGAAAACTTTTGTATCACCAAGTCATTTTGAATATTAAATCATTTTGAATACAATTCAAAACACCCAATCATTTTGTGTATATGAGACTAAAAACATTGACATACACAATCATATTGAGTAATTGAGTGGATACTACGATTACATTGGTCATTTTTCATATAATTCCTTTTAAACCTCAAATAAATCCCTATATACTACAATAAGCCTATAGTTTCAATTTTAAAAAAACATAAAAACATTTTTTTGTTGGAAAGAAATATTATGTCACTGAGAAGGAACTTTTCTAAAAATAATAAAATTTAGTAAGAACATTTCTTATTTTACTAATCCTAGGAGTATCTTACAATATGTTTAAATTTATCACGAATTTATTATAATGTAATGATTGATTATGATGTTGATTATATTGTCTATAATAGAATCTATTATTTGATGAGTATCATCTATTATTAACCATTTAATAAGGAATTTCATTAAATAGTCTTCCACTAAAATAGAGACCCATTTAAAATCCTTCATACCCATTAGTAGGCCAAGATCTATATTTCACTATGAAAATGACCATAGTTTGGCATAAAACACACAACTCAGTTATTTAGGTAAGGAATCATCCCAATCATATAATATATGAATCTTGTATATTTGATAGGATAACCCCTTTCAACCAATCTTATGGAAGAATTCAACTATATTCCTATAGTATCTCAACCCTTAGGGTTTCCCAGCTAGTTTAACCCAAATAAAACATCAATAAATCAGATAACCAAAATGAAATCTTGGGGAACCTATATTCAGTCAAAAACATCTTAAGGATAAACTTATTTTACTAACTAATCTATTTCCTTATTGAAGATAATCTATAATAACCCCACTTTACTATGAAACTACATACTCATATTCTCAAGGTCTTGATAGGTGTCTCTCTTAACGGAATATAAAACCTAGTATTTAAAGGGGATTTTATTATAACCATATTATATAATGTTATTCCCTTTTAATAATTCATTATTTTCAAATTTATTTTTGAATCTAATTCCCTTCACTAAATCAGTAATTTCAGACCATATTGATATTTAAACCTTTACATTATCCACAAGTTTATGTTACTGACCACAAAATATAATCCAAATATATTCATACATATCAAGAAGCATGATATACATAAGTTACATGAATTCATTATATAAAATATTATAATAATATGAGATTAAAAATCACTACAGGAGTATTCATTGAGTGATAGATAGCTGACCACATTAAATTTCAAAGACAAGCCATTGGACACTAGCTATGTAGATAATTTACCACCAAGAAACTCTACACAAGAATAATTTAATCAATAGATAATCAAACTCATCATAACTATAATCACCTAATTTTCCTAAAATATATTCAATAACTACATTCAAGCTAATGAATTCAATTATATTTTAAGAAAGAGGCATATAAAAAACCAAATTCATTAGGCAGTCAATCCTTGAATGTAATGAAATTTTTCATACTAGAATATATTTCTAAAAAATTAAACAAAAATAATCACAATATACATATTTCATAGAACATTTATAGAACATGAATATAGTATGGAGTAAACATTATATAAATGAACAATTTAAATATTTGAACATGAGATAAATATTTAAGAACAATTCATAAATAAAATAGAATTATAAACCCTTTTATAATTTTCTCTTTAACATTATAGACATAAATATAAATGTTTTATACTCCTTCCAAAATGTACACTTTCATTTGTATTATTATTTTGAATTTCCATTTTATGTAATATTTATATTACGAACTATGAACTATTTAAAATCAAATTTATATTTTTAAACAGTTTATACAAACTAAATATCATATATTGATTTTTTTTAATCCTTGATCATATTAATCATGAAAAAACTTATGATGAGGTTTAAATAAAATCAAAATAAAGGACACATTTATTTTGAAAAATTCAAATTAATCAATTATAAAATATTTATAATTTAAATATTACCATTTTATAATACTGACTTGTTTCATGATTTATAACCCATTATAAATTATCACTTATTATTTTTAAATGAACACTTTTATTTTTAGATCACAATTAATTCCATATGATTTGTTAAAATGTATTTTAAATAATAACATTTAATATCTAGGCATATAAATATTTCATAAATATTGAATTAATTATAAAGAAATTATAATTTATTAATTTATAAAACATTTAGTTAATAAAATATTCCAACATTACCATTTATAATGAGTTATTCACATTTTATAAACCATTTAATAAATTTTAAATGTTAATGAATTGGAAAAATTTAAAATATTTCTATTTACCCTAGTACATAGAACTATTCCTACATAAGTATAAATCCTTCTAAATATACATAGGACATTTAGAAGCCCTTGTGTAAAGGTGAGTCACTACTTACCTTTACGCGACCTAAAATAATGAATTTCATAAAGGTAATATAAATATTACCACAAGTGACTCATTTTTCATTAAGGAAGAGATAATATTTACATCATGCAGACTATTTTGGCTCTGCTTCATATGGGTACTACATTCACATAGTAGGATTACAATGGGATATTACCTCTATATAGCCCTATTTCACATAAGGGTAAAAAAGAAGTTACCTTTACTTTAATTTATTAAAAACTAAATTACTATTATGAAAAAAAATTAACAAATAATTTTTATAAAGGTTTAAAACTGAACTAAATTTACATGAACCCATGAAATAAAGGTATTCATTGGGTTTCCATACTTGGTTTTGGTTAAATTCACCTAACACTTACATAGACTGATCTATATAATGGTAAGTCAAGATAACCCTTATACATACCATTCAAAAAAAGGGTAAAGCTTTTGTTACCCTTATGTACCTCATCTACATAAGGATAATATATTGGTTACCATTATATAACCTAGATACATATGGATAAACCCTTTACAAAATCAAATTACTAAAGTGATATGATGATATGTTTTTCAATATCTTCTTCATTTCCAAGGGAGATCTCATAAATCCAAACATTCTTTCATTTTATACCACTAAACTATTTTTAGTGTCTAGTAATTGATATCATTCCAAGATAAAGTGATTAAAACCCTGATATGTGGATCTCCATGAATGATTATATGAAATTATATAATAAATGAAATAAAGAGAATGATTTAGATATATATACCTTAAATTGAAGAGCGACTTCATTATCTAGTTCACCTTTAAATACCTTTTTGTATTCTTGGTATAGATCAATGAGTGAAAAATGAATCCCACCTCTATAGTGTATCCATAGTCTGTGCCTTAAACAGTTGATGTTTAAGCAGGGTCCAACAACCTCAACAGTGTGCAGAAGTCATGTAGTTAAAATGTAAAATATGAAATAATGAAATAGGTTCAAGGAGTTTTGTCCAAGCATGATAATCTGAATCCTCCCACTCACACTGGCATCATATGGAAATATTTTAAATATTAAATAGGGGATTCCACTTGATCATCCTCTCATTTACCCATGTATTGAAACATGTGAATATATAATAAAATTAATTCATGAATATATAAATACTTCACATTATTTGACACCCACATGTTTCATATAATGAAATTGGACTTTAATGATGGCCATCATGGTTATAAATAATGGCAACATCTCATACACACCAGTGAAACATAATGATACAACAGATATATGTAAATAACAGATATATATCATATATATATAAGGATTTATGGAACATGTCATTTACCATAAGTCTCTAATTTCATGGGAACCCATAGTATATAGGTTGGAATTTAATATAAGGAAGTTATGATAGTTGTAATGATACATTGACTTGGATCCCCTAGAATGTGAAACATTCTAACTATAGAAGGTACCACCCAATAAGGCCATTTTAGAAAACTTTTGGGTGATTATTTTCTAGAAACTACATTGATAGGATGATCAATGGTTCTACCTGAGTACATCTAGGATCATGTAATTATATCAATAAGAGTGTCCCATGATCAATTATATTTTAATTTGATTATCAAACTAATTTATTTCATTATGATCCTATTTTATTTTCCATTATAGCATGATATATGTTTCTTATCTTTGTCTCTTTTATGGTTTGGGTCAAATGTTTTTCAATTATTTTGGTATAAATACATTAGATATTCTTCTTTATAGATCCGCATTATTGATTCTTATATGTATTTATTCATTTAATCTTTCATTCGGGTGTTCTAAGTTCCCCCACAGTGTTTTCAAAAATCATATCCAAAAATAATTTTTGGAAGGTATGTTTTTGAATGGGTTTTCTTATGAAATACAAAATTATTGGTTTAAACCATTCATTTTGGTTTGAAAATGGATTTAAAATATTTTATTTATCTTTTTTATGTAAAAGTGTTAAAGATACATTAAAATATTATATTTAATGCTATAATTTATATAATGTTTTGATAAATAAAATGCGTGGACTATATGGTGAAATCCTACAAATATATTCAGATCACAACCAACTTATACTATCGATCATTTATTATTTATGGGATTTTATTGGTTTATATTCTAGAGACGAACCATGTTATATAATTATCCACTTCAGTTCCTCATAGAGTGAGTTACTAGTGATGCTGTTGAGTATGACCTTTAGTCAAGAAAAAATCCTAAATTTTTAATTTTGGGGATTCATTTTTATTTCATACTATGTTTTTACTAGCTAATTTAACCATTTTTATATTGATATCCTTATTTTTCCTATTTTCAATATTTGATATTTAGGAATTGTGTATTTCAGTGTGATGATTATTTTGAGTGATGACATGTCTGTATGGATATTATATTTATTACAATTTATTTGGTTTGTATTGAAGTCCAACTTATGGCACACCATTCTGGATTCATATCTTATTTCCACAAGGAATTATTTATTATTTATTTGAAAAAATAAATCCCACTAATTTATATTTGATAAATTTCCCCATCATTCTAGACTATGGGGATTGAAAACACTCTTCACATTATTTAATGTCTCTACTTAGCTGTGAGGTTTGAATTGATCATGTTGTTTTGTTACATGGTAGATTAATTAATTAAATTAATTGAATTAAATATTTAGTCAGTTGATTAGATAATTTGACCTTATCAATCCGTATTTAATTATTTATAACCCTTATCACTAGGTTTATATATCACAAATCATAGAATGAGATTGGGAGGGAGGGGATGAAATTTAGAGAGAGTCTGATAATTCATAGAATTGAGGAACAAAATTCTCCACTAGAATTTCCATTTATTCACAATTTGGACACATAATTCATCAATGATTGATCCAAAATTTTGGGTTTTCATTGATATTTTTTTTCATTTCTATTTTATTTTAAATTTTTATCTTGGATTTCATATTTTTCGATTCCCCCCAAATTATATGGCCCTAGAAATATATGATTTTAAATTTTGTATAAAAATTAATGTTATCTATGTCGTATTATTCAAGTTCTATGAGTATTCCATCAATGATCAGTGTTTGTGATTTATAATAAACTCAATTAATTTCATTCTTCATTTTTTTTAGTTTACATTCCCAATTCTATTTTCATTTGTCATCAAGCTTTTATTTGCTTGGAGGTTTGACAATTAATGGTTTGATTCAACGTACAATTGATATCCATGGTCGTGAGTGTTTGGTTTTAGTTTAGTAGTAAATAAATTAAAATATTATAGGATTTTAGAGCATAAAAAATTAATGGTAGTGTGATATTGTGGGTTACTTAAGGGAATTGATGAGTTAGGTGATTCTATTGTGTGTGATGTGATTGAGAATATAGTTTCCCACTAATGATGGATGAAAATTGAACTTTGGGTACACAATATCCTAGGTTGAAACAATAAATGTTGTTTTGGGATTGATTGGAGGAAATAATATTGAAAATAGGTGGTTTCTAGGATCTAATAATAATCTAGGTTCAAAAAAAGAACACATGAAAAGTGTTTTATAGTTACGCTTCATTTAGTTCCCATTAATAAATAATAATTTTTTCAAATATAGATAAGTATCACACATTGTGTAACTCAAGGGGACATGCAGTGTAATGATATGTTATAATTCATGAGATGTATAGTCTAGGGGGGTTATTAATCAATAAAAAATATATATAACAAGAAACACACTATGTTAGCCAAGACAACATGCCAAGTATCCTTCGAGAATATATGATATGGCCACCTTGATAGTACATGATATATTATTTGGCTAAGAATAAATTCCATATACCCACTAGGGTGTGTTCCTTGTACATAAAATTAACATGATATGGGATGTAGTGGTACACATTATATACCCCATTATACGCACCATGTGGGATGAACTTTAAAAACCATATGGAATATAAGTGCCTGGCTAGACCGATTAATAGGGTTTGCACATCGTGTTCCCCTATAGTTCATGCCATGTACTTTTTCTGACTTATTAACTTTTTTATATCACATTGTTCAAGATTCATATTTGTTGTGTCCTACGTGTAGAAAATAATGAGCAATACTATTTTTTCTACAAAAAAGTGTCAAATTTAGAGTTTAAAAAATCACCACAATGATAAATAATACAATTAACCAAAAGTAGTTTTATAAAATTTTAAATAGATGCAAAAAATACCTTAAAATAATTAAGATATTTGTCCTTTTGAGTGATAAAGTAAACACACGTAAAAATCCTTTAATCATTAATCAATAGATGCACATATTATCTTCTTCCAATATCTATAGTGAATATAGGACCAAATAGTGAATTTTTCACTATCTATAAAGCTTAATAAGTTGATACATTCCATTTATATTTAAACTAGTCTTATGTTTCTTACCAAATTTAATAGGATCAAATAGTTTTTTTGAATTAAACCTATCTTCTAGTATATATCAAACATTTCTATACATAGAAAGTTATGTTAATCTTTTAAAGATACAGTGTCCTAATATCTTATGTCCTAATCAAGACACGTATTCAATATTAAATAATCAAGGATAATTTTTATGACTAAATTTTTTAAGATTATTGTGTGTAAAACGTGTCATACCTATATATAGATAATATATAATTCCCTTCTAAAATGTGAATAAAACAATATTAATAATGTTAAAAATATATTCCTCATCACATTATTGAACTATTCTAATAATGTTGGTCTTATTTCCTAAAACATATAAACCATTTGAAATAAACATTTTTTTATGAAAAAAACATCACTGATTCATTTTATTTCACCATTTCTATTATCTATATAAGCGACTCATCCACATGTTAATTTATTTAAATTATGAATGTTGAAAATGTCTCTATGAATATATCTAGAATAACCACATTCAATGTACTATTATTTTTATTTTTCTGGAACATATATGATTTTTTCTGAAAAATATTAAATTATGTTATTGGTACCCACACATTTTTTGTTTCTGTAGTGTTGGCATATTAAAGTATTGGAATGAAAATTTGGACAACGCGTTTTTGTTATACAACTGCTAGTTCATTTGAAAAAAAAATTTGTGAAAACCAAAATTCTGAACTATTTTTAAATAATAATACATACTCTAGTAACCTACTCATGGACATTTACTATAAAAGGTCCACTTTTATGTGCAAAATAGATCGATTTAAAATAAGTTTTATCATAATTAAACCCAATTCCATTAGAGGGTATATGGGGTTTTATTTATTGATATATTTTATAAGATAATTCTTCTAAATAGATATAATATTAGATAAATTTTTATTTAAACTAACCAATTTAGGTTTATATTGACTAGTGAAATCCTAATTATTTAAACTTTGGTCATCAGATTATTCATCAACAAAATATTGATCTATATAATTCATATATGAATTATTGTTTGAATGAAATTTAGTCGAATGTTTTAAAAATTTTGATGTTAATTTAAAAATTATTTTATCAGATTTAATATTTTTTATTTCTGTAATCTCATATGTATTTGTTGGATTATTATCTTCATTAATAATTAGAGTAACATATCTATAAATTTTAGCTATATTATGTACATGTTTTTCATATTATGATTAGTTAAATTTTGAAAAATATGATGAATTAAATTTTTAATCTTATGATGAATTGGAATAATAATCTTTAGGAGTAATAATGAATTTATTTTATAGACATACATT
This sequence comes from Viscum album, assembly GCA_963277665.1. Classification (NCBI taxonomy): domain Eukaryota; kingdom Viridiplantae; phylum Streptophyta; class Magnoliopsida; order Santalales; family Viscaceae; genus Viscum; species Viscum album. The sequence continues at coordinate 1,222,422,723 of OY728156.1, read as the reverse complement.
TTTAATAGTATTAATAATTTACTTTATCAGGAATAATGTTTCTTATCTCAATATATTTGACTAAAAACAAAAACATTCTTGATTTTAGTTTCACTATCATCTGAAGAACTATCTGAATATATACCACTTTCACTATCACTCAAGGTGTAGAAAACTATAATGCTATTTGTTCCATTGATTTTAGAATATCTATTTTCTCTAGTTGATGAAAATATGGTTTAATATTATGTTCCTTATTTAGTTCCTAGAAAATTACATAAGAAGCTTCCTACATGTTTTTCCTGTCCTTATAATGAACATTTAAAATATCTGTATTACTAATAAGATTATTCATTCATATTGACATTGTATAATGCTCATTGTTACAATTATATGAAAAAGTTGGATATAAATAATCACATTTTCTCATTGAAACTTTACATTTAGTAGTGTTACTAAAATTATTAATGACACTGGAATTAGTGTTACTTGAAGTAGATGTGAATGCTACAACAATTTTTTTTCCTTTTTTATCATATCTCTTCAACATGCATTCATATATCCGGATAGTTCCAGTAATATCATCAATACACTACTTAGTTAGATATATTGTTTCATCTATAAATATTATCATTGATTAAAATTATATGGGTAGGATATCTATAATATTCTCAATAACATGTTCATCTGGTTACAAATGCACTCTAAGAGACTAAAATATATTTTCAATTATCATATTACTTGATAGAATATGTACAACAGATTCACTAGGTAAGAAATAAAAAGACTTCAATCATTCAAAAAAAATATAATTTATGGTTTTTAAAACATTATAATTTATTAAATATGTTACATAAATAAATATCCATATATCATTCCATTTTTTATAAGAAGATATTTGATTATTCATATTTATCTTCATTGATCACAAAAGAGTGTTCTAAAAAATTTAGTTGAACTGATTTTCATTTTTCTCATATCTATTAAAATATGTTACTTACTTATTGAAAATATAATCATTTGTAGCCACCATAACAAATTTATCCACTAAAGTATTGATTTAAAAATTATTCATATGATCCCTACAGTAATAAAAATATGCTTCATCAAAAAATGTTCTTATCTTAGGATTTAGATTTTTTTAAAAAACCAACATAAAACCCAATCATAACAATAACTCATTTATCTACCAAAAATTTTGTTTAAGAATGAATAGAAATTTAAATACCATATTCTAATACAAAAATGTTACCACATGATGTTTGAAAAATATATTGTATGAGGTGGGAATATTATTTAATAAACATTCAATGTTCATCCTATACAAGTTTTTTGTTGATTATTTTTTATATTATTGATTAAAATAAATATCAAGATAAAAATAGTGAAATCCAAAAAAATTTACTTCGATAAGAAACAAAATAAAGTTATTGTTATTTTATGATAAATATGAAAGTATTTACTAAACATAAATTAAAGTAATTAGGATCATCGTAATCATAATAACATGTAAGAAAATGAAATTTCAAATAATAATTGAAGAAACATAAAATAAATGGATATAGTGGAAAAACATAGAGTATTGGATAGGAAATAAATCCATCTGTAAAAGGATATAATTGGGAAAATAATTTTAGACATAAGTGTAAGGTAGATCTATAGTCTAGATACAATATATCCACAACTTTAAACCTATCTTATGATATCCCCAATTTTATACCTATTAGAAGATATATCTTCTTATAGTTGAAAGCTCTCAATATAGATTATTAGGAATTTATTTAGCTTCTCTTCACCAGAAGACCCCAATCATGCAGGATCATAAGGAAAAATTTTCAATGGAAATTTATGAGAGCATTATAAATCAAACATTAAATTGATAGTTCTTAATACAAAAAGTGAGAAATAAAATGATTACACTGATTAGTTGTGAGTAGAGAAATTAGAAATTTAAAATACTAAAAATGATAAAAAAACATTCAGAATGATTTATCTATATATTTGTTCATACATATGATGCTCGAGGTGTGACACAATTAATATGAATTATTATAAAAAATATAATGGCACATTTCTGCAAAATTCATAGTCATGATTAACAACATCGACAAAAACTTCTTCATCTATAGATGAACATCGCATGTTGCTTTATCTACTAACGAGTTTAACAAGAACTATTACAATGATTTTAAATATGATGGTTGTAATATTGCATGAAATTTAATATCACACAAATTTCTTAAAACAAATTTAGCACTTCATAATGTCAATTACTTAAAGATTATAACTAAATAAATAACAATTGAAACAAAAACTAAAGTATGATCATTTTATAAAAATTTACTATTTGATTTAAAAAATAAGGAAATAAATTGATTCATTGACTCAATAGTGAGGATTTAAGAGACATCGTCTAGAATAAATAACATAGGATAAGGGAAGTTATTGTTTCTTCTAACAATGAACTAAATGATGATAAAAGGAGGTTCTCACCAAAGAGGAAAACCCATTAATGAATGGAAGAAAAATCATGTGATTATATTTTAGGGGAGTTTTATTTTACCTGACTTATATAATATTACACTAGAAAACATATAAATTTATTTAAGGATTTCATATCTGAAATAATTTATTCTAGTATGTTCACTAGAAGTTCAAGATCTTTGAACAAAGCCGATATATGTAACAATTTATTATACAATGTCAATGTTCCGATTGATTCATGGGTGGTTTAATATAGAGATTTTTTAAATTAAACAGTTGAACATAGGTTCCTGTTAAATTATGTTTCCAAAAGGTTTTAATGAGTCCATCCCATGGATGATAAAGCATTTAATGTCATTGAAAATTGAGATGCAAACATGTAGATGAATAATTTCACATACATTATACTCATGTATGTTAGATATATCCTAGGGATAGATAATAAACTAATTTATATCATACATCTTGAAGAGTAATGTTTTTAACCAAATTTTCCAATGATGTTTGGAAGGTGACTCTAGGTCCCCAGGTTATGGATTGAAGAGTAAAGTATGGAATTCTATACTTGGCCAAAATTCTAGATGTAATTTCAATAGTTGAAAATTTATTTGGATGATCTAATGGTTTGAAATTTCATAAGTAGTTATATCCATGAGGATAAAATAAATTTTCTTTTATGGAAATGCATGTATTAGCATGATTATACTGACATAAGATATCATGAGTGTTTTAAATTTTTTGTAAAAATGAATATTCATTCAAACTAATTGGATATAATCCCAGAGCCTATAATCTAAGAAATTTTCACTTGGATATAAGGGAACCAACCCCAATCCCGACTCATAAAGGACATATAAACATCATCACATACATTTATGATGTGATGGGGAAGGTTTGAATTTACTTCATAAGAATAAGTGTAGTATTTAATTCATTTGTTAAATAAAAGGCCATGGGGGAATGAAAATTTTGTTATAAATTCAAGTTCCCTGATTCTAAAAATAGTTCTGAGTACAGTGGAATTAAATTCAAGAACCTTTAATAAATGAAAGGGATTAAGATAGAGAAAATAGTACTAATGAATCCATAAAAAATGGTTTAGTTGAGAGGATGAATAAGAGTTTTGAAGAAAAGGAATGGCACATATTGATGAACTCCAAAGTTCCCTAGGATACATGGGTGGAAGAAGTCAAATAAACTGCATACATATCCCAAATAAAATTATTGTATTCTATGATATATAGTCTACCATAAAATATATGGTTTGATAAGTTCAAAAAAAATGTCCCTCTAAACAATTTTGTATGTTTATATTATGATTAGGTTAAATTGAAGTACAATGAAAATAAAATTGAAATGATTAAATATTATTTTCTTATGGGTTATAGGATTGAATAGATTGGTTTTTAACTATGGGATGATAAAAAGAGTAAATTCATTAGAAATCATGATCTTTTCTTGAATGAGAATGTCCCATAGAGGGACTAGAACATGGTTGAAAAATAATTTGGGAGTAAATACCCAAATGTTTATGTTCAATTTAATCAAGATAGAGTCACCAGAAGAAGAAAAAAACAATAAGAGAGTTCATATGAGAGCACTAAAAGTCAATTAGTAATAATACTGGAATATATTCCAGAATTTTGACGGTTTATTAAAGCCAAAATAGAAAATCGATTGTTAAAGCATCAATGTATAATCATACCAATGTAAGAGATCTAGTAGTACCAGAATGTATATAATCATAACTTCAGTTGAAAATATATACTAAATTTAACAAAAAAGTAAAAATATAAAAATTTTACATGAATTTTCTACTTTTAAGGGATATATGGGTACTATAATGGATATAATAAGTGGTGAAACTAAATAAATCAAAACAATATTCATCAAGGATGAGAGAAAAGACAAATTAATGAATTTTTAATGAATCATAGTAGTTAAATGATTCATAAAACGAAAAATTACCACTTGATAATAAAAAGGTTTTTTATTGAATGGATGAAGATTAATCAAGATTAATATATAAACCACAACTGGTGGTAAAATTTTTCCAATAAAGAAATGAATTCACTTTAAGAAATTTTATCACTAGTTTTAAAACATGAAAAAATCAAAATTTTGAAAATTTTAGTTGTTTCCATTGATCATTACTATTAGAAAAATGGATGAAAATAACTTTTTATTGATTTTGATTTGAATAATAATATTTACATGAATCAAATAATGGATTTTGAGGATCACCAAAATAATGGTATTGTTTTTAAGTTGAAACAAAGCCTATATGTCTTGAAACAGGAACCTCGAAAGTGGAACTAAAAGTTTGATATATTAATTATTGATGAAATATTCCCAAAGAGAGGCCCTGATAACTATTTCAATCAAAAGTAATGGAATTATTGGGCATACATCATGATTTTATATAATGGGAGTGATATTTTACTAGGGGGTCAAATGTTTCCATGAATCCAAAGAAAAAGAGTAATGTTTTACCCAGAAAACTGGTTCAAACACTTAAAAGGTGTGTGAGAGTGTTTGTGTGTGAGTGTGTGTGTGTGTGTGGGGGGGGGGGGTGAATCAGATGTTGTTATACTATTTTACAAATTCTTATTTCTCAAGAATTATTTACAATCAATTTTTATTTAAACACGTATTTTAGGTTAATAAAAATTTATATACTTTGTTTTTCATTTTCACATAGAACACATATAATACACTTAAATTAATAATTAATAGAAGATGTATTTTTAATAGTTTTGAACTAGATTTGGGAAACCAACTCCTTTCCCTGATTAGGTTTCATTGAGTAAATTATTTTCACTTTAAATCTTATTATAAAATTAAATTAATTATTATAGACAACATAATCTATAATATACACTTTATTACATAGGTCAGTGTGTTTAATAAATATAAAAGTGAACGAGAACAATATCCAATGATTTATTCATCTCATACTATCTCTCGATAGTTCTCAATTACTTATACATTTGAGGATGATCAAGAGGATCTCACATGATTTCACAACATCCACAAAAACTGATGTTCTTTACATATCCATAATATTCATCAAATTCCTTCATGTATTCAAGAACAACACATGAAACAGGGTCTCTCTATGCTACACATACATTATTTCTTCTTTATGAACTATTTATTGAACACTATTAAGTCAATTTTAAAGGATCTTTGAAAACATAAAACATTTCATAGGAACTGCAACATGGTATCTATACACCCATCTATTTTAGAAAAACATCCATAGAAATTTACATGTAATATATAAATTGAATATTTGGTTTATTATAGCTCACTGCATGTGGACTCATGAATTCTTTCTTATTCTTCTTCCTCATTCTTCTCAAACACCAGCAACACTCAGTAAATGAGGGTCTCGAAGGAAAACTAACCTTATTTTTACACTAAAATTCTAATATTATTTCATACCAAAATGTTATATAGATCATACATGGGATTAAAAACCCACTTCTTCTTCCCCAAGGTAGATTCATTTTCTCTCATTACACACATGTCTATATTACACAAATGCAAAGATTTCTCTTTCTCCTCCTACATTTTATTTTTTCCATATGATCTAAAAAAAAATTAGTGGTGTTTTTTTATATGTGGGTCACATTAAATTTCCATAAATGGAAATATATCAGTGTGTGAAAGTATAAAAAAATCATCCAAGTATCACCTAATTTATTTAATAACATATGTATGTGGTTATGTTCCCATGTTCTCTTGTTTTAATAGATTTTCTCTAAGATTAATAAAAAAAATATTTTTACATTATTTTTAGAATTTTATTCTTGGGTTAATAAAGAATCATTTTTTCCAGAAATGACACACATAGTTATGAAACATGTGAAAGAGAACCTCATCTTATAGTAGGAGTTCCGCTAGGAAACTAGTAAATACATAAAGATTTTTTTAAAAACAATAAATAGTATATTAACACTATTCTAATCTCCTTTAGTAAGAATCATCTATATTTGGGTATATTAAATACATTGAAAATAAGTACTGACATTATCAAATTGATATCATGAGTTATGAAATCTTTATTTTTTGATTTCTGAATAAATTTCATTCCCACCCTTCTATCTTAGCCTAATATTACATTTCTCAACGTGAAAATTGTCTTGGAATTTTATTTTACTTGAATAAAAAATAATTTCTTGATATTTTATACAGTGAATCCTAGATCTATAATTATCAAAATTCATCATCAATTTTTATCATAAATATTAAATTTCAAATAATCTCATTTCAAATTCTAGAAAAATAGAACAATTATATACTCATATTCAAATCCATAAATCAAGATTTAAGAATGACTTCTCATAGTTTCAGGGTGTTTTAACCAGAAAAAACAACAGTAGAATCATTTTAAATTAATTCTTCTTAAGAATCATTAATTTTTGAATCTCTTAAATATTTCATAAAATATGGGTAAGTGTTGAACCTTTTGATTATTGTTTAACCCTATAAATATTTACATTAGTATGTGAATACAGTTTATTGAACATTATTATATTCTATAATAGGGTTCATTGTACATTGTGATGTGTCTAAACTTTTTGAGGAAGTAGCACCGAACATACAGTGAAAATTTATCAACCTTATGAGGAAATAATGAACCTTATGAAGGCATACCTCATCATTACATTATCTTTTTCCTAAAATTTACATGTTATAGAAAATCCATATGATAATTCCAATACATATTTATAATCCAACATTAAACTCAATTTTTATCATAACCTTTTGAAATAATATCTTAACTACCTCATATATTTATAGTAATTATCAAAAAATTCCAAAAATTATCATCTTAATCCAAATGTGTATTTAAATATATAAATAATCATGTAGAATATTTCCATAATCCAAACCATATTTTATTTTGACCCTTTAAATCAGCTGTTATAAACCATCATTAAATAGTGTTTTCTCTTTGATTTCAGTTGGAAATATAATTGAAAATAGTAGGATGGTTACTAAAAAATTTATGATGCATATACCCGCTATGGGTATTATTTTAGGATTAAATAATGTCTCAGAGATCAAACTTATTACTTTACCACTTTTACATTCCTTGAGGACCAACTGTACAATCAAAAAGAATATGGGTTACTCATGTAGTAACCTACTCAACTATTTTCCTTTTCCAATATCTGACACATTCGTCCCTTATATATCGAATGGTAAGATATCTATCCTTTTAAATAATTTATCCCACTCATCATTACCTATATAATATATAGGATAGACCTTTAGCTTTCATTGATTTTGTAGATTATCACACCATCACCCATCATCAACAGAAATTGACATTGGTCCAATAATTTTATTAACATAAAATATAACACTTGATATTAAGGGCCCCTCAATACCCCCATTGTATTTTTATCAATACCAACTTCATATAAAAATAAAAAATCTTTTCCATTGCACTTATTGAGAATAACTGTAATGGTTAATGGAGGCCTTTCTTCAAATTATATCGATATCATAAATATAAGGGATTGTCTTCCAAGGGAAAATTATTCTCCCTATTTAGTATTCTAATGTACTAAAAATAAATTCTACCATTTTTGGAAAATATATTTATGGATATAATCAATCAACTTATATTCTAGATTATGGTGATGTCACATATTCTATAATAATTATTCCATCATCAAATTAACTACAAGTCTATATGGGATTACCTAGTATAAAAAATAAGAGTGGCTAATTTAAAAAACAATTTAATGCATAAATATCGACAATATGATACTAAATTAAACATTCAATTATTTTCTGGATGATTAAATAGATTTATCATGAAATTATAAACCTAAATTCAACTTAAAAAAAATCATAAAAATATTTCATGTGAATATATACATTCTCCAATTTGTATTGGATAGTCACTCGAAATTGATAACCAAATTAAAACTTAATCAATACAATGATGGTAAAGGGATAATCATTAAAAGTCATCCAGAGCTGAAGTAAATGTATAGAATTTTAGATTTAACAAGAATGAATCTGTCTTAGGTATCTTTACTTATTTAGGAGATCCCTCTCAAGAAATTCTCTCGATACATTACAGTGGTAATATGTAAGAATGTATAATAACAGTTTAATAATAAAACCAATTATGAGGAAAATACCATGTGATATATTCCATGATTTATAATCCTTTATTCTATCATGAAATTATACCTTAGAGTATTTATTATATTTCATCATTCACATTCAAGTGTGACCACCCATCCTTGCTTTGCATAGGTTATTGTCTGATCTGGCCATGTCATAAGCCCCACAAATTTCTTTTTTCATATAATATTATCCTATATTGAAAACTACTTTTGTTTTGGGAGGTTCCTCACCCATAATATTATGTGTTCCATAGTACTTTCAACCCACTATGTGGGACTCATGATTTGAGGGTATACCCCTAGAAGTTTATATAAAATATACTTAAGTCAAATTATCCAATTGATATGAGAAAACCCTGAATGTGGAATAATAATATCTGCATGGTGCATTCCCTAAATTTACGAATAAAAATATGTTTCTATAATGCTAGTTATAGGTAGTATGGAATAGTGTCATCTTAAACGTACAGATGAAAAAATTATCCATAACTTCTCTAGTGATTTTATTGTTTAATTTGGATGTTTCATAAGTCACACCATTATTCTTTTCTAGGGAAACCAAACCTATCTTAAAATGGTCATGTGATTAAGGAACTTTATCTCCATTATCATTATATTATCCATAGTACATCCCATTCCCCATAAAGGACTCAAGGTATATAAGAATTGAACCCACCATGATGTTTAATGGAGGATAGTTATTGTCATGTCACCAATAGGTTTTGTAAAATATATGGAACAACAAGGAAGTTATCAAAAATATTATTGATTAAGGATCTTACATAAGAATGTGAAATATTTGGGATTAGGATATAGAGTTAATAAAAATCAAGTATATTGATGTTATCATTAAAGGATTACATATAGACTATCATTGAAATGTTTGGCATGATCATATGTAATAACATTTATACAACTCTTGATATAAACATAATGTCATCCAGGGAACATGTAACAATAATGAAGGGTGTATTTATATATATATATAGAATGTCTCATTTAAATAATTTATTGTAATTTTAATTTTTGTTATGATTGGTACTTGATTATAAATTGACAATACAATGGGATTTTTAAGATTTATTATGCTAAAACCTGAATGAAAAACACCAAGCAGTCAAGAATTGGATCATTCAATAGGCGAATGGATAATAAGATGTCACAATATTATTAACTATATATAATTCATTTGACGGTTTCATTGATGCATACATGGATGGAGATTTGAAACCTAATAGAAGATGACTTGTTTCATGTTTACTTTTAGCAGAATAGTGGTCAAATGGATGTATCGACTATAAATAGTTTTTATTTATTCTATGAAGGAAGTAGAATACATAGTTTCTATAGAATATAGAAAAGATTTAGTTTTGTTAATGTACATACAAAAGGATCATAAAAGGGAACTAGAAGGATGGGTGTTTTTTGTGATAGTCAGAGTTCATGTCACCTTTCTGAATATTTAGTGTATCTTAAAAAGAAAAAACAAATTTATATAAAAGTTCATATCATCCAAAATATGCTGAAGGGAAATGTGTCATAACTTTAAAAAATAGTTGGGAAGGAAAATTCTCCAGATATTCTTTACAAAGTATTATACCAAAAGTATTTGAGGTAGACGAATGCCTTAGTAAGACATGGGTGATTAGAATATATTAGTGGACACTAATTCATAATGAGTAGGAATGGTGTTAGAAAATTTTCCAAATTATTTGAGGAATCTCTGTAAATAATTAAAAATATTTTAATGTTTGTGGATATTTGTATTTTTGAGGCATCTTCAAGAGCTATATTTAATAAACATGAAAGAGGAACACTGGAGAACCCTCTGGTCATGTGAAAAAGGTAGCATGTGGTCTATAATGATAGGTAATGATATGGGATAATTTTTTGAATTTTCAATATATGTGTATGTGGTAGTCAATTTAATGGATGTTGGTGTACTTACAATTGGATGTGAATATGTTTCGCTCAATATCAGATGGTGAGCAGTGATAGGGTTATTTTACATAATAAGGGGTGTTGTGTTTATTATATCGGTAGAATGTGGTAATGGTTAGTAAGAATCTAAGAGATATTCATTTAACTTGATCCAATTAAAGAAAGTCCACAATTTTTGGAGGTTAGTCTGACTGATTGGCATTATGGGACCCACTATATTAGTGGAGAGGAACACCTGAAAAGATGTGCATATGAGTGGATAAGTTACACATTTATTGAAGATCTACATGTATTTTAAAATATAAGGATTTTAATCCTAGTATTTACAATGAAATTAAAACAAGTGTGGTGTTCACCCATGGATATATGATGACTATCTAAACTACGCAATATTTGTGTTTTATCTCTTATTTTTTCCTTTTTCTTATGAATGTGTAATTTTTACGGAGTATATGTGAGGTTTTGACATAGTGTGGTGATAAGGTAAAATATAATTACTAGTTCTTGTACTCTATGCACAGGTTTGGAGATAATTCTAGAGGATTCAGATCTATGCTGCATAGACTTATATTGAGTGATATGTTGGTGGACTGATGTTTTTCCTTTTTGGTGATTTCACCATTCATCCTTTCCTTAAGTAATCATCATTATTATTATCCTTAAGAATAATTATGAAAATTTGAAAGAAGTATAATAATAATTTAATGAATAAGAAGTATAAACAACTTACACATACATCAACTAAACAACGACCCAAATGTACCAAGGCTAACTCACCCAATAATGAATCCAATAGTAATAAAATATTAACGAATGAATATTTCATGATGTTACCCTACAACAACTATCCCATTGGGTTTTCACTCTCACATCCTAGTGAATATTATTTCAGTTCTCTAAATCCATTGAGCAATCATGTTGAATAATGTAATATATCATATCAAAACCTTATATCATATCCCATAGTGAAATCATCAACATCAAATATCTATTGTCACATATAATATTTTCATCACATATCATATTCCATTATTGTAGGGTATCATGAACATGTAGTAAATATACCTCATTCCCTACTTCTATAATGAAAAACCCCCACCGTATTTTAGGATCTGAACATCATCACAAAACCCCATACTATATCACATATCCTTTCTTTAGGTCATTAAATCCTCTATTAGTATAACTAACAATAGTCAAAACAAACAATAATTCTCCTTAATGTTAAAGAGAGGAAGTGGGAGAAGTCAACCATCCATTCCCTTACAAACCTAGCCATTGGGGAAAACACCCAAAACCTAAACAATTTGTGAGTCATTATGGTTATCTTACCTATGTTCGTAGTTTATGTAATCGAAATAAAAAATACACCATATAATTCTCATAATCAAACCAATCCAAAGGATTTCAAAATAGACAGTGTTACCAATACCAGTTTCAATCTCCACAATAACACCACTATCCACTAATAACCATTGTTTCTTATATAACCCAAACCTACCCACTTTCCCCAACAAAATAACAAAAAAAAGTTCAAAACACCCCACTTAATAATGCAACTAACCATTTTCAGAGAGTCCATTTCACCATCCTTATTGTATTCATTATTCAATTCATTTTCTATATTTACTGAAAAATATTTTTTAATTACCACCAACTTTTATTTATGTCTTTAATTATTATTTATGAACATAAATAATATATGTACAACCAATTAACATTTAATTTCATCCAAAACCTATTACAAATAGCCACCAGACCCACTTCACAACCATTTACACATTCCAAACAAGACATAATATCACTAACCATGACTTATGTATTCACATAATGTGAAAAAAAATAAAAAAATGAAGAACAAAAATAATTACTATATTGAAGAACTTTAATAATTTCCTATTAAATGTTTCCTTTAATTAATTCATCCACTTCTTTATGTACACCAACCCTTAGAATTCAATATCCCTTGAAAAACATTTCTTACAATCTTTTAATTTATATCATTTATTGAGAGTTGATTTCAACAGATAATTCATGGAACTGATAAATATATCAAAATAGTAATTTAAATATACAAAATCATATTTAAACCATCAAAAATAAATAAAAAACATAGTAGAAACAACCATTTAGGATTATCAATTATATATAAATAAATAGAATATATAGAAAGACTATATGTTACCTTACACCTGATTTTCTAATCATTTATATTTTTATCTTTCGTAAATTAATTAAATTAATTTACCCAAAGAATGAATAAACATATTAATTCCCCAATTCACATAATTGAGGATGATAAATCTTGATCCCCTACCATAGTGAGAATCTTCTAGGGATCACTAATGTTCATAACATCCAAGAAATCATGGGGAAAAAAATCTTGAATCTCTAGAAATGCATCATTGGTTAGGCATGATTCAATATAAAAGAAAATATTTTTCATAAAAATTAAGAATAACATATTTAAAAATACAGTTTCATGAATCACATGGGGATTCTCCTGGGCGGTTCATTTAAAATCCCAATAATTCCTTTAAATAATACATTAAAATCACATCACATCTCAGTATTTACAATGTGGGAATAATGGTATATAAGAAAATTATAAAGAATAAGGTTCCTCTATTTAACATAGGTCAATATATATGATATTTATGGAAGTGTGATATATTTTACAAATGCATAAGGTTTTTATCCCATTAATTATATTTAATACTTTACCAAAATCTCAATACTTATTTTTTTAAATATGAAATATTTTTTCCATTGATAAAAATCCAACTATAATATTTGTAGTTAGTATGTAGGATATTATAATCTATAGATAATTTATATTTTTTTCAATCAAAGTCAATTTGTTAGGAGTTTATTTCATATGTAGTTTTTTTCAAAATTCATACCTAATATCTTATATTTATCCAAAATTTAGAGAATTCTCAAAAATGATGGGTTACTTTAAAAATTACATATTAACATCAAGAATTTCATAATAATTTATAAAGTAATACAATTTCATTAATAATAAATTATAAAATAACACAAACCTTTTACAAATTTCAATACATCCATAAATCATCCCCAAACTCTACCATTAGTCATTGAAAAAGGAAAGGTTTGTGAAAACATATGCCCTTACATCAGATTCCTCTCAAACAATTCTGATCCTCAACAACCAAACCAACCCATAAAGAAACAAAAACCTAAACACCAAGAACACTATAAGAGACACCTCTCAAATAAAGATAACACCATTAATAGTTCTTAAGACATTACAGAGAAAAATATTCTCCAATAAATCTTTATTATATCGAATATCTCATTAGAAAATAAAAACAAGTCTCAAAATAAATCAGGATACTATGCATGACTCTATAACTCATATTCCCATGTAAAATCCTTCAAACCACCATTCATACAAAAAAAATAATCCAAGGTAATAAATCAACCACACCTCACCCTTTATCAATGATTTTTAGTCTCAACCATTTTCTCCATGAATGACATGTCATCCTTCATATCAAAATATCCAAAAAAAATTATATGGTAGTTATAGTGAAGATATTGATGAAACTGTGACATGTGAAAGACATCAATGACCCTGTCCAACTAAAAGGGAAGTGATAACCAATATAAAAACTTATTTACATCCCCCCAAATCCTCAAAGTACCAATAAAATAGTGAGAAAGATTACTCCCATAAGTAATCCTTTATTACACAAGATAAGGGGAACCACTTATGAAAATATGGACCCCATCCATAAACTCCAAAGGTATTATCATTTGATAAATATAAGGAATATATACAAATTGTGATCCATTCATCTACTCACAAATCTTATGAACCTTATTTTTTGTGAATTTCACTAAATCAAGTCCAAGGATCATCCTTATCCTCAGTCCAACACAACAGAGATATGCAAAGTGGTATATAAAACAACTCAAAAAAATTCATTCAAATGGAAGAGTTATAAATTTTATTATATGAAAAAACAACAGAGGATATATGATTCATCCACATTATAGAAAAATATATAACAAGTAATAGTTACACATCCTCCAACATATGAATGGTTCACTCTATCTTATGATATAATTGATGGAAAAAAGAAAATTCTAAGATAAAGCTGAGATCGAAAATAATTTTAAAGTAATAAATGTATTTTGAGGTAATGTTGTAATGAATTTTACGGTGATGGACCATGGTAATCCATGAACCTCTCTAAGTCTTCCATTTAAATCCTTCTATATCATCCCTAACACCCAACTCTGGAATCATCCAAAAATAACACAAATTCATCAAATTCTCAATGGTCACCCAAATATCCCCACTAAGTCCTTGAGATTGAGGAAAAATAATCATAGATACTATCAAGATGTCCACGTAATTCTATTTAGGAACATTTGTAGGATAAATCAACATACATATAACATGATTCACTTTGATCAGCTATCTGGAAGCTAAACACCATGATAGAAACTCTGATATGGAAAAATTTATCCCCATACACCAGAACTAGATCCTCAAGGCCGAATACTTATTTTATATAATGGGGTGCACTAACATGTGGGATATATGGAACTTATGTACAACCACCTGTAACACCTCCATTGGAGTAACCATCCCCCAAGAAGAACATATGATATAATTTGTTCTATGACCTCCCCACAAGAGCATCACTATGAAACACATGATCCCACATCACCTCTACCTTCAAGAATTCTCCTTAAAACTCTTCTACCTACTACATAAAGTGTGATTTTAAAATGATATTGTTCACATAATATCTACCAATAGCCCCCTCCATATCCAGATACATCTCTGTAAGCTCCACCATCACTCTCGAACATTCCCTAGATTCTCAAAATACATCCCCTCATGAAATAATAGTCATCATATCAGTAATTAATTATCATTCCCCTAGGATTAAGATATACCAAATACATATTCCTATAATAACTTCATCCACATACACTGCCATGGATTTGGGTACTATTGAGAAAAGTTATATATTATTGTCTTATAATCTTTGAAGACCAAATGTTTGTTTTGATGAAGTAATGCTTCCATAGATTCATAGAAAACAACAATGAAACATACTTAAGATAATGGGTGGAATATTTACTCTCATGGGTGACCTATTATCCTATTACTATACGAGATATGATTCCCTCCACTTCTAAACAAAGTATGAGAGAACTGAAAAACTCCTCGTTTAAGTAGTCAAAGGCTCCCTATCATTGATATGTCCATATGAGATCTTGATCATCCCTAGTCATGACAATCAATGGGATACATTCTAGTAGAATTTATAAATTAACCATACATAATATCCAATTGAACAAGTAAACTGCCGACCTCTACAACATTCTTGGGTGTTTCCAAAGAAACAACCAACTTGTTCATTAAAGGATTGATTACTACACCATAGTGGGACACCACATGCCTAAAAAAATGCAACATACACATCAAAAAATTACATGTTTATAACTTATAATGGGGATAATAATGATTTATTACACATAAAAAAACTCTAGTATTCTCATAATTCTCCAATGAATGCAAATATATGAGTATATCATCGAAGAAAACTGCACCGATGTATTATAGAAACCTAAGAAACAAGGATTTCATGAGTCCCATAAAAAATATGTGTTTTTATTAAAATAAAATGACATAATTACGAACTCTATGTACCCATATTGACACCAAGATTCAGTCATTCGGATATCCTACTTTTTCTCCCTCACCTAATTATACCAAAACAAAAGATATAACATTTAAAACTAGCAAGCTCCCATCGTCTTATTGAAAAACTCATTTATCCTCATAAAAGGATTGTCCTACTTATCCATCACCTTATTCATTACCTAGTAGTATACAAACAACCTAATACCACAATAAACCATGTTACATGGCATCACTAAATATAGGGACAACATTTCTAGTTAATGAAATAGAGGCACTAAATTTCTACAACTCATATAATAATCCCAATGCTAATAAAACCCACATCATAAAAATTAATATTATAGAATGAAACCCTAATCTAGAAACTATAAATCACTATGCATATAGAGTATAACTAATCCATGCCCATGATAACAATGTATAACCTCACATAAAGTAATAAAAAAATACCCCAATGAATGAATATTTCCTAGAGGCTTGTAAAAAAACTAACATATATCAATTGGACATTATTAATCTCTAATAGTAATAGTAAAAAATAGTGTTGTTGAAATTATCCCCAAAATGTGTCTCATTTCATGTACCATGGTGGCTGAAATGAAGGAATGTGATTCTTTAGAATAAAGTATGAAAAAAAATAAAAGAATATGATAAAAACATTGTAAATTGAATAATTTCAAGACTATTTGGTGATAAAATCTATATGAAATATTACTAACCATGTCGGGATATTCAATTTTTCTTCCCATATTGATGATCACCCCCATGACAATTCTTAGCCCTATGTCCCAAAGGAAATGGGAAATTTATATGTTGACTTTTTCTTACTCTATATACTCTTGTATAACCAAAAACATATTGATCCTGATTCTCTTGAGTACTATGAGGAAATTTCTATTATGTCTAAAATCTAAACTTTCCAACTATACCACATTGGTTTTTTTAGATGTCTTAGCACCAGAGTGAATAGTGAAATTGGAAATGAAATGAACAAAACACATGAGTAGTTATACCAATATATGTATGGAATCTATAAGCTCATTATAAGAATGAGGTAGGTTTTTGAGATAGAGTACATGTTTTTTGGGACCTTGACTATTCTGAAATCAATGATCTGTAATGTCTTAGATTTTCCATTTATTATTTTTAAATATTATAAGGAATTATTTAGAGACCGGGCGTGAAGACGACACATCATTCCGAGCTCCAGTGAGCCCAGAATGGTGGTTTGAACTTTTTTTTAGTTAAGTGAGTCGACACTTGTGCGCGGTTGTGGAAGTTTCCCAAAGGATGCCCGGATTAAAAATCTGTGCTCACCATTGTGTTCGGGACGATGAATTTACCTAAGAATGAGGCTAACCTTGACCAGCGCGGGTCGAGGGAAGAAGTTAATTTCAGGAAGTTTTACGTAAAAATAAAATAAAATATATTAACCAGTTTATATTATTTCATTTAAGGAATCATCCGCTGCAACACGGCAATGGCGCAACTGTTTCCTAAATTGATGGCGCATCTTAATGACTTCGAAATGGAAAGTTAACTCCATTAATACTACCATGTAATTAAAAGCCTAATTGTTTCCCCTTTGGAATGGGTTAAGCAATTGTACATTGTTGGAAACATAGAGAGATGAACCTCTGCAGAATCCGCAGTGCGTTTGAGAAATTCTTGACAATGAACAACAACGGATAGAAACCTAGGATCGTTGCGCCGACATTGAAGGATCTCTATGGAAACGGAAGCACGACGCCTTCGTTAATGATCGATTCCTTCTAAAGGTAGGGGTTGTTAGTTCAATTTATTTCTTTCCCCGTCTTTGAGTTTAAATGACGAATGCGGATCAACCACGAACAAGTTGATCCGCGGAGTCGTACGTTAATGCGGGAGGGTTTTCTTTGGGATGATTTTGGGGAATTAATCCATGCTTTTTTATTCATGTTGATATCTTCCCCGTTTAAACCTATTAACGGGAGCGGATCAACGACGTGATGAACGACGGCAGAGGTTTGTTCCTCAATTTATTTGTTTATTGGATTTACTCCCCCATTATTTCTCGCGCGTTCTTCACGTTCTTAGTGGGGGGAAGAACAGCGGATTGTTGCACATTTGTTCCATGGTACAACGGTCCCAAATCAAAGTCTTGACACCGCAATGACCTTGTGGAGGTGCAACGACAACGACAGATGACAAATCGGACCGGATTGGGAAATGGTGTTCTTCGAGCGTTCTTCGTGCGGGAAGATCAAATCATGTTTTGGGGGCCGATCGGAGGCCCGAAAATGATGGAAGCGGCCTCGTGGTGTCGGGGCACCCAGAACCTGGATGTTTTGCGGTGATAGGATGGCCGGATTGATGATCGGAGTAGCACAGGAGGTGCGCCAGTGAAGGGCGCGATTTCTGGAAATTTCAAGAATTCACGGCGTGCACTTCCGAAGAACACACCGTGTAGTTCTGGCGATGGTGGCTAGGGTTTCGGGGTAAGAGAAGAATCACACTGCATGTGACCCTGGTCACATGGCGTGTTGGACCTTCCCTGAAGCTCGGCGTGTACTTTGGGTAGTACATGGACACGGGATGATCTACACGGCTTCAGGCGGCACAACGTTTAGAACTCGACAGAGGCAGCTACGCAGAGCTCGGCGTGTATCTCGAGGGTACACGGAAACAGGATGGAGTACAAGACCAAGTACTCCATCACCCGGCCAGGAAAGGTCAATAACACGGGTCACCCCGTGTGCAGATTGCATGGGTAGGAGTACACGGGATGGTGACCATGTACGGACACATCGCCAGAGTACACGGATCCAACCCCAGTGACCCAGAAACGACATTTACTCCGTACAACATGCCGTGTATACAGTTTTCTACATGACCAGCCTCACGACATGGGCCGTTGTACAGTGGCAGTACCCAGGGTCGGACAACACGATGTGTATCATTTATACACGCCATGTACTTTTTGGAAAACGGCATGGTCCTTTTGTTCACAGTGCCTTGAACATCTTTTGTTTGGGTTAGTGCCCCTTATTCTTGCTCCCCTGAAGGTCAGGCATCATTCCTTCAAGCAGGATTTTGATCCCTTCATCAATAATTTTCTGTGATAGAGTCAGGAATCCATCCAAGAGGCCCGGATCGAGATCCTCTATCCATTCCAGACCTTAGGTAGAGTTAGGCATCGACATGACCAACTTTACCGAGCATTGATCCTCTACCTAGCATGTGAATTCTGGATGATTCACAGTATCCTCCATGGCTCTGGTAGTGATTCTCATATGTGTATCGAGATCTTTCCCACTTAGGAGTTTGTCTCCTGTAATGAGTGATTCTATCTATCGTAACCCTTCCACTCAGGAGTGTGTCTCCGGTAATGACTGTAGCCATCTCTCATGATGGTTCCCGAAGAACAGCACTTCTCGAACGGACGTCATCAGAGCTATAAGACTCGTGGAGTGTGTCCTCCCAGAACGAGCGCATCACGGAATCTTCGAACAGAATCCCTTGTGGGGTTATGCGGTTGCAGGACTTGTCTCTAGACCGTGGGTCTGGGTTTTGAGTATATCTGGTTTTTTTATATGTTCTGTAAATATATATTATGTATTGATGACTGTACCTTTACCTTGTGTACTGCTTTATGGTTTTCAAGGTCCTCTACTGAGTATTGTTATACTCACCCCTACACGGGCTTTGCACGCACGTCTAGTGGCCTTTGCTGATGAGCAGCCTTTTGACAGTGTCCAGGGAAGACCTGGATAAGACCGAGCTTTCTGAGTTCTCTACAGGCTACTGCGTTCCTACGGCTACGAGCGGCAGTCCCAGTACATTTGTGCTAACAGGTTGGACATTGTAGTTTTTCAGACTCTTGCTCTTGGTGGGCTTTTATTCTGGCCCAGTTTACTTTTACAGTACTTTACCTTTCGTCGTACTCTGTTGGTTGGGTTTAGTTGTATGCATGCATTTTTTCCTTAGTGTTTTACATTTCAGCATTTGTGGGCTTGGAGATGTGTGTGTGTGTGTGTACAGGTACTTAGGCAACGCCTCCCATGTTAGTGACATGCCTACTCGGTGCTAGTCACCAGCCCCTGGCCTATTGGAGGCGGGCTTGGGGAGTCACGGCGCAGGCCCCACTGTGATGGGTCGTGACATAGTGGTATTAGAGGTGGTCGGTTCAACCTTAGGACCAAGAGTCTGTGAGTTTGGTTTGGGGAAACAATCTTAAGTGTTTCGGGTTTGGCTTTTAGGCCAGGGACCCCAATGTTGGTGCATTGGCCGACGTATCCATACACCAGGACTCTGATAACCTGCTTTTCGACCCAGTTCATGAAAACACTGGTTGCATGGAAATAAAAGGAACATGCATCATATAGGAATGGGTTGTGTCTTCCATATCCTTGGTGTCACCTATCCAGATATACTCATTGACCATGAAACATCTTGTTTCTTTATAGGATGCCTCCACGACGCGTAGCTGCTATGATTCAACAGCACGATCACAAGGATGACCCCCTCAATGACAAGGCTTCGATACAGGGACCAACTCCCCAGGCGTTTCCACCAGGTGGTGCACCTGCAATACCACCAGAGGAGCAGCCAGTGGTACCTACCATACTGACCGGCGAGGAGCGTAGGCTTAGCGCACTACACGAGTTTCATAGACAGAGACCCATCATGTTCTAAGGTGAGCCCGACCCTCTGGTGGCTGGGGACTGGATTGAGGCGGTGACCAGAGTTTTCCATCTAGTGAGGACACCTACAGACCAGATGGTGGTCCTAGGAGCGAGCCTTCTTCAGGGTTCGGCGGGAGTATGGTGGAGTCTAACTACGTAGACTCGCGGAGAGGAGACTCTTTCTTGGACGGAGTTTGAGAAACTCTTCAGGGAGGAGTTCTCTCCAGTTAAGCTGAGAGATGTGCGCATCCAGGAGCTTCTTCAGCTCCAGCAGGGAAGTATGATGGTGGCTGACTATTCATCGAGGTTCACCAACCTCTCCAGGTACTCGATGGATATGGTCAGAGATCCGTACATCAGATCTCGGACCTTCGAGCGAGGTCTATGGAGTGGCATCCGAGCTAGTGTCATGCCTCTATGCATTTTGACTTATGCTGGAGTGCTCGAGCGGGACTTGGTGATCGAGAACGTCTTGGCAGAGCAGAGACAGCCGCCGGCAGTCAGCAGCAGACAGACAGGTGCAGAGACACCGTTAGCAGGGAGCCGACGTCAGACGCAGGGATTAGGATGTGGGAGACGTCATAGGAGGACCCAGGACATTGGATCGATAGTCCATGGCTCTCAGGATGGATCCAGTCAGCCTAGGGAGAAGCGGTGTTATGCATCCGACGGTAGGGGGCATCTCGCTAGAGATTTCCCGACACGTCGAGCTGGTGACAGGGATGTGGTGGATGGACCACCGAGGTAGAGGTAGAGAAAGGAGCAGGAATATCTTCCAGGTAGCTGATGTGGCAGAGGAGCAGGGAGAGCTATGGGTGGTGGAAGTCGCTTAGACATACTTCCAACACCACCCGCAGGAGGTCCGCACCAGGCTTAGGGAGCTGGGGGACAGGGACAGGGACAACTGCATGCGGTCGATGCATATGACCCAGGGGATCCAGGGATGATTCGAGGTATGATCTGTGTCTTTTCTACCATAGCTTACTTACACATAAACACAGGTGTCAGTCATTCCCTTATATCCACATGTCTTGTACAAAACCTCGAGATTCCGGTAGAACCGTTGACATGATCCTTACGCTTGGAGACACCAACAAGAGGAGACTCGACGATCAAAAACCTTTTCAGACAGTGTGATCTTACCATTGGAGGAGAGAGTTTTGGTTAGAACCTCTTGGTGGTAGCATTGAGGCCTTACAAAATCATTCCCAGTATGGATTGGTTATCTTTTGTCCATGCGCAGATTGACTGTTTTAGGCGAAGTGTGCGGTGTGTCCGCCATGATGGAACAAGGTTTTCCTTTGTCGGAGAAAAGGAAACACAGGAAGCACAAAATGGGCTCATGCATAGGAGGGGGAAGTCGATCACTCATGAGTTGTCTAGACTTACCCTTGGAGTAGTAGATATTGTGAGCTCTCAGTTCCCAGCAGTGGTGGTGGAGTATGAGGACGTATTTCCAGAAGATGTTTCAGGGTTACCTCCCTGCCGGGAAATTGACTTCTGCATCGACTTACACCCCGGGATGACACCGATTTCCTCATCAGCTTATCAGATGGCTCCCGCAGAGCTTCAGAAGCCGAGGGTAGAATTGGAGGATTTGCAGAGCAAGGGTTTTGTAACACCCAGCGTCTCACCCTGGGCGGCCCCAGTCTTGTTTTCCAAGAAGGCAGACGGGAGTCTGAGGTTGTGCGTGGATTACCGACACCTGAACCAGGTGACGGTGAAGAACAAGTATCCACTTCCGAGAATTTATGACCTCTTAGATCAGCTAAGAGGGGCACAGTGGTTCTCAAAGGTTGACCTTCGATCAGGCTATCACCAGCTACATGTGCGGGATGAGGATATAATGAAGATGACTTTTATATGTCGCTACAGTCAATATGAGTACTTGGTGATGCCCTTTGGCATGATGAACGCACCCATAGTGTTAATGGGGCTGATGAACCGGATCTTCCAACCGTACTTGGACCAGTTCTTAGTGGTCTTCATCGGCGACATTCTTGTGTACTCGGCGTCAGAGGAGGAGCACACGAGACACCTGCAGATGGTTCTGGATGTACTTCGGGAGCACCAGCTTTATGGGAAGATCTCAAAGTGTCAGTTATGGATTTGAGAGGTTCACTTTCTAAGACATATCATCTTAGCAGATGCAGTAGCTGTGGACCTAGCCAAGGTGGAGGCTATGTTAGCATGGGAGCCACCTAGGAGCATGACAGAGGTGCAGAGCTTCCTTGGGCTGGCAGGATATTACTGGAGATTCATCCCTGATTTCTCCCGGATATCAACACCGATGACATCCTTGACCAGGAAGGGGCAACCCTTCGTGTGGGAAAAAAAGTGCCAGTAGGCTTTTGAGAAGTTGAGACATAGTTTGACGAGCGCCTGAGTCTTGAGATTTATGGAAAAGAGTGTCGCGTACATAGTTCTCTGCAACACATCAGGTACCAGGCTCGGTTGTGTCCTGATGCAGCGACATGCAGTGATTTCTTATGGTACACGCCAACTTAGGCCACATGAGCAGAACTATGCGACCCATGATCTCGAGTTGGCAGTGGTATTCTTCGCATTGAAGATGTGGCGACAATACCTTATGGGCGAGTGGTTCATTATCTACTCTGACCACAAGAGCCTCAAGTACATCTTCTCACAGAAGGATCTGAATCTGAGGTAGTGACGTTGGCTAGAGTTCCTCCAGGACTATGATTTTCAGATCATCTATACTCCAGGGAAGGGGAACAAGGTGGAGGACACTCTTAGCAGAAGGTTGAGCTCACAACTGTTGAGTGATGCGACACAACAGTTAGTCATGTCACACCTGAGAGGACCACCTACCACTGGTGGAGTTTGCGTAAAAAACAGCTACCACTCCACCATCGGCATGGCACCGTTCGAGGCCTTGTACGGGAGGCCCTGCCGGTCACCACTTTGCTGGACCGACCCTGGAGAGTCAGCACTCATGAGTCCAGAGATAGTGTGAGCTACGACAGAGAAGGTGTAGATCATCCGAGATCGGTTAAAGACTGCACAGAGCCGGAAGAAGTCTTATTCTGACAGGCGACAGAGACCTCTTGAGTTCAAAGAGGGAGACCATGTCTTATTTCAGGTCCCACCTCGACGAGGGTTGCCGAGATTTGGCCGAGGTGGCAAGCTATCTCCGAGGTTCATCAAACCTTTCCAGATCATTGGCAGAGTTGGCATGGTGGCGTACCACTTGGCTCTAGTTCCATAGTTGAATCGGGTACATGATGTCTTCCACGTGTCGTAGCTGAGGAGGTACGTACATGACCCATCACACGTCATCAACTAGGGAGAGCTTGACATCGAGGATGGAGTGAACTTTGCTGAGTACCCGGTGGAGATCAAGGATCAATATGAGAGGATCCTTCGTGGGAAATTGATTCCATTAGTGCGCGTCCGGTGGAAGCACGAGAATCTTTAGGAGAGCACGTGGGAGCAGGAGGCTGAGATCCTTGCCTAGTACCCTCATCTTTTTGAGTAGCCTTTGTTTTGGCTTTTCGGGGATGTAAAGCCCCAAGGTGGGGAGAATGTAATGTCTCATATTTTTCCATTTATTATTTATAAATATTATAAAGAATTATTTCGAGACCGAGCGCGAAGACGACATATCATTCCGAGGTCCAGTGTGCCCAAAATGGTGGGTTGAACTTTTTTTAATTAAGTGATTCGGCACTTGTGCGCGGTTGCAACAGTTTCCCAATGGATTCCCGGATTAAAAATCTAAGCACACCGTTGCATCCGGTATGACGACTTTTCCTAAGAATGTGGCTAACCTCGACGGAAACAGGTCGAGGGAAGAAGTTAATTTTCGGACGTTTTAAGTAAAAATAAAATAAAATAAATTAACTAGTTTATTTTATTTCATTTAAGGAAACATCCGCTGCAGCGCGGCAATGACACAGTTGTTTCCTAAATTGATGGCGCGTCTTAATGAATTTTAAATTGAAAGTCAATGCCATTAATACTGCCGTGTAATTAAATTACAAATTGTTTCCCCTTTTTAAGGGGTTAAGCAATTGTACGTCGTTGGAAACGTAGAGAGAGGAAGCTCTGCAGAATCCATAGCGTGTTGGAGCAATTCTTGACGATGAACGACAACGTAATGAAACCTAGGATTTTTGCGCCGACGTTGAAGGATCTCGACGACAATGGCAGCATGGATCCTTCATTAATGATCAATTCCTTCGAAAGGTAGGGGTTGTTAGTTAAATTTATTTATTTCCCCATCTTTGAGTTTAAACGACGAATGTGGATCAACCACGAACAAGTTGATCCGTGGAGTCGTACGTTCTTCCGGGATGGTTTTTTTGGGGATGATTTTGGGGAATTAACCCATGCTTTTTTATTCATGTTGATCTCTTCTCCGTTTAAACCTATCAATGAGAGCGGATCAACACCATGACGAACGATGGTAGAGGTTCGTTCCTCAAATTTATTTGTTTATTGGATTTCCTCCCCCATTCGTTCTCGTGTGTTCTTCGCATTCTTTGTGGGGAAACGAACAACGGATCGTCGCACATCCATTCTGAGACGCAACGATCCAAAATCAAAGGTTCAACACCGAAACGACCTTGTGGAGGTGCGGTGACAATGGCAGACGACGAATTGAACCAGATCGGGAAAGGGCGTTCTTCGAGCGTTCTTCGCGCGGGAAGATCAAATCATGTTTTCGGGGCTGATCGGAGGCCCGAAAATGATGGAAGAGGCTTCGTGGTGTCGGGGAGACCATAACCTGGATGTTTTCTTGTGATTGGATGGCCGGATTGATGATCGGAGTAGCACGGGAGGCATGCCAGCGAAGGGCGCTGTTTCTAGAAATTTCAAGAATACACGACGTGTACTTCCGAAGAACACACAGTGTATTTATGGTGGTGGTGGCTAGGGTTTTGGGGTCAGAGAAGAATCACACGGTGTGTGACCCCGGTCACACGGCGTGTTGGACCTTCCCCAAAGCTCATCTTGTACTTTGGTTAGTACACGGACACTGGATGATCTACACTGATTCAGGTGGCACGGCGTGTACAGCTCGGTAGAGGCGGCTACGCAGTGCTCAACGTGTATCCCAGGGATACACTACACGAGATGGAGAACAAGACCGTGTAATTCATCACCCGGCCAGGCAAGGTCAATAGCGCGAGTCACCCCGTGTGAAGATTGCATGGGTAAGAGTACACGGGATGGTGACCGTGTATGGGCACATGGCCAGTGTACAAGGAGCCAACCCTAGTGACCCAGACACGGCATGTACTCCATACTACACGCCCTGTATAATGTTTTCTACACGACTAGCCTCATGACACGGGCTGTTATTCATAGGCAGTACCCGAGGTCAGACAACACGGCATGTATCATTTCTACACGCCGTGTACTTTTTGGAAAACGGATTGGTCCTTTTGTTCACTGTTCCTTGAACCTCTTTTGTTTGGGATAGTGCCCCTTCTTCTTGCTCCCCTGATGGTCAGGAATCATTCCCTCGTGTAGGATTATGATCCCTTCAGCATGAATTTTTTGTGATAGAGTCAGGCATCCATCCATGAAGCCCAGATCGAGATCCACTATCCATTCCAGACCCTAGGTAGAGTTAGGAATCGACATGACCAACTTTACCGGGCATTGATCCTCTACCTAGAAGGTGAATTCCGGATGAGTCGCGGTATCCGCCATGGCCCTGGTTGTGATCCTCATTTGTGTATCGAGATCTTTCCCACTCAGGAGTTTGTCTCCTACAATGAGTGCTTCTACCTATCGTAACCCTTCCACTGAGGAGTGTGTCTCCAGTAATGAGTGTATCCATCTCTTGTGACGGTTCCTGATGAACAACAATTCTCGGACGGACTTCATCAGTGTGTCCTCCCGGAACGAGCGCATCACGAAATCTTCAAACGGAATCCCTTGCAGGGGTATGTGGTTGTGGGACTTGTCTCTAGACCATGAGTCTGGGTTTTGAGTATATCTGGTTTGTTTTATATGTTTTTTAAACATATATTATGCATAGATGACTGTACCTTTACCTTGTGTACTGCTTTGTAGTTTTCGGGGTCCTCTACTGAGTATTTTTATACTCATCCCTGCACGCGCTTTGCATGGACGTTTGGAATCTTCTGCAGACGTGCAACCTTTTGACAGAGTCCAGGGTGGACCAGGACAGGACCGAGCTTTTTGAGTTCCCTACAGGCCGAGGAGTTCCTACAGCTACGAGCGGCAGTCCCAGTACCTTTGTACTTACAGTTAGGACTTTGCAGTTTTCCAGACTCATGCTTTTGGTGGGCTTGTAATCTAGCCCAGTTTACTTTTACATTACTCTATCTTTCGTCGTACTCTGTTGGTTGGGTTTAGTTGTATGCATGCATTTTTGTTCCTTAGTGTTTTAAATTTCCGCATTTGTGGGCTTGGAGATGTGTGTGTCTCTGTACAGGTACTTAGGAAATGCCTCCCATGTTAGTGACATGCCTACTCGATGCTAGTCACCAGCCCCTGGCATATTGGAGGCGGGCTTGGGGAGTCATGGTGCGGGCCCCACTCGGACGGGTCATGACATGATCCTAGTTTTATAGCCCTAACTCGCATGTATCCTTGATGGATCTACTCTTTAGATGATAATAACAATACATGCATCCAATTGGACACCTATTCTTTCCTCTACACCTCCAGATACATAGGATATGTAAATATAGAAAACATAAACAAGACTATTGGATGCAACTCCACCACTATTTTCCATTTTTTGGACTCCACATTCAGGAAAATATTAGGGGGTATCAGGATGAAGAACATTGAATTTGGTCCCAATCTATGACATGCTTTGGACCCCCATCTAAAGAGAGAGAAACTCACACCTATTCATTTCCTTCATTATTAGTGAAAGAAATATTTTATAGAACTCTATCAAAAAATAATTCTAATATATCAATTCCTCCTTATGATCTCAATGAAATAGGATCTACCACTGGTATGCAACCCCTCTAATCTATCTGATATCCACAGAAACCCAATACTCCATTTTAATTTGAATCTGATACTCTATTATTGAATAGATCACGAAGATGGTTATGTTTAACTCATATAACAAATTATCTTTCTATGAATCAGATACCTCCCATACATATTTTTAAAATCTACAATACTAGAGCTTACACAATATCATCCTCTAGGATACATCCTCCAAGATTGGTTCAAACCTCTCATGATCAACCAACTTATCACATCAAAACACACCAACCAAAAACATGGGTGGATGATGGATAAAATTCATTTAAGTAAGAATTAAAACTAAATTCTACGATTAATGAAAAATAATTCATTTTGAAATCACTTTGTTAGGATTATTTCAAATTTCCCGTAATATCACCCCAAATAAAGAACAATAAAAAAACATGTATGATACATGTACCTATACTAGCCTCTACCTTACAATATAATCTATCTATTATATGGGTTTAAATAAGATTATAATTTTTTTTATCATATCACAATAGGCCCTAATAATATTTTCACAATATATTTTCACATAAAAAATCACACAGTAGGGAAATTGACACTATTTCTATACCAAATACATATAGTACTGACTATTTACTTACTCTAAAAATCATCCTAATTATGATCCATATCTCTAATAACTATTTAAAAAAAATTACCTCAGAAGGAACCCCTATTGGGCATACAGTGAAAATGAGAGTGACCCTGGAGGCCCACCTCTAATAGGCCCTAAGATGGAAACTAGAATCTAAGGTATAAAAAATGATTGGAATTACTCTCATAATAACTAGAGAATAGAATGAGAAACACAAAAATAATAATGGGAAACTCATATCCCATGGTTCATGAAATTTTATAATGATAAAAAATTTTCTAGAATAAAAAATAAAAAAATAATTTATACTCTAATGGAAAAAACTCTGATGGTAACTCTTAGCTCTAAGCTATAAATTTCCTACACAACCATTGAATCCCTCTTGAAAACTAGTATAACACACACACACACACACAGATATATATATATATGTGTGTGTGTGTGTGTGTGTGTGTGTGGGTGGGTGGGTGTTTGTCTCTGTGTGTGTGTGTCTGGTTTTCATATAAATTTATACTTAGAAGGATCCTTTACAATATATCTCATTAAAATTAGATTGAATCATACTAATACCATAGTTAACGAAAATAGAACCACCTCGCACATATATCCAGTAAACTACAACCCAATATTAAAAAAAGTACTATTAAAATAATACATTAAAGAGTAATAACATTTTGTGGAATTAATATCTCATG
The DNA here is from genome assembly GCA_963277665.1 of Viscum album. NCBI lineage: Eukaryota > Viridiplantae > Streptophyta > Magnoliopsida > Santalales > Viscaceae > Viscum > Viscum album. The sequence goes on along the minus strand of OY728156.1, from coordinate 1,222,393,522 downwards.
AAGGTTATCTTCAATCACCCCCATTAGTTTGTCACTCTCACACACTAATAACTAACATTTTGGTGCTCCCAATCCCTTTTGGAACAATTATCCAGAAAAAAAATATCTCATTTCACCACTATTTACCACAAAAAAAACCATATCATCACCATCACATATCCACCATCACATAACACATTCCAATCACATATCATATTCCATTGAGGTCGGGTATTATAAACCTAAATTTCATCAACCATGTTCACTCCTCATATAACACACAACCCCATAACTATTCATCAGCTCAATCAAAAAACCATATCAGCCAGTATATCACATACAATCATATTAAACCATTATATACTACAATAAACCACAACCCATACTATTACCAGATGGGATAATATGTAAGATGTATTAATAGTCCTCCATTTCCCCACCAACATAGATATTGTGTAAAACACCAAAAACCCAAAAAATAGGGTATTGGTAAGATTATTTGTTATGGGAGGGGGTGTGTATAAAATAAGTAGGAAAAATAAAACATATAATATTCTTACTCAAAGTAAACCACAGTATTTCAAGCCAAAAATAATTCTACCAATACCCATTTGCATCACCGTAGCTTCCCTACTATTCACCAATAACCACTGATACATATACAACACAATTCAACAAAATTTCTTATCAAAATATTATAAGTCCTTATTCTATGCTATAATTACCCATTTATAAAAATTCCATTTTAGCATCCATACTACATTTATTATTCTATTTATTATACTTATTTAATGAAAAATAATTCTTTATATTTCACCTATTTCAATTATATCATTTACCCATGATTTCCCATCATAAACAATTTATTAATAGTCACTTACAACTTTATTCCAACCCATGACCATTTAAAAATTAACATTACCCACTACAAAAAATGTTTGTCTTCCAAAAAAACAACAATAACCCTAAATTACAGTTCTATATCGAAGAAATGGAAAACAATACCAATCAGTAGTAAACAAGAATAATTCTAACATTGAAACACTATAATAATTTCTTAATCAAAATACCTTTTAATTAATTCAACCTATTATGCCTGAAAAACACCCTTTAAAATTATATACCCCCCAAAACAAATTTATTCCCATATTTAAATATTAATTCTTTTATGAGATGTGATTTTAAGAGTTTAACCACATAACCAAAAGTAATTTCACATAAATATTTTAGATGAAAAACAAAACATTTAAATCCAAAAAAAACCCAATTAATATTAGAAACACCCATAATGTATGATCAAATATATAAATATACTATGAATTTTCATAAATCCAACATATTCATTTTCCCCCTGTAATTAAATTATTTTTATTTTTACCTTTAAGAGGTTAATTAAAAAAATTTACTCCGTGAATGAATAATCATGTTAATTAAAAAATTAAAACAATTAAAGAATATATATATATATATATATATTTATGCATATCCTCACATTATTGAAAATATTCTAAGACACACTACATAGTGACAAGAAGGGACAAGAATGTTGACAACAATCAGGAACTCGGGGTAAAATCAGCTCGCGCACCACAAGGAACATATCTCCGGTTAGGTGTTGTTAGAAAGAAGATGAAAGATTCTAAAAAAAGAATATACATCTCATACTTAAATACATATATATGATTCACATGACGATTCTCTGTGTTTTTTATTTTAAAATATTACCCAATTATCAAAATCTTACATTAAAAATAGATTATATCATAATATTTAATATTCCATAAAAAATTAAAACATTTAGTTGTGAATGAATTTATTTATTTTTTAGAATTAATTATTTTTAAGGGTTTTATGTTGGATAATTCCATTATCAATCCTAAAAAAATCAGTACTAACTAGGAATTTCTATTCATAAAAATGATTATATCTTATATATCTCTCATAAGGGAATACATAAAATATTATATAGAATAAACAGTAAAAAAGGCATGGAAACCCCTCTGAGATATAATATATATATATATGATGAATAATTTATTTTTGTTGATTTGTAATATATTTTAATTTTTAAATTTATAATTCTTAAGATAATTATAATTATTATGGTTTTATAATTAAATTAAAGTAAATACATATGATATTTATCAATACATAATATATATTCCCAATTCATATGGTTTAATCCCATGCTTAATATTTTATATTTTAAAAAATTCTAAATACACTATATTTTTGACATAAATAATATCTTCATCACTTATAGAAATTCATGCATATTATTTTTCGACAATATATAATATATTATACATAATATATAATATTTTTTATATTTATTGATAATTTACGAGGTGTTTATTACATGCTTAAGATATTTTAAAATTCATATGTAATATCTCATAGTAATCTAAAATTTATAGAAAACTAAAAATTGATGAAATAGATAAAAAATTACATATTTTCTTATAGAATTGATGAATAACTTCTAAATCCATTTAATTGTATTAAAATTTTATTTTAAAATAATATATACCTTCCCTATCATTTTTACTAACAATGATGAACCCCATACACCCGTGATACATATGAGATAGAAAAAAGGGTTTGACGAAACATAAGACATTACAAAATAATCTATTTAGTCCAGTACCATGTATCCCACAATTAGGTAATTGAAATTTCTATAATGTTTCTTTCATAAGTTTATCATGTAATCATGATTACATACTCAACCATTGGATACATTAACTTTTGATAAAAGAGCCACATTCAGTGTTTACTACTCTCCAAAAATATAGAATACAAAGATTAAGTCTCCTAATATGTACCATTTTATAAAAGAAAAAATTTATAGATTTGAGTCTATTCTAAACCTTATCATTTCAGAATAACACACCATAAAATTATAAAGGTTAAATTATTACCTATGTCAACTCAAATCACATCCATGGGAAATTTAGAATTTTAATAAAGGGTTAAATGAGATCATCACAATGTTATATGTCATGTCAAGCCATATTTATTATCTCAAGTTCCACATAAATTAATTTTTCCCTTAACACACATTAAATTTTTATCTTCACATTCATTTATGATAAATTTAAATAGTCACTTATATCAGGATAAATTAATATTCATTGTCGTTCAATATAATCGCACTCACGATCATGTGTACTGTAAAAGTCTTTTCAAGTATCACCATGATCTTGGATGTTATCAGATTACCTATGTGCATAAATGTGTCTAAAATTATATAGTAAATTTCATCATCATATTCTCTTTAAATAACTCAATTATGAGATTCATTTTAATCTACTTGTAAAATAGAGTCTAGGTGGTGATTTTTTTTATTTAGGGTCACTGTAAAAAGTGATATATAGTTAGTTTAAATGATGAAAAAATGGCATGAATGTTCTATTTTCACATCTAAATTATCATTATCATGATCTATATAGAAAATATAATAATATTGACTACTCATTATCTAATAATATACATCAAAACAAAAAAAATCTTCAAATCATGGATAGAGAGTGTTTATGAGTGGTCTCCAATTGTTTGTATCGACATTACAATCACAATTCTATGGATGAAACATGAATCCCAAGCCATATTGAATATTTATACATGAATTATTACATGAAAATAATTATCAACTTGAAAAAGATACCTAATATATAAAACACCCCACATGGACATGGGGTGTATTTAAATCGAGACTCCCCTTACCACCATAGGGGAATAACATTAATTTTGTGCCAGCATGTAACTAAATCTACACCTCTACTGACACCATTATGTTTCTCATTGATAAAAAAATTCCCTAGAAATCCCCCGTGGGAAATATGTTAGTTTTTTTAACTAATATCATAGTAATATATAAGTATTTATATTGTAATTTTTTTTAATATAATAATTACATGGAATTATGCTTAGGGAAATTATGGTAAACCAATGCTTTTTTGGTACATATACAAACAAGGAAATCTTGTTTTTTCTTATGTAAGTATAAATATTTCCTTTTTCTATTCTCTATTAAACATCCCACGACCCGATCCCCCCATATTCAATTCCAAAATAAATTAATAATTGTGTTGTAATGTCATAAATTTTTTAATAATGTTATATTTTGTTAAGTTTTAATGAACATTGATGTTATATTTTTTGGTACAAGGGGGATCCAATACGTATTTTAAGACAAATGTTTAGTGGAAATTTGAATTGAAAATTTTTGTATTCAGTTTTGCAGAATAAATTTTCCACAAAACCCTCATATTAAATTCTTTGATAGAATATTTAGCAGGTCACTCCCACCATTTAATATTTTTATTTGACATGTGGAGCTTCAACATATTTATTTAATAAAAATTTAATTTTTTATTCTTATTCAAACATCCCTAAATTGTGATCCCTAGATTCACTATATCCCCAAACAACCACATGTCATTAATTATATTGGGGTTTTAATGAAAAATATTTACCCTATAGGGTATGATTAAAAAAATTCATTAAATTGGACTTAGTTGTTATGGTAAAGAGTGTCCACAGTGGACAATACCTTTGGGACGGGTTCGTTGCAAACATTTTTCATCAAACGAACAATTTTTTTCATAATTGTTCTAATTATCATATTAATGTTTTAAATGGTTCTATTTGTATTTAAATTATAATAAATATAATAATTCTACTAAAAATATAATTACATTTATTATATTATTTATATTAAATGTTAGTATATTATATTTATGAAAAATATGTAAAAAATATAATAAAGTATAACAAATACCAATTATATAATTGGATTTTTAATTAATATAATACATATTATAAATTTAAAATCATTAAATTATTTTAAATATATCCATAATTATAAAAATAATTAATATAGAAAATAAAATTTAGTTTATTTAAATTAAAAAAAATATTTATAATTATATCAAATAGAAATCTGTTTATATACTTATAAATATAACTACATTATTATAATTATAAATAAATATATAATAACAATCCATATATATTTATGATATGAAGTAACTAATAAATATAATTATATTTACCATAATAATGAAAAAAATATATATTAAAAATTAAATTATATATGATGTATTTTTCCCATATATAATAAACATATATATAACTGTTAAAACTATATATATCTTTATATAATTATAAACATTACTATATCTATACTATTGAGTTAGGGTATAACATAATTTTAAATTTAATATAATTTTAAATTTATCTATATCAATAATATAGGTTTGAGCTACAATATAATTATAATTGTAACTATATTTATATATCATTGTTTAAATAACTATCAAAAAAAGGCTAGGGCAGAGGACTTGAGCCCTATCTCCTTTATTAGGGGAAATAAAAAAATTATAACATGGGAAGATGAGGTCATACGTGAAAAAAACTTCCTTCATAAAAAACACATAAATAGTTACATAATAGTAGAGACAATAAGAACAAGTCTATGTTAGCATGTTGATATCGAAGTTGTCCACCCTATCCATGAGGGATTCCATGACCATGAGGGGTTCCTATACAACATGGGCATCGACCTTGCCTCTACATATTTTCATTCATATGAGGATCCAGGTTTTCATATGAACACTATGTTTCAATGTTTGTTTCCCCAATTTCATCAGTCTATCCAAAGATGTTGTCCATCTTTATTAGAAATAAGAATTTAATGTATATTCTTATATCAGATATGAATTTCATCTTTCTTAACCTGAAAAACCTTAAACAATAAGTATGATACCCTAAGAAGGTATACTATGTATCAACATCACGATGATAAATGACATTATAAGTAAACCCCACAACACAAGGAAAATACTACATCACTTGGAATAATATTTTTTAAATTAAGAGAATGCATTTCTAGAATCATTACATATTTTCATGGTGGAAGTTATTAAAATATTATCCACATTACCTTCCTTACCAATAATAACCACTATTTTATCAACTAATATGGACTCATTTTATAAAAAGACCTGATCATTACCATTATATTATTCTCCCTCAATAAATACAATTTTATTGGTCTTTCTAGCTTCAGGAAGATCCACTATTTGTTGGGAAACAAATGCCTTAAAAGTAGCATGAACATTAATTATTGATCATACCTTTATAATCATCTACATTCACTCCTGAGCATCATTTGGAAATACCAATTTATATAGTTACAATTTATCAAAATAATCATCTTGTATAACATTCAATTTTGTGGAGGAATTAGGATCCACCCAAATAACATGTTTTTTAAAAGGCCTAGGGTTCAAGGAGTCCCTAAATGGTTTCCATTTTAGGTTGTGCTTACCAAAGATATCTTCAAGATCCATTGAGTACGAAGAGTCTTACTGAAATCTATAATTGATCCACATGATTATAAAATTACAATGATATTTGAATGATCTTATTTGGATTCTCCATAAATTTGAATAAACTTGTTTCCTAGGTTTTCCATTAATACCTAGCATATTATCATCAAGAACAACATTTGTACTAGCATCCTCTTATATAGAATCATCATATGGTTAATCATTACAAATAGTAGAACTAAAAGTATCTTTTACTAATGTATCATCCAAAAAATGATTAACTAACGTAGACTATTTATTATTCATGATACAAGCATGCCCAATGAAACCTTGATTTAGGTAATCGCTAATAGTGTGACTACTTGGGTTTTTAGTAATGACTAGTAGAAGAGACTTGTCAGAGTTAGAGGTTAACACACACTTGTTGGATTTTAAAGACTCTAGATTCATGATTTGAGATGATGAAAGAGTTGTCATATTATGTGAATTGTTCCCTTTAATAGAAAACTTAATAAAGGTATTGATCGAACTAATATTACTATGAATTATAATATGAGAGGCTAGACTAACATTCATGATCTATGTCTTTATGATAATTCATGTTACCACCCTCACCAAAACCTATCTATAACGAATCCACTACTTCATCATTAACATTGTGGTAAACTATAGCTACTAAAATTTTATTATATCAGAAATTCACATCTTAAAGTACCTAAATGTTTCATTCCTTTCTCATGGGATGAGAATCGTATCCCTTTTCACCACCCTCCAATTATACATCTCATTGAAGGCTCAAATCCCTTTGGTCCCTCTCAACGTACTACAAAACCCCATTAGTTATTTTGAAAAATAAATTATCCCCATTTAGAGAATAGTCATTGACCACAATCCTCTTTCAATTATCTCAAATGTTCCCCTTCATCCCAATAGTGCTGTAAACATGTATTTTTTATCTATCTAAAAAATGTCTAATGTTGTTGCAACCCTTTCAAAAGCTAGGTGCTTTTTCATTGTCAATAAACAAATAAATCTATAATCTTTAGTAGATAACACCACTATTTTAATAAATGGTTATTTGAGGTCAAATTTTATTTTCAATTGATTAATATGGAAATTCTTTGAATTTTTAGTTATCTTTTATAGAATTATCATAAAACTAGTGGCTGAGATAATATACCATAATATTTTTGAGTTAAAAAGTATCTATCTAAATTCCCATATCTTAACAGAAATCTTTATAAGTGAGTTATTTACATTTAGAGGTATAAAATAAGGATCCAAATAATGGATCCTATAAATATTTTGGCTTTAAATTCACAAGGCCAAATATCCAATGGTTTATATATCACATTGAATTTATGAATACAATATGTATGAAACCATTCCCTAAACATGTAAGTCACCAACTATCTAGTCCTTAGATATCGTGTAAATTTTTCCTAACCTCACACTAGAGCCATGTATTTCCCATGACATTAGTTGATAAATGGGAAATAATATAGTTTTTACACTCCTTAATCAATTATTAAATAATGTCATGGATTTCTTCCACAAAGATTGTATTACCCTTTTTCATAATTTTCTAAGAAACCAAATCATTGTCATTAAAAATCCCAACTTTTTTTGTGATTCAATCCAATCATCACATCACACAATGTCACTAGAGTGAGATTAGGGGTCTCCACTATTTAATCATCATCTTTGTGTTATTTTTTTGGTCTGTAGTGTTGAAATCCTTAGATGCCGACCAAAGCTTTAGAATAGGAGAATTTATTTTTCTTACTATACATCACATACATCCCTAAAATCAAACATAATGGTCTTCTTCAAGATGAAATTAACATTAAAAGTGGGATTGGATAAAATCAGAATGATAGAGGAATACAAAAAAAAACAAAATCCATATTATTTGAGAGCCTCTTTTCAATCGAAACTAATTCATCCATGTGTAAAGGAGAAATAGCTTCTATTTTGACAACATTTGAATCACTTAGAGATTCCACCATAGCTTTTTAATCGTAAATATTTATATTTTAAGTAACTATAAATATATATTTTATATTTATTAAAAAAATTTGACATATAATAGTATTTTTTATTAAAATATATTCTGTAAATAAATTAAAATAAATTAGATTTCTTATATATTTTATATCATAAATTTAAAATTATTATAAATAAACTTATATTTTTAATTATATAAACATATATATATATATTATTAATAAAAAACACGAAAAAATATAATTATATTTATTATAAATATATTTTATATTAATATATAAAATGAAATTATATTTATAATTGATTTTTTATCAAATATATAAATATATTATGAATGTATTTGTATTTATAATTATATAAATATGAATAAAATTGATATTTATATATATTTTTATCACAGGAAAATGAGATTTATAAGAACAAACAACCCACATCACGATACCCAAGAGGGTCAAAATCATCCCTTCCCACAATGAATGACAAACACTTACTAGATAAATTTTATTACATGTTAATGATATAATGGATCATGTTCATAATGAACCGGATTCCCAACTAAATCTTCCCCAAAGGCACATTATGAAGATTCCATGAAGGCTCGAATGATCATGCAATATCATGTCATATCATCGGCCATACATTACACAACCCCATGTTATAATTACAACTATATAATTTATATTTATAAAAAAATTATCTTATATACATGATTTTATTATATGAATTCTTAATATAGTAATGAAAATTATATTTAATTGATATTTAATATCATAATTTTTAATTAATTAATTACATAGCAATATTTATAATTATATAAATATATTTCAATTTGTTACAATCATTATCATATATTTTATAATATACAAGAAAATAAACATTACTTATTATATTTATTGGAAATATTATTATAAATATTATAAATATAAATATAGTGATTATAATATATATATATATATATTTAAATTTTCAATTATACTAACCTAAAATACGATAATAAAAATGTTATTTTCAATTTTTTTTATTTTCTTATTAATATAATCTGATTACATTTATATTAAATAATATCATAAATTTAGATGTATTATTTGATTAACTATTTTTTTATCAAAACATGTTGTGGTGATAAAGCTCATTTTTAAAGAAAAATCAACTTTTTAACTGAGTGGAGAGGTAACCCTTATAGGACTCATATTTCTAAGGGCACAATGTTATTAACACACCGATAATACACATACTTTATAGTTTTATGGTCTAATGGCATATTGGTTGGAATGCAATTTTTCTTTTCCCAAATGCCCCTTCCTATGAATAGTAATCCTATAATATTTGGAACTATTATTGTGCCTAATATAGTACCCATCACTGCTATAATGCATTCTATTGTACACAACAACACTAAAGTGTGACCGTTGATAGTGTTCCTCCATAGGTATAACACAAATGATTCTACATTGCCCTTTAGAACTATTCTATATGTGGGGATGTTAGTGGATAAACCCTTGACATCATAGATTCCATGTAGGAGGTGGAACACATTGTGGACCACCTCATTGGAATATTTTTCTATTATAATTAAAATACAACTAAAAAAATTAAATCATAAAAATTGTTTATTTTAATAAATAATCTATTATGCTTGCATTGTTAACATAGTGAAGAGTTTTCCTAGTTAATAGCCTTTATTAAACAATTTAATGTGGAATTCAAATTTAATTTAGGGAAATATTTTTTAACCTTACTCTATTAGATAAATATTTTATTTTAAAACCCAATATTAATTATTTACCCCCATTCCACCAATATAAAAGAAGTTTATCTAACTCATTATATCATGAAAACAAAGATCTAATTCTTATCAAGCTGTTTTCTTTATATGAATGATTTAATTTCAAGGAGACTTACCATCATATTCTTATCACATTTGTGTAGTTTAATGTGCTACCACTGTAGTTTGGTGTACGATAATATACATGTTCATTAATTTCTGAGGAAAATAAGATAAGGCAAAATAAGTTAATCACTTGATAATCATCCCAAAAAATGTGAAAAATGATGAATAATGTACATAATTATATAATTTAAATATAATTAACAAAATTATTTGTTCTAAATTCGATAACTATGAATTCTCATTTAACTATATCAACCAAAAATTCATAATCATGGTCGATGTGGGATTCATGATTCCACTGTTGGGATACATGTACTTCATTAATATATTACTATATGATTATTCACCTTAATACAAGTGTGATACTGAAAAACGAGAAAAATATTACATGTATTTATTAAGTAACAAAAAAATTGGGATAGGACTGGGATCAATTCCAGATAACAAATTTTATAGTGTTAAATGATACAACACATTGGAAACATCATGATAGTAATAAGATCTAATTTTGAGTTGTCTTAGGGGTAATTATGCATTTCAGGATGAATGTTGGGGCTAGAAATTTTGTTTGAAATTATATTTCTATGTTAAATTTCAATTCAAAAATCATTAAAAGGTGGATGATAATTTTTAAATATTTACTTATATAAATTATTTCATTCTCCATAACTAAAAACTATCCCATTACATCCCCTTAAGATAATTTACAAAAAACATCATGATTAACAGATACATTAAAAAAATTAATAGACATTTATTAGGAAAAATAACTCTTTAAATCCATCTATGAAGTTTTCAAAATCCCCATTAATAATCCAAAACATAAAAATTAAAATTGTATGCCCGATACAAGAAAATATTTAACTTTTATCGAATTTCATATGAAATTATTAATTATATGGGTTAAATAATTTATACATTTTCATGAAAGGGTATTAGAAATGTTCTGTATATTTTCGACACATCGTTTTTTTGGGATATCAATATTTTCCTCAGGCTCAGTGAGATTTATTTTTTCATCATTTATTAGTATATTTATTTTGATGGATATGAAAATAAACATTATTTTTTTGAGTAATTAGTTGATATTTTTCATCATGGATAGATTTTATGTACATGGAAAATTAATTTAACATCATATAATGAATCCAACCTTTACCAATTAGAGTTGTTGTATTTGATATAATGGTTGGATTGGAAACCTATTAATTTTATGGTTTTGGTTATTATTATTGTTATCATCATGTTTTTGTAGTATATGAAGAATCCATAAATTGGGAAGGGATTTTTTCAGATTAATATTTTATAAAGGATCACACGGTTAGTCCGAATAATATATTTTGGGATGTCTTATTTGAATTATAATAATTGGTCCAATTTGCGACTTTCTTGGATTGAGTTAAATTTTTAGATGTTATTTACTGAATGAAAACTTTTAATCTGTAAAAAATCTAAAGGTAGAAAATGAATTTAAATGAGATTCTATTATAAATGATTTTATGTAATGGGACATGAAATTATATTTCCATTGAAAGGTAGGTTTAAATGAATTGTTTTGAAGTAGAATGTTTTAAAAAAAATTGGAAAGGGACTTTTATGTTTAAATAATGCATGATATAACTTCTGAATGGTCTATTAAAGTATTATTTGGATGAAATTTTCATGATAAGATAATAGATAAATTGTTTATAATGGTTTAGTTTTAATTTACCTATTGTTTTTTGTGGTGTATTTTGTACGCATGATTTCCTAGAGCTCCCTCGTGATTGGATGTTTTTATGTATGGATTACATGAATTCTTTTTAATACTCCATCATGCTTGGGGATGTTTTTTAGGTACAATAAATGTGATCTATACCAATGAACCTATACCCATGGGTTTTTATAGCCATGGGTATATAGGTCCCCATTCCAATGATTTGGAAAAATAATTAAAATATAGTCAACACTAGTACTAAATACCAACAATTTTAAAAAGCCGATGTTATATAGATGGATATCCCAAATCATCTTTAAAATAATTGGTATAGATTCCCCCAAGTATGCAAGACAAGACCTCATCTTCTCTATGATCCCTAATTTCTCCCAATAACACTTAAACCAAATATTCTTGAACTAGAGATAAATTGAATAATAAAATCTTGGTTCAAAACATATACACATTGTGTTTTTATTTTTTTAACAATTAAATGTCATTTTTTAAAATAAACCAAAACTTGTGTCCATTGTTATGACTTATGTAGAAAAAATAATTTGTATAAATACATAAATTATTATGGTGAAAGGGTTTAATGGGTGAAATATTTTTTCCTCCAATATTATCAATTTTACTAAACAAATGTTTTCCAAATTATATTATAAGACATTTAAAACATAATTCGGTGAGGAATGAATTTTTTTTATTAGAATGTATTGCTTAATTTTTTAATCCAAGAATTTTGAATTTATTGGGGTGCTACTATCATGTATTATTTGTTACATATTGTATGTCTTATTCTTTGTTTGATTCCCTAATATTATTCATCAATTATAGAGTATTCCATCTCTTATGATTTTTGGGTTGTTATGATTATGCGTTTATTAATTTAATATTAAAATTTATATTTGGAAAATATTATTAGATATGTTCTATAAACATGTGATATCGAACCATGCATTGATTGGTCATTATAAAGAATTGTCTATGTGGTTATTCTATATAAATAGGTGAATTTATTTCTTTTATTTATGGATATTCAAAATTGTTACCCACATAATGTAAAAAAATATTTTTTTAAGGTTGGTTTATGTTTTGTTAATGAAGTTATAATTAATCATTTAATGGTAATCCTTCATTAATAAATTATCTAATCATGGATTTTTTTTAAATTCAAATTTCATTTTCATTTACTTTATGTATTGAGTATATAATTGGTTTTGGTACAAAAAATAAATTTTATGAACAGAGGATATTTTTTTGTGGAAAATTATTGTATATTTTTTTAGAAAACTATATATTGAATTGGAAAAACATTTGTCATAGACACTATACTAATCTGTTCAGGTATGGTTTATTTATCCAAACATAAAATGATTTAATAAGATATTATTGGTGAAATCATATCATATTGGAGTTTTTATTTCAATCTAAGAAATCAATAATATTTATCAATTTAAAACCCATATTGGGTCCTTTAGCATTTCATAAAATGGTAACCATATTTTTCATAAATATAACAGTTTTTATGTTGAAAGGGTTAAATGTGTAATTTTGTTTTTAATTTGATATTTTCATGTTTAATAAATAACTATTTTCAAAAATTATGTTTTCAAACATTAAAAACATAATTGGATAATGATCTTAATTTTTTTTGTTTATTTTTTAAGAACAAATACCTATGGTTTTTTGTATGGATTGTGTATTTTGAAAATTAAATATCATGGTTGTTTCGGAAGAAACATAGAAGGTCAGAGATGTTTTGGAATATCTAGAGAGAAATATATTGAAGGAAAAATACAATTCCCCAACACCGTAATTTACACCATGGTATATAATGAGTAGAGTTATCTCTCTACCTTTTTTGGGTATATAAGCTGCGACACCCTAGGATAAACCATACGGTGTTGGGACCAAGTTGGATGGATAAGGAAGTAAGAAAAAATTTGTTGTTACAGAGTGTTCTCTTTTGTTTCTAAAAATCTAAATCAATTCACTTTGTAAAGAACTTGAAAATCAGACAATGCTTTGCTGATTTCTATTTTACAATCATCTCAAGTTTGGAGAACTTGTGGTGCAAGCCGTATGAATGATAAAGAGAGTAAATAAGTGTTTTTGGAAAAACAAAATTCAACATCATACTATACAAAACAAAGACAAAGGAAAGAATAAGGCGGCGCGCAGGTGGTATTATTTCAGAAATATGGTAAAGGAAAGAAAGTGGTGCGCAGGTATTGGCGCGTAGGTGGTGGAATGTAGGTGGTGCAAATAGGTGGAATTATTTTAGAAATATGCTGATGGAAATAAAGTGGCGCGCAAGTGGTGGCGCAGAGGTGGTGGTACGAAGATTTTGGCATGTAGGTGGTGCCGCATAGGTATTGGCACACAAGTCTAGGTCACACAAGTCCTCAAAATGCTGATAAATATACGACTAGCCTCATCATTTCTTAAGGCTCAACACTTGAGAATTATCTTTGAGCTCTGGGCACACAGGTAGAAAGTGGGGTTCACAGGTTGATAGTTTTTAGAAGGCACGTAGGTTGGGGGCACACAGGTTGGAGGCATGCAGGCTGCACGAAGGCAGCCTGTCTGAAGGGCAGCGTATAGGAAGAGGCGCACAGGTTCCCAACGCACAGGTCTCAGTCGCGTAGGTCAAAGTGGGTGTGCATGTAATATCCCAAGTAAGTAATGAATAATAGATATTTTTATCTATGTCTATCAATGATTTAGATAGTGTTTTAGAGGCTTAGAATGAGAATAAATCCAATCTTAAGCATGGAATACACTAATATTTTTAAAAGCTTGTGTTACTGCCTTTTGAGGGATAACCATCTTTTAAATCTATCTTTTGACAATTTTATAATCTACATTTGTCAAAATAAACATATTATTTATTATTGGGACATTGAAATTTACATTGGATAAATTTTTGGTATTTTTCTGACAATGTTCATTTTTTTAATTAATAGTAAAAAAATACTGCATTTTACATCAGAACTGCTTTTTCATCTAATTTAATTATATGGTTATATTATCTTTATAATTGTTTTTAATGTGTAAATAGAATATATTTTTACCATTTAATCCAATGGTGGGCATTAGGATTAATTTCACTTTGCAATTGGGCATAAACTAATGCCAAACGTTTCATAGAAATTGATTCAAAAAAACCCGCTATTTGTTTTGACAACAGGAATTATTTTTAAATTAATTATATCAATTTCTATGTTTGGAATTTGGTTAAATGGATTCCATATTTGGAATCATAAGGTCCAAATTATTTAATTATGACTCTTTTGTTTTTGGACATTATGAATAGTAACGATGGTAATTATCTTTAATTATCTTGATTAATGAGTAATCGGGAAGTTAAGGATAATAAAATAATATCATAATAATAATAAATGACTACAAAATGTGGCCTAATGCTACTGGTTGTCTCATTGCCGACCATGGGATGCCTTTTACCAAACTTGAGGACCCCATGGAATCACTTTTGTGTGGAAGTGACTTTTTATCGTTTTATTTTTAAAGAAAGTTAAATATAGCAAAGAGTGTATAACCTGAGTAAAACATTTTTAAGTTTGTCTAAATAAATTATATATTGGACTATAAATAGTCATTGGAAATATTAAAAGATTTCCTACATCATAGTATTTTTTATATATTTTTTAGTCATTAAATAAATTAAATTATTTATGACACCATGATAATGCAGTGATTGCCTCATTATTTAACGATTTAAATTAAATGAAAAGATAATGTAAAATATATGACCTACACATGTCCAAACATATTGGATGGGTTGATTTAGAACCCTTATCACCATATACTAGAATTATATCAATGTGGGACCTTTTAAATACGAAACTCATTTTAAAATAAATTAACATTTCCATACTTTCCAAGAGTGCCCCTCCTCTCCTCTTATAAAAGGCCCCCACCTCTACCTCCTTATCCACATTTCCAAAGCCTTTGGCTCGGCCAACCCCTGCCCATTGTTTCTCTCCACATCCCTCTCTAACACTTATAAGCCTCACTTTTGGTATAAGTCTTCCCAAGGAAGCCTTTGATCTCAAATAAAAAAGAGTTACCCGATTCAAAGGTAGTGTCTTCTGTTGTGTTCTTATATTTTATTTTGCTTCTCTAACCCACTAAACTCTTTTTATTCATTTCTTTCGTAACAACCCCAATATCTTACATATACCAGGATGTTTTTATAAGAAGTATTCGAGCTACACTTACACACACCTACATCTAATGGTTAAAAAACATACTGTTTCAGTGGATGGCGAATTTCTGCCACACGAAACGATGATTGTTCAACACTCATATATCACCTTCAAAGGTGGCCATTAAGATGTCACTATATTTATATATTATATATAATATGTTTATTTTTTACTTAAACTTTTGTATTTTTCATTTATGGCATATCTTTATGGTTACCATTATGAGTAAACATGATATCTTCATTTTAGGAAGTTCGGACTACCGCCCCCTCAAAGTGATTTGATTCATTAATACCATATGTGGTACTTATAAAGAATATATGTAATGATATTATATATGATACCATACTGGAATTAAAATAATATTATGTATTATTATGTTTTAATTCCATAAAATACGAAATAGAAATGAAAGTAGCGTTCATGCGTACGTACGGCTTACCGTCTCCATGAACGGTGCATTTAATTTCTTACCTCTAAACGTTGTGTAATATTATAAATGCATGTATATACTGGATATATATGATATATATGATACATACATCATGAGTATAACTCTGGAAATAATGGATACATGAAAAACTTGTAATTATAAAGAGCATATTTTGACTCAAGTACCAATGATCGTTAAAACGACCATTATTAACTAAAATAATTACATAGTGTTCATGACATGGCAATAAGTGATATAAAAGGAATAATGAATTTGAAAAAGTTTCTTAAGAAAGTAGAAATTAACTCAAGTTTATTATTCAGGAGGTCAAAGAACGATCAAGTCAAGTCGGATACGAGGTATGGGACTTCGTCTCAATCTCCTTTCATTAAGGCATATTTTGTTTTATACACAACCTTTTTTTATACGGTGTATAATACCCTTTGAATTTTACGTTTATTCAAAAGGAATCTTTTTATACGAAGCGTTTACTAAATGACAAAAGGGAATGTTTTTTTGTCGTACCTATGCGGTGATAATGACTTCTCCACCGCTGTGACCATTATTTGAGTTTCGGCTTCCTCTACAAGCCATAATTTTTTTTAAAGAAAAATAAATACCATGTTTTACTTTTCGTTTATTTTGGTATTGAAAATGGTTTTCATAATGTTTTTATATCAATGTGTTGTATTGATATCTTGTGATTGAAAGGTGGAAATGTTATGTTTCCTTTATGCATGTTTTATGTGATACGATTATGTTGTGGTTCTTGGGAATTATTATGAAGACGGGTGGTTCCGTGATAAACTATGGGCAGGTGAGCCCGATATAGCTCTCCAATGCATTGGGTAACACAAAGGAGTGCAACGTTAAGGTTTCTCTGAATAGATTTAGGGAATATACTATGATGGGTATTCCAAACGTAACCAAGAGAGTTACTCCCTACGTAAGAATGTTATGAATGACTCAAGTTACCTTTATGTATTATTATTTCTATGATTTATTTATGATTTAATGAGTTATGTTAAAGTGATTATGTTTTAAGAGTATAGTATGATTTCATTGATTCTTGTGTATTCATGTACTCATGTTTTCTTTCCACGTTTTTATATCCCTTACTGAGCTTTTTATGCTCATCCCATGTTTTTGAAATGTTCTTCACAGGTCAAGGGAAGGACACATGATATGATGATATTGTCAAGGAAGTGTCCAGAAAGAATCCATGTTTTATTTTAAATATGTTTCCGTTGATGGGAAAAATGAATACTATCTTTTATGTAACCACTTTGTTTAAATATGGAATGTAATTCATGTTTTATGATCTAATTCTCTAAAACTATAAACCTGAAAAGATCCTCAACGTGTAATGTTGTAATAACTCAAGATTAAGTAAGGTTTAAGGACAGGGCCTTATAGTTGGTATCAAAGGTCGTTTTAGATAACTTTAGGAGTTAGAAATTTATTAAATGATTGTCCAAAAATATTTTGTTTATGGTAAAATTGAAATGATATAGCATTTGAAGATTACCATGTTGCTTCATCTAAGACATGTTTTTTCAGAATGGTTTTCCACAGAGGAAATAGGGAAGCTGTGCTAGGAAGGCTTACACAAGGAAATAACCTTACGAATCAGCATCCTGAGATGGTCGTAATTGGAACTGAACAGTTTGTTGCAGTAATGGCGCAGTTGACTGAAGCGATAAATGGTGGCGGTGTCCATGCACGAGATTAGCCAGATCAACCGTAGAGGAACATGTCAGTGGTGGAAAATTTCATTAGGAAACATCCCCCATCATTCAGTGGATCATCTGACCATGTGCTTACTGAAGGGTAGATTAAAGAACTAGAGAAGATTTTTGATGTCATGGGGTGTTCAGACAATCAAAAGATTAGTCTGGCTATTTACCGTTTGGAGGGTGAAGCAGATTAGTGGTGGTCGATGGTTAGATATATCAGGGACGCTGATGAGATTGATACTCTCGACTGGGATGAATTTAAAAGTATGTTTGTTGAGAAGTATTTTCCTAAGGCTGTTAGACTTAGGATGGAAAATCAATTCTTGGAATTGAGGCAAGAGGAAGACTTAGTGGCTGCCTATGAATAATGGTTCACTCGATTGGCAAGGTATGATCCAAATTTTATCTGAGTCCTTGATAGTAAAATCAATCATTTTTACTCAGGATTAAAGAAAAAATATTGAAGGGATTTAGCTTCTCGTGAGTTAAAAAGTTATGAAAAGCTTGTTCAATGTGATGAGAAGGGGGAAATGGAGTTTTCTAATGATCAAGTGTTCTATAAAAACCATCAGAAGAAGAGACCGAGGTGGCAGGAGAAAGGGAATAATTCTTCAAAAAGGTCTGATGGTAAGAAAACGAAGTTTCCAGTTTTTGATAAATGTGGGAAAACGCATACTGGGGAATGTCTTCTGAATTCTAGAAAGTTCTACTGATGTGGTAAGATGGGACATAAGGCTTGTGATTTCACTAAAAAAGATCAGGGTGATGGTAATACCAAATTTGATTTACAGTTAGTGAAATGTTTTAAGTGCAATGAGATGGGTCACTATGATAACGAGTGTCTGAAAAAGAGCTTGAGTTATGGGAAGCATTTAGACTAAAATCAGAAAGGGGTGGTGAAATCCTTTGCAAATACTTCAGCAGATGTCGGGCCATCAAATGAAGTTGTATCAGGTACTTTGTTTGTTTTTTCAGATTATTCCAGTGTGTTGTTTGATTCGGGGTCTACACATTCTTACATCTCTAAAACCTTTTCTAGTAAAATGGGAATACCATCTCAAGAAATGACTCCTGAACTTGTGGTAAAAACACC
Source organism: Viscum album (assembly GCA_963277665.1). Classification (NCBI taxonomy): domain Eukaryota; kingdom Viridiplantae; phylum Streptophyta; class Magnoliopsida; order Santalales; family Viscaceae; genus Viscum; species Viscum album. Next base: position 1,222,374,120 of record OY728156.1, on the reverse strand, counting down.
TGGTGGAAATGTTGAGTCAAAAAGAATTTATAAGAATCTTCCTATCCTTATCCATGGAAAGAACCTAGTTGCAAACCTTATTGTTTTACCTCTAGTAGAGTTTGATGTTATCCTGGGTATGGATTGGCTCTCTATTTACCATGCTAATATTTATTGTAGAGCTCAAGAAGTTTCTTTTTAGATAGACTTTTAGTTTGTGTACAATAATGAACCCTTACTGTTGATAACATATCAAGAGGCTGAGAAACTTGTAAAAGATGGAAAGGAATGTTACCTTTCACGTATTGTTTAAAACAAGGGAACTGTTCAGATTAATGATGTTCCAGTGGTAAATGAGTATCCTGATGTTTTTTCTAATTAGTTTCCTGGAATAATACCAGATCGGGAAGTTGATTTTACTATTGACATAGTTCGTGATGCTAAGCTAATTTCAGAAGCCCCTTATCGAATTGCTCAAATTGAACTTTTACAGTTGAAGGAGAAATTTCAAGATTTATTAGAGAAAGGTTTCATTCGACCTAACACATCACCATGGGGTGCTCCTGTTTTATTTGTTAAAAATAAAGATAGTTCTATGAGACTTTTCATTGATTATAGAGCCTTGAATAACATCACTATTAAGAACAAATATCCTTTTCCTCATATCGATAATTTGTTTGATCATCTCCAGGGAGCTCAGTATTTTTCAAAGATTGACCTAAGATCGGGGTACCATCAGCTAAATGTAAAGGAATTAGATGTTCCGAAGACTGCGTTTCGTACAAGATATGGCCATTATGAATTTGTAGTAATTCCCTTTGGGCTACCCAATGCACCTGCTGTATTCACGGACTTAATGAATATAATTTTCCATGAGTTCTTGGATAAGTTTGTGGTTGTTTTCATTAATGATATTTTGTTGTTTTCTAAAAGTAAAGAAGAGCATGAAATATATTTAAGGGTTATTTTGCAAACCTTGAAAGAAATGAAATTGTATGGGAAATTCATCAAGTGTGAGTTTTGGTTGCAACAAATTTCTTTCCTTGGTCATATTGTTTCTAAAGATAGGATAACTATTGATCCTGTAAAAACAAAGGTTGTTGAAGAATGGCCATGACCCACAAATGTAACTGAAATTACTAGCTTCCTTGGTTTGGCAGGCTATTACTGAAGGTTTGTTGGAAATTTTTCACGGTTATCTAGTCCAATGACGAAGCTAACTCAGAAGGGTGTTAAGTTTATCTACACAAAAGAATGTGATGATTATTTTAAGTAACTGAAAAGAAGATTGGTGAATGCTCCATTTTTGGCACTACCTTCCAAGAATGGTGAGTTTGATATATACAGTGATGCTTCATTGAAAGGACCTGGTTGCGTCCTAATGCAGAATGATTAGGTAATTGCTTATACTTCACGACAGTTGAAAACTAATAAGGAAAATTACCCTACATATGATTTGGAATTAGCTGTTGTTTTTTTCTCTTTAAAAATTTGGAGGCATCATTTTTATAGAGTAAAGTGTGAAATATATACTGATCACAAAAGTTTAAAGTATATATTCAGTCAAATAGAGTTGAACATGAGACAGAGAAGATGGATGGAATTAATCAAAGATTATGATTGTACAATTCATTACCATCCGGGAAAATAAAATAAAGTGGCTGATGCTTTGAGTCGGAAAAGTAATGCTTCATTAACCATGCTACATTTGGAATGAGATCCTTTGGTTTTTGATTTGATGAAATTTGGCATAGAAGTTTTTGGTGTAGGAAGTTCATCTATTTTGTTTCAGGTATCAGTGAGATAATCTCTATCAGACAGAATCAAGAAAGCACAGAAGCAAAACAATGAGTTGCAGAAAATGGTAGAGCTGGTTCAGAGGGTAAGTTGCATGAATTCAACATTGATAATGATAGTGTTTTGAGATTTGTGAAGAGATTGTGTGTGCCTTGTGATTCACATTTGAATAGAGAGTTGTTATGTGAAGCTCATAGTTCTCCTTTTTCAGTTCATCCTGGAAAAACTATGATGTATAGAGATCGTTGGGAGTATTACTGGTGGGACGTAATGAAAAGAGATATTGCTGATTTTACTGTGAAGTGTTTGACTTGTCAACAGGTTATAGAAGAGTGGAAGTTACCGAAAGGGATGCTTCAGCCTTTACCAGTGCCAGAGTGGAAATGGGAGAATATATCCATGGACTTTGTTGTGGGATTACCAAAGAAATCTCGAGGTACTAATTCAATCTGGGTTATTGTTCATCGCTTGACAAAAACTGCTCATTTCCTTGATATACGAGATACTTTTTCCCTAGACCAACCTTCCCATTTCTATCTTAAAGAGATAGTCAGGTTACATGGAGTTCCTCTCTCCATTGTATCTGACCGTGATCCCAGGTTCACTTCTAACTTTTGGAAAGGCCTTCAGAAGTCGTTGGGTACTGAATTAAATTTTAGTACAGCTTTTCATCCTCAATCATATGGGCAGTCAGAATGAATGATCCAGACATTGGAGGATATGCTAATGCTAGTTCGATGTATTATCAGAAAATTTGGGACAAACATCTTTCTTTGGTTTAATTTTCTTATAATAACAGTTTTCATTCTAGTATACAGATGACACCATTTCAGGAATTATATGGGAAGCGGTGTCGAACTCCAGCTTTTTGGGATGAAGTGGGTGAAAGGAAGTTGATGGAACCAGAATTGGTAGAAGAGTTGGTAGAAAAAGTTCAGCTAATACAGAAACACATGTGAATAGCTCAGAGCAGGCAGAAGAGTTATACAGACAATAGGAGGAAGGATCTCTCTTTTGAGGTAGGTGATCATGTTTTTCTCAAAGTATCACCATGGAAAAGTGTGATGTGATTTGGTAAGAAAGGAAAGTTGAGTCCAAGGTTCATTGGATCATATGAAATTCTAGAGAGAGTTGGATCAGTTGCTTACCGAGTGGATTTACCTCCTATTTTATGCCAGGTACACTATGTTTTTCATGTTTCGATGTTGAGAAAGTATATTCCAGATCCAAGTCATGTTTTGAGTCCAGAGGCACTTCAGCTGGAGGAGAACATATCTTATGAGGAACAACTGGTCCAGATTCATGACCACAGGGAGAAAATGTTACGGAATAAGTTGATTCATCAGGTAAAGTTTTTGTGGAAAAACCACATGATTGAAGAGGCAACATGGGAATCTGAAAATGCAATGAGGGATAAATACCGCCACTTATTCGATAAGTAAATGAATGGCGGGGACACAATTTTCTAAAGGGGGGAAGGATGTAACATCCCAATTAATTAATGAATAATAAATATTTTTATCTATGTCTATTAATGAATTAGATAGTGTTTTAGAGGCTTAAAATGAGAATAAATCCAATCTTAAGCATGGAATACACTAATATTTTTAAAAGATTGTTTTACTGCCTCTTGATGGAAAACCATCATTTAAATCTATCTTTTGACAATTTTATAATCTCTATTTGTCAAAATAAACATATTCTTTATGATTGGGACATTGAAATTTACATTGGAAATTTTTTTGGTATTTTTCTGACAATATTCATTTTTTTAATTAATAGTGAAAAAATACTACATTTTACATCAAAACTGCTTTTTCATATAATTTCTTTATATGGTTGGATTATCTTTTTAATTTGTTTTAAAGTGTAAATAGAATATAATTTTACCATTTAATCCAATGGTGGTCATTAGTATTAATTTAACTTTGGAATTGGGCATAAACTAATGCCAAACTTTTCATAGAAATTGTTTAAAAAAACCTGCTATTTGTTTTGGCAACGGGAATTATTTTTAAATTAATTATTGTAATTTATATGTTTGTAATTTTGTTAAATGGATTCCATATTTGGAATCATAAGGTCTAAAATATTTAATTATGAATCTTTTGTCTTTGGACATTATGAATAGTAACGACGATAATTATCATTAATTATCTTGATTAATGAGTAATCGGGTAGTTAAGGATAATAAAATAATATCATAATAATAAAAAATGACACCAACATGTGGCCTAATGATACTGGTTGTCTCATGGCCGACCATGGGATGCCTTGTGCCAAACTTTAGGACCCCATGGAATCACTTTTGTGTGGAAGTGACTTTTTATCGTTTTATTTTTAAAGAAAGTTAAATATAGCAAAGAGTGTATAACCTGAGTAAAACATTTTTAAGTCTGTCTAAATAAATTATATATTAGAATATAAATAGTCATTGGAAATATAATACGATTTTCTACATCATAGTATTTTTTTATATTTTTTAGACATTAAATAAATTAAATTATTTATGACACCATGATGATGCAGCGATTACCTCATTATTTAACAATTTAAATTAAATGAAAAGATAATGTAAAATCTATGACCTACACATGTCCATAACCTATTGTATGGGTGGATTTCGAATACTTATCACCTTATCCTTGAATTATATCAATGTGGGACCTTTTAAATCCGAAACTCATTTTAAAATAATGTTACATTTCCATACATTCCAAGAGTGCGCCTCCTCTCCTCTTATAAAAGGACCCCACCTTTACCTCCTTTCCCACACATAAAAAGCCTTTGTCTTAACCAACCCATACCCATTTTGTCTCTACACATCCCGCTATAACTCCTAGAAGCCTCACTTTGGGCAGAAGTCTTCTCAAGGAAGACTTTGAGCTCAAATCAAAAAGAGTTACCCGATTTAAAGGTAGTGTCTTCTCTTGTGTTCTTATGTTTTATTTTGCTTCTCCAACACCCTAAAATCTTTTTATTCATTTATTTTTTTAACAAAACCAGTATCTTCCATATACTAGGATGTTTTTATAAGAAGGATTTGAGCTACACTTACACACACCTACATCTAATGGTTAAAGAACATACTGTTTCCGTGGATGACAAATTTTTGCCTCACGAAATGATGATTGTTCAACACTCATATATCATCTTAAAATGTGGCCATTAAGATGTCACTATATTTATAAATTATATATAATATGTTTATGTTTTACTTAAACTTCTTTATTTTTCATTTATGGAATATCTTTATGGTTACCATTATGAGTAAACATGATATCTTCATTTTAGGAAGTGTGGACTACCTCCCCCTCAAAGTGATTTGATTCGTTAATACCATATGTGGTACATATAAAGGAGATATTTAATTATATTATATATGATACCATACTGGAATTAAAATACTATTATGTATCATTATGTTTTAATTCCATAAAATATGAAATAGAAATGAAAGTAGCGTTCATGCGTACGTACGGCTTACTGTCTCCATGAACGGTGCATTTCATTTCTTACCTCTAAACGTTGTGTAATATTATAAATTCACATATATACTGGATATATATGATATATATGATATATACATCATGATTATAACTCTGGATATAATGGATACATGAACAACTTGTAATTATAAAGAGCATATTTTGACTCAAGTACCAATGATCGTTAACACGACCGTTATTAACTAAACTAATTACATAGTGTTCATGACATGGTAATAAGTGATATTAAAGGAATAATGAACTTGAAAAGGTTCTTAAGCAAGTATAAATTAACTCAATATTATTATTCAAGAGATTAAATAATGATCAAGTCAGGTCGGATACGAGGTATGGGACTTCGTCTCAATCTCCTTTCATTGAGGCATATTTTGTTTTATACACAACCTTCTTTTACACGGTGTATAAACCCCTTTGAATTTTATGTTTATTCAAAAGGAATATTTTTTATACGAATCGTTTACTAAATGTTAAAAGGGAATGTTTTTTTTCATACGTATGTAGCGACAACGACTTCTCCTCCGGTGTGACCATTATTTTAGTTTCGGCTTCCTCTACATGGCATACTTTTTTTAAAGAAAAATAAATACCATGTCTTACTTTTTTTTATTTTGGTATTGAAAATGGTTTCAAATGTTTTTATATCAATGTGTTGTATTGATATCTTGTGATTGAAATGTGTAAATGTTATATTTCCTTTATGCATGATTTATATGATACGATTATCTTGTGGTTCTTCGGAATTATTATGAAGAAGTGTGGTTCCGTGATAAACTAAGGGAGGGTGAGCCCGATATAGCTCTCTAATGCATTGGGTAACATAAAGGAGTGAAACGTTAAGGTTTCTCTGAAGATATTTAGGGAATATACTGTGATGGGTATTCCAAACGTAACCAAGAGGGTTACTCTCTACGTAAGAATTTTATGAATGCCTCAAGTTACCTTTATGTCTTATGATTTCTATGATTTATTAATGATTTGATGAGGTATGTTAAAGTGCTTATGTTTTAAGAGTAGAGTATGATTTCATTGATTCTTGTGTATACATGTACTCATGTTTCCTTTCCACATTTTTATATCCCTTAGTGATCTTTTTATGATCATCCCAAGTTTTTGAAATGTTTTTCACAGGTCAAGGGAAGGGTACATGATATGATGATAGTGTCAAGGAAGGGTCAAGAAATAATCCATGTTTTATTTTAAATATGTTTCCGTTGATGGGAAAAATGAATACTATCTTTTATGTAACCACTTTGTTTAAATGTGGAATGTAATGCAAGTTTTATGATCTAATTCTCTAAAACTCTAAACCTGAAAAGATCCTCAATGTGTAATCTTGTAATAACACAAGATTAAGTAAGGTTTATGGCTGGGGCCTTATAGTGAAACCTTCATTGCTCCAGGGGTTCCTCCCACCTTCTGGGTAGGAATGAAGAAGAAGTTTCACACAAGTATAAGGCGCATAGGTATAGGTCACGCAGGTCCAAGTGGGCGCGCAGGCTGTCTTGCTCCAGGGGTTCCTGACCGATTCAGGGTAGGAAAATGAGGAATTTCTTTGAAAGATTTGATTTGTATAATCTCATTAAGAAGAACTTATCCATTGTATTACCCTATTTGTGCTAAGAGGGAGCAGACACACTATTGTATTGTTTTCAAAGTACTGCACGAGTGTAAGGGTATATCCTACTCAATGTATTCAACGTCAAAGGATTGTTTTCTAGTGGATTGTGTGGTACTGGGTTGTTTCCATACCATACCAAGGACGTAGCTACTCTTGTTGAATAGTGAACCTTGTAAATCATCTGTTCCTGTGGTTGTGTGTGTTTAGTAGGGAAGAAACTCTTTAACTGGAGGCGAATGTTGTTTCAAAATGGGGAAACTTAAAAGGAAAAAGATATAACTGATTCACCCACTCCCCCTCTCAGTGATAATTGGATCCTAACTGGGAACTTCAATTGTTATCAGAGTGACAGGTTCCCTTTGTTTATTCTTTGCTGAAGTTTTTGAAGAGAAGTTGTGATGGAGAATCTAAATTGCGTGAATACTAAGGTTACTGTGATTTTTGATGGAAAGAAATATCACAACTAGAAGGATATAATGATGCCTCTTATGTCCCTTAGATATGAAGTTCTTGAAACTACAACAGATGGGCTTCCGGCTATTGATGACAAGGTTCCTCTTACTCATGTCAATGAAAAGAATCTTGAGAATGATGGAAGAGATAAAAATGCATTACTTTCATCTCTTTTTGAGGGTGAATTTTTTAGAGTGAAAGGTGTTTCTACAACCAACGGAATATCGTACAAACTGAATAACATCTATGAAGGCAATACAAAAGTGAAGAAGGGTAAACTAAAAATATGGACACTGAAGTATGAAGACTTGAAAATGGGAGAATCTAAATTTATAGGGGACTTCTTTACCAGGATTAATGACATTGTTAGTACAATCAGATGTCATGGTGAAACGTTGGAGGATTCTACAGTTGTCGAAAATATATTGAGAATTCTTCTAGACAAATTTGATGCTAAAGTGTCTTCATTGGAAGATAGATACCCTGAGACATTATCTCTGGATGACTTGCATTGCACTCTCATTACTTATGAAATGAGAAAAAAGAAGAATTTGAAGACTAAAAAAAATTAAAATAGATAAATGTCATTCAAAGATTCAAAGAGAGAGAATTCAAAGAAGACTCTTATTGAAGATGATGCTGGTGAATGCGATTCTGAAGATGAGGTATGTAAACATTTTGATGAAATTTTATCCTTGTTTTCTAAAAATGTGAAAAGAGGTATAGGGAAATACAAGGGGAAACTTCCCTTGAAATGTTTTGAATGTGGAGATGTTGGTCACTTTGTGGCTAACTGTCCTCAAAAGAATAAAGAATAAGATAATGATGAAGAAGAGAGATTACCAAGAAGGTCTTGGAAGAAACAAACTGACAAAGATAAATATTTTTCAAAGGTTAAGGATAAAAAATTCTTCAAATAAAAAATAAGAAAATTTTTGTCTAGAGATAAAGAACAAGATAGGGAAGATGAATCTGAGAAATCATCTACTAAGAAAGCTATAGAGAATACCTTCAATGCTGTAGAGGATAATGCAGATTACGAGAGCAACAGTTCTGAAGAAGAAGAAACTCAACATGAATTTTATCTGAAAGAAGAGTTGAAAGAATTTTTGAGGAATATCAGAAGGCTTGAGAAGGACATTTTTTTTGATAAATGATATTTCCACATTAAACAATCAACAAGGTTTTCTTGAGGTGAAAATAATAATAGAAAAAGTGATTGATGATCTGAAGAATTTTCTTGAGAATGCAAAGAATCGTAATGATCAACTTGAAGTAAAGCTGAAATAAAAAGAAGAAGAGTTTGAACTATTCCAATAGAAACTGTCCAAAGCTAAAGAAATGAATGTCAGTTTCAAAAATTGTATCTCAAAATTTGGTGAATGTTCCAGTAAGAATGAACCAATGAAGGGTCCACATAATTTACCTTCAAAATTTGAGAGGAAAGAAGGAACTGGTTCTAATAGGAACAAAGATGGAAAGGCTATATATGTGGCCAAAGTCAGTAATTCTGAAAAATCGGAAGAACATAAAAATCTGGTGTCCAGAATGGTTTCTACTACTTTTGGTACTGATATTTTTGAACAGAAATCTGAGCTGAAAAGGATAGTTATGATTGAAAAGAGAAAGGTTGATGGCCAGAAGAGTTCTATTAAGAAAGTTGTTGAGAAGCATGATTAAAACTCCGGTCAGTATACAAGTTTCAAAGGAAAGTATTCATTCTATGGTTACTGCTGGTATTGTTGTGTATTTTGACACATTGCAAACTTGTGTTGGTTTAATCAACAACATTACAACTATTCCACAAGTTTTGAAAGGCAAGTATTGAGGGGGAGTCAATCCGTTCAACATATAAAGTCTCCAAATAAATTTTGGGAGATATCTGAGAAGACTGGTGTGAAAGTTGAGAATAGGTTCCAATCAATAGAAACTATTTGTGAAAGATGTGATCGACATGAACATATTGCCAAGGACTGCCTTAGTGTGTTACCAGAGAAACAAAAGATTCTTAATAATTCTTAAAATCCAGAGTTTTTATAAACTAAGATAGACAGGTCTGATAATTCTGAAAAAAAGATTTCATGGTTGTCTGGCCAGAACACATTGACCTGGCTAGGAAATTGGATGAAGCACAACAGAATGTGATGGAAAAGGAAGAACAAAAAGCTCTTATTGTCGAAACTACTTTGAAAGCTAAAAAAGGAGGCCGTCCATGGATTCTTGATAGTGTATGTTCCTCTCATATGACAGGAGACTTAAAGCTACTGAAGAATGTGAAAGACTTCAAAGAAGGGACAATGTCATTTGGAAATGATGAATCTCTAAGGATAAAAGGTGTTGGATATGCCATTATTGGAAAAGAAAAGATGATATCCCAAAAAACACTATATGTTGATGGGCTAAAACATAACTTGTTAAGTGTGTCACAACTCTATGATGAGGGAAACAAAATAATATTTGGAAAAGATGGATTTTTTGTGAAAAGTGAAAATGATGGAAATATAGTTACAATAGGCCAACACACAAGAGGGAATCCATTCCATGTTGGTGATGTGAAGAACTCTTGTTACATGAGTGTGGTGGATGGAAATAAATTATGGCATAAAAGGCTGGGGTACATGTGTTAGAGAAATATGTTCATGTTATCAAAGAGAGACATTGTTCGGGATATGCCTGATTTATCAAGAGAAAGGGATTGGTTTTGAACTATTTTTGAGAAAGGGAAGATTACTAATTCTATGCACAAAAGAGTTTAAATTCACTCACAAAGTCCCTTGGAACTCATATACTCAGATATATGTGGACCAATGAGCAAGAAATATTAAAATGGAGATAAGTAATTAATTGCATTCATTGATGAATTTACTCGCATTACTTGTGTTATGTACATGAGACATAAGTCAGATGCTCTGACAATGTTTAAGAGTTTCAAAAGGAAAGCAGAGAAGGAATGTGAGTATTCAGTGAAGAAGTTGAGAACTGATAATGGTGGTGAGTATAAGAATGAAGAGTTTGAAAGTTATCTTGAGAAACATGGAATTCGGCATGAGTTCAGTTAACCATACACACCTCAACAAAATGGGGTGACTGAAAGAAAGAATCGAAGTATGGAAGAAATAGGGAGAACTATGTTACTTGAACATAGTCTTTCTCATTATTATTGGAGGCAGTCCATGAGCACTTCTGTGTATATTCAGAACCGATGTTTCTATAGGCCTAACTCAAATATGACTCCATATGAAATTTTCTATGGAAAAACTTCAAGTCTGAAACACTAGAGAGTCTTTGGGAGTCCATGAATTATAAAGAATAAAGGTGGAAACCTGGGAAAGGTTGAGAAAAGCGGAGATGAAAAAATATTTATTTTCTATGCTCTAGAAGGAAGAGGATATAGATGCCTCAATAATGAAATAGGAAGAATTATTGATTCTTCGGATGTAAATGCTGTTTAAAATGATGAGAACGAAAAGCAGTCATATGTTCATGTCGAAGTCGAGCAGGATAGAGAAGATTTTGTTAACAATTCTGATAATGTTGCAGACAGTGTGAATCCTACTCAATAAGACGAATTCGACTCAGAAATATCAAGTGATGAAGATGGAGTTCAAACAACTAATCCTTCGTTGAGGAAGCAAGTGGAGGCTCAGAACATTATTGGAGATAAAAATCAGAGGGTTCAAACAAGAAGAACAATAATTGCTATATTACATACATCTCTGTATTCAAAAGTTGAACCAAATGATGTAAATGAATCATATGATCATCCTAAATGGGTTCATACAATGAATGAAGAGCATGATCAGATAGAGAAGAATGATACTTGGGAACTTGTACCTAAGCCGAACAACAAGAACATTATTGGTAGAAAGGGGGTTTTCTGGAACAACCTGAATGAAGATAGTAAAGTAATAAGAAACAAAGCAAGATTGGTTTGCATAGGGTATTCAAAAATTGAAGGCAGTTATTTTGATGAAACCTTTTCTCTGGTGGTAAGATTAGAAACAATCAGAATCTTTCTTGTTATTTTTGCACAATGAGGTTACAAAATCTTTCAAATGGATGTAAAATCTGCATTCTTGAATGGTGACCTTGAAGAGGAAGTTTACATTGATCATCCTTGTGGATTTGTTATTGGAAAAGATGAAAGTTATGTGTGGAGGTTGAAGAAGCCTTTATATGGGCTAAAACAGGCTCCGAGAGCATGATATTCTAAATTAGATACTTTCTTAATGAAGATGAACTTTAAGAAAGGTAGAGTTGACAACAATCTCTACACTAAGGAATGCCAGGAGTTTTCACTGATCATTATTGTTTATGTCGATGATATTATATTTGCTGGAAATGATGAAAGATCATGTGAAAAATTTGATGAGGAGATGAAGAAGTTATATGAGATGTCCATACTAGGGGAAATGAAGCACTTTCTTGGGCTACAAATTTCACAGAATAAGAATCAAGTTTTTTTGTCTCATGAAAAGTATATTAAGGAACTTCTGAAGAAGTTTGGAATGGAAAATTCAAAACTAGTTTCCACACCGATTTCAGTGGGAACCGAGTTGTCTAAAGATGGATAAGGCAAGGAAGTTTAACAGAAAGAGTTTCGAAAGCTGATTAGAAGTCTGTTGTACTTGACTGCCTCAAGACTTCACATCAACTATGCTGTCACTTTATGTGCATGATTTCAGAGCGCTCCTAAATAATCACATTTGATTTCTGGAAAAAGAATTCTTAGATATATCAAAGGCACAACAAATTTTGGAATCAGGTACGATGGATCTAGAAATATTGATATATTCGGGTATTCTGATGCTGATTGGGCAGGAAATGTTGATGATCGAAGATCCACATATGGTGGAGTTTTCTTTCTGGGGAAAAGTTGTGTTAGTTGGCATACCAAGAAATATAATTCCGTAACTCTTAGCACATCTGAAGCTGAGTATGTTGCTGCTACTCATGCTGTAACTCAAATAATGTGGATGAAGACTCAACGGAAGATCTACTTGTTGAAGTAAAGCTACCATTGATCTTGGGTTTTGATAATCAGAGTGAAATCAATCTTACAAGAAATCCAGTAAAAATTATCATTCGAAACATATTGATAGAAATTACCACTTCATCAAAGAGTAGGTGGAGAAGAATGAATTGAGGTTGGAGTATGTTCCTACATCTGAACATGTTGCTGATATATTCACAAAACCATTACCGAAGGAACAATTTTCCAAATTGAGGTTGAACATGGGTGTCCAACCACCTTCTCATCAAGTTTAATGTACTTGTTTTTCCCCTCTCTCATCTTACCTTTGGATAGTGTTGTCAAGGGGGAGAATTTTTTAATAAATCTATCCTTATGGAAGCATGACTAAAGGGGGAGTTATGGGTAAGATTTTAATCCATCATGTATGTGTGTGAACTATTCTAACTGTTTGTTGGAGTGGTTTTAGGAAACAATTTTATTTTCCAGGAAAGTCAACGAAGTGAAGAATGTTGAGGTAGAAGATTGAAAGATGATCTGAAGAAGGATAAGGTGGTATGCTCATGATATTTCATAGTTAATGCTTTTGGAAATAATGTTTTAGGCTGTCAATATTTCTTGTTTCCTACAATGAGTTAGTTCAAGTAGGATTATAATTATTGAAAAGTAATCCATTGCTTAAGGTTACAAAGTTCAGTGATTTATGAATCATGGTTGATAAAAAAATCCAAAGGGGAGATTTTTGGGATCAAGTTGGATGGATAAGGAATTAGGAAACAATTTTCTGTTACAGAGTGTTGTCTTTTTTTGTCAAAAATCTAAATCAATTCACTTTGTAAAGAACTTGAAAATCAGACGATGCTTTTCTGATTTTTATTTTACAATCATCTAATGTTTGTAGAACTTGTGGTGAAAGCCATATGAATGATAAAGAGAGTAAAGAAGTGTTTTTGAGAAAACACAATTCAACATCATACTATTAAAAACAAAGGCAAAGGCCAGAAGAAGGCGGCGCGTAGGTGGTATTATTTTACAAATATGGAAAAGGAAAGAAAGTGGCGTGCATGTATTGGCATGTAGGTGGTGGCGCACAGCTGGAGGCACACAGGTGGAATTATTTCATAAATATGGAAAAAGGAAATAAAGTGGCGCGCAGGTGGTGGTGTGGAGGTGGTGTCGCGTAGGTGGTGGCGTGCAGGTGGTGGCGCGCCGGTGGTGGCGCATAGGTGGTGGCGCGCAGGTGGTTGGGTGGAGCTGGTGGCGTGCAGCTGGTGGTGCGCAGCTGGTGGCGCGCAGCTGGAGGCGTGCAGTGGGTGGCGCACAGCCAGTGGTACGCAGGTGGTGGCGCGCAGGTGGTGGCGTGTAAGTGCTGCTGCGCAGGTATTGGCACGTAATGTACGTCACACAAGTCCTAAAATTGCCTATAAATAGACGACTAGCCTCCTCATTTCTTAAGGCTCAACACTTGAGAATTCTATTTGAGCTCTGTGCGCGCAGGTAGAAAGTGGGGCGCACATGTTGATTGTTTTTAGAAGGCGCACAGGTTGGGGGTGCGCAAGTTGGAGCTGCACAGGTGTTGGCACGCGGGCTACACGAAGGCAGCTCGTCTGAAGGGCATCGCCCGGGAAGAGGTGTCCAGGTTCCCGGCGCGCAGGTCTCGGTTGCACAGGTCAAAGTGGGCATGCATGCTTATTTGCTCTAGGGGTTCCTCCCACCTTCTGTTTAGGAATGAAGAAGAAGAGGCATGCAAGTATAAGGCGCACAAGTATAGGTCTCATAGGTCCAAGTGGGCGTGCAGGCTGTTTTGCTCCAGGGGTTCCTTCCAGCTTCTAGGTAGGAAAATGAAGAATTGCTTTGAAAGATTTTATTTGTAAAAGCTCATTAAGAAGCAGTGATCAGTTGTATTACACTATTTGTGCTAAGAGGGAGCACACAAACTATTGGATTGTTTTCAAAGTGCTTCCAGAGTGTAAGGGTATATCCTACTCATTGTATTCCAAAAAAAAGGATTGTTTTCTAGTGGATTGATTTGGTACTGAATTGTTTCCGTAACCTAACAAAGACGTAGCTACTCTTGTTGAGTAGTGAACCTTGTAAATCTTGTGTTCCTGTGGTTGTGTGTGTTCAGTAGGGAAGAAACTCTTTCATAGGAGGTGAAGGTTGTTTCAAAACAGGGAAAATTAAAAAGAAAAAGATATCACAGATTCACCCCTCCCCCTTTCAGTGATACTTGGATCCTGACTGGGAACTTCATACGGAAGGTTTTTTATGGTTTCCTCTAAATCACATATGGTTTCTCCCAATATTGATTCTGGAAAAGATAGACCCCTACATAGTGTTGTAGATTTCACTGAAGTAAGAATTCAGGTAAAATATAATGTGTCCATCCCAAATCTAGGGAAATTAATGAAGGAACCTATCATAGAGGTATCCAACCAACCTCAAATAAACCATAGAATAAGGGTACAGAATGGTGCACATGATTTCCGAAAAGACCAAAATGTTAGGTGACAATGTGTTGTAATGCATCATGCATTGCAGCATGGTGAATCACATGGAATTTTGGAAATAAGGGATTTGAATGATTGGTCATGGAGTATCCATATATATAATGGAGAGTTGTTTTATTTGAATGTTTGGAATAGGTCACGGTTGATGTAGTCTAGACCATAGGGTAGGTGACAACACCACAAGTCAATTAGCCACATCATAGAATCTTGAAGACTAAATTCAGGGGGATTGTTTCTGCAACATGAATTAACAATAGTGACCGCATCTTGGGGGTGACCATACGATTCTCAATGTCATTATATTTTAGAGTGTACATGAATCCAGATGTCTGTTCCATACAACTAAGATGTTTTAACTATAGATTCCTATTCCATATAAAGGTATTTCACCATAAAGAATCTAATTTAGAATGATTGAAGTGGAGAGACAACCATATTATACATTAGATCACATCACACAACTATAGACTATGCCATATTTGGACAAGAGATAAATAATTATAAGAGGAGTTTATATGATGTATTTAAGAAGTTTAAAGAGAAGTTATTTGGAAAGTATTTATGGATCTGGTCAAAATATAATATACTAGATCAAGGTTATGTTTTCCATTATGTAAAATAATACATTTTACATAGATTAAAATGGGGAAGAATTATCCATGTCGTGGGGAACTCATAAATAAGGATGACCAAGATGTTGGGGGAGATACCTTGATGTGGTCAAGTAGTTTCCAAACAACGTAAAGATTCAGAATTGTGGTTAAAGTAATGATATATATATTTTGATTAAATAGGTTTTATGTGAATTTAAAGGATCTTAATAACAAAATAAAATAGTGTATTATTAATGAATAGATATCACAACGAGAGAAAAATAATGTTTTATCACAACCCTTAGATCAAATAGTTTTGTTGGATTATATAAAAACAACACACAACATTTCTTGAATAAATTGGGTTTAGAAAGTGTTTCTGAAATTTTAGGAAGAGTGTAGTATCTAAATTATAAGAAAAGGTTTATACATTTACTTTTTACTAGAAATTAAAGGAGTGATGTTTAGGCTCGGGAATTGGAATGTTGAAGATTACAAATAAGGATATTATAGTGTATGTTCTTATTATAACCTCATATTATTTTTTATGATAAATATAACATTTTTTGTTTAATTTCCCATTATACTCTAGGAGTAATAACACCATAGAAAGAGAATTGATAACATAAATATAGATAATTGAATTAATATTTTCTAATATGTTGTTGGAATATGAATTTTAATGGTTAGAGTGAATTCTCTATTATTTAATAAATATATCATAAAATGTTCCTAGTGTCTCATGTGTAAATGCACAATAACATGAATTATCCTTATATTATACCATTGGGTTAAATTTGAAAAAACCCCCACATTAAGTACACACTATATTCCTTTCCCATGAGTTTTTTTGTTGGGAATAAGAGTATTACTCAAACATGAGAGACCAATATCAATTTTTTTTAAGATGACCAATACCTTGAAATACACCCACCAAATTCTGGTATATTACATTTTTGGGACCAATAATTGGTATTAATGACCAGTTTTTGGGGGAATTTCTGTCTATACTGGAATCAAGGGGACATATGAAAACCATAATGGCCTACATATTTTTAGTCAAAAAGTCTACTTTTTTAAGAAAAATAATGCAACATTACTTCATTTTTATAGAAATGATATGTACCTAAAATCTATTCATTATATCACAATAATTATGAAATGTTTATCCTTTTTAAAAAGTCTATAGAAGAAGTTGGATACTAACCCCAATATAATAAATGCCTTACATAGAGTTCTAGTTAACCACACACACACACACACACAGATATATAAATATATATATATGAAGATGCTGTATTGAAATACTTCTCATGTGACATGGGAGAGAATCCTAAGCTAATTTTAGGGATAATAAATTGTTTGGGAATAATTTATATATATATATATATATTGTGGAAAAAATATTATGATTTGATGTTTAAACCAATAAAAGAAGTTGATACATTTCCAAAAATAATCAACATCTTGGTAGAATACATGAAATTTTTTGGATTAAACATTAATGATATCAAAATCATTAAAAGGAATCCATGGAGACTACCTCAATATTTTAATGTCAAGGTGTAATCCTTCAAATATATGCATTCATTGAAAGTATCACTGGATTCCAAACTTATTACTCTTGTAACATATGAAATGAGTAATTAAGACAATGAATATATTTCAAAGCATAACTCACTAGAGGTTTCCTTCAATGATATGAAGAAATTTTCATTAAAAAGGATCCTAAATATAAATAAATAGATGAGTTTATGACCTTTCTTAATGATAATCTAAAAAGGTGTAATGAAAAATTTAATGTATGACTTTAACATTCTCTATTTAGGTCTTTCAATGTTAGAAACCTTGTTTCTAAGTTCCCAATGGAATATAAAGACATCCATGAAGATTAAGATACTCCTAGGAAATAATAAAAGGATGTGTTAGGAAATAGAATATCAAAGGGGAGGATCTATAAGAGACATAATATAACTTCTCATGAAGCTAATTGATTAGAAGAAACCAAAGTGGAAGATATTGATGAATATAGTGAACATAGTGAAGATTATTTAGTGGATGTTGTATGCAATTCACAAGTGGAAGTCATTATTGTGTAATATATAGAAATATAGGGGAGAGTTTATCTAAAATTTTATCTCAAAACAACCATGAGTGAAATTTAAAAATGCATATATAAATAAAATAATAATTTATTTTTTAGGATTCAAGGATCTATATGAATCAATAGAAGTACTATATGTAAAAAACTAATTTAGAAAATGATAAAATTAAATCTTGATTTTTTAGTAATCTTAATTTTTTTGATCATTAGATAAATGTTGAAGAAGATACCTAGATCATGTTTGGCCTAAGTAAATATCTAATGTATGAAAGTAAAAATAATATATAAACAGAGAGGGGGACTTATTATGTGTCAATAAAAGTTATTGTCATAAAATATTCAATACACCTTGAATGACATCAAGAAGTTCAATTATATCACCCCCACTCTAAGATCATGAAGTTCATAAGGATTCTATTGAATAAATTTTTACTATCACACAATTGAATCATAAAAAAAAGAGAAGTTAAAATTGTTTTGGATAATTATCATAAGAAAAATAAACCAATACTGATGGTAAAACACATGAATCAAAACCTAAATGGAATTTTTATTTTCAAGATGATCCAAAGACTACTGCTAAAGTTGAAAAAGGTGAAAGCAGAGAACCAAAAATTTGGTCATATATCTCTGTAAATTTTGGACACACTTAATATCTATGTTTCATTTCAATGAGGTATTTTAGATAGAAATAAAAATAAAAAATACAAAAAAAAACTCAACATTCACCTTTGAATTTAACTATTATTGGTTTCATTTTGAAAACTCATGGAATAAGAAAATTAATTTTGATTAAAGGGTTCAATTGAGGGTTCTAATGGGGACCCAAAAATGTCAAAAAAAAACTTCAAACATCACCAAGACCATTAAAAACTCAAAATATATTTTTAGTTTCCCAAGATGAAGATGAAAATAATTAACCGATGGGTCATCATACTTATCCTCCATCAAAAATAGTGTCCTAAATGTAATGGGTAAATAAAATCAAGGCTAAGATAGACAATTCGTATGAAATTTTATTCAAACAAATTAGTAGGTCTAAAACATTCATTTTGGATAATGGGTGTAATATTTATATGAATGGTATTGAATAGGTCATCCCATGCTTAAAATATGATAAAGATAGAGTTTCTTGTTTTTTTAATGATGAGGGACTCAAAATTGATGTCTTGTGGATGGGAAAGGTTTATGGAAAAAATTGAGATGGATATATATTATTTTGGTTCAAGGTACTAGTCATAATTTACTATGTATAACCTAATTTTTTTATTTAGGAGATTTAGTGTAAGTATACAATAATACATTATGAAATAAGGGTGGAGATGGTTTGATTTCTTCTCATGATAGATGAGAAAAATGGAATTTGTGGATGTTGGTGCATGCTATTCCAAGTAGTGGAAAATATGCTATTGAATATGTAGATTTTACATTTTTGCCAATGGTCAAAAAAAATTTTTATGAATGATAGTGACTGATACCTCCCTAATGTCATATGTGATCCCACGCACACATGTGATTCTTATCCAAAACATAAGATTGTGCTGACAACCTACAAGTTGATTATGTCATGACCCAACCCATTATGCCCATACATGGGATGGAGGTAATCCATGTGTGACATATAATTCCATCTTATAGTAGGAAAGGTGTTGGAAACTACCAACAATAGTGCATAATATAAAATAATGGGAGGTGTCTGAACCGAAAATAATCTGGGTACATCACTCATTTTATTTTATGTTTATCCAATTTTAAATTAAATAAATGATACCTAGTCTTATTTTGTAAAGTTACATGATAGTTCAAAGTGGATTCAAAGGAAAATTTTAAGTGAATTATTGAAATTTAATATAGAGTAGATGATGATACAATTCAATCAGCTAGTTGGTGGAGTCTATTAGTTAACTGGTGGGCAAGGTAAGAGCCATGAAAATCTATAGGATACCCAACAGCCAGCCAGTGAGACCCACCAAATATTTGGTGGGATCCATTTGGAAATTATTAGAACTCTAGAAGAATTAAATTCTTACCAGAATCCAACTCTGCAGAATGGTAGGTTATATAGGTGTGAAATAATTCTTGTGGGAACAATCTGCTAGATGGGTCCCCATTTTGGGTTATGAATCTCAGGGGTATGATTGTGATTTCATCCCAAAATATCCATTTTTTTCTAATAATAAGTTTCAACCCTAACTCAGAATTTATAATTTTTGATGGTTCTCTAGGGTTTCTTTAGCTTATCTGATGACATCCTTCAATTCCAATATATATATTTTTGATTTTGAGTTCCAATTTTGTTATGTTTTTTCTCGATTTGAGGAATTCATCTTGATTTGTTTCTATTTTTTCATCTTCTTATAGTCTTTAGAGAGTGTGTATAACACTTTCATTTGTTATGTTATTGTTTATCATGGTTTAAATTACTGATTTGTTTTCTTCTTCTTCCATTATTGAAATAGGTATTCTTTTGACAACTCCTTGAGTATTGCTTTATCTTATAGTTTATTTATTCTATATGATTACACCAGTGTTCCATGAACATGAAAAGTTATATAATTATACTTTTATTGGGTACTTATTTTTTTATTTCCATTGGTACCTCTTGATTCTGTGGTGTTGTGAACCTAAACCACAGGTCTTTCAAAGGGCATGATGATTATTTGAATAGGGTTTTGATCCACTGTTTGGTGCTTCAGGAAGAGTTAATGAAACACTACATTTTTTATTTCAATAATTTATAGGATTAAATTGGGAATGAATATATAGTTAATATTGATCTAAATTAGTTAATGAGTTACAAGTTAATGTGAATTTCTTATAGGAGATACATGGTTACATGATGCCTATGGGTGGTATGAATGGATTCCTGATTCTTGATGGTGTGACACATGGTTTCCTAATTCATGATGGGGAGAGAATGTGTTATTAATGATTGGGGGATATCATTATGATTTTTGGATGCCTGGTGGTGAGAAAAATGGTTACTTAGTTACTATGTGTGAAATGTGTGGCTGTTAGATGCCTCTATAGGTGGTCCATGGTTCCATATACTTATTTCCAAGATACTTACTTCTTTAATACATAGGGAGAGTTAAATGGTTACACATAATTCATGAGGATGATATTTTTGGTGGGTTATAGAAATATTTCCTTTTTATTTATTATAAGATAGAAATATGGAGGCGTCCAACACTAGTCGAAATAGGTATGGTTATCCAGAGTGTTCCCATTAGGACCTGAATGTAAAATATTTAGCCTATATATTACCTGATAATTTCTATACCCCACCATAATATATTTATTGTTATTACATAGAATAAACATGCTTTCAAAACAATAGGTGGTGTCCTAAAATTCTGTAAACACACCATGTGTGGAATGTTATTGGATATACATTCGAACCTCACATGTATATTTTATAATAGGGATAATGAACCAATTATCAATGGATTGTATGAATTTATAGTGTCATATCATGAGAGTCAGTATAGATATTCTCCATGAGACATGTTGGTGTCACTGCATGAGATTTATTTTTGGTTTTGGGAACATCTTATTAGACAATGAATATGTAATTACAAGGCTTAAAAATATTTTTTTAGTATTTTGAAGTTTATATTTTAGTTTTGATATGGTATATTTATATATTTGGGATATCTATATGATTTTTTACATTGTATGAGTAGATATAATCTCCCCACTATTCTTATAGACCCTCACTACTAATCAGCATCCATTGGATTATGGGAAGGTCTTCCTAACGTCATTTATTGTCTCATCTTTGTCATGTGATGAAGAAATAGGATAGGGACATTAAAATTTATTTTCAAAGAATGTACTTTTTATTTTCCATTACTACTTTTTCAAGGTACATATGATAATAGTTGGTGTTGTAGTTTGAAAATGATCTTATTCCTGGGTGTAGCAGACCCATGTATGGGGGAAACCCATGTAACCTGGGATATGGACTTTTGTTCATTCCTATTCATTGTAAATATTGATTTGATATCTCATTTATTGATAAAAATGTTGAATGAGATTTAATTTTGTGATATTTTGTTTATGGTCTAATATGACTCGTAAAAGGGATGTGCATATATAATGATATACTTGTAAGAGAACCTAATATTTCTTGTGAAACCTAGATAATAAATGAACTTTTTCTATTATTATAGAATTCAAAAAATAAGTTATGCCTAATTTTTACATAATTCATTAATTCAAATATGATATTTGAGACTGTGATAGTTTGTAAACCTATTAAAACTTGTTGGTATTATGTCGGAATCCCTGAGTATCTATTTTATTTTTCTTATTATTGTTTTGATAAGTGGTTCTTTATAAGTTTACCAATTTTATTATTTGTCCCTAAGATGTGCATTACCTAGTGAAGAGATATTCTTCTATGTATTGTTCTAGTATAGGGTGAGGATGGTGTTGGTAACAACACATGGCACATAGAAGGTCAAGAGCCTCTGGTAGATCATAAAAAGGTTATGGAAAATCCGAACCATTATATTTTCTTTATAGTGATGGATTACCTGGAAATTGATGTTTTCCCCAGGGGACCAACTATGTCATTCTACATGATGAAGTTACAACTATAGCACCCCACATTTTTTGAGGGGAGGGTTCTCACTATGTTTTATATTTGTGTCTTGGTTCTATTTATAAGGTATTTAATCATATGGAGACACCCATGATGAGGTGGGAATATCATGGAATGAACATCTTATGGGGACATAAGAATTTATATTAGGACAACTAGTTTTAGTCCAATCAATAAGAGGGTATGACTAGAGAGAATCCCCAAATGAGGTCCCCAGACTATTTCTACCCAGATACATTTAAGAAGGATATAGCTTTAATGTCCATGAACTTAATTCAACAGAACATGACAATGATGGATTGTGATGGATGATTCATGTACATTTTGTGACTTTATTTGGTGATGTAAAGAGATGAGGTATTCAGGGTGAAGTAATTGTAGTGGAGTCTTTGATATAAGGAAAATTCTTATGTTGATATATTTTGGATGACCAAATTCTAATATATGAAGAATTATGTCCTCATTTAAAAAGATAATACGAGAGAGGTCGTGAGATCTAGGAAGGTAGTTCAAGATGGGTGGTTGGAAATCCATTCTTTTTGTTGGGGGATTTGTCATTTCAAGTGATACCATTAAGACAGTAGTGGGAAAAAAACTCAACGAAGATGGTCATCCATTAATGGGGGTCAACCGGTGCATTATTTGAATTGTGGAGGCTTAAACATATACGAGATCTGTTCCCTCAACCACTGGTGGATAACCCTTCATTTGGAATGATGAGTCACCTGGAAATGGTTTTGTGGGAACACTTAGTAGGAATCCAATGGAAGGGTAGTAAGATAGATTCTAGAGTTGGGGGAAGAGACAACAATTCAACAACATATGAGTTGTAGGAGTTCCATTGGTCATATTGGATGTGGTAAAGGATTTGATATTCTATGAATGGGTCAACAATACTAATAGAATAGCATAATATATGGAGAAAAGGAAGAAGATTAAGGAAGAGGTGTGATCCCAATACATGTGGTCCAGTATAGACCTATGGGGAAAGATGAGAGACCTTCCACTATTAGAGTTATGAATTAAATATAATATGACCTCAAAGGTTCTCTTTTTGATATAGGGGATCACACAATTTTATATCTATTCAAATTTTCCATGTCCTCAGTTTGACCATGGATTATCTATTTGGAGTTATTTCTATTGAAGTACCATTAGGGGTGTAGTTGGAGGGTATATGGTTCCAAATTGAGTTTCTTCATGATATTGAGGTCTACTATTTCCTCTGGGATCTATTTGTACTTTTTGCAGGGGGATTAAAACTACTTATTATGGATGGATGGGATGACTCTATATCAAATACATATCTATTATTATGACTACTTCAAGTCCTTATCATCACTAGAGGATGGATGTTATATCCACCAAGGTTAATGAGATATATTGGTGGGTCCGGAAGGTCCAATGAATCTTAGACTGGATGGGATTTTTAATAAGGTAGTTAAACCTATGATAGATGACCGAGGATCACTGTAGGGTTTTTTATTTATATAGTAGACTAATATCAAGATATTTTCATGAGTAAATTTCTATATGATATCTAGATTGTGATATTGAGTATAATATCAAGTTGGTTCTAGATGTTGAGAATGTCTCCATTCCACCCAATGGGATGACACTATTAGAGCATCAATAGTAGAAAGTTAAATTAGAGGATTTAGAGGGAAAAGTTTTTATCTAGAATAATACATAAACTTGGGAATGCCCTAGGATTGTTTCAAATAATTTAGGTTGTTCTCTACAAATTTGTGGTGAATATTTGATGTTGATTGAAATGATAGTCATGAATTTGTATTCAACTCTATGTATTGTTGGTATCTTTGACCATATACGAGGTTCTCCTATTATTTCCAAAATTAATTTTAGATTGGGGTAACATCTGATGATTTTTGAACTTATAATATACCTTATACATTTTTATAACGAAGGTACAATTTTTATGAATCATGGTGAGGCAATTCAGATTAAAAATATATACTGATGGTGTAAATTATTTTGCGGAAATATATTTTCTACTCATACCTATTCTAGTTTATGGTTTTCTTTGTTTATGAAATATTTTTATTCTATACATATATAGAGGATCATGCATGAAATCTTGGTATAATCTTCATTACAATGAGATGTCATAATATTCATGCCAAATTATCAAAGTGCTCATTTGGTATTAATCAACACCGCTTTCTAGATAATAGCATATTAGTGGTGGTAAAAACTAGGGATTCAAATAAGGTGACTAAAATGATTTCCTAGAAGTGGAATATGAATATTATTAAGATTATAATATTTCATAGTCTTGAGGAATATTATTATATATTTTTTCAGGATTTTTTAGGAATAGTGACACCAATGGCTAGTCCGAATATTAAAGATGTATGGATTGGAAAGACTGATGGCTCTAAGGATGCTTTCTAGGAGATAAAGTGATTGTTGAAATCAACAATGATCTTTACAATAGAAAAACATGGAACGAAGTACACAATGTAATCTGGTGCTTCAAAAATTTGGTGGGAGTAGTTCTTATACTAAATGGCCATGTGGTCAAATATGGTCCCATGTATCTAAGGCAATACAAGATGAATTATACATCCCATGATCTGTAGTTCTCTACTACAATAAATCTCTAAGATGTCGGAAAATTATCATATTGGAGAGAGGTTTTTGGTATATATAGATAACAATATAATGAAATATATATTTTCAGAGAAGTATATGAACCTTCAGTGGAGAAGGTGGATGTATAATTGTAATTATTTGGATTTTGAGTTGGTGTACACTCCCAAAAAGGGAAACCTTACTGCTAAAACCCTGATTATAATGGAATAGACATATATGGTGAGGGTATCCAATGATGAATGGTGATAGGTATCCATTTTTCTATGATCTATTTGGATTTACTTGACTGCAATGGGAGAGTGACAATATCATCCACCTCTGCCCTTACCTATTTTAATGAAAGCATTATGATGAGGTAATTGGTGGATCTAGAATGCTAACCTCCTAGGGAGAAAGTAAATTGAGGGGAGCCACAATTTAGTTGGTCCATTGAAGGGGATTGAGTTATTAATATTTGAGGTGTATTTTGGTTTCCACTAACATGAATAAGGAGTTGATGAGATAGTTTCATGGTTTCATGTGGTTAGTACATTATGGTTTTATTATGATATATCATGATACCCATAAGTAATATTGGTGTCCATTCACAAATATAATGTTAACTGGATTTGTAATCCAATTCATCACTTTTCAAAAGGTGTAGGGAAAACATCACCTATTTGTAGGGTTATTTTAGCCTTTTCCAATTACTAATTTGAAATTTGATGATGTCACCAAATACTTCATTACAGTTTTACACATGAAACCCTGGAATAATTAAACAAAATGGGTTATCATGGAGCTAAAGGACACTAAAACACCCAGAGAGGGGAGGGTTGAATCAGGGTGTGAAATATAATTTCTAAAGTGACATACCATCTTCCCATAATGGTCAAAATATATGAAACCAATATAGTGGTATTGTGAAATAATTTAAAAACTCACATGTAGAAGGGAAACACATCAATTTTACTTGGTTCACCACTAAGGGATAGTATACATTTCAAACACAAACAGTGTGATGGTTGTCCTTAAATCAAAAAATCTTATCTAGATGTGGAATACATATGTTTTGAAATTGTTACTTTATGCCTGACACACTGCCTTTATAGGATTTTAGGGAAATAACACTGTGTCCCTCAGAACACATATGTTGACACACCCTAGATAACTGATTTGAGAGAAGAATAACTCATTTTATCAACATGATGGGTTTTTAAACATTTTTGCATAAAATTATTTGTCTCTAAATATCACAAGAATTTTCTTTCACCATAGACATCAGTTGATGCACACTAAATTAACCATTTACTAAAAACTAGATGATCAAAACTCCCTTTTTCAATGCTCCCCCCACTGTGTTCATGGAAAAAACTCCTTTGTGAAGCTCACTATGTCAAGGTATAATACCACATCATTGTGATGAACCCTTTAATCAAAATCGTTACAATTAGTCATTATGTAACAAATATTTTCAATATTTTCAAGCTCACATAGAAATCCATATTCACAAAGATCTCATAGATTCAAAAAATCAGAGATTTTCCAGAATTTTCTACATAAAAACATTTAAAACAATTTGTGGGTAGCCTCATATTTATTGGATTGATGTTAACGATGCTCCAAAACCTCTTATTAGTTTTTCTTGGTTGTTCATAAACGTCTTCATAGTGCTCTTCCTATCATAAATTTCAACGGAAATTTACTATTTTCAATGCCCTTTGTAAGCATAGATCCCTTCATTAAAACAATTATTGGTGTTCAAAATGAATATAGAAATCATGGATCTCACAATAAAAACATTAACACCTTCACAATTCTCAAATTCTCGTAATCATGGAGATCACCATCATTATTCATGATCCTCCTAATCTTTTTGAACACAACCCCAGTCTTCATGAAACCCATGAATTTACCATTTTAATCAGATGTTTATTCATGAAAACAATCCTTCATGGCTCTAGCCTCTTCTCCAAAAATTTTGACCCCAAAAATTTGGCACGAACTAGGAAACAACAACACCTTCATTAGTGTAGGCATCTTGTACTATAAGAGTTGTTTCCAAAAAAACCCCCAGATCATCCATGATAGAATTGGAAAAAATCACAAATCGTACCCAATTTCCAGAAAATAATATCCTTGTTTCCAACTAGACTGAATGATGGAATTACACAACATCCTTCTTATCCATGTGTCATTGTTTATTAATGACTTGGTTAGCGATTATATGATGGAAATAGTGTAACTTTATGATTTCCCAAAGAGTATTTTATCTAAATTGGACCTCTATTTATATCATGTGTAAGGATGAGGATATTAAATACATTGTGTTTGTAGGTGCTTCTATGTAAAACCTAACACACTCAAATTAATTGGAAATATAAAAAAACCATTCATATATTTCAATTTTGGACCTTATTTAAATTTTTAATATGTATGGTGTATTTTTTGTGGTTCCAAAATTTACCAAAAGTGTATCGCAATGATATAACCAAAAAATGATTTAGAGTAGTATTTTCAAAACATTCGTGGCACTTTGGAGAGACAACTAGAACTTGTAGAGTTTTCCTGCAACAATAATTACTATCAATTTAACTAGATAGATCCTTTTGAAGACTTATATGATATCCTATTCTATTTACCATTTTTTTCTTGTATGTCAGTGAAGCAGTTATGTTTGAACCAATTCATGTGTAGGAGATGATTGAATAAGATTAGTTAATATATAATCGATTGGTAATATCTTAATAAATAAAAAAATTGATTACAAATCAGAAGCGGTGTCCTTTGGAACACAATACGGATGAGCATGACTTCTTGGAAGTTTATCTATAGTTAGGAAAATAATGTATCTAGATGTAGGGAATGATATCACCTAGTTTTATAAGTTTATTTAGTATTTTAGGTAGCTTTTTAACAGCTTCATATCCACCATCTCTCTCCAAATGCTATAGTTCCATGCATGATAGTTTCATATATCATTACTTCTGTGATATCACTATGATTCTTCTCATGTTATTGATGTAGATGATATTTCAATTCATTTATATGTATCTTTTGTGGATAATATGATCCATATCATAGACCATAGTTAGAATATTCTCAATCGTGATATTGTCCCTTTGGAACAAGCTTAGTGGTGGCATGAACATGTTTAGTAGGAGACTAGGTTGAGTGAGTCTAACATGATGGTGAATTGGACTAGGATTTTAACCAATAACATTTAGTGATTCACGGTAGTACATATCGAGTACCCAATATTTTATTCTATGGAGTGTATAATGATAATATTAAAATATATAATAAAATCAATTATATTTTCATATTATAGATGATGGTGAGCAATTTATCCCAATAAATATAACAAAATCCCACCATCTATCTTGTGAAACTCACTATCCTTGTGGTTTCCCCATGGAATGATTTTGTTCTTAAAATAATTTCACAGGCCTTTTAGTGGAGAACTAATGAAATGATATTGGGTTTTCTAGGTATGGATCTACTTTGGATGTCACAACCAAATAGTTGGTGATTCCATTAAAAGATGGTAAACATATGAGAAGAATCTTATTTTCTTTCCCTTGAACTCTAGTTTATGTTTTATAATGATTCAATTTAATCTTAGCTCATGATTAATGCTCATAAATGGTTCAAGAGGGCTTACTCAATATCTCTAACAACTTTCTTAAATACCTGGATCTATTTATTGATACAAAGGATTAATTATTATAATTCTTAGTTGGATTTGAGGAATTCCCTATCATTTAATTCATTTTTATTCATTTTCCATCATTCAAAGGTTGTGTCTAACATTACACACAGACAATCAAGATTATATATTTGTGTTTTTTTTCATATGTTCTTTAGGTACATGGTAATTTGAAATCATCTAGAGTCTTGAATTACCATCTATTGTATGTATGATATATGAACGTGAATGTGCACCTTAAACATGACCCCTAATATTTTGAGACTCTCCTCAGGGCCTTAGATTTTCTTTCAGGATTGTTTAAAGGCCCCTTCAGTTTAAATTGTGATGTGTACCTGGACATAGGTCCATTCATTGTCGTTCATATTATTGGAATAGGGTTGTGACCCATAGTTTGGTTCTTCTAGAGGGGTTGATTAACAACTATGTTTCTTGTTTATCTAACTCATTATATAAAAAGTGAAGATGAATATATTTTCTAAGGATGAGATTAATTGGTTAATGATTTTCTTATTATGGTGAATTGTCTATATGGGATATATTGTTACTTAATTCTCAAGGTATATATGCATGGTTTCCTGATTCATAAGGGTGAGTTAAATTTTTTCTGATTTGAGGGACAAACACAGTATTTCATGAAGCTTGAGGGTGAGGTGAATCATTACATGTTCTCAGAGGGAAAAACGGTTACATGGTGCATGAATGCAAGGCACATTGTCTAATTTTGATTGAGTTTGAGGTTCATGGATACATTAATTATGAGGGTGATGTAAATTATTACTCGATTCTTGAGGGGGTGAGGAATTTTTACATGTATTGTCTAACGGTGATACTAGGGGTGGTTCATGTCATTCCTTCATGAGAATTTTCATTAGGATGAAAGGATAGAGACATATAGTAATAGTTGGTGAAAGTATGATTAAATCGAGTGTTCCCCTTGGGACATGAATTTGAAACTTTTAGTTTATGTGTTATTTATATTGGATATATAGTTTCAGAAAAAATTCTTGAAGAATTACATAGATATGAAATGTTTGAGAAACAGTTGGGGGTGGACTACAGTGTTGTACTTACACATTGTGTGGGTCACCATTGGGTGCTTGTGTAGAAATAATGGATGTAGGTCATGAATGGTGAGTGGGACTAATTATTGATGGTTGATTTGGGTTGATAGGGATAGAGAATGGGATTCTGGAATGCACTTCAACTTGGGACCAATTAGCATAATTGCATGTTTTTTATTTGGGTTTTTAGTTTGGGTTTGGGTAACACCATGTTAGTCATTCAGTTTGGAATTAAATTGAATAAAATGTTTAGTTTGTTTTTGTATTTTAGTATTTATTTACTAGTTTTTTGATGGTTTATTTGTTTAACTATGATTACATAGGGAATTTGTACTCTATACCAGAGGTTATAGTCTCCCCACAATACTTATGGAACCTCACTTATATTTTGAATCCATTAGAATATGAGGAACTCTTGAGGTCCGGTTGAAACCCATCTCAGTCATGTAAAGGAGAACCAAGCTGGGTATATTACATGAGACATTATCTGTAACATACTAAAATCATAAAAGAACTAATAGAACAACAAAAATACAAAAACATTGGATAAGAATTTCAAGATGAAAATTAAAAATACGAATGTGAAACTCATAAGGGAGTGGGATATAAATCCATCACGCAACACCATATCCAATATGAACACTATGAGGTTTTTAAACCCACTATCTCCCCCATGCTCCAACTACATAGTACATAGTCTTAAAGGTCACCAATCTCTACTCCATTTGTATAGAAATAAAAAATGTGTCCTTATGTCTTGTGTAGGGATGGGTATAAATATACCCAGTAGGACACCTTCAGAAAATAATGTTAAATAAGGATATAGGGCAGTGTGAAACTAAGGATAAACTATAAAACCTCCCAATGAAACCCAATGGAAGTGAAACTTAGAAAAGACATCCACCAAATCCACCAATATCAAAGGAAAACCAATATAAAAGTTTTACCAGGTCCAACAATAATGAATCACTCAACCAAATCATGGGAAACACCAAACATGTCTCATCCTTACGAGAATATGCCTCCCTAATCAATATTATCTATACAAGAATTTTTTTATTTTTTTGAGAAATATAAATACCTTACAATTACCTTAGGAAACCAATGTTAAATTTTTTGAGATACCATACATTTATCATACAATTTACAATGAACAACATTTTTTATCTATAACCATTGTCAAATCGTAATGTGAGTAAACAAGTAAACAATCATTCAATAGTTCCCTAAACAAGGACCTAGACATAGATGATCTCAAAAAGGTACCCAAAATATTGAACCCATACCTCTTGAATTATTGAATAGGGTTCCATCCATTAAGATACATGAATAAAGAATTATTTTTAGTAAACTAAAGAGAAAAAATTCAATGAGGAGAAGAACATGATGGGAACCCAACATCCTGAATGGTTGAAGGTGATTATAGGGAAAATGATTAAAAAATAAAATATTTATATAACTCACTCATCTAGACATTCATTTTCAGAGGGAAGTAGATTAAACACTTCCTTCACCTAAAAAATGTATTTTTACAAACTATCCATGAATGTTAACCATCATCACCAACAAACCAATAATGATTATAACTTCTATAGGAGACCCATGCCTCACCTTTACATGCAACCGGGAGGAGGAGTTTCCCACCATAAACACTAATATCTATCTATCAAACAATCATGCCCTGGAAAATCCAACACATTGACCATTTCAGGGATCTCATTCCACACCATGGGGTGAGATCATATATAAATATAACATTCACCATATACTAAATAAAATCCCATACCTCATGGGAGGGGATCTAAGAAAACATTTCATAGTAAAAATGATCCATAATATTCTTGATTGGGAGGTTTATGTTTTCATAAACTATGAGGACCAATCACTCCTTATCCTAGAATGTAGGTATGGGAAGAGTTACTCTGTCTAGATGCACACAACCAATTGTTTCTAAGAATATTCTCTCGTGGTCTAGTGAAGGGGAATTTTGAGAAACATTATTACCACTACTCTATCCCATTTTGTTAAAACATTAAATGAAACACGAGAGAGAGGGAGGGGATGGGAGGGGGAGTGGGATGGTGGAATGGTGGAAAGGAGGGAGGGATTGGAGGAAGTATCTTCCATCTAAAAGAGATGGAACATGGATGTCATAACAAATAAGGAGAGAGTTTCTTACTCATGTGTCCTATAAAACAAAATATCATTCTCCAATACAGAATCTGTGTTAGAAATGAAGAATAAAATCTACAAAAAAATTTATACATTTTTCAAAGACCCATCGAACCATGATACAATGAATGAGGTGCAGACCATGCCTGATAAATGTTGATATCCATGAACATTCATCATTTGGGGAATACATGACAAAAAATAACACCAATAGTGGTAAATACCTTTGGTAACTTGTATGTATTTCCACAAATGAATTGAAATCATTCCATGATAATTCTTCAACCATAAACCCAATCTCACTAATCATTTTATTCCTATCCTTACTGAAATGGGATTAAAAATCATAGTAATCATTAAATAATCTCACTAAGAACCAATACTTTTGATGGGGACCCTACCCTCATGATCTATGTAGAGGGATACACAAAATAGACAAATAACTTGTCTAAAACCTGCTAGAATGTGATAATATAAACAAATACAAGTAAATATGATAGTATGTGGGGTCTACTCACAGAACATGATGTGTTTCCAAATGTCCCCTATGGTCCTCTTAAGGGTTCCACCTCACCCCTTGAATGGTGTATTATCAAAATCAATAAAAAATGAAGGCCTTCGTGCCATTGGATGGAAATAAAGACCATGTGAAAAATGGTATATAGATCAGACAATAATAATATCTATGATATGAGAATATGTATATTTAATAGAAATATAATTTCAATTGAAGAGTGATATCAAATGGTCAGTAGGTACACCATATAAGTATTATTAAGTTCACAATACAATGTAATTCACAATGAAAAGAAAGTGGAGAAGAAGTCCCTTACTACAATGTAATAAGTCAATATGACTAAAACATAATAACAATAAAATGAATAATTAAATATCATGAATATAAATATAATAATTATATTATATGTAAAATGTATGTACACATACACCATATACAAGAAATATGTGGCGAACAATGGAAATCTCACGGAAATGAATGTGAGATGAGAAAACCCCTTACAAAAATTTAGGCATGGTAACTGGTGTTCTTGTGAGGAATTAATGAGAGGAAAAGGGGCATCCCATTATTTATATATCATAAGGTATGTATGGGGGTGGTGAAAAAACATACCCCATCATTAGGAACACAAAATAAAAGGACAAAACATAGGGGGGATTATTGAATAAAAGTGAGAGATTTGATCCTTTATCAAGAACGTATCATTAGATTGTGGGAAAATAAATGACATAATTATTTGTGGAAAACATATAACCGAAAAATAAAAGTGCATATATAGAATTAAACAATCATAGGTCATTGAAACATATTCTGGGAGAATACAATACCAATGACATTGATGTTTAACTCAACGAATGGAAATTGAGTTAAGATATCCCTTACGAGGATTGTATCATTAGAGTGTGGATAAATCAATGAAATTTTTATGTGTGAAAAATAAAGATATAAAAAATATAAGTGGATATAAAGTATAAAAAAATCATAGTTCATTCAAACACATTCTTGGAACAATGTAACCAATGAAATAGATGTTTATCTCAAAGTATGAAAATTGAGTTAAGAAATACCTTACCATAAGCTTGAAGGTGTTCTTGATTATTCTTAAGGACCTAAATAATAAATAATAGATTCATTAATTAATAATTCATGAACCTCATGAAAATGTAATTGATATTTTATAACCTAATTAGGTTCATTCAGGACCTTTTTATGGGTTTTAAGAGATTCAATTTTATTGTTTTGGAAGCATTTTCTTCCTCAGTTTTTTATGATCGGTTTACTTGTGTTAATGAATGGAAGTTCATTTTAAATGTGGTTAAGCATACAAAATTGTAAATATATATTATTAGTGACATTATAGATAATATTATAAAGATTTTGAGTGTTATATATGAATACTATTCATTAGTTAAATGTTATTGATAAATTCTTGGATGAACTTTTCCCATTTTGTGCATAATGAACTTGTTTTGTATTATTATTTTGTATTATGAATGTGAATGGATTATAGATCATTTCATAAGTTAAATACATAGATTAAGATCATTTTAAACCATGAAAAAGGTTTCATGAGATATCTTGACTATAGTAATTCAAATTGAAAACCCATCATCCTTGAGTGTGATAAATTAACACATCTCGGATGGTGTTTTCCTTTATTGTATAAAAGAGGTTAAATATAGAGATTATAAGGATGAAATATTCTATTTGAATAATAAAAACATAGTACATGTAAGTTAGCAGAATTGTCAAGGAATTTGGAGGAGGTGAGGTGAGAAGAAAGAAAAAATTATAAAACATCTAAAAGAATTTGAAAGAAATGAAAATAGAGGTTCACCTCTTGAGTAATCCTCCATGAGAAACTCTTTAAGACATTTATTTTTGGCCTTTTGGTGAGAAAATAATGACATAGACGTTGAGAGAGGGCTTGGAAAGAGTATTTGGAAGAATTTAGGATAGGATTAAAGTTTGAGTGGTGTGGTAGGAAGACGGGGTTGGGGTGGTTTGTATAGTGAAGGGGAGAAGGGATTTAAAATTTTTGAATTATTATTTTGATATGTTTTCTCAAGATTATGAATAGTCTATATTCATGGGACCCAAAATAGTAATAATGGAATGTGGGTTCGAACCAAGTGGGCTTACATAAGCCATGCATAACCTATGATGTTGTAAATCTAGTATTTATCATTTCTCATAATTTATTTTATTTTATTATTCATAAAAAATCAAGTATTTAATAAAAATAAAACAAAAGTCACCCTAAATTTTTATGAAGTGTAGAATCCAAAAATCAACTCCATTCTTAAAAGATAATTTTTTAAATATGATCAATTTTAATTTAAATTAAAATCATTATTTAATCGAAAAATAAAAACACATGAAATATTCATCATCATTTTTAAGGTGCCTAAATTTATTTATGCATTCATGGGTATAGAAAACATTCATAAGAATCAAATTAATATTCATAATGTTAAGTTATTATTCATATGGGTAGCTTACTATTCATAAGGGTGGGTTATTATTCACCAAAAATTATGTTAATTCTACAGGACTCTAAATATCACCTTGATGGCAACTGAGAATGTCCTTTTTTCAAAATTCAAAACCCAAAAGTGTTAAATTTATGAATAAATTATAATTTAGGACTATCTCTTAAAAAACCAAGTGTTGTTTCAATGAAAGAAATTTATTTAAGAAAAATAGGCTATTTAATGAATAGAATGTATTTAAGAGAAACAAATGTTAAAATGTTTGGGGTGTTATATTATTAACTCCTTCAGAAATTTCGATCTCAAAATCTGTCATTCATAAAGGCCTATAAAAATGTATGGGTGGTTCTTCTTCATATCACTATTAGGTTCCCACTTTACTTCCTCCATGTTGTGGTTTCTCCCAGGAACCTTGAATAAATGAGTGGTCTGATTTCTCAAAACCTGCTCCCTTGTGTCAAGAATCCTGATGGGCTCCGCACAGTATGAAAAACCAAGTTCTAGCTCTATTCCTTTATTGGTGAGTGCATGCATTGGTTCTGACATGTATTTCCTTAACAATAACACGTAGAACGCATCATGAAATTTAGAGAGACCTGGCTTCATTTCTGAACAGTAAGCTACTGTTCTGATTCTTTCTAGAATTTCAAATGGTCCGATGTACCTTGGGCTCAGTTTCCCTTTTTTACCGAACCTAAAGACACACTACCATGGAGATACTTTCAAAAACACATGATCCCCCACATGGAATTCCAAATCATTTCTCTAGTTTTTAGCATAACTCTTCTGCCTACTTCGGGCTGCTTTAATTTGGTCTTGAATTGTCTTTACCTTTTATATGGTCTATTCAATAAGTTCGGGGCCTATAAGTTTCATCTAACCAACTTCATCCCAAAAATTTGGATTTTGAGATCTCTTTCCAAATAATGCTTTATATGAAGCCATTTGAATACTATAATGGAAAATATTATTATTATAAAATTTCACCAAATTAAAGTATTGATCCCACATACCTTGAAACTCAATGGAGCATGATCTCGACATATCCTCTAGAGTCTGAATAGTCTTTTCAGACTACCCTTCAGTTTAGAGGTGATAATCAGTACTCATTCGAAGCTCTTTTTTCAAAGCATTTTGGATAGTTTTCAGAAAAAAAATGTAATGGGGGGATCTTAGTCAGTCACAACTGATATAGGTTCACTATTAAGTCTTATAAATTCATTAATAAAAAGTCATTCCAGGAGGATAAGAGGAAAATCCTCTATTATAGCAGTGAAATGTGCTGATTTTGTGAGACAGTTAACAATTACAAATATTGCATCATTCCTTCTAGGTGTCATCAGTAGTCCAGTAAAAAAATCAATTGTAATTTTATCCCACTTCCATATAGGAGTAAGTAGTGGTTGCATCACCCCGCTAGGATATTGTCTCTCTTCCTCGACTTGTTGAAAAACTAGGAACCTTGACACGTAGTCAGCAATTTCCCACTTCATATTATCTCAGAAAAAATGTTCCTTCAAATATTTTAACATCTTTGTTCAACTAGGGTGTATAGATAAACTTGAGCTATGAGAATCATCTAGCAGTTCAATTTTTAGCTCACGTAATGATGGAATACATAACCTCTTCCCAAATTTCAGAAATTCTTCCCCATCCATGTACTCTTCCAATCTCCCATCCTTAAAAACATTATGTGTTTTGTATATATTTTCATCATAAGATAGAGAGATTTTGAACCTCTCTAGTAAGTATGGTTTGTCAATAATTTGAAAGAGGAAATATATTTCCACTTCCTTAATAATTTCCATATCTATCATTAATAGATCCATGCATATATGATCTCTATCAATCCTCATTTGAGTCAGAAGTCCATGATTTTTCATGTCTAATTCATCTACCAAATTATTTTCTATTTCTAGGTGGTTGTGTATTCAATAATCACAATCTTTGAGAAACTCGAGTCATCTCCTTTTCCTTGTGTTGAGTTCTTATTGTGTGAAAATATTTTTCAAACTCTATAAATCTTGGCATATCTCACATTTTTTACTGTAAAGATAATGTTTATAAATTTTCAGAGTAATGATTACATCTATTAACTCAAGATAATGAGTTGGATAATTTTTCCCATGAGTTTTCAATTGCTTTGATGCATAAGTAATAACATTATCATATTTCATAAGGACACAATGAGGCCCATTCTTTGATGCATCACTGTATATTACAAATCCATCACTTCTAGATAGAATATTAAAAATTAGATTATTGAGAAATATTATTATCAATTATTAAAAGAATTTGGTACATTCATTCTTCCACACAAACTTAACTCCTTTAAATGTGAGCTGGGTTAGAAGGTCAGCCAGTCGGGAGAAATTTAGAATGAATCACCGATAGTAACCTGCTAAGTGAATACAACTGCATGCCTCAGTTATGTTCATTAACTTGGGTCATTCTTGTATTTTCTTTTTCTTCATAGGAACAACTAGTATTCCATCCTCAAAGACAATACGGCCTAGAAATGAAACTGATTGAAACTAAAATTTCAACTTTCTAAACATCCCATATAATTCATTTCTTCTATGTGTTTTCATAATAATCTTTAAGTGATTATCATGGTCTTCATGTCTTTTTGAGTATACTAGGATATCCTCGATGAATAACAAAATAATGTTGTCATGATATTACTTAAAACCAATATTCATTAAATCCATGGAAACAGATAGTGCATTAGTCAATCCAAAAGGCATCACTGTAAAATTGTAATACATATACTTTGTTTGAAACACCCTATTTAGAATATCTTTCTTCCTCACACATAGATAATGACATCCAGATAGAAGTTTAATCTTTGAAAAGTATTATGTTCTATGAATTCGATCAAATAAATTATCAATTCAATAAATGGGATACTTATTATTTACTATAATATCATTGATTTCCCTATAATCAATGCATACCCTCATGGATCCATCTTTCTTCTTGACAAAGATGGTAGGCGATCCCCATATAGAAACACTATGTCGAATAAATCCTTTGTCACTCAATTCCTCTAGTTGTTTCTTTAGCACCACTTATTCCAAAGTGTCCATTCTATATGGATTCTCTGATATAGGTCTTGCACTAGGAATTAAATCAATAGAGAACTCAAATTATCGCAATAGCGGATGTCCAGGTAAATCCTCTATGAATACGTCAATGAATTCTAGCACTATATGCACATCTTGAATTTGAATATTTCCTTCCTCACCCATAGACATGGTTTTTATAAGGAAAAGTTATATTAAGATCCATCACAATGGCTTTTAAAGAAAATGTGAATTATCCTAAGCATATCCCCTGAGAGTGTCAATACCAAGAGTGAAGAAAGTCCTTTTTCATGTACTAGGTTACCCTGGGTAAATCGAAAAACTTCTTGTCAGGGTTTTCAATCCTCATTACATCTGTGTCAGATCCACCTCAACCAGTTTGTATCCAGACATGGATGTATTTTCTAGAAAGATACTCAGAATCTATTCCTTAGTGAAATACAAAAATTCTCTTGGGTTTTTAACCTCAAATACTTCTTGAGGGAGTTGATCCCTAATCTATAATTTCTATTCTAGTTTCAATGTTTTATACTAAACTTCCTTTGATACCAAATTGAACACCCCGACGCCTCTAGACCGGAGCAGGTGAATTACTAAGTACATTGGCATTGTTAGAAGAAATTGAATACCAATGGAATGAAAATTTTAGTAGTCTTTAAGATTCTATATACTTATATGTCACTCAAATTACATTGGGAAATGTAAAAAAAATAAAATACATAATAAAAACTAAACTTCGGATCCACAAGAAACTCAATAAGTGATCTACTTTTCATAACCTCCTGAAGGTAATCAAATAAAAAGAATGAGCTCAAATTATCAGTATGTTTTTCAAAAGGAATAATCATGAATCAATATTAACTGAAACATAATAAACATTCCATAGTCAATATGCATGGGGAATAAATGAATAACACATTCCATTAATAAATTGAGAATGAACCTACATCCATATATTTTTTCAATGTGAAAACCTCATGGATAGTTATAACTGATAATGTATAAAGAGAATGATCACAACTCCTTGGATGTAATGTATCTGGAACATGATACCATAATACCATTCTTACGGTTTAGTTCTACGGTTAGAAACCCATCTAATTTTTGGAAATAAACTATATGGTTTGTTACAAACAGATTTATCTCATTAGACCTATCGATGCATCAAGGGGCTATATAGGGCCCCAAAAATCACTTCAAGTTGAAAGTATTATTTATACATTGATTTAATAAAGGATCAATATTCCTTTTTAATATATTTATAGATTATAGGATAAAGATTCATCAATATTTCCACGATTAAAACAACATTCAAGAAAAAATACGTATTTAAAATGGTATACGATTTA
Source organism: Viscum album (assembly GCA_963277665.1). Classification (NCBI taxonomy): domain Eukaryota; kingdom Viridiplantae; phylum Streptophyta; class Magnoliopsida; order Santalales; family Viscaceae; genus Viscum; species Viscum album. Next base: position 1,222,334,992 of record OY728156.1, on the reverse strand, counting down.
GAAAATAAAAATATTTTAGGTATCAAAATATGGATATTTAATAGAAATCTTTTTTTTTCTATACATATATGGAGGATCATGCATGGAATCTTGGTATAATCTTCATTACAATTAGATAACATTATATTCATGCCAAATTATCAAAGTGTTCATTTGGGATTAATCAACACCACTTTCTAGATAATAGCATATTAGTGGTGGTAATAACTAGGGATTCCAATAAGGTGACTAAAATGATTTCTTAGAAGTAGAATATGAATATTATTAGGATTATAATATTTCATAGTCTCATGGAATATTATTATATATTTATTCAGGATTTTTCATTAATAGTGACACCAATGGCTAGTATGAATATTAAATATGTATGAATTGAAAAGACGGATGGCTCTAAGGATGATTTCTCTGATATAATGTGATTTTAGAAATTGAAAATGATCCTTATAATAGAAAAACAAGGAACAGAGTACTCAATGTACTCTTATACTTCAAAAATTTGGCGGGGAGTAGTTCTTATAAAAGTTGGTCATTTGGTCACCTATGGTCCCACGTATCTAAGGAAATACAAGAGGAATTATACATCCCACGATCTGTAGTTTTCCACTATATTCATTCTCTAAGATGTTGGAAAAATTATCATATTAGAGAGAGGTTTTGGGTATATATAGATACCAATATAATGAAATATATATTTTCCGAGAACTATATGAACCTTCAGTGGAGAAGTTGGATGTATAACTCTTATTATTTTGATTTTGAGTAGGCGTACACACCCAAAAAGGGAAACCTTTCTGCTAAAACTATGATTATAACATAATATAAATATATGGATAGGGTATACAATGATGAATGGAGATCGATATCCATTTTTCTATGATCTATTTGGATTTAGTTGACTACTATGGGAGAGTGACTATATCATCCACCTCTGCCATTACCTCTTTTAATGAATGCATTATGAAGAGGTAATTGGTGGATCTAGAATTCTCACCTCCTATGGAGAATATAAATGGAGGGGAGCCACAATTTAGTTGGTCCATTGAAGGGGATTGAGTTATTCGAATTTGAGGTGTATTTTGGTTTCCACTAACATGCATAAGGAGTTGACAAGATAGTTTCATGGTTTTAGGTGGTTAGTTCATTCTGGTTTTATTATGATATATCATGATCCCTATAAGTATTATTGGTGTCCATTCTCAAATATAAAGATAATTGGATTTTTAATCCAGTATATCAATTTTTAATATGTGTAAGAAAAACATCACCAATTTGTAGGGTTATTTTAGACTTATCCCATTACTAATTTGAAATTTGATGATGTCAACAAATACTTCATTACAGTTTTACCCATAAAACCCTGGAAGAATTATACAAAAATGGTTATCATGGAGCTAAAGAACACTTAAACACCCAGAGAGGGGAGGGTTGAATCAGGGTGTTAAATATGATTTCTAAAGTGACATACCATCTTCCCATGATGGTTGGAATCTATTAAACCTATCTATTGGTATTGAGAAATAATTAAAAAACCCACATGTAGAAGTGAAACACATCAGTTTGACTTGGTTCACCAAAAAGGGATAGTATACAGTGCATACACAAACAGTGTGTTGGTTGTCCTTAAATCCACAAATCTTATCTAGATGTGGAATACATATGTTTTGAAATAGTTACTTTGTGCCTGATACACTTCCTTTATAGGATTTTAGGGAAAGAACATTGTGTCCCTTAGAACACGTATGTTGACACCCCCTAGATCACTACTTTGAGAGAAGAATAACTCAATTTATCAACATGATGGTTTCTTAAACATGTTTGCATAAAATTATTTGTCTTTGGATATCACAAGAAATATCATTCACCATAGACATGAGGTCACACACACTAAAATAACTATTTACTAAAAACCAGAAGATCAAAACTCCCTTTTTCGATGCTCCCCCACTGTCTTCATAGAAAAAACTCCTTTGAGAAGCTCACTATGTCAAGGTATAATACCTCATCATTGTGATGTTCCCTTTAATAAAAAGAATTAGAATAACTCAATATGTAACAAGTATTTTCAAGACGCTCACGATCACATAGAAATCCAAATTCAAAAAGATCTCATAGATTCAAAAAATCAAATATTTTAAAAAAATTTCTGGATAAAGACATCTAAAACAATGTGTGGGTAGCCTCATATTTATTGGCATGACGTTCACGATACTCCACAACCTCTTATTAGTTTTTCTTGATCGTTCAAAAACATCTTCATGGTGCTATTCCTGTCATAATTCTCAATAGAAATTTACTATTTTCAATTCTATTTGAAAGCACATATCTCTTCGTTAAAACAATTATTGGTGTTAATAATGCATATAGAAATTATGGATCTCTCAATCAAAACATTAACACCTTCACAATGGCCAAATTTTCCTAATCATGGAGATAACCATCATTATTCACGATCCTCCCAATCTTTTTGAACACAAACCCAGTATTCACAACCCCATGAATTTTCCATTTTCATAATGTGTTTAATCTTGAAAACAATCCTTCATGACTCTAGCCTCTTCTTCCAAATTTTTGACCCCAAAAATTTGGCAAACACTAGGAAACAACAAAACCTTCATTAGGGAAGGCATCTTGTACTGTAAGAGCTATTTCCTAAAAAAAACCCCAGATTATCCATGAGATAATTGGCAAGAAAAAAAATCATACTCCATTTGTATCAAAGAATATCGTTGTTTCAACCAGACCGACTAATAGAATTACACAAAATTTTTCTTATCCAAGTGTCCATATTTATTAATGAAATGGGTAGCCTTTATATGATGGAAGTAGTGTAACTTTATGATTTTCCATAGAGTCTTGTATCTAAATTGGACCTCTATTTATATCATGTGTAAGGATGGGGATATTAAATACACTGTATTTGTAGGTGTTTCTATGTAAAACTTAACACCCTAAAATTAATTGGGAATATAAAATAACCATACATATATTTTAATTTTGAACCATGTTTTAAGTTTTAACATGTATGGAGTATTTTTGTGGTTCCCAGATTTCCCAAAAGTGTATTGTCATGATATAACCAAAAAATTATTTTGTGTATTATTTTCCGAACATTTGTGGCTCTTTAGAGAAACAACTAGCACTTGTAGAATTTTCCTGCAACATTAATTACCATAAATTGATCTAGACAAATCCCTTTGAAGACATATATGATATCCCCTTCCATTTAGCATTTTTTTCTCCTATGTGAGGGAAGTAGTTCTCATTGAACCAATTCTTGTGTTGGAGATGACTGAATATGATTAGTTAATATATAATTGATTGATAATATCTCAATAAATAAAAAATTGTATACAAATCACCAGCAGTGACCTTTGGAACATAATGTGGATGAGAAGGACTTCTTGGAAGTTTATCCCCGGTGAGGAAAATAATGTATTTAGATGCAGGGAATTATATCACATAGTAATGTTAGTTTATTTAGTATTTTAGGTAGCTTTTTAAGATTTTCATATCCACCATCTCTCTCCAAATGCTACAGTTAAATGCATGACAGTTTCATGAATCATTACTTATGTGATATCACTCTAATTATTCTCATGTTATTGATGTAGATGATTTTTCACTTGATTTATATGTGTCTTTTTTGGATAATATGATCCATATCATAGACCACAGTTAGAATATTCTCCATCATAATATTTTTACTTTGGTAAAATCTTAGTGTTGTCATGGAAATGTTTATTAGGAGACTAGGTTAAGTGAGTCTAAAATGATAGTGAATTAGACAATGATTTTAACCAATAACAATCAGTGATTCATGGTAGTACATATGAAGTACCAACTTTTTTATACTATGGACGATATAATGATAGTAGTAAAATATAGAATAAGATCAATTATATTTTCATATGATAGATTATGGTGAGTAATGTATCCTATTAAATATTACAAAATCCCACCATCTTTCTAGTGAAACTCATTGGCCTTGTGGTTTTCCCATGGAAATATTTTATTCTTAAACGAATCTCATAGGCCTTTTGGTGGAGGACCAATGACATGCTATTGGGGTTTCTAGGTATGGATATATTTTTTATGGCACCACCAAATAGTTGGTGATTCCATTCAAAGATGGTAAACATATGAGAAGAATATTATTTTCTATCCCTGAAACTATAGTTTATGTTTTTTAATGATCCCTTTGAAACTTAGTTCCTGATTAATGATCATAAGTGGTTCATGAGGGCTTGCTCAATATCTCTAACAACATTCTTATATACCTTGATCTATTTATTTAAAAAATGATTAATTTCTATAATTAGTAGTTGGATTTGATGAACTACCTATCATTTAATTCATTTTTATTCATTTTACATCATTGAAAGGTTGTGTATTACATTATAAACACATGATCAAGATTCTATATTTGTGTTTTTTGTTCATATGGTCTTTAGGTACAAGGTAATTTGAAATATTCTAGAGTCTTGAATTATCTTCTAGTTTATGTATGTTATATGATTGTGCATGCGCTCCTTAAACATGACCCCTAATATTTTGATACTCTCCTTAGGGCCTTAGATTTTTTTCAGGATTGTTTAAAGGCCCATTCAGTTTCAAATGTGATGTGTACCTGGACATAGGTCCATTCAATATCGTTCATATTATCAAAATAGGGTTGTGACCCATAGTTTTCTTCTTCTATAGGGATTGATAAACAACTATGTTTCATGTCTATCTAATTCATTATATTAAAAGGGAGGATGAATATATTTTCTAAGGATGAGCTGAATTAGTTAATGATTTTCTTGTTATGGTGAATTGTCTATATGGGATACATGGTTACATAATTCTCAAGGGAGATATGCATGGTTTCCTGATGCCTAAGGGTGCGTTAAAATGTTTTCTAATTTGAGGGACAGACAAATTACTTCCTGAAGCTTGAGGGTGAGGTGAATAGTTACATGATCTCTGAGGAAAAAAATGGTTACACGGTGCATGAATGAAAGGCACATTGTCTAATTTTGATTGAGTGTGAGGTTCATGGATACATTAATCATGAGGGTGATGTACTTGATGACTCGATTCATGAGGGGTGATGAATTGTCACATGTATTGTCTAACAGTGATACTGGGGGTGGTTCATGTCATTCCTTTATGAGAATTTTCATTAGGATGAAAGGATAGAGACATCTAGTAATAGTTGGTGACAATATGATTAACTCTAGTGTTCTCCTTGTGACATGAAGTTGAAACTTTTAGTTTATGTGTTATTTATATCAGAAATATAGTTTTAGAAAAAATGCTTGAATAATTACTTAGACATGACATGTTTAAGAAACAGTTGGGGGTGGACTACAATTTTGTACTTACACCTTGTGTGGGTCACCATTGAGTTCTTGTGTAGACATAATTGATGCTAGTCAAGACTGGTGAGTGGGTCTAATGATTGATGGACTATTTGGGATGATAGAGATGGATAATGGGATTGTGGAATGCACTTCAACTTGGGACCAATTAGCATCATTTCATGTTTTTTATTTGGGGTTTTAGTTTTGGTTTGGGTAACACCATGTTATACATTCAGTTTGGCATTACATAGAATAAAATGTTTAGTTTTTTTTTTGTATTTGACTATTTATCTACTAGTTTTGAGATGGTTTATTTGTTCATCTATGATTAAATATAGAATTTTTAATCTATACCAGAGGTTATAGTCTCCCCACAATACTTATAGAACCTCACTTATATTTGGAATCCTTTGGCCTTTGAGGAGGAACTCTTGAGTTTAGGTTGAAATGCATATCAGTAATGTAAAGTAGAACCAGGATAGATACATTACATGAGACATTATCTATAATATACTAAAATCATAAAATAAACAAATAGAACAACACAACTAAAACCACTTAGGATAATAATTTCAGGTTGAAAAGTAAAAATATGAATGTGCAACTCATAAGGGAGTGGGATATAAATCTATCACGCAACACCATATCCAATATGAACACTAACAGATATTTAATCCCACTAGCTCTCCCATTCTCCAACTACATAATACCTAGTCTAAAAGGTCACCAATATCTACCCCATTTGTACAGAAATAAAAAATGTGTCCCTAAGTCTTATGTAGGGATGGGTATAAAAATACCCAGTATGAAGTCTTCAGAAAAAAATGTTAAGTAAGGATATATGGTAGTGTGAAACTGAGGATAAACTATAAAACCTCCCTATAAAACCCAATGGAAGTAAAACCTAGAAACGATATCCCCCAAAACCACCAATCTCAAAGGAAACCCTATCTAAAAGGGTTACCGGGGCTAACTATAATGAATCACTCAAACAAACTATGGGAAACACCAAACAACTCTCATCCTTAGGAAAAGATGCCTCCCTAATCAATATTATCTATATAAGAACATTTTTATTAATATGAGAAATAGAAATACCTTACAATTCCCTTAGAAAACCAGTGGTAAATTTGTCGAGATCACATACATTTATCATACACTTTACAATGAACCACATTTTTTAACTATAACCACTGTCAACTTGTATGGTGAGTAAACAAGAAAACTATCATTCAATAGTTCCCTAAACAAGGACCCAAACATAGATAATCTCAAAAAGGTACCCAAATGATTTAACCCATACCTCTTGACATATTTGAAGAGGGTTACATCCCTCAAGCAACATGAATGAAGAATTATTTTTAGGAAACTAAAGATAGGACAATACAATGAGGAGAAGAACATGATGATAACCCAACATCATGAATGATTGAAGGTGATTATAGGGAAAATCATTAAAAAAAAAATATTTATAGAACTCACGCATCTAGACAATAACTTTCAGAGCAAAGTATATTAAACACTTCTTTAACCTAAAAAATATTTCTGTACAGACTATCAATGGATGTCAACAATCATCTCCAACAAACCAAGAATGATTACAAATTCCATAGGAGACCCATGCCTCACTTTTAAATGCAACCGGGATGAGGAGTTTCCAACCATAAACACTGATCTCTATATATCAAACAATCATGCCCTGGAAAATCCATCACATTGACCATTTCAGGGATCTCATTCCACACCATGGGGTGAGATCATATATAAATATAACCTTCACAATCCACTGAATAAAATCCCCTGCCTCATGGGAGGGGCTCTAAGAAAACATTTCATAGTAAAAATAATCAATTATATTCTTGATGGGGAGGTTTATGTCTTCATAAACTATGAGGACCAATCACCCCTTATCCTAAAATGTAGGGATGGGAAGAGTTACTGTGTATAGATGCACACAACCACTTCTTTCTAAGAATCATCTCTGGTGGTCTGGTGAAGGGGACTTATGAGAAACGTTATTACCACTACGCCATCCCATTTTGTTAAAACATGAGATGAAACACGAGAGAGAGGGTGGGGAGGGGAGGGGGAGTGGGAGGGTGGAAGGGTGGAATAGAGGGAGGGATTGGAGGAAGTATCTTATATCTAAACGAAATGTAACATGGAAGTCATAAAAAATAAGGAGAGAGTTTCCTACTCCTCCGTCAAATAAAATAAAGCATCATTATCCAATATAGAGTCTGTGTTAGAAAAGAAGAAGAAAATATACACAAAATTTAATAAACTATTCTAGGACCCATCAAACCATGGTACAATGAATAAGGTGCTGACCATGCCTAATAAATGTTCATATCTATAAACATTCATAATTTTAGGAATACATAACAAAAAATAACACCAAGATGGGTACATACGTTTCATAACATGTATGTATTTACCCACATGAATTGAAATCATTCCATGATAATTCTATAACCATAAACCCAATCTCACTAATCATTTTATTCCTATCATTACTGCTATGGGATTAAAAATCATAATAAGCTTTAAATCATCTCATTAATAACCAATACTTTTTTTGGGGACCCCACCCTCATTATAAATGTAGAGGAATATTCAAAATAGGCAAATAACTTGTCTAAAACCTGCTAGAAGGTGAGAATATAAACAAATACAAGTAACTAAGATAGTATACGGTGTCTAATCAGAGAACATTATGTATTTCCAAAGATCCCCTATGGTTCTTGTAAGGGTTCCACCTCACGCCTTGAAAGGTGGATTATCAAAATCAATAAAAAATGATGGCCTTCGGGCCATTGGATGGAAATAAACACCATGTGAAAAATATAATATAGATTAAACAATAATAATATCTTTGATATGAGAATATGGATCTTTAATAGAAATATAATTTCAATTGAAGAGTGATCACAAATGGTCTGTAGGTTCACCATATATGGATTATTAGGAGCACAACATAAAGTAAGGCACAATGAAAAAAAAGTGGAGAAGAATTCCCTTACTACAATATAATAAGTCAATATGACTAAAACTTAATAAAAATTAAATTAATAATTAAATATTATGAATATAAATATAATCATGATATTATATGGAAAACATAGGTATACATACACCATATACAAGAACTAAGTGGCGAACAATGGTAATATCACTCAAATGAAAGTGAGATGAGAAAAACCCTTACAAACATTTAGGTATGGAAACTGGTGTTCTTGTGATGGATTAATGAGAGGAAAAGAGGTATCCCATTATTTATATATCATAAGTTATGGATGGGGGAGGTTAAAGAAAATACACCATCATTAGGAACACAAAATAAAAGTACAAAACATATGGGGAATTCATGAATAAATGTGAGAGATTTGATCCTTTATCAAGAATGTAACATTAGACTGAGGAAAAATAAATGACATAATTATTTGTGAAAAACATAAATCCACAAAATAAAAGTGGGTATATATAATTAAACAATTCTTGGTCATTCAGACATATTCTGGGAAAATACAATTCCAATGACATTGATGTTTAACTCAATGAATGGAAATTGAGTTAAGATATCCCTTACGAAGATTGTATCATTTGAGTGTGGATAAATCAATGAAATTTTTATGTGTGGAAAATAAAGATCCAAAAAATATAAGTGGATATAAATTATAAAACAATCATAGTTCATTGAAACATATTCTTGGAACAATGTAACCAACAAAATAGATGTTTAACTCAAAGTATAAAAATTGAGTTAAGCAATAACATAACATAAGAATGATGGTGTTTTTGATTATTCTTAAGGACCTGAATAATCAATATTAGATTTTTAATTAATTATTCCAGAACCTCATGAACATTTAATCAATATTTTGCAACATAATTCGGTTCATTCAGGACCATTTTATGGGTTTTAAGAGATTCAATTTTATTTTTTTTCAAATCATTTTCTTCCTCAGTTTTTCATGACCGGTTAATGTGTGTTAATGAATGGAAGTTCATTTCAAATGTGGTTAAACAAATATAATTGTAAATATATATTATTAGTGAAATTATAAATAATATTATAAACATTTTGGGTGCTATATATGAAGATGATTCATTAGTTAATAGTTATTGATAAATTCATAGATTAACTTTTCCCATTTTGTGCATAATGAACTAGTTTTGTATTATTATTTTTTATTATGAGTGTCTATGGATTGTAGAAAATTTCATAATGTAAATACATAGACTAAGATCATGTTAAACCCGGAAAAAGGTTTCATGAGCTATCTAGAGTATAGTTATTCAAATTGAAAACCCGTCTTCCTTGAGTGTGATAAATTAACACATCTCAGATGGTGTTTTCATTTATTGTATAAAGGCAGTGAAAAAGAGAGATTATGAGGATGAAATATTCTATTATAATAATAAAATTATATTAAATTTAAGTTACTGGAATTGTCATGGAATTTGGATGAGGTGAGGTGAGAAGATAGCAAAAAAATAATTAAACTTCTAAAAGAAGTTGAAGGAAAATAAAAGATCGGTTCACCTCTTGAGTAATCCTCCTCGATAAACTCTTTAAGACCTTTATTTTTGGCCTTTTGGTGAGAAATGAATTCCTTAGACGTTGGGATAAGTCTTAGAAAGAGCGTTTTATAGAATTTAGGCAAGGATTGATGTTTGAGTGGTGTGGGAGGAAGATGGGGTGAGGGTGGTTTATAAAGTGAAGGGGAAGAGGGATTTAAAATTTTTTTAATTATTTTTTTGATATTTTTTTCTCATGATTATGAATAATCTTGATTCATGGGACCCCAAATAGTAATAATGGAATGCGAGTTCGAACCAGGTGGGCTTACAAAATCCATGCATATTCTATGATGTTGTAAATCTAGTATTTAGCATTTTTCATAATTTATTTTATTTTATTATTCATAAAAAAATCATGTATTTCAGAAAAATACAAAAAAAGTCACCCTAAATATTTTTTGAATGTAGAATCTAAAAATCTAATCCATTTTCCAATGATAATTTTCTAAATATGATAAATTTTAAATTTAATTAAAATAATTATTTAATTGAAAAATATAAACACAAGAAATATTCATCATCATTTTTAAGGTTCCTAAATTTATTTATACATTCATGGGTATGGAAAATATTCTTAATAGTCAAATTAATATTTATGAGGGTATGTTATTATTCATAAGAGTAGGTTACTATTCATATGGGTAGGTTACTATTTACAAAAATTAAGTTAATTCTATAGGACTCTAAATATCATCTTGATCGAAACTGAGAATGTCCTTTTTTTTCAAAATTCAAAACCCAAAAGTGTAAAATATATGTTTAAAGTCTAAGTTAGGACTATCTCTTAAAAAAACACGTGTTTTTTGAAAAAAAGATAGTGATTTACGAAATATAGGCTATTTAACGAATAAAATGAATTTAAGAGAAACAAACATTAAAATGTTTGGGGTGTTATATTATTCCCTCCTTCATAAATTTCATCCTCAAAATTTGTCATTCATAAAGCTCTCTAAAAAGGTGTGGGTGGTTCTTCTTCATATTATTATTAGGTTCCCACCTTACTTACTTCATGTTGTGGTTTCTCCCAAGAACCTTGACTAGATGAGTGGTTTCATTTCTCAAAATTTTCTCCCTTGTGTCAAGAATCCCGATAGGCTCCTCAAAGTATGACAGACCAAGTTCCAGCTTTATTTCTTTATTGGTGAGTGCATGCGTTGGTTCTGACATGTATTTCTTTAACAATAACAATTAGAACACATCATGAACTTTTGAGAGACTTGGATGCAATACTAAACGGTAAGCTACTGTTCCAATTTTTTCTAGAATTTAAAATGGTCTGATGTACCTTGGGCTCAGTTTCCCTTTCTTACCGAACCTAAAGAAACACTTCCATAGAGATAATTTCAAAATGAAATGATCTCCCACAAGGAATTCCGAATCCTTTCTCTGGTTGTCAGTATAACTCTTCTTCCTACTTTAGGCCGCTTTAATATGGTCTTGAATTGTCTTTACCTTTTCTGTTGTCTATTCAATAAGTTTGGTGCCTATAAGTTTCATCTAACCAACATCATCCCAAAAAGTTGCATATTGACATCTCTTTCCAAATAATGCTCTATATGAAGCCATTTGAATACTATAATAGAAAATATTATTATAAGAATATTTCACCGAATGAAGGTATTGATCCCACATACCTTGAAACTCAATGGAGCATTATCTCGACATGTCCTCTGGAGTCTGAATAGTCCTTTCAGACTACCCATCAGTTTGGGGGTGATAAGCAGTACTCATTCAAATCCCATTTTTCAAATCATTTTGGATACTTTTCCAAAAAATTTATGTAAATTGGGGATCTCAATTAGTCACAATTGATATAGGTTCACTATGAAGTCTTACAACTTCATTAATGAAAAGTATTTCCAGGGGCTCAAGTGGTAAATCAACTTTTATAGCAATGAAATGTGCTGATTTTTTGAGACGATCAACAATTACCAATATTTCATCATTCCTTCTAGTTTTCTTCAGTAGTCCTATGAAAAAATCCATTATAATTTTATCCCACTTCCACATAGGAATAAGTAGAGGTTGCATCACCCCTCTAGGATGTTGTAACTCTTCTTTGACTTCTTGAAAAACTAGACACCTTGACATGTAGTGAGAAACTTCCCGCTTCATATCATCCCACCAAAAATGTTCCTTCAGATCTTTTAACATCTTTGTGCAACTAGGGTGTATAAATAAATTTGAGCAATGAGAATCGTGTAATAGTTCCATTTTTAGCTCACGTACTGATGGAATGCATAACGTCTTCCCAAATTTCAAAACTTCTTCCCCATCCTTGTACTCTTCGAATCTATCATCCTTAACAACATTAAGTATCTTGTATATATTTTCATCATAATATTGAGAGATTTTGAACTTCTCTAGAAAGGATGGTTTAGAAATCATTTGAAAGAGGAAATATTTTTATCGTTCCTTAATAATTTCCATATCCATCATTGTTATATCAACGAATATATGATCTCTATTAATCCTCATTTGAGTCAGAAGTCCATGATCTTTCATGTCTAATGCATCTACCAACTTATTTTCCATTTATAGGTTGTACTGTATTGAACAATCATAATCTTTGAGAAACTCGAGTCATCTCCTTTGCCTCGTGTTGCGTTCATGTTGTGTGAAAATGTTTTTCAAACTCTTGGGATCTATGCATATCTCACATTTTTCACTATAAAGATAACGTCTATATATTTTCACAGTAAAGATTACAGCTGCCAACTTCAATATAATGAATTGGATACTTTTTCCAATGAGTTTTCAATTTACTTGATGCATATACAATTACATTATCATATTGCATTAGGAAACAATGCAGCCCATTATTTGATGCATCACTGTATATTAAAAATCTATAACTTCTAGATAGAAGAGTAAAATTAGATCATTGAGAAATATTATTCTTAATTATTCAAAGAATTTAGTACATTATTTCTTCCACAAAAACTTAACTCCTTTAAATGTGAGCTGGTATAGAAGGTTAGTGAGTCGGGTGAAATTCATAATGAAACGCTGATAGTAACTTGCTAGGAAAATAAAACTGCATACCTCGGTTATGTTCATTAACTTGGGTCATTCTTGTATTTTCTTTTTCTTCATATGATCAACTATGATTCCATCCTCATAAACAATATTTCCTAGAAATGAAAATGATTGAAAATAGAATTTCGACTTGCTAAACTTCCCATATAATTCATTTCTTCTATGTGTTTTTAGAATAATCTTTATGTGATTTTCATGGTCTCCATGGCTTTTGGAGTATACCAGGATATCATCGATGAATAAAAAAACAATGTTTTCATGATATTCCTTGAAAACAATATTCCTTAAATCCATGAAAATAGATGGTGCATTAGTCAATCCAAAAGGCATCACTGTAAAATCATAATACATACACCTTTTTTGAAACACCATCTTTAGAATATCTTTCTTCCTCACATGTAGATAACTATATAAAGATATAATTTCAATATTTGAAAAGTATTATGCTCTATGAATTTTATCAAATAATTTATCCATTAATTGAAGGGGATACTTATTATTTATTGTAATAGCATTGATTTCCCTATAATCAATGCATAGCCTCATGGATCCATCTTTCTTCTTGACAAATAGGGTAGACGATCCCCATAGAGAAACACTAGGTTTAATAAATCCTTTGTCACTCAATTCCTCTCATTTTTTCTTCAGCACCACTAATTCCAAAGTATCCATTCTATATGGATTCTTTGATATAGGTTTTGCACCATGAGTTAAATCAATAGAGAAATCAACTTCTTGCAATGGAGGATGTCTATGTAAATCCTCTGGGAATACATCAATGAATTCTTGTACTATATGAAAATCATGAATTTGATGATTTCATTCCTCTCCCATAGACATGGTTTTTATAAGGGAAAAAGTTATATTAGTATCCATCACAATGGCTTGTAAAGAAAATGTGAATTATCCAAATAATATCCCCTGAGAGTGTAAATACCAAGAGTGAAGAAAGCCTTGTTGTCATGTACTAGGATACCCTGGGTAAATCTCAAAACTCCTTGTCAGAGTTCTAAATCCACAGTACATATGTGTCGGAGCCCCCTCAACCAGTTTGTATCCAGAAAGGGATGAATTTTCTCAAAATATACTCATAATCTATTCCTTACCAAAATACTAGGATGCTCATGGGGTTTTAACCCCAAATACTTCCTGAGGGATTTGTTCCATAATCTATAATTTCTAATCTAGTTTCAAAGTTTTATACTAAACATACTTTGATAACACATGTAACACCCCAACCCCTCTAGACCAGAGAAGCTGCATTACTAAGTACATTGGCATGGTTAGAATAAATGGAAGCCCAAAGGAACAATCATTTTATTAGTCTTGAAGATTCTAGATACATAGATGTAACTCAAATTACAATGGGAAAGATAAATAAAATACATAACAAAAAATTAAAAACTGGATCCTCAAGAAAATCAATAAGTGGTCTACTCTTTAAAACCTCCTAAAAGTAATAAAATAAAAGAATGAGCTCAAATTCTCATTAAGGTTTACAAATAGCATAATCATGAATCAATATTAACTGAATCATAAACAACTTTCCATAGTCAATATGCATGGGGAATAAATGAATAACACATGCCATCAATAAATTTAGAATGAACATGCATCCATATATTTTTTCATAGTGAAAACCTCATGGATAGTAATAAATGATAACGAATAAAGAGAATTATTATTACTATTTGGATGTAATGTATCTGGAACATGATACCTTAATACCATTCTAACGGTTTAGTTTTATGGGTAGAAACACATCTGATTTTTGGAAATAAACATGAATGGATTGTCGCCAACAGATTTGTCTCATAAGACCTATCGATGCATCGAGGGGCTATAGAGGGCCCCAAAAACCACTTCATGTTGAAATCATTATTTATACATTGATTTAATACAAGATCAATATTCCTTTTCAATATCCTTATAGAGTAGAGGATACATATTCATAAATATTTCCATAGTTAAAACAACAATACAAAAATACTCCGCATGTAAAATGGTATACGATTCAGAAAATAAAAATATTCTAGGTATGAAAATATGAATATTTAGTATAAATATAATTTCAAATTAATAGTGATCTCAAATTAGTAATAGGTACACTATATATGGATTATTAGGTGCACAATACAATGTTAGTCACAACGAAATGGAATTTGAGACATAGTCCCTTACCACAATGTAAAAAGTAGAATCATTTGAAAAAAACACAATAACCATCAAATTAATCAATTAATACCATAAATATAAATATAATCATGATATTATATGAAAAATGGGTCTAAAAATACACCACATACTAGAAATAAGCAGTGAAAAATTGAAATCACATGTAAATGAAAGTGAGATTTGAAAACCGCTTACAAACATTTCAGCTAGGTAACAAGTGTTCTTGTGAGGGATTAATGAGAGGTGAAGGTTTATCCCATTATTTATATATAATAAGGGTAGTATGGGGTAGGTGCTAAAACATACCCCTTCATTAGTAACAAAAAATTAAAGTATTAAACATATGAGGATTTCTTGAATAAAAGTGAGAGAGAGGATCTCTTATCAAGAACGTATCATTAGATTGAGGAACCATCAATGAAATAATTATGTGTGACAAACATAAACCCAAACAATAAAATTGGATATATAGAATAAAAAATCATAGTTAATTCAAACATATTCTGCTAAAATACATAACCAATGACATTGATATTTAACTCAATGAATGGAAATTCTGTTAAGATATCCCTTACAAAGATTGTATCATTAG
The DNA here is from genome assembly GCA_963277665.1 of Viscum album. Lineage (NCBI taxonomy): Eukaryota > Viridiplantae > Streptophyta > Magnoliopsida > Santalales > Viscaceae > Viscum > Viscum album. The sequence continues at coordinate 1,222,319,257 of OY728156.1, read as the reverse complement.
AGTGAGGACAAATCAATAAAATATACATTTTTGAAAAATAAAAATCCAAAATATATAAGTGGATATACTGTATAAAACAATCATAGTTCATTCACACATATTCATGGAATAATGTGACCAATGAAATAAATGTCTATCTCAAAGAATGAAAATTGAGTTTAGCAATCCCTTACCTTAAGCACGAAGGTGTTCTTGATTGTGCTTAACGACCCGAATAGTCAAATTTATCTTCATTAATTAATAATTCTAGAAACTCATAAACATTAAATTGATATTATATAACCTTATTAGGTTCATTCATGGCCTTTTGATGGGTTTTAAGATATTCAATTTTATTGTATTGGAAGCATTTTCTTCCTCGGGTTTTCATGACCGGTTTACTTGTGTTAATGAATACAAGTTCATTATAAATGGGGTTAAACATCAAAAAATGTAAATATATATTATTAGTGACATTATAAATTATATAATGATTTTGGGTTATATACTTGAGGATGATTCATTAGTTAAAAGTTATTGGTCAATGTTGGGATTAACTTTTCCCAGTTTGTGCATAATGAACTTGTTTTTTAATATTATTTTGTATTATGAGTGTGTAAGGATTATAGAGAATTGAAAAAGGTAAAATACATATATTAAGATCAGGTTCGACCATTAAAAAGGTTTCATGACTAGTCTCGAAGACAGTAATGAAAATTGAAAACCCTTCTTCCTTGACTTTGATAAATTAACACATTTCAGATGGTGTTTTCATTTATAGTATAAAATGAGATAAAAAGGAGTGATGATAAGGATTAAATATTCCATTAGCATAATGAAAATCCTATAAATGTTAGGTAAAAGAATTATCATGTCATTAGAATGAGGTGAGGTGAGAAGAGAGCAACAAAATTATAAAACGTGTAACAGAATTTGAATAAAAAGAGAAGTGAGGTTCACCTCTTGAGTACTCCTCCTTGAGAAACTCTTTAAGTCCTTTATTTTGGGCCTTTTGGTGAGACCATCTGGACTTGGGCGTGGGGAGGGGGCTTGGGGAGAGTATTTGGAATAATATAGGCAAGGCTTGAAGCTTGAGTGGTGTGGGAGGAAGAGGAGCGAGGGGTGGTTTATATAGTGGAGGGGATGAGGGATTATACATTATTTTATTTAATATTTTAAATTTTTTCCTCAAGAATATGAATAATATTGATTCATGGGACCTTAAATAGTAATAATGGCATGTGAGTTGGAACCAAATATTATTACATCATCCATGTGTCACCAATAATCCAGTAAATCAATTATTTAGCATTTATCCTAATTTATTGTATTTTTCTATTCATAAAAAATCAAGTATTTAAAAAAAAGTATGAAAAATTCACGCTAACCATTTTTCGATGTGTATAATCCAAAAATGAACTCTATTTTTCTAAAAGCATTTTATAAATATGATAAATTTAATTTAGTATTTAAATAACTATTTAATTGAAAAATACAAACAATTTAAATATCCATCTTCATTTTTAAGGTGCCTAAATTTATTTATACATTCATGGGTATAAATACCATTCTTAAGAGTCATATTACTATTCATAAGGGTAGGTTTCTATTAATAATGGTAGGTTATAATTCACTGAAAATTAAGTTAATTATATTAGACTCTAAATAAAATCTTGACCACAAGTGTGAATTTCCATCTTTCAAAATTCAAAACCCAAAAGTGGATAATTTAAATTTAAATTCTAGGTTATGACTATCCATTAAATAACAAAGTGTTGTTTCAAGGAAACACTGTTCTCTATGAAATATTGGTTATCTAATTAATATATTATATTTAAGAGAAACATACCATAAAATGTTTGGTGTGTTATATTATCCCCTCATTTGGAAATTTCATCCTTGAAATTTGTCAGGCATAAATCCCTCTAAAAAGGTGTTGGTGGTTCTTATTTATAACATTATCAGGTTACCACGTTTCTTACTCCATGTTATTGTTTCTCCCAAGAACCCTGACTAGATGAGTACTCCGATTTCTCAATACCTGCTCTCATGTGTCAAGAATCCCGATAGGCTCTTTATAGTATGAAAAACCAGGTTCCAGTTCTATTTCTTCATAGGTGAGTACATGCATTGGGTCTCACCCGTATTTAATTAATAATGACACAAAGAACACATCATAAAAATTAGAGAGACTTAGATGCATTCTTAAACAGTAAACTATAAATCTAATTTTTTCTAGAATTTCTAATGGTCCGATGTACCTAGGGCTCAAATTCACTTTCATACCAAACCTTAAGACACCCTTCCTTGGAGATACTTTTAGAATGACTTGATCTCCCACTTGGAATTCTACATCCATTCTCTAGTTGTCAGCATAACTCTTCTTCCTACTTTGGGATACTTTAATATAGGCTTGAACTATATTTACCTTTTCCATGGTCTCTTAAATATCTTTTGGGCCTCTAAATATCCCCTCCCCAACATCTTCCCAACATGTTAGAGTGCAACATCTCTTTCCATATAATGCTTCATTTGAATCCATTTGAATACTAGAACAGAAACTATTGTAATTGTAAAATTCCAAAAAAAGGCATGTGTTGATCCCACATACCTTGAAAGTCAAGGGATCGTGATCTCTAAATTTCCTTGAGATTTTGAATAGTCCTTTCAGACTGTCCATCAGTTTGGGGGTGATAAGATGTACTCATATAATGCTCAGTATTCAAAGCCTTATAGAGACATTTCCAGAATTTTAATGTAAACATCAGATCTTAATCAGACACAATCAATATAGGTTCACCATTATGTCTTAAAATTTATTTAAAATAAAGTCTTTCTATGCGCTCAAGTGGTAAATCCTCTCCTATATTACGAAAATGTGCTGATTTTGTGAGACGATCAACATTTACCCATATTACATCATTCTATTTAGGTGTCCTTGGTAGTCCAGTGAAAAAATCCATTGTAATTTCATCCCACTTCTACAAACGAATAGGTAGAGGTTGCATCACTCTTATAGGATTGCCTCTCTGCCTTTACGTATTAAAAAACTAGGCACCTTGACGCGTAGTCAACAATTTACAACATCATATTATCCAACCAAAAAATTTCCTTTCGATCTCTATACTTTGTTGTGCTACTAGGGTGTGTAGGAGAATTTGAGCTATGGGAATCATCTATTAGTTCCATTTTTAGCTGATGTACTGATGGAATTCATAACCTCTTACCAAATTTCAAAACTTTTTACTCACAGATGAAGTCTTCCAACCTCTCATCCTTAACAACATTAATTTTCTTGTGTATATTTTTATCATCATATTGAGTTATTTTTTCTTCACTATTAATGATGGTTTAGCAATAATTTTAAAGAGGAATGTTGTTTCCCCTTCCCTAACAATTTCCATATACTTCTTTAATAGATCCATTAATATATTATATCTCTTAAACATCATTTGAGTCATAATTCCATGGTCTTTCCCACTTAATGCATCTTCCACCTTATTTGCCTTCCCTAGGTGGTAGTGTATTGAATAATCATAATCTTTGATCAAATCAATCCATCTACTTTTCATCATCTTGAGTTGTTTTTGTGTGAAAATGTATTTCAAACTCTAGTGATCTATGTATATTTCACTTTTTTCACCATAAGGATAATGTATCTATATTTCCAAACAAATGATTATAGCTTCAAACACAAGATCTTGAGTTGGATAATTTTTCTCAAGAGTTTTCAACTGCCTTGATGAATAAGAAATAACTTTATCATTTTTTATACGGAGGAAACCCAACCCATTATTTTATGCATTATTGTATATTACTAATCTATCACATCCAGATGGAAGCGCCAGAAATGGAGAGTTGACCAATATTATTTTCAATTATTCAATGCATTCTGTACATTCTTTCATCCACACAATCTTAACTCCTTGACATGTGATCTTGGTTAGAGGGTTCGCCAGTTGGGAAATATTATTAGCGAAACACCAATTGTAACATACTAATCCAATAAAACTATATACCTAGGTTATGTTCATTAGCTTGGGCAATTCTTGGATTGCCTATGTCTATGTAGGATCAACTAGGAGTCCATCCCCAGAGACAATATGGTCTAGAAAAAGAAACTGATTGAAGACAAAATTTTCACTTGAAAAACATCCTATATAATTCATTTTTTCTTAGTGTTTTTAGAATAATGTACAATTCATTCTCATGGTCTTAATAGCCTTCGAAGTATACTGGGATACCATCGATGAATACCACAACTAGGTTATCATGATATTCCTTAAAAACTCTATGAATTAAATCCATGAAAATAGATGGGACATTAGTCAGTCCAAAAGGCATCAAAGTAAACTCATAATGCCCATACCTGGTTTGAAACATTGTCTTTGGAATATCCTTATTCCTTAGATGTAGCTCATGATATCCAGATCAAAGTTCAATTTTCAAAAAGTATTGTTCTTCATTATGTTGATCAAATAAATCATCAATTCATGGAATATGATACTTATTCATTATAGTAATAGCATTTATTTCCCTGTAATCATTGAATAGCCTCATGAATCAATCTATATTCTTGAAAAAGTGGGAAGGGGATCCCCATGAAGAAACACTAGGTCAAATAAATCTTTTATCACTCAATTCCTCTAGTTATTTCTTGAGATAAACTAAATCTACAGTGGCCATTATATTAAGATTCATTGATATATGTCTAGAAATAGTAATTAAATCAATATAGAACCCAACTTCTTGCACTAAAGGATGTCTAGGTGAATCTTATGGGAATATATTAATATATTCTTTCACTATATGTACATCTTGATTTTTCTGATTTCATTCCTCACCCATAGACATGGTTTGTTTGAGAAAAAATTTACTTTAAGATCCTTCATAATGTATTGTAATGAAAATTTGAATTATCCTAAGCATATCCCCTGGGAGTGTCAATACCATGAGTGCATAAAGGCATGTTTTTGTGTACCAGGATACCCTGGGTTTAGCCCGAAAGTCCTTGTCGGTGTTTTCAATCCTAGGTACATCTCTGCCAGATCCACCTCTACCTATTTGTATCTTGACAGGGATGTATTTCCTCTAAAAAACCACATAATATATTCCTTACCTAAATACCATGATGCTCTAGTGTTTTTATCCTCTAATACTAACTTAGGGATTTGTTCCCTAATATACAATTTCTAATATAGTTTCCATGTTTGTTACTAATCTTCGTTTGATAGCCACAGTTACACCCTGAACCCTCTAAACTGGAGCTAGTGAATTACTATATAAAATGTAATGGTTAGAAGGAATGACAACCCATAGGAACCATCAGTTTATTACTCCTAAAAAACTAGATAAATAGATTTATCTCAATTTATATTGGAAAAGGTTACAAAATAAAATACATAATAAAAACTAGGAATCGCATCCATAGAAACACAGTAAGTGATCTCCTCTGCATAAAAATTTGAAGGTAAACAAATGAAAGTGGTGAAATCAAATGCTCAATAAGGTTTACCAATAGTGGAAGAATGAAACAATATTAATTTAATCATAAACAACTTTTCATAGTCAACGTGGCATGGTAAATTAGTGAATAACACATGCCATTAATAAATTAAGAATGAACTTGCATCCATATATTTTTTCACAGAGAAAACCTCATGGATAGTAATAACTGATAATGAATAAATAATATGCTTATTAATATTTGGAATTCATATATCTAGAACATGATACCATAATACCATTAAAATGGTTTAGTTCTTTGTGTAGAAACCCATCTGATTTTTGGAAAGAAACTTGAAGTGTTTGTCGCCAACCAATTTGTCTCATGAGACATGTTGATGAAAAAATGGGTTACAGAAGGCCCCAAACACTATTACATTTCCAAATCATTATTTATTAATTGATTTAATACAAGAGAAATATTCCTTTTCAAAATCCTTATAGAGTAGAGGATACAGATTCATCAATATTTCCACAGTTAAAACAACATTCATAATAAACACCATATGTAACATGGTATATAGTGTAGACAATGAACATATACATGATATTATAAAATGGATATTTAATAGAATTATAATCTCAAATGAATAGTGATCTCAAATGGGCAGTAGGAACACCATATAAAGATTATTAGGTGCACAATACAAATATTGTCACAGTGAAATGGATGTTGAGACAAAGTCCCTTACTACAATTTAATAAGTCAGATCATATGAAAAAAATAATAACCATAAAATTAGTCATTTAATACCATGAATATAAAGAGAATAATGATATTATATGAAAAATGTAACTACACATACACCACATACAAGAAATAACCAGCGAACAATGGAAATCTCACAGAAATGAAACTGAGATGAGAAAACCCCTTACAAATATTTTGAAAAGATAACTGGTGTTATTGTGAGGGCTTAATTGGAGGTAATGGTGTATCCCATTTTTTATATATCATAAGGGCAGTATGGGAGAGGTTCAAAAAACATACTCCATCATTTGTAATAATAAATTAAAGGACAAAATATATGGGTAATTCTTCTAAAAAACTGAGAGAGAGGATCCCTTATCATGAACATATCCTTAGATCAAAGAACAAAAAATGTAATAATTATTTTTGACAAAAATAAACTCACAAAAAAAAGTGTATTTACAGAATAAAACAATCATTGGTCATTCACACATATTCTGGGATAATACAAAACCAATGACATTGATGTTTAACTAAACGAATGGAAATTGTGTTTAAATATCCCTTACAAAGATTGTATCATTAGAGTGAGGATAAATAAATGAAATATATTTGAGTGAAAAATAAAAATATACAAAATATAAGTGGATATATAGTATAAAACAATCAGAGTTCATGAACACATTTTCTTCGAATAATGCAACTAATGAAATATATGTTTAACTCAAAGAATGTAAATTGAGTTAAACAATCCCTTACTATAAGCTTGAAGGTGTTCTGTATTTTTCAAACGGCCTGAATAAACAAATTTAGCTTCATTAATTAATAATACCAGATCCTCAAAAACAATTAATTGATATGGTTTAACCTTTTTACGTTCATTCATGACATTTTTATGGCTTTTAAGAGATTTAATTTTATTGATTTGGAAGCATTTTCTTCCCCAGTTTTTCATGAACAGATTTCTTGGGTTAATGAATGGAAGTTTATTTGAAATGTGGTTAAACAATAATAATTGTAAATATATATTAGTTTTGACATTATTAATTATATTATAATGATTTTGGGTTATATACATGAGGATTATTGATTAGTTAATAGTTATTGATAAATGCCTGGATTAACTTTTCCCATTTTGGGCATAATGAACTTATTTTGTATTATTATTTAGTATTATAAGTGTGTAATTATTATGGAACATTGAATAAGGTAAAATACATATATTAATATCAGGTTCAACCATTATAAAGGAATCATGACTAGTCTTGAAGATAGTAATGAAAATTGAAAACCCGTCTTCCTTGAGTGTGATAAATTAACACATCTCAGACGGTGTTTGAATTTATAGTATAAAAAAGGTGAAAAAGTGTGATGATGAGGATGAAATATTCCATTAACATAATGAAAATATATTACATGTAAGGTAATATAATTATCCTTGAATTTCGAATAGGTGAGGTTAGAAGAGGGAAACCAAATAATAAAACTTGTTAAAGAAATTTATAGAAAAGAGAAGAGAGGTTCACCTCTTGAGTACTGCTCCATGAAAAAACCTCAAGACATCTCATTGGCCTTTTGGTGATCCCAGAAGGCCCTGGATGTGGAGATAAGTCATAAGAAGAGTATTTTCCAGAATTTTGGAATGTCCTGAAGCTTGTGTGGTGTGGGTGGAAGAGGGGATGAGGGGTGTTTTATATAGTAGAGGGGAGGATGGATTTGACATTATTTTAATTATGATTTTAATATTAATTCTCAAGACAATGAATAGTATTTATTCAGATGACCCCAAATTGTAATAATGGGATGTTTGTTCAAACCATGTGGGCTTAGATCACCTTGGCATCACCTATGACGCATTAAATAAATTATTTAGCATTTATCGTAATTTATTGTAATTTACTATTCATAAAAAATTCAAGTATTTCAGAAAATACCAAAAATTCACCCTAACCATTTTTTTGACATGTGGAACCCAAAAATAAACTCCATTTTTCAAAAATAATTTAATAAATTTTCTAAATTTATTTTTTAATTAAAGTCATTATTTCATAGAAAAATATAAACCCTTCAAATATTCATCTTCATTTTTAAGGTGGCCAAATTTATTTATACATTAATGGGTATGGATACAATTTTTAAGAGTCATATTACTATTAATAAGTGTATGTTAATAATAATAATGGTAGGTTACTATTAATATGGTTATGTTACTATTCACCAAAAATTAAGTTAATTCTATCAAACTCTAAATATCATCCTGATCACAACTATGAATGTCTGTTTTCCAAAATTCAAATACTAAAACTATAAAATTTAGATTTAAAGTCTAGGTAATGACTATATATTAAATAAAAAAGTCTTGTTTCTAATAAACATTGTTATTTATGAAATATAGACAATCTAATGAATAGAATTTATTTAAGAGAAGCATACATAAAAATGTTTGGGTTGTTATAGTACCCAAAGGAAACAAGGGGTTATTACCTATACGAGCGATCATTAGAAAAGGTAATAGAAGAAATACAAAAAATATTCCTTTAGAGGTATAACACCTTTAAAAGGGATAGTTGGATTGAAATAGACTTTGATGAAGTCGAGGCTCATGGTACACAACAGTTGGAACATGAATAGATTCCACAAATCCCCATGGAATAAGAAGCTATTACAGAGACATAGGTACTGCATAAAAGTACAAGAAGGGTAAGAGAACTATAATGTTTTGGTTCATTAGTCATTATAAATTGTGAATCATTATTAGTGATAATAATGATCCTCTATTGTTCAAGTAATCAAAAAGTGGAATATATGATACCAAGTGGAAAGAGGAAAAGAATTATGAAATGGATATAGTGTTCTAAAACTATGTATCGATTTATATAGTTCTTATCATATATTTAAATACCATTGGTTGTAAATGGATATTCAAAAATAATTTGGGAATTGAAGTAAATGTGTGTACCTATAAGGAATGACTGGTAACAAAATGTTCTTTATTATATCAAGGAGTTGACTATGATGATACATTACCAGCCATTATAATTCCTAAATATATAGTAATGCTACTTTTCATTTTAGTTTTCCATTACTATGATATTTGAAAAATGGATGCCAAAAAAACATTCCTTATTGTGAACCATTTGGTAGATTTCCATTTGACCCATCCTGAAGGGTTTGTGATTCAAAAGGCTGAAAAAAAGATATAAAAATTAAAAAGAGTACATTAATAGGGTTATTTAAACATATAGGTCATGGAACATTCAATTTGATAAATCCATAACAGAATTTTATTTTTTTAATCAATGAATGTGATCATTGTGTCTATAAGAAATTTAGGGGGAGTGTTGTCATTTTTCATATTATATGTTTATGAAATATTAATAATTGTAAATGAGATATTTTCAACAATTTTAGTTAAGGATCAGTCAAATAAATTCCTCTCCATAAGGTAATTAGGCATGGGAACATATATTCTTATGTTCAATATCCATTGTGATAGATACCAGAGACTGGTAAACCTAAGTTTCATTATATATATTAACAAAATAATCAAGTGATTCATTATGGAATAGTACAAGTGGGGACTGTTTCTATTGTGGGATGACAATTACCCTTCAAGGAAAATGATTCCTCAGACACATGAAGAAATAAAAATAGTGGAAGTGATTATATATGTGTTGATGATTGGGTCAGTCATATATGTTATTCTATATACATGGCTAGATGCCTCATATTAATTGAGTGTGGTAGGAAGATATCAAGGTGATCCAGGTGACCACCATTGGATGATAGTAAACACTATCCTTAAATAACTGAGGCATATTAAGGATATGATCATTGTCTACAGGGAAGATTAAGAAATTATCATCATAAGAAATGTATATACTAGCTTCCAAATCAACGAATGTGATATGAAATCACAAAATGGCAACATCTTTACTTATAATAGAGGTGTTATGAGCTGGAATAACTCAATCCTCGCTATGGTTGATGATTTTACAGTAGATTACTTATAAATTGTGTCTTCTAAAGAATATAAATAATATTTTTAGAAACACAAAAGTGTTCTAGATATTTGTGTGGAATGTAAAATTAATGATTATATCACATAGTATTGTGATAATACTTTAGAAATGGCTCTTTGAAAAAGAAAATTTCACATTAATGGATGAAGAACAAACATCAGATGTATCATATACTGAGTTATTTTTATCATATATGTGTGGTTGAAATGGGAAGTATTTTTATATATAGATATATGGAAGATTATAGGACTAATGTATCAACTCAGTAGAAATATAATTTTCATGTGTGGTCTAAAGGATTGATTATCATAGGAAGATGTGTTTAGACTAGGTGGGTGGGTGTTGTAGTTGGTTTCCTAGGACCAACTTCTTTTACATTTACTACATTTATATTAAATGATTTGTATATTAATAATATATCATTATATATATATTTTATTTTTCTACATGGCATTAATGTAACTGTGTTACAGGGTTTCTATTACATTGATGAGGTCAAAATAGTTCCCTACTATGATGGGAATATTTATGTGATTTGACTATATTCATAAATATAGTTCTACGGTTAGATAATATTTTATGATGGGATACCTAGAATGTGATTTTTAGTTGTGAGTACTCATGAATATATGAGGATTCTTCTCATGATGTTCACACTTGGTAATCTATAAGATGATATAATATAAGAACATACCTCCCAGTTAGAACTCATCATGTTTTAATTTCATTAGATATTACAATCTACGAGCATGTGATATGGTCAATATAAATTAATATTATCATTAATTAATATCATGACTTACATAATTAGATTTTATAATGAAAAATATTACATGTTTTTTTCAGTGAGGAAGGGTATGTGGGGTGAATTCAGATTGAAATGTTATTAGTGTTTATGCTGAGGAAGGATTCATTCGTTTAATGTTTATAAAAGTTAATATCTCAACCCTTGTATTAGAATAAAACCATAATATTAAATTCTATATCCATGGTTTATCAACATCTTTATTTCATATTGTCAATGAATGACATATCAAGTAGTTAGGTAGATTAAATAGATGTGAAAAATGATTACTAATATATTGTGATAAAGGTATTACATTACACAATGAGTGTTCATATTTGGTTTTAATTATTGTGACATTGTTATATTTTTCTTGGATTCCATGACCTGTTTCTCGATAGTAATCAGGGAGCTTATGTGATCCCACAAAATTCAAAATAGAAATAATTCTTTATAGCCATACACTGAATATTTTTTATTATTGAAATTAAATTTTATTTGAATTTAATTATTAGAATAAATATTATTCTTAAGAATAAAGATTAATTTTATTCTTGTTTTATTGATAAAAAATATTGACTGATGAATGAAATATTTAAATAAAATATTTATTCAAATATTCAATAATTGAGTATAATGATAAATATTCCAAACAACATATGTTGGTTGGTATTTTTTTATAAGATGATAAATACTACTAATCATTGTAAAGGTTTCCCCACAACATAAAATTATTACTATTATTATTATAATAATTTTATTATATACTAACCGCTAATGAAGACGGTCCACTTGATAAACCAATTGAGCTACCAGTTGTGGAACACATCAAATACCACCATCAAAAGGAAATTCAATTATAGAACGGCCTTCCAACCCACTATACTCAAGATTGAAATGGCCATAACCCAAATTGTATGATCCAACCATTGCTGATACCTTTTCAATTTCATTTAATAATTACCCATTCTTAGATATGGAAATCCTTCCCATTTATCATAATAGGATGTGGTAGGGAGTTGATCATGGTATTTCCCATGATTTGTATGAAAATTACCAATCACTCATTGGATTAGTTTGTACTTTAACTTAGGTCATAATCATCATCAAAATAATGCATCTAATATCTAGGAATAATGTTAAAATATACAAATATTCTATTGGAGTTATCAAATACTGTTCTTGGAACAAAATTCTGCTCCTCCCGACACATCTATTTGGAAACAAGTTTGTTGATTGAGTTGGAGAACCAAATGAATATTAATAGATTAGTAAGAACCCACTCAACCCATGGTTCATGATATCTACTACATAAGTGTTCTTTATTGATTGAGTGGATAGATATATTCATATTTTTACATTAACTCTGATCCATTACTCTATTTAAATTGCTAATGGAACCCGCATCGATTTGATTGACACTTGGATGTCATGATTCACTGTATCCTGTAAGAACACACAATTTTATGAATTGAAAATTGTTTCTTCTAAACATGTCATATAGTATAATGAAATTAAAATTGGTAGAAGAAAATATAAAAACATTATAAATAATGTAGTAATTAAATACGTGGTATTTCTAGGAATTAATAAACCAATATGATAATATTAGTAGCTGACTATTGGAAATCTAATGTGACTATTATGAATAGTAACCTGACCAATAGGATAGTAACAACATATATGAATCTATAAAAATTAAGGGTATCTTATAAATGAAAATGTAATATATTTATATATTTGAATAAGTAATTTTTTTTAAAAGGATAAATTAAGAGTTGGTATTTTTATAAAACTTAAATGATTATTTAAAATTTTATAATAACTTTAATGATTCAAACAAAATATTATTTTCATAAATACATTCATAAATTAATATGTTTTTTCTTATTATTATAATATAATTTAATGATACTTTAACTAATTTTTCAATATATCATAAAATCAATAATAAAAATAATGTTATTATTTTACAAATAAATGATTATTTTAATTGGAAATTAAAGTTATCATATTGGAAAACTTATTTTTATAAAACAGAGTTCATTTTTAGAATCTAGACATGAAAAATGGTTGGGGTAATTTTCATTGATATATTTCTAAAATATTTTATTTTTTCATGAATATATAAATATATTAATTTATACTATTTAACATTATAAGTAAATAAATGTATTTTTCAGTCATGTTCGAGTAATGGATGATTTATGTAGACATTATCTGAAAATAAAATTCTTTAGTTACTATATTTACTCACATGGATCAAGATTATTGACTTTCTTGAGCAATAAAAATCAAATGAGAAAAATAATGAAAAACACATCGCACATCACACTGTAAATACCATCTCTCACCACCTCATCTCCTCACACATTATGAGAAATTGATATTTCATATATTCATAACAATTAATCTCCAAAACCTCTTACCCACCTTCTTCTATTTCTAGAATCACAAAAGAGCATTTCCAATTGCCTTAAGGATGTTCTCAAGGAGACGACACCCAAGAGGTAATACCCTCTTTCTTTTACTTTTAATTTCATTTCATTTATTATCCTTCCAAAACCACCATAATATAAAAACATCATGATATGTCTAGTATTAATTATATTCTGTATTATTTTTTTAAAGGTATACCTATCACCAAATCTATTCACTTCCCCTTTTTTCTTAAAGAAATGAAAACGTCGTATGTGAGGTGTCAACTCACCACGTTCGTGGATGATGATTCGTTGTTTTCCAATACTGCCTTCATGGATGGTTAGAAAACAATTATAATGAATAAAAATATTTTTAAATGTATTTTATAAATTATTAATTGAACAATAAATATTACATAAACATATTATTAGATAAAACTATACTAACTCATGACAGTCGTAGAAACCTCCATGATAAACTAATCATTTTACATCAATTTTTTAAATACTCGAAAAGTTAAAGGAAATCTTTTTCTTAATCTTCTTTTAGATTTTACATGAACGCAGTTTCTGAAGGCACTTGATTTCGAGGCCTGGTGTGTCCAGAATTTCTATCCAAAGTTTAGCTCGGGTATGTTCAGTGAACGAAGGAGCGGGAATTTCTAACTTTTGAACCGGTGCTCGGAATCAAATTCCGAGGGCACCGATGGAACCATAGCACCGCTAATTGCTTAGGAACGCCATTTCCGGTGTTTCATTTGCACGAGAGAAGATGATAAAAATTGTGGAATTTTAATTTATAATTAAACTACAGTTTTTATTTTCTTTAAGTGGTTTAAGGATTTGGGTGGAAGTTGGGTAACTACCCAACTTCCCAAGGGAGGTAATGATGGTGGTGGGGCCCACACGAACCCCACCACTTGATATTATTCAACCCCCCTCAACTCACCATTAATGTTTGACAACTTATGCTATTGATTAAGTGAGTTAAGTGTGGATGTTTGAATTTCAAAAGCTTTGTTGAGTTAATAAAATAAGGGAGGTACTTATTTTATTTGGGGACTTGTTGCATGAGAGGTTTGGGGAGAAAAGCTAAGGGAAGCTAGAAGTTCTTCATATTCTTCGTCGAAGAACACGAAGAACGCGAAGAACACATCGAACTCCGTCGAAGAATGCCGAGTCCTCGGAGTCCGACTACACGACGTCGTATACCGCGACGGTTCTTCCACGACATCTTCTTCCACGGCGTATCCTTCCACAACATCTTCTTCTGTGGCGTCTTCTTCTGCAACGTCTCCTTCCGCAACATCTTCTTCTGCGAAATCTTTTTCCGCGATGAATCCTCATTCGAAGAACCTCCGTTTAAGCTACGCTCGAGGTAGGGGTTTATGCGATTTCTTTTCGTGATTTACTCCCGTTCATTATCCACGTATAATTGGACCACATGCTGCCAATTAACGGGAGGAGGTCAGACAGCGCAAACACGGCCGACCCCCCTCCCTTTATTTTTCCTGTTGTTGCGGTACGACGGGAAGTGACGCGGTGCCGTCACACCGCGTGGGAACAAACGACAAGAATGCACGATGCCGACGCGCCACGTTTTTTAAAAATAAAAACCAAGTCGCGGAACCGTCGTGCCGCGCTGGAGAACCGAAAAAGCACCGCGGCCGGAGACGGGCCACGGCTGAGGGGTGTGGCGCCGTCGCGCCGCATCGGATGAATGAAAGCTTCAGTCGGTACCGGGCCGTGGCGGAGCGTGGGAAACGGCGGCCGGAAATGGGCTGTCGGCGTCGGAGCAGGACCGGCAGCCGGAAACGGGCCACCGGCGTCGGAGCAGGACTGGCGGCCGAAAATGGTCCGCCGGCATCGGATCAGGGAGGGGACCAGCCGTCGCCGGTCCCATGGCGGTAGAAACCGGCCGGCCGGAAAAAAGAGAAGCCGAGGGTTCAAACCCCCGGCCGGCCAGCTAGCGGCCCCCATTAAAGGGGGCCGCGGTTACAAAACACGGGGGGGGGGGGGGGGGGGGGGGCAACACCCCCCCCAAACAGAACGGCTCGGCGGTTCGGCCGAGCTAGCTAGAGCCACGCGCCAGCGCACCGAGTCGTCGGGCGAGGCCGCCCCCCGTCGGGCCGACCTCGGGGGTCTCGGGCCAGGTCGGTCCGGGCCCGAAACCCCCATTTTCGGATCCTTTTTGGTCTTTTGCCCATATCGCGGGCTACGGGCCTCGGATCGACGTGCCGTCAGTGGAGATGTGATCCCAGGATCGAGACGGTCGTTTCGGTATATCGCACTCAAGGTTTTGGAAAACTTTCAGTTCGGCCGAGTTGGTTCGTACACGAAACCAACCGGGCCCTCAGAGCAGAAATGCTCATAACTTAAGCTCCGGACGTCTGATTGACATGCCATCGACTTTTTTGGATTCCTCTTATTAAGATGGATCTTTTGGCTTACTCCGCCCGAGGTTTTTACACAAGTGGAGTACGGTCGGGTTGGTTTTGACTTGAAAACCAACCGGGCCCCTAGGATGAAAAGGCCAATAACTTCCAGATCGGGCGTCTGATTGACGCGTCGTCTGCGATGCTGAGTTCCTGTTGGCGATACAGAACTTTTGGATACATCAAACTCCAGACTTTGTGACAGTTGATGTATCAGCCTCTCGGCTCGTGGAGCGAATCCTCCCGAACGAGCTTGTTGTGTACGGGAACCCTAGAGCTGGCTGCGTTTTCTACTGTGACGACTGTACAGAGATCCTCAGTGGATTCGACGGCGATGACTACATGACTCAGCGATCATACGTGGATCAGTGATACCGATCCAATGTGGTTCCGATCCTGTGTGGGTCAGCGCTAAACGGTTTTGTGTGAGCTAGCGCCTACAGATCCTGTGTGGGTCTGATCTTGTGTTGGTCTTTGTGGGGGTTAGTTATCTATCGATCCTTTGTGGGTCAGATCCTATGTGGGTCATTGAGGGGGTTAGTTACCTATTGATCTTGGGTGGGTCAGATCCCTTTTGGGTCATTGCGGGGGTTAGTACCTATTGATCCTTTGTGGGTCTGACGGCTTAGATGAATCAGTGGATATATCTGATCCTCTCTATCATCATACGAAGAAGTATACCTGTGTGAGCTGAATCCTGTATTGATTTCCTATGTGGGTTGTGTTGTGCTATCCTGTGTGGATTTACGTTTTTCTTTCTGGTGTGGACTGGGTTGTACTTGGGATCGAATGTTGGAGGCGAACGATAATTGATGACTTAGGTATATGTATGGGAATATACCTAAGCAGTGTCCGATGTTACTTCGTGATTGTATCTTTCTTTTGTGGATTATTCTTTGAGGATTCTGGGAGACGTTTGGGGTTCTTGGGGTCCCTAATGAGTATCTTATACTCACCCCTGCATGGGCTATTCCTGCACTACTTTGTGTTCGTTGCAGACGACGGACAACGCTGATCGTGGTTGAAGCTTGCGGTGCAGGACGGTACTTGGAGGTGGACCATTGGGTGAGACGTACTCGGAGTGGACAGCTGGACCCGAGGAGCTGTGGAGGCTATCTGTACTCATCCTTCAGGTTGGACTTTCAGTGGATGGCTCGACGCTGTGGCTTTAATTTTCAGTTGTTGTTTTCCCTTTCGAGTTGTACTTTACTTTCAGTTTGGGTTTGTATTCTGGCCCACTTACTTTTACGCACTTACTGTTGTACTCAGTTTTTACATAGTGTTTACTTCTTCTTCTTGATTTCTTTGTGGTGTTTTTTACTTTACAAAGACAATGCCTTCCCTTTTTAGCGGAATTTATGCCTTGGTGCTAGTCGCCAGCCCCTGGCCTATGGAAGGAGGGTTTGGGGTAGTCACGGCACGGGCCCCGAGGACGGGTCGTGACAAATTGGTATCATAGGAGTTCGGTTCTACCTCAGAACATTGGACTCTGATATTTTTCTATGTGAATCAATAGTGTTAAGAATATTGGGTGTGGTTATCAGTCCAAGGAATCTAGTGTTGGTGCGGCGGCCGACGTATCCGTACACCAGGACACTGACTTCTGATTTCCGACTTAATGCACGAAAACATTGATTGCATGTGTGTTTCAAGTTTTCTTTGTGATTACATTGTGTCAACTCACCAGGTATACTATTCTGACCGTGGTGCACTTGTTTTCTTTTCAGGTTGGCCCCATGACGGCAGCCAGCTAGTGTTCCGAGAGTTGTGCATGACGACAGCCCACCAAGCGACGAGGCCTCGATGCAGGGCCCTTTGACAGCCGAGGCACCGACAATACCATTACCCGCTGATCCACCGATGCCTCTAGCCCCATCCGCTGAAGATGCACGACACCTTAGTACACTTCACGTGTTCCAGTGCCAGCAACCGCCTAGGTTCCATGGGGAGATGGTCCCCCAGGCAGCCGAGGACTGGCTGGAGGCAGTGGTACGAGTTTTCTGGTTAGTGAGGACACCAACAGACCTCATGGTGATCCTCACAGCGAGCCTACTGCACGCGGCAGCGGGCCGATGGTGGAGCTTGATGCTCCAGGTGCACGATGAGACATCTCTTCTTTGGTCAGAATTTGAGAGCCTCTTCAGCTCGGAGTACTTCCCAACCACCCTCCGTGCGGTGCGCCTCCATGAGCTTCTTCAGCTGCGGTGGGGCAGCTTGACGGACGCCCAGTACTCGGCAAGATTTACCGATCTCTCACGATACTTGACAGTCATGGTACGAGACCCATTCTTCCGGGCCCGGACCTTTGAGCAGGGATTGAGACATGAGATCAGGGCATTGCTGATCTCCCTCAGTATTCTGACTCAGGTAGGAGTACTAGAGCGATGCCTTTTGATCGAGAGCTTTCTTGCTGAGACTTTTCAGCAGCGAGACCTACCGCGGGGCGGTACGTAGCAGAGTCTTCTACAGTAGGCAGTCGACAGATGACTCATGGGTCCAGGCAGACCAGACCCTTAGGCAGACGACCTCAGGACACTGGCTCAGCATTGCAAGGCACACCCCGTGGAGCCAGTCTTTCGAGAGGCAGGAAGTGCTACTCATGCGGCGGGCAGGGCCACATGGCTTGTGACTGCTTGAACCACCATGCTGAGGAGCATCAGACAGTTGAGGGGCCACCCAGGCAGAGGTAGAAAGTTGACCGTGGCGGTGCACAGGGAGCTGGCGGACAGAGACCGGCACAGCTCCAGGCAGCGGAGGCCTATGACCACGGCACGCCCGAGATGATTCGAGGTACTATCTGTTTATATTCCACCCTTGTTGCAGTTCTTATAGACACAGGCGTGAGTCACTCTTTCATAGTCGCTGCCCTTGTTCGGAGCTCGTAGATTCCGACAGAGCCGTTGGCTCGATCCTTATGGCTAGAGACTCCTACGAGAGTAGACTCGACGATTACGCACTGGTACTGGCAGTGTGAGATTATTCTATGAGACAAGAGCTTCGGCTGGGATCTTCTTGTAGTGGCGTCGAGGCCTTACAACATCATCTTGGGCATGGATTGGCTGTCTATATTCCATGCACATATTTATTGTATTAGGCGCAAGGTGCGATGTGTACGCACCGACGGGAGCAGGTTCACCCTCACCGACGAGAAGGGACCCTTTGTAGCACATGATGGACTCTCAAAGAGGAGAGGACAACCCATCACTCATCAGTTGGATAGCCTCATCCTAGGAGAAATTGACGTGTGAAGTCCTAGTTTTCCTGCCGTGGTGGATCAGTATGCGGACGTATTTCCTGACGACGTCCCAGGGCTACCTCCTCGCTGAGAGGTAGACTTTTATATTGACATGTACCCCAGGACAACCCCGATATAGACTCCAGCATATCGGATGTCCCTCGCTGAGCTTCGAGAGCTACGGGTATAGTTGGTGGACTTGCAGGTCAAGGGGTTCATCCGACCCAGTGTTTCACCATGGGCTTCCCCGATTTTGTTCGCCAAGAAGGAGGACGGGAGCTTGCGATTTTGTGTTGACTATCGTCACCTGAACCAGGTGACAGTGAGGAACAAGTATCCACTACCTAGGATTGATGACCTCTTCGATCACCTCAAGGGAGCACGGTGGTTCTCAAAGATAGACCTCAGGTCATGCTATTATCAGCTAAGAGTTCAGGACGAGGATGTGCAGAAGACAGCCTTCAGGTGTCGGTATGGCCACTATGAGTTCTTGGTTATGCCATTCGGCGTAACCAATGCTCCAGCAGTGTTCATAGACCTCCTAAACAGTATCTTTCAGCCATACCTCGATCGATTTATCATGGTCTTCATCGACGACAGTTTGATTTACTCGACGACTTAGGAGGAGAACACCTACCACTTGCGGGTTGTACTAGACATACTCCGAGAGCACCCGCTTTATGGTAAGCTCTCGAAGTGTCAGTTATGGATACACGAGGTCCACTTCTTGGGACACGTCATCTCTGAGGTGGGAGTTGCGGTGGATCCTGCGATGATCGAGGTTGTGCTAGCTTGGGAGCCACCCAGGAGCGTGACGGAGGTGCGAAGTTTCCTAGGACTAGCTGGATACTACCAGAGATTCGTGCTAGACTTCTCTAGAGTTGCGGAACCACTCTCAGCTTCGACGAAGAAGGGGAAACCCTTTGTGTGGTTAGAAAGATGTTAGCAGAGTTTCCAGGAGATGAGATAGAGATTGGCCAGCACACCTATCTTGAGGTTGCCTGAGGAGGGAGTATGGTATGTAGTCTACTGCGATGCATCAGGGACCGGACTCGGATGTGTCCTAATTCAGGAGCGGGCCGTGATCGCCTATGGATCACGTCAGTTGAGGCCACATGAGCAGAACTATGCTAACCATAACCTGGAGTTAGTAGCAGTGGTCTTCACTCTGAAGACATGGAGACACTACCTGATGGGCGAGCGCTTTACAGTCTTTTCTGACCATCAGATTCTCAGGTACATCTTCTCTCAGAAGGACCTGAATCTGAGACAACGACGATGGCTCGAGTTCCACTAGGACTATGACTTTGAGATAGTCTATACTCCTGGGAAGGGGAACGTGGTAGCCGATGCTCTCAGCAGGAGGACGGGCATTCAGCTACATGAGGAGGTGATAGAGTAGCTAGCCTCTTTGCAGATATCCTTCATGGATATAGATGGATCAGACTTCCTTCAGTCTCTCACAGTCACCCCTCCACTACTGCAGTGGGTCAGAGAGGCACAGCGTGAGGACGCTGACTGTGAGATGCGGCTTGCATAGATATCCTCAGGACAGGCACCTGATGGTTTCTCCTTTGGAGAAGAGCACGATGTCCTTTTCAGAGGACGTACCATGGTACTAGTTGCTTTACGGGAGGAGGTGCTGAGAGAGTTTCACACTTCTCCTTTGGAGGTACATCCTAGAGTGGCGAAGATGTACTAGGATCTCAGACGACAGCACTGGTGGTCGGCCATGCAGAAGGATGTGGCAGAGTTCGTTTCTCAATGCCTCACCTACCAGCAGGTGAAGGAAGAGCATCAGGTACCAGAAGTCTTGGTACAGCCCTTGTAGGTCCCGGAGTAGACGTGGGATGGGATATCTATGGATTTCGTGACTGGAATTCCACGCACTTCCAGAGGTCGCAACTCCATTTGGGTGGTTGTCGACCGACTCACCAAGTCGGCACACTTCTTATCCATCAGAGAGCAGGGCTCAGTGGAGATCTTGGGACGTCTCTACGTTTATGAGATTGTACGGCTTCACGGTGTGCCATCATCTATCGTCTCCGATCGGGATGCTCGCTTCACTTCCCGGCTTTGGAAGGGGTTGCAGTAGGCGTTCAGTACGCAGCTACATCTGAGCACCACCTTTCACCCTCAGAAAGATGGTCATACGGAGAGGACCATTCAGACACTCGAGTACATGCTCCGCACATGTGTCCTCGACTTTGATCACAGCTGGGAGGACCACCTACCCTTGGTGGAGTTCGTGTACAACAACAGCTACCACTCCAGCATCGGGATGGCACCATATGAGGTGTTTTACGACCGACCTTACAGATCTCCTTTGTTCTAGACATACCCTGGGGAGTCAGCACGTGTGGGACTGGAGATGGTCCAGGCCACGACAGAGAAGGTCCAGGTCATCCAGGAGCAGATGAGGAAAACTCAGAGATGGCAGAAGTCTTATGCTGACAGGAGGTGGAGGCCACTAGTGTTTGATGATGGCGACCAATTCTTCTAACGTGTCTCACCTCGATGAGGATTACAGAGATTTGTCCGAGGCGGAAAGTTGTCTCCACGCTTCATCGGACCATTCCAGGTCCTCAGCAGGATTGGCGAGGTGTCTTATCACCTGCCTCTACCACCTTAGTTGCACCGGGTGCACGACGTCTTCCATGTATCTCAGCTGAGGAGATACGTGCATGACCTGACGCATATCATTGAACATGGGGAGCTTGATGTTGATAATGGGGCGACTTTTACGGAGGTCCTAGTAGAGATCGAGGATTGATAGGAGCGGGTCCTACGTGGACGGTCGATTCCTCTAGTGCGCATCAGATGAAAAATCGGGAATCTCTAGGAGAGCACTTGGGAGCGGGAGGCTCAAATGCGTGCTCAGTACCCACATTTGTTTCCCTAGCTTATGATGTATCTTTACGGGGATGTAAATCTCTGAGGTGGGAGTAATGTAAAGACCTGTAAAATTCAAGAAATTTTTTTCTTAATTTTCTTTGGGATTTTACATGAACGCAGTTTCTGACGACACTTGATTCCGAGGCCTGGTGTGCACGGAATTTCAATCCCAAGTTTAGCTCAGGTACGTTCAGTGAACGAACGAGTGGGAATTTATAACTTTTGAACAAGTTCTCGGAATCAAATTCCGAGGGAACTGATGGAACCGTAGCGCTGGTAATTGCTTAGGAACGTCATTTCCGGAGTTTCGTTTGCATGAGAGAAGATGATAAAAAATTGTGGTAGTTTAATTTATAATTAAACTAAAATTTTTATATTCTTTATGTGGTTTAAGGATTTGGGTGGATGTTGGGTAACTACCCAACTTCCCAAGGGAGGTTATGAGGGTGGTGGGGCCCACACGAACCCCACCCCTTTATATTCTTTAACCCCCCTCAACTCACCAGTAATTTTTGACAACTTATGTTATTAATTAAGTGAGTTAAGTGTGGATGTTTGAATTTAAAAAGCTTTGTTGAGTTAATAAAATAAGGGAGGTGCTTATTTTATTTGTGGACTTGTTGGTTGAGAGGTTTGGGGAGAAAAGATAAGGGAAGCGAGAAGTTCTTCATCTTCTTCATCGAAGAACACGAAGAACGCGAAGACCGCATCGAACTTCGTCGAAGAACGCCGAGTCCTCGGAGACCGACTACGCGACGCCGCATACCGCGACGGTTCTTCCACGACGTCTTCTTCCACGACGTCTCCTTTCGCGACTTCTTCTTCCGTGACGTCTTCTTCCGCGACGTCTCCTTCCGCAACCTCTTCTTCCGCGATGTATTTTTCTACGACGAATACTCATTCGACGTACCTCCGTTCAAGCTACGCTCGAGGTAGGGGTTTATGCGATTTCTTTTCGTGATTTACTCGCGTTCATTATCCACGTATAATTGGACCGCATGCTACCAATTAACGGCATGAGGCTGGACCGCACAAACACGGCCGACCCACCCTCTCATTCTTTTTCTTGTTTTTGTGGTATGCCGGGAAGTGACACGGTGTCGTCGCAACGCGTGGGAACGAACGAAAAGAATGCGCAATGCCGACACGCCGCTTTTCTTAAAATATAAACCAAGTCGTGGCACCGTCGCGCCTCACCGAAGAACTGCAAAAGCACCGCGGCCAGAGAGGGGCCGCGGTTGAGGGGTGTGTCACCGTCGCGCTGCACCGGACAAATGAAGGCCGCGGCCGGTACCGGTCTGTGGCGGAGCGTGGTAAACAACGACCGGAAATGGGCCACTGGCGTTGGAGCAGGACCGGCGGCCGGAAATGGGCCACTGGTGTCGGACAGTCCCGTGGCGGAAAAAACCGGCCGACTGGACAGGAAAGAAGCCGGGGGTTAAAACCCCCGACCGGCTAGCTAGCGGCCCCCATTAAGGGGGGTCTCGGTTACAAAAGGCGAGGGGCAGAGCCCCCCCCCCCCCCCCGCAAACCGAACGGCTCGATAGTTTTGCCGAGCCAGATGGCGCTGCGCGCCGGGCCTGAAGCCCCCGTTTTCTGATCCTTTTTGGTATTTTGCCCATATCTTGTGCTGCGGACCTCCAATCAACGCGTCTTCAGCGGCAATGCGATCCTTGAATCGAGACGGTCGTTTCGGTATATTGCACTCAAGGTTTCAGAATACTTTCGGTTCGGCCGAGTTGGTTCGTACACGAAACCAACCAGGCCCTTGGAGCAGAAACGCTCATAACTTAATCTCCGGACGTCCGATTGACGTTCCATCGACTTTGTTGGATTCCTCTTAGTGAGACGGATCTTTTGGCTTACTCCACTTGAGGTTTGGACGTAGGTGGAGTACGGTCAGTCTGGTTTTGGCATAAAAACCAACCGGGGCCCTGGGACGAAAAGGCCAATAACTTCCAGACCGGGCGTCCGATTGACGCGCCGTCTGCGACGTTGAGTTCCTGTTGGAGATACGGAACTTTTGGATACATAAAACTCTGGAATTTTTGTCAGTTGATGTATCAGACTCTCGGCTCATGGAGCCGATCCTCCCGAACGAGCTTGCTGTGTGCGAGAACGCTAGAGCTGGCTGCGTTTGCGACTGTGACGACGACGATGACTGTACAAAGATCCTTAGCGGATTCGGCGATGACGACTACAGTACTCATCGATCCTACGTGGATCAGTTCTACCGATCCTATGTGGGTCCGATCCTATGTGGGTCAGCGCTCAGCGGTTCTGTGTGAGCCAGTGCCTACAGATCCTGTATGGGTCCGATCATGTGTGGGTCTTTGCGGGGGTTAGTTAACTATCGATCCATTGTGGGTCAGATTCGATGTGGGTCATTGAAGGGGTTAGTTACCTATCGATCCTGTGTGGGTCAGATCCCTTGTGGGTCATTGTGTGGGTTAGTACCTATTGATCCTTTATGGGTCCAACGACTTAGATGAATCAGTGGATATATCTGATCATCTCTATCATCATACGAAGAAGTATACATGTGTTAGCTGAATCCTGTATTGCTTTCCTATGTGGGTTGTGGTGTTCTATCCTGTGTGGATTTTCGTTTTGATTTCCTATGTGGACTGGGTTGTACTTGGGATAGGATGTTGGAGCCAAATGAGAATTGATGATATAGGTATATGTATGGGAATATACCTAAGCAGTGTCAGATGTTACTTCGTGATTGTATCTTTCCTTTGTGGATTATCCTTTGTAGATTCTGGGAGACCTTCGAGGGTCTCGAGGTCCCTACTGAGTAGCTTATACTCACCCCTGCACGGGCTATGCTCGCACTACGTTGTGTTGGTTGCAGACGACGGACAATGCGGATCGTGGTTGAGGCTTGCGGAGGAGGATGGTACCTGGAGGTGGAACATTAGGCGAGACGTACCCGGAGTGGATGGCTGGACCCGAGGAGATGTGGAGGCTATCTGTACTCATTCTTCAGGTGGGACTTCCAGTGGACGACTCGACGCTGCGACTTTACTTTTCAGTTGTTGTTTTCCCTTTAGAGTTGTACTTTACATTCAGTTTGGGTTTGTATTCTGACCCACTTACTTTTCCGCACTTACTGTTGTACTCAGTTTTTACTTAGTGTTTACTTCTTCTTCTTGCTTGCTCTGTAGTGTTTGTTTACTTTACAAAGGAAATGCCTTCCCTTATTAGCGGGATTTACGCCTTGGTGCTTGTCGCCAGCCCCTAGCCTATGGAAGGCGGGCATGGGGTAGTCACGACACGGGCCCCGAGGATGGGTCGTGACAAAAAAATTTTTATTGAATTTTATTTATGTAAAAGAAATAAAATGATACATGGGAACATTTTAATTTCATGAATTTATTTAATAACACCTCCTTAAATTTATAGGGATTTTCTTCCGTTTGAAAATAACTTTTATACTAATACCATATTAATATAACCACTCATCATAAAGGCCATAAATGAACCTAATAAAATTATAATAGATAAATTACATGTATGATAAGTTATTATTTATTTAATTAATGTATTTAATATGATTATCGATGATATTAAGTAAAAGAACATAATCCATTCAAATATAAGGTAAAGGATTTGTTCGGGACATTCATTTTTTCTTTTTGGTTATACTTTCTATATATTTACCCCAATCTAAATTTTAATTATTATTATGTAATCATCATATATTCTATGTGTATGCTCCAAAAAAATTTACCTATGTCAATTTTTATTTCATTGTTACGGAAATAAAAATTTTTAAGGTTCCCTTTTCGATTGCTCGTGATATGCAGTCCAGATTAAAGAGAAATTCCCAATTTCATACCCTTTTTCAATAACACTCCATAATTAGTTTTAGACACAAATATTTCTCTAAAATAACTATATTTATCATGTAAACTATCTTTGTTCATTTATGGGTTTAAACAAAAATAATTCCTTTTTTATTTTTAATGAGTCTTTAGTATTTTCCATTAAAGCAGACAAAAGTGGCCCATTTATAATGATTCATAAACACAATTTGTACAATTTTTCGATTTAGTTTAAAAAACATTATCATTAACTATGCCTATTTTCCCTCATTATTTTCCACGTATTATTTATATTATTTATTCCATGGAAAAAATTATGGTATTCTATTTGATTATTCATTGTGACATGGTAATGATACACATTTTCTTCCATAGGTAACCCTTATATTTATTATTTAGGATTTATTCTAAATGTTAGCACACATATTCATGTACATATTATCATGGGTGAACTCAGATTTAGATTCTATGTATTGGGTAAGGTTTCATCTCTTGGGGTGTCATGTTGGGATAGGGAGTAAACTTGATTCATTTATGGGACTTTTTCATCCATGTGTAATTGTCTGGGAAGTTACCCTTGACTCATTATTATGTCATGTTGTATATTACTACCACATTTTTCTGTTTTCATGATTACATTATCATAGGTTCTAAATTTTATGATTCCATATATTTATTCACATTCCATTCCTTTTTATGTAATCATGTAATGCCTTCTAACCCATGTGTGATGGTTTATTTCATTCTTTATTCCCTTACTCAGAATTTAGCTTATCCTTTTTGATATTGTATCCCCTAGATTATCCAATGTGTATAAAAGGTAAAAATGAAATATAGGAGCACTTTATTATGATTATATAAATGATTTTATCATTTTGGATTCATTATTTCTAATTAAGTACATAAATTTTTAAATATACTAGACTTTATGATCCTTGCTTTATATTTCATAGTTTATTATGATTGGAATCATGTAAAAATATGTGTAAAAGGATAGGTCCATTATATTTTCTATAATAGAAGATGTTATGACTAAAAAATATTTGTAAGAATCCTTTGTATAATTCTATCCCCAAGCATAACCAAGATTGAAACATATGGAATCACTTTTTAGGATATAAATTTCATATTAAATTTTATCCTTAAATGTTCATTGTTAACTTTTTTAGATTCTTATTATCTTATTATTTATTCCCATTAATGTAAATTTTTACCTTTTTAGTTAATTGATGTAAATTGGAGAAATATTGTCACCTGTTTTCACCTTAGTATGTAAAATTAAATTTCGAGGGAAAATTTTTTCGAGGAAGGAATGTAACAACCTAGAATTTTATTAATGTAAATCCCCCTATTATAATTATTTTATATAGTATAAAACATATAAAATAAAATAAAGAAAAATGTAAAAACCTTATAAATGAATAATTAATGAAGGAACATGTATTTCTAAAAATCTGGGAACCTATATTAATTTAATAATAACATGGTTGTTGGAATAGTTTTGTGACCCTTAGGAATAATAATCTAACAAATATAATAGTAACCTCATATTTTAAAGTATAAATAAAATATTGGTATCTTATAAATTAAAATTTCATATATTTATATGTTGGGATAAGTAAATTATTGTTTTAAAAATTATAAATTATGTGTTGGTATTTTTATAAAACATAATTGTTTATTTATAGTTTTATATTTAAAATAATTATTTAAAAGAGAATTATATTTCATAAATAGATTTATAAATTAATAATTTTTTTGAATTATGACTATAAGTTTATTTTATAATACATTTAATAATTTTTCCATGTGTCATAACATAACTTATAATTTTAAAATATATATTTATCAAATAAATGATGACTTTAAATAAAAATTAATTTTCTCATATTTAGAGATTTATTTTCATAAATTAGAGTCTAATTTTGATGTCTACGCGTCTATTAATTATTGGGGTGAATTCTTGGGATTTTCCTAAAATACTTTAATTTTTATGAATCGTGAAATATAGTAATTTACAATATTTAACATCATAAGTAATTAAATGAATTTTTTATCCATGGTTGAATCATGAATGTTGAAAGTGTCCATTATCTAGAACTAAAATTTAATATTTACCATAAACAATCAAAATTATTACACTATAGATATTAATAAGATAAAATAATAAACAAATGAATAATGTAATAAAAAAACCCCTTACACCAAAATATAAATTGCATCCCTCAACACCTTTTCTCTTCAGAGATTCTATTCCATGGAGATTTCGTATGCTATACCTAATTAAACTCCCACACAGCTACCCAAAATTATAGTCTTTATGGTCTCACCAAAATACCTTTTCAATGTGCCGTATGGAGGTTCTCGTGGAGATGAAACTCATAAGCTTAAACCCTCTTTCTTTTTTTATTTAATTTATTTTATTTTATTATCCATACCTCACCTATCCAATTTGAAAATAACATGATATCTCCAGTAAAATATATATACCCAAATTGTATTTTGTAAATGGTATGTCCATCATCAATTCTATTCTATTCCCCAATTAATCTAAATAATGGAAAACCATATCCTTGTAGTGTCAGTTCACTACCTTCATGGAAAATGTTTTTTTTCTAATAACATCTCTACATCAGGTCATTAAATAATTATATTGATTAAAAATATTTTAAAAAATATTTTACAATTTATTTAATTTTATAGAAATATTCTATGAACATATTAATATATATATTGATTCTAATTCATAATAGTCATAAAAACCTCCAAAATAAACAAATCTTTTTACATCAACAATTAATGTAATGAATCTTCATCATGTAAAAAATACTATATGGGTCCATTTAATGTTGTGAAAAATTAATTAAAACCAATTCATTCTGGTTTTTTATTTTTCTTCAATTTCACATGAACTTTAAAAATTATACACATTGAAATGACCATGAAATTCAGGAAATGAACACTCCCAAAATGATAAAAATTGAATAATATAATTCATAAAAAAAGGTAATAAATGAACACAATAAAATTATAATAAATAAAATAAATGTATAAGTTGTTAAATATTAATTAATTAATGGATTTATATTTTTATCAAGGACATTACATTCAGTAGAAGAACACATTCGGGCATAACGTAGTGGATTCTCTCTAAACATTCAATCTCCCATCGAGTTATGATTTATCTATATTTACCAAAATTGAATTTTTAATTGTTATAATATAATCCTCTCACATTCAATATTTATGTTCTAAACATATGTACCTTAATCAATTA
The DNA here is from genome assembly GCA_963277665.1 of Viscum album. Lineage (NCBI taxonomy): Eukaryota > Viridiplantae > Streptophyta > Magnoliopsida > Santalales > Viscaceae > Viscum > Viscum album. The sequence continues at coordinate 1,222,290,184 of OY728156.1, read as the reverse complement.
TTCATTCATTCTAGGTAAATTCAAGTTTTATATGGTTCCATTTTCAATTATTCCTGATATGAAAGTCCAATTAAATGAAACTTCCCAATTTATTATCATTTTCATGTACACTCCATAATATATTTTAATTCACCAATATTTTTTAAAATCACTATTTTTATCATGAAAAAAACTAATTTTATTTATGGTTTTAAAAAAAATCCCTTCCCCATTTTAAGGCTTCTTAAATATTTTATCATCAACAGTACATAGGTGGCTTAATTCTAAAGATTTTTAATCCATATTTTTTTTGTTAATTTATATGGAAATAATGTATCATGATATAAGCACATTTTTACTTATTAATGTCCATATATTATTAAATTCCATTATTTCATGGAAAATATTATGATATTCCCTTTGGTTAAGATTTTTGACAGGGTTATAATACTCATTTCATTTCATGGGCAACCCTTATATTAATTACATATGAAATTTTTTTCACATGGAACAAATATTCATGAATATGTATTAATGTGTGAAACCAGATAAAAATGCCATTAATTGGGTACTATTTTTTCTCATGAGACTTCATGTTTGGACATTGAGTAATCTCGATTCCTTTATGGTACTTGGTCCCCTATGTGCAACGGTATTGGTTGAAATCATTGACTCATGATTATGTCATGTTGTATATTTCTTGTAAATCAACATATTCCCTTGATTACATGATCACATTTTCTATACATTATGATTCCACATATATATTCATCTTCCATTCCTTTTTATTTAATAATTTTTTGGATTATAAACCATGTTTGGTATCCCTTACTGGGCTTTTTAACTCTTCTGTTTTGTTAATGTTTCCCAAGGATATATTCTGCAGATATAAGGGATTTAATTAAGATAGTATGTCAATATGAATACTGAATAAAATATTTTTTTTTTATTTTGTTTTCATGATTTCAAATTATATACCCAATCTTCAAAAGATACTAGACTTCATGATTCTTGTTTTTTTTCATGGATAATTATTCTTAAAATCATGTAAAAATAATTTTAAAAATATACAGACATTATATAGTCCTATCGAACCATTACCACCTTTCCAAAAATACTACGTACCTAATCATGACTATTTATTGGTGCATGATCTCGTGGTTTGATGTTTCACTCCTAGCTTGTTCAACCATGCCATATGTGCATGCCCAATTCAACATATAATATTATTTTAGGGACATTATCAAATTAAGTAATTATTTTAACCTAACATACAGATTTATAAATAGATAGTTTTGTTTATTGATTGAATATTGAAAATGGATAATAAAGAATAATTATGCACATTAAACTTCTCTCTCTCTCTCTTTAATTACTCTTCTCGTCCCCTGAATAATGAAAATAACTTCGTCAAGCCCAAATGACCTTATAGTGATCAAGAAAATCAATACAAGATAATCATGTCAATATACTAGAGCCTAAAAATAATTTTCAATTTATCAGGGATAAAAGTTTCATGTTTGGATTACTTCTAGTGTGATTTTAAAATTCTACCCTTATTGTGAAGTGAATATAATCAAGAAAGCATATTTTGGTAGATCAATGGTTTCAATGGTGATATATATAATTCCCAAAAATATCCTTTATTCAAGATATAAATAAATTATTTATGATATAACATGAATTCTTTGTGATTTGGTTTTCAGAAAAATAATTTAAAATATATATTTAATACACTACCCACAATAAGATCTTCCGTTATGCCAAAAGCCATTAATATACCCTTGATTTTTTGATAATTTATAGGAGTAGTTACCCAAATATCCATAATTTTGTATCATTTGACATTGGAAGAAACTTATTTAACATGGAATCCAGAGCCCAATGAAATTTCTCTCCATACTTCTAGAAAACTACCATTACTTTCAAAATATAACCATACTGTTTCATTCAAAAATACATATTTAACTTCTTCCTTTTAACCATTTTTTCACTAACATTCATTTATCTTACAGTTTTACTGTGATTAAATATGGTTTGGGGTAATTATTTATCAATATTTATAGATCATGACACTATATTCTCATATGATGCTAATTATTGGAATACTAGATCCCTTGGAAGAAAGTGATTATTCCCATTTAAGAAAAAGTCTACAACATTATTTAATGAACTTTTAATGTTACCATAATTCATTGAAATATTTTCCTTTTACTTAGGTCTCAAACTCAAGAACTTTTTCTCCATATCTCCTCATTGTTTAGGAAGAAATTATTTATATAATAAAAGTTCTATAAAGTAAATCTATTGAATACTGTATATTTCCTCATCATCCAGAATATAATGAATAATATTCTACTAATGAGATGCACCCCTAAAGAGATAATAAAAATCCACGATATCGTTATTAAATTAATTACAACAAAAAGTAATAAATATTTTATCTAATTATCATATCCTTTTATTTTCTAGAAATATATTTTTCCCATTAAATGATGGAGGTTGTTGATGCATGATTTTTTCTAACGTTGTTACATTGGGTTGTGGATTGGCCAGCTACTCCAAAGGGGAATTTTTATTTCTCATATACAAAGTTATCCACCATAATATAGTAATAATTTTTTCAACTCTAGCTATATATCCAACTCTGTCTTCATTATCTTACCTAAGAGGGAAATAATTAGATAAATTACATGAATTGAAATAGTGTCCACTCCTTCCACTAGGCACTATTTATAAATAATTCCATTTACTCAATTTTCCCTTTACATTATGAACCATAATGTATAATTTCATAACTATTAAAAACATAACATAAATTAAAATTTATATATAAATAATATCAAATTCATAATCTCAGTTTCATTAAGAATATTCTTAAGGTGTATCATAGGGTTATATTCACCAATCTATATTTTTATAAATCTATTACCTAAGGTTTCTACTAACTATTCTATGATACCACAACTCTATTTTCCTAGAGTGTATGGTCACTTTATTAAGCTATCACTAGGTAAAATCAATAAAATCATAATATATTGAATAGTTTAGTATCTATGAAAAACTAGATAAATAATAGAATTTCATATTATATTTGAAAGAAAAAAATACCAGAAATTATTTTCTCCAAGTATTCCATTATTTCCAATAGAATAACCCAATATTTAAATAATTTAAGATTACATGGAATCCTAGAGAAAAGAAACATAAGAAATATGGGAGATCTGATTATTAGTAAGGTTATACAAACATGAGAAGGAAAAATGAATAAATAATCAATAATCAATAAATAAAGGTAAATATCTGAAAAAACAATCCAATTATTCAATAAATTAATCATAAATAATAATATGATATTAATAAATTATGGTCAAATAATGCGATATAAATAATCACATTAACATGAAACATATCCATGGATATTCTAAATAATCAAATAATCACATGTAAAAAAATAATTATTCATATAATAATGAAATTGGTAATACTAGAAATCATAAACATACATTCAAGGATTTATGACATAACATATTATATAAATGGGTAGGGACTCAACCAATACCCAAGTTACATTGCCTCATGAGATATATTGATGCGTCAAGGGGCTATAGTTGTCCCTTCCCATCACGTACAATGTCCACTTCATTCCTTATATAAAGGGATGAATTATAACCCCCATAATATTCCTATTTAAACTATAATACATATTTTTAATCACTTCCCCAATCATTAGACATAATCATAATCCCTTCAAAGGAAAATGGTGAAGAGTATAAAAATATTACATCTGTAGTCAAGATGATCATAATCTATCTAATGAAATAATACGTATGATATCATTACAAAATATTACTTGTAGATGTTAATTAAAATATGTTTTATTATATTTATTAATAGAAATTATATATAATTTTCTATAAACCATTCTTGATTAAAATAATTTTTTTACTCTTAAAATCACTATCAAAAAATAAAAAAAAATGAACGAAAACATTTTCTCTAAAAAAATATTCTAAAATTTTAAAAGAATATTAAAATAAAAAACTATTCATAATGGTGGGAAAATATATTCGTTATCTATAAGAAAAAATACACTCCTTACATATTTTTCTTGGAAAAGTAAAAATGTACTTCTTTTGGAAGAGGGAATGATGATTCTATTTTTTTAAAAGTAAACCATGGGAAAATGACTTTATAAATACATTAAAAAAATTAAATATATTTTAAAAATTTATGAGTGAAATATGAATATGGAAGAAAAATATTCCCTAGTGGACAATTTTGTATAAATAATCTCGAATGTTGATGATATGTTGAAATAAACCATTACCTTAAGTTATACTACAATAATTTGTGTCCAATTCTCCATTATAATAATTATAGATTTATTATAAATCTATTAAAAACATAAACTGATAAAAATTTCATATATGTCATACTTATAATATTTTATCCCCAATTTATTAATAATTTTTTCTTAAAATAAATATTTTTTGTAATGACGGTTTCATTTTTTATGAATTTTTTAGTTCAATAGTTTTTCCATCATACATTGACCAATGTTAAATCATCAAAGTAATGTGAATAATGATATTAATATCATATTTACTAATTATATATTTATTTATAGTAATCGATAAAATTTATAGATAAATAAATGAATTACACTATTCGTTGAGACGGTAGGTTGTACGTACATGAAAACTATATCTACATTTATACGTATTAAAAAAATTGTAAAAAATTAATAACCTTTTTTGATTCATTATTATATAATATAAATAATATATATTTATTAAATCCTTATTAATTTTCATCCATGTTAAATAGAAACGAAAAACAAATAACATCACTTCATATAGGTGGTAGTCCACACATACACCAGATTGACAGTATCTTTTCCAAAATCTATGGAAGTTAAGATGGTAGATTTGATATTATAATTATAGAATTAAAATTATGTTATATAAATTAATCCCATCATAATACCCATTCAAAAAATATGGTAATTAAAATTGAATTTAATAACTATGTGGATATGGTAACATATTCGTATGCATGAGCAGTACATTCAATTCCAATTAGCTGGGAACAAGGGAGGATAATGGTGCTATAATATTCATAATAATGTTTTATTATATTGATGTAACTGATGTTACCATTTTATAATAAATATATATGACTTATAATAAGGAAAAGAAAATGTTTAAATAATGTGGTCAGTTAAGGCTATTACATATTCTATTGATAAACTCCTTTGGATATAACGTTAAATTTCCTAGGGTTGATATTTCCTGGTTACCAAAAACAATATATTTTGTCTAGGGAATTTTATAATTTATTTTCGTAAGATATTGTAAATTTATATGACTAAATGTGGGGTATAGTAGATAATAGGGATATATCCCTTCATAATTGAGGGGAGGAGCATTCTTGGAATTTGTTGAAATATTAAATTAATATAAATTAATTTTAATTTAAAAGTTGATATAAATTGATAATATTTTAATCTATTATGATAATTAGTCTAAATTATCTCATCCAAAAAAATTTGGAAAAGTATTTGTTGTATATTAACCCTTATCTTTTTGTATTAAAACCCTTTAAACATTTTTATAATTACTGTAATTTTAATGTGTTCTACCATGCAATTGTTACTAATGTTAATATACAATGGAGGACAACCCAAAAATCAACCATAGTTTATTATTACAACCATATCCAATTCATTTTTTAGAATATAATATATATATTTTAAATATTTTAATAAAATATTAATTTTTATAAATTATCATTAACTTCATTTTAACACTATTCATTTAATTTGATTTTAATATATTAAGGGAAATAATATAATTCAAATTTAATGATTTAATACCACTCATAATTTTCAAAAAGATTTATAATACCAATGGGACACATTAACTCATTCAAATTATATCACTTTAAATATTTTTTAAATCATTTATCTTATTTTAATTTAAATTAAATAAAAAAATTATTAGCATTGTATAAGCATTTATTCCAATGAGAATTCTTTTAAAAATTGTAAAATTAAATTCATATCATGAAATAATATTTCCTTAATCTGAAATCAGATAATTTTATTCATTTCAAACTTAATTTTAACCCTATATGTACATATATGATATATTTAAAACCAAGAGAATGGGAATTTGTAACATTCAATGCTTCAAAAGATAAATATACCATTTTATTGATAAGTGTATATTATATAAATAATATGATATGGAGATAATTAGATTAATCCAATAAAAACTACAAAAAAGATATTATGACCATAACACTTATTTTTAACCAAAATTAACAAGATTTACCATTTACTAAGGTAATAAATTTTACAAAAATTTTTATTCAAAATGGCTAAAAATAAGAAGGAGCTATTTGAAAAATAAAAAATTCTTAATTAAAATTATGGAATAAATTTTATCAAATTCAACAACATTAATTGGAATAAATTATTTTTAAAAAAATTTTCTGAAAATGCGATGAAATTTCTTTTTAGAAAAGTACAATTTCTCTGAAAAATGATCCTTATGTATAAAAATATCATTACAAAAAATTAACTAATAAATTAGATTGAAGTTAATATAATTGGATTTTAAAAAAATATTATAACTAATTTTAATTTTAAAAAGTGTTAAAATTAAATGGAACCTTGTAAATTCTTGAGGTAAAAATATAATTTTTGATAAATATCATTATTTATTAATATTTATCGAAAAATATTTTTTAGAAATACACCAATAAATTAACATTATATTAATTTGGAATGATTATTTAAAAGATAAAGTTAATTTTTTCAAATAAATTTCGTATAATTTAAATAATTAGTTATATTACTTTCTCACAAAATGAAAGAAAAGTCATTTTTTAAGAAAATTTATTTTTTAAAGAATAAAATAACTTCACTAAAATTTGAGTTTTTATTGAGTATGACCATCATATATAATTTATATGTTCATTTTTCCTATTCATAATATCTAATTTAACATCTATTATAGAATAATCATATAAAAACAATATTCAACAGTTTATTAAGCTTGGTATTGCATGTCGTGGACCCTATCGAACATATTGTTATTTAAAAATATCATGGTTTTAAATTATTATTCTCTTAAATTTCCTTATTTTCACTTTAAAAAAATTTTCTACAACAAGGAAACCAAATTTTCTATTATTTAAAATGACTTTAAAATTTTCCTTTCCCACTATTCAAGAGGAAATTTTATTATCATTTTAATGTCATTGTTTTTCCAATAAATGATTTTTAAATTTTAATCCCCTTAATAAAAACCATGTTAAAATATTAAGGATTAAATTTATTAATTTGGGTATAATGTAAATCCCCATGGTTATAAAAGAAGAACATTATGTTAGATAACATATATGATATCCAATAGTAAGCTTAAATGAACAATGGAGTTTTTTTATTTAAATTTTATAGTTTAATTTTTTTTTAAAAAAAATTTAATCTTTTGATAAAAGTTACACATTATAAAATTTATATATATTTATCAATAAATTCTTATTAAATAAGAACTAAATTTTATTCATCAAAGTCGATTTATTCTTAAAATATAAATTTTTCTCATAATATGATTTTAATTGTTTTATGAAAAAACATTATCACTATTTTTTTGAGAATTTTATGAAAGTATTTTTATAAAATATATTTTATTTTTCAAATAATAAAATAAATAATATATTTGTGTGAAATTTTACAAATTTAAAAAAAGATTCTTATGTGAATAGTGAAAATAACATTTTGTGTGAGTTTTGGTAAAATTATCAATAATTTTTTTTAAATTAACCATTATACATTGAATTTGATATTAAATTTTAATAGTAATCAATTAGTATGAATTAATAGAAATAATTACATAGTTTTCAAAATTAAACATGATTTCGGTATATATTTATTTGTGGGTTAACAATAAATTTTTTTTAAAAGATATTTTTCGTTTTTTTATTTATATTAAATTTAATATTTATACCATATAACAACATAAATTTATTAATTTTTTTTTGTTTTAGGTGTTTAAAATTTATCATATGATAATTTTTCTTATATTTTTTAAAAGAAGTTTATTTTTTGTGAAAATTAGAAAACACTTTTTTTGAAATACTTTATAATTTATAATATTTACAAGACATAAAAAATAATATATAAACTCATGAAACTTATATAATGAGTTAATTATAAAAAATGATAAAAATATTTTACATAAACAATTAAAAATATTTAAATAAAATTTATGCCTTGATAAATATGAAAACCATTTTCTGTACTGACGCAATGCTCACACATCACTAAAAAAAGTAAAAGTTGGTCTATTGAGCATAATATTTTAGAAGGAAAAAGTATATGAAATACTTATTTACTAAATATTGGGAATTATTTATTATTTGGGACATTACATGTTTTTTTGAATAATATAAATGGTGGCTAATCCAAATTCTTCTACAGTGATTGTGTATGTTTAGAAAAGTCAACATAACATTTTTAATAAAGTTTAAGGAACAGGATCTCAGTAAAAATATGTATTCAATGAATATAATAAACTATATTTAATTTAATTATAATAAATTATTATGGTAATATTTTATATTTTATTTATTAAATTATTACCTAAAATTGTTTCGAAATGCAAGCATTGGGCATGGGAAACCTGTTGAATAATCAAGTAATTTAATTTAAAATAATTTATAAATAATGTTTTCCTATTTAAATGAATATTCCCATGAATTTAATAATTTTAAAAATGATATTAGGGATATTTTAAAGGATTATATTTTAATATCAGTTTTGTCTTGGTGAGTTAACAGTTTAATTAAATGAATAATGTAAAAAATGACATTAATAATCCGTTATGAAAATAATATATTATTAAATTAATTAAAAGATATATAAAATTGATAGAGGATAATTTGGATAATTTAAAGTGTTAAATTTTATTCCTTTCCCATTTATGATCCATTGTTCTCCTTATATGTTAAATTATAGCCCTTTAAAATTTAAAAAGATGTTTACGTTGTTAAGGTTGATGTATGTTGACGAAGGGGATAAACCAATAAAAATGGTTTTAAATACCACATAAATCTATACATTTTTTATGGTATTTATACCCTATAATAGCTTATATTTTAATTCTTTCCAATTTTGAAAAATTTTACTGGAAAATGAATTTATTCTATTTTAATCTTTTTGAAAATATAAATAGTTATCCTCCAATCAATTATAGACGAGAACCCCTTCTTTCTATTCTTTAAACCATGTTAAGCCTTACAACTCAAAAAACAATGAAAATTTATCTCCTACACTCTCCTATAAAAATTACATAATTTTTTTCATTCTCAATAGGCCTCACCTAGGACCCCTAACATTATATCTAAAAGAGTTACCTCAAAGAGAAGGTAATTTACTTAAACGTTCAATTTCTTTTTAATTCATATTTTACCTCATCTAAATCTATAATATTATTCAAAAATAATATAACATGTATAATAAATTTATTAAAATTCAATTATGATTATCAAATGAGAAGTATTCACCCACTTTCCGTTAATTGGGAAGTGAAAGTATTGTTCATGCTTACGTACAACTTAATGTCTCCTTGTAGTGATATAATTGGTTTTATATCACCATCATTCATAGATAGTTATTATGATCAGTTTAATGATTATATATATATCATTTATGATATAATTATAATTATATAATTATAATATCATATGTAAATTCATTAATTCTAATATGTTTTAAAATGATAATATCGCTCGTGTGTACATATAGACTACAACTACCCTGATGTGAGGTGATTCATATTTCGTTTTCAGCATACATAGTTGTTGATAACGAATAATTTAATGAAAATATATGAATTATATGATATAATAATGTTTCCAAAATAATGAAATATTATTTTTGTTTCTTTTATTAATTCTGTCAAAATGTGAAATCAATGTTTATGGGTGCAAACGACCTAACATATCCATAAGCAGTGAAATTCATTTTTCTATCTATAACTTTTATGGATAATTTTATCTATATATATATATATATTAATATATATTAATATAATTCATAAAATATTAGAGTTTATGGAACCATGATAAATGTAGAAACGATATAACTTCTGAACAGGAAGATGCATAAAAAATGAAGTATTTATCACCAGAAATAATGACTTTAATAAAATAAATAAATAAATAGGTTATAATATGTTATAATAAAATTAGACATGGTATAATATATATTATTATTATTCTATAATATACGTATAAAAAATTATATTTATTCTAATGTATCTTCAAATGCGTACTATAAAAGACGAGATTTGAGATAAGTGTTTTTCATCGCAAATTGTTTTCTTTAGGACATATCTTATTTTATACACATATCTTCTTTTATGACGTTTTTATATATCCCATTGACAATATATATCCTTTATCATTTTATATTAATAATATTTAAAATTTATTTTCTATTTATTTATTTCATGGTACTTATGATTTAAAATTTTCCAAAAGTGGTCAGGGATTTATGTTTCAATACAATTTTAATAAAAAAATTTATTGATTGAATTTTACATAGGGTATATTAGAAGATAATTATAAGATTAATTCAATTAAATCATCATGTACTATGATAATTTCATAAGAATAATGTTTTTCTTCATTTCCCACTTTTTAAATTCTTAAGAGTCCAGACAATTATCATTTACAGAAAATAGACTATGTTGTACTTTTCAGTTTTGAATATTTTCTTCCAAATTGTTGTTGTTATAAGAAACAATTTATGGATGGTTTAATATTCTCATATAATTTTTAAATACATTTTATCCATTATTTATCAAAATAAATTGTTTTAGAAATGAATATTCATTCCATTTTTGAATGAGTTACTTTTTGATATTTGAAAAAGCATGAGATAAATGTTTTTATTTCATCATCTGTGGAATTAATAGAGTTTATCACCACAATGGTAATTCAATGGTTTTAATATTCCATTATAATCATCATTGGTGCTTTTCAATTATAATTTATACCATTATATTTTGGAAATTATTATATTTTAGATAAATGATTTAAAAAGGAAATGTGTATTTTTCTTAATAAATATTTCTATGATCTTTTCAAGAATTATTTTATCCATGATATTTTCCTTTGATGATAATTATTATTTACTGAATATATGATCCAATGATACAACTCTTATTATTTCTATTTGTGTCTTCTAATTATGATGATGATATTTTTATGAATCATATTTGTTTTCCACAGGTTATGTTTTTATATTATGATGATATTTTTGTGAATCTTATTTGTTTTCAGAGTAATGATTACATATATTAACTCGAGATACTGAGTTGGATAATTCTTCCCATTAGTTTTCAATTTCCTTGATGCATAAGAAATAACATTATCATATTGCATAAGGACATAATGTGGCCAATTCTTTGATGCATCACTGTATATTACATATCCCTCACTTCTAGATAAAAGAGTAAAAATTAGATTATTGAGAAATATTATTCTCAATTATTCAAATAATTTGGTACATTCATTCTTCCACACAAACTTAACTCCTTTACATGTGAGCTGGGTTAGATGGTCAGCCAGTCGGGTGAAATTCAGAATGAAACACCAATAGTAACCTACTAAGTGAATAAAACTACATACCTTGGTTATGTTTATTAACTTGGGTCATTCTTGTATTTTATTTTTATTCATAGGATCAACTAGGATTCCATCCTCATAGACAATACGGCCTAGAAATGAAACTGATTGAAACCAGAATTTCAACTTCCTAAACATCCCATATAATTCATTTCTTCTATGTGTTTTCAGAATAATCTTCAAGTTATTATCATGGTCTTCATGTCTTTTTGATTATACTAGTATATCATCTATGAATAACAAAACAATGTTGTCATGATATTCCTTTAAACCAATATTCATTAAATCCATGAAAACAGATGGTGTATTAGTTAATCCAAAAGGAATCACTGTAAAATCGTAATACATATACCTGGTTTGAAACACCATATTTAGAATATCTTTTTCCTCACACATAGATAATGACATCCAGATAGAAGTTCAATCTTTGAAAAGTATTATGTTCTAGGAATTTGATCAAATAAATTATCATTTCATTGAATGGGAAACTTATTATTTACTGTAATAGCTTTGATTTCCCTATAATCAACGCATACCCTCATGGATCCATCTTTCTTCTTGAGAAAGAGGGTATGCGATCCCCCTAGAGAAACACTAGGTCGAATAAATCCTTTGTAACTCAATTCCTCTAGTTGTTTCTTTACCACCACTAATTCCCAAGTGGCCATTATATATGGATTCTATGATATAGGTCTTGTACTACGAATTAAATCAATAGATAACTCAAATTCTTGTAATGGAGGATGTCTAGGTAAATTCTCTATAAATACGTTAATGAATTCTTGCACTATATACACATCTTGAATTTGAATATTTCATTCCTCACCCATAGACATGGTTTTTATAAGGAAAAAGTTATATTAAGATCCATCACAATGGCTTGTAAAGAAAATGTGAATTATCCTAAGCATATCCCATGAGAGTTTCAATACCAAGAGTGAAGCATGTCCTTTTTCATGTACTAGGATACCCTGGGTAAATCTCAAAACCCCTTGTCAGAGTTTTCAATCCTCATTACATCTGTGTCGGATCCACCTCAACTAGTTTGTATCTAGACAGGGATGCATTTTCTAGAAAGATACTAAAAATCTATTCCTTACCGAAATACCAAAATTCTCTTGGGTATTTAACCTCAATTAATTCCTGATGGATTTTTTCCCTAATCTATAATTTCTAATCTAGTTTCAAAGTTTTATACTAAAATTCCTTTGATACCAAATCGAACACCCCGACCCCTCTATACCGGAGAATGTGCAATACTAAGTACATTGGCATTGTTTGAAGAAATGGAAGCCCAAAGGAATGATCATTTTAGTAGTCTTTAAGATTCTATATACAGAGATGTCACTCAAATTACATTGGGAAATGTAAAAAAAATAAAATACATAATAAAAACTAAAAACCGGATCCACAAGAAACTCAATAAGTGATCTACATTTCATAACCTCCTGAAGGTAATCAAGTAAAAATAATGAGCTCAAATTCTCAGTACATTTTTCAAATGGTATAATCATGAATCAATATTAACTAAATCATAATCAACTTTCCATAGTCAATACGCATGGGGAATAAATGAATAACACATGCCATTAATAAATTGATAATGAACCTACATCCATATATTTTTTCATAGTGAAAACCTCATGGATAGTTATAACTGATAATGAATAAAGAGAATGATCACTACTCCTTGGATGTAATTTATCTCGAACATGATACCACAATACCATTCTAATGGTTTAGTTCTATGGGTAGAAACCCATGTAAATTTTGGAAACAAACTTTATGGTTTGTCACCAACAGATTTGTCTCATGATATCTATCGATGCATCAAGGGGCTATATAGGGCCCCAAAAATCACTTCATGTTGAAAGTATTCTTTATACATTGATTTAATAATAGAACAATATTCATTTTCAATATTTTTATAGATTAGAGGATACAGATTCATCAATATTTCCATAGTTAAAACAACATTAAAGAAAAAATCTGTATTTAAAATGGTATATGATTTTGAAAATATAAATATTCTAGGTATAAAAATATGGATATTTAATAGAAATCTTTTTATTCTATACATATATAGAGGATCATGCATGAAATATAGGTATAATCCTCATTACAAGTTGATAACATTATATTCATGCCAAATTATAAATGTGTTCATTTGGGATTAATCAACACCACTTTCTAGATAATAGCATATTAGTGGTGGTAATCACTAGGGATTCCAATAAGGTGAATAAAATGATTTATTAAAAGTAAAATATGAATATTATAATGATTATAATATTTCATAGTCTCATGGAATATTATTATATATTTATTTAGGATTTTTCATTAATAGTGACACCAATGGCTAGTCTAAATATTAAATATGTATGAATTGAAAAGACTGATGGCTCAAAGGATGATTTCTAGGATATAAAGTGATTGTCGAAATCAACAATGATCTTTATAATATAAAAACATAGAACAGAGTACTCAATGTACTCTAATGCTTCAAAAATTTAGTGGGGAGTAGTTCTTATAAAAGTTGTTCATGTGGTCACCTATGGTCCCATGTATCTAAGGAAATACAAGAGGAATTATACATTCCATGATCTGTTGTTTTCCACTATAGTCATTCTCTATGATATTGGAAAACGTATCATATTAGAGAGAGGTTTTGGGTATATATAGATACCAATATAATGAAATATATATTTTCTGAGAATTATATGAACCTTCAGTGGAGAAGGTGGATGTATAACTCTTATTATTTTGATTTTGAGTTGGCGTACACACCCAAAAAGGGAAACCTTACTGCTAAAACCATGATTATAACATAATAGAAATAGATGGAGAGGGTATCCAGTGATGAATGGTGATAGTTATCCATTTTTCAATTATCTATTTGGATTTACATGACTACTATGGGAGAGTGACTATATCATCCACCTCTGCCATTACCTCTTTTAATGAAAGCATTATGATGAGGTAATTGGTGGATCTAGAATTCTCACCTCCTATGGAGAAAGTAAATGGAGGGGAGCCACAATTTAGATTGTCCATTGAAGGGGATTGAGTAATTCGAATTTGAGGTGTATTTTGGTTTCCACTAACATGCAAAAAGAGTTAACAAGATAGTTTCATGGTTTTAGGTTGTTAGTACATTCTGGTTCTATTATGATATATCATGATCCCTATAAGTATTATTGGTGGCCATTTGAAAATATAAATATAATTTGATTTGTAATCCAATATATAAATTTTTAATAGGTTTAAGAAAAACATCACCTATTTGTAGGGTTATTTTAGATTTTTCCCATTACTAATTTGAAATTTTATGATGTCACCAAATACTTCATTACAGTTTTACCCATGAAACCCTGGAATAATTATACAAAAAGGGTTATCATGGAGCTAAAGAACACTAAAACACCCAGATAGGGTAGGGTTGAATTAGGGTGTTAAATATGACTTCTAAAGTGACATACCATCTTCCCATGACGGTTGGAATCTATTAAACCTATCTATTGGTATTGAGAAATAATTTAAAAAGTCACATATATAAGTGAAACACATCAGTTTTACTTGGTTCACCTTAAATCCACTAATATTATCTAGATCTGGAATACATATGTTTTGAAATAGTTACTTTATGCCTGATACACTTCCTTTATAGGATTTTAGGGAAAGAACAATGTGTCCCTCAGAACACATATGTTGACACCCCCTAGATCACTACTTTGAGAGAATAATTACTTAGTTTATCAACATGATAGTTTCTTAAACATGTTTTCATAAAATTATTTGTCTTTGAATATCAGAAGAATTTTCATTCACCATAGACATGAGTTGATTGACACTAAAATAACTGATTACCACAAACTAGAAGATCAAAAATCCCTTTTTCGATGCACCCCCCACTGTCTTCATAGAAAAAAACTCCTTTGCGAAGCTCACTATGTCAAGGTATAATACCTCATCATTGTGATGCGCCCTTTAAACAAAATCATTAGCATAAGTCAATATGTAACAAGTATTTTCAGGATGCTAAATCTCACATAGAAATCCACATTCAAAAAGATCTCATAGATTCAAAAAATCAAATATTTTCCAAATTTTTCTAGATAAAGACATTTAAAACAATGTGTGGGTAGCCTCATATTTATTGGCATGACGTCCCCGATACTCCACAACCTCTTATTAGTTTTTCTTGATCGTTCAAAAATATCTTCATGGTGCTCTTCCTATCATAATTATCAATGGAAATTTACAATTTTCAATTATATTTGTAAGCACATATCTCTTCATTAAAACCATTATTGGTGTTCATAATTCATATAGAAATCATGGATCTCTCAATCAAAACATTAACACCTTCACAATGCCCAAATTTTCGTAATTATGGAGATAAACATCATTATTCACGATCCCCCTAATATTTTGGAACACAAACCCAGTCTTCACAAAACCCATGAATTTACCATTTTCAGCAAGTCCTTAATCTAAAAAACAATCCTTCATGACTCTATCCTCTTTTTCCAAATTTTTGACCCCAAAAATTTGGCAAACACTAGGAAACAAAAAAACCCTCATTAGTGAAGGCATCTTGTACGGTAAAAGCTATTTCCTAAAAAAAACCTAGATTATCCACAAGATAATGGGAAAGAAAAAAAATCATACTCCAATTCTATCAAAGAATAACTTTGTTTCAACCAGACCGACGGATGGAATTACACCACATTTTTCTTATCCAAGTGTCCTTCTTTATTAATGACATGGGTAGCCTTTATATGATGGAAGTAGTGTAACTTTACGATTTCCCATAGAGTCTTGTATCTAAAATGGACCTCTATTTATATCATGTGTAAGGATGGGGATATTAAATACACTGTGTTTGTAGGTGTTTATATGTAAAACCTAACACCCTAAAATTAATTGGGAATATAAAATAACCATTCATATATTTTAATTTTGGACCATGTTTGAAGTTTTAATATGTATGGAGTATTTTTGGTGGTTCCCACATTTCTCAAAAGTGTATTGTCATGATATAACAAAAAAATGATTTTGTGTAGTATTTTTAGAACATTCGTGGCTCTTCAGAGAAACAACTAGCACTTGTAGAGTTTTCCTATAACAATAATTACAATGAATTGATCTAGATAGATCCCTTTGAAGCCTTATATGATATCCCTTTCCATTCACCATTTTTTTCTCCTATGTGAGTGAAGTACTTATCGTTGACCAATTCTTGTGTTAGAGATGACTGAATAAGATTAGTTAATATATAATTGATTGATAATATCTCAATAAATAACAAATTGTATAAAAATCACAAGCAGTGACCTTTGGAACATAATGTGGATGAGAAGGACTTCATGGAAGTTTATCCATGGTTAGGAAAATAATGTATTTAGATGCAGGGAATTATATCACATAGTTATATCAGTTTATTTAGTATTTTAGGTAGCTTTTTATTATTTTCATATCCACCATCTCTCTCTAAATGCTATAGTTAAACGGATGACAGTTTCATGAATCATTACTTCTGTGATATCACTCTGATTCTTCTCATGTTATTGATGTAGATAATTTTTCACTTGATTTATATGTGTCTTTTTTGGAGAATATGATCCATATCATAGACCACTGTTAAAATATTCACCATCATAATATTGTCCTTTTGGTAAAAGCTTAGTGTTGGCATGGAAATTTTTAGTAGGAGACTAGGTTGAGTGAGTCTAAAATGATAGGGAATTAGACCATGATTTTAACCAATAACATTCAGTGATTCATGGTAGTACATATCGAGTACACACTTTTTTATATTATGGAGGGTATAATTATAGTAGTAAAATATAGAATAAGATCAATTATATTTTCATATGATAGATGATAGTGAGTAATGTATCCTATTAAAAATAACAAAATCCCACCATCTATCTAGTGAAACTCACTTTCCTTGTGGTTTTCCCATGGAAAGATTTTCTTCTTAAATGAATCTCATAGGCCTTTTGGTGGAGGACCAATGACATGCTATTGGGGTTTCTAGGTATGGATCTATTTTGGATGGCACCACCAAATAGTTGGTGATTCAATTCAAATATGGTAAAAACATGAGAAGAATATTATTTTCTTTCCGTGAAACTGTAGTTTTTGTTTTTTAATGATCCCTTTTAAACTTAGCTCATGATTAATGATCATAAATGGTTCCTGAGGGCTTACTCGATATCTCTAACAACATTCTTAAATACCTTGATCTATTTATTGATACAAATGATTAATTTCCATAATTCATAGTTGGATTTGATGAATTCCCCATCATTTAATTCATTTTTATTCATTTTCCATCATTTATAGGTTGTGTCTTACATTATAAACACACGATCAAGATTCTATATTTGTATTTTTTGTTCATATGGTCTTTAGGTACATGGTAATTTGAAATATTATAGAATCTTGAATTATCTTCTAGTTTTTTTATGTTATATGATTGTGCATGAGCTCCTTAAACATGACCCCTAATATTTTGATACTCTCCTTAGGGCCTTAGATTTCTTTTCAGGATTGTTTAAAGGCCCATTCAGTTTAAAATGAGACGTGTACCTGGACATAGGTCCATTCAATGTCGTTCATATTATTGGAATAGGGTTGTGACCTATAGTTTTGTTCTTCTATAGGGTTTGATAAACAACTTTGTTTCATGTCAATCTAATTCATTATATTAAAAGGGAGGATGAAAATATTTTCTAAGGATGAACTGAATTAGTTAATGATTTTCTTGTTATGGTGAATTGTCTATATGGGATACATGGTTACTAAATTCTCAATGGAGATATGCATGGTTTCCTAATTCCTAAGGGCGCGTTAAAATGTTTTCTGATTTGAGGGACAGACACATTATTTCATGAAGCTTGAGGGTGAGGTGAATAATTACCTGATCTCCGAGGAAAAAAATGGTTACATGGTGAATGAATGCAAGGCACATTGTCTAATTTTGATTGAGTGTGAGGTTCATGGATACATTCATCATGAGGGTGATGTACTTGATTACTCGATTCATGAGGGGCGATGAATTGTTCCATGTATTGTCTAACCGTGATACTGGGGGTGGTTCATGTCATTGCTTTATGATAATTTTCATTAGGATGAAAGGATAGAGACATATAGTAATAGTTGGTGACAATATGATTAACTCGAGTGTTCCCCTTGGGACATGATGTTGAAACTTTTAGTTAATGTGTTATTTATATTAGACATATAGTTTCAGAAAAAATGCTTGAATAATTACTTAGATATGACATGTTTGAGAAACAGTTGGGGGTGGAATACAATGTTGTACTTAGACCTTGTGTGGGTCACTATTAGGTTCTTGTGTATACATAATGGATGCAAGTCAAGACTGGTGAGTGGGTCTAATGATTTATGGATGATTTGGGATGATATAGATAGAGAATGGGATTGTGGAATGCGCTTCAACGTGGGACCAATTAGCATTATTCCATGTTTTTTATTTGGGGTTTTAGTTTTGGTTTGGGTAACACCATATTAGACATTCAGTTTGGCATTTTTTTTTGTATTTTACTATTTATCTAATAGTTTTGAGATGGTTTATTTGTTTATCTATGATTACATAGAGAATTTTTACTCTATACCATAGGTTATAGTCTCCCCACAATACTTATAGAACCTCACTTATATTTGGAAGCCTTTGGCATATGAGGAGGAACTCATGAGTTCAGGTTGAAACACATCTCAGTCATGTAAAGTAGAACTAGGAAAGATACATTACATGAGACATTATCTATAATATACTAAAATCATAAAAGAAACTAATAGAACAACAATACTACAACCACTTAGGACAAGAATTTCAAGTTGAAAAGTAAAAATATGAATTTTCAACTCATAAGGGAGTGGGATATAAATCCATCACGCAACACCATATCCAATATGAAAACTAATAATATTTAATCCCACTAGATCTCCCATTCTCCAACTACATAGTACCTAGTCTGAAAGGTCACCAATCTCTGCCCCATTTATATATAAATAAAAAATGTGTCCCTAAGTCTTATGTAGGGATGAATATAAAAATACTCAGTAGGAAGTCTTCAGAAAAAAAATGTTATATAAGGATATAAGGCAGTGTGAAACTGGGGATAAACTATAAAACCTCCCTATAAAACCCAATGGAAGTAAACCCTAGAAAAGACATCCCCCAAAACCACCAATCTTAAAGGAAACCCTATCTAAAATGGTTACCGAGGCTAACTATAATGAATCGCTCAAAAAAACTATGGGAAACACCAAACAACTATAATCCTTACGAGAAGATGCCTCCCTAATCAATATTATCTATATAAGAAATTTTTTATTATTTTTAGAAATAGAAATACCTTAAAATTCTCTTAGAAAACCATTGGTAAATTTTGTGAGATCCCATACATTTATCATACACTTTACAATGAACCACATTTTTTTAACTATAACCACTGTCAACTCGTAAGGTGAGTAAATAAGGAAACAATCATTCAATAGGTCCCTAAACAAGGACCCAAACATAGATGATCCCAAAAAGGTACCCAAATTATTGAACCCATACCTCTTGACATATTGAAGAGGGTTCCATCCCTCAAGCAACATGAATGAAGAATTATTTTTAGGAAACTAAAGATAGGAAAATACAACGAGGATAAGAACATGATGATAACCCAACATCCTGAATGGTTGAAGGTGATTATAGGGAAAAGCATTAAAAAGAAAATATTTATAGAACTCACTCATCTAGACAATAATTTTCAGAGAAAAGAAGATTAAACACTTCTTTCACCTAAAAGTTATTTCTGTACAGACTATCAATGGATGAAAACAATCATCTCCAACAAACCAAGAAAGATTAAAACTACCATTGGAGACCCATGCCTCACTTTTAAATGCAACCAGGATGAGGAGTTTCCAACCATAAACACTGATCTCTATCTATCAAACAATCATTCCCTGGAAAATCCAACACATTGACCATGTTAGGGATCTCATTCCACACCATGGGGTGGGATCATATATAAATATAACCTTCACCATCCACTAAATAAAATCCCATGCCTCATGGGAGGGGCACTAAAAAACATTTCATAGTAAAAAGAATAAATTATATTCTTGATAGGGAGGTTTATGTCTTCATAAACAATGAGGACCAATCATCCCTTATCCTAAAATTTAGGTACAAGAAGAGTTACTGTGTCCAGATGCACACAACCACTTCTTTCTAAGAATCATCTCTTGTGGTCTAGTGAAGGGGACTTTTGAGAAACGTTATTACCACTACTCTATCCCATTTTGTTAAAACATGAGATGAAACACAAGAGAGAGGGTGGGGAGGGGAGGGGGAGTGGGATGGTGGAAAGGTGGAATAGAGGGAGGGATTGGAGTAAGTATCTTCCATCTAAAAGATATGTAACATGGAAGTAATAATGAATAAGGAGAGAGTTTCCTACTCCTCCGTCCTATAAAACAAAACATCATTATCCAATATAGAATCTATGTTAGAAAAGAAGATAAAAATCTACACAAAATTTAATAAATTTTTCTAAGACCCATCATACCATGTTACAATGAATAAGGTTATGACCATGCCAAATAAATGTTCATATCCATGAACATTCATAATTTTATGAATACATAACAAAAAATAACACCAAGATGGGTACATACCTTTCATAACATGTATGTATTTCCACACATGAATTGAAATCATTCCATGCTAATTATACAACCATAAACCCAATATCACTAATCATTTTATTCCTATCATTACTACTATGGGATTAAAAATAACAATAAGCTTTAAATCATCTCACTAATAACCAATACTTTTGATGGGGACCCCACCCTCATTATCTATGTAGATGAATATTCAAAATAGGCAAATAACTTGTCTAAAACCTGCTAGAAGGTGAGAATATAAACAAATAAAAGTAAATAAGATAGCATGTGGTGTCTAATCAGAGAACATGATGTGTTTCCAATGGTCCCCTATGGTCCTTGTAAGGGTTCCGCCTCACCCCTTGAAAGGTGGATTATCAAAATCAATAAAAAATGAAGGCCTTCGGGCCATTAGATGGAAATAATAACTGTGTGAAAAATATAATATATATTAGACAATAATAATATCTATGATATGAGAATATGGATCGTTAATAAAAATATAATTTC
Source organism: Viscum album (assembly GCA_963277665.1). Taxonomy (NCBI): domain Eukaryota; kingdom Viridiplantae; phylum Streptophyta; class Magnoliopsida; order Santalales; family Viscaceae; genus Viscum; species Viscum album. The sequence goes on along the minus strand of OY728156.1, from coordinate 1,222,268,296 downwards.
AATTGATGAGTGATCACAAATGGTCCGTAGGTTCACCATATAAGGATTATTAGGAGCACAATATAAAGTAAGTCACAACGAAAAAAGTGGAGAAGAAGTCCCTTACTACAATTTAATAAGTCAATAGGACTAAAACATAATAACCATAAAATGAATAATTAAATATTATGAATATAAATATAATCATGATATTATATGGAAAATGGAAGTACACATACACCATATACAAGAACTAAGTGGTGAACAATGGAAATCTAACTGAAATGAAATTGAGATGAAAAAACCCTTACAAACATTTAGGTATGGTAACTGGTGTTCTTGTGAGGGATTAATGAGAGGAAAAGGGGTATCCCATTATTTATATATCATATTTTATATATGGGGGAGGTTAAAGAAAATACCCCATCATTAGGAACACAAAATACAAGTACAAAACATAAGGGGAATTCATGAATAAAAAGTGAGAGATTTGATCCTTTATCAAGAACGTATCATTAGACTAAGGAAAAATAAATGACATAATTATTTGTGAAAAACATAAATCCACAAAATAAAAGTGGGTATATATAATTAAACAATCATTGGTCATTCAGACATATTCTGGGAAAATAAAATACCAATGACATTGATGTTTAACTCAATGAATGGAAATTGAGTTAAGATATCCCTTACGAAGATTATATCATTTGAGTGTGGATAAATCAATGAAATTTTTATGTGTGAAAAATAAATATCCAAAAAATATAAGTGGATATAAAGTATAAATCAATCATAGTTCATTAAAACATATTCTTTGAACAATGTAACCAATGAAATAGATGTTTAACTCAAAGTATAAAAATTGAGTTAAGAAATAACTTAACATAAGCTTGATGGTGTTCTTGATTGTTCTTAAGGTCCCTAATAATCAATATTATCTTTTTAATTAATAATTCCATAACCTCAGGAACATTTAATTGATATTTTATGACCGAATTAGCTTCATTCAGGACCTTTTTATGGGTTTTAAGAGATTCAATTTTATTTATTTTCAAAGAATTTTCTTCCTCAGTTTTTCATTACCGGTTAATGTGTGTTAATGAATGGAAGTTCATTTCAAATGCGGTTAAACAAAAATAATTGTAAATATATATTATTAGTGACATTATAAATAATATTATAAACATTTTGGGTTCTATATATGAAGATGATTCATTAGTTAAAAGTTATTGATAAATGCATGGATTAACTTTTCCCATTTTGTGCACAATAAACTAGTTTTGTATTATTATTTTTTATTATGAGTGTATATGGATTATAGAACATTTAATAATGTAAATACATAGATTAAAATCATGTAAAACGCTTAAAAAGGTTTCATGAGCTATCTAGAGTATAGTTATTCAAATTGAAAACCCGTCTTCCTTGAGTGTGATAAATTAACACATCTCATATTGTGTTTTCATTTATTGTATAAAGGTGGTGAAAAAGAGAGATTATGAGGATGCAATATTCTATTAGAATAATAAAAATATAGTACATGTAAGTTACTGGAATTGTTATGGAATTTTGATGATTTGAGGTGATAAGAGAGAAAAATAATAATAAAACTTCTAAAAGAAGTTGAAGGAAAGCAAAAGAGAGGTTCAACCCTTGAGTAATCCTCCTTGAGAAACTCTTTAAGACCATTATTTTTGGCCTTTTGGTGAGAAATGAATGCCTTAGACGTTGGGATAGGGATTGGAAAGAGTGTTTTGTAGAATTTAGGCAAGGATTGTTGTTTGAGTGCTGTGGGATGAAGATGGGGTGATGGTGGTTTATAAAGTGAAGGGGAGGAGGGATTTAAATTTTTTTTAATTATTTTTTTTGATATTTTTTTATAATGATTATGAATAATCTTGATTCATGGGACCCAAAATAGTAATAATGGAATTCGAGTTCGAACCAAGTGGGCTTACAAAAGCCATGCATAATCTATGATGTTGTAAATCTAGTATTTAGCATTTCTCATAATTTATTTTATTTTATTATTCATAAAAAAATCATGTATTTCAGAAAAATACAAAAAAAGTCACTCTAAATATTTTTTTAATGTAGAATCTAAAAATATACTCCTTTTTTCAAAGATAATTTTCTAAATATGATAAATATTAATTTTAATTAAAATAATTATTTAATTTAAAAATATAAACACAAGAAATATTCATCATCATTTTTAAGGTGCCTAAATTTATTTATACATTCGTGGGTATGGAAAACATTCTTAAGAGTCAAATTAATATTTATAAGGGTAAGTTATTATTCATAAGAGTAGGTTACTATTCATAAGTGTAGGTTACTATTCACCAAAAATTAAGTTAATTCTATAGGACTCTAAATATCATCTTGATCACAACTGAGAATGTCCTTTTTTCAAAATTCAAAACCAAAAAGTGTAAACTTTATGATTAAAGGCTAAGTTAGGACTATATCTTAAAAAACAAATGTTGTTTCAAAGAAAGATAGTAATTTATAAAATATAGTCTATTTAATGAATAAAATGCATTTAAGAGAAAGAAACATTAAAACATTTGGGGTGTTATATTATTCCCTCATTCAGAAATTTCATCCTCAAAATTTGTCATTCATAAAGCTCTCTAAAAAGATCTGTGCGGTTCTTCTTCATATCATTATTAGGTTCCCACTTTACATACTTCATGTTGTGGTTTATCCCAAGAACCCTGACTAGATGAGTGGTTTCATTTCTCAAAACCTGCTCCCTTGTGTCAAGAATCCCGATAGGCTCCTCACAATATGACAAACCAACTTCCAGCTTTATTTCTTTATTGGCGAGTGCATGCGTTGGTTCTGACATATATTTATTTAACTATAACAAATAGAACACATCTTGAAATTTTTAGAGACTTGGATGCAATACTAAACGGTAAGCTACTGTTCCGATTTTTTCTAGAATTTAAAATCGTTTGATGTACCATGGGCACCGTTTCCCTTTCTTACCGAACCTAAAGAAACACTTCCATAGAGATAATTTCAAAATGACATGATCTCCCACATGGAATTCCGAATCCTTTCTCTGGTTGTCAGTATAACTCTTCTCCCTACTTTGGGCCGCTTTAATATGGTCTTGAATTGTATTTACCTTTTCTATGGTCTATTCAAAAAGTTTAGTGCCTATAAGTTTCATCTCACCAACATCATCCCAAAAAGTTGGATATTGACATCTCTTTCCAAATAATGCTCTATATGAAGCCATTCAAATACTATAATAGAAATATTATTATATGAAAATTTCACCAAATGAAGGTATTGATCCCGCATACCATGAAACTTAATGGAGAAGTATCTTGACATGTCCTCTGGAGTCTGAATAGTCCTTTCAGACTGCCCATCAGTTTAGGGGTGATAAGCAGTACTCATTCAAATCTCATTTTCCAAATCATTTTGGATACTTTTCCAACAAATTTATGTAAATCAGGGATCTCGATCGGTCACAATTGATATAGGTTCACTATGAAGTCTTACAACTTCATTAATGAAAAGTCTTTCTAGGGGCTCAAGTGGTAAATCCTCTCTGATAGCAATGAAATGTGCTGATTTTGTGAGATGATCAACAATTACCAATATTTCATCATTCCTTCTAGTTATCGTCAATAGTCCCGTGAAAAAATACTTTATAATTTTATCCCACTTACACATAGGAATAAGTATAGGTTTCATCACTCCTCTAGGATGTTGTCACTCTTCCTTGACTTCTTGAAAAACTTGGCACCTTGACACGTAGTGAGAAACTTCCCGCTTCATATTATCCCACCAAAAATGTTCCATTAGATCTTTTATCATTTCTGTGCAACTAGGGTGTATAGATAAATTTGAGCTATGAGAATCATGTAATAGTTCCATTTTTAGCTCACGTACTGATGGAACGCATAACCTTTTCCCAAATTTCAAAACTTCTTCTCGATCCTTGTACTCTTCGAATCTCCCATCCTTAACAACATTAAGTATCTTGAATTTATTTTCATCATAATATTGAGAGATTTTGAACTTCTCTAGAAAGGATGTATTAGCAATCATTTGAAAGAGGAAATATCTTTCCCGTTCCTTAATAATTTCCATATCCATAATTAATATATCCAAAAATATATAATCTATATCAATCCTCATTTGAGTCAGAAGCCGATGATCTTTCTTGTCTAATGCATCTACGAACTTATTTTACATTTCTAGGTTGTACTATATTGAACAATCATAATATTTGAGAAACATGAGTCATCTCCTTTGCCTCGTGTTGAGTTCATGTTGTGTGAATTTTTTTTTCAAACTCTTGGGATCTATGCATATCTCCCATTTTTTACTGTAAAGATAATGTCAATATATTTTCAGAGTAAAGATTACAACTGATAACTCAAGATAATGAATTGGATAATTTTTCCCATGACTTTTAAATTTCCTTGATGCATATACAATAACATTATCATGTTTCATAAGGACACAATGTGGCCCATTATTTGATGCATCACTGTATATTAAAAATCTATAACTTCTAGATAAAAGAGTAAATATGAGATCATTGAGAAATATTATTCTCAATTATTCATAGAATTTGGTACATTATTTCTTCCACAGAAACATAACTTCTTTAAATGTGAGCTGGTATAGAAGGTCATAAAGTCAGGTGAAATTCATAATGAAACACTGATAGTAAGTTGCTAAGAAAATAAAATGGCATACCTCGTTTATGTTAATTAACTTGGGTCATTGTTGTATTTTATTTTTCTTCGTATGATCAACTAGGATTCCATCCTCATAAAAAATATGTCCTAGAAAGGAAAATGATTGAAAAAAGAATTTCAACTTTCTAAACTTCACATATAATTAATTTCTTCTATGTGTTTTAAGAATAATCTTTATGCGATTTTCATGGTCTTCATGGCGTTTGGAGTATACCAGGATATCATAGATGAATAAGAAAACAATATTTTCATGATATTCCTTGAAAAAAACATTCCATAAATCCATGAAAATAGATGTTGCATTAGTCAATCCAAAAGGAATCACTGTAAAATCATAATACATAAACCTGGTTTGAAACACCATCATTAGAATATCTTTCTTCCTCACATGTAGATAATGATATAAATATAGAATTTCAATATTTGAAAAGTATTATTCTCTATGAATTTGATCAAATAAATTATCAATTCATTTAAGGGGATACTTATTCTTTATTGTAATAGCATTTATTTCCCTATAATAAATTCATAGCCTCATGGAACCATCTTTCTTCTTGACAAATAGGGTAGGTGATCCCCATAGAGAAACACTAGGTTGAATAAATCCTTTGTTACTCAATTCCTCTTGTTTTTTCTTTAGCACCACTAATTCCAAAGTATCCATTCTATATAGATTCGTTGATACAAGTTTTGAACCAGGAATTAAATCAAAAGAGAAATCAACTTCTTGCAATGGAGGATGTTCAGGTAAATCCTCTGGGAATACATCAATGAATTCTTGTACTATATGCACATCATGAATTTGAATATTTCATTCCTCTCCCATAGACATTGTTTTCATAAGGAAAAAGTTATATTAAGATCCATCAAAATGGCTTGTAAAGAAAATATGAATTATCCAAAGAATATCCCCTGAGAGTGTAAATACCAAGAGTGAATCAAGGCTTGTTGTCATGTACTAGGATACCCTGGATAAATCTCAAAACTCATTGTCAGAGTTTTAAATCCTTAGTACATATGTGTCGGATCCCCCTCAACCAGTTTGAATCCAAAAAGGGATGTATTTTCTCAAAATATACTCATAATCTATTGCTTACCAAAATAACAGGATGCTCATGGGTTTTTAACCTCAAATACATCCCGAGGGATTTGTTCCATAATCTATAATTTCTAATCTAGTTTCAATGTTTTATACTAAACCTACTTTGATAAAAAATGTAACACCCAAACCCCTCTAGACTAGAGAAGTTGCATTACTAATTACATTGGCATGGTTAGAATAAATGGAATCCCAAAGGAACGATCATTTTATTACTCTTGAAGATTCTAGATACATATATGTAACTCAAATTACATTGGGAAAGATAAAAAAAATACATAACAAAAAAATAAAAACTTGATCCACAAGAAACTCAATAAGTGATCTACTCTTCATAACCTCCCAAAAGTAATAAAATAAAAGAATGAGCTCAAATTCTAATTAAGGTTTACAAATAGCATAATCATGAATCAATATTTACTGAATCATAAACAACTTTCCATAGTCAATATGCAGGGGGAATAAATGAATAACACATGCCATTAATAAATTTAGAATGAAGATGCATCCATATATTTTTTCATAGTGAAAACCTCATGGATAGTAATAAATGATAAGGAATAAAGAGAATGCTTATTACTATTTGGATGTAATGTATCTGGATCATGATACCTTAATACCATTCTAACAGTTTAGTTCTATGGGTAGAAACACATCTCATTTTTGGAAATAAACTTGAATGGTTTGTCGCCAATAGATTTGTCTCATAAGACCTATTGATGCATCGAGGGGCTATAGAGGACCCCAAAACACCACATCATGTTGAAATAATTATTTATACACTGATTTAATACAAGATCAATATTCCTTTTCAATATCCTTATAGAGTAGAGGATACATATTCATAAATATTTCCACAGTTAAAACAACATTACAAAAAAACTACGCATGTAAAATGGTATACGATTTATAAAATAAAAATATTCTAGGTATGAAAATATGGATATTTAAAAATATATATTTACAAATGAATAGTGATCTCAAATCAGTAGTAGGTACACTATATATGGATTATTAGGTGCGCAATACAAAGTTATTCAAAAAGAAATGGAATTTGAGACATAGTCCCTTACCACAATACAAAAAGTCGAATCATATGAACAAAACACAATAACCATAAAATTAATCATTTAATACCATAAATATAAATATAATCAAGATATTATATGAAAAATGGGTCTAAAAATACACCACATACTAGAAATAAGTGGTGAAAAATTGAAATCACATATAAATGAAAGTGATATTTGAAAACCCCTTACAAAAATTTCAGCTAGGTAACACGTGTTCTTGTGAGGGATTAATGAGAGGTGAAGGTGTATCCCATTATTTATATATCATAAAGGTAGTATGGGGTAGGTGCAAAAACATACCCCTTAATTAGTAACAAAAAACTAAAGGATTAAACATATGAGGATTTCTTAAATAAAAGTGAGAGAGAGGATCCCTTATCAAGAACGTATCATTAAATTGAGGAACCATAAATGAAATAATTAGGTGTTACAAACATAAACCCAAACAATAAAAGTGGATATATTGAATAAAAAATCATAGTTAATTCAAACATATTATGGGAAACTACATAACCAATGACATATATATTTAACTCAACGAATGGAAATTCTATTAAGATATCCCTTACCAAGATTGTATCATTGGAGTGAGGACAAATCAATAAAATATACATGTGTGAAAAATAAAAATCCAAACTATATAAGTGGATGTACTGTATAAAACAATCATAGTTCATTCACACATATACAAGGAATAATGTAACCAATGAAATAGATTTTTATCTCAATGAATGAAAATTGAGTTAAGCAATCCCTTACCTTAAGCTCGAAGGTGTTCTTGATTGTTCTTAACGACCCGAATAGTAAAATTTATCTTCATTAATTAATAATTCCAGAAACTCATAAACATTAAGTTGATATTCTATAACCTTATTAGGTTCATTCATGGCCTTTTTATGGGTTTTAAGATATTAAATTTTATTGTATTGGAAGTATTTTCTTCCCCGGGTATTCATGACTGGTTTACTTGTGTTAATGAATACAACTTCATTAGAAATGGGGTTAAACATCCAAAAATGTAAATATATATTATTAGTGACATTATAAATTATATAATGATTTTGGGATATATACTTGAGGATGATTCATTAGTTAAAAGTTATTGGTCAATGCTGGGATTAACTTTTCCAATTTTGTGCATAATGAACATGTTTTTTAATATTATTTTGTATTATGAGTGTGTAAGGATTATAGAGCATTGAATAAGGTAAAATACATATATTAAGATCATGTTCAACCATTAAAAAGGTTTCATGACTAGTCTCGAAGACAGTGATGAAAATTGAAAACCCTTCTTCCTTGACTTTGATAAATTAACACATTTCAGACGGTGTTTTCATTTATAGTATAAAAGGAGATGAAAAAGAGATATGATGAGGATGAAATATTGCATTAGCATAATGAAAATCCTATAAATGTTAGGTAAAATAATTATCATGGCATTGGAATGAGGTGAGGTGAGAAGAGGGCAACAAAATTATAAAACTTGTAACAGAATTTGAATGAAAAGAGAAGTGAGGTTCACCTCTTGAGTACTCCTCCTTGAGAAACACATTAAGTCCTTTATTTTAGGCCATTTGGTGAGACAATATGGACATGGACGTCGGTAGGGGGATTGGGGAGAGTATTTGGAAGAATATAGGCAAGGCTTGAAGCTTGAGTTGTGTGGGAGGAAGAGGATTGAGGGGTGTTTATATAGTGGAGGGGAGGAGGGATTATTAATTATTTTATTTAACATTTTAAATTTTTTGCTCAAGAATATGAATAATATTGATTCATGGGACCCCAAATAGTAATAATGGCATGTGAGTTGGAACCAAATATTTTTACATCATCCATGTGTCACCTATGATCCAGTAAATCAATTATTTATCATTTATCATAATTTATTGTATTTTTCTATTAAAAAAATCAAGTATTTAAAAAAAAGTCTGCAAAATTCATGCTAACCATTTTTCGATGTGTAGAATCCAAAAATGAACTCTATTTTTGTAAAATAATTTTATAAATATGATAAATTTAATTTTTAATTTAAATAATTATTTAATTGAAAAATATATAAAATTTAAATATCCATCTTCATTTTGAAGGTGCCTAAATTTATTTATGCAATCATTGGTATAGATACCATTCTTAAGAGTCATATTAATATTCATAAGGGTAGGATTATATTAATAATGGTAGGTTATAATTCACTGAAAATTAAGTTAATTATATTAGACTCTTAATAAAATCTTGACCACAACTGTAAATTTCCGTTTTTCAAAATTCAAAACCCAAAAGTGGATAATTTAATTTTAAATCTATGTTATGACTATTTCTTAAATAACCAAGTGTTGTTTCAAAGAAACACTGTTCTCTATGAAATATTTGTTATCTAATTAATATAATATATTTAAGAGAAACGTACCATAAAATGTTTGGTGTGTTATATTATCCCCTCATTTGGAAATTTCATCCTTGAAATTTTTCAAGCATAAATCCCTCTAAAAATGTGTGGGTGGTTCTTATTTATAACATTATCAGGTTACCACGTTGCTTACTCCATTTTCTTGTTTCTCCCAAGAAACATGACTAGATGAGTACTCCGATTTCTCAATACCTTCTCCCACGTGTCAAAAATCCTGATAGGCTCTTTATAGTATGCCAAACCAGGTTCAAGTTCTATTTCTTCATAGGTGAGTACATGCATTGGGTCTCACCTGTATTTCTTTAACAATGACACAAAGAACACATCATCAATATTAGAGAGACTTGGATGCATTCTTAAACAGTAAACAATAAATCTGATTTTTTCTAGAATTTATAATGGTCTGATGTACCTAGGGCTCAAATTCACTTTCTTACGAAACCTTAAGACACCCTTCCTTAGAGATACTTTTAGAATGACTTGATATCCCACTTGGAATTCTACATCCATTCTCTAGTTGTCAGCATAACTCTTCATCCTACTTTGGGATACTTTAATATAGTCTTGAACTGTATTTACCTTTTCCATGGTCTCTTAAATATCTTCTGGGCCTCTAAATGTCCCCTCCCCAACATCTTACCAACATGTTAGAGTTCAACATCTCTTTCCATATAATGATTCGTATGAATCCATTTGAATACTATAATAGAAACTATTGTTGTTGTAAAATTCCAAAAAAGGCATTTATTGATCCCACATACCTTGAAAGTCAGGGGATCATGATCTCTACATGTCCTTGAGATTTTTAATAGTCCATTCAGGCTATCCATCAGTTTGGGGGTGATAAGAAGTACTCATATAATACTCAGTATTTAAAGCCTTATAGAGACATTTCTAGAATTTTAATGTAAACATCAGATCTTAATCAGACACAATCAATACAAGTTCACCATTATGTCTTAAAATTTATTTAATATAAAGTCTTTATAGGTGCTCAAGTGGTAAATCCTCTCTTATATTGAAAAAATGTGCTGATTTTGTGAGACGTTCAGCATTTACCCATATTACATCACTCTATTTAGGTGTCCTTGGTAGCCTAGTGGAAAAATCCATTGTAATTTCATCCCACTTCTACAAACGAATAGGTAGATGTTTCATCACTCCTCTAGGATGTGCCTCTCTGCCTTTACTTATTAAAAAACTAGGCACCTTGACACATAGTCAACAATTTCCAACATCATATTATCCAACCAAAAATTTTCCTTTAGATCTCTATACCTTATTGTGCTTCCAAGGGGTGTAGAAGAATTTGAGCTATGGTAATCATCTAATAGTTCCATTTTTAGCTCATTTATTGATGGAATGCATAACCTCTTACCAAATTTCAAAACTTTTTCCTCACAGATGAAGTCTTCCAACCTCTCATCCTTAACAACATTAATTTTCTTGTGTATATTTTTATCATCATATTGAGTTATTTTTTCTTCTCTATTAGTGATGGTTTAACAATAATTTGAAAGATCAAAGTTGTTTCCCCTTCCCTAACAATTTCCATATCCATCTTTAATAGATCCATGAATATATGATATCTCTTAAACATCATTTGAGTCAGAATTACATGGTCTTTTCCACTTAATGCATCTTCCACCTTATTTTCCTTTCCTAGGTGGTAGTGTATTGAATAATCATAATTTTTGATCAAATCAATCCATCTCCTTTTCATCATGTTGAGTTGTTTTTGTGTGAAAATGTATTTCAAACTTTAGTGATCTACGTATATCTCACTTTTTTTAATGTAAGGATAATGTATCTATATTTCCAAACAAATGATTACAGCTTCAAACACAATATCTTGAGTTGGATAATTTTTCTCAAGAGTTTTCAACGTCCTTAATGAATAAGCAATAAATTTATCATTTTTTATACGGAGGCAACCCAACCCATTATTTGATGCATCATTGTATATTACTAATCTATCACATCCAGATGGAAGAGTCAGAAATAGAGAGTTGACCAATCTTATTTTCAATTATTCAATGCCTTCTGTACATTCTTTCATCCACACAAACATAACTCCTTGATGAGTGATCTTGGTTAGAGGGTTAGCCAGTTGGGAAAAAGTCTTAGCAAAACGCCAATTATAACCTACTAATCCAATAAAACTATATACCTAGGTTATGTTCATTAGCTTGGGCCATTCTTGGATTGCCTCTGTCTATGTAGGATCAACTAGGATTCCATCCTCAGAGATAATAAGGTCTAGAAAAAAACTGATTGAAGACAAAATTCTCACTTGAAAAACTTCCCATATAATTCATTTTTTCTTAGTGTTTTTAGAATAATATACAAGTCATTCTCATGGTCATAATAGCCTTTGAAGTATACTAGGATATCATCGATGAATACCACAACCAGGTTATCAAGATATTCCTTAAAAACATTATTCATTAAATCCATGAAAATAGATGGGACATTAGTCAGTCCAAAAGGCATCAAACTAAACTCATAATGCCCATACCTGGTTTGAAACATTGTCTTTGGAATATCCTTATTCCTTAGATGTAGCTCATGATATCCAGATGAACGATCAATTTTCGAAAAGTACTGTGCTTCATTATATTGATCAAATAAATCATCAATTCATGGAATAGGATACTTATTATTTATAGTAATAGCATTGATTTCCCTATAATCATCTCATAGCGTCATGAATAAATCTATATTCTTGAAAAAGTGGGTAGGGGATCCCCATGAAGAAATACTAGGTCAAATAAATCTTTTATCACTCAATTCCTCTAGTTATTTTTTGAGATCAACTAAATCTACAGTGGCCATTCTATTAAGATTCATTGATATAAGTCTTGAAATAGGAATTAAATCAATATATAACCCAAATTCTTGCACTAAAGTATGTCTAGGTGAATCTTATGGGAATATATTAATATATTCTTTCACTATATGTACATCTTGATTTTGCTGATTTCTTTCCTCACCCATAGACATGGTTTGTCTGAGAAAAAATTTACATTAAGATCCTTCATAATGTATTGTAATGAAAATTTGAATTATCCTAAGAATATCCCCTGGGAGTTTCAACACCATTAGTGCAGAAAGGCATGTTTTCGTGTACTAGGATACCCCGGGTTTAGCTCGAAACTCCTTGTCGGTGTTTTCAATCCTAGGTACATCTGTGCCAGATCCACCTGTACCTGTTTGTATCTTGACAGGGATGTATTTCCTCTACAGAACCACATAATATATTCCCTAACGAAATACCATGATTCTCTATTGTTTTTATCCTCTAATACTACCTTAGGAATTCGTTCCCTACTCTACAATTTCTAATATAGTTTCCATGTTTGTTAGTAATCTTCCTTTGATAGCCACAGTAACACCCCGAACCCTCTAAACTGGAGCCATTACATTACTATATAAAATGGAATGGTTAGAAGGAATGAAATCCCATAGGAACCATCAGTTTATTAGTCCTAAAAACTAGATAAATATATTTAACTAAAATTTTATTGGAAAAGATTACAAAATATAATACATAATAAAAACTAGGAACTACATCCATAGAAACTCAGTAAGTGATCTCCTCTTCATAAAACATTGAAGGTAAACAAATTAAAGTGGTGAAATCGAATGCTCAATAAGGTTTACCAATAGTGGAAGAATGAATCAATATTAACTTAATCATAAACAACTCTGCATAGTCAATATGGCATGATGAATAAGTGAATAACACATGCCATTAATAAATTAAGAATGAACTTGCATCCATATATTTTTTCACAGAGAAAACCTCATAGATAGTAATAACTGATAATGAATAAATAAGATGATTATTAATATTTGGAATTCATATATCTAGCACATGATACCATAATACCATTAAAATGGTTTAGTTCTTTGGGTAGAAACCAATATGATATTTAGAAACAAACTCGAAGTGTTTGTCGCCAACCTATTTGTCTCAAGAGACATGTTGATGAAACAAGGGGTTACAGAAGGACCCAAACACTGTTACATGTCCAAATAATTATTTATAAATTGATTTAATACAAGGGAAATATTCCTTTTCAAAATATGTATAGAGTAGCGGATACAGATTCATAAATATTTCCACCGTTAAAATAACATTCCTAATAAACACCATATGTAAAATGGTGTATAGTGTAGACAATGAACATATAAATGATATGAGAAAATGGATATTTAATAGAATTATAATCTTAAACGAATAGTGATCTCAAATGGGCAGTAGGAACACCATATAAGGATTATTAGGTGCACAATACAAATATTGTCACAATGAAATGGATGTTGAGACAAAGTCCCTTACTACAATTTAATAAGTCAAATCATATGAAAAAAAAATAATAACCATCAAATTAATCATTTAATACCATGAAAATATAGAGAATAATGATATTATATGAAAAATGTAACTACATATACACCAAATACAAGAAATAACCAGCGAACAATGGAAATCTCACGGAAATGAAAGTGAGATGAGAAAACCCCTTACAAATATTTCAGAAAGGTAACTGGTGTTATTGTGAGGGATTAATGGGAGGTAATGGTGTATCCCATTATTTATATATCATAAGGGCAGTATGGTGGAGGTTCAAAAACATACTTCATCATTTGTAATAATATATTCAAGGACAAAACATATGGGTAATTCTTCTAAAAAACTGAGAGAGAGGATCCCTTATCATGAACATATCATTAGATCGAAGAAAAAAAAATGTAATAATAATTTGTGACAAAACTAAACTCACAAAAAATGTGTATATGTAGAATAAAACAATCATTGGTCATTCAAACATATTCTGGGATAATACAAAACCAATGACATTGATGTTAAACTCAACGAATGGAAATTGTGTTTAGATATCCCTTACAAAGATTGTATCATTAGAGTGAGAAAAAATCAATGAAATATATATGAGTGAAAAATAAAAATCCAAAAAATATAAGTGGATATATAGTATAAAACAATCAGAGTTCATGAACACATTTTCTTGGAATAATGAAACTAATGAAATATATTTTTAACTCAAAGAATGCAAATTGAGTTAAACAATCCCTCACTGTAAGCTTGAAGGTGTTCTGGATTTTTCAAACGGCCTGAATAAACAAATTTATCTTCATTAACTAATAATAACAGATCTTAAAAAACAATTAATTGATATGGTTTAAACTTTTTAGGTTCATTCATGACATTTTTTATGGCTTTTAAGAGATTTAATTTTATTGATTTGGAAGCATTTTCTTCTTCAGTTTTTCATGACTAGTTTTCTTGTGTTAATGAATGGAAGTTAATTTGAAATGTGGTTAAACAATAATAATTCTAAATATATATTTGTTGTGACATTATTAATTATATTATAATGATTTTGGGTTATACACATGAGGATGATTCATTAGTTAATAGTTATTGATAAATGCCTGGAATAACTTTTCCCATTTTGGGCATAATGAACTTGTTTTGTATTATTATTTTGTATTATAAGTATATAATTATTATAGAACATTGAATAAGGTAAAATACATATATTAATATTAGGTTCAACCATTATAAATGAATCATGACTAGTCTTGAAGATAGTAATGCAAATTGAAAACCTGTCTTCCTTGAGTGTGATAAATTAACACATCTCGGACGGTGTTTGCATTTATAGTATAAAAAAGGTGAAAAAGAGTGATGATGAGGATAAAATATTCCATTAACATAATGAAAATATATTACATGTAAGGTAATATAATTATCCTAGAATTTGGAATAGGTGAGGTTAGAAGAGAGAAACCAAATAAAAAAACTTGTTAATGAAATTGATAGAAAAGAGATGAGAGGTTCACCTCTTGAGTAATCCTCTATGAGATACTCCTTAAGACATTTAATTGGCCTTTTGGTGATCCCAAAAGGCCCTGGACGTGGAGAGAAGTATTAAGAAGAGTATTTTCTTGAATATTGGAATGTCCGGAACCTTCTGTGGTGTGGGTGGAAGAGGGGATGAGGGGTGTCTTATATAGTAGAGGGGAGGATGGATTTGACATTATTTTAATTATTATTTTAATATTAATTCTCAAGACAATGAATAGTATTGATTCAGATGACCCGAAATTGTAATAATGGGATGTGAGTTCAAACCATGTGGGCTTAGATCAACCTGGCACCACTTATGATGCATTAAATAAATTATTTAGCATTTATTGTAATTTATTGTAATTTATTGTAATTTACTATTCATAAAAAATTCAAGTATTTCAGAAAATACCAAAAATTCACCCTAATATTTTTTTTGACATGTGGAAACCAAAAATAAACTCCATTTTTCAAAAATAATTTTCTAAATTTTCTAAATTTATTTTTTAATTAAAGTCATTATTTCATAGAAAAATATAAACCCTTAAAATATTCATCTTCATTTTTAAGGTGCCCAAATTTATTTATACATTAATGGGTATGGATATAATTATTAAGAGTCATATTACTATTAATAAGTGTTTGTTAATATTAATAATGGTAGGTTACTATTCATATGGTTAGGTTTCTATTCACCAAAAATTTAGTTAATTCTATCAAACTCTAAATATCATCCTGATCACAACTATGAATGTCTGTTTTCCAAAATTTAAAAACTAAAACTATAAAATTTAAGTTTAAAGTCTAGGTTATGACTATATATTAAATAAACAATTGTTGTTTCTAATAAACCTAGTGATTTATGAAATATAGAGAATCTAATGAATAGAATTTATTTAAGAGAAACATACTTAAAAATATTTGTGTTGTTATAGTACCCAAAGGAAACAAGAGGTTATTACCTATGCGAGCGATCATTAGAAAATGAAATAGAATAAATACATACAATATTACTTGAGAGGTATAACATCTTTAAAAGGGATAGTTGGATTGAAAGAGACTTTGATGAAGTCGAGGCTCAAGGTACACAACAGTTGGAACATAAATAGATTCCACAAATCCCCATGGAATAAGAAGCTATTGCAGAGACATAATTACTACATAAAAGTACAAGAAGGGTAAGAGAACTATAATGTTATGGTTTATTAGTCATTATAAATTGTGACTCATTATCCGTGATAATAATGATCCTCTATTCTATAAGTAATTATAAAGTGGAATATATGATACCAATTGGAAAAAGGAAAAGAATTATGAAATGGATATAGAGTTATAAAACTATGTATCAATTTATATAGTTCCTATCATATATTTAAATAGCATTGGTTATAAATAGATATTCAAAAATAATTTGGGAATTGAAGTAAATATGTGTACCTATAAGGCATGACTGGTAACAAAATGTTCTTTATTATATCCAGGAGTTGACTATGATGATACATTACCAGCAGTTATAATTCATAAATATATAGTAATGCTACTTTTCATTTTTGTTTTCCATTACTATGATATTTGAAAAATGGATGCCAAAAAAATTCCTTATTGTGAACCATTTGTATAAAGACCTGAAGCTTGACGTATGTTGACATTACATTACATTTGCAGAATACTTAGTACATAACAAAAACACACACGCAAGGATCGTAATAGTTTAGTGTCTTTGGAAACTCGGAACGTAATCTTCTAATCGTGGTGAAAGATCTTCAACATCTCCCATAAAGATCTTCTTTTTTTATACCTAAATTTTTTCTTTATATCCTGGGGAAAAGAAAACATAAAAGGGTGAGCTCAAATGCTCAGTAAGGGTAAACAAAAGAAATATCAATCACATCATATACATAAGCACATAACTTTTTGAAATCTTAACCTGCAAAAGAGGTCAAAATTTCATAACATGGGGTAAATCATGGCAGTGAAATGTAATCACAATAATCATAACTTAAAACATGAAACTTTGTGGCATTCACACATAATCATAGAGAATCATTTCTTATTAGTCAAGACTCATTGCCAAGACTATCTTAGTGGACAAAGTCCCTTTCTGAACCGAGTCACCCTCGTTTCAGTCCTGTTTCACTGAACCGGTATAACCTACCGTTCCAGCCATGTCTATCTCATGAGATATAAAATATTTACCCAATAAATTGGAGGGAGATATAGGTTCCACCCATCTCATAATGATACTATTCTTATATGTGCCACAAAATCATAAACCATACATCATAGCATAACCCGTGTAATAAAAATGGGATTCTTAAACATCATGACATCATAAAACAAATCATATAAGATAAAGGAATTCATAAAAAATATTTCCATCACAACATAATCAAATCCATGTAATAACAGGGATATAAACATAACCCTTTATTATCTTAGATGGAAAATAATTTTGATAAAACACTTGAACTCCATTCTTGAGGAAAATATCCTTTCTACTTCAAAAACACTTTTCATTTCTTAACATGTCATAAAATTATAACTAAAAGAAGTTGATTAAAAATAAACTTGAAAACTTGTAAAGGAAGCTTCTTGGAAATAATGTTTTAAAAATCCATTCATGCCGTATAAGTTAAAAGAAAACATTCTTCTCGTACTTTTGTCAGAAAAGTCAAGAAGTACCTCGTATGAAAAACGACAAAAGATTCCTTTCATATCTTTTACAAAAAACTCACCAAAGGGTAAAATTAGATTTAAACAATTGTAGGTGGATGGAAATAATATTACATATTGAGGAAACATGGATGTGTATGATAAAATACACCCCAGTAAATACTAAAGTATAAACAATCTCGGATAAAAATGAGATTGTGATATTTCCCTTACCTTAGGTCTGATTTGCTTCGTAAGTGTCCGAACCTCCTGTATAAATATTTAAATAATGTCATTGAATTATTCCAGAATCATACTAATTTTTATGATATCATATATGGTTCACTTATGACTTTATTTTACCCGTTCTTTTGTAAATTCCATGTTAAAGAGCGTTTTGGGTAAAATCGTTTCATTTATCGTAGGTGTTTGGACTTGTTGTACTTGACATTATTATTACTTATATCATGATTTAACTACTTACAGAATATAAAAAATGATTTATATATAATATATATTCATTATATATATATATAATAGATAGATAAATTAAATGAAACACACCGTTCATGGAGACGGTAGTCCGTACGTACGCATGAACGTTGTTTTCCTTTCCTTATTGTCTTGAATGGAAGTAAGTAGATGACATATATATATATACATAAATACAGTAGATTTAACATGTCATATATTCCATTATTATTCATTATATATACTTTATAATCATTCTGGAATGGTTAACATGGATAATGAATCTCATCGCGTCGTGGAGACGGTAGTCCATACGTACGCACGAGCGATGATATCGTTCCCATGGTCGTGGAATTGTGTTGAAGTGTATGTATACTATTTCAGTATCAATATCACTATATAATAATCATATATAGTTACTCATTACACCATTATACCCATCCAATTAAGGTGGTGGTGGAAAATAGATTACACCACGGCGTGGAGACGGTATTCCGTACGTACGCACGCGCGGTGATTTCCTTTTTCCGTAGGATGGATAGAAGGTTAATTAGAGTTGTTTCATATTTATAATAACATATCATTATATAGGAAATACTGATGTTATTACTTTATCATGAAACAACTAAAGAAGAAGAAGTTGAAGAAGAAAGAAATTGTTAAAGATCGGTAATGGATATTACCTCTTTTTGACGTGCCTTCACTTAACCTCCACTTAAAGAACTAAGGATGGTCTTTGAAGAAGAAAAGGACCTCTAGGATGATACTAGGGAAGTGTAGAATAGATTTTGGCAGGGTTTGTCTGAGCTTGAATGCTCAAATTGGTGTGAGAAGGATAGGGAGGAGGTGCCCTTTTATAAGGGAGGGGAGGGGCATCTTAGGAAAATCTCAAAATATTATTTTATATTAAGGTCAAATTCGGTTTATAATGGTTCCAAATGGTCTTATTTCGAAGATAAAGTTGTTATGGGTCTACATCCTATCATCTAATAGGATTTAGACAAGTTTAGGTTATTATTTTAACCTTATCAATTAGATTTAACTCTAAGTTAAATAATTTAACTTTTACCGTGTCTTTTTCTTTTCTTACACTATATGGTTAATAAACTTACTATATCAAGACAAAAGAACCCCAAGTTGTTTATTATTAATATATCTATCCTTATGTATGTCATTTTTCAGAACCTTAGATTTCTAGGAATTTAATAACAATTAATAATATAATATTTTTTTAAAAAACTAATTTATGTCAATTTTGACACTATTTGGTACATGATTTTTATGAAATTTCTAACAGAATGATAAGTTCGATCCAAGTTACTTAAATCAACAATAACATGTGATATTAACCTATAAAATTAGTTTAAGTCATAAAAAGTGTCAAATTACATTTATTTGGGAATTTATAACATCAATTATGTTAATATTTTCTTAAAAAGGTAATTACTACATCATCGTTGTGTCATAAATAAATTAAATTATTTAAAGTATAAAAATTACAAATAAAATACAATTATGTAGGAAATATTTTTATCTTTCTAATGAATATTTATAGTAGAAATTATATTATGTATAACCCTATATTAAAAATTATTTATTAAATAAAAATTGATTTTAACTCTTTTAACTCTTCTTTGAATTAAATAATAATAAATGTCCTAATCTAATCCAAGTGGGCCTAAATGATAATATTTTACACTTAAGGTTGTTTTTGGTCGATATAAACTTTTCCAATATGATTAGGACATGTGTTAGGGTAATATTAATATCATTTTTTCCCTTAATTACCCTATTTACTTTTAACAGTGGTAAATAAAAGTAAAAAGTTACTATTCACCAAAAATTATTTTCATTCATTGAACCACATTTTACTTACTGACATCAACCGTGTCTCTCGGATTTTTTAAATTCCATTCACAGAAGCGGTAAAATTATGTTTTATGAAAAATTCAGTTTTTTAACTACCACTTAGTAGTTTCACTATTCATCAAAAATTGATGTTTTTCGGAACAATGCCAAAACATCATCCTAAGCTATATTTCATATTCCGAATTCAAAAATGAAGTCTATTTTACCAAATTCATAACATAGAAGTTGAATTAATTAATTTTATAATTAACTCCCGCTGTTAAAACAAATAGCGTGTTTTTAAGAAACAATATCTATCAAAAGATTGACACTTGTTTATGTCTGGTTTAAATGTGAAATTACATCCAATGACCAACATTGTATTAAATTGTAAAAATATATTCTAAATATACTTTAAAACCACTCAAATTAATAATTTATCACTATTAATAATTTCGATTGAAAAAGTTGTTTTTAACTAAAATTTAGTAATTTTCACTATTCATCAAAATATGAAAGTTATCCGAAAATTACCAAAATTTCACCCGAAGATAATTTTGATATTACGAATCCAAAAATGAAGTCCATTTTGAAAAATAAATTTACAAAATTTCAAAAAGTTGTTATTACTATCCATAACGGCTAGTT
The DNA here is from genome assembly GCA_963277665.1 of Viscum album. Taxonomy (NCBI): domain Eukaryota; kingdom Viridiplantae; phylum Streptophyta; class Magnoliopsida; order Santalales; family Viscaceae; genus Viscum; species Viscum album. The sequence goes on along the minus strand of OY728156.1, from coordinate 1,222,247,505 downwards.
TTAATAATATTCTAATAGCATATCGTTGTTTAGTGAAACTCAGTATTGCGTACCACACACACTATCGAGGAAGGTCGCGATTGCATGTAATGCAAGGAAAGTCAAGGATGCGTGTTGTGCAAGCTCCTTTTGGAGTAGCGTACAACACAAGACATTAGTGAAATTAAAAAGAATATTTTTCATAAAATCTTGGGCTGTTACAATTTGTAAGATTTCCATATGACCCATCCTAAAGGGTTTGTGACTCAAAATGCTGAAAAAAAGATATGAAAATTAAAAAGAGTACATTAATAGAGTAATATAAATATACAGGTCATGGAACATTCAATTTGATAAATCCATAATAGAATTTTATTTTTTAATCAGTGAATGTGATCATTGGGTCTATAAGAAATTTAGTGGGAGTGTTGTCATTTTTCATATTATATGTTTATGAAATAATAATAATTATAAATGAGATATTTTCAACAATTTTAGTTAAGGATCAGTCAAATAAATTCCTCTCCATGAGGTGATTAGGAATGGGAACCTATATTCTTATGTTCAAGATCCATTGTGATAGATACCATAGATTGGTAAACCTAAGTTTCATTATATATATTAACAAAATAATCAAGTGATTCATTATGGAATAATACATGTGGGGACTGTTTCTATTGTGGGATGGCAATTACCTTTCATGGAAAATTATTCCTCATACACATGAAGAAATAAAAATAATTTAAGTGATTATATATGTGTTGATGATTGGGTCAGTCTTGTATATTATTCTATATACATGGCCAGATGCCTCCTATTAATTGAGTGTGGTAGGAAGATATAAAGATGATCCAGGTGACCACCATTGAATGATAGTCAACACTATCCTTAAATAAATGAGGCATATTAAGGATATGATCATTGTTTACAGAGAAGATTAAGAAATTATAATCATAGGAAATTTATATACTAGCTTCCAAATCAACAAAAACGATATGAAATCACAAAATGGAAACATCTTTAGTTATAATAGAGGTGTTATGAGCTGGAATAAATCAATCCTCGCTATGGTTGATGATTTTATAGTATATTACTTATAAATTTAGGTTTCTATGGAATCTAAAGAATATTTTTAGAAACACAAAAATGTTCTATATATTTGTGTGGAATGTCAAATTAATGATTATATCACATAGTATTGTGATAATACTTTAGAAATGGATCTCTGAAAAAGACAATTTCACATTAATGGATGAACAAAAAACTTCAGATGTATCATATACTGAGGTATTTTTATCATATATGTGTGGTTGAAATGGGAAGTATTTTGATATATATATATATGGAAGATGCTAGGACTAATGTATTAACTCAGTAGAAATATAATTTTCATGTGTGGTCTAAAGGATTGACTGTCATAGACAGATGTGTTTAGACTAGGTGGGTGGGTGTTTTAGTTGGTGTCCTTGGACCAACATCTTTTACATTGACTACATTTATATTAAATGATTTGAATATTAATAATATATCATTATATATATATATCATTTTTCTACATGGAATTAATGTAACTGTGTTATAGGGTTTCAATTACATTGATGAGGTCAAAATAGTTCCCTACTATGATGGGAATATTTATGTGATTTGACAATATTCATAAATATAGTTCTACGGTTAGATAATATTTTATGATAGGATACCTAGAATGTGATTTTTAGTTGTGAGTACTCATGAATAGATGAGGATTCTTCTCATGATGTTCACACTTGGTAATCTATAAGATGATATAATATAAGAACATACCTCCCAGTTAGAACTCCTCATGTTTTAATTTCATTAGATGTTCCAATATACGAGCATGTGAAATGGTCAATATAAATACATATTATCATTAATTCATATCATGACTCACGTAATTAGATTTTATAATGAAAAATATTACATGATTTTTTTCAGTGAGGAAGGGTATGTGGGGTGAATTCAGATTGAAATGTTATTATTGTTTATGCTGAGGAAGGATTCATTTGTTTAATGTTTATGAAAGTTAATATCTCACCCTTGTATTGGAATAAAACCATAATATTAAATTCTATATCCATGGTGTATCAACATGTTTATTTCATATTGTCAATGAAAGACATATCAAGTAGTTAGGTAGATTAAATAGATGTGATAAATGATTACTAATATATTGTGATAAAGGTACTACATTACACAATGAGTGTTCATATTTTGTTTTCATTATTGTGACATTGTTATATTTTTCTTGGATTCCTTGACATGTTTCTCGATAGTAATCTTGGAGCTTATGTGATCCCACAAAATTCTAACTAGAAATAATCCTTTATTGCCCTACACTAATTATTTTTTATTATTGAAATTAAATTTTATTTGAATTTAATTAATACAATAAATATTATTCTTAATAATAAAGATAAATTTTATTCTTGTTTTATTGATAAAAAATATTGACTGATGAATGGAATATTTCAATCAAATATTTATTCAAATATTCAATAATTGAGTATAATGATAGATTTTCCAAGACAACATATGTTGATTGATATTTTTTTATAATTTGATAAATACCATTAATCATTGTGAAGGTTTCCTCACAACATAAAATTATTACTATTATTATTATTGTAATTTTATTATATACTAACCACTAATGAACACGGGACACTTGATAAACCAATTGAGCTACCAGTTTTGGAACACAACTAATACCACCATCAAAAGGAAATTCAATTATAGAACGACCTTCCAACCCCCTAGACTTAAGATTGAAATGGCCATACCCCAAATTGTATGATCCAACCATTGCTGCTAAATTTTCAATTACATTTGGTAATTCTACATTCTTAGATATGGAAATCCTTCCCATCTATCATAACAGGATGTGGTAGCGAGTTGATCATGGAATTTCCCATGATTTGTATGACAATTCCCAATCACTCATTGGATTAGTTTGTACTGTAACACATGTTATAATCATCATCAAAATAATGCATCTAATATCTAAGAATAATGTTAAAATATACAAAAAGTCTATTAGAGGACTCAAGTACTGTTCTTGGAACAAAATTCAGCTCCTCATAACACATATATTTGGAAAAAAGTTTGTTGATTGAATCGGAGAACCAAAGGAATATTAGTAGATCAGTAAGAACTCACTCAACCCATGGTTCATGCTATCTACTACATAAATGTTCTTTATTGATTGAGTGTATAGAGATATTCATATTTTTCAATTAACTCTGATCTATTACTCTATTTCAATTGGTAATGGAAACCGCATAGATTTGATTGACACTTGGATGTCATGTTTCATGGTATCCTGTAAGAACAAAAAATTTTATGAATTGAAAATTGTTTCTTATAAATATGTCATATAGTATAAAGATATTAAAACTGGTAGAAGAAAATATAAAAACATTATCAGTAATGTATTAATTAAATAAGTGGTATTTCTAGGAATTAATAAACTAATATGAACATAATAGTAACTGACTATTGGAATTCTAATGTGACAATTATGAATAGTAACCCGACCAATAGAATAGTAACAACATATATGAATGTATGAAAATGATTGGTATCTTATAAATGAAAATGTAATATATTTATATATTTGAATAAGTAATTTTTTTAAAAGGATAAATTAAGTGTTGGTATTTTTATAAAAATTAAATGATTATTTAAAATTTTATAATAACATTAATGATTCAAAAAAATATTATTTTCATAAATAGATTCATATATTAATATGTTTTTTCTTATTATTCTAATATAATTTAATGACAATTTAACTAATTTTTCAATATATCATAAAATAAATAATAAAAATAATGTTATTTTTTTAAAAATAAATGATGATTTTAATTGGAAATTAATGTTATCATATTGAAAAACTTATTTTTATAAAACAGAGTTCATTTTTAGAATCTAGACATGAAAAATCATTGGGGTAATTTTCATTGATATATTTCTAAAATAGTTTATTTTTTCATGAATATATAAATATATTAATTTATAGTACTTAACATTATAAGTAAATAAATGTATTTTTGAGTCATGTTCGAGTAATGGATGATTTAAGAAGACATTATCTGAAAATAAAATTCTTTAGTTACTGTAATTACTCACATGGATTATGATTATTGATTTTCTTGAGCAATAATAATCAAATGATAAAAATAATCAAAACACATCGCACGTCACACTATAAATACCATCTCTCACCACCTCATCTCCTCACACGTTATGAGAAATTGATATTTCATATATACTTAACAATTAATCTCCAAAACCTCTTCCTCACCTTCTTCTATTTCTAGAATCACCAATGATCATTTCCAATGCCTTAAGGATGTTCTCAAGGAGACGACACCTAAGAGGTAATACCCTCTTTCTTTTAATTTTAATTTTATTTCATTTATTATCCTTCGAAAACCACCCTAATACAAAAACATCATGATATGTCTAGTATTATTTATATTCTGTAATATTTTTTTAAAGGTATACCTATCACCAAATCTATTCTCTTCCCCTTTTTTATTAAGAAATGAAAACGTCGAATGTGAGGTGTCAACTCACCACGTTCGTGGATGATGATTCGTCGTTTTCTAATACTACCTTCATGGACGGTTAGAAAACAATTATAATGAATAAAAATATTGTAAAATGTATTTTATAAATTATTAACTGAACAGTAAGTATTATATAAACATATTATTAGATAAAACTATACTAACTTATGATGGTTGTAGAAACCTCCATGATAAACTAATCATTTTACATCAATTTTTTTCTATAAAATGTTCCTTAGGTAAAAGAAATAAATTGATACATGGGACCATTTTAATTTCTTGAATTTAATTAATAACACCAAATTAAAGTTATAGGGATTTTCTTCCGTTTGAAAATAACTTTTATAATAATACCCAATTAATATGATCACTCATCATAAAGGCCCTAAATGAACCTAATAAAATTATAATAAATAAATTACATGTATGAGAAGTTATTATTTATTTAATTATTGTATTTAATCTGATTATTGATGATATTAAGTAAAAGAACATAATGCTTTCATATATAAGGTAAGGGATTCTTTATGGACATTCATTTTTTCTTTTTGGTTACACTTTCTATATATTTACCCCATTCTAAATTTTAATTATTATTATGTAATCCTCATTTATTCTAAGTGTATGTTCCAAATAAATTTACCTATGTCAATTTTTATTTCATTGTTACAAAAATAAATTTTTTAAGGTTCCCTTTTTCGATTTCTCTCGATATGCAGTTCAGATTAGATGGAAATTCCCAATTTCATACCCTTTTTCAATAACACTCCATAGTTAGTTTTTAGACACAAATATTTATCTAAAATAACTATTTTTATCATGTGAACTATCTTTGTTCATTTATGGGTTTAAACAAAAATAATTCCTCTTTTATTTTTAATGAGTCTTTAGTATTTTCCATTAAACCAGATCAAAGTGGCCCATTTATAATGATTCATAAACACAATTTTTACAATTTTTTGATTTAGTTGAAAAAACATTATCATGAACTATGCCTATTTTCCCTCATTATTTTCCACGTATTATTTATATTCTTTCTCCCATGGAAAAAATCATGGTATTCTATTTGTTTATTCATTGTGACATGGTAATGATACACATTTTATTCCATAGGTAACCCTTATATTTATTATTTAGGATTCATTCTTTATTTCGCACACATATTAATGTACATATTATCATGGGTGAACTCAGATTTAGATTCTATGTATTGGGTAAGGTTTCATCTCTTGAGGCGTCATGTTGTGATAGGGAGTAAACTTGATTCATTTATGGGACTTTTTCATCCATGTGTAATTGTCTCGGAAGTTACCCTTGACTCATTATTATGTCATGTGGTATATTACTACCACATTATTATGTTTTCATGATTACATTATCATAGGTTCTAAATTTTATGATTCCATATATTTATTCACATTCCATTCCTTTTTATGTAATCATGTTATCCCTTCTAACCCATGTGTGAAGATTTATTTTATTCTTTATTCCCTTACTCGGAATTTAGATCATCCTTTTTGATAATTTATCCCCTAGATTATACAATGTAGATAAAAGAGAAAAATGGAATCTAGGAGCACTTTATTATGATTATATAAATGATGTTACCATTTTGGTTTCATTATTTCTAATTAAGTACATAATTTTTCAAATATACTATACTTTATGATCCTTGGTTTATATTTCATAGTTTATTATTATTGGAATCATATAAAAATATGTGTAAAGGGATAGGTCCATTATATTTTCTATTATATAAATATATAGTTATTTTCTAATGTTATGACTAAAAAATATTTGTAAGAAGCCTTGGTATAATTCTATCCCCAAGCATAACCATGATTGAAACACATGAAATCACCTTTTAGGATATAAATTTCATATTAAAGTTTATCCTTAAATGTTCATTATTAACTTTTTTATATTCTTATTATCTAATTATTTATGCCCATTAATGTACATTTTCCCCTTTTTAGTTAATTAATGGAAATTGGAGAAATATTGTCACCTGTTTTCACCTTAGTATGTAAAACTAAATTTTGAGGGAGAAATTTTTTGAGGGAGGAATGTAACAACCTAGAATTTTATTAATGTAAATTCCCCTATTATAATTATATTATATTGTATAAATCATATAAAATAAACTATAGAAAAATATATAAACCTTATAAATGAATAATTAATGAAGCAACAGGTATTTATAAAAATCTGGGATCCAATATTAATTTAATAATAACTTGATCGTTGGAATAGTTTGGTGACCATTAGGAATAATAATCTAACAAATAGAATAGTAACCTCATATTTTAAAGTATAAATAAAATATTGGTATCTTATAAATTAAAATGTAATATATTTATATGTTGGGATAAGTAAATCATTGTTTTAAAAATGATAAATTAAGTGTTGGTATTTTTATAAAACATAATTGTTTATTTATAGTTGTATATTTAAAATAATTATTTAAAAGAGAATTCTATTTCATAAATAGATTCATAAATTAATATTTTTTTGAATTATGACTATAAGTTTATTTTATAATACATTTAATAATTTTTCCAAGGGTCTTAACATCAGTTATAATTTTAAAATGTGTATTTATCAAATAAAAGATAACTTTAAATAAAAATTAATTTTCTTATATTTTCGAGATTTATTTTCATAAATTGGATTTTAATTTTCATGTCTACACGTCGATTAATTATTGGGGTGAATTCTTCAGATTTTCCGACAATACTTTATTTTTTATGATTCGTGAAATATAGTAATTTACAATATTTAACATCATAAGTAATTAAATGAATTTTTGATCCATGGTTAAATCATGAATGTTGAAAGTGTCCATTATCTAGAACTAAAATTTAATATTTACTATACACAATCATAATTATTACACTATAGATATTAATATGATAAAATAATAATCAAATGAATAAAGTAATAAAAACCCCTTACACAAAACTATAAATTGCATCCCTCAACACCTTTTATATTCAGAGATTCTATGCCATGGAGATTTTGTATGCTATACCTAATTAAACGCCCACACATCTTCGCAAAATTATAGTCTTTATGGTCTCACCAAAATACCTTTTCAATGTTTCGTATGGAGGTTCTCGTGGAGATGAAACTCATAAACTTAAACCCTCTTTCTTTTTTCATTTAATTTAATTTATTTTATTATCCATACCTCACCTATCCAATTTGAAAATAACATGATATTTCCAGTAAAATATATATACCAGAATTTTTTTTGTAAATGGTATGCCCATCATCAATTATATTCTATTCCCCAGTTATTCTAAAAAAGGAAAACCATATCCTTGTAGTGTTAGTTCACTACCTTCATGGACAATGTTTTTTTTCTAATAACATCTCTACATAAGGTCATTAAACAATTATAGTGATTAAAAAATATTTTAAAATTTATTTTACAATTTATTTAATGTTATAGAAATATTGAATGAACATATTATTATATATATTGATTCTAATTCATAATATTCATAAAAACCTTCAAAATAAACTAATCTTTTTTACATCAACATTTTATGTAATGAATCATCATCATGTAAAAAATACTATATGGGTCCATTTAATGTTGTGAAAAATTAATTAATACCACTTCATTCTAGTTTTTTATTTTTCTTCAATTTCACATGAACTTTAAAAATTATACACATTGAAACTGACCATGAAATTCATGAAACGAACACTCCCAAAATGATAAAAATTGAATAATATAATTCATAAAAAAATGTAATAAATGAACATAATAAAATTATAATAAATAAAATAAATGTATATGTGGTTTAATATTAATTAATTAATGGATTTATTTTTTATCAAGGACATTACATTCGGTAGAATAACACATTCAGGCATAACATAATAGATTCTCTCTAAACATTCATTTTCCCATCGAGTTGTGATTTATCTATATTTACCAAAATAGAATTTTTAATTGTTATAATATAATCCCCCCACATTCAATATTTACGTTCTAAAAATATGTATCTTAATCAATTATTCATTCATTCTAGGTAAATACAAGTTTTATAAGGTTCCATTTTCAATTATTCCTGATATGAAAGTCCAATTAAATGGAACTTCCCAATTTATTATCATTTTCATGTACACTCCATAATAAATTTTAAGTCACCAATATTTTCTAAAATCACTATTTTTATCATGAAAAAAACTAATTTTATTTATTTTTTTTTAAAAAAAAATTCCTTTCCCATTTTAAAGCTTCTTAAATATTTTCTCATCAACAGTACATAGGTGGATTAATTCTAAAGATTTTTAACCCATATTTTTTATGTTAATTTATATGGAAATAATATATCATGATATAAGCACATTTTTACTTATTAATGTCCATATATTTTTAAATTCCATTATTTCATGGACACTATTATGATATTACCATTCATTAAGAGTTGTGATAGGGTTATAATACTCATTTCATTTCATGGGCAACCCTTATATTAATTACATATGAAATGTTTTTCACATGGAAAAAATATTCATGAACATGTATTAATATGTGAAACCTGATAAAAATTCCATTAATTGGGTACTATTTTGTCTCATGAGAATTCATGTTTAGACATTGATTAATCTCGATTACTTTATGGTACTTGGTCCTTTATGTGCAACGGTCTTGGTTATAATCATTGACTCATGATTATGTCATGTCATATATTTCTTGTAAATCAACATATTCCCTTGATTACATGATCACATTTTCTATACATTATGATTCCATATATTTATTCATCTTCCATTCATTTTTATTTAATCATTTTATGGATTTTAAACCATCTATGGAATCCCTTACTGGGCTTTTTAACTCATCTGTTTTGTCAATGTTTCCCCAGGTTATATTATGCAGATATAAGGGATTGAATTAAGATAGTAGCTCAATATTAATACTGAATAAAATATTTTTTTATTTTGTTTTCATGATTTAAAATTATATACCCAATCTTCAAAAGATACTAGACTTCATGATTCTTGTTTTTTTTCTTGGGTAATTATTCTTAAAATCATGTAAAAATAATTTTAAAAATATCTGGACATTATATAGTCCTATAGAACCATTACCACATTTCCAAAAATACTATCTTACGTAATCATGACTATTTATTGGTGCATGATCTCGTGGTTTGATGTTTCACTCCTACCTTGTTCAACCATGCCCTATGTGCATGCCCAATTCACCATATAATATTATTTTAGGGATATTATCAAATTAAATAATTATTTTAACCTAACATACAGATTCATAAATAGTAAGTTATGTTTAATGGTTGAATATTGAAAATGGATAATAAAGAATCATTATGCACATTAAACTTCTCTCTCTCTCTCTTGAATTACTATTCTCCTCCCCTGAATAATGAGAATAACTCCATCAATCCCAAATGACCTTATAGTGATCACGAAAATCAATACAAGATAATCATTTCAATGCACTAGAGCTTGAAAATAATTTTAAATTTATCAGGGATAAAATTTTCATGTTTGGATTACTTCTAGTGTGATTTTGAAATTCTACCCTTATTGTGAAATGAATATAATCAAGAAATAATATTTCGGTAGATCAATAGTTTCAATGGTGATATATATTATTCCCGAAAATATCCTTTATTAAAGATATAAATAAATTATTTATGATATAACATTAATTCTTCGTGATTAGGGTTTCAGAAAAATATTTTAAAATATATATTTAATACACTACCCACAATAAGATCTTACATTGTTCCAAAAGCCTTTAATATACCCTCTATGTATTGGTAATTTATATGAGTAGTTCCCCCCACATCCATAATTTTGTGTCATTTGAAATTGGAAGCAACTTATTTCACATGGAATCCCAAGCCCAATGAAATTTCACTCCATGCTTCTAGAAAACTACCATTACTTTCAAAATAGTACCACACTGTTTCATTCAAAAATACATATTTAACTTCTTCATTTTAACCATTTTTCACTAACATTCATTTATCTTATAGTTTTACTATGATTCCATATGGTTTGGGGTAATTATTTATCAATATTTATAGAACATGACACTATATTCTCATATGATGATAATTATTGGGATACTAGATCCCTTGTAAGAATTTGATTATTCCCATTTGAGAAAAAGTCTACAACATTATTTAATTAACTTTTAATGTTACCTTATTTCATTGAAATATTTTACCTTTACTTAGGTCTCAAACTCAAGAACTTTCTCTCCATATCTCTCCATTGTTCAGGAAGAAATTATTTATACAAAAAAAGTTCCTTAAAATACATCTATTGAATACTATATATTTCCTCATCATCCAGAATATAATGAATAATATTCTACTAATGAGATAAACCCCTAAAGAGATAATAAAAATCAATGATATCATTATTAAATTAATTAATTCAAAAAGTAATAAATATATTATCTAATTATCATATCATTTTATTAACTAGAAATATATTTTTCCCATTAAATGATGGAGGTTGTTGATGCATAAAGTTTTCTAACATTGTTACATTGGGCTGTGGACTGGCCAGCTACTCCAAAAGGGAATTTTTATTTCTCATATACAAAGTTATCCACCATAATATAGTAATAATTTTTCAACTCTAGCTATATATATAAGGCCCCAGCCTTAAACCTTACTTAATCTTGAGTTATTACAAGATTACACATTGAGGATCTTTTCGGGTTTAGAGTTTCAGTGAATTAGATCATAAAACTTGCATTACATTCCACATATAAACAAAGTGGTTACATAAAGATAGTATTCTTCATTCCCATCAATGGAAACATATTTAAAATAAAACATGGATTATTTCTTGACACATCCTTGACTCTATCATCTTATCATGTACCTTTCCCTTGACCTGTGAAAAACATTTCAAAAACATGGGATGAGCATAAAAACTCAGTATGGGTTATAAAAAAACCATGGAAAGGAAACATGAGTTCATATATACATAATAATGAAATCATACTTTACCCATAAAACATAGGCACTTTAACATACCTCATAAAATCATGAATAAATCATAGAAATCATAAGACATAAAGGTAACTTGAGGCATTCATAACATTCTTACGTAGGGAGTAACCCTCTTGGTTACGTTTGGAATACCCATCACAATATATTCCCTAAAATCTCTTCGGAGAAACCTTAACGTTTCACTCCTTCGCGTTACCCAATGCATTGGAGAGCTATAACGGGCTCACCCGCCCTTAGTTTATCACGGAACCACCCGTCTTCATAATAATGCCCAAGGACCATAACATAATCATATCACATAAAACATGCATAAAGGAAACATAAAATTTCCACATTTCAATCACGAGATATCAATACAACACATTGATATAATAAAAACATTATGAAAACCATTTTCAATACCAAAGTAAAACATGGTATTTATTTTTCTTTTAAAAAAGAAGGTATGGCTTGTAGAGGAAGCCGAAACTCAAATAACGGTCACGATGGCGGAGAAGTCGTTGTCGCCGCATACGTACGACAAAAACATTCCCTTTTGTCGTTTAGTAAACGCTTCGTATATAAAAGATTCCTTTTGAATAAACGTTAAAGTCAAAGGGGTTTATACACCGTATAAAAGAAAGTTGTGTATAAAATAAAATATGCCTCAACGAAAGTAGATTGAGACGAAGTCCCATACAAAGATAATTTTTAAAATAAAATAGATACATTATGTGTATTCACTAAAAGTACACATAAATAAAGTACAAATACAAGATACGACATAATAATATAATGACATAATTTGAAAGTAGGGGATTAACCCAAAGAATGGAAATTGGGTTAAGAAGTTCCCATACAAAGATAATTTTTAAAATAAAATAGATACATTATGTTTATTCACTATAAGTACACATAAATAAAGTACAAATACAAGATACGACATAATAATATAATGACATAATTTGAAAGTAGGAGATTAACCCAAAGAATGGAAATTGGGTTAAGAAGTTCCCATACCTCGTATCTGACTTGACCCGACCGTTCTTTAAACTCCTGAATAATAAACTTTAGTTAATCTCTACTTTCTTAAGAACCTTTTTCAAGTTCATTATTCCTTTTATACCATGTTATGAACATCATGTAATTATTTAAGTTAATAATGTTTATTTTGTCGGTATTTGGTTCTTAAGTCAAAAATTGACTTCTTATACTTACATGTTGTTAATTTGGTCAATGTTTCATTATATCCAGAATGGTATTCATGATGTAGATATCATATATGTCATATATATACAGTACATACATGTATTTAAAATATTACATAATCATTTAGAGGTAAGAAATGAAATGCACCGTTCATGGAGACGGTAAGCCGTACGTACGCATGAACGCTACTTTCATTTCTTTGTCATATTAATGGAATTAAAACTAAATGGTACTTATGTATATTTTAATTCCAGAATTATATTCATCATTTAGATATATCATTAATTATATATATCCATTATATACATGTACTTTTAATAGTACATTACATTTGGGGATAAGAAATGAAATGCACCGTTCATGGAGACGGTAGTCCGTACGTACGCATGAACGCTACTTTCATTTCTATCTCATAATTTAATGGAAATAAATGATAATGATATATATAGGTATATTATAATTCCAGTATAACATCGTATATAATAACTTTAAATCCATCCTTTACACGTCCCACATATGGCATTAACGAATCACATCATTTTGAGGGGGCGGTAGTCCGCACTTCCTTAAATGAAGATATCGCGTATACCCATAATGGAAGCCATAAATGTAAGACACAAATGAAAAATACAGAAGCATAAGTAAAACATAAAAATATTACATATCATATATAAAATTAGTGACATCATAATGGCCACCTTTGAAGGTGTTAAATGAGTATTGAACAATCATCGTTTCGGGAGGCAGAATTTCGCCATCCACGGAAACCTTATGTTCTTTAACCATTTGATGTAGTTGTGTGAGAGTGTAGCTCAAATAAATCTTATAACAACATCCTAGTATATTGAAGATACTGGTGTTGTTACAATAGAAGTAAATAAAAAGAGTTTAGGGGGTTGGAGAAGCAAAATAAAACAAAAGAACATGAGAGAATGAATTACCTTAAAAAGTGTAACTCCTTTTGAGTTGAGCCTAAAGGCTTCCTTTGAAAGGATTCTGCCCAAAGGGAATCCTCTAGGATGAGGAGAGGGATGTGGAGAGAGCAAATGGGCAGGGGTTGGCCGAGCCAATGGCTTGAAGAGTGTGTGAAATGAGGTAGAGGTGGGGGCCTTTTATAAGAGGAGAGGAGGGGCACTTTTAGAAAGTAAAGAAACATTACTTTATTTGAAAATGTGTTTCGGTTTTAAATGGTCCCACATTGATATACTTCGTGGATAAGGTGATAAGGCATCGAAATCCATTCATCCAATTGGTTTTGGACATGTGTAGTTCATAGATTTTATATTATCTTTCCATTTTATTTAAATCGTCAAATAATGATGTCATCACTGCATCATTATTATGTCGTAAATAATTTAATTTATTTAATGTCTAAAAATTATAAAACAAATACTATGATATAGGAAATCTTTTTATCTTTCCAATGACTATTTATAATCAAAATTTGGACTTGTATAACCCCACTTAAAAATTGTTTTCGTAAAACATATTATGTTTGTGTCATTTTCACTTTAACATTAAATAAAAAGTAATTTATGTCATTTCCCAACAAAAGTGGATGCATGGGGTCCCCAAGTTGACCCATGGCTTGTCTTGGTCGGCCATGACACAACCAATAAGGTTGGGACATGTGTCTAGGTCATTTTATATTATTAAAGCATTATTTATTCCTTAAACTACACTAATTACCACTAATCGCGATTAAAAACTTAATAAGTTACTATTCACCAAAAAATTATTTTAATCTCATTGAACCGCATTTTACTTCTTAATGACAACCATGTATGTCGGATTTTCAAAATTCAGTACACATTAGTGGTAAACTTTCATTTAACTGAAAAATCAGTTTGCTTGATTACCACTTAGTGGTTTCACTATTCATCAAAAATTGAAGTTTTTCAGAAAATTACCAAAAATTCACTCTAAGCTATATTTGATATTCCGAATTCAAAAATGAAGTCCATTTTACAAAATTCAAATCATATAAGTCACATTAATTAATTTAATAATTAATTCCCGCTGCCAGAGCAAATAGCGTGTTTTTACAAAACAATAAGTATCAAAAGATTGACACCAGTTTAAGTCTAATTTCAAATCGAAATTGATTCCAATGACCACCATTGGATAAAATGGTAAAAATATATTCTAATTTCACTTTAAAACCAATTCAAAAGATAATCTAATCATATAAATAAATTAGGTTAGAAAGCAGTTTTGAATTAAAATACAACATTTTACACTATTCATAAAAAAATGAACTTTATCAGAAAGGTACCAAAAATTACACAAAGTAAAATTTGATGTCCCGATTCTTAATAAAAGTTTTATTTGGTCCAAAAGAATGTATAAGAGTGATCAAAACTATATTTAATGACGGTTCACCATTAAAAGGTGATAAGTGAACCTTTAGTGAAAATTAGAGTATAAAAGCCTAAAATTTAATTCTTTCCATATTTTAAGCCTTTATCTTTTATTGGATAAATATAAAAACACTTAAAAACATATATAATCATATTTTAGTTATTTCTATCCATTCCCGCCAATACAACGGCTACATGTTAACTAATATTTAAAATAATATTATTTTATTACTAGTGTGCAACGTAAGTTTTCAAAGGAACTCATCGTTGCGTATCGGGTACGCTATCGAACATAGCAACCCCTTTAAAATAGAATTTAATATTTAATTCATAAATATTAATAAATATTAAAATTATTTATTTTTCATTTACCTGGGATGTTACATCCTTCCCCCCTTTTGGGAATTGCGTCCTTGCAATTTTATTCACTTATCAAAATAAGTGGGGGTATTTAACCCTCATAGCATTATCAGATTCCCACGTTGCCTCTTCAATCACATGGTTTTTCCAAGAAACCTTTACCTGATGAATCACCTTATTCCGTAACACTTGCTCCCTGTGGTCAAGAATCTGGACCGGTTGTTCCTCATAAGATAGGTTCTCTTCCAGCTGAACTACCTCTGGACTCAAAACATGAGATGGATCTGGCATATACTTTCTCAACATCGAAACGTGAAAAACATTGTGTACCTGAGATAAACTCGGAGGTAAAGCCACTCGGTATGAAACTGATCCAACTCTCTCTAGAATTTCGTATGGTCCAATGAACCTTGGACTCAACTTTCCTTTCTTACCAAATCTCATCACACTTTTCCAAGGAGAAACCTTGAGAAAAACATGATCACCTACCTCGAAAGACAGATCCTTCCTCCGGTTATCCGCATAACTCTTCTGCCTGCTCTGAGCTGTTCTCATGTGTTTCTGAATCAACTGAACTTTTTCTGCCATCTCTTCTACCAATTCTGGTCCCATCAACTTTCTTTCACCCACTTCATCCAAGAAAGCTGGAGTTCGACACCGCTTCCCATATAATGCCTGAAATGGTGCCATCTGTATACTGGAATGAAAACTGTTATTATATGAAAACTCAACCAAAGAAAGATGTTGGTCCCAACTTCCCTGATAATCCATAGAACAAGCTCGTAGCATATCCTCCAATGTCTGAATTGTTCGTTCTGACTGCCCATCTGATTGAGGATGAAAAGATGTACTAAAATTTAACTCAGTACCCAACGACTTCTGAAGGCCTTTCCAAAAGTTAGAAGTAAACCTGGGATCACGATCCGATACAATGGAGAGAGGAACTCCATGTAACCTGACTATCTCTTTAAGATACAAACGGGAAAGTTGATCAAGAGAGAAAGTATCTCGTATAGCAAGGAAATGAGCAGATTTGGTCAAGCGATCAACAATAACCCAGATTACATTATTACCTCGAGATGTCTTCGGTAATCCAACAACAAAGTCCATGGATATATTCTCCCATTTCCACTCTGGCACTGGTAAAGGCTGAAGAATCCCTTTCGGTAACTACCGCTCAGCTTTAACCCGCTGACAAGTCAAACACTTCACAGTAAAATCAGAAATATCTCTTTTCATTCCATCCCACCAGTAATACTCCCGCAGATCTCTATACATCTTAGTACTGCCCGGATGAACTGAAAACGGAGAACTATGAGCTTCACATAACAACTCTCTCTTCAACTGTGAATCACAAGGCACACATAACCTCTTCACAAACCTCAAAACACAAACACAAACTTATCCAAGAACTCATGGAAAATTTTATTCATAAGGTCCATGAATACAGCAGGTGCATTGGTTAACCCAAAAGGCATAACTACAAATTCATAATGGCCATATCTAGTACGGAACGCAGTCGTCTGCTTCTTTTACTTTCAACTGATGGTACCCTGACCTCTAGTCAATCTTCGAAAAATACTGAGCTCCCTGGAGCTGATACCACTTCATTCGATGGCCCAACATCTGCTGAAGTTGTTGCAAATGATTTTACCACCCCTTTCTGCTTGTAGTCTAGCTGCTTCCCATCACTCAAGATCCTTGTCGGACACTCGTTTGCATAGTGACCCATCTCATTGCACTTATAACATTTCACTAACTGTAAATCAAATTTATTCTTACCTTCACCTTGATCCTTTTCAGTGCAATCACGAGCCTTATGTCCCATCTTACCACATCGGTAGCACTTCCCAGAATTCAGAAGACATTCCCCATCATGCCTTTTTCCACATTTATCACAAACTGAAAACTTAGTTTTCTTACCATCAGACTTTTTTGAAGAATTCTTACCTTTCTCCTGCCACCTCGGTCTCTTCTTCTGCTGGTTGTTATAGAAAACTTGGTCATCGGCAAACTCCATTTCCACCTTATCAGCACATTGAACAAGCTTTTCATAACTTTTAAACTCACGAGAAGCTAATGCCCTTCGATATTTTGGCTTTAATCCTGAGTAAAAACGATTGATTTTACTATCAAGGTCCCGGATAAAATTTGGAGCATACCTTGCCAATCGAGTGAACCTTTCGTCATAGGCAGCCACTGAGTCTTCCTCTTCCCTCAATTCCAAGAATTGCTTTTCTATCCTAAGTCGAACAGCCTTAGGAAAATACTTCTCAAGAAACATACCTTTGAATTCATCCCAGTCAAGAGCATCAATCTCATCGGCATCCCTGATATTTTTAACCATAGACCACCACTGATCTGCTTCACCCTCCAAACGGTAAATAGAAAGACTAACCTTTTGATTGTATGAACACCCCATGACATCAAAAATCTTCTCCAGTGCTTTAATCCACCCTTCAGCTAGCACAGGGTCAGATGATCCTCTGAATGATGGGGGATGTTGCCTCATGAAATGTTCCACCACTGACATGTTCCTCTGCGGTTGATCTGGCTGATCTCGTGCATGGATACCACCGCCATTTATAGCCTGAGTCAACTGTGCCATCACTGCAACAAACTGTTCAGTTCCGATTCTGACCATCTCAGGTTGCTGATTTGGAAGGCAGTCTTCCTCCTGATGTCGTCCCAACATAGCTGCTTTGTTTCCCCTACGGAAAACCATTCTGAACATGGAAATATCTTAGGCGAAGCAACATGGTAATCTGTAAATGCTATATCATTTCGAAAAAGAAAAAAAAAATATATTTTTGGATAATCATTTAATAGAATTCTAACTCCTAAAGTTATCTAAACCGACCTCTGATACCAACTATAAGGCCCCAGCCTTAAACCTTACTTAATCTTGAGTTATTACAAGATTACACATTGAGGATCTTTTCGGGTTTAGAGTTTCAGTGAATTAGATCATAAAACTTGCATTACATTCCACATATAAACAAAGTGGTTACATAAAGATAGTATTCTTCATTCCCATCAATGGAAACATATTTAAAATAAAACATGGATTATTTCTTGACACATCCTTGACTCTATCATCTTATCATGTACCTTTCCCTTGACCTGTGGAAAACATTTCAAAAACTTGGGATGAGCATAAAAACTCAGTATGGGTTATAAAAAAAACATGGAAAGGAAACATGAGTTCATATATACATAAGAATGAAATCATACTTTACCCATAAAACATAGGCACTTTAACATACCTCATAAAATCATGAATAAATCATAGAAATCATAAGACATAAAGGTAACTTGAGGCATTCATAACATTCTTACGTAGGGAGTAACCCTCTTGGTTACGTTTGGAATACCCATCACAGTATATTCCCTAAAATCTCTTCGGATAAACCTTAACGTTTCACTCCTTCGCGTTACCCAATGCATTGGAGAGCTATAACGGGCTCACCCGCCCTTAGTTTATCACGGAACCACCCGTCTTCATAATAATGCCCAAGGACCATAACATAATCATATCACATAAACACATGCATAAAGGAAACATAACATTTCCACATTTCAATCACGAGATATCAATACAACACATTGATATAATAAAAACATTATGAAAACCATTTTCAATACCAAAGTAAAACATGGTATTTATTTTTCTTTTAAAAAAGAAGGTATGGCTTGTAGAGGAAGCCGAAACTCAAATAACGGTCACGATGGCGGAGAAGTCGTTGTCGCCGCATACGTACGACAAAAACATTCCCTTTTGTCGTTTAGTAAATGCTTCGTATAAAAAAGATTCCTTTTGAATAAACGTAAAAGTCAAAGGGGTTTATACACCGTATAAAAGAAAGTTGTGTATAAAATAAAATATGCCTCAACGAAAGGAGATTGAGACGAAGTCCCATACAAAGATAATTTTTAAAATAAAATAGATACATTATGTGTATTCACTAAAAGTACACATAAATAAAGTACAAATACAAGATACGACATAATAATATAATGACATAATTTGAAAGTAGGAGATTAACCCAAAGAATGGAAATTGGGTTAAGAAGTTCCCATACAAAGATAATTTTTAAAATAAAATAGATACATTATGTGTATTCACTATAAGTACACATAAATAAAGTACAAATACAAGATACGACATAATAATATAATGACATAATTTGAAAGTAGGAGATTAACCCAAAGAATGGAAATTGGGTTAAGAAGTTCCCATACCTCGTATCTGACTTGACCCGACCGTTCTTTAAACTCCTGAATAATAAACTTTAGTTAATCTCTACTTGCTTAAGAACCTTTTTCAAGTTAATTATTCCTTTTATACCATGTTATGAACATCATGTAATTATTTAAGTTAATAATGTTCATTTTGTCGGTATTTGGTTCTTAAGTCAAAAATTGACTTCTTATACTTACATGTTGTTAATTTGGTCAATGTTTCATTATATCCAGAATGGTATTCATGATGTAGATATCATATATGTCATATATATACAGTACATACATGTATTTAAAATATTACATAATCATTTAGAGGTAAGAAATGAAATGCACCGTTCATGGAGACGGTAAGCCGTACGTACGCATGAACGCTACTTTCATTTCTTTGTCATATTAATGGAATTAAATCTAAATGAGACTTATTTATATTTTAATTCCAGAATTATATTCATCATTTAGATATATCATTAATTATATATATCCATTATATACATGTACTTTTAATAGTACATTACATTTGGGGATAAGAAATGAAATGCACCGTTCATGGAGACGGTAGTCCGTACGTACGCATGAATGCTACTTTCATTTCTATCTCATAATTTAATGGAAATAAATGATAATGATATATATAGGTATATTATAATTCCAGTATAACATCATATATAATAACTTTAAATCCATCCTTTACACGTCCCACATATGGCATTAACGAATCACATCATTTTGAGGGGGCGGTAGTCCGCACTTCCTTAAATGAAGATATCGCGTATACCCATAATGGAAGCCATAAAGGTAAGACACAAATGAAAAATACAGAAGCATAAGTAAAACATAAAAATATTACATATCATATATAAAATTAGTGACATCATAATGGCCACCTTTGAAGGTGTTAAATGAGTATTGAACAATCATCGTTTCGGGAGGCAGAATTTCGCCATCCACGGAAACCTTATCTTCTTTAACCATTTGATGTAGTTGTGTGAGAGTGTAGCTCAAATAAATCTTATAACAACATCCTAGTATATTGAAGATACTGGTGTTGTTACAAAAGAAGTAAATAAAAAGAGTTTAGGGGGTTGGAGAAGCAAAATAAAACAAAAGAACATGAGAGAATGAATTACCTTAAAAAGTGTAACTCCTTTTGAGTTGAGCCTAAAGGCTTCCTTTGAAAGGATTCTGCCCAAAGGGAATCCTCTAGGATGAGGAGAGGGATGTGGAGAGAGCAAATGGGTAGGGGTTGGCCGAGCCAATGGCTTGAAGAGTGTGTGAAATGAGGTAGAGGTGGGGGCCTTTTATAAGAGGAGAGGAGGGGCACTTTTGGAAAGTAAAGAAACATTACTTTATTTGAAAATGTGTTTCGGTTTTAAAAGGTCCCACATTGATATAATTCGTGGATAAGGTGATAAGGCATCGAAATCCATTCATCCAATTGGTTTTGGACATGTGTAGTTCATAGATTTTATATTATCTTTCCATTTTATTTAAATCGTCAAATAATGATGTCATCACTGCATCATTATTATGTCGTAAATAATTTAATTTAGTTAATGTCTAAAAATTATAAAACAAATACTATGATATAGGAAATCTTTTTAGCTTTTCCAATGACTATTTATAATCAAAATTTGGACTTGTATAACCCCACTTAAAAATTGTTTTCGTAAAACATATTATGTTTGTGTCATTTTCACTTTAACATTAAATAAAAAGTAATTTATGTCATTTCCCAACAAAAGTGGATCCATGGGGTCCCCAAGTTGACCCATGGCTTGTCTTGGTCGGCCATGACACAACCAATAAGGTTGGGACATGTGTTTAGGTCATTTTATATTATTAAAGCATTATTTATTCCTTAAACTACACTAATTACCACTAATCGCGATTAAAAACTTAATAAGTTACTATTCACCAAAAAATTATTTTAATCTCATTGAACCACATTTTACTTCTTAATGACAACCATGTATGTCGGATTTTAAAAATTCAGTACACATTAGTGGTAAACTTTCATTTAACTGAAAAATCAGTTTGCTTGATTACCACTTAGTGGTTTCACTATTCATCAAAAATTGAAGTTTTTCAGAAAATTACCAAAAATTCACTCTAAGCTATATTTGATATTCCGAATTCAAAAATGAAGTCCATTTTACAAAATTCAAATCATATAAGTCACATTAATTAATTTAATAATTAATTCCCGCTGCCAGAGCAAATAGCGTGTTTTTACAAAACAATAAGTATCAAAAGATTGACACCAGTTTAAGTCTAATTTCAAATCGAAATTGATTCCAATGACCACCATTGGATAAAATGGTAAAAATATATTCTAATTTCACTTTAAAACCAATTCAAAAGATAATCTAATCATATAAATAAATTAGGTTAGAAAGCAGTTTTGAATTAAAATACAACATTTTACACTATTCATAAAAAAATGAACTTTATCAGAAAGGTACCAAAAATTACACAAAGTAAAATTTGATGTCCCGATTCTTAATAAAAGTTTTATTTGGTCCAAAAGAATGTATAAGAGTGATCAAAACTATATTTAATGACGGTTCACCATTAAAAGGTGATAAGTGAACCTTTAGTGAAAATTAGAGTATAAAAGCCTAAAATTGAATTCTTTCCATATTTTAAGCCTTTATCTTTTATTGGATAAATATAAAAACACTTAAAAACATATATAATCATATTTTAGTTATTTCTATCCATTCCCGCCAATAAAACGGCTACATGTTAACTAATATTTAAAATAATATTATTTTATTACTAGTGTGCAACGTAAGTTTTCAAAGGAACTCATCGTTGCATATCGGGTACGCTATCGAACATAGCAACCCCTTTAAAATAGAATTTAATATTTAATTCATAAATATTAATAAATATTAAAATTATTTATTCTTCATTTACCTGGGATGTTACAATATATCCAAATCTGTCTTCATTATCTTACCGAAGAGGGAAATAATTAGATATATTACATGAATTGAAATAGTGTCCACTCCTTCCACTAGGATCTATTTATAAATAATGACATTTACTCAATTTTCCATTTACATTATTAACCATAATGTATGATTTAATAACTATTAAAAACATAGCATAAATTAAAATTTATGTATAAATAATATCAAATTCATAATCTCAGTTTCATTAAGAATATTATCAAGGTGTATCATAGGGTTATATTCACAAATCTATATTTTTCTAAATCTATTACCTAAGGTTTCTACTAACTATTCTATGATACCACAACCCTATTTTCCTAGAGTCGATGGTCACTTTATTACACTAGCACTAGTTAAAATCAATAACATCATAATAGATTGAATAGTTTGGTATCCATGAAAAACTAGATAAATAATAGAATTTCATATTACATTTGAAAGAAAAAATTACCAGAAATTATTTTCTCCAAGTATTCCATTATTTCCAATAGAATAACCCAATATTTAAATAATTTAACATTACATGGAATCCTAGAGAAAAGAAAAATAAGAAAGATGAGAGATCAGATTCTTAGTAAGGTTATGAAAACATGAGAAGACAAAATGAATAAATAATCAATAATCAATAAATAAAGTTAAATTTCTGAAAAAACAATCAAATTATTCAATAAATTAATCATAAATAATAATATGATATTAATAAATTATGGTCAAATAATGCGATATAAATAATCACATTAACATGAAACTTATCCATGGATATTCTAAATAATCAAATAATCACATGTAAAAAAATAATTATTCATATAATAATGAAATTGATAATACTAGAAATCATAAACATATATTCAAGGCTTTATGCCATAACATATTATATTAATGGGTAAGGACTCAACCAATACCGAAGTTACATTGCCTCATGAGATATATTGATGCATTAAGGGGTTATAGTAGTCCCTTCCCACTACGTACAATGTCCACTTCATTCCTTATATAAAGGGATGAATTATAATAACCATAATTTTCCTATTTAAACTATAATACATATTTTTAATCATGTCCCCAATCATTATACATAATCATAATCCCTTCAAAGGAAAATGGTGAAGAGTATCAAAATATTGCATCTGTAGTCAAGATGATCATAATCTGTCTAAAGAAATAATAAGTATGATATCATTACAAAATATTACCTGTAGATATTAATTAAAATATGTGATTATTATATTTATTAATAGAAATTATATGTAATTTTCTATAAAACATTCTTGATTAAAATAATTTTTTACTCTTAAAATCACTATCAAAAAATAAATAAAAATGAACGAAAACATTTTCTCTAAAAAAAGATTCTAAAATTTTAAAAGAATATTCAAATAAAAAACTATTCATAATGGTGTGAAAATATATTCGTTATCTATAATAAAAAATACGCTCCTTACATATCTTTCTTGGAAAGGTAAAAATGTACTTCTTTTGGAAGAGGGAATAATGATTCTATTTTTTTAAAAGTAAACCATGGGAAAATGACATTAAAAATGCATAAAAAAATTTAAATATTTTTAAAATTTTATGAGTAAAATATGAATATGGAAGAAAAATAATCCCCAGTGGATAATTTTGTATAAATAATCTCGAATGTTGATGATATGTTGAAATAAACCATTACCTTAAGTTAGAATACCATAATTTGTGTCCAATTCTCCATTATAATAATTATAGATTTATTATAAATCTATTAAAAACATAACCTGATAAAAATTTCATATATGACGTACTTATAATATTTTATCCCAATTTATTAATAATGATTTCTTAAAATAACTATTTTTTGTAATAACAATTTCTTTTTTTATGAATTTTTTAGTTCAATAGTTTTTCCATCATACATTGACCAATGTTAAATCATCAAAGTAATGCTAATAATGATATTAATATCATATTTACTAATTATATATTTATTTATAGTAATATATAAAATTTATAGATGAGTAAATGAATTACACTGTTCTTTGAGACGGTAGGTCGTACGTACATGAAAACTATATCTAGATTTATACGTATTAAGAAAAATTGTAAAAAATTAATAACCTTTTTTGATTCATTATTATATAATATAAATAATATATATTTATTAAATCCTTCTTAATTTTCATCCATGATAAATAGAAACGAAAAACAAATAACATCACTTCATATAGGTGGTAGTCCACACATACACCAAATTGACGGTATCTTTTCATAAATTTATGAAAGATAAGATGGTAGATTTGATATTATAATTATAGAATTATAATAATTTTGTATAAATTAATTTCATCATAATAACCATTCAAAAAATATGGTAATGAAAATTGAATTTAATTGCTATGTGGATATGGTAACATATACGTATGCATGAGTGGTACTTTCAATTCCAATTAGCTGGGAACGAGGGAGGATAATGGTGCTATAATATTCATAATAATGTTTTAGTATATTGATGTAACTGATGTTACCATTTTATAATATATATATATGATTTATAATAGGGAAAAGAAAATGTTTAAATAATGTGATCAGTTAAGGAAATTATATATTATTTTGATACACTCCTTTGGATATACCATTAAATATCATAGGGTTGATATTTCTTGGTCACCAAAAACACTATATTTTGTCTAGGGAAGTTTATAATTTATTTTGGTAAGATATTGTAAATTTATATGACAAAATGTGGGGTATAGTAGATAAAAGGGACGTGTCCCTTCATAATTGAGGGGAGGAGCATTCTTGGAATTTGTTGAAATATTAAATTAATATAAATTTATTTTTATTTAAAAGTTGATATAAATTGATAATATTTTAATATATTATGATAATAAGTCTAAATTATCTCATCCAAAAAATTTGGAAATGTATTTGTTGTATTTTATCCCTTATCTTTTTGTATTAAAACCCTTTAAATATTTCTATAATTACTGTAATTTTAATGTGTTCTACCATGAAATTGTTACTAATGTTAATATAAAATGTAGAACAACCCAAAAATCAACCATAGTTTATTATTACAACCATATCCAATTCATTTTTCAGAATATAATATATATATTAAATATTTTAATATAATATTAATTTTTATAAATTATCATTAACTTCGTTTTAAAACTATTCATTTAATTTGATTTGAACATATTAAGGGAAAAAATATAATTCCAATTTAATGATTTAATACCACACATAATATTCAAAAATATTTATAATACCAATGGGACACATTAACCCATTCAAATTATATCACTTTAAATATTTTTAAAATCATTTATCTGATTTTAATTTAAATTAAATAAAAACATTAATAGCATTATATAAGCATTTACACCAATGAGAATTCTTTTAAAAATTGTAAAATTAAATTCATATCATGAAATAATATTTCCTTAATATGAAATTAGATAATTTTATTCATTTCTACCTTACTTTTATCCCTATATGTACAAATTTGATATATTTAAAACCAAGAGAATGGGAATTTGTAACATTCAAAGCTTTAAAAGATAAATATATCATTTTATTGATAAGTGTATATTATATAAATAATATGATATGAAGATAATTAGATTAATCCAATAAAAACTACAAAAAAATATTATGACCATAACACTTATTTTTAACTAAGATTAACATGATTTACCATTTACTAAGGTAAAAAAATTTACTACAATTTTTATTCAAAATTCCTAAAAATAAGAAGGATCTATTTAAAAAATAAAAAATTCTTAATTAGAATTATGGAATATATTTTATCAAATTAAAAAACATTAATTGGAATAAATTACTTTTTTAAAAAATGTTCTGAAAATGTGATGAAATTTCTTTTTAGAAAAGTACAATTTCTCTGAAAAACGATCTTTATGTATAAAAATATCATTAAAATAAATTAAATAATAAATTAGATTGAAGTTAATATAATTGGATTTTAAAAAAATATTAGAACTAATTTTACTTTTAAAAAGTGTTAAAATTAAATCGAACCTTGTAAATTCTTGAAGTAAAAATATAATTTTTGATTAATATCATTATGTTTTAATATTTATGGAAAAATAATTTTTTAGAAAAACACCAATGAATTAAAATTATATTACTTTGGAATGATTATTTCAAAGATAAAGTAATTTTATCAAATAAATTTCCTATAATTTGAATAATTAGTTATGTTACTTTCTCACAAAATGAAAGAAAAGTCATTTTTTGAGAAAATGTATTTTTTAAAGAATAAATTAACTTTACTAAAATTTGAGTGTTTATTTCCTAATAACTAATAAATAGTTTTTATTGAGTATGACCATCATATATATTTTATATATTCATTTTTCCTATTCATAATATCTAATTTTACAGCTAGTATAGAATATTCATATAGAAACAATATTCAATGGTTTATTAAGCATGATATTGCATGTCCTGGACCCTATCAAACATATTTTTATTTAAAAATATCACGGTTTTAAATTATTATTCTCTTAAATTTCCTTATTATCAATTTAAAAAAAATTTCTACATCATGGAAACAAAATTTTCTATTTTTTAAAATGACTTTAATATTTTCCTTTCCAACTATTCAAGAGGAAATATTATTATCATTTTAATGTCATTTTTTTCAACTAAATGATTTCTATATATTAATCCCCTTCATAAAAAAATATGTTAAAATATTGAGGATTAAATTTATTAATTTGGGTATAATGTAAATCCCCATGGTTATAAAATAAGAACATTATGATAGATAACATATATGATGTCCAATAGCAAGCTTAAATGAACAATGGAGTGTTTTTATTTAAATTTTATAGTTTAAAATTTTTTGTTTAAATTTAATATTTTGATAAACGTTACCACATTATAAAATTTATATATATTTATCAATAAATTCTTATGAAATAAGAACTAAAATTTATTCATCAAAGTCGATTTATTCTTAAAATATACATATTCCTCATAATAGGATTTTAATTGTTTTATGAAAAAATATTATCACTATTATTTTGAGAATTTTATTAATGTATTTTTATAAAATATATTTAATTTTTCAAATAATAAAATAAAAAATATTTTTGTGTGAAGTTTTACAATTTTTTTTTAAAAAAAGATTCTTATGTGAATAGTGAAAATAACATTTTGTGTGAGTTTTGGTAAAATTATCAATAATTTTTTTTAAATTGACCATTATTCATTGAATTTGATATTAAATCTTAATAGTAATCCATTAGTATGAATTTATATAAATAATTACATAGTTTTCAAAATTAAACATGATTTCAGTATATATTTATTTGTGTGTTAACAATGAATTGTTTTTAAAAGCTATTTTTCATTTTGTTTTTTTATTTATATTAAATTTAATATTTATACCATATAGGAGAAAAAATTTATTAATTTTTTTTGTTTTATGTATTTAAAATTTATCATTTGATAATTTTTCTTATATTTTTCAAAAGAAGTTGATTTTTTTTGTGAAAAGTAGAAAACACTTTTTTTGAAATACTTTATAATTTATGATATTTCCAAGACATAAAAAATAATATATAAACGCATGAAACTTATATAATGAGTTAATTATAATAAAATTATAAAAATATTTTAAATAATTAATTAAAAATATTTAAATAAAATTTATACCATGAAAAATATGAAAACCATTTTCTGTACTAACGCAATGCTCACAAATCACTAAAAAAGTAAAAGTTGGTCTATTGAGCATAATATTTTAGAAGGAAAAAGTATATGATAAACTTATTTACTAAATATTTGGAATTATTTATTATTTGGGACGTTACATATTTTTTTTGAATAATATAAAAAGTGGGAAATCCAAATTCTTCTATAGTGATTGTGTATGTTTGGAAAAGTCAAGATAACATTTTTAATAAAGATTAAGGAACATGATCTCAGTAAAAATACATATTTAATTATACAAAAATAAATATTTAATTTAATTAGATTAAATTATTGTGGCATTTTTTTATATTTTATTTATTAAATTATTACCTAAAATTATTTTGAAATGCAAGAATTGGGCATGGGAAACCTGTTGAACAATCAAGTAATTTAATTTAAAATAATTTATAAATAATTTTTTCCTATTTAAATGAATATTCCCAAGAATTTAATAATTTTAAATGTGATGTTGGGGATATTTTAAGGGATTATATTTTTACATCAGTTTTGTCTTGGTGAGTTAAAAGTTTAATTAAATAAATAATGTAAAAAATAAAATTAATAATCCTTTATGAAAATAATATTTTATTCAATTAATTAAAAGATATAAAAAATTGATTGAGGAAAATTTGGATAATTTAAAGTGTAAAATTGTATTCCTTTACAATTTATGATCCATGTTTCTCTTTATATGTTAAATTATATCCCTTTAAAATTGAAAAAGATTTTTACGTTGTTAAGGTTGACGTATGTTAACGAAGGGGATAAAACAATAAAAATGGTTTGAAACACCACATAAATCTATACATTTTTTATGGTATTTAAACCCTATAATAACTTATATTTTAATTCTTTCACATTTTGAATAATTTTACTAGAAAATGAATTTATTCTATTTTAATCTTTTAGAAAATATAAATAGTTATCCTCCCCTCAATTATAGACGAGCACCCCTTCTTTCCATTCTTTAAACCATGTTGAGCCTTAAAACTCAAAAAACCATGAAAAGTTATCTCTTAAACTCTCCTATAAAAATTATAGAATTGTTTTCATTCTCAATAGGCCTAACCTAGGACCCCTAACATTATATCAAAAATAGTAACCTCAAAGACGAGGTAATTTACTTAAACGTTCAATTTCTTTTTAATTCATATTTTACCTCATCTAAATCAATAATATTATTCAAAAATAATAGAACATGTACAATAAATTTATTAAAATTCAATTAAGATTATCAAATGAGAAGTATTCACCCTCTTTCCGTTAATTGGGAAGTGAAAGTATTGTTCATGCTTACGTACAACTTAATGTCTCCTTGTAGTGATATAATTGGTTTTCCATCACCATAATTCATAGATATTTATTATGATCAGTTTAATGTTTATATATAATATTTATGATATAATTATAATTATTTAATTATAATATCATATGTAAATTCATTAATTCTAATATGTTTGAATATGTTAACATCGCCCTGGTGTACATATAGACTACCACTACCCTGAAGTGAGGTGATTCATATTTCGTTTTCAGCATACATAGTTTTTGATAAAGAATAATTTAATAAAAATATATGAATTATATGATATAATATTGTTTCTAATATTATGAAATATTATTTTCGTTTCTTTTATTAATTCTGTCAAAATGTGAAATCAATGTTTATGCGAGCAAACGACCTACCATATCCATAAGCAGTGAAATTCATTTTTCTATCTATACCTTTTATGGATGAATTTATCTATATATATTATTAATATATATTAATATAATTCATAAAATATTATAGAGTATGGAACCATGATCAAAGTAGAAACGATATGACTTCTGAACATGAAGATGCATAAAAAATGAAGTAGTTATCACCAGAAATAGTGACTTTAATAAAAAAATTAATAAATAGGTTATAATATGTTATAATAAAATTAGACATGGTATAATATATATTATTATTATTCTATAATATATGTATAAAAATTTATGTTTACTCTAATGTATCTTCAAATGCGTACGATGAAAGACGAGATTTGAGATAAGGGTTTTTCATCTCAAATTGTCTTCTTTGGGACATATCTTACTTTATGCACATATCTTCTTTTATGAGGTTTTTATATATCCCATTGACAATATATATCCTTTATCACTTTATATTAATAATATTTAAAATCTATTTTCTATTTATTTATTTCATGGTTCTTATTATTCAAGATTTTCAAAAAGTGGTAAGGGATTTATGTTTCGATACAATTTTAATAAAAATTGTTATTGATTAAATTTTACATAGGGTATGTTAGAAGATCTTTATCAGATTAATTAAATTAAATCATCCTGTCCTATGATAATTTAATAAGAATAATGTTTTTCTTCATTTCCCACTTTTTAATTTATTTAGAGTCCAAACAATTATTATTTACGGAAAATAGTCTATGTTGTACTTTTCGGTTTGGAATATTTTCTTCCATATAGATGTTGTTATAAGAAACAATTTCTGGATGGTTAAATATTCTCACATAATTTTTAAATACATTTTATCCATTATTTATCAAAATAATTTGTTTTCGAAATGAATATTCATTTCATTTTAGAATGAGTTACTTTTTGATATTTGAAAAAGGATGAGATAAATGTTTTTATTTCATCAACTATGGAATTAATGGAATTTGTCACCATAATGGCCATTCAATGGTTTTAAGATTCCATTATAAGTATCTTTGGTTCTTTTCAATGATAATTTATACCATTATATTTTGGAAATTATTATATTTTAGAGAAATTATTTAAAAAAGAAATGTGTATTTTTCCTAATAAATATATTTATGATCTTTTAAAGAATTATATTATACATGATATTTTCCTTTGATGATAGTTATGATTTACATAATATATGATCCAATGATACCATTCTTTTTATTACTATTTGTGTCTTTTAATTATGATGATGAGATTTTTATGAATCTTATTTGTTTTCCACAGGTTATGTTATTATATTATGATGAAGGGTTTGTGATATTTTTCCATTTACATGTATGGAATATGATTATTAGATGGCCAGGTTCATTGAGTAACTGCAAGCATTGATTAAATTTAAATAACTCGTGAATTTACCTGATTTCATGTTCCCAATTTCATGCATAGACCATGTTTTAATGTCTAAATGATTAAGATCATTTAACGTTTTAATTTTACTAAGAATATGCATGAACCATGATTTCATGATCATAAAATTATGCATGGAACTAGTTTTCATGTCCCCAAGTTTATATGAGGTCCTGATTTCATGTACATAACTTAATGAGTGAACCTATTTATATTTATACAAGCTCCCATTTTTATAATAATATGTTCCAACCAAATTCACATGTATATTTTATATTCTCATTGTTCGTGTTCATTTAATTCTTTTAGGAATCATGTCTTATGAACTTCTAAACATTATTCCATGATTAATGTCTGCGATCTTGGATAGATTGAGTGTGAACGTTTTAATCTATAGTTATGATTGCATACCATTATTATTATCTTAATATTTAATATTATCATCGATAAACATCAACCATGTTTACTTTTATTGAGAATCTGAGCTCAGGAATGCTAATAATTCATTTCCCATGGTTATGAAGAGGTGTTCTAAGTCAGGTATGTCAATGAAGAGTTCAAAATGGGGAGATCATTATGGGAGATTTTGGAAAACATTCAAAAAATTACAAAGACTACATATCTAGTCTCAAAAGTCACTATACTGTTATAGTCCTCATACATGAATTTTTGTAATCTATATAAAATTCATAAAAAATATTTCATTTTTTATATATGAAAATCATGGGTTTTTGTAATGCTGAACTCTGCTCTTGGATGGCCTAGAAGTGGGACGAATTGGTGAGTCAGTCCCCGATCACAGAGATTGAATCATTTCCTCTAAAAAATTATCGAATCCATTCTACAAAGTCCAAATAAAAAATATCTCAATTACACTATAGAACCTCCAGGGTATGAGATAAAACCATTAGAACCTTCTACTTATCCTACACCTACTTAACTTTGATGTATAAATATATGACTATTGCTACAAAATTCTTCTTAATTGGCCCTTATAACTAATGTTGAATGTCCTAGTTCATCTCTTCTAGTCTTGGATGTTCTTCTATTGGGGTATATGAATCTCCCTTAATGTCTCCTCACATGGTGTCATTGATTGTAACTCCCTAAGAATTTTTGATATACTTCATTGAAATAAATTTAACCTCTATGATAACATGTGATATATGAAACCACAAGTTTTAATGAACCAAAATATGGAATACCCTTGTAACATAGATGTTAAATTTTCCATTATGAATAATAGAAAAAAAATTATAAAAATTATATGGTCTATACATGAATAAAAAAAATCATTTTTTATTAAATAAGTTGAAATAAAAATGAAAAATCAATAAGTATAAATATAAACAAATTATAAAAAAACAATATATTTATATAAATAAGTTTAGAGGAATATTTCAAACATATTTTAAAATTTAATTTTACCATTTTCTGATTATTTATATTATAACATTAATTTAATGTTCGAAATCATAATGTAAAAATTATCTTAGAGTGATGTTTAGAGAATTTTATGAAAAAATAAAAATTGTGGTGAATAATACAAAAAATAAATATTCGTATTAAAATTTTCATTTTCATTTAAAGAATTTACAATGATCCATTACGGTTTATGGGTTTTTATATATAAACTTCTTATACTTAAGAAATATTTCCATTCAAAAACTATTTTTTGAGGTCTTAGTAGGTTTCTTTTTTGAATTAAATTCTTCCACTTATATTATTTTATTTGAAAAAATTTATTTTATAATTTGAATAAAAAATAATTCATATTAAGTAATAATTTTAACTTCTTTTTTCATAATGAATAGAGAAAATAGTAAAAATTAATTACCATAGTTTTGGATAAAACTATTTTTGCTGGAGTTAATCTATGAAAATACATGTTAAAATAACAGATATAATGGTGTAATTTATATTATATGGCCATATGATTATTTTATATCATGTAAGGTTATATAATAAGTCGTTTGGACCCTTGTTTAATGGGTAAACTTAGGAGACATTAAATTCTTTTTAAAAGTTTCATGTGTATCCTCTTAACCTATTATAAAAGGACGCCCCATCTTCACTCCCCTTCACACTTACAAAACTATTCGGTTCAGAAAATAACTACCGAAATACATTCCATACATCCATTCTCATGATGTATAATACATTGTTTTTCCATAAAACCATTGTAGGAAGGGTTTTGGTATAAACCTAAAGAGTTTCTCTAAAGGAGTTGTATAGTTCCTAAATATGCAACTTTATTTTGTTTCTTCCTTTACCAACATAAAATATCCCACCACTATTAAATAAAAAACACTAGAATCCAAAATATACTGATATATTATTATTTTAATTTAATAACCTATATCTATATCCCTACCATCAAATAGGAAATTAAACCATCGATCCCTTGTATGACAGGCTACTAACTCACGAACTGATGTAATTACTTTTACATCAATACTTCTCATATATGGATATATTGATGATTTTAATGTATGTACATGTATATATATTATATTTTTTATATAATAATATATATTTAATTATTCTATCATATATACCTTCTTACCTTATAGTCTGTTGACAAATGATAACATCAGTCGTTTGTACATGTGGAATAATGCCTCCAAAATGCGATGTGATTCATTTATCATATTAATTTTACTTTGATGGTATTAAAGATATATTTTATTAAAATATATTATATATGATATAATAATGGTTCTTTAATGTTGAAATATTATATATCTTCCATTAATTCCATCTATTAAAAATATGAAAACAATGTTCATGTATACCTCTAACCTACCAAATTCATTAACAATGTATCCCATATTTTCAATCTATAAATTTTATGAAATATTATAAATAAATATTGGATGAATTTTTATGATATTTATATCATTATAATCATTTTTATAAGAAAAATCTATTATTAAATTAGAAGGACTAAAATTATCTAAAGAAAAACACACATGAAAATAAAAGTAGTTGTTACCAAGAATAGTTTTTATAATAAAGTATTGACAATAAACATGTGGTAAAAAAGTGATGTGAAAATAATATAAGGTATAATTATAATATTATGTTTTTATAATATATTTATTTTAAATTGATATTTATTGTACAAGATGTGTAGACTTGTAAGAAGGAATTCATACATGATTTAAGGGTTTCTCAACTCAATTTTTATTTCAAGAGACATAATTAATATTCAAATGTTTTTTTATTTTTTTTGTATGTAAAATTATTCTTTTACATGTCATTTCATTGATCTATTTTTCATTTTAATATTTAATGTTTCATTTAAAGTTATTTATTTCGTTGGCCTTATGATTTGAATGTTACCAATGTGGTAAGGGTTTATTTCACAATGTCATCAATATTTGGGATTTTTTATGATTATATATATTATGTAAATTAGTCCCTTATTACTTTTTAGTTCTTATGTTTTGAAAATCACAAATAATATTTCCTTAATGATTATTTTCTTTCCCTAAGGAAATTTGTATTCTTAACATTTTTGTTGTTTTTATATGATATGATTAATTTTATTTATCTAAGATTAACAAAATTTCTCTAAGAAAAAATTACCTTATGTTTAATCAGATTATTATCCAAATATTGAAACCATATTGTTCTCTAGAATCTGATTCTCCTAGTTTTGAGAATCTAATTTCTCTGAAAATCAAACTATGATTTCTCTGGAAATCAGACTACAATTTCTTAGGAAATAAAAATCTAATTTCTTATGAAATAAAACTCTGATTTCATATGAAATCTGACTATGATTTCATTGGAAATCATAATTCAGTTTCTCTGGAAATCCGACTCCTACTTCTCTAGAAATTGGACTCTGATTTTACTAGAAATTGGACTCCAATTTCTTCTAAAATAATACTCCAATTTCGTCGAAATATAGCATCCAGTTTTATCAGAATCTAGATTCGGTTTCATCGATTTCTAGACACAATTTCCTCATATTTTCATACTTATTTTCCTCATATTTTCAGACTCTATTTCCTCATATTTTGATCCTCTATTTCCAAATAAAATTATACTCTGATTTCTTATAATCCATAGAGTATGATTATTCATATTTGATAGTGTTGAATTTTCTCCTTAAAATATTTTTCCAATTCTAATGAATCCTATTATTTTTATGTTTCTTAAAATTGATAATGCTTTTATTAGATATTATTGTTTCATACACATGATATGGTTTTCCATGTTTTCTTACATAAAACAATGTCATGAAATCTGTTATTAACTAACCATTGGTTGAGTGATGCCTATCCAGGTACCTCCAATTTTTTAAAAAAAATATGACTATTGGAGGAGGTAGTAAACTGTTTGAATCCATTCCTATAAATACCAATAAATTTGAACGAGATCCATGATGAGTTCTAGTGAGAGAATTTTTACTGCTAGTGTTTTCGTATAGAGTTGTTGATATCTGGAATGAAGTAATACTCTTCGAGACCAATGCTCAACCTGCTTTGTAAGAATGTTTTGAACAACTTGTTCAAGTAGGGAACATCTTATCTACATACTTATTCTAATTCTGATTGTTATTGTTCAATAAAAGGGAATTTTGGGATAGGAATACATAGGTGTTAATCACATTAGGGATCGATGGATTTCATGGATATCAAGACTGATACCGATATTTGTATCTAGGGATTACCCTAATATGGGTAAGAAAGACTTTCTTGAAAGTATAAATCTAGAGACCTTTATCCATGGTTTTTGAATACCATTACCTTTGGGTTAAAATATTTCTCATACTTGTTCTCTTTTGTTAAATGAATATTTAATTCCACTGCATATTATGAAATTTAGTAATTATAACTCTCTTATACATTCATATACATGTACACTATGGTATAAAAAAGATTCTATATGCTTTAAGGTAGAATATTTCCCTATCTAAACTTGGATTATGTATCCTTATGTTATGAATGTTAGTATCTTGGTTAAGAACCAAAATAGGTTTTGTGAATTCATCTTTTTTATCTTTTTTAAATATAGACATTCTAAACGATAAAAACTGAAGTTTTTAAACCTATAATCCTCCCTGCCCTTGTAATTGATAAATCTACATCAATATTTTGATTCTAAAATGGGTATCAGAGGAGGTCTATATACTTATACTCACATATTTTTTTTTCAAAATCAACTTTTCTTACATATCTTTTCCTTTTCAGGTTTTTCTAAATATTGTTTTTATAAAATCATTGTATATAAACTTTTACTATTAATACTTTTTGTGGAAAAGATTTTTTTTGTATTATAGAATGTCGACAATGAATTTTGGATCAATAAAAAACCTAAATCCTGTAAGACTCCAAATTTTTGATGTGAATGAATATGAATACTATAGAGAAGGGATGAAGAATTTAATTATCAATACTATTGTGGTTTACTTTGTTATGCTAACAAGAGACTACAAGATTCCAGACAAAGAAATATAATAATTCTTCAATCAAGAAAATAAAGAGTATAAACCTAACATTAATGTACAGAATACATTATTATGTTCAATGACAAGGAATATCTATAACCAGATTTCTTCATGTGAAGCTACTAATAGAAAATGAAAGAAATTATATGTTACCCATTTTGGTACATCAATGGTTATTGAAACCAGAAGAGCTATGCTTCGAGATGAATATCATGTTTTTAAGCCTCATTATAAAGAACATGTATGCAATTTTCAATAAAATTTCATAACTATTGTCAACATGCATCAGTCTATGGGTGTGAAAGGATGTGATTATGATATTCTTGTGGATAAAAAAATAGATATTATTCCCAATGAGTGTGAATCCAAAAGAACATTGATGGATGAGAATAGGAATGTTTCAAACATTAATATCATTGAGTTATTCCGAACTCTTCTAAAAAATGAGACTAGAATGAAAAGATATGTAGAGACCAATACAAAAAATTGTAATGGAAGTGTTTCTTTCACTACTACTTCAAATAATATTAAATTCAAGACTCCTGAATGAGTTACAAGATCAAAAGAAATGAAATCTACTATTATATCAATATCCTGTTATAGTTATCATTCTATGAAAAAACATTACAATCTTGACTGAAGAATTAACAATATTGTGAGAGAGAAAGATTTATATTATAGATTCAAGAAGAAATAATAACTGGATATGAAATATTAAGAAGTAACTTGTTTTGATCGCAACAGAGCATGTCATATTACACCAGATTGTCCTATGCTCAAAAGGAAAAAAAAAGGATATGGACTCAGTAAAAAGATAAAACATGTACTACAAGTCAAAGACTAATAAAGTACTAAAATCTAAGGAAACTTTTAGTTCTAGTGTTGGTGATTCTATTTATGAATCTTCTAAAGAGATGAATATTTATCTTATTGCCATAATTCCTACTGAAAATCAATATTTCATGGATAATGTACAAGAAACTAAATCATTAACCAATATTTCATTAAACGTGAATTTTCTTGATGAAAATTATTATGAATCTTTGGATGATGAATCTTCCTCAAAATAAAATAATTATTTACCTTCTTCTGATGAAGTATCTAAATTTTCCAAGTTACT
The DNA here is from genome assembly GCA_963277665.1 of Viscum album. Lineage (NCBI taxonomy): Eukaryota > Viridiplantae > Streptophyta > Magnoliopsida > Santalales > Viscaceae > Viscum > Viscum album. The sequence goes on along the minus strand of OY728156.1, from coordinate 1,222,209,431 downwards.
TGAGAATGAAAATAGAAAGACCAATAAGATACGTGATAAAGAAAATTCTGGAATCTCTATTTCAAAAAAAGAAGTATTAAATAATTCAAAAAATATTAATTAGAAAATCCTTGATTTTAAAAATGTTTCCAAAAACCATAAGGATTTATATTCTGAAAAGGAAAAACATTCTATGTATCTTGAAAATGATATTTCTAAGAAAAATGTTTTTGAGACGAACTCAAATTCTAAACTACTGTCTATAAGGATAAGAATTTAGTCATAAGACAAAAAGCTGAAATATTTTCCTTAAGGAAACTTTTTCCAAATTTTACTTCATGAAGGAAAGAATTTTATAAATTGTATTGATAATATATTCCTCTTAGAAATAGTTTAGGGTTTGGTTAATCAAACTCAAAACTAGTTTTTTGTCACACCTATTTTGTTTCACAATGTGATCCTTTTTTCACTAGGAGTCAATGTGGTTGAAATTGGGAGACAAATTGTTCTTTAAATAAAATCTAGTCTACAGGTTTTCATAATGAATACTTTTTTAATTAATGTGGATTCCAAATAATTTAATTTCTATGAATTCCAGATCCAATAATTTCATCATTTTGAAATTATAACTATTCTTTCAGGAAAACAAAGGATGTGTCGACAAAAATACATAGTATATGGATAGTGGATGTTCCCTGAACATGGCATGTAACAAAAAATTCACTGAAAATTTTATTAAGGTGAATGTTGGAAATGTAACTTTCAGATAAAATGATCAAGGTGGAATTTTTGGTATATGTAAGTATGTTCTTCTTAGAAAAGCTTAAATTTGAAATATTTTGTTTGTTAAAGCTATTACGAACAACCATATAATTATAAGACTATTATGTGATGATGGTTTCCTTGTGATGTTTTGGAATCATAACTGTAAGATAATCATCCATATTTACCTTTTGTTAAAACTATATCCTAAAATTGAGATACTATTTTTCATAGGGGGAGTACATATGTTTATATTTTTTTTAAATAATTTTTTTTGGAATATAAAATTAACCAGAACCTAAAATTTCTCAGAACATAATGTTTATAGTACATAAATACTTTTTGAATCAAATTTTTTTAATAAATTATTTACATTCTTTTCCTTTATATTTTATTAAAACCATATTTGTCTAAGAGGATCCTAAATAATTATTACAAATCTATTTTAGAGCTCTAGAAGGTACGTTGCATACATATATTATCTTAATTATATTTATGTTTCTTGGTATTTTAAAATATTCTTTTATAAAAACCTCATCGAATTTTATTTCTTTAAATCCAATTGTTTTAATAAAAACCTCAAAAGATAGAAACCCAAAAAAACCTTTTCTGGTATTCATCTCAACCATCAGATCAGATTTCTCTAATCTAAACTGTTAGATTTAACCAAGAATCTAAAATGTCTTCATGAAGCTAATTTAAAGTGACCCCTTGTTCAAGTCCTACATCAGTTCTCTCGGTATTTATCTCCAAAGATCTTCCCTTCATTATGTCTCTTATTTTATTTTAATTTTATTCTCCTTAAATTCTGCATGTCATTTGAGATTTCATATTAGACTCTAATATAGTCTTAGTGAAGCAAGGAACAAATTGTTTGGATTATGTTTATGTAAAGGTATGTAGAAAAAAATTTCTTTTCCGAGCATGATTATTTTATTTCAAAAATCATTAATATAAACAGATGGGAAATCCATGTGTAGTTAACTAAAATAATTAGGACCCAATTTATGCTATTTTTTTATATAATTTTATGATTCAGTCATTTTTATGTGAAAGGTGGAAAAGAAATTTTCATGTTTATAAGTTATGGAAAGCCTTTATCCATATCCTTAAAAAAATAAAAATTTATTTTAGATATACTTTATAAAGGGGAGATAATCCTTTTCTCTAATATATTTTCAGATAAGGAATGATCATTTGAGAGAGTTAAGTTTATAGAGTTTCCTGGTCTTAAAGGAGTGAAGACACCAAAGATATCTCATATTTTGACTGACCATAAAATAGTTTCCTTATGGATGTAAGGTTTCATAATTTTGATAAAGGGAGCCAGGGATTCAATTACAATTTCTGATATCCTTCTATTGAATTTTCTTGAAAATGTAAGGAAGATAAATTTGGTTATGTATATCCTTTTTACAATTATAAACATTATGAATGGAAATATCAAATATCAAATTTTGATTTATCCTGCCATTTTGTCTAAGATCATAATATTATTCTTATACTCATTCAAAATCCCCTTCACTTTAATTGTGAATAACTTTAAGATTATGTTCCTGAGTAATGATATATAGAGAGATAAGATCTGATGGCTCCTCACTCACCTGGACACCTCAGGCTCTTGGCTGGCTCCTTCTTTTAGGGTTTCACTCTCATTCGGCAGCGATGGATCCTCCGCTTCATTTCCTTCTAGTTCTCTCCTCTCTCCTGATTTATCCTCTCTATATACCCACACTTCTTCTCCCTTGTTCCGCTTAGGGTTTCCTTCTCCTTGCTTCCTTCGTATCTATGGCGCTTCATACTTCTTCTAGGCTGTCTCTTCCGTACTCTAACCTTGAGCTCCAATGCTCCTTTGCAGGTTAGATCTGGAATGACGGAGCCTCTGAGGTTTTGGGTTTATCAGATAGGCAGTTTTGGATTTGTCATGCCGCGTCTCTCTTTTTATGGGGATTAGCCTCTGTTTCTTCTGTCCCTTTGTTCTATATAGGGTTTCACCCCCTCAGCTTCCTTCATCCTGGACACTTTTGGGCCCCATTCTAGTTTCTTCCTTCTTTTTCCTTGTTGATTTTGTCCCTCCTATCAATTTTTTGGGGGTGATTTTTTGGTGTTCTATTTTTTCGTTTTGTTGAAGTCTTGATGCGATAATTCTTGCTCGGTGTATTGTTGTGTGAGTCCCACTGCTCACCCATCTATGGCCTCCAAGACCACGACCCCCTTCTAGGTCGGTCGGGTGTGATGGTCCACAGGATGTTTTGGGTGTGTGGTGCATTATGGCGGCGGTTTCCCAGTGGTTCAGGTGAGTAGCTTTAGGTTAGACTGGTTTTGTGGTGATGGAAAATGGTATAGATGGGGGTGCGGAAAAGGGTGACCATGGAATAGGTGTTGGGATGATAGGGTGGCCGTCTGCTCATTTCATTGATGCAGTTTTTGTTTTCCCTTGGTCATTGGTCTTCTTGGATTGGCGCTGATGTTCTCTAGAGATGTGAAATTTTCCATTGGATCGATTGCTTTTTCAGTGATGAGAGTTGTTTGTAAAAGGTATTGGGGTTCAGTTATGTGTGGATTTGATGTCAGGCGATGGTGATGATGGCGCAGTTCGGAGTTAACGGCGGTGATGTGTTGGTGGAAGTGACTATGTGGTGATGGTGGCAACAAAGTAGTTGATGAAGTGATCTCATCGTGACGGCTTTCGGTGTAGGTTCGTGGCTCGAGGCATTGATGACAGTCTATTGTTTGAAATTCAAAACATGGTGTGAGGTGCATTGACGTTGATATTTTGAATTTTGAAATATGTAAGGTGAACTATGTTTTTGAGGGGTCCGTGAATGGTTCCCACTTTTCCTTAAAAAGTGGATTTTTAATAAAATAATAAAATAATACATAGAGGAGAATGAAAATTTATTTCAGTGATAATGTAGGTGAATTCATTGATCTTTCATACAAGGAGGATGAAGTTAAGAAAGGTAAAGATGGAGAGATTCATAACATAACACCACAAAAGGAAAAGACAAAGAAACAGAACCACAATTACATAGACCTATCCTGGAATCTCAATCATCATCCCCTAAACCGATGAATAAAATGTTTTTTCTTATGATATAGTAGAAAAATGGAGAGTGTAGATGAAGAAGAATAAAAAAGATTTTGTTTTTCGGTATTAACCCTGATGAAGCTAATTCCATGAAGACAATTCATGCAGAAAATGTTGAGAAAGAAGCTAAAGAGAAAAAGATATGAGAAAAGGAGTATCATTCTTAGGTTGTTCAGTATTTATTAAAGGATGTTGAGAAAAATTTCAAATAGATTATGATATGGGAAACCTTTTTGAAGGATGCTTCAATTCCAAAAATTAATTTTGATAAAGACTAAATCCAGTAGTAAGAAGAAGAATAAGAAGAAAAAGAAGAAAACGAAAGTTTTTTCATCATAAGAATGGTTGAAGAATATCATGAAAATGACTTTCCCTCTATGAAATATTATTGAAGACATCCCAAGAATCATCCACAAAAATAGCTTCATAATAGAAGAAAGGAAACTATAGAGAAGAGAGTGTCAACGAAATCCAACACAATAACGAAATAAATGATAAGGATAATATTTTTTATGATGATAAAGATGTAGTTAATGTTGGACAACAAGAACTTGAGGTTTCCAATGATGTTGAAAAATTCGATGCTAAAGGAAAGATAGTTATTCTTAATGATGCACCTAGAACATTTAAGCTAAAAAATGTCGAAGAAGCTAAAGATACTTCTCAAGGGAAGGATTCCTCATTCTCTGAGCCATCCTCATCCAGGGGTCATTAATTTGTTTAATAGTTTTTGAAAAAACAGGAAGAATCTATATTATTTTTCCTAAACATTCAAACAGGGCTCTGGATGATTCAATGGTCAGTTAGTTGGAAATGGAATATAAAAATATTTTCATGGGGAAGTTCATCAAGTTAAAATATGACATAAAAAAATTTATGATTAATTATGAGGCACAAATGAAGTCCAAGAAGATTATAAAAATCTATTCGAATTCAGTTATTGTCAATCTTAACATAGCTGATGATTATATAGACTTAGTTAAATTTATTTTAACAAAGATGAAGAACTGATAATGAAGTTTTCAGATAAGATGAATCAGGAGAAAGATGCCTGGATCCAATTGGACCGAGATCATAATGGTAAACACAATTTCATTTCCCTTAGCCTAAAGAGAAGAAGAAAAACTAGAGAACTATCGGTAGAGAATGTTAAATCCCAAGAATATGTGATCAAGACGCTAGACGAGAAGATTTTTACTATTGAATATAAGAACTAGGATAAAGAAGACTTACTCAAGAAGTACCAAGATTGTCATAAAAAGATAAAGAATTTGATATCGTTTCTCAATAAAATACTACAAGAGATGGAAGAGGATGAATTATTTTCTTAAAAATGATCTTTTTTTGCACCAAAACAACATTATTCATCATTAATACAATTTCCTTACATCAATTTTCATACTATTCATATATCCAAACCTTTCATGAAAAAATATATACCCCTCCATTCCTTATTGAAAATCACAAATAGGGAGAAATACTTAATCCAAAAGAATATCATATTATGGGGGAGATTACAAAAAGATGAAATTTCTAATGAAAGAGGGATCTTAAAATAAAATAACTTTCTTAAGAAAAGGAATGTTATGTCAAGACAACTTATTAATCTAAATAATATTCTCATTAAGGTGACATAACCTAAGGGGGATTCATTCATATTCACCATAAGTTACATATATAAGGGTGATAAATTTTTCATTCAATGTATTCCAAACATAATATTATTTTTTGAAAAGTGGTTTGGGATTTCCCAAAATGGAGAAATTATTAAGTAAAAATGTACCTTATGAATTTTCCATCACTTAGGTTTTAAAAATAAAAATCACTTTTTTCTTAAATATTATCTTCTTTTCATAATGTAATTTGTATGTTTAACCTTTTTAATGTTTTTATATAATAAGCTTCATATAAATTATCTAATCATAACTATATTTTTATAAGACCAAATTTCCATAAGTTTAATAGGATCGTTATTGAAGTCTTGGAACCATAATGTTTATTAAAATTTTATTCTCCCTATTATGAAAATCCGATATCTTTTGAAATCAGACTCTGATTTCTCAAGAAATAAGACTTTCACTTACCTGGAAATAGAACACTTATTTTTCTATAAATCAGAATACGATTTCTACTCAAACTAGACTAAAATTTCTTAAAAAATCACTGTCTAATTTCCTCTAAAATCAGACATCGATTTCTTTTGAAATTAGAATCCAATTTCTCTAGAAATCAGACTTCAATTTCCCTATAAATTAGACTCATATTTCTTTGAAAATCAGACATGGATTTCTCTAAAAATTAGACTCTTGTTTCCTGGGAAATCATGATCTGATTTCTTTTAAAATCGGAATCCAGTTTTATTGAAATATTGACTCCAATTTCATAAAAATATGGTTTTCTAATTAAATGATTTTTATACTCTCTTTCCTAATATTTTCAAACTTATTTTCCTCATATTTTTAGACACTTTTTCCATATAAATTTTGGATTTGATTTTAATTCTACATAGAATCTGATTATTCAAATTTTTTAAAATTAAATTTCATCCTTAACATATTCTTCCAATTATATTAGATCATATTATACTTATGTTTAATAAACTTGATAATGATTCCCATTTTTTCTTTCATAAAATGTTGTTGTACATTTTTTAATTATATAATCATTGGTTAAGTTACACCTGTCTAGGTCCCTCTTATATTTAAGTAAAAAGAAGACAATTGGTGGAGGAAGTTGACCTTTGGAATCCATTCCCATAAATGAGAAACCATTTAAACAAGTTTAGTTCTGCGTTCGAATGAGAGAATTGTTTATTCTAGAGTATTCATAGAGAGATGTTGATCTCTAGAATGTACTGATACTATGTTAGAGCTCTTCTCAACCTGAGTTGTGTGAATGATGTGAACAACTTGATCAAGAAGAGAACATCTTGTTCAACCTGGTCAGTACGATTCTAATTCTTTCTATTAAAGTGAAGGATTTCTGGGATAGGAAAATAGTGGTTCCGAACACCATAGAGATTCAGTGCTTTCTAGGATTACAAAACAGATACCAATCGTCATATCAATGGATTACCCTAGTGTGGCTAAGACAAACATTCTTGACATTATAAATCAAAGTACCTTTATCAAAAGTTTTTAAATACCCTTCTCATTAGGATAAAATATTAATTTCCACTTGTCCAATTTTGTCACTAATTATTTTAATTTTTCTGCATCTTTTTAATGTTAGTAAGTTTAACTTGCTTAAACTTTCATATACATGTACAATCTGATATAAATGAGAATCTACACACTTTAAGGTAAAATATTTCAATAAGTAAACTTTACATAACTTTCTTTATTTAAAGATATTTATTTTCTTTATTAGTAACTAACAGAGGGTTTGTGAATCCTTTTTTTACTTTTTTAGTCAATGATTTTCTTAAGGATAAGAATGATTGTTTTTGAAGCTATATTTCACCCCAACCCTCTGGTAATTAATAAATCTAAATCAATATTTAGGTCTAAGACTGTACTCCTCGGGGTAATTTTATGATATTTATATATTAATCCGAAAAGAATTTATTCTTTTGTTAATATTAATAAAGTTTCAAGGAAATATTATCATTTTCCCCTTTTTTATAAATTAATAGGATTGATAAAATGTTTTTAAGGAAAAATTTATTTATTTATCTATACACTTGAAACTATATTTTTTCCATATCCATGATTTCTATAAATATTTTTGAAAAATATTTTTAACATATAAAAAATTATTTATTAAATAGTTTTTTAAACATTTTGACTTAAATATGTTTTTAATGGAATCATCCTATCATTTTCTAAATAAGATACATTGTAACCATATTAAATACTATTATAAAGGAATGTTTTTAACATATATAACATGTGTTTAATGAAAAACATTTTTTCCACTCATTTCAATGAAAATTACTTTATATTTTTAAATGATTCATTTAAAATATTTTTCCCAAATTATTTTTAAAATTTTGTTGACATTAAATTAGTGATTTCAATGTGAAAATTTCTTTGTCCACCTAAAATTTTGAATTGATATTTTTAAAATATTTTTATATTTGTAAACATCCATTGTTAAATTTTATATTAAGGATATACTCTAATGAAACCATTTAACTTATTTATCGACATTTTTTTGATCATTTTTTCTGGGGATGTACTATTTTGAAAACATTATCTATAATATTATAGATGTTTTATGATTATTTTTATTGATCGGGGAAATTTTTGAATTTTTAATTTTTTATATGAAATTTTTCAATACAAATGCTTATATTGATTATTTTTATCGATTTTTGAAATTATTGACATTTCATGTGCAGTATTTTCATTATGAATTTTAACATGACTATGTTTCTACCCATTTATATAAATATTTCATTGGAATTACTATGTGATTCGAGGGGAAATCTATAGGTTTTCCAAGAATTGGTATGTCTCATGAGACAAATATGATTGAGTATTTGTATAAGGTTGTATGAATTAATATTGGATTTCATTGTAACAGACCTTTAATGTATGTTTACGATGTCTAACATTATTCATTCCCTCATTATGGGACTGGTTATTTATGTCCTTGTGATTATTTTATTAGTCATGATATCAATGGTTACATTAAAAGACCATGTGAGTATTTAAATGGAATTATTTCATCATCATTAAATCATTCCATATTTTTATTCACAATGATGTTATTGATTATATGATATTTTTTTGGTTAACTACAATAAATATTTATTATTCCTTATGTACTCAAGATAGATTAAACTATATGCATTCTCTTAATGAGAATCATCACTCACCCCTTTCTTAGTCTTAATTTACAAAGGATTCCATGTAGTGTTTTTATGATTTATATGTATAGATATGCTAAATGGAACAATGGTTGTCTTACAGGAAGTACTATGTTGCATTTTATGTTTTCAATTGTAATATCAAATTAAATTATGTCCCTAGTTTTTCTATAATACTAAATTACTAAGTTGTTGGGGGAATGATCTCCTATATTTAGAACCAATGTAATAAAGTGACCACAAACATTGGGATTTTGGGGTTTGGGTCATTATAGTTATTATCAGAGTTAGTTTCATGAAGACATGGTGACCTAGATTCTGGAGAACATATATTAGGTTATATATCCTTATAAATAACATTAAGGATAAGTTTAAGAATAGGTTAACATCCTAAAATTTGGTAAGTTAGTTATTATGTGGATTTCCTATAAATACATCTCAATTTTGAGACTACAAGTGGATGTGGATCTAGAAACATTGTACTTAGGGGTAATAACTCTGAAAAGGGGCCATTATTCATTCACTAAATCGTCACATGGTGCATGAAAATGGGACCTGTTATACACCTGGTTTGACACTCTTGAGGGATATTCTTAGGAAAATTAAAAATTTATTTTAAAATATTTATGATGGAATTGAATGTATTTTTTTGACATTAGATTACTCCAAAAGATACTATGCTTATGTTTTTTTATTTTCTATACATAAATATTCAATTAATAATATTTTTGTCAGATTTTATGAAACTATACAATATGATTCATAATGTTTTGATGAATTTTAATGTATTCGATTTTTTTGAAATAGATCCCAGTAGAGGTAAGGGAAACCATATCAATGTTCATAATCCATGGAGGGATTCCCGCTTGGGTAAGATAATGAAGATAGATATGGAGTTTCAATTAGAGGTAAAAATTATAATAACTGTATTGATGAAGGAAAATCTGGTAATGAAAAATAACCTTGACCATATGGAATATCCAACTAACACACAACATAGTGTTTCAATGTTAAATGGCTTTATGCATTAGAAGAATCAATCCTTTAATAGGACTATAAATCCACTTAAATATGAGGGATGTAAAAGTTCTATAGAGAATATATTTTACACATTATGATGTAATGAAAGGTAGAAGGTTTTATTAATAATTTATCATATCTAAGAAGATTAGGATTAATTGTTTTCAATTATTAAAAAAATACAATAATAATGATGAAATGTAAAACATTTAGTGGAAGTATTATAAGGCAATTATCTTGGAAATTTATTTTCCCCACAAAATAGAAGAAGATATGTTGATAAAATTCATAAGTCGAATTCAAAAGGAAGTGGAAAATATTTAATTGTATGAAGAAAACTATACATGGTTAGCTTGTAATTTTTTAGAATATGCAGATAATCCTAAGATAATGATTTGGTATTTAATTTATAGTCTTAAAGAAATCCATTAATGATAACTATTCTCCCAAACATTATGATCATAAATGGACATAATATCATTTTATATCAAGATAGATATTGAATTCTATATGTAAAATTTATTTTAAGGAATGAATGATTAGAATAGGGATGATGAGCACTCTATGAAAGGTAATAATTTAAAATATATTATGGGAATATTGGAATTTCCGTTGTGTAATAAATGTGGATAGAAACACCATGTAACATGTTTTTTGGGAATCGTAGTTTTCTACAAGTTCATAGAGATGAGAAAATATACTTGTGATTTAAAGGGAATGAAACAAGATACCAATGTGCAGTGATTCAAATCTTAAGAGATGGGCACTATGAAAATGATTTTTACATGTGGAAATTGAAATTTTTAAAAAATAATAGAAGGATGAAAGATCATGTTAAGAAATGGATTGTAAAAGATGATATTATACAGTGTCACTGACCAGTCAGGGGATTCCATTGGTTTGCTAGGGGGAATGTAGGATCCTAGTAAATCTACAAGACTCCCAAAAATTCGGTAGCAAGATCCACTGGCCAGCTAGTGTGATCCATTGAAAAGTAGTGGAACTCTTGAATAATTTGATTCCAATATTTATCCCAATGGCCAAATGGTAGGGATTCTAGGGTTTCAACCATTTGAATTGGAAACAATGGCTAGCTAGTGTCCTCATTCAAGGTTAGAAAACTTAGGGTTAGAATCAAAATTTATTCTCTATAACTCTATTTTATTTTTTTCAATACTCTCTTTTGACCCTCACTTAGGATTAATGATATTTAATTGTAATCTAGGTATTACTCTACTTCTTCAACGAATTTCTTCAATCCCTTGATCTGTTTTTTATTAGGAGTATTAATTTTGTTATGTTTATCATTGATTGGATAAATTCCTATTGTTTCATTCCAGTTTTTTCTCTTTTTTTCCAATCATGAAGGGGTGTGTATATCACTTTACATAGGTAAGTTACCCTTTATCATTTTTAGATGTTTAATTTCTGTGTTTTCATCATCTATGATTGCGATAAGTTGTTTTTTGAAATCTCATAGAGTCGAGCTTTATCTGGTATTTTATTCACTGAGTAATATTGAACCAGTGTTCCGTGAAAAATACCACTTGTATATTTATAATCTTCTTAGTTGATTATATGAATTTATAGAAATTTCTTTAGGTCTCTCAAGATTCAACGGTGATGTGATCATAGACTAAAAGCCTTCCAAAGGGTGTGGAAATTATTGGAATATTGTTGTGAACCATACATTGGTGGTTCATGAAGAGTTTATGAAACACAATGTTTATTATTTAGCTAATGAATAATATTAAAAATAGAAATGTATATATTAGTTAATGATGAGTTAAAATAGTGAATGTGTAAGATGTTAATGTGAATTGTCTATAATAGATACATGGTTACATGATGTCTGTAGGGGATATGCATGGATTATTAATGACTAATGGTATGAGAGATGGTTTCCTAATTCTATAGGGTGAGAGAATGGTTTTTTGATGAATGAGGGTGTGGTGTAGGGATTCATGATTCTTGATGGTGCAAAAAATTGTAACATAGTTCCTGATGGTGACATTCATAGTTTCTTGATGGTTGTAGGGGTGGTCCATGGTTACTTGATAATTAAGGATGAGATAAAATCATTGATGATTCCCAAGGGAGAGATAAATTATTATAAATAATTAATGAGTGTAATGTTTTTGATGGGACATTTAATTATTTCACTATTATTTGTACTAGGATAAAAATACAAAGACATCTGATATTGGTCTAAGAAGGTGTGGTTTTCTAGAGTGTTCCCCTCGGGACCTGAAGTTGAAATATTTATCTTATATATTTTCCTCTAATTAATTTATATCTCATGCATATCTTTATCACTATTACATAGACTATGTGTGATTTAGAAACATTTTTTGGTGTCCTACTATGTTTTACTCACACCATGCATGGGCCACTATTGGATACCCATTACGACATTATATATATAGTTCCAAACCTAGGAAAGGGACCAATTTTCAATGGTGGATATTCATTGATAGTATTGGATTATGAGATTTAGGATTTTTATTTTCCTTGAGATGGATTGGGGTTATTTAATGAGATTTATTTTGGGTTTCTAGAATATCTTATTTGAATTATAGTTTGAAGTTACATTGATTACTATGTTTTGTTGTCTTGGGTTTTTCTATTTATATCCTAGTTTTGATGAGCTATATTTGTTTACTTGGGATACCAACATTATTTTTTACTCTGTACCAAAGGGTATAATCTCCTCACTATATGTATACACACTCACTACTAATTATTATCTTCTAGAATATAGGGATATGTACCTAGGGTTGTTTATAAACACTTCTCAGTCTTGTAAGGGAGAACATGATCAGGTATATTAAAAAGTGTTTTAGAAGGATGTATTTTTTATTTTATATTACTATTTAGGAAATATAGATATGAGAATAGAATGTTTTTTGGGCATGAAAATGATGTTATGCATGGGATTAGCTGACCCATGTATGTGGGAAAACCCACTTTACTAGGGATATGGATTGTTCTTCGTTCACATTCACTGTTAGTGTTGTTTGGCTCTCACAATGAGTGAGAACAATGTTGTTTGAGATTAAACATTGGGATATTTTTTTCTAGAATAGTATTACCTAATAAGGGGATATACATACTTCATGATGTGCATCTAGAAGAGAATTTCATTTTCACTATCATGCTAGGGACTCATTCACCTTCATATGAGAATATTTTTAATTAGTTTATTTATTTATAAAATTGATTCTAGTGATACCTAGATAATTAATGGTAGTTTTCTATTTTTATATAATTTGAAATTATATGTTAATAATAATTTTTATTAAATTATTTAATTCAACTATTAACATTTATGCTAAGATATTTTTTGATCCTATTTGAGTTGGTTGGGACTATGTTGGAATTCGTGAATATGTTTTATGTTTTTCACCTCTTTGTACAACAATGTGGTTGTATCTCTCTTATCTAATTTCAGTTTTTTGTGTCCAAAGATGTTTTTTACCCAATATAAATATATTCATCCATTTTATATTGTATTATAGTGTATAGAGGGTGTTGAAAATCATAGACTACACATTGTATGTTCACACCCTATATCAGATCAGGGGAATGTTAGAGACAATTAGATATGGGATAATTTCTTACTAGTGATGGAATTAATGGAGATGGTTGTTTCCTACTGATGACTGACCATTTCATACCACATTATAGAGTTCTAGATGTATAAACTCCCCAATATTTAGATGGGTGGGAAATCACTATTCTATTTATTTTTTGTCATGATGCATCCATAAAATATACACTCATTTGGAGACACCCATGAAGAGAAGGGTGTAGCTTAAAACACACATTTTTTGTGGAATAAAAAATTGAAGTTAGGATATCCTGGTTTTGGCCAATCATAATGAGGGTATGACTTGATAAAATATCCAATTGAGGTTATTAGACTATTTATACAAGGATAAATTTTTAGAGGAGAGAGATCTAATGTTCATGAACTTAATGAAAGGGAACTTGATGGTGATGGGTTATGATGGGTGCTTCATGAAGATGTATTTTTCTCAATGGTGGATAGGGATGAGGTATATAGGGAGATTTAATTTTTGGAAGGTCTTAGATAAAAGGTAATGTCCCAATTTGATGTATTTCATATGGCCAAATTATCAAACATCATGAATCGAGTCCTTATTTTTGATGGGAACATAAGAGAGGCCCTAAGTGATGAAAAGGTAGTTCGTGTTGGGAGGTTGTATTTCACTTCCTTTGGTAGGAGGAAGTGTTTTTTTAGTGATACCATCATGGTACTAGTGGGAAAATACCTGAAAGTTATAGGTCATCATTTCTGGGTGGTGACCTTGTTTTCAGCTTGCAATGTGAATGTCCCAACAATAAGTGAGATCAGTTACCTCAACCACAAGGGATTAACCATGCATGTTCTATGATGGTAAACCTATAATGGGTTTTTAGAACACTCACTAGGAATCTAATGGTATGGGATTGCGAAAGATGATGTTGTAGGGAAATGAGACTACTTTACAATAGAATATTAGTATAATGAGTTCATTTGGTTATATAGGATGAGGTAGAGGATAGTCTATACTAGGATAGGGGAAATCAAAACAATACAATGGAAAACCATTGGTATCTCACAATGGAGCTCAAGGTTGAGGTATGATCATGATGCATGTGGTCCAATACATACCTGCTTGGTAAGATGAGGAACCATCGACTATTCAAGGTATGATTTTAGTAGAATCTACCCAACTAGATGAACTTTTCTTATAGTGGTATCAAATTATTTTAAATATATTAAATTTTCCATGGATATTTTTGATTTTTTATTATCTATTTGGATATATAACTATAGATATTCTGTTAATGGTGCAGTTAGAGGGTATTTGCTGATGTAATGAGTTTTCTCTTGATATTGGGATCTACTATTTCATATGGGATCTGTTTTTCTTTGATAAGGTGGATTCAAACTAATCTTAGGGTTCAATATAAGGGTTATATATTAGAAACCTATCAATTAATACAATAGGTTAATTTCATTCTCATCCCTATAGGATGGATATTATCTACACCATTGATAATGAAATATCTTGGTGCTAATAACCAAGCCTCTCTTGATTCCACCATACCATATAGCATCAACATAGATTTTATAGTTGAAATATATATTGGATAATATGTAGATATATAATTTTAACTAGCCTAGTATTTCATCTTTTGTATCTCCACTTATTATTTAAATGAAACAATATTAACTTCTAAATATTTTTGTTGACTATCAGACGCTAAAATAGATGATCGATAATAATTGGAATCCTCTTCTACGAATCTATTATATCATTGAACAGATGATAAGTGATCATACTTTCTCAAAAATTTATTTTTTATTAGACTAAAATTAGTTGAATATGAGACTGTCTAACATACCCCATACATTCATCCAATGAATTTGTATATTTTATAAATATGTGGTTATGAAATTCAGATGGACAAATGCACCAATGGTGTTCATTAATTTTATGAACAATTATTGCACCTGTTCCTAGAAAATTTCTTGGTTTTAATTATTTTTTACATCTTATTGTACTATTTATAATTATAGGATCATGTATTAAACCTTGAGATTAATCATGTTATAGTGGGAGAGAATTATATATGTGATAATTATAAATGTATTCCTTTGGGATTCATCTCCTCCACTTTATATACTATAATATATTATAGGTGGGAATATATTTGGTTCTAGAGATGGTTAATATAGGGATTTTGTGAAATCATCCTAGTATATTTTTTTACATTCTAATATTTCTTATTTTAGACAGATATTATTAGAGATTTATTCAGGACTTATCATGAATAGCGGTACCAACAACTTGTCTGATCCACAAGGGAGTATGAGTTGAATGGAATAATGAATTTGAGGAATATTTTCTGAGATAAATATTATGTGTAACTCCCACAATAATAATAACCATACAAAAACATGGTAATGATTACATTGTTTTCTATGATGCCTCAAAAATTGGATTGGGAGTAGTTCTTAAACAGGATGGTCATATGGACACATATGGATCCATGCATTTGAGGATTCATAAGAAGAATTATCCCACCCATGAACTAGTTTTTTTTTCATTTTAGTCATTTTCTATGATGTTGGAAACATTACCATATTAGAGTGGTGTTTTTGTATATATAAGTCAAAATATACAGAATTATATATTTTCAACGAAGTATCTGAACCATCATTGGAAGAGGTCGATGGATAACTTTTAGTCTTTTGATTTTTTTTGACATTAACACAAAGAAATGAAAAGATTAGTGTGGACAACATTGGTATAAAGGAAGAGGATTTGCTAGTGAGGGATTCCAATGATGAATAGATTTTTACATCCCTCTTTTCTGAGATGCATTTGGATATCTATAAATACCAAGGAAGAGTGACTCTAACAACCACTTCTTTTGTTACCTCTATTTATTAAAGTATTAATATGAGGTAACTAGTGTACCAAACAATATTCCTCCATGGGATAATGTCAATGGTGGGGAGACACCATATAGTTGGACCATTCATTGGGATGGAATTTTTCAAATTAATGGGTTTTTTTTTGTTTTTTATTACCTTTATAATGATTTGATATGAGTGATTCTTTATTTCATGTGGTTTTTAAATCCTAATTTGATAAAGATAAATCAAGACCTCTACAGGTATAATTGGTGGCTAGTCATAAAGATAATAATAGCTGTCTTTGTGACCTAATTCATCAGCTGTTAGAAGGTGAATGTTGAGTGTCACCTATTCTTATGGTTATAGTATCATTTACACATTAATGAAATGAAATGAGATTATTTCACCATAAAAATCATTAAAGATAACACAAAACGCCATATAAGAATGATACAACATGGGTTATCATTGCCCGAATTGTGAAATTACCCAATTTGATTCCTATTAATGAGATATTCTCAATTTTTTTACCTTAGACGCCTTTATATATATATGATATTGAGTAGCTTTATGGTATTCCATAGAGTCATGCTCTTTATTCAAGATCCATATTTGTCATTTAACATTTGGAAGGGTATAAAGAAGATGTTGTATTCATAGCTATTTATTTATACAAACATCCATCCTTAGTGTGATGGGAAATCTAACATGACCATTCATATCCTAGGGGACACAGTGAGAACATATTTTCTAAACATTGTTGGTTCTCAAAAGAAACACATAGATCTTATAGAGTCCTCCATCATCTATAGTTTCAATAATCAATCCAAAAAGATCCTTTTAACGCCTTATATCATATCCCATGACATTCACCCGTATTTTGGTTAGAGGTGAGTGAAGGGGTGATCTATGAACAATGTATTATGATGTATATTCCTTAATATGTATAGATAAAATAGACATGATTGATAATATCTTAGAGTATACTAATATTTTACAAATATCACAAGAAGTGTTTTTCAGAACCTGAGGTGAATGACTGGGTCTCCCTATGAGTTTCACCATGGATAAGAAAAAAGTGTATTTATAAGAAGATAATGTTAGCACTTAGTTATGTTTGTTCATTATAGAGAGTAGAATGGGTAGTACAATTTCTATACAAACAATAACTCAAAAAATAATATATTTTCCTGGATGATGTGTTTCATGTATGATTACACTGGTGATATAAAATAGATCTCTGTCATGTTTTTGATGTTTTTTATGTTTAGATTGATGATGACAAGCCCTTTGAGGAGAATATGATCCATTTCAAAGAACATACTAAATAGATTCTCCATAGTAATATTGTGCCTTTGGTATATGTTTAGTGGCTACTTGGACATGTTTATTAGGGGACATAGGAGAGAGAGTTTGAATTGTTGGTGCAATGGACCATGATTTTCCCCAGTAACTCTAGAGGATTATTTGGAGCATTGATCAAGGGAACACTATTTTAATGGAGGGGGGGGGGGGGGTTGTAAATACTAATCCTTATCGAGATACTTCAATATTTTAATTATTTTTGGACACTATTTAAATATTGAAAATAATACTCATTACTAGTCTAAAAATTGACTCATAGGTGATAGGGGTTTGTAAGTTCATTTTGGGTGATGAATTTTAGTGAAAAAATTGAGGAGTAATTGCAGTTCCATAGGATTGCCGGTGAATGAGGATTTAGCCCAGTATTGCTACCAATATCCCATTGGAAAACTACTGAAAATGATTTCCCTTCTAGTTCTCCCCTAGACAAATATCTTTCCAAAATTAATCCCTTATTAAGGTTGGTGGAGATCCAATAACATTCAATTTGGTATTCTAGACGTGCGACAATTTTGGATGGCACCACCAGCTATCTTGTGTCTCTATTCTAGGATGGGAAAATCTGGGGCAGAATCATATTTTATTTCCCTTTAAATCCCTGTTAATGTTTTCTAATCCACCCTTTTTTACCTAACATATAATTAATTATATTAAATAATTTTCCATGGATTCTTCAAAATCTCAAACAACTTCCATAAATCCTATGAACTATTTATCAATCCATAGTTCTAGATTCAGTATGTTTTTTTGTTAGATGAGGCTAATTCCTATAATTTATTAATTTTTATTATTTTTCTATCCATGAAAGGTGCGGTTTAACATTATTCAAACATGTTTTAAATACATTATATATGTGTTTTTGTCATCTACAGTAGTGGTATGTGTGTCTTTTGATA
This sequence comes from Viscum album, assembly GCA_963277665.1. Classification (NCBI taxonomy): domain Eukaryota; kingdom Viridiplantae; phylum Streptophyta; class Magnoliopsida; order Santalales; family Viscaceae; genus Viscum; species Viscum album. The sequence goes on along the minus strand of OY728156.1, from coordinate 1,222,191,072 downwards.
TCTTCTAGAGTCTTTCATTATTTGTTACTGTATTTATCCTAAGGTATTTTTTTATAACTCCATGAACATGATTCCTAATGTCCTAAGACTCTCCATATTGCCTTATATTTATTTTCTATACTATCTAAAGGTCACATTGGATCAAGATGTAATGTGAACATGGACCTAGTTATTTTCAAACAGCTTTTATATTATTGAAATAGGGTCGTGACCCTCAGTTTTGTGCTTATAGAGGGCTTCATGAACCACTATGTTTCTGGTTTATCTATTTTGTAAGATTAAAAGGGGAAATAAATATATTGTTTAATGATGAGTAGAATTGATTAATGTCTCACATGTTATGGTGAAATTTCCACATGAGATACATGGTTAATTGATTTTCAAGGGAGAGTTGCATAGTTTTGGATTCCTACGATTACATTGCATGGTTTCCTTATTTGAGGGTGATACACATTTTTTTTGTGAAGATTGAGGGAAAATTGAATGGTTATATGATCCCCAAGGGTGAGAAAATTGGTTACAAGGTTGATGTAGGTGAGACACATGGATTATTTATGTTTGAGGGTGAGGTTCATGGTTATATGATTCTTGAGGGTGATATTCTTATTTTCTTGATTACCGAGGGAGATATGCATGGTTTGATGTATTGTATGAGGGATAGATTGGGGGTTGGACATGGCATTCCATTCTATTTATTTTCATAAGGATTAAAGGATGGATTCTTCTAGTAATTTTTGGAGTATGTATTGTTGACCTATGTTTTCCCACCAGGACCTGATGTTTAAACATTTAGTTCATATATTATATATATTTCATTTAAATTTTACAAACTTATTCATGCATTATTACATAGATTAGAAATTATTTTGACACATTTGGGATTGGAAAATAAAGTTATACTCAAATCTTGTGTGGAATTCTGTTGGGTATGAGTGTAGAAAAAATGTATGTAGGTCAGGAGTAGGAAAAGGGATCAATGATTGATGGTTGATTTGGTTTCTTAGGGAAAGAGAATTACATTCAGGACTGGTCTCAACCTTGGGACCATTTAGTGTCATTTCATGAGTTTTATTTTCGGTTTCGGGTTTTGGTAACATCATGTTAGACTTTTAGTATTGAATTTCTTGGCTTACTATGATTTGTTTTTGTGAATTACTATTTTATTTCTTGTATTGAGATGGTTTATTGGTTTATATGTTATTATATAGTGATTTTTTACTCTTATCATAGGGTATAGTCTCCCCAAAATACATAAACTTCATCACATTTATTCAGAAGCCTCTATCTTGTAAGTGGAACTCCTCAGGTCATGTAGAAACCTATCTCAGTCTTGTGATGGAGAATAAAGAAAAAGAAATTACATGAGGCCTTATCTTAAACAATATGAAATCATAAAAAAACAAATTTAAAAAATATAATAATTACGACTGAAGATATATAAGTCTAAATGGAAAGTAAAAGATATGAATGTGTAACTCTTAAGGGTGTGAGATAGAAATCCATCATGAAACACCATATCCTACCTAATTTGTACAGGATTATAAAACCCACTTGTTCTCCCATGCTCTAAATCCATAGTACCAATTGTGAAAATTCAATAATTTGTAATCCATTTATACAGAAGCATGAAATGTAGGCATAAGACCTTTCTAGGGGTGAGTATAAATATAACTAGTAGGACAACCTAAAATGAAACTGGGAAATATGGATATAGTTCAGCAAGAAACCAAGGCTGAAATATACAACCATCCAATACTACCCATGAGAACACAACGTAGGAAAAGGCATCCCCTAAAACCCCCAAACCCAAGGGACCCCAATCTAGAAGGGAGATCTGGTCCAACTCTAATGGATCACTCGACTAATGCACAAGGAAACCCAAAATAAGTCCTATTACCCAGGAGAAGATTCCTCCCTACTCAATATTTTATTGATAATACAATTTGAATTAGTTGGAGGAAGAGAAACAAGTCACAATTTCCTCAGAGTACCATCAGAAATTTTTGTGTGATCCCCTCTAATCACAATAAACTAAAAAATGAACCACATTTTATTTTCCAGACCACTATCATCTCAAAAGGTGAGTAACTAGGACTACTATCATGCCATAGTTCCCAAAATGAGGACCCAAACTACCTAGATCACAAAAAATTTCCCAATTAACAGTTCCTAGTGCTCTCAACATAGTGAAGAAGAGTCCATTTATTATAACACATGAAGCAAGGATGATCCTTTAACTTATAGGAATGAAAAATACTTGAGAAGAAGAACATGATGAGAAACCAACATCCATAATTTGAAAATGGGTTTATAGAGAAAAATTCTTAACGGTGTAACCATTCCTCTAAATCACTTCTCTATAGAATAAAATTGTAATGGAAACAACTGAATCACTTCATGCCCCTAAAAATATTTTCTGCATGAACAATCGATGAACATCAATATTCATCACAAAAAATCCCTGAAAAATCAATGTTTCAATAGAAAACAAAAAAATCACCTTTAAATGAAACCTAGACAATGGGTTAAAACCTTTAGAGGTTGATGTGTCTCTACCAAAAATCCATGGACATGATAAACCAACATTGTTGCCTTGTTGACGATATCATTCAACACCAAGGAGTGTGATCATATATGAATACAATAATCAGTTTCCATGAATGAAAAAATTCATGCCACATTGGAGGGGCTCTAAAAAACATTAAATTGTATGGATGATCTATTAATGTCTTGATCAGGTGTGTTTCTTCACTGTAAATTGAGGGGACCACTCATCCATTGACATATCATGTTTGGAAAATTAAGGTGAATTTTTTTAAATGACACAAAATAACTTATTCCTAAGAATCACCCCTGATGGTCTGGTGAATTGGATAGTTGAAAAAATTTTATAACCACTTCGGTGACAATTAGGTCCTAGTGACATCAAAGACACCCTGCCTTAACATGGTTGTCAGGTCCTGACCTGCCAAGTACCAAGACATGCCCTGATGACATGTGTCCCCCAACCTAGGGCCCACCCACAGGCCCGAACAGGTTGGGTATAGACCTTCCAAGTACCAATAGTTTCCCAAAAGACACGTGGCCCCAAACCTGGGGCCCACCACTTTCCTGAATGGGTTTTCTGACTAATGAATATCCCCACAGGCCAACACATGTACTTTCTAGTGTAATTTGTCCTCAAACACACACACACCCTAAGAAGCTTCTTAGATGTTCACCCTTCCCCATTACTACTATAGGTCAAGAATGCTTAACTATGTATTTCTAATCAAGAATGCTTCTGAAATGGAAGGTGCACCTTGTTGACCTAAGTCATATCATTTAGTCATTTAACCCTTTATCTTTATGGGAAGATACGATCACCCCCCTTTAGTTAAAAACCTCCTTATTGTGGGTCTTACATCTCAACGTAGGTAGTGCACTACACTTAAGGCTAGGTACCACCACTGATACCAAATTTGACAACTAGGTCCTAGTGACAACACATAAACCCCACCTTAACATGGAAGTCCAGTCCATGCCCACTAGGTACCACTGGTTTCCCCGAAGACATGTGGTCTCCACCTTGGGGCCCACCCACATACCCAAACATGTCATTTAACTAATGAATATTCCCATAGACCAACTCATTTCCTTTATAGTATTCTTTCTCCTCACTCACAAACACCCTAGGAAACTTCCCAGAAGGTCACCCATCCTTATCACTACTCCAGGCCAAACATGATTAACTATGGAGTTCTAATCATGAAGGCTCAAAAAAAATAAATGTGCACCTTGTAGAAATGAGTCATATTATTTTGTAATTTAACCCATTAGCATTCTGGTATGTTACAACTGCTCTATCCCCTTTCATCAAAACACAAGATGCAACCTGAGAGAGATGGTGGGGGAAGGTAAGGAGAGAAGTATGGTGGGAGGGGGAGGGAGGGATGTAGGTATATAAGTATAGAGGGGTGTTTATCTACTTCTAAAAGAAGACTAACAGTAGAAACCATCAAGAATAAAGAGAGAGTATCCAAATCCTCCTTTCAATAATCCCAAAATGCATTCACTAATACAAAATTCAAGGTGCATGTGGAAAAATAGATCTATTATACATTTCATACATTTTTCTATGACCCATAGAGCCACGCTATAATGATGAGAGTACTAATAATTCCTGTATTAATGTTGAAATATGTGACCATTCATCCTTAGAGGAAGAAATAACAAAAAACAACTCAATTATGGGTACATAACTTGGAGAACATTTAAGTATTTCCACACCAGAATTCAAATTCTGACAAGATATTTCCATAACCCAACACTCAATATCATCAATTGTCTTCTTCCCATCATTATTTCCATGGGATTAAAAATAGTAATAAATATAAAATCACCTATCCAACTACCTGTAACAAAGAAGAGGAACCCACCCTCATTTTCTAGGTAGAAGGATAATCATAATTTATTAATCACATATCTAAAACCAGATCCAAGGTGAGAAGATATAAAATACATGTAAACATGACAATATATGGTGTCTACTCGGGGTACACGATGAGTTTTCATATGGTATCACTCAGGAAATTTTCTTAGACCATCCTATTGTGTAATTCTCTAGTATATGTGATTTTTCTTTACATTAAGGGTTTTGGAGGTGCATGTGTACGAGGACATGTACTATACACTTGGACAATCTGCATCACTCAGCTCCGCTTGTACATGCACATTACCATGTGAAGCACACATGGGTATAGATGAGTACATGGAAAGACCTCATATTGTGTTTCCTTGGGTACCAATCAAGATGTTAAGGATATTTTCATGTTATGGGGACCCCATCTATAATATATGATGAAGAAAATAGGAACATGTCATGTGTTCTTCACACCACACATCATGTTGTTTAAAATATCAGGTGCAGATCACCAATGATCTGACCAAATTAATGCGGAACACCTAGATTTGAACCAATTACCATGGGAAAATTCAAAAAACTTATTTTTTTTACAATAAAAATGAAATAAAAATAAGAAAAAATCCAAAATAATGAACCCTTCCACTTTATGTTTCAAAATAAGATGAAAAATATGAGTTCCACATTCCAGATCCATGACTGTTTCATCTAGGTCAGTGTTATAATCATCTATAGAAGAATATTTCATTATGAATCACCAATTTCAACAATCCATGTTTCAACTAATTTGGATTAAAGGGGTAGTGGATTCATTTGAATGAATATAGTGATAGATGGGAAGATACTATATTTTTTAATTATCTAAAATCTATGACAATTAAAACCCATTAAATTCTATTGAACTAAGGGATAAAATAGTTATTATACATTAAATTTTTAAAACATTACATTCTAGAAAAAACTAAAAAGTTAAGTTTATAATACATTGTTTTGTTTTGTAGGTATTATTGTTCAATACCATGGAATATAATTAATATTTATTTAATAAATATTAAATTATAGGAATCATTTTTTTGACTTCAAATCTCACCAAACTCTCTCCCTTGGGTAATATCTACATTTCATGATAAATAGAAATATTAAAATAATAGATCCAAATTGAAAGGAAATTTATTGTTTTACCCATTTAAAGGATATGAGCCTCTAAAAAAATGAGCTAAAGATATTACTCAGAAACACCTATATCATTACATACAAAGATCATCAAGAATTCTAATACTAGTTCATGTGGACATGTGTTGACAATGATACCTAAATAAAAAAATATTAAGTGGTACATTCTTTTATTTAATGGATTCTTCAGTAATATGGCTTGAATTATTGGTATCCCACACGAATCAAAGTTATTTATGTGCATTACTAAATGCCATAGGTAAGCTAAGAATATTATTTTTGTAAACATTCAGAAACTATGAATTGATAATGAGGTGATGTTAAAAAATAGGAGGAAGAATATATAGAAAGTAATAATATTAGACATTACGTTTTATCAGTAAGGACTCCACATCATAACAAAGTCATTCCAGTGTAAAAACAAGAATTCCAATATAATATATTAGATTATTCATACAATGAAGAACCTACCCATGATGTATTGGAACTAAGAAGAGATCACATTAGTGTAATTAATCAATAGGTCCATTATATGTTTGAATGGGGACAAGACCCCCTATAAATTTTTTATGGTAATAATAAAACTCTCAAAATATTCAATTATTTGGTAGTAACTATTTACTTATGAATAAATAGATGAAAACAAATTCTTATTCATATGGAGATAAAGGAAGTTTCCATGTATATTCATTCATGATTATGGATTAAATGTTCTACAATGAATGATTGAGGAAAATAGATAATAGATAAAATGTAACAATCAGGAAAATCTAGTAGTTATTGAGAACATTCATAAATATTTCAAATTCTAGTGAAAAAAATTCTCATAGAAATAATACAATTTTTGAATAAGAAAGAAATAAGGATTCTCATGTATTAGGGGGAGTTAAATGTAATGTAAAATACTTAGATGAAATATGAAACTCGAATGATATATTAAGAACAATAACTACAAATAAAAAATTAATCAATACATAATTCACAAAAAAATATTGTTAGTGTCTAGATAACCCCATTTCAAACTAAAAGAATGGAGACATAGAATTTTTTTTCTATTTGGCATAGAAATAAATTCGATCATTTGATGTGGATTCTTGGGATGATCATTCGGTAAGGGCTATGAGTGTAGAGTTTGAGAAAATAGAGAAAATATATATGATACATATTGTTCTAGGTGTGGAAAAAATAATTAACAAGAACTAATTTGGGTTTCCATAATAAAATGAATCATTATGAAGAGGTGAAAATGAAAAATATAATGTTTGGTATTTAAATTCAATTCTCAAATTCAAGGCATAGATATAGAAAATATTTTTTCACCGATGAATTTATTGGAAAATATAAGACTATTTTTAGATATGGCCCTTGAAAAATGATTAAGATTACTAAAAACTAATTTTAAATCATCATTCCTTAATGGATTTTTTTATTATGTGGTAAATGTATGACAATCATATGGTTTTCATATTTATAAGGATTCAAATAATGTGTGTCGATTGAAATGGGATTTATACAACCAAAAATAAGCCCAAAAGGCATGGTACTAGTAAAAGGATAAGTACTTAATGAGTCTCAAATATCAAAGAGGATAAGTATATCACAACCTATATATAAATGATGAAAAAAATTGAAAAATCTACTTTATCATATTTTTATATGATGTCATCTTTAGATACTTGGATGAAAACTAATGAAAAATGTTTTAAAAATCAATGAGTTGTGAAATCAAGATGTCTTCGGTTGGAGAATTATAATTATTTTTTAGCTTATAGTCCATTCAAATGTAATATGGGAAATATGTTTTTAAATAATTTTCAAGAGTTTCGAAATATTTTCCAAATTGATATATTGATGTTGATGAAAACATTGATGGCTAACTAAGTAATAATTAAATGGATGAGGAATTAATGGAGGTTTATAATAAACATAATCAGAAGATCATCAGTAGTTTTATATTTGTGATGAAAACTTGAATATAAATTATAATTTTCATAGTTCAGGATTCTTAGTATTAATGATTTCTTATAGTAACTAATATGAAATATATTAGATAAATTCGTCGATATATCAATAATATAAGAGAATTTGGATTATTTTATTATATAAGATCATAATAAAAACTTGTGGGATTTAATAATTAACATTGGGAAGGTTTTGTGGATTAATGAAAGTCTTATTATACTGGTGATTTATATCAGGAAAGATCCAACAGTTCTTGTAGGATTCTAGTTAGGGTTTTATTTTTTATAAATTATTATTTATGGAGATCCCAAATGTTCCCCACACCAGAATTATAAATGGGAATCTCCTCGCTCACCACTTAACTTCACATTGAGCCATCAATTTCGTCCATAAACTAAATTTTTTCCTTTTACACTTCCCTATTTAAAAGAAATAAGTTCATTTCATCTTAAAAGGAAAACTACAGTTCTCTAAGAAGAGATTTAGGGTGATCATGTTGATAAAGTGTTGATCTCTTCTTCCAATTCTTTCAAACTTATTTCTTTTTATAATTAATATTCACTAATTTTTTCATTATTAAGGAATAAATTAAGTACCACCAATATAGTAATATTATATTATAGTTATTAAATGACTATATTTTACCTTATATCCATCCTATGAAATACAAAATCACCACGTGTGCATATATAAGACTTACCGTCTCCACAAAGTTGTGTAATATGTTTTCACCACCTCATTACATGGATTGGAATAATGATGGAAAATAATAACTATATATGATTATTATGACATGAAACAAATTATTAAATATTATACACCATTCACTTCAATACCATTCAACATTTGGGGGAATGATATCTTACATCGTGTGTATGTACGGCCAACTGTCTAGCTAATTAGATGTGACTCATTCTATAAGATCTTCATTAAAATGTGGTTATATACTTGAATGTAATGAATAAATATTATATATATTATAGTAATATCATTATTTAAATGAAATAAATATAACATAATAAGTGGAACATGAACTTTTCTGAAAAAACATGCATAACAACATAATGCATTTAATATCTGAATAATGAGTGACAATGATATGATACTAACAAAAAGATGATAATTTGATCATATATGATATCAAAAAATGACTATGATTTTATATTAAGTCAATTACATTATTTAAATCAATATACATGAGGTTCATATACATATGAAGGATATCAAACCAACAGTAAGGGATAATTTTTCAATCTCATTATTATCTGAAATTGTTTAGTTGTAAGTATTAGCTGGTGTATATTTATCATCCACATCAATATTCCTTAAATATTTAATACTATTTATATTCGTCTAAATTTTTTTAGATTAAATTTTAACCATTGGTGAATTTTTAATAAATTATATGAAAGTAACCTTTTTTGTTATTGGATATGAGGTACATTTTTAATTTTTCTATAAATATATGAGGAAAATGGTTATTTAACATACAAGGAATGGTCATATATTAATATATTCATAACACCTAATTTATATGAAGCTTAATTTATACAATTTCACTTTTATATTCAAATAAATTATTTTCTTTGAATATTATGCGGCATTTTAGAAAAATAATTTTTTTTTTGCAGATGAAATAATATTTTCCTCAAGAATTAATTTCAAGTGTTTTATAAGAATTATTTTTTTTCTATGATGGTCAAACATAAATAGGGTTATGTTCTTAGCCCAATTATTACTATGATTTGATTTTATTTATGATTTAATAATATTTTATATGGATTATATTAAGATGGAATGACGTTTAAAAACCCCATTTTATTTATTGGGATATGTTTTGATGAATAATTTATGTTTTGGGGAATACGTAATAAGGATTTCATTATGAGATGTGTGGGACCTATATATCCTTCCAATGAATTGGGTAATGATATATATCTCATTATATAAACATGAGTGGAATGGAAATTAAATATGGTTTTGTAAAAGACTGTTGGAACAACATGTAATCCCTATTTTAGTAATGGATATTTTCCACTATGATGGTCTTGGTAATGAGGCTTGACTAATATGAAAATATTTTCATTGATTATGTGTATGCCTTAAAAAATAAAATCTTATGTTTTCACCTATGGAATTATGTCCATTAATTCATATAAACTTTTATCCCATGACATGATATCACAATCTTTCAAATCCAATATAATTCTCCCAAATGTTATGTTCTTATGTATAATGATTATGATATGATTGGTATTTCCATTTGTTTACCGTTACTAAGAATTTGAGCTCACCCTTTCATATGTTTCTTTTACAGTGGTCATGAATAAGGGTATTAAGTAATATATGCCAAAAATAAGTTTAGTTATGAAGATAAAAGTAGGAGACAACATAGATGATTTATGAACCATTTTTTTGTATCCCAGTTTCTAAAGACACTATACATATATTGTCCTGTAATTGATTATTATATGATGTAATGAATATAAATAAATTTGGAATTAATATAAATTTACGTAATGTCTGGGTCATTATAAAAAAGTATATATATAATCAATCTGATTATAAACAATCCATAGAAATAATATGGGTGGTATCATTACAAAATATTACCAATAGTTCATATTTATGATATGTATTTCCTAAATTAATGAACATAAATACATTAACATTTTAATTAAACATTTATTGAGGAAAATAACCTTTTCTATTTTCAAATTACATTCAAATAGTTCAAAAATATGAAGATAATCATTTTATTAGAAAAAAATAGTATAATTGTAAAGGAATTATTAAATAAAATATTATTCAGGATGTAGGGAAATTTCATTTACACCATATAATTATAAAACAACATTCCTTTTAAATTTTTGTCTAAAATCTAAAAATATCCCCATTTAAAAAACGATAAGAAGATTCATTTTAAACTATTCATGAAAATTCAATCATTACATAAATTTAAATTAACAATTATGTGGGGATAGTAAAAATATCTTTCGTAACATTTTAATAAAAATAGGGATATAGAGGTAAAAGATAACCTGATGTAGTTTTAAATGTAAACAATCATGAATATTAACAAGATTGTGAAATAAACCCTTACCATATGGTTTTCATACATCATATGAATAAAAAATTTGGGGATAGTAAATATATATATATTATACATATATTACATAATAATAATTTTATGTATCATGTCATATATGACTTGTAATCTTTCATCACATGTTTATTAACAATTATTTGATAAAATATCTGTTTCAGGTGTTAACTACTTTGTTTTCATATAAGTTTGATTTCATTAGTTTATGTCCTTGTTCTTAGATCAGGATTCCATAATCTAAAAAAAGTTAAAATCATATAAGCATCACATATATTAATTATTATGTATTTTTTATAATACATAAAAAATATAGATAGAAAAATGAATTATATCGTTCATCAAGATGGTTGGTTGCACATATTCATGAACACTATTTTCACATATGGAAGGATTAAATTAAAGAAATAAAAAAAATTTGAAACATTATTATATCATGTAAATCATAAATATTCATCATATAAATCCACATTACCATCTAAGGTGAAATATAAATGAAAAATGAATCACAACAATTCTTGGTTGTCATAGTCCATATATAAGCATGAGTGACATTATCGTTTACGAATGATTTGTAAGGTAAGAAGGTTGAAATGATATTATAATTAAAATAGTATAATATATTTATTAAAATTAGTTCCATCATAATTTCAATCCTTAAAATTGGGTAATGAAAAATAAAATGTATCGCTATATGGAAACGAAAAGTCGTATTTACACTTGAGTGATTGTTTCACTTCCCATTTAATGTGAAAGATGGTGGATAATGGTTGTATCATTATCATGATAATTTTTTCTCTTTAGGATACTAATTTTTTTCTTTTATGATGAATTAGATATATTTATTGCAGGTAAAAGAAGAAGTAAAAAAAGGAATTGGTCTACTAAGGAAATTAATGTTTCATAAGAAGAACTTCTTTGGATCTCCGGATGAGGATCTAATGGATGTCATTTTTTGGGTAAAACAAATATATTATGGATAGTGAATTTTAGAATATATATTTTTAGGTCATGGATGATCTATAAGACCAAATTTTGTGCAAGAATGATAAATGATATGTTTCATTTTATAATTGTGTATAGGGGCATTCTTGTAATTCCTTAAAATATTTAATTATTATAAATTAATTTTGACTTCCAAATGGATAGAAATTGATAATGGTAGAATATAATATAATTATAATTCTAAATTATTTTATCTTGTAAATTTTTGTGATGTTTTGGATATGTTTTTAACCTTTTATTTTAGTTTTATCACCCTATTAATTCTTTTGACAAGTACTATACCAATAAAGTTTTCTACCATTTTAAGTGTTAATAATATTACTATTGAATGATAAAAAATATAAATGAACCATGTATTATGTTTAAAATAATATCTCATAAATTTGGTTGAGTTAAAATTTAAATTATTTTTAAATCATTCAATCAAATGTTATTTATTATAAAATATCATTATTATAATGTTTAACACTATTGGTTTAATATGAATTTAAATATATCCAAAAAGGGGAAATATTATATAATGAATAAAAAACTTCAAAATATATCATATATATATAATTCATTCTATCCATTAATCCATTAAAATTGTATCACTTTTAATACTATTGATTTTTTTAAATTTTAGATTATTTAAATGAATACTATATTAGAATTTCACAGGAACTCGAGGGAATTATAAAATTTTAAAAAATTAAAATAAAATAATTTCATTAAAATAATTTCATTAAAATAAATTTGGAGAATTATATTTATTAATTACATTCTTTCTCCCTATGTGTACATATATGATAAATCTTAAACTAATAGAGTGAGGATTGTACCTTTTTATGGATTAAATATTAAATAGAAAATTTTTATTAGAAAAATTTCCATTAAATAAATATATTTATAGAGTTATATGATAAAAGTATCATTACATTCATCCAATAATAATTATGATGATGAATAATGGAATTATTATATACTTATATCCAAGATTAACTGGATTTTCCCTCTACCGAGTTGATAAATTTTACCACAATTATTATTTACTATGACTGAAAATGAAGGGAAAATATTTAACAAATTTGAACATCATGATTCCAAATATTTTATAAAATTTTCTAATTTTGATCGCTATTGGTGGTTTTAATTAATTTCAAAATAAGAATGCAAAATGCGATTAAAAAACCATTTATTAAAACAATGTTATTCTAAATATTAATTTTTTATGATTAATTTATATTATAAAAAATTTAATAATAAAATTGATTATAATTAAACATAATTTAGATTAATTATTTAAGAGAACTAAATTTTATTTAAACCATATTAATATAAATTTTAAATTTTAAATTCTTGAAACAAATATACAATTTTCAGTAAAAATTATTATTTCCCACTATTCATGGGAAAATAAATCTTTTTTGAAAAATACCAATAAATTAATATTGAATAAATTTTAAATGATTTTTTAAGAAATGAATTTTTTTATCAAGTATGTTTTACAAAATTAGAAAAATTAATTTTATTATATCCTCATAAAAAATAAAAAATCATTTTTGAGAAAAACATATTCTTGAAGAATAAAATAAATTTAATAAAACTATATAATTTATTTCATATGAATTGATATTTATTTTTTTATTACCTTATTCATATATATTTCATAATTTTGTTTTTATATTCTTATCCTCCTATTTAAAGGCGATTTTATAATAGTCTGATTAAAATAACAATATTTCAAGGTTCATTAAGCTCGATGTTAGGTGTCACATATTATATCAATCATAATGTAATTTAAAAACATTTGGCTGTTATATTATCAAACATTCAATAATAATTTTCCTCAAAATTTTAAAATTTTCTTGGTAATAATGGTTTGGAATATTAAAATTACATTATGTGAAAATAACATCATAAAAATGGTTAATAAAACATTCATTTTAAAAAGAGAGAAATAGAAACATTAAAGTCATCACAAAACATGGATTTTATGACAACCCTACTTTTTATTACAACTTAAACATGATTTATACATAAAACATCACTTGATACAACAAACAAGATCGAGAGGTTTAGTGTCTTTTGGGATTAGTATCATTACATAAAAACATAAAACATGAAATACAACATCTTTATTGAAAACTTCCTTTACATCAGTACTACATTCCCTCATACTTAACATTTCATGGGATAACCTGAGGACATGCATAAGAAAAGGGTGAGCAATAAAGCCCAGTAAGGGAGTACACATGGAATAACATGAGGAGTAAAATACATGTTAGACAATAGGCATATCAATAGAGCATAAAAGAAACATGAACATAAAGGCATGATAAAGCATGATAATCATAACATGTAAATGTGGCAACAACACTTAACATGGAATTAGCATGATCCCAGGATCATTGCACATAAAGCATGAGTAAACCCTCATTTCACATGAAGCATGATTAAACCCTCGTTTCACTTGAATTAGCATGAATCAACAATATTTGCACATGACGTATCATGATACAATACTTTACCCAATGCATTGAAGCACTATAAGGGCACACTCTTCTTAAACATTTCATTTCATGCATAAGTGTGCCTCATGGATCATAAAACATGGATTAATAAGACATAAAAATTTATTCCATGATAAATGAATGTTGAATTCATACATGAAACATTGTAATCAATAAGTAAAGGTTCATAAAGGTGGATACCCTTGATGGAGAAATGGGCATGGTATCCACTACACAATGGCATTGGTTTAGAAAATCAGTGCGATTTCGGCAGCCTAACGTTGTGACATAAGAATTCATAGAAAATGGTTGATGGGAGAGAAAGGGGTTCCTCAACATATTTACATGTAATGGACTGTAATGAGGTCATATATATACATGTCGCAACAATTGTAATGGAATTTATATTCATGATACAAAATTATTTGCATAAATGTAAAAGAAGAGAGAGAAGTTCCTTTCGGAATTTTGGCATAGTAACAGGTGTACATGGGAGGAATTTAATGAAATAGAAAGGGGTCTCCCATCATTCAAACAATAAGAGGGCAATATGGGAGAGGTGATAAACCATACCACAATATTCATAATTGAAATTAAAAGGGCAGTACAACTTAAAGAAAATTGACAAAAATGAGAAAGGAAGAAAAAACCCTTACTCGGAAGTGTGTTTCCAAAGGCTAGAGAGAGGCTTGTGAGAGGCTTCTTGGGAGCTAGGGGCACCTTGAGAGGATTCTAGAGAGATAAGGGTAGAGGTTGGACGAACTCCATGGGATTTCAGTGAGGAGGAAGTGGGAGCTTGGGTAGGTTTATATATGAAAGGTGAGGGAATTCTTTATTATTTAGGTTTGGGTCCCCTTACATTAAATTAATCCAAACCAAATACCATACTATGGTTTTTGCCCATGGTTTTTGGAAAAGGTAAGAGGAAAACAATATTTTATAAGGCCCAAGTCCGAAATTCTCAAAATAATAAGGTTGCTTATGTGGAGGTGAGTCACACTCCCATGGAAATTAATTTAAAAAGGCAAAGTGTTGAGTATGTCTTGAGGGGTCCATTACTGCTTTGAAAAGTTAGTCAAACAAACGAAAAATCACATTATTTTAATGATAAAACATATATTGGCCGAACATAAGGATTGTAGTATTTTATTACATCACCATTGGGTCATTATGATGTCATAAAACACATTATATATTTAAACGGTATTTAATTTTTACCCAAAAATTTGACTGTCTCAGAAAATTATGAAAAATTCACCGTTGGATAATTTCGATGTCCTGATTCCAAAAATAACAACTATTTTATCTAAATAATTTTCTAAATAAGTGAATTTTCACTTTTAAAATAAAAACTGATATTTATAAAAAATTCACGGGTTTTTACAGAAATGGCTTTCAAACCTTAATAAAAATTTTAATTGCATTCATAAAATTATAAGATAATTAATATTTAAAAAAATGATTTAATAATAATATTTTTATTTTATTAAAATATTATTTAATTAAAAAATCCCTTAATTTAATAAAATAGATTTATTAATTAAATAATAACTAAAAACACCATTTGTACTTTAAAAACTATTTACAATGTATCAAAAATCACTAGAAATTATATTCATTATTATATACAAAAATAATGTACATGAACATAGTACTAATTATTTATTACATAACCCCTTAAAACATCCGCATAAGCCCTAAGGGTAAGGTGTGCGATGGTGACAGACTCTTGGGGTGGCTCAGATAACATCGCTCGAGTGGTAATATCTATCAACTTCCAATTTTCCCGTAGATGGTCACGTTCGAGCTTGACATGGTGAAGCTCATCTTGGTCTTCGTCAAGGTCAAAGCCCAAGGATGCCACCTATTTTCCGAGCTCCGAAAAATGGGCTTCGTATAGGTCAATTCTACTGGATGAGGCCTTAACATCTTTTCACTGAGTAAATTGGATTTGTTCAGGTCCTATATTTATACTAATCATGTGATCACTGTTCAACGGATATATTAAAAATAGTCAAAAATCATAACATAAAACCAAAGAAGTTGACATCTTATAAAAACATTTTTCATAAATAGACATTTAGCTAGATCAAGAGGGATTCCCATTAATGAAACTTTGGGTCGTTACAATATTCCCCCCTTATGAAATTTCACCCTCGAAATTTTCATTTTTCCACACTAAAACAAATGTGGGTAACTCAGCTTCATCATATCCTTTGATTCCCAAGTTTCTTCATCAAACTTGTGGTTTCTGCACAACACCTTTATGAGGGGCATTGTCTTTTTTCGTAGAACTTTTTCTCTACGATCTAAGATCTTCATTGGTTGCTCCTCATAAGAAAGATCGTCTTCCAATTGTACCACCTCAGAAGAGAGTACATGTGAAGGGTCCAGTATGTACTATCTTATGAGGGATACATGAAAGACATCATGCACTTCAGCCATGGTAGGTGGAAGTGCTAGTCGATAGGCCACAACCCCAACACAATCAAGAATCTCGAAGGGGCCAATGTACCTTGGACTTAACTTCCCTTTCTTTCCAAACCATATGACCTTTTTCCACAGAGATATGCGTAGAAACACCATGTCTCCAACTTTAAACTGAAGGTCTCGTCGACGATTATCTGCATAACTCTTCTGTCGACTCTGGGCTTCCTTGATATACTGCTGAATGGTTTTCACCTTCTCCACCATTTCTTCGACCATTTCGGGTCCAAGAAGCTTACGTTCAGTGACCTCATCCCAACATGCCGGTGTTCTGTACCTTTTCCCATACAGGGCTTCATATGTTTCCATTTGGATTCTTCGACCATTTCGGGTCCAAGCAGCTTATGTTCAGCGACCTCATCCCAACATATCCTCAAGTGTTTGGACAGTCCTCTCGGATTGGCCATCAGTTTGTGGATGATAGGTCGTACTGAAGTTCAGTTCAGTATTCAGAGCATGTTGAAGACTCTTCCAAAACTTAGAGGTGAATCTTAGATCTTAGTCACACACAATAGATAGTGGTAAACCATGAAAACTTACCACTTCCCTGATATATATCCGTTCTAGTTGATCCAAAAAGAAATCCTCCTGAATAGCAATGAAGTGTGCAGTCTTTGTAAGATGATCCACAATAACCCAGATTGCATTGTTGCCTTTGGATTTCCTTGGAAGTCTGGTGACAAAGTCCATGGTGATGTTCTCCCATTTCCATTCTGGTATGGGCAATGGTTGCATCAAACCCTTATAATTTTGCCTCTCTGCCTTCACTTGCTGACACACCAGGCACTTTGATGTATATACAACGATCTCCTTATTCATATTATCCCACCAAATGTTTTCTCAAAGATCTCGATACATCTTTGTGCTCCCTGGGTGAATAGAAAAATTTGAACTATGTGTATCATCCAAAAGTTCCTTCTTCAGCTCTGAACTTGATGGAACACATAGTCTTTTCCCAAACCGCACAATTCATTATTCATTAACATTAATCTCTGAGGATTTACCTTTTTCGATTGCTCCCACTTTTTCCTGAATTCCCACATCATCCTTTTGAGAATCCTTTATCCTTTCCAAAAGAGATGGTTGACAAATCATTTGTTAAAGGATTTATGATTTTCCCTTCTTTATGATTCTCATGTCCATCTTCATCAAGTCTAAGAATATTGGATCCTTCTCAATTATCATCATTGATAGAATTGTTGGGTCCTTTCTACTTAGGGCATCTTCCACCTTGTTCTCATTCCCAGGGTGGTAGTGGATTGAACAGTCATAATCCTTGATGAGATTTATCCATCTTCTCTGGCTCATATTAAGATCTTTCTATGTGAATATATACTTAAGACTCTTGTGGTCAGTATATATCTCACATTTCTCTCCATAGAGATAATGATGCCAGATTTTCAAGGCAAAGATCACAGCCGCCAACTCTAGATCATGTGTTGGATAGTTTCGCTCACAGATTTTCAACTGCCTTGAGGCATAGGATATCACTTTATCATTCTGCATCAGCACACAACCTAATCCCTTCTTTGAAGCATCACTAAATACCACAAAAAGTTCCCCACTTGTGGATAAATTGAGCACAGGTGCAGTGATAAGCCTCCTTTTCAACTCCTTGAAGCTTTCTTCGCATTCATCACACCAAGAAAACTTTACTCCATTTATAGTTAGCTTGGTAAGAGGGTTGTACAATCGTGAGAAATTTATCACAAATCATCGATAATATCCAGCTAACCCCAAGAAGCTACGGATATCCATTACTGATGTTGGCCTCGTCCATCCCTCAATTGAATCTGTTCTGGAGGGGTCTATAGATATCCCATTTCTTGTTATGATATGGACCAAGAATGAGACATCCTTCAACCAGAACTCACACTTACTGTACTTTGCATAGAGCTTCTCCTTGCACAAAGTCTCTAGTACAGTTTTTAAATACTGATCATGATCCTCCTTGGTTTTGGAATATATAAGAATATCATCTATAAAGACTACCACAAATTTGTCTAGGTAATATCTAAAGACTCTATTCATCATGTCCATGAATATTGTTGGAGAATTATTGAGTCCGAAAGGCATTACTATGAATTCATAGTGCCCGTACCTTGTATGAAAAGCAGTCTTGGGGACATCTTCCTTCTTCACCCTTACTTGATAATATCCCGACCGAAAATCCACCTTGGAAAAGTATTGTGCTCCACGCAGCTAATCAAACAAGTCATCGATTCTTGGGAGAGGATACTTTTCTTTATCGTGACATTGTTAAGTTCACGATAATTGATGCAATGCCGCATTGACCCATCCTTCTATTTGACGAAGAGGACTGGTGCACCCCATGGTGAAGCACTTGGGCGTATAAACCCATTATCCAGATTCTCCTGTAGTTGTTTCTTCAGATCTTCAAGCTCTAAATAAACCATTCTATATGGAGTCTTGGATGTTGGTAGTTCCACAGGTATAAGTTCAATTGAGAACTCAACATCTCTTCTTGGAGGAAGACCAGGAAGTTCCTCGAGAAACACTTTAGCAAATTCCCTCACAATAGGCATTTCTTCAAGGATGGTTTCTTCCTTGGACTCAATCATCTTAGCTAGATATGCGTGCTCATAAGGATGAAATATCCATTCTTGAGATGATGGAGCTAAAGGAGATTCATCTTCCTCCGGACACTTGTAAAGAATTGGGGGTCGATTATCCATATAGAGTGTGATTTCCCTCTCCCGACAATTTATGTTGGCTCTATATAATGAAATCCAATCCATGCCAAGAATTGCATCAAATTCCAACAGAGGGAGTATCACGAGGTTTTCTGAGAAATTCAATCCACAGATTATAATAGGGGAGGACTTATATTCATGGGATGCAATGATTGCCCCATTTTCCATACTCACTGACATCTTTACTTTCATGATTTGTGGTGGTGGTCGGATTGTTCAACTAAACGTTTGAGATATAAAAGAATGCGTACAACCTGAATCAAAAAGTATGTTCGCTATTATTGAATGAAAAATTAGCGTACCTGTCACCACTTCGTTGTCGGGGTTCACTTCGGCAGAAGTGATGGAAAAATCTCTTCCTTGTTGTCTTGGAGGATGTTGGTTGCCTCCGATAACCCTTGCATTAGGGAAATTATTTGCAAAATGATCCGATTCTTTGCATTTGTAGCATTGAACAATGTGTTGAGGTTCGAATGGAGCGTTCCTATCCTCTGTCGCAGCAGCGGGTCCTTCTTGCCGATAGTTAACAGCTAGGTGCCCTTCTCTTCCACACCTGAAGCATTTTCTAGTCCCCTTAAAGAAACTTTCAGGGTGATTCTTTCTGCACTTTTGGAAAGTGGGGTGATGGATATTTTTAGCACCATTGGATTTATCCATAGGACCACCAGCATTTAAGTCCACCTTATGCTTCTTGTCCCCATGATACCCCTATGATTCCCCAATCTCCATTTCGACCTAGAGGGCACATTGGACAATTTCCTCACAGCTATCGAAGTCACAGATCGCTAATGATTTCCGCAAGCTAGGCTTCAGCCCACCAAAGAAGCGGTCAACCTTGCATTCGAGGGTAACGACAAAACCAGAAGTGTATCAGGAAAACGTCGTGATGTTTTCCTCATACGCTCCAACATATTCTCCAACTTTTTGCTTGATGGAAATGAATTCCCTTTCCATCTGTATCCAGAGGGTGCGCGGAAAATATTTATCAAAAAACATCTTCCAGAAATCCTTCAATTCCAAAGCCTCGATCTCCTCCTCAGACTTCATATTTCTGATCAACGTCCACCATTGATCAGCTTCACCGTCCATACGATAAGCCTCTATGAGAACCTTCTCTTGTTCAGAACATTGGAGGATGGAGAATATCTTTTTAATGGAGTTGATCCACTGTTCAATGATCGTGGGATCGGATGATCAACTAAATATAGGACGTCTTTGTCTCATGATTCTCTCGATGGCGACTTGTTCTTTCTTAGGGGGGTTTGAGCATTCCTCTTAACCCGTGTTTCTATTCAAAACTTGAGTTAGCTGAGAGAGAAGGGTGAAAAAGTTCGCGATTCCCACTCCCATTGGATTTGGAATCTCATTAGTACAGTCATCACTCTGATCATCACAACGGTTGTTAGCCCGAGTCCTCCTATTACTGTCCATTGGCTGGAATAAAAGGAAATTTAGGGGTAACACATAAAGGGTAATCCAAAGACAAAAGTTGATGACTTATAAATAAACCTTCATTTCCTTAACTCATGAGTCTATAGGCTTCAAACTTGGATTTTCATGATCTACTTTCTAACATATATTCATAGGGGAATTTTTACCTTAATAAGAGTTCATACTAAGATTGTCAATTTATCAAAACATATCCCCGGGAGTGTCGTAACCAAGAGTGCAGAAAGCCCCATTGTCGTGCACCAGTTCCCATTCGAGTCTAGCTCAAAGCGTTGTTTTCGTGTTTTACCCCTAGGATACATCTGTGCCAGAACCGCCTCTTCCTGCTCGTATCCAGACATGGATGTATTTGTTTGATAAACCACTTACTCATCACTTAACAAAACTTAGGGATGTATTTATTATACTTATTCTTGTATCTAAGGCTTTACTAGGGTTTCCTAATCCCAAAAATAACTAAATCTATCCCCTGATTCCAACTATGATAACCCTTATTTTTATTACAATGTAAACATGATTTATTACATAAAACATCACTTGATACAACAAAGAAGATCAAGAGGTTTAGTTTATTTGTGGCTTAGGATCATTACATAAAAACTTAAAACATGAAATACAACATCTTTATTGAAAACATAATTTACCTGACCACTATATTCTCTCGTACTTAGCATTGCATGGGATATCCTGAGGACATGAATAAGAAAAGGGTGAGCTATAAATCCCAGTAAGGGTGTACACATGGAATAACATGAGAGGTAAAATACATGTTAGGGAATAGGCATATCAATATCGAAAAAAATAAACAAGAACATAAAGGCATGATAAAACATGATAATCATAACATAGAAATGTGGCAACAACACATAACATGGAATTAGCATGATCCAAGGCTCATTGCACATAAAGCACGATTAAACCCTCAGTGCACATGATGCACGAGTAAACCATTATTACACTTGAATTAGCATGAATTAACAATCATTGCACATGACTTATCATGATACTATACTTTACCCATTGCATTGGAGCGCCATAAGGGCACACCTTTCTTAAACATTTCTTTTTCATGTATAAGTGTGCCACATGGATCATAAAACATGGATTCATAAAACATAAACATTTATTCCACTATAAAGGAATGTGAAATTAATACATGAAACTTTGTAATCAATAAGTAATGGTGGATAATTGTGGATACACTTGATGGAGAAATGGCCATGGTATCCACTACATAATGGCATTGGCTTAGAAAATCGGTGCGATTTCGGCAGCGTAACGGCGTGACATAAGAATTCATAAAAATGGTTGATGAGAGAGAAAGGGGCTCCTCATCATATTTACATGTAATGGAAAGTAAGGAGGTCATATAGATACATTTCCCAACAATTGTAATGGAATGTAGATTCATGATACAAAATGTTTTTCTTGAATGTAAAACAAGAGAGGGAAGTTCCTTTCGGAATTTCAGCATAGTAACGGGTGTACATGGGAGGCATTTAATGAGAGATAAAGGGGTCTCACATCATTAAAACAATAATAGGGAAGTATGGGGAAGTTAAGAATCCATACCCCAACATTCATAATTGAAATTAAAAGGGCAATACAACTTTAAGAAAATTGACAAAAAATGAGAAAGGAAGAAAAACCCCTTACATGGAAGTGTGCTTCCAAAAGCTAGAGAGAGGCTTCTAAGAGGCTTCTTGGGAGCTTGGGGCACCTTTTGAGGATTCTAGAGAGAGTAAGGAAGAGGTTGGACGGAATACAAGGGATTTTAGTGAGGAGGAAGTGGGATCTTGGGTGGGTTTATATAGGAAAGGTGAGGGAATTCTTTATTATTTAGGTTTGGGTCCCCTTACATTAAATTAATCCAAACCACAAACCATCCCATGGTTTTTGCCCATGGTTTTTGGAAAATGGAAGAGAAAAACAATATTTTATGAGGCCCAAGTCCGAAATTCTTAAAATAATATGGTTGCTTATGTGGAGGTGAGTCACACTCCCCTGGAAATTAATTTAAAAAGGGAATGTGTTGAGTATGTCTTGAGGGGTCCATTAATGCTTTGAAAAGTAAGTCAAACAAACCCAAAATCACATTATTTTAATTATAATACATATATTGGCCGAACATAAGGATTATGGTATTTTATTACATCACCATTGGGTCATTATGATGTCATAAAACACATTATATATTTAAACGGTATTTAATTTTTACCCAAAAATTTGACTATCTCAGAAAATTATGAAAAATTTACTGTTGGATAATTTCGACATCCTGATTCCAAAAATAACATTTATTTTATCTAAATAAATTTCAAAATTTGTGAATTTTCACTTTTAAAATAAAAACCGACATTTATCGAAAATTCACGGGTTTTGACCGAAATGGATTTCAATCCTTTATAAAAATTTTAATTGCATTCATAAAATTATAAGATCATTTATATTTAAAAGAAATGAATAATAATAATATTATTATTTTATTAAAATATTATTTAATTCAAAAATCCCTTAATTTAATAAAAAAATATTTCTTAATTAAATAATAACTAAAAACACCATTTGTAATTTAAAAACTATTTACAATGTATCAAAAATGACTAGAAATTATATTCATTATTATATACCAAAAAATGTTCATGAACATAGTACTACTTATTTGTTACATAACTCCTTAAAACAGCCACATAAGACCTAAGGTTAAGGTGTGCGATGGTGACCGACTCTTGGTGTGGCTCGGATAACATCGCTCGAGTGGTAATCTCTATCAACATCCACTTTTCCCATAGACGGTCTCGTTCGAGCTTGACATGGTGAATCTCAGATTGGGCTTGGTCAAGGGTGAATCCCAAGGATGCCACCTCTTTTCTGAGCTCTGACATGGGCTTCGTATGGGGCAATTCTATTAGATGAGGCCATCACTTCTTTTGTCTGAGTAAATTGGATTTGTTAAGGTCCTATATTTATACTAATCATGTGATCACTATTCAACGACTATATTAACAACGGTAAAAAATCATAACATAAAACCAACGAAGTTGACATCTTATAAAAACATTTTTCATAAAGAGACATTTAACTGGATCAAGAGGGATTCCCATTAATTAAACTTTGGGTCGTTACAGATTTAATATATGATAACATTGGAGAGAATGAAAATATCTATATTTGAGAGTAAATTAATCTGAATTTCTTAAATGAGAGTGATAGATAATATTTTCATGAGAATGATAACCATTAGAAAACTATACATATATGATGGGATGATAGAACATTGATTTATCAGCAGGAAAAATAAACACATTACATTTTTATTACAAGGTAATTTTCCATAAGTTTATGGGTTATTTTACTATCCATATAATTCCATAAATAAAATAAACTTGCATGATATTATTCAATATCATTAGCACACTCTCATCCTTTTGTTGTGCTTCAATTTATTTCTGAATCATCTCTTACTCTAGGATGTGGATATTTGAGATGAATGTTTCATTCCTAAATCAATATTAAGGAATATTAATATCCATAAGTCATTCCTTCAGACCCTACATATTTATTATAACAAAACTTTTAATCATAAGTTATCCAATATGAAAAATGATACTTTAACCACAAAAAATTATTCAAATTTTTATAATAACTCATTTCATTGTTAGTTATCCTTATGATTCATCCACAATATTACCAACTATATTCCAAACTGAAACATTGGATAAAAAATTTATCCATAGGCAATATAATGTTGTTCACAAAGAAAACTTCAAAACATGTGAACACCATGATCATATATATGAATAACTAGATTCACCATTAACTTTACCCTTATTATGTATTTTTTATAAATCCAAAAATGTAGTAAAATATATGATGTATTTCATTATCATAAAATCAATGACCATTTCAAAGGTACCCAACACCCCCATTAACTTTTTCAATGCCAATATTCCCTTTATCCAAACTAAACTTTATTAACATAGTACCAAACATAATTAAGTGTTGTATTTCCCTTATTCATGCAATCTCTAAAAATATCACCCTACCACTATCACCTTTCTTTAGTATTGGTAAAATCCATCATATAATTTTGAATACATAATGAAAAACTAATAGATTAAAATCCTAATATATTACAATATTCTTATAATAATAATATCATTGGTAAAATATTTTTACAATACAATTTTTAAATCCAAATACATAAGTACTTTAATCATTCAAGTTCATATGTAATGAAATCATATGATTTACATTGATCCCCTTTCTTATTATAACCTGCATCGGTTGGATTTAGTTTCATTGGAGTAACTATATGTAATTTGAATACAATTATATTTTATTTTTTGAATATAAATATCATATTTTTACATATTTTTTTGTTAATCAACTTGAATTTAATGTTATAAAGTCCAAGGGTATCTGTCCAATTGATATGGTCATAAAATTTCCATAAATAGAATAAAAATTATAAACATTGATGATGATATTTTTAATTATAGTTCTATAGTCATATAGCATTGCATGATGAAAAAACAGTATATGACACTTCGGCGCGAGTATTCAAGTTAATATGGGGCTTCTTCTCTTGAAGTTAACACTTTGTAATATTCAAGACAATATATTATGAGAACAAACCCACCAATAGAATATTTAAATTTTATGGTTTCATCAAATACTCCCATATGAGAGCATTTTTAATAGTACTTTGGCATTAATATTATAAACAATTCATTTCATGACTCACACACTTATATTTTTGGATGAAAATAGTTACACTATATCTTCATAGTAATATAGGGTATGTTGGGTGCATCCTGAATGACATGATTTTAGTAGATAGTCTAATGTACAATTTTCCCTTCTATATTAATATATGTTAATATATTATCACTTTGAGTATAATAGAACCATTTCATAACTTTTCATGTCAATGGTACATCTATATGATTGTTTTAGATAGCCATTGAAAATAGTATCAAGAACATTGGTTGTTTACATAGATACAAAACATGATTAATGAGATATTGTGATAATGGGATTATATTTCATAGTGACTGTTCATATGTAGTTTTCATCATTTTCTGATAAGTTATTTTTAATTATTTTTGATAAATTATTAGATTTTAGTATTATACATTAGGAGATCCCTCCAAAATCCAACAAGAAATAATCCTAGAGGTTCACACACTATGTTTGTCTGATGACCTCAATTAAATAATACATACATTAAATTAATATAATAAATATTATTTAGAAGAACAAGGAATAATTTTATTCAGGTTTTATCAGTAAAAAATATTTATTGATAAAAGAAATACTTGAATTAGACATTTTTTATATTCAATAAATTTAGACAAGTATAAATGGACCAAGACTATGTCCATTGTTAATTATTTATTTACAATCCAATAAATATTAATTATTCTTCACTAGGTCATAAGATACCATAAAATATTTATAATATAATAATATTATTTTTAATATGGTCAATTATGTATTTTAATAATATTTATGGGCCAAATTTTAATTAAATAAATATTTTATTCAAAACCCCAGGTCTTTAATTTGACAGTTATGTCTATTGAGAGAATTTCACAAATTGAGAATAAAGAGTCTTTTCCCAAAATAGTGTTCTCTGGATATCTATTGAATTCCTCTACACATACTCTCACGATTTAGAATAACTTCTTCAGGATCAAAGGATATTGCAAGAATCAAGATGATCAATGAAGGACAATCAATTCACTGGGCTAGCACCCAAAAATCAGCTGGCAGTCCCCAAATATGAAATGAGAACGTGTGGATCACTTTTAGGGAGATATTATAATTATATCCTTATAGAAAAATAATAGTATCCCAAAAATTGTTTTTTGGAAGATTAACATCGTTAGTGAAAAGAGATCCTAAGTCCAATAATATCTATTTTATAGATTTAAATAATGTAAAAATAAATTTAACTTGAAAGATCTTTTATTGGGGTTATGAGACATCTTGTTTATAACAAATTTTTAATACATTTTCCACCACCATCATTTCTGTTTTATTCATAACCTTCTTGTGGTATTAGATTGATCACATTTAAAATATGTAAATATTTTTTATTGTTCAATATTGGCATGATTTTTATTTCAAATTATTTTTTATTTAATCATATTTTGAATTAAAATGTTATTAAAAATTTAATCAAGTTCATTTAGAGTTTCATTTTATTAAATTTCTAATAATAGTTGATGAATTAATGAATATTTTATTTAAAATTACCAAGAATATTTTCTATTAAGACTAGGTTACATGGCATGTAGCTGAGTACACACCATGTACCTATGTGCACTACACCGGGATGTGCCATGAGACACAAGGTATATTAAGAAGTAAATACACATGATGAATTTATTGTACACTGCATATAAACCATTCCTATATAGATCATGGGTTGTCCGATAACATGGCGTGTAACTAGGATACACATCACATAGTCAACATGGGTTTTCGGTGAAATTTGCACCATCTATGTGGTCATAATAAATGGTAAAACCCTTCTGAGAAAAAATATGTTGATCATTAATGATATAAATGTCATGAATGCAGTGTACATGAAGTATAGTTTATCATTTATCACATATTAAATACACAGTGATCCAATAATATAGTTTTACTAGAACACTAAAGGACTGATACACACTATGTAGTAGGTATATACACATCATTCAGTCATAATAAAAAAAACACCCCATGTAATTCATTCGGTTTAGTGGAAACAAAGCTTGAGTGATAAAAAATATTTAGCTAGATTATGCAGATTGTATAGTCCATCTCTGATGCATGAAAAGATTCTTAGTCGTGTGACCAAGTAACACAACAACAGAGGTACATGACATGTAATATTTTAGTACCCACTATGTAGTCTCCCATTTAATGAATAAATTAGATTACATTAAATTGAGAGTTAATGTATTAAAACCTTATTTTATTGATTGGATCATGCGGTGTATTAAATATAAATAATTTTTTATGGATTTTTAAATGGTCAATTAATTTATTCTAACAAGTCTATAATAATTGAAGATTCTATTTATTTTATGTGACATCTATTAATATGGGTGTCTCTAAATTAATTCATATGGTCATTATGATTAAAGGGAATAAATTAATTAATAAAATATTGTTTAACATAATAAAAAAAAATGAATTGAAATGAATGTTAACCTGTTTAATTTTTTGTATACATTTCATGTATGACCTTCAGTGAGCAAGAACAGAACCTATGCATTTGTTAGGTTATTTAGTTTAATTTATTGCATGGTTTTTCCATTATTTATTTAAAACTTAAATTTGATTTCATGTGTGTCACACCACCCACCATTATTATGTAGGACATTTATGTACATAATTATTTATGTAATCCCCATTAACAAATCCCTTGGTTCTCCACAAATATGTGTGAGTTAAAATAATGTAAATAATTATGTGTCCCACAGTATAAAGAGGAAGTTCAATATTGAAATATAATTATTCCAACAAAAGTGATACAAAGGTGGATACGTGGAATGTCAAAAATCTTGTCAACAATGGAAAAATGGTTTATTCCCCTAATTCATATGTTTATTTATTTTCAACTAAATACATCAACCATTTATATATTATCCTAATCATACCATTCACATGAAATTAATGCCTCTCTTATGCATTATACATTTAATATATGCAAGACCACTAACCCAATAATAAGTGAATAAATGTGAAATGGCGGAATTTAAATAAATTGATTCAGAATATTTTTTTATAAAATCCGGTTAATTAATTTAGTAAAATACAAATAATATTAAATATAAATGTAATGGATACTATATGGGAAAATTTATTCATAATAAATAAAAATCCCTCAAATATGTATTATGTCAGGCTTGAACTTCCTCTACATGATTAAGAATTACGGTCATAGAATTAAGTGTTTTACTAACCCTAGTTGGGACACATACATTAATTAAGGAGTTGTTATGATGGATATATATTGAATTAACCACCATAAATAAATATAATTAGCCCTCTCTAGACATGATGTAACATGGAGTCATGTTCTTATAAAATAAATTTTATGATTTCAGGAATGGGGGTCCACTAAATGAATTAAGTAGATGTAGTCAAATAGTTAGAAAATAACTTCCGACTGAAATAGTATCATATCACTTGAAAAAAACTCAATGGGGTAATGTGAAAGTGAATATGGATCATTTCAAGTAGAATTTCATCAAAACTAGGAATTATGGGTTCAATGGCGAGGCATACTAGGACCTGATAAAACAATGGGTGATTAATTAAAATAAAATTTATTACTTCTCACATAATTTCTAATCAATGATAGAACCAATAATATTCTCCTTTATAAATGAATAAATATATGGTAATTGAATTATACACACTATACCAACAATATATATTATGGAAAGACCATCTCATCACTCGCAGTTACTTCTAGGATTGGTTTAATCACCATTGTGTTGTTATTATCCATTAATTGAAATCTTACATGCTATAATTCTCAATGATGGGAATATTTATAATGGAGAAAGTGATGAAGAGTCCATTTTCAATTAAAAAAATATACAATGTGGTCAGCATTCAATGTTTGATCCCTATGTATCTTTATAGTAAACTCATGACGTCTCATAAATACATTCATGATTATTTCATGCTTATACTTCTCCAAAGTCTGTATCATGAGAGATATACTCATGAATTTATTGATATATCTAAGGATATTTTTTATATAAATAATATGGAGGGTTCCCCAGTTAGACCACACATATTCAATCTTATTAGATACATTGAGAATTTGGAGGTTATATGTTTAAAATCCATGAAGAAATAAACAACTTATCTCATTCTTGTTTCATTACCTTAGAGATTCACAAGAATTGTTGTAAATTTTAATATTAAAAATATAGAAAAGTCTCTCCAAAATCATCTTACTCTTATTCTCCATGTAAAAAAGTAGACGAAGATCAAAAATCCATACATACTTATAGTGAACAAAAGGAAAGGGACATAGAAGAGATCTAAACCCAATTCATCTTCCAACCCTTCCATGAGGAGTAATATCAATGGGAATGAAAGTAAACATGGTGTTGTTTGTTTTTCATGAAACAATACAAGCCATTTCACAAAATATTATACCCAAAAATATAATAAAGGGAATCCTTAGGTGATTTATTATCGAGTTAAATTTTTATATTTCTATAAAATAGGCATCATATGTAGCTTTTCGTGATGAAATATTTATTCAAATTTAAGAAACATATAGATTTAGATGAATTGACTGGGGGGTATCCATGATTATCTAAAAGGGATAAACATTCATATATAGATATCAAGGACTACCACATAATATTGGATACTTTAATAATCATAGTTTTAAAAGATTTTAAGTTTACTCCATCTATCATGAGAAAAAATTATTTCTATATCCAGACTAGATATAAATGATTTTTTTTCAATTTCAGTTATAAATGTTTCTTATTTTATAAATATTGAATTTGATATGGTAATTAACATTTAAATAATATCCTTTATGTGTTGGATAACATGAACCAAGTAATGGAAATAAATAATGAAAATACATTACATGTGTAATACCACACACAACTTCGTATTCAAAATCTTGGCCATGTAAACCATAATTCACTATATAAATTACCCAAATATGGATATTTTGATTATTTTTAATTAGAAACACATTGTGTATATAACATTTTATTCCTTCCTCATATGTCATTTTTTTGAGATGGTGGTTTGAGGTGTTTCGGGGAGTTTTCGGTGGATATTGGATTTTCAAAAGAGATACTAGTAGAAATAAACACCATTTAAATATATTACATGACATGTAATGGTGGTCCAAGAATTGTGTTGTTTGGTGGTTCATTTTTTTAATGGGTATCTAGTGAAAAGGATACACATCATGTGTGTGGGATCCATGTCGTTTAATAATTTCAGTTTCAAATTCCTTCAAGGTTACATGATTTTTGTCAAAAGAAAAAAATTTCAGAAAACCTAGGATTACACTCCCTGTGGGGGTAACATGATATGAAGCCTATAGGATCCATGTTATTTATTATAACCCTTATATCTTAATTTTTATTCATTTTCCCAATCCCTTCCTCTCCCATTTTTGTATAACCATTGGATCTATAACGATTCGTCCATTTCTTTTTATCCCTTACTTTAAAATGTGGGTTCTCGTGATATCCCATTGAAAATCAATGGAAATTCATTATCTACATTCACTGTGGGTTTTCTCTTTTTTTTCAATAAACAACTGTTGTAGTGCTGCTGTTGTTTTTAGGTATTCTTGTTCTCCTTATAGTGGGTAGTGAGCAAGAAAAGAATCATTCATGTATTGAATCCCCAATTAATAATTCTTATGTATCATGTTGGAGGGGAATAATTTTTTTTGTCTATGAGAGATGGTTTTCATAATGTAATTAAATATAAAAATTGGTTAAATTTAAATTTAATTTAAAAGTTGTTTGATTCAAAAATTTTTATATCTTTGTTAGTTTTTTGATATGATGGATTTTTTTGGGATTGATTCCACATGGAAAATTATGGATTTTGGTGGATTTTTTTGCATTAAATGATATGTTTTATGTCTGGTGTTCATATTGTGGTTGTTGTGATATCACCTTAAAAAGGAAAATTGAATAATACCAAATATTTTTATTATGAAATGGTTTATCTAGGATTTATGGATTCATTCATATCTAACCTAAAATTTAGTGAAATGTGAAAATATCCCTTGTTAAAATCTATAAAAATATCTTCTATGTGCTATGATGTGTTTCCATGCTTGTGGGACCCCGATGTGTTGTTGTTTGTTCGTTCTGTTTGGGTGACAATGGGGTGTGTGTTTTGCAATTTTTTAGAGAAGGAATGGTGGTGGTCACATGGCCCTACCTTTATAGTGGTAAAGTTTTGGTTGTTTAGGCAAAACATTTGGGTTGGAATGGTGATGGTCTGATGGAAATGCTTATTTCTTTTTCATCCGCTATTATTTTTGGCTAGATACCTAGGTAGTGATAGAATGAATAACTATTTACTGATAGTTTAAATAGATTGACTTGGTTTTGTTCATGGGATCAAAATGGAAAATGGTAAACTAAATGATGGATTTTGTGGTGATTTTTGTGATATGATATAATGAAATGGATTATATATATATTGTATATTAGTAGGAAATGTGAAATGTGGCATAAAAATTTCCGTTTGGTGTTATGAATTTAAAGGTGCTAGTATGGGTGGTGATTTGATGAGTTGGCTAGTGATTTGTTGTGAGCACATAGTTTGGGATTGTGTGTGTAGATATATGTATTTAAATGAATATTCCTTGGGATTTCCATATGCACACAACCCACATCATGCACTATGTTCTAACTCCTGCGTATCATGCACGAGGTATTTTTCCCAATATAAGACGAGGATAATGGATGGATGGGTAACCACTCTATCACACACTCTCTTAAAGGATTATTAGGTATTTCGTAGGTTCTGATGGAAAGAGGTTTGTTAGTGAATTATATAGTGGATACAAGATCCCCAGTGTTTTTATGTGATATGTGACCAAGTATGTGGGGTGGTGGACCGAGTGTTTTCATTTGATATGTGATATGAAAATTCTTGTGGGTATACTACTGTAGGAGGTCATTCGTTGTAGGAGGAGGGAATGAGGCAGATTTACTACTTGTAAAGGATACCCTAATACTCTAGTTTGACAGTTTTTTTGATGTGATGGCCATATTTATTGATGGTTTCATGTGATGTGGTTGTGGTTTTGTGTTGGTGATCCAATGCTTCTTTGGGCATGATGATATTGGACCACGTTTGTGGAGTTCTATTGCATACAGAACATAACGGAGTGCTAGGATGCTCAATATTGGGGTGTGAGATTGGAATATCAATGGGAAAGTGGTGTCTGTTACCCTATATGGATTTGATTATTTTTATATAATATTACATGGATTTCATTTTTGGGTGAATATACCTTGGTGAGTTTT
Source organism: Viscum album (assembly GCA_963277665.1). NCBI lineage: Eukaryota > Viridiplantae > Streptophyta > Magnoliopsida > Santalales > Viscaceae > Viscum > Viscum album. The sequence goes on along the minus strand of OY728156.1, from coordinate 1,222,158,235 downwards.
GGTTTGGTTAGTTTACCTATATAGGAGTTGTTTGGTACTTATATTTTCTCATGGGTAAATTAGTATTCCCTTTTCACATGTGCACGAGAGAATTCTGTATTATTTCTTAGTGTAAAAGTATGATCTCCCTAGAAATATATTTTTTTAGTTTTCTAGATAAATTACATGGATCATACTAGAAATTAATACCTCTAAACTTTGGATAGCAACAATGTCACTACTTTATCTTTGATTATGGATATTTAATTTGGAGGATTTTATTAGTATTAATTTTATTTTATACATGAATGTGGGACGTGTTTTTATTTTTTTATATTATTTCATGTATTTTATTGTAGATACTTCATCTTATATCCTCATCTTATTTATATTATATAGCATAATTCATCAAATACATGTTATTTTCATTTCCTCAATGTGAGCCATCAACCTGGGGCCTACTAGAGGCAGAACTCGGGGGGTCATTATCTCTCTCCCCTCATTGTAGTATCTTTGGAGGGAGGGGTCATTATAGATTGGCTTAAAAGGCGATGGATGAGAGATAGTATTGAGAATAGAGTTGGGTACTATGAAGATAGAATGGAAAAATTCCTAGTTGACCTTGTTTAATGATATAGGCTTGGAAGACTAGATAGTATAAGATATTTTATGGCCCCCTTGATTCAGTGCATGGACATTAATCTTTTTTAACAACAATGTGAGGTGGACCTATATTCAAGCTGGAAATCTAGGATATGTACAATAATCATGATGGATAGTGTTATTGTTTCAATTGGTCTTTTTGTGATGGTTAAAATGAATAAAATGAACTAAAATGAATCTCAATAAAATTCCATTCTACATGGGCTTAAGAATTATATGTTTCCCCATTCATATTTGGATCTTGTTATTCTTTTATGCGTGTCTTAGTTAGTTTAGATTTATGATGATATTTTGGTGTATTGTTTTATGATTTCTCTATTACAGAAGTATGAGACTTGAAAGATTTATTTAGGTTCTTTTAAGAGGAATGATTTTGAATAGTATGATGGAAGTGTTTAAAATGTGGAGATAGAGAGGTATACAAAGGATCTATAGATCACTTTCAATTTGATATGGGCCCTTATAGATTAAAGGGTTACCTTAGAAGCTAGTTAGATGTGTGGATCTGTGTGTTAGTGGTGGAATATGTACCTAGTAGAGAATAAGGTGAGAATATAACATGGGTTGGCTTATAGAAGGAGTTCCAGACATTGTTAATATCATCAACCATCAAAGAAATGAATAAAAAATTGTTTCATTCTATTTTGTATGTGATTATGTTACTGTGATAGTTGGGAATAAATTGTTAGGACATTATTCATTTTACAACATATCTTTTCCAAGATGGAATTTTTCATGCGAGGTGTCTTGAAGATTCACTCATTCATTCTACTTGGTTTGTAGTTAATCATTTTACATTGCCAATGTATCTGTACGTTTACAAGAAGGTATAGATGACTAATAAATTTCACCCACAAGGATTATTTATTTAATAGGGGAACTAGTATGATTCCTTTAGGAGTAGGGTTATCATTGGAAGATCTCAAGAATCCTGACAATTGAGGTTTCGTCTACTGGGGAGTCCACCTCAGTGGCTTCTTTTTCATCATTTTGAAGTTGGAGGTCTCCTTGATTTTATAGGGGTATTTTTATAGTGTTTTTTGTTTATGGTTTCCATTTAAATCACTATAAATGGTGCCTAGTGGTTCAATGAAATTAGTTTGGTTAAGGTGGATAGGTTCAGATCCATCATTTTCAATAGTTTCTAGTGAAACCATTTCAGCATCATGATCTGTAGGCTTATGATCTACTAAGAGGATATAGAGCACGTAAAATTCATCCTTTGGATTATCGTCATGTTTGTGGACCTCTACCTTAGTATATATGTGGATCTGTTCATCTGAGGAGATGTAGAGTGCTTAGACATGGTCAGTTTTTTTGTAGTGGATGTAGCAATGCTAGAGGGTGCTGATATTGATAAAGGTATGATCATTTTTAGTAATATTGTTTCTTATTTTCCAAATTAGATGGATTCACGCTAATTTATTTCACATGAACTATCATCTACTCTAGTACTATGTGTAGAGATAATTACCATTCCTTTTGTAATGACTAATCTAGTCAGAGGCTATATTAGTGTTTTTGATGATTTTTGGTGGATAATACTAAATACGGCGTCAAAAAATTCATGCGGGGACCTTTTATTGATCGATATATGTATCTATATGATGTTATCATCAACGTCAAATGGTTTTAATCCATATTATGTATTATATACAACTTCTTGAGGAGATTATTTCTCTCATAATTGGATGGATAGTGTGTGGTTTTCAATGGTGAGTCGGTTTGTCAGGTGGGATGTTAGTGTGTTGAGCCCCTTCTTTCTTTGTTGGATGAGTTTTCAAAGGAATAAGTGGTCTCTAGGATGGTATATGGTCTTAGTTCCATTGGGGATTTTCTATATGTTTTATTACTATGAGCTTCTCCCACAACCCCATCGATGTGACGTGGAGTTTGAGACATGATTACGTCATGGTGCTTCCCCAATTTCATTTAATCCTTATAATATGGTACCTTCTATGTTGCAGGTGATGAGTATTAAAAAAATTTATATATTGAAAAAGGGTTCTATCAGGCCTACTGTGTCATCATGGTGTGATCCGGAGTTATACTCAAATATTGTGGATGGTAGTTTATGGTTGTTCATAGACAATTATATGATCAATCGGGTGATGGTCAATAAAGGTTACAATTTACCAATGATATAAGTTATTTTCGACTAGTTCAGGGGGTGAGTTGGTTGTCAATGATTGATCGGTGGTCTAGATGTCACCAGTTGAGGTTTATAAAGGGTGATATCCTAGATTCAATGTTCAGATTCAGTTATGAGCCCTTTGAGTTTTTAGTCCTGTTATTTTTTGTTATAAACAAACCAACACCATTCATGGGTATTATGAACCCCATGTTCCACGAGTTCATGGACCGATACATCATTATTTTCAATGATTATAACTTTATATTTTAAAATTTATAGTATGCGCATGTTGATCATATCATATCCATTTTAAGGTCCTTTAACATGACCAGCTTATGGAAAGTTGGATAATAGTATGTTCTAAACATCTTCAGTACATTTCTTCTGGCATGGGGTGTGCCAGCATGGTGTGACAGTAAACCTATCAAATGTTGATGTAGTTGTTTCTTGGGAAGTACCCATAAAAGGGGAAAATGTTCAATGTTTTCATAGCCTAACTCAGTTATCATGTTTTTTCCATATTTCTTTCAAGTTTCATTCCCATTTATAGCTTCAAAAATGAATTTTCAGGATTTTGTGTAGAAATATTAGTTATAAGGTGAATTCAAGTACGTAAAGGGGTAGTTGTTCATTGCCACATTATATAAGGTTCATTTGGAGGGTGTTATTTTTGAGGGGTTTTTATGCTTACCATCTAGATTTGGGATTCATGTTGATGCAGTAAAAGATCGTGAACTCTTATTGGTATAGGCAGTTATGTTCCCATAACAGTAACGGCGCCACCCATGACCAAGATTTGGTAAACTTTCACTTATATTAAATTGTGGGTGATTTTATATGTTGTTTTTTCATTATAAAGTTGTATTCATATTTTATTAAATATGTGGAAGAGTCTCAGTGGACAGACATAGAGACATAGGTTTTTTTTGTGGTACTTTTGACTATTATGGTTCTCCATAGGGTTGGAATGAGGATGGTCCAAACATGATGTTATTTTAATGGAGATTTTTTTACTTGTATTGGTGCATAATAGAGTATTATATGAGTTTCATAGCTCACCTTTGGTGGTACCCCCATTATTTTATATGATTTGACATGACCTGGGGATGAATTTTTTCTAGCATGGGATGAAATGGGTAGTTTCATAGTCTATAAAAATGTACATGATTTTCCCACTGAGTAAAGTCTATGCACTGTGTTCCTGGTGGTATTTAGCAAACCCTTATTGTTATCAAATATAATGGGATTAAATAAATATATATTTTCACATAGGGTTCCTTTTTGCTGAGAGAGGTTGTGATTATATATGGGTGATCATGGATTGGTTGATGAAATCAGTCCACTTTTAGTGATCAAGGAGTTGGGCATAGTGGACACATTATATAAGTGGTATGTGAATGTGGTGGTTTGGATTCATGTATTTTCAACGTCCATTAGCTCATATCAGGAGGTTTTTTATCGGAGACGATGTCATTCTTAATTTTTTTGGATTTATGTTGGGTACGAAAAATTTCTTGGTATTGATGCTCTACAAAGAATGATATATAAGGTTCTACTTTTTCATGAGAGGTTAAAATTATTGTATGACTGGTAGAAGTATTATTCTAATCATATGAGGAGGACATGTTTTTTGAGGTTGGGGGTCATGTGGTCATGAATGTTTCCCCTCAACATGAGAAGTGGAGGTTTTGAAGAGGGATTAAGATTTATCATATATTTATTAGTCTTTTTTGGTTTTTATAGTGAGTTGGTGTAGTGGAATATCAGTTGGCATTTCCACTGTGTCTAGAGATGGTACAAAATGTATTCCATATTTCTCAGCTTCATTTGTATCATAACAATGCCTACCATGTAATTTACTGGGGTGTGTTTGATATCAAGTTCGACAAAAAATTAATGGAGTGTCCATTAGATATTCAAGATCATCAAGAGAAGGTATTGTGTTGATTTAACATTCCTTTTTAGATATTTTAGAGTCATAGTGGCATGAAGGAGTGTACCTGAGAGTAAGAGACAGAGACGCATTCAAGGTATCTCAATTTTTTTTTGAGTTTTATTTTCCTTTTTTCATTATGATGTGATGTTTGGACCTTGTTTTTTATATGATGATCTGTTTTAACTATTTGTTATGTGAGTTTTGTTATATGTGTTAAATTAATGACATGTGAAAAAGGGTTGACTAAATTCATAATTTAGAGACATTAATAATTATGTGATTAATCTTGTCCGAAAATTTCATTGCCTCCCAGAGTGGATTGTATATTGACATAAAGGATGAAATTCCATGATTCATTCATGTGTTATAATGGTGTTTGTTTTTTACGAATTTTGTTTGTTTGAGTTGGGTCGTGATATTGTTGTATGTGAGGATGTGGATTGAAGATGTGTGGTGAAGAGATTATGTGATATGTTTTTAGATTTTTAGTTTTTCCCATTTGTAAAGTGGTAGTATCAGAGGTCTGTTGGGATAATTAAAAGGTATTTCACATGATGATTGTATGGAACCCTTTCCTTCTGGGATTGGATAGGATTCTTTGGGGGTAAGAATAATTTTATCGGTATATGATTTAATAGTCCATGCTTTCTTGACCGATTACTATTCAATACGGTGGGTGGATGAGTTTACGGTAGTGTTAAATTGAGGCCTCTGTTGCAATACATCTATTGTAGAAAATACATTATATATAAATGTATTACAGGGCGTATAATAGTAATTCATGGTAGGATATGTTTGGAGGTTCATGTCATGTGCATGTCTAAAGGGGTATCTAATAAAAAGGGTACACATCATGTTAGTTGGATTCAAATTGTGTAAAAAATTTGGGTGATATATTCTTTGAGGCAACATGAATTTCTCTGAAATATGGAATATTTAGAAAATCAAGTATTACATGCCTTGTAATGGTTATACAATGTCTTACCTACTATAACTATTTTTTATATCCCTTACATCCAAATTTAATTTCCTGTATCTATACCCTACCTCTACCATTTTGGAAGAACCCTAACATCCCTAAGGAGCCCTTCAGTCCACTTCTCCATTTCATCGATCTGTTGGTTTTGGTGGTCTTCCATTGATGATCTATGTTAATTCCTTATCCCATTTCATGGTGGGGTTTCTCCGATTATTCATTTAGAAAACCAATGTGGTGGTGCAGTTGTGGTTTTCATGTGTTATTCTTCACCTTGTAGTGTGTGGCGAGTCAGAAAATATTTTCTGATGTAGTGAATCCCTCATATACCATTATTGTGTATTTGGGGGAGGGTATAATTTTTTTATCTATGAGAGATGGTTATGATAAATTATTGTAGATAAATAATTGGTTAAATTGAAATTTAATGGTAATTGGGTTTTATTCGTAGGTTTTTATAGGTTTTTTATTATTATGATCTCTTGGATTGTACGATCATGATATCGTAATGAAAATTGTCAGATTTTTGGGATTTTTGGAAGTGGATGACATTAGTTGTGACTATTGTCCCTCTTTTTATTGTTCTGATATCACACAAAAATAGAAAATTGAATAACCACTTATATTTTTCTAGTGAAATTATTGCCCATAGATTTATGGAATGTGTGATAACAACCTTAAAATGAAGTAAATTGTGATAAAATTCCATTTTTAAATCTATAAAATGATTACTGATGTGTAGTGATGTGTGGTCATTCTTGTGGGGTAGTGATGTTTGGTTATTAGGTTTTTATTTCTTGGGTAGTAATGCGGTGGTTAATATTTTTCGGAAGTGAGGTGTTTCTTGTTTGGATAAGATTTTGGGGTGGGGAGGTGGTTGTTGTTTGGACTTACTTTTGGGGTTGTGAGATGGTGGTAAGATGGAAATTTTGAGTTATTTTCAATGAGTGGTTGTTTTTAAGATGTCTGAGTAGTAATGGAATACATTATTGTATAATAATTATTTAAATGGAATGGGTTGGTATAGTTAGTTGGAAGTAAATGGACTATGGGTAAATAAATGATCGGTAGTGTAGTTAAATGTGTTTGATAATAAATAATGAAACAAATTATCTTGAAAATGGAAATTGAGTGGAAATATGAAATTGGGATTGTGGATTGTTGTGTGGTGTTATAAATTTACTGGTGGAATAAAAGGTGGTGTTATTGGAATTTGATTAGTGTTTTTTTCTGAACTCATATGTTAGGACTTTTTGTGTGGAAATATGTATATAATTATATATTCCTTATTATTTTATACACACCCCACCTATGTAGATCACTACGTTTTAACACCCGCATAGTCACATGGGTTGTTTTTATTGACGTCAAGTGAGGATGAAAGACATATGGGTACCGACTCATTCCCACTTTATCTTCTATGAAAGTTAGGTATTTCAAATGATGTGATGGATAGAGTTTTGTTAGTGAATTATATATTGGTTTTGATAGCCAAATTATTTTTGGGTTAGTTGCAACTGTGCTTGGGGTTGTTGACCAATATGTTTTCGGATGAAATTTGATGTGACCATGCTTGTGGGGAGGCCTCAGGTGGGTGTCATTCATTATAGGAGGACGACATTAGGTTTGTTCCCAATAAGTTCATAATACCCTACCACACTAGTTTGGTTTTGGTTGTGATGTGATAACCCTTATGTTTCCTTGTGTTATGTGATGTGGTTTTTCTTATGGGGTGACTATCCTAGTTGTCTATGTATGTGATGTGATGTGGTTATACTTTTGGGGTGGTGTTGTATAATGAATAGATGATACATGTCAGAAATATTAGGATGGGGCATGAGAGAATCTTACTAACTGGAATCCTTATGGGGTATCCTATATTGATATCATTCTTGTTATATTATATTACATATATTGGGTTATTTGGTGAGTGTTCCTAGGTGACATTGGGTTTTCATAGTATACCAGTATTGTTGTTGTTTTGTTTTGTTGTTTTCCCGCGAGTTCATTGGAATTATTTTTTCACTTGTGCATGAGAGTCTTGGGTTTTCATATTGAGTATTATTTTATAATAACCCTATGCATGTAAAATATTTTTAGGGTGCCTATATGATTACATAGACCATGCTATAAAATACTAGCTCTCACCTTTGGATTGGTAATATTTGGATCACTTAGGATTTATGTCAGTTATTTAGTTTGGATTGTTTTATGTGTATGAGTACTATTTATTCATGCATATGTGATGGTTTTTTATTTTTTTTATATTTTTTCATGGATTTCATTGTGGATTAGTCATCTTATCTCTCAATCATATTTATATTATATAGTATAAATACTCTTATAGATGAAATTTTTATACCCTTAGTGTTAATTTACATCCTAGGACCTACTGGTGGAATGATTTTGGGGTTAGTACCTCTCTCCCCTCAATGTAGAATCTTTGTGAGGAGAGGTCATGACAGTGTATATCTTGCATGTTTAAAAGTGAAAATGGAAAAATACACTTTTAGTGGATAGTTTAAAGAGCTAATAAATTATTGAATTAGTTCGTACAGAGGTGTGTGGACCATTACCTATTAAATTAAGGGGATGATACTCATTATTTATATATTTTACAAATTTCATTAGTAGATATGGAAATGTGTACCTGATGAGGTATAGTTAGATTGTTTTCATAAAACCAACGTATATAATAATGATGTTGAGAAATATATTGGTAATAATATTAAAAAAATACACTGAGACCATAGTCGAGAATATGATAATCATGACTTCACTAATTATTTAGGAGAGTTTGATATTCAATCTAAAATTAATCCTCCTTATACACCTCAGTATAATGTTGTAAGAGAAAGTAGTAATTTCAGCTTGTTTGACATGGGAGATCCATGATTAAGCATATGGTCCTTCAATTATCCTTTTGGGTATATATGTTAAAAACAATAAAATATACTAAACTACATTCCAACTAATGTTGATAATAATATAGAATACTAATTTTGGAATGAAAAAATAACTTGCTTCATCATACATTAAAGTATGGGGTTCTAAATCATTCATTAGGGAATAATTAGGTAACAAATGTCCACCATGAGGCAAAAAGTGCAGCTTGATAGGGTACAGTAATAAAAAATAGTTTATTACCTATATAAAGCTTCATAAAAAATGTAATAGTAGAAATACACACCGTATTATGTAAGAGGTAGAACATATATAACATAGTTAGTGTGATTGACATCGACATTACTAAATTTTAGGCTCACGGTAAACAATAATTGTAGCATGAATAGACTCCACAAAGCCCTATGAAAGAATACTCTATTCTAGACAAAAATGTACTACGTTAGACTATGTAATTTTGTAAGGAACCAGAACACTATGATTTTATTGACACCAAGTTTTCTGACTCATTATTAGTTGATAATAATTTTCTAATAAACTACAAGGAAGTAGTAAGTGTCACAAATGTTTCCATGTGTCAAGAAGAAATGAATTCTGAAATGGATTCCATATTTCAAAACCATATCTCAATTTTAGTATATCATCTAGTATAGGTAAACCCCATGATTTATAAATGGGTATTAAATAATAATATTGACATGGAAGGACAATTCACTACCTATAATGTGGGAATGTTTACAAAATGGTTTTAACAACATCAATTAATTTACAATAAGGAATCATTTTCACTATTTATAATGTTGAAATCCATCATAATTCGACTTTACATTATAGAATTCCATGAATATGAGATTTGTATAATGTTTTTCTAGAAAAAGTTATTTAATGGTAACCTTTAGGAAGACGCCTATATGACACAAACTGAAGGGTTTGTGACTCAAGAGGATGGAAGCAAGACATGAATATTACAAACATACATGTTGGGATTAATGAACACATATTGGTCTTGAAATATTTGGATTGATGAATCCGAAACTAAATTTTATTTCAGAAAATCATATAGGTTCATTGTGTATATAAATTATTTAGTGGTAGTGTATTCATTTAATTAATAGTGTATGTCCTTGGAATATTACTTATTTGAAATTAGATATAATTCTAAGTGTTAGTTAAGAATTAGTTGAATAAATTCTTCTCCATGATGGAATTAAGCATGGCAGTATGTATTCATGGGATCAAGATCGATTCTGATAGATCTAATAGATTTCTATATGGAATATATAGTGTATATATTGAATAATAATGAAATTGTTTATTATAGAATAATACCAGTGATGATTGTTTCTAATTTCTTATGAATGTTATCTTTCTAGGAAAATGTTTCCTCAAACACATGATAAAATACAAAGAAGGTAAATTATTCAAGATATGTCAAGGACTAGGCCATTCAATAAAGATATGTTAGGTATGAGGCTAGATGTCTCCTATGGAGTGAGAGTGGTAGGATGATATCAGGCTGTCCTATGTGAATATTATTTGATAGCAGTCAAGACCATCCTTATGTATTTGAGGCTTATTTAGGATATATTAATTTTCTATGGAGGGGATGTGGAAATATCCATCTAATAGTATTAATATTATAGATTCCAAATAGATCAGGGTGATATGAAATCACAAAAGGGATACATATTTATTTAGAATAGAGGTATTTTGAGACGAAAGAACTCAAAGTAAGATATGGTTGATTATTCTGTAAAGAGTCCATCTATATTGATGGTTTTGACTCATATAATGAATAATTATTGATATTCAAAATCATCATTGATCTTAATGCAATACCAAGAATTAATGATTATATCACACACTATTATGATAATACAACAACAGTGGTTCTCATAGAGGATCCAGGTTGACATAAATGGAAGAAGCACATACTTTGGATGTTTCATATCCATAAGTATTTTTCTTAGTTAGGTTGGGTTGTAATGAGAAATATTTCAATAAAATATAATTTGGTGGAAACCATCAGGAATGTATTAACATAGGAAAAACATGATTCACATGTGTGGTCTAGTAGACTGAAGGTCTTAGGTGGATGGTTTTTTTCACAACTGTTATTTGCTGGAGTTGGTTTCCTTGGAACATCTATTTTTACACTAATTACTTTTATATTCAATGTTATATATTTTAATAATATCTTATTATGTAATGTTTACTATTCTACATGAAATTAATGTAATAATTTACAGTGTTATATATTATATTGATAAGGACATAACAGTTCCCCGCTATGATGGGAAACATGAAGAGATTTGATGATATTCTTCAATATGTGTCTAATATTTGATAATGTCATTTTATGGGACACATATAACATAATTTTCATGTGTGGGTACTCATATGTTTGTGATTCTTCATCCAAAGAAGTTTACACTTGGTGATCTTCTAGATGATAGATTATAAGCAAATGCCTTCTAGTATGAATCCCAAATGAGTTTTTGTAATCATATATTCCAATAAATGATCATGTTTTATGGTATAAATACATTAATGTTATCATTAATTATTTTGATGACTCACAAACTATGATTTTATGATGAAGATCTTGACATCATATGTATACAATGAGGTAGGATATGTTTTGGTTTGGAATGATTGATATGTTATTATTGGATAACTCAATAAAGGAAGTCTCCAATTCATCATTATATAAGGTAATATCTCAACCCTTTAAAAGGAATAAAACCATCACATTAAGTTTGTTATCCATGTTGTATCGACATGTTTATTTTAGATAGTCAAAGAAAGACATATATCAAGTGTTTTCTATCGGTTTCCATTTATAATTTCTAGATAGTAATCTTGGACATTATGTGATCCCTCTTAATGCCAGAAATAAAGAATCCTAGATGGTCATAAACTAAGTACTTCTAATAATATAGATTTGATTAAATTTAATAAATACAATTAATATTATTCTAAAGAATTAATAACAATTTTATTGTTAAAAAATATTTATTGATGAAGGAAATATTAAAATTAAATATTTATTTAGATATTCAATAAATGAATAGGAGGATTAATATTCCAAGACCATATCCAATGATAAATATTTATTTACGTGATTATAAATATTGTTAATCATCGTGAAGGTTGTCGCTCACCATTACATAATAATAATAATAATATTATTATTATTTAATGACCCTTACCGAAAATGGAACACTTAATAAAAAAATAAAACATACAATTTTGGAACACAATTGAATCTAATGAAAATGTAAATGTCATTATAGAATGGAATTTTTACCCAATATGATCATGCTTGAGTCCACCATACCCCAAACATCTTTATCCACCAATTTTTGATACCATTACTGGTTGATATGGGAATTCCCCATTCACAACTATGGCCATCCTTCCCATCGATCACGACAGGACACGGTAGGGAATAAAGCATGGAATTTCACAAGATTCATACTATTATCACTATAAGAACCTTCCTTATTTTCCATTTAGAATAAAATTAATTTTTTTATAGCTATTATAACTTAGAATACAGAGTTAAATTATGATAAACGCAACACCCGATTTGAATATAATACTATATTTCCACATTTTTCACAATAAATTAAATTCCAAAAATTATATATATTTTATATTTTAAATATAACATTATATATATAATCAATTGTTTTGTAATTCACCTAATATATTTTATTGGAATGAGATAAAAACAAACCTAATTTTACACATAAAATACTATATTTTATAAAGTCATTTATTCAACATTTAATTATGAACCTATTTTGAATCCAAATTTTTAAAAATTAATAAAATTAATATTGAAAAATAAATTCATTTTTTAATTAATAATGTCAAAATCAGGTTATAATGAAATTTTGGTATTTTTTCTATGAAGTTACAATTTTTTATGAATAGTGAAAATAATGAAATTTAATTCAATACTACTTTTCCATATAAATTTTTTATATGATAAAAATAAAATATTAAATATTTTTTAAGTGACTTTATATCTATTATACAAGATTTTACCCATTTTATTTCATTGAAATAAATTTAAATTACAAATTGGGCTAAAAAATTAGCAGTATTTTGAATATTTTTATCTTAAAGACTAGTATTCTCGTGTCGTCTACGAGATTAATTACAAAACAAAATTCTGCCACATAGTTGGTTGGAATTTGGAAAAAATGTTTCCATATTTGGAATCAAAAAATTGATAATGTCTAATAATTTCAACATAATTTTTATCAAAAATATCTTTAAATGTTGTAAGAATTAATTATAATGAATAAGAGAAAAGTTAGCTTAACAAAGGACTAAACCATAAAATCAATGCTCAAAAAACCTATAAACACTTCAAAAATCCATTTTATGTTTATATTTATACCATATAATCTCTTTTGTCTAGTTTGGTTCATCATTGGAGACAATTGAAATGATAAGAACATATGTGGAATTCCCTACTAAATTTTTTTCATAAATGCCACTCCTCTTCCACTAAAAATGGCACTCAACCCCCGCCCAGTTTTTAAAAACTCTCAATCCATATCAATCACCCAAAAATTAATAAAATAATCTCACAAAAACACTCAAATTATAATAGAAGCCTTCATTTTAGAATAATTTCATCCAAGAACCCATTTATGCAATTAAGATAAAACAGAAAGGTTTTTTCATAAGATCAACAAAATCAATGAAGAAATATCAACAGTCTAGGAATTCCATATATTCAAGGTCAAAATTAATTAATTTAATATTTAACATGAATTATACACTATTGGGTGTTTATGACATTTTTTCGACATGTTATTTTAAATACACCACCGATTGTCAGAGCATCTACTATACAAAAAGCCATCAATATTCAAATGATGTTTAGAGAATTAATTTGATTAGTTCCCAAAGTCCTTATTGTAGAATCATTTCACATTGAATGATTCTTCTATAACTATTAATTCATGAGAATAATGTCTTTTATCTCAATACTTTTTTAAAATTCCCACTCCATTCAGCAATTATCACAGTAAGAAAATACTTGTTCCTTTCCTCCCTTAATATATTTTTTATCATCCATACATTTATTCTCTATCACTCTATTGAAGACATAAGATAATGAAAATTATTTATATATGATTAATTCATAATTTATTATATCCATATATCTTGAGAATGATCCTAAAATTACTTCTATTTGATAGAATAGATTAATCCTATCAATGATATGGCCTTTTATTCCCATTGGATTATGTATGTTGTCTAAAAATTTCCTTTCTATGTTTATAAATTCAGACTAATTCATTTAAATATTTTAATCTTAATTTTTTCATGGACTCAAGAATTTTCTCTCTATATCTTCTCTTTATTATTGAGGAAAATGTTTTTCCAAGAAATTGACTATAAAATAATTTCATTCCATATTTATTATTTCCTCCCCATCCATAGTTTTTTAATTAATGACTACCATTGATCTGCATCCCCTGATATATAGTAAACATCTATGATAAGCTTCTAACTTTTATTAAGTCCCTAATAAATAATTATATGCACCATGAAACGTATCCATGTCTAAAAATAAAATGTATTTTCCCCTTTCAACGACAAATGTTGCTGATGAATAAAGCACTCTAACATTTTTACTCACATTTCATATCATTATGAAACTCTTTATAGGAATTTTTATTTCTCGTGACCTGAGTAATCTATCTTAATATAGTTATAATTTATTTAACCCTAGATTAATCTCTACATACAACTTTATTATATTTCCAAGAATGGAAATCCTTACATGGATTACCAGAATTGGTATAGTTTCCATTCCATCCATCATGCATTATTTATAAATAATTTCATTCACTCGATTTGATTATAACATCTTAAACCATAATTTATAATTTCAAAACTATTGAAACAGTTTCAATAAATTCGAAATTTATATGTAACTAATATCAAAATAGAAATATTTCTTTCTTTGAGAATATTATCATAGTTCGATATAGGGTTAATCCCTACTCTATGTTTCCATTAAATTAACATCTAAGGTTTTTAATGAACATTCTCTGATACCAACTATAAATACCCCAACTCTAGTATCCCAGTTGTGATGGTTAATTAATTACATTATCACTAGATACAAAAAAATCATATCCCAAAGGAATGCATAGTTTAGTATCCAGAGAAAACTAGATAAATACTTGAATTTTACAGTATTTTTTTAAAGAATAAAATAGAAAATATTATTTTATTCATGGACATAGTTATTTCCTCTATCCTAAACCTATATATCAATCAGAATACTTTTCTTTGAATCCTGGGGAAAATCACATATAAAATAGTTAAGATAAAATTCATTGTATGGTTATGAATTCAATAGAAGATAAAATCAATAAATAAAGAATAATCAACCTAGAAAGGTAAATATATAAATAAAAATTTAAATTATTAAATAACATAATCATCAAGAATAATATTGTATGAGTAAATGATAATAAAATAATGAAGTATAAATAATCTCATGAACATGAAAAAAATCCATGTATATTATAAATAATCTAATAATCACATGGACATCAATGAATAATCATATAAAATGGAAATTCATAATAATAGACACTACAAACAAACCTTTATGGACCTGTGACATGACGTATTGCATATATGGGTAAGGCCTCAACTAATACCTTAGCTAGTTTGTCTCCTGATCCATATTGTTGCATCGAGGGGATATAAAAGGTCTTTACCATCACATACCAAGTTCAATTAATTCCTTATATTAAAATTGTGACACATAATTGATATCAAATTTCATATTCATACTAGAAATCAAAATGCTAATAATTTCCCAAACAATAAACATAATCATTAACCATCCAAAGTAAAATGGAGAATGATTTCAAAATATTACATATCCAGTAAAACTAATCATAAACCATATAGAGAAATGATAAATGTGGTATCATTACATAACATTACTAGTATAGAATAATGAAAATATCGGTTGATTTCATTTATGAATACAAAGATAATAAAAATTCCATTAAACATTCTTGATTGAAAAAATAACTTTCACTATGAAAATAAAACAAAGAAACTACTAAAATATGATAGAAAATATTTTCGTAAAAAATAAACCTGAAATATTGTAAACGAATCATCAAATAAAATATTATTCATACTTTTGGGAAATAAATTAATTTTTTATAAGTAAAAAAAATTATTTAATATTTTTGGTGTAAATTTAAAAAAATACATCATCTGAAATATGACTAGAAGATTGAATTTAAATATTTCTTGAAAAATATATCATGGTTAAAAATAGATTTAAAAATTCCTTAGATAATAGTTAAAATATTTTTTAAGAATTTTAGTAAAATATTAATATTGATTAAAAATATTCTCTAGTATAGAATTAATCATAAATAACGTCGAATATTGGTGATATTGTGAAATAAACCCTCACATTATATCTGACGTACATTATATGTGTCCCAAACTCTGATATAATAATTATAGATTTATTATTAATCTATTAAGGAACCATAAACATACATATCCTTCTATATTTTAATTACTTATAATCCTTCATCACTAATTTATTAACAATTATTTTTTAAAGTCACTGTTTTTAATTTTAACTATATCATATTTTCCGATTGTGTTAGTTTGATAGTTTCACCTATATATATTGATATTATTCGAATAATTTAGGGAATGTTAATAATTATATAAGTATAATATATACTCATTATATATTTATTTATATTAATCCAAAAACATAAGTAATGGAAAAATGAATAACCCCTGTTAATAGAGACGATAGGTTATATGTAAGAAAAAATATTTTAATAACATTTCTCTGTTTAGGGTCCCTCCTTTTTCCCTTAAAAAGGATATTCTTTCTTATTCAATAAACAGGGGATTTCCCCCATACCTTAAAAAACAATCCTTAAATGATGGTAATTTAAAATGAAATTTTTTATATGTGGTATGGTAAGATGTTAGTATGCACAAGCGATACCTGAAATTCCCATTTTTTGGGAAAGATGATAGATAATGGTTTTTTAATAAACATGATAAAGTATAATCATATTGTGGAACTAATTTTACCATTTTATGATAAACATCATTTTTTGGAAGAGGTATAAGAATATGTAAAACAAAAGTGATCGATTAAGATGATCACCTACGCTTTTGAATAAATAATATGGATCTCCCATTAAAAAAACGTGGTTTATATTTTTTGTGATTGAAGACCCATTATAATGTGCCTAGGAATGTTTATAATAGATTTTTTTATGATATGGTAAATCTAGAAGACACAATTTTGTGTAAGGAATGGAAATTATAGGTGTCCTTTTATAAAAGAGGGGAGGGGAATTCATGGAATTTATAAAAATGTTATATTATATATAAATAAATTTTGATTTGTGAATAAATATTAGATGATAATATTTTAGTATATTATTATAATTCTTATAAAAAATATAAAACAAAAAAGTTTAGACTAGTATTGGGAATCTATTAACCCTTTTATTTAATTTTTAATCCCCATTAACCCTTTTCAAAATTATAGTTATATTGAGGTGTTCAACAATTTTAGTGTTAATAATGTTAATATAAAATTAAAAACTACCCATAAATGGACCATGGTTAATTATTATCACATATAAAATTAATTTAGATGAATATAATATTTTTTATTTTTTTAACATTTAATTAAATATAATTTATTATAAAATATCAATAATTTCATTTTTCACTACCCATATCATTTTATTGAGATATATCATGAATAAGATATAATTCAAATATAATTCTTTTCAGACACCCTAATATTTCATATTGATATAGAAAATTTATGGGGAAAAATAACTCATTCCAATCAAATCACTTTTAATATTTTTTAAATCATTTATTTTACTTTTATGATAATTATATATATATATATACTCTATTGGTGTCACACAAGAATTTATGCCAGTTAAAAAATTTAAAAAATTTATATCCTTAAAATTATTCCACTAATCACAAATTATATAATTATATTCATTCATAACTTTTTCTTATCCCATATGGGAACATATAAGATACATTTAAAACAAAGAGAGTGAAACATTGTAACTATCATTGCTTTAGATATTTAATATATTATTTTTAGAGATAAATGACTATTAAAAAATATATTTCTAGGAAAATATGATATTGGGGTAATTATCCTTCATATAGTAGGAATTAAAATGATGAATTATGTATTTTAATCCCCTATGTTTAACCAAGATTATCCCGATTTTTCTTTATTGAGGTGGTATATTAACATACAATTAATATTCAATAAGAATAAATATAAAAGGTAAATATTTACCACATTCTTGACTCAAAATTAATTAATTTTTTATTTTATCAAATTCAATATCAATTATTAGAGTAAATTAATTTAAAAAAAAATCTAGAAAATGCAATGAATCCATTCTTTAGAAAAGTACAATTTCACTTAAAGATGTATTTTTTTAGTTATAAAAATATATTTATACTAAATTCAATAATATAATTTTTTTAAATTAACCTAATTAGATATTAATTATATTATAGGACTAATTTTAATTTAAAAAATGTTAAAATACAAATTGGGAATTGGAAATGATTGAAATAATTGTACAATTTTCGATCAAAATAAGTATTTTTCAATATTCACTGGAAACAATGTTTTTTTAAATCTAAAAATGTTATCAATAATTTTATTTTTTTTATGATACATTCAAAAATAATTTAAATTTTATGTATGTAAAAAAATAAGATATATTATTTTATTACAAAAATTAATAATCATTTTGGATGAAATTATGTTTTAGAAGAATAAAATGACATTACAAAAATTTGTTATTTTTTTACAAATAATTAATAAATAATTTTATTATTTATTTTGAACTTCATATATATATTTCATAATTTATTTATTCCTATTCACACCATTAAATTTAAATTCTAAATGGTAATAGTCATATTAAAAAAAATATTTTGGGTTATGTTAAGCTATGTGTTGCATGTCGCCTATGCTAGAAAAGATTGTGTTATTTACAAATCATGTGGTGTTGCAATATTATTCTATTATATATCCAAATTTTCACTTTCAACTAATTTTATCCTTTATTTTAACCCAATGTTGTGTTCCTTTTAATGACCTTATTAGTTTCCTATCCATGTTTTCACAAGGAAGTATTATTATTCTTTTTATGTAGTGTGTTTCCCCCTAAATGATTTTCAAATTTTAATCCCTTAATTACCAAAGAAGTTAAAATATTGAGGATTCAATTTTTTAATGGTGATATAATGTAACACCATGATATTATAATAGAATAACATTATATTCATCAACACACACGACGCACAACATCGAACATAATCAAACCGTGGTGTATTAGTATTTGAATATAGAAGTTGTAACCGAGGAGATAAATTTGAATATATTAATATAATTATCTAAATTATGAGGGAGATATATTTTTATTGAAAAACTCATATGAAATAACCACCCATTTTTATTTAGTAAAATTATCCTATGCTTCAAATATATAATATCTTCAAAAGAAAAATTTAAGAGTAAATATTATAATTAATTTATGGACAATTTATAAATGTTATTGGATAAAATAGATTTATTTTTCAAATAAGAAAATAATATTTATCTTTCATTAAATTATTTTGGATTTTTCTAAAAAGTGGAATTTTTAGTGACTACAGAAACTATTGTTTTGTCCATTTTTGTAAATGTGTCGTTTAGTTTTAGTAAATGTTATATTTGGATTTTGATTTTATATTAAATCATGATATGTATCCTTTATTCAGAAAAAATTAAAATAATTAAATAGTTTTTATAATTAAACTTGATTTTGGGATAAATATAATTTTGGGCTTAAAAATTTATTTATTCTAAAAGAAATTTTAACTTGTGTTCTATGATTTTATATTAAAATTAAATCAAATATTTTAAAAAAAATAATTTTTTTAAAATTTAATATATATTTTTATTCAGTAAGTCAAATTTATACAATGAAAATTTTCTTTATTTGTTTCCAAAGAAGTAATATATTTTGTGAATAGTACAAAAATAGTTTTTATGAAATACTATATCTTTTCTGATATCACTAAGACATAAATATAATATAAAATTTATAAACCATATGTAATGAGTCATGTATGATAAAATAATAAAAATATATTTCATAAATAATTAAATACATATAAATTATAATTTTCACCATGATAGATATGAATATAATTTTTAGTACCGATGTTGTGCTTTCACAATACTAAAAAACTAAAATTTGGTGTCTTAAAGAAAATATTTCAGAAAAAATAATTACTTGATCTAATTGGTTATCAAATATTAGGTATTTTTTATTATTTTTGTGGTAAAATATGAGTTCTAGAGTAATATACAAATTTTATAACCCAAATTATTGTGCAATGATTGCGTAAGGTTAGAAAAGTCAAGATATCATATTAAATAACTTATCTTGAAATTGATGTGATTTATAAAACATATTGAATGAATATAAAATATTATATTGAATTTAATTAATTTTAATGTTTATGTTAATTTTTTTAAATCTTATAGATAAAATAAATATCTTAAATGCTTACGCAATACAGATAGAGTGTTAGGGAAATGTGTTGAAAAATAAAATGATTTATTATTAAAAACTATAAAAATAGCATTTTTCAGATGAATTAAAGCATCCAATGAGTTTAATTAATAAATATAATATTTTAGGGATATTTAAAATAATTATAGGATAATTAAATTTCTCTTTTGTCTTTTAAAAATGAAATTAAACTAATAGTGTAAAAAATTACAGAAACAAAACATTATTAAAACTATATTTTATTAAATTAATAAAAATAAGAAACAAATTAAGGCGGAAATTTGTATAATCTATAGTCTAAAATTTCAACCATTTTTCATTTATGATCCATGTTTCTCTTTGTAACTAAAATTATATACATTTTAGTTTGGAGAAGGTGTTATTGTAG
Source organism: Viscum album (assembly GCA_963277665.1). Classification (NCBI taxonomy): domain Eukaryota; kingdom Viridiplantae; phylum Streptophyta; class Magnoliopsida; order Santalales; family Viscaceae; genus Viscum; species Viscum album. Next base: position 1,222,137,589 of record OY728156.1, on the reverse strand, counting down.
TTAATATTCAAATATAACAATTAAGGGAATAAACTAAAAGAAAAGGGTTGAAAACCCACTTAAACCTGTAATATTTTTATTGGTTGTCGGTATTTCTAGACCCTGATATATAATGTTCTATTTCCTTTGAATTTTCAAAAAAATTACATGAGATTTAATTTATTAAAATTATATTCTTTAAGAAATCTAAAGAGTGATCCTCTCCTCAATTATAAAAGTGAACCACTCCTTTCTAATATTAAGATCACTTTGAGCCTTATATATCAACCCAAAATTGATAATATCTCTCCTAAAATCCACTATTCAAATTATAGATGTGTTTTTATTCTCAAAAGACATAAAATAGTATCATTAATAGTATATCTAATGGATTTATCTCAAAGAATATGTAATTGACCTAACTGATCACTTTATTTTTAATTATTATATAACCTTATCTAAATCTATTATATTATAAATAAAATAATATATTTATTTTCATAAATATGCTACAATTTTATTATGATTATTACAATTCATTTATTCATTATTTTTCCATCAAATGAGAAGTAAATGTATCATTTGTGCATACGTACAACATATTGTCTCCTTGTTTTGATACAATTCATTATCCATCCCCATAAATAATTTATTGTTGTTATATTGGTTTTAATGTTTATATAATATATTTATGACATAATTATAAATTTTTAATGATCATATAATATCTAAAACATAACATTCTAATCCATTGGAAAATTTGAATGTCTCTTGTGCATATGTATAGGCTAAATCCTCTACGATGTGTGATGATTCATTTTTCATTTCTGCATTACATGGATCATGATACAGATGTATTCGATTAATATTTTTGAATTAGTTTTTTTATAATAATTCATTAAAGGTGAATTAATTTTTACCTTTCTTTCCACCCATATGTCAAAAAGTGAAAACAACATTTATGAAAACATGTGACTTACAATCTCTACGAATGATGAAATTCATATTTCAATATCTAAATTTTATGGATGACTCTATGTCTTTATATATTAAGAATATAAATTTTAACCATTAATAAAATTATGGATATTATGGAACCATGATCAAATTATAAATATGAAGACTTCCAAACTATAACATGTATAAAAACGAAGCAATTATCACATGGAACAAAAACATTAAAAATATTATTAATAAAAATGTAAAAGGATTTTATAAGAAAATATTACATGATATGATATATATGATTATTATTCTATAAGACATTTATAATAAATTTATATTTATTATACTATATTTTCAAATTCTTCAAATGGAAGATGATATTGGTGGTAAGGGTTTATCATCTCAAATTGTCTTTTTTGGGACTTATGTCATGTTATACATGTATCTGAAATTTTAATGATTTTATACAGTACGATTTATATGATATAACATGAATATATTTTTATTAAAGGTATTTAAAATTTATTATTTATTTATTTATTTCATTGTGATTACGATTCAAAAGATACAATTGTGGTAAGGAAATTATATTTCGATCCTATTTTAATTAGGAATGCTTCTAGTTGAATATTCACAAGTGGAAATTACAAGATCCTTATCTGATTAATACATTTTAGTTTTATCATTCCATTCTAGTTTCCTAAGAATAAATTTTTTCTTTAATTTTTCTGTCATTAAATTATTATGAGTTAGAAAATTGTGTTTAGGAAAACTATATATGTTTTATGATATAGTCTGGAATAATTTTCATCAATATCCATGTTTTTATTAAAATGTTTTCATGAATGGTTTAATTATATTCTATCATTGATTAAATACATTTTATACCTTTCACATTTAAAATGTTTTAGAAAGTGATATTTTGTTCAATTTTTGAGATATTTACTTTTTCAATTTTTACAAAAGAATGATATGAATGTTTTTATTATAAATTAAAAATAATTACTGGAATTTATGACCATAATGATAAATTAGTGCTTTCAATATTACGTTAAATGTTTCTATTGTTCTTTTCAATGAAATTTTCTTCAATAATATTTTTAAATTATTTATATTTTAATAAAATTATTTATAAATTTTATTTGTATATTCCATAACAAATAGTCTATTAAACTTTTAAAGAATTAATTTATCAATGATATCAGCATTTAATGTTAATTATTCATTATTCAAGACATTATCGAATGATACTATCCAAGTTATTTCTTTGGGTGGTTTCTGATTATGATAATGATATTTTTTTGAAAGAAGTTTATTTTCCATGGGTAATGAAGTGATAAAATGATGAAGAGTTTATGATCTTGTTGAATTTATTTTTATTGATTATGATTATTTTATGGTTGTGTTTGTTAAATACTCATAATTAATTGGGTAATGGTTAATAACTCATGAGGTAAATATGTCATTCGTAATCCTAATTTCATGTTCAAACATTCATTCATGGACATCGTTTTAATGTCAAATAGATTAAGCACAAACAATATTTCCATGTCTATATGATTAAGCAAGTACGATGATTTCATGTTGTAAGATTATGCATTGACCTATTTTTATTTTCCATATGGTTATACAAGGGCTTGATTTCATTTTCATAACATAATTAATGAACCTGTTTCTATTTATACATGATCCCATTGTTATAATATTATATTTAAAAAATATTCCTATGTCTAGTTTTTTTAAAAATCCACAGCGTGAAGATAAATGTATCACAAAAACAATTGAAATTCAACAATAGAGGAACCAGACATCAATCAGTAGAAGAATCAAGCACAACACCGATCTAGAAACCTAAAACCCCAATTGTGGAACCTATTCTTACCATCTTCCCTTGCCTCCATTCTTCACCACCTAATTTGCCTAACCCAGATCTTCTTCTCTTCTTCACCTCTCACAACAACCAAGAAGCCCCAGATATTCTCTTGTGCCTCCATCATGAGTCATATCTCTCCATTCTTTTGGCCAACACTCGAAGGATCCACGCCAAACACCCCTCTCTAATCCACCACCACTTTCTGCATCGTCTAATCCTGACCTCCTATTGATTCCCCTCCAGTCACTGTGATCCATCATGAATCCCTGTGTCGTCCTGACCTCAATTCATTGCTCCCCCGCCATACCCCTCTCTCCGAACTGCCACTCCTTCCCCCTATTTTGACCACCACCTGTCTATTTTATATTCTTCGGGGTCATGCTCATCGAATACCTTTATCAGTCTAATATTATGAACTTCCAACAGTTTTTATTATATTACATTTTATGATCATTGATAGATTGGGTACAAACATTTTATGATATCGTCATGATATCATATTATTATATTTATCTAATTCTCTCATATGATCAATGAGGGATATCTTTCATGTTTGCCCATTCTGATCATCTGAGAACACCTTTTCACATGTTTCCTTTCCTCGGGTCATGAAGAAGTATTTTAGGTAGGGTATTTCAATGAAGATTTCAAAATGGAGAGATATTTATGGTAGATACTGAGTAACATTCGTCATATAAGAAGACTACATATTTAGCCTCTTAATAAATAAACCTTTATGGTCCTCAGTACAATATTTGTGAAATGTATTGGATATTTATCTTAACATATTCAATATTAACTTATGAAAAGTTATTTTATATATAATATTGATCTATAATATGGGATTCACTGGATATAGGATGACTTGGTGAGTCACTATAAGATCACCCTGATAAATTTTTTGCCACTTTCTAGTTATGGAAGCCCTATCAAAAAGTCTGTATAGATAAAAACCCACTTCTACTTCATACTCTCATGGGGATGATCTAAAACCAATGGATGATACTACTCATGATTCACCAATTTTTAAGTGAGTCTTCAATAGAAAAACATCACTATATAGTTCTTTATCATTGGCTACCATAAATGATGTCGAAGGTCCAAGTTCATCTTCACTACTTCTGGATTTACTTGTGAGGGAGGGAAAATTATACTCCATCAATGTATCCTCCTATAGCATAACTATTTTAAAACCTTTTTTATGATATATTTCTTTTTAATAATTTTAAACACTTAGAAAACATGTGATATCAGAATCCATATGTCTAAATGAACCACAATATGATATATCGTTATAACATAGAAGTTAAATTTTCTATAATGAATAATACCAACTATATTTTGAAATGTATATGTTTTATACGTGTTTAAAATAGATTCATTTTTATAAATTAAGATGAAATGAAAATTTAAATCAATTAACATAATATGAAAAAAAAAATTCATAAAAATGTATTTTTATAAAAAGGCATTTTGCCCCATTTTAAACATTAATTTTAAAATTAATTTTTATTACATTTAAAAAATAAATTTTAAAAAATGAAATTATTTTTTCTAATTAGAATGTCAAAAATATCTTAGAGGGATGTTTGGAATATTTAAAAAAAAAATATTAAAATGAATATTAATAAAATATTAATTTTTCTAAATTTCATTATTCTTTAAACCATTTACAAGGTTACAGTGTTTTCTAAATGTAAAATTACTTCAATTTAATAATAATTTATTTAAATTTTTTTATTAAATATAATTATATTTTTAGTTTTGATTTAAAATTTTTTTCTTCTTAATAATACATTTTCTTTTGAAAACTATCATTTTTGACACGTCTACAAGTTTAATTTTAAATAACATTCCACCAATTATGTGATTCGAATTTCAAAAAATAGATTTCATTTTTTATTCACAATAGTTAAGATTGGTTATATGTATAATTTCTTCATTTTCATAATTAATATTAAAAAAAGTAAAAATAAAATACCATGTTTAAAAATAAAACTGTTTTAGTAGGGGTTAAATAGTAAGGATTAGGGTTAAAATGACCTAGATACATGTATAATTTATAATATATAGACATATATGGACCATCAGTGATATATGGTTATATAATGATCCATTTGGGATATTTTTTTAATGATTAAAATGTGGGTAAATTTTGTTCTTTTATACAATTCCAAGTGATTCCTCTCGCCCACTTATAAAAGGAAACCCCCATATCATACCCCCTTCACCCATCCAAATACATTTTTTTCATAAAATAACTACCAAAATAATTTCCTTACATTCATTTTCATTAAACACATTCTTTGGTTTTATCATAAATCCCTTATAGGAATGATTTAGTTTAATCATAAAGAGTTTTGGTGGAGAAGAGGTATAGTTCCAAACCATACATCTTCACTTAATTTCATCCCTGATGCCATTAAAATATTCTCATACTATTATAAAAAATTTAATCTAAAATGTATAGATATATTATTATTTTAATTTAATAACCTATATCCATCTCATCATCCATCAAATAGGAAATGAATCCTTTGATCGTTTGTACCGCTGACTACCACCTTACGAACCTATGTAATTCATTTTACTTCACAACTTCTCATTGTTGGATATAATAATGGGTTTGAAGTGTATATATATATATAAATATGATATTTATGCAATAATAATACTATATAAATTATTATATAATATATACCTTTTGACTTTACAATTTGTTAGTAAAAGATAACATCAGTCATTCGAAAATGTGGACTACCACCTCCACAATGTGATTTAATTTTTTTTCAATTTTTTTTTGAAATTTATATTTATAAGGATATATTTGATTAAAATATGTGATATATATGATATAATAAGAATTATATAATGTTTAAATATTTATTAACTTTATTTAATTCCATCTGTTAATAAAATGAAAATAATATTCATGCCTACGTACAACTTACCATCTCCTCAAACAAGTTCACTATAATATTTAGTCTATAAAATTTCTAGAATATTATAAGTAATTATATAATTAATAAATTTGAAATTAAAATTATCGTTAACATTCTTTATAGTAAGAATCCATTTTCAAAGTTCAAGTACGAAAACTACCAAACCAAAACATAAATGAAAAACAATGCAGTTGTCACTCAAATTAGTTTAAATAAATAATTATTAATAAATGGATGATAAAAACATAAAAGAAAAATAATATATATTATAATTATATGATTATTTATTATAATATATGTATAATAAATTTAAATTTATTATACAGGATGTTTGATCATGTATGAAGCAATTAAAATGTGAGGTAAGGGTATCTCATCTCACTTTTACTTTTGAGAGATATAAGCCACATTAACCACAAATTTCTTTTTTATTGTTTATATAATAATTCATTGATATATTATATCATTAATATATTTTTATTCATGATATTTAAAGTTTCATTTTATTTTATTTATTTTTTTGGGCTTATGATTAAAATATTACCAAAGTGGGAAGGGTTTATCAAACAATCTCATTATTATTCAGGATTCTTTTTCACTATGTCTCCCATGGGGGAATTGTTTGATATTTTGGTCATAATCACAATATATTTTCTTCTCCTATGGTTATTCCTGAAATTGAAAATAAATATTGACATTTTACTCTCTTTTATAATTAATCATTCTGAAAATGGTTTTTATGAAAACTTGACTTTATTTATCTCTTCACTCAAAGTTTATTTTTCTTCCATATCCATGTTTTCTAAAAGTATATTTTATTTTTTAAACATTTTAATATTGAATTATTTAATAGGAAATTAATTTTTTTTTATTTTTTTAAAAAATTAAGGTAATCTTGTTTTAATTTTTCTAAAGGAGATACTTTTAAAACATTTCAAAGTATTGTGAAAGGAATTTATATTAATGTATAACACAAGGTTTTAATTAAACACCATTATTACCAGCAATTATTTTGAAGATTTGTTTACATTTTCAAAATATTAATTTCATATAAGTTATTTTCTTATTATTTTTAAAAAATGTATCTTTTAATAAGTGATTTCAATTTGAGAAGGACCTTTTAATAGGAAATTTTCCATGGATCTTTTTAAAATATTTTAATTTATTTCGTCTTATTTTGTTGAGTTTTATATTAAGTATATACAATAATGATACCATCTACCATATTTATCATGATGGTTGTGATTAATTTAATTGGGTATATACTATTATAATACAATTATCAATATTACTCTAAATGTTTCATGATCTAATTTATGGATTGGGGAAATTATTCAATTTTCACATTCCATTTTTCAAAAAAAAATGTTTTTACTATTTTTATTTATTCGATAAATTATTAACATTTCATATTCTATATTTGGTATATGAATGCTCACATGACTATGTGTATCCCATTTTATATGAGAAATTCATTAGACCAAGTATGTGATGGGCAGGGCCAACATAGCTTCTCGATGCATCAGTAGGTCTCATGAGACAATCTAGTTTGGGTATTTGTTCAAAGCCATACCTATTATTTGGATTTATTAGTATGAGACATTGATTGTATGTTTAATAATTCTTATGTTCTGCATTCACACATTGTGGTACTAATTTTTAATGTACATGTAATTATTGGATTAGTAATGATACCCATGTATATATTTCAAAGTCATGGGATTATTTATATTGAATTATTTGAAAATATTTAATAAAACCTTTTTATTCTTGATTTTAATGATATTTTTTATATGGAATCTTTTTTTAGTTATTTAAATTACTATATTTATTATTCCTTATAAACATATGATAGATTCCATTATGTACATACTATTAATGATAATTTAAGCTCACCCATTTCTTATGTTTCACTTATATTGTATTCTAAGTGGTTTTTTATGATTGATATATAGGGATATATAAAATGGAATAATGAGTTTATTAAAGGAATAACTATGTTGTATTTTATGTTTTTAAATGTATATGAAATTAAAGTATGTATATAGTTTTCTATTAATTATAAACTATTTGGTAATTTGGGATGTGATCTCTTGTATGTAGGGCCAGTGTAATAATCTAATCACCCAATCTGGTTTATTAGGATCAGGTTCATTACTATTAGTATTTGATCAAGTTTCATATAAACATTGGGAATAAGATTTTTAGAAACATATATAATGTAATATATACTTATGACTATCTTTTATGATAAGTGTTTGTATATGATAAAATCCTAATGTTTTTGGTAAAGTAGTGTTTAAATGGTTTTCCTATAAGAACATCCCTATCTAGATACTACAAGTGTATTTGGAAATAAATGATTTTTCTTATAAGTAATATCATTGAAAATGTCATATTAGGATTTCCCTCAATCATCGCCTGGTGCATGAAAATAGTTCTTGTTATACAACTGGTTTGATACTACCTAGGGATATGCTTTGGATAATTCAAATTTCATTATAAAAATTTATGATGGATTTGAAATTGGTTTTAGGATGTGAGAATACATCCAAAATATTCCATGTTTATGGTTTTGTGATTATATATACATAATTTTTTAATTTAAATTATGTTTTCCTTCCAATGGCCTGAAGGCCTTCATTTTTTAATGATTTTTGTTAATCCACCTTTCAAGGGGTATGGTGGAACCCTTAAAAAGTTCATAGGTGTAAGTATTACATGACCCACATACCTTTGAGGAATCATTTCCCCTTGGCCTAGAGTATGATTTATTTTATAAACATATCCTAGTAGACATAAAAAACCATATCAATGCGTATAATCCATGTAGGGATTTCTTTCATGGGTAATATTGTAAGGCATTATATGGAGTTGTGACTAGAGATAAAAAAATATAATGATATTGGGGATACTAAATTGGGGTATGGAAAATAGAATTTATCATATGGATCATTATACTATCCGAAAATGTTCAGTGAATATGATATACCACTTTATTCAGGAAAACATCCATAATTTAATTGGACTATTTATCCATTTGCAAAAGAAAAATAGAGCAGTTCCTTTGGTAATATATTTCACGATTTTGGATATAGTGAAAGTGGGAGGGTTATCATAATTATTTATCATATCTCAAGACATTAGTATAAAAGCTGTTTGTTTATTAAATACAAAAATAATTAATAAGAAATATAAAACATTGACTAGATTGATTTTGAGATACTTATAATGGAATAGTATTTTTCACCAAAACAATGATAAAATATGGATAAAAAAGTATTGAATCTATTTCAAAAGGATGAGGAAAATATTTCAATGAATAAAGAAAAGTATAAAATTATATAAGGGTATGTTTTTAACCATGAATGTAACCCTATGAAAAATACACACTATTTATTTTGTTAGCTTAACCCAATCCTTTAATGGGAACTAATCACCAAAAATTCCAATCATATAATGAAATAATATCATGTGATATCATCATAGGGAAATAATTATATATTTATTATAGATTTAAAGGAATTAATGATAAGAATAGGTTATATGAGAAGTCAAGGAAATGAAAAATGGAAAAAGTTATGATGGGAAGTTTTAGACTTCCATCATGTAATAAAGGTGGAAAGAATCAAAGTTGCACATGCCTTGTGTTAATGATATTTTTCTACAAGTCTGGAGAGAAAGTATAACATTATCATGCCTAAAAGGGAAATAACGGAGCTACAAATCTATAATTATTCTACTCTAAGGATATGGAAACTATGAAAATGATTATCCAATGTTTCAAGGGAATTTTTCTCTGAATAACAAAATGTAGGAAATACAAGTTTATAACATCACATAAGCTAATATTGAAGTCCCCAATGATGTGGTTGTAAGTACTTTACATATATATTTAAATTTATATAAATATTTATTATATTCTTGGATTTCACACAATTTTATATCCTCCATGTTTTTGAAGAAAATTAGGTATTTTCCAATAGCCATAAGAAGAGTTTTATTAGCTAAAACTCTTAATCGAAGTCTCACCACAATAAGAACATGTCAGCTAGTTCCTATCATGACACATTAACATTACTTATTTAATTGATTCACCATTATACCAATTTTTTATTTTAATTTAATCGTTGGTATGTAATTGATTTAAATATATATTTTAAAAAAATATTCCATAGTGTAGTAAATTATAAATATTCGTTAGATGTGAGAGTTAATATTATGAGTAATTTATAGTTCCTCACCTAAAAGCACTTCTGATTGAGAATCATGGGAATAAGTACGAACGTAATTTATGAATTGAATTGGGAATATTGAAATTCTAGATAAACCTATTTTATAAGAATACAATGATGTATTTCTAGAGGAATTACCTGGACATCCACCAGTGTATGGAGTTATATTTTTCAGTAGTTTAATCTATAATGTAAGATCAATATTAGGAACTCCCTATAGAATGGATGTTATTGAATTATTATAGTTGAAGAAACAACTAGATAAGTGGAATGAAAATTTGTTTATACAACCAGGGGTTTTTTCGTAGGGATCCCATGTTCTCTTTGTGACGTAGAAATATTGATCTAGGAGTATGTTCATTGATTATATGGAAATAAATGCTATTATGATAATGAGAAAATATCATCTACCACATACTGATTACTTATTTGATCAAATTAAAAGAGATAAATATTTTTAAAATATTTAACATTAGTCTTAGTATCATAAATTGGGAATAATGAAAAAAATTATTCCAATAAATCATCTCATATATGGTATCAACATTATGAGTTTATATTAATTCCATTTGGAATGACCAATTCATTCTTTTTTATGGATATAATGAACCGTGTATTCAAGGAATACCTTGATGAATTTTTTATATTTAGTGATAATATCTTATTCTACTCTAAATTCTTTGAGGACTATTAGAATCACATTCAAATCATTCTGAAGATTATTGGATGAAAATTGTCACTGGTAAAACTGATGAAGTGTGAATTTTGGATTTTAAATGATTATTTTTTTTAGAAAATTTTATGTATGTATAGAATCTTAGATGATCCTAAAAATAAAAATGTACTGAAATAATACACTATGATAATGAACATAAGTGAGACATATAGTATTATTGGCTTTTCAGGTTACTATTTGAGATTTGTTAAATGTTTTTTAACTAGATAACCCTTTAACAAGGATTACTAATAAAGGTTTTCTGTTTTTATATATGATGTAATGTGTATTTTTTTATGAATTGAAGAAGATATTGTTTAAAGTTATAACACTGTATCCACCATAAAAAAATGATGAATTTGTGGTATATAGTGATGCATGAAATATGGTACATAGTAGTGTACGTATTTAAAATTAAAATGTTTTGTACTATGCATAAAAGTTATCAAAATTCATGAAAAGAACTATCAAACCCCTGATCCTATTTTTTATCCATCCTAAGTTGGTATATATAATATTTAATCTTAGGATTCAAATATATTTTCTATATGAAAAATGATGTTAGATTTATATGTATCACCATATCTTAAAATACATATTCTCACGGAATGCAATCAACATGGAGAAATGGTAGTGACATGATATACTAAAGGGTTATGATTTATCAATACATTACCACCCAAGGAAGTAAAATATGGATATATCTACATTGATTTTGTAATAATATGAAGTCATGACCAAAATGAAGAAGGATAGGGATATTATGTTCATGGAACAAGTAAATATGGACATGAGAATAATTAAGAAATGGCTGACGTCAATATTATTTCAAATGATTTCCAACAAATATTTTTCTATAAAAGACAATATTTTCTCAACAATATTTTGAGAATATTTAAATGAAAATTAAATCCCTATGTTATAGGAATGTTTAAAGAGTCATTTATAAACATAGTGTTACGAAATTTGGAATGATATTATATGTTCCATATATACCTGAGTTAATGATGCTCATATATCAAATTTCAATATATAATTTAGTATATAAAATATGTACAGAGAGTTGAATGAATTTTTTTTGTGGGATAATAAATTATAATAAATTGTCAAGATGTTTGGTATCTGACAAGGTAATTCCTGAGAGACAACTCCCTAGAGGATTCACGCAACCTCTTCCCCTTACTATGGCGAAATTTGATAAAACTACTATGTAATTTGTCACTTGATTACTAATGACTCATATAAAAAATAATGAAATATGGGTTATTATTGGCCAGCTTTAAGAATCTAACAACTTCTATAATATATGATAATATTTTACTCTTGACTTCCTTGAATGAATCTTTATTAATGATGTTTTAAGACATAATGAAACACCTCATTCAATTGAGTTTTATCATTACCCACAATTTACATTAAAAATTTCGAAATGTCTTAATATGAAATTGATACTAATATTTGTTTCATCATTTCTTATCACTATCAATTTGATGGAAAGTTTGAAAGGACTATTAAAACATAAGGATACAAGTTAAGGTCATGTTGTATTGACATTATAGGATTGGGGGATCAATATTTAAATACTATAGAGTTCTCATATAACAATATATTATATTAATGTATTAAAATATCACCATGTGAAGATTTATATAGAAATATATTTCTCATGACAACTTCTTGGGATGAAGTTGGTGAATGATAGACTGTATTCCCAAATCATTTAGTGGAGACAATGAAGAAGTAAAATATAATTCAAATCCATATCAAAGTATCTAAAAGAACACCCAAGACATATGATGATAAATAGACGAAATATTGGGAATTCCACCAGAAAGACAATTATTTATTTAATACATATCTATCAATTGATGTTATATGGTTTGGTAAGAAGGTAGAACTGAGCACTTGGTACATCATACCTTTTGAAATCATATAATGAGTCATATTTCTTTCATTACTTTTGGAAATGACATCATGTAAATCTATATGTGTTCGATATCTCTTTGTTAAGAACATGAATACAGGACCCAACTCATGTTTTTAAAAAGGGATAAAGTGAATTGGAAAATTTTCTTTTTTCCATTGAAGTACATATCCCAATTTTGGAAAATAGAAAAAAAGTTTTAAAAAATTTGATGAATTTACTGGTAAATGTACTTTAAAGAAATCATAAGATAGAGGAGGTGATGTGGGAACATGAAGAAGTTATGATGTTAAACTAACATAATTTTTGATGAGGTTATTGTAATTTTTTTAGGATTAATTTTTATTGTTGAGGGAATAATGTAACATGGCCAATATTTATTATATATTTATATTAAATAAATTTAACCTCTTTAATAACTTATAATACAAGAAAAACTGAGTATAAATGAACTAAAATGTGGAATACTATTATAACCTATCCATTAAATTGGTAGATATAAATAGTACTAATTAAATTTTAAAACTAATATGATCTATTTTTTTGAAACAAATTCACGGGTTATAAATTAAATATAAATGAAAATTATGACGAATAAAAATAAGTAGAGATTATTTCCAAAAACATAGTATATTTCTAAGAAGTTGTTTCATCACTTTTTTCATAGATATTTTTAAATTAATTTATACAAATTTCAGAAAATATATTTTAATAAATAATAATATTTTTTATGTAACCATCTAAAAATAATCTAAGAGTTATTTTTTTAAAATTTGGTGAAGATTAATTTTTTGATGTATAATAAAAAACACTAATTTTTATTAAAAACTATCATTTCCTTCAATGAATATAAAATTTATAATTTTATTTTATTTTTTTGAAATGTATAATTATATTATAATTAATCCAATTTTGTTCATTTTAATCAATTTTATGTGCAGTTTTGATATAGAAACCATTCATACTTGGAAAAAAGGTTCTTTTGAATAGTTTTTTTCAAGACACTTTCAGGATAAATTTTTAGTTAAACCATTAAAATTATATGATTTGAATTTGAAAAAATATATTAAATATTTGGAATAAAAATAATTAATATTAGGTAATAATTTCATTGTAATTATTTATCTTGATGTGTAGTAAGTTTTTTAAATTAAATAATCGTGGTTATGGTTTAAACAGTTTCATCAGGGGGGGGGGGGGGGTTAAGCTAAGAATATAGTGATTAAAATTAGATTGAAACATGTTTATATTTTATATTATGAAAATATTTTGAACATATATCATATAAATTTCAATAATGTAACTTTTCTTTATCATTTTTTCGATTATAATTTTTTGTTACATTTTATTCTTATAAAAAATTTCAACTATGTCCCCTCCCCCAGTTATAAAATGACATCCCATATCATCTCCCCTTCAAACATGGAGAGAGAAATTTCTCATTAAATATGTTTATTAATACATTCATTAAATCCCATGCTATTATTTAGAGCCTTTTTTTATTTTATATTCATTATAAGAAAAAATTATGTATAAGAAAAATGATTTTCTCTTATGTAGAGGTACTGATCATAACCATGTGTCTTGATTTTATTTCCTCGTATACCCACTATCATTATTAAAAAATTATAATAAAATAATATAATAGGTTCTCCAATATATTGAAATGTTATTTTGTTAATGTGAAATAAAATATTATTCTCTTTTTCTATAAAATGGGAATCGAAACAGTCAATCATGAGTATGATAGACTCAAACCTCACGAACCAATGTAATTTGTATTACATCACCACCACACATAGTTGGATATAATGAAGTATTTAATATATATATATATATATATGAAAAAATAATACATATGTAATTATAATATCCAATAAAAATTCTTACCTTCCAATCCACTGGAAAACAATAACAGCTATTATATGTTTGTGTAGACTATATCCTAAATAAATCTATGTGATTCATTTTTAATTTCATTTTGATAGGTATGGAAATAAATATGAATGTAATGAAAATATATTATATATATAATATAATAATAATTTTTTAAATATAAATAATTTTTTTATATTCTGTTGTTCATTCAATTAAAAATGAAAACAATATTCTTGTGTTCATATGACCAACCATCTCTATAAAAGTTGTAACTCATTTTCATATATATTTCATTTATATAATATTATGAATACCCATATAATGATTAAATATTAAATTTATATCATGTCTAAAATTTTTGAGATTAAAAAATTAGTATCAATGTAAAAGGCCCAAAACTACCAAACCAAAACATTCAGAAATAGTGAAGGAGTTTTCTCCCAAAAGGGTTTTTTAATAAAGAATTGTTAATAAATGGGTGACAAAATGTAACAAATAAATCAAATATTTTATAATATATATTATCACAGTTATATAATATGTGTATAAAAAATATATTTTTATTATACAGGATGTTTGAAAACACAAAAAAGGTTGTAGGATGTGAGGTGTGGGTTTCTCATTTCACATTTACATTCTGGAAACATAATCCTCATTCACCACTAATTTTTTTTATGGTGTATATATTTAACACATTCTCAAGTGAAGTTCCATTGAAAAAAAAATTCCCACCTTACACATTACCATAAAAACACCTTTAAAAAAATCCACGATGAATTATATGTAAATAATAACAAATTTCATTTAAAAACCCATTTTCACCACATACACATGCCAAAATAACTCAAAATTATATTACTCAGCACAAATACAATTCATAGAACTTGTTAAAATATATTTAACAAAAAAATCATTGATAAATTCCATAGCATGGAACCACCTACCTCGAACCTAAAATCTTCTGGAAAATAGTGAAAATTGATATCGCACTTCAAACACACCACAAGAAACCCTAACAAGGAAAATATTTATAAAAAACATCAAGATTAAACCATAACACATACCAATCCCCATGAAATTATATGAAACCCCCTATAATGTTGATGAGGTTTACCCAAATGTGTGGCCAATAGATAGAGGAGTTATTACTAACTGAAGAGGGATCAATGGGGTTGTAGTCACTGGAAAAGGGCTACTGGAGTTTCGGTCACCAGAGGAGGGCATGCCAGTGAGGGAGGGGGAGTACACGACACCAACTAGAGGGGTTGTGCAATGAGGAGGTGTCAGTAGGGTCGAGGGAGGATGTAAAGAGGTCTCTGGTGGAAGGAGGTGTGGCGCACAAGGGGGAGGTTGTGTGGCATGTATAAGGGAGGGGGAGGGGGTTTGTGAGGGATAGGGGAAAGGGGAAGAAGGGAAACTCGAACAAAAAAAACAAAAAAACCTAATAATAATAAAAATAAAAATAATTATAATTATGGTAATTTTCATAATATGAATAAATAATTTGATTAATAATATTAATTATAATATTAATATTATAACATTAATAATTATTATTATTATATTCCTAATAATAATAATAATAATATAATTATTAATATTATTAAAAAATGTTTATAAATTTTAATTCACTTTTGTTATATTATTTTATTTTCATTTTATCAATAATTTAATTTTATTTCATTATTGTTCATTTCATTTAATTTGTTTATTTGGAATATCGAGAAGGCCACACGATGACCTTGGTGAAACCGTCCAGTTTCCAAACCATGCTATCCTCGTGTGCCCGATGTGGCCATGCCCAAAACATGAAGTTTTTTCAATAAAAACACCAAACCTTAAACCAAGCTTCAAACCTGAACCTGAACAAGGATACCCAATGTAAAAAAATTATAAAATAAAATAATTTAAATGTTACGGGTGTGACATATATTTTTGAAATTTGTTTTAAAAATATTTCTGACCAATAAATATGATTTAATTAAGCTTTTTTTACTAAATATTGATTTCTTTTCATATTTCATAAAATTAGTATTCTTTTTATTTTCTGAATGAAGTAGCATTATTCCTTTTAAAAATATTATAATAATTTTTTTTACTTATAAAACACGTATGGAATTAACTACTATCATGAATAGTCATTATTTAGAAGGTTCCATTACAATTATACAAGATTACTTTCAAATAAAATGTTATTTGCAATATTTTTTATAAAAAAGTAGACTATAAATATGTGATTTAAAAATCCATAGGGTATTTTCCGCAATAAATTTTATAGTGATCATTTGAATGAATTTTTATCAATATTTAAATTATTTTTTGAATCTTATGATGCAGATATACTCTAATCACTCCATCATCCTTTTTATCTAGAAGCTTTATGATCAGTTGGAGTAGGGATATACTATTTTGATACCATCCTTCATATTACTCTGGATGGTTTATGATTTCATTTTTAGATTGGTGAAATTATTACCAATTCATATTCAAGTTTTCTATAGGAATGTATGTGTTTATTATTTTTATTGATTGGGGAAAATTATCGACAATTAAAATGATATTTTTTTAATATGAATGTTTACGCTATTATGCTTCTACATTTTCTTTTGAGAAATTCATTGGATTTAGTAATTGATGGGTGGGTTACACTATTTCCCCTTGATCGATCATTATATCACATGAGAACTACTGTTTTGGTTATTTGGGTGAGCATATACCCATTTATATAAGATTTCTTCTCATGAAGCCTTCACTCAATTTTTATTATGTTTAGCATTGTGAATTCCCTCATTATGAGACTAGTTATTGTTGCCCACGTGATTATTTGATTAGTTTTCAAATCATGTTTATGACAATCCTGCTTTTTATTACAACATAAACATAATTTATTACATAGAACATCACTTGATACAACAAAGAATATCTAGAGGTTTTGTGTATTTGGGGATTAGGATCATTACATAAAAACATAAAACATGAGATAAAACATCTTTATTGAAAACTTCCTTTACATGACCACTACATTACCTCATACTTAGTATTGCATGGGATAAACTGAGGACATTCATAAGAAAAGGGTGAGCTATAAAGCCCAGTAAGGGAATACACATGGAAAAACAAGTGGAGTAAAATACATGTTTGAAATTAGGCATATCAATATAGCATAAGAGAAACATGAACATAAAGGCATGATAAAGCATGATAATCATAACATGGAAATGTGGCAACAACACTTAACATGGAATTAGCATGAGTCAAGGCCCATTGCACAAAGAGCATGAGTAAATCCTCATTGCACATGAATCATGAGTAAACCCTCATTTCACTTGAATTAGAATGAGTCAACACTCATTTCACAAGATGTATTATGATCCTATACTTCACCTAATGCATTGGAGCACTATAAGGGAACACCCTTCTTAAACATTTCATTTCATGCATAAGTGTGCCACATGGATCACAAAACATGGATTCATAAACATAATCATTTATTACATGATAACGTAATTTTGAATTCATACATGAAACTTTATAAAAAATATGTAAATGTGCATAAAGGTGAATACCCTTGAAGGAGGAATGGGCATGGAATTCAGTATACAATGGCATTGGCTTAGAGAATCAGTGCGATTTCGGCAGCTTAACAGCGTGACATAAGAATTCATAAAAATGGTTGATGAGAGAAAAATGGGTTCCTCATCATATTTAAATGTAATGGACCATAAGGAGGTCATATAGATACAATTTCCTATAATTTTAATGAAATTTAGATTCATGATACAAGAGTATTTGCTTGGATGTAAATGAGGAGAGAGAAGTTCCATTCGGAATTTCGGCATAGTAACAACTGTACATGGGAGGAATTTAATGAGATGTAAAGGGGTCTCCCATAATTCAAACATAAATAGGGCAGTATGATGGAGGTGAGAAACCAGAACCCAACATTCATAGTTTAAATTAAATGGGAAAAACAACTTAAAGAAAATTTGAAAAATATGAGAAAGGAAGAAAAAACCCTGACTCGGAAGTGTGATTCCAAAGGTAGAGAGAGGCTTGTGAGAGGCTTCTTAGGAGATTGGGGAACCTTGGTAGAAATCTAGAGAGAGTAGTGCAGAGTTTGGACGAACTACAAAGGCTTTGAGTGAGGAGGAAGTGGGAGCTTGGGTGGGTTTATATAGGAAAGGTGAGGGAATTCATTATTATTTTGGTTTGCGACCCCTTATATTAAATTAATCCAAACCACAAACTATCCCATGGTTTTTGCCCATGGTTTGTGGAAAAGGGAATAGGAAAAAAATATTTTGTAAGGCCAAAGTCCGATCTTGTTAAAATAATAGTGTTGCTTATGTGGAGGTGAGTAACACTCTCATGGAAATTAATTTAAAAAGACACAGTGTTTAATAAGTATCGAGGGGTCCATTAATGCTTTTAAAATTAATTCAAACAAACCCAAAATAACATTATTTAAGTGGAAAAACATATATTGGCCGAAAATAAAGATTATATTATTTTATTACATCACTATTTGGTCATTATGTTGTGATAAAACACATTATATATTAAAACGGTATTTAATTTTTACCCTAAAAATTCGACTGTCTCCGAAAATTATGAAAAATTCACCATTGGATAATTTCAACGTCCTGATTCCAGAAATAAAATTTAATTTATCTTAATAATTTTTTAAATATGTTAATTTTCACTTTTAAAATAACAACCGACATTTATCGAAAATTCACGGGTTTTGACAAAAATGGATTTCAAACCTTAATAAAAATTACAATTGCATTCATAAAATTATAAGATCATTTATATTTAATAAAAAACAATTTTATAATAATAATAATATTTTATTAAAATATTATTTAATTAAAAAATCCCTTTATTTAATAAAATAGAATTCTTAATTAAATAACAACTAAAATTATTATTTGTAATTTAAAAACTATTTACAATGTATCAATAATGACAAGAAAGTATATTCATTATTATATAAAAAAATAATGTATATGAACATAGTACTATTTATTTGATACATAGACCCTTAAAACATATGAATAAGACCAAAGGGTAAGGTGTTCGATGGCGACATACTCTTGGGGAGGCTCAGATAACATCGCTCGAGTGGTAATCTCCATCAACTTCCACTTTTCCCGTAGACGGTCCCATTTGAGCCTAACACGATGAATCTCATCTTGGGATTGGTCAAGTGTGAAGCCCAAGGACGCTACCTCTTTTCCGAGATCCTACAAATGGGCTTCGTATGGAGAAATTCTATTGGATGATGCCATCACTTCTTTTGTCTGAGTAAAATGGATTTGTTAATGTCTTATATTTATACTAATCATGTGATCACTGTTCAATGACTATATTAGAAACGGTCAAAATTTTTAACATAAAACCAAAGAAGTTGACATTTTACATAAACATAAATAGACATTTAATTAGATCAAGAGGGATTTTATTTAATGAAACTTTGGGTCGTTACAATATTCCTCCCTTAAGTAATTTCTCCCTTGAAAATTTCCTTTTCCCATACTAAAACAGATGTGGGTGACTCAGCCTCATTATTTCCTCTGATTCCCAAGACACTTCTTCAAACTTGTGGTTTCACCACAACACCTTGACTAGGGGCATTGTCTTATTTTATATAACCTTTTCTCTATGATCTAAGATCTTCACTGTTTTCTCCTCATAAGAAATATCATCTTCAAATTGTACCACCTCAGAAGATAGTACATGTGAAGGGTCTAGTATGTAATTCATTAAGATGGATACATGAAAGACATCATGTACTTTGGCCATGGTAGGTGGAAGTGATACTCGAAAGGCCACAGCCCCGACACGATCAAGAATCTCGAAGGGGCCTATGTACCTTGGTCTTAACTCCCCTTTCTTTCCAAACCCCATGAACTTCCTCCACGGAGATATGCGTAGAAACATCATGTCTCCAACTTTAAACCCAAGGTCTCATTTATGGTTATTTGCATAACTCTTCTATCGACTCTGGGCTTCCTTGATATGCTCCTGAATGTTTTTCACCTTCTCTACCATTTCTTCGACCATTTCTAGTCTAAGCATCTTACGTTCACCGACCTCATCCCAACATGCCAGAGTTCTACACCTTTTCCCATACAGGGCTTCATATGGTGCCATTTGGATGCTGGAGTGGAAACTGTTATTATAAGAGAACTCAACCAGAGGAAGATGTTGATCCCATCCTCCTTTAAAGTCCATTGAGCATGTTTTCAACATGTCCTCATGTGTTTGGATATTCCTCTCGGATTGGCCATCAGTTTGAGGATGATAGGTCGTACTGAAGTTCATTTCAGTATTCAGGGCATGTTGAAGACTCTTCCAAAACTTATATGTTAATCATGGATCTTGGTCAGACACAATAGATAATGGCACTCCATGTAACCTTACTAATTATCTGATATATATCTGTGCCAGTTGATCCAATGAGAAATCCTCTCGAATAGCAATGAAGTGTGCAGTCTTTGTAAGAGGACCAACAAAAACCCAGATTGCATTATTTCCTTTGGATGTCCTCAGAAGTATGGTGACAAAGTCCATGGTGATATTCTCCCATTTCCATTCAGGTATGGGAAATGGTTTCATCATCCACTTAGACTTCTACCTCTCTTCCTTCACTTGCTAGCACACTGGGCACTTTGATGTATATTCAGTGATCTACTTCTTCATATTATCCCAAAAAAAGTTTTCTTGGAGATCTCGATACATATTTGTGCTCTCTAGGGTAATAGAGAAACTTGAACTATGTGCTTCATCCAAAAGTTCTTCTTCAGATCCGGACTTGATAGAACACATAGTCTTTTCGCAAACCGCACAATTCCTTCATCATTAACATTAAACTCTGAGTATTTCCCTTTTTTGATAGCTTCCACCTTTTCTTGAATTCCCACATCATTCTTTTGAGCATCCTTTAACATTTTTAAAAGAGACAGTTGAGAAATTATTTGTGAAATTATTGATGATGTTCAATCCTTTATGATTCCCATGTCCATCTTCATCAAGTCTAAGAAGATTGGATCCTTATCAATTCTCATCATTGATAGAATCACTCGGTACTTTCTACTTAGGGAATCTTCCACCCTATTTTCTTTCCTAGGGTGATAATGTATTGAACAATCCTAATCCTTGATGAGCTCTATACATCTTTTCTGGAGCATATTTAGCTCTTTCTGTGTGAATATATATTTAAGACTCTTGTGTTCAGTATATATCTCAGATTTCCCCCCATAGAGATAATGCCGCCAGATTATAAAGTCACAGATCACCGCTGCTAAATCTAGATCATGCATTGGATAGTTTCGCTCATGGATTTTCAACTGCCTTGAGGCATAGGATATCACTTTATCATTCTACATCAGCACACAACCTAATACCTTCTTCGAAACATCACTGAATACCACAAAAGTTCCCCACTTGTGGGTAAAGTGAGCACAAGCGTAGTGATAAGCCTCTTTTTCAACTCCTTGAAGCTTTCGTCGCATTCATCACTCCAAGAAAACTTTACTCCCTTCCGAGTTAGATTAGTAAGAGGGTTGGATAATCATGAGAAATTCCTCACAAATCTTCGATAATATCCAGCTAACCCCAAAAAGCTACGGATATCTGTTACTGATGTTGGCCTCATCCATCCCTCAATCGCATTTGTTTTGGAGGGATCCACAAATATCCCATTGCTTTTGATGATATGGCCCAAGAGTGAGACCTCCTTTAACCAGAACTCACACTTTCTGTACTTTGCAAAGAGCTTATCCTTGCGCAATGTCTCTAGTACTATTCTTAAATTCTCCTCATGATCCTCCCTGGTTTTGGAGTATATTAGAATATCATCTATACAGACTACCACAAATTTGTCTAGGTAATCTCTAATGAATCTATTCATTAAGTCCATGAAGATTTATGGAGCATTGGTGAGTTCGAAAGGCATTACTATGAATTCATAGTTCCCGTATCTTGTACGGAAAGCAATTTTGGGGATATCTTCCATCTTCTCCCTTACATGATAATATCCTAACCACAAGTCCACCTTGGAGAAGTATTTGCTCCACGCAGCTGATCGAACAAGTCATCAATTCGTGGGAGATGATACTTGTTCTTTATCGTGATTTTGTTAGGTTAATGATAATTGATGCAAAGCTACATTGACCCATCCTTCTTCTTGATGAAGAGGACTGGTGCACCTAATGGTGAAGCACTTGGGCATATAAACCCTTTATCCAGCTTCTCCTATAGTTGTTTCTTCAGCTCTTCAAGCTCTACAAAAGCCATTCTATATAGATTTGTGGATATTGGTAAACCCCTGGGTATAAGTTCAATTGATAATTCAACATCTCTTCTAGGAGGAAGACCAGGCAGTTCCTCAGGAAACACTTCAGTGAATTCCCTCACAATATGCATTTCGTCATAGATGGTTTATTCCTTGACTCAATCATCTGAGCCAAATACGTGTGCTCATAGGGTAGTAATATCCATGCTTGAGATGATGGAGCTAAAGGAGTTTCATCTTCCTCCTTACACTTGTAAATAATTGGGGGTCGATTCTCCATATGGAGTGTGATTTCACTCTCCCGAAAATTTATGTTGGCTCTATATAAGGAAATCCAATCCATGCCAAGAATTGCATAAATTTCCACCCGGGGAGTATGAAAAGGTTCACCAGGAAATTCAATCCACAGATTATAACATGGGAGGACTTATATTCATGGGATGAAATGCTTGCCCCATTTTGCGTACTCACCAACATCTTCAATTCCATGATTTGTGGTGGTGTTGGGATTGTTCTACTAAACTTTCGAGATATAATTGAATGCGTAGAACCTGAATCAAAAAGTATGTTCTCAATTCTTGAATGAATAACTAGCTAACTTGTCACCACTTCCTTCTCAGGGTTCACTTCAGCAGAAGTGATGGAAAAAGCTCTTCCTTGCTGCTTTGGAGGCAGTTGATTGCTTCTTAAAACCCTTGGATTTGGGCACTAATTTGAAAAATGACCCGGTTCTTTGCATTTGTAGCATTGAACAATGTGTTGAGGTTTAAATGGAGCGTTCCTCTCCTCTGTCACCGCCGCAGGTCTTTCTTTCCAATAGTTAACTGCTTGGTGCCCTTCTTTTCCACACCTGAATCATTTCCTCTTCCCCTTAAGGCAATTTCCCGGGTGCTTCTTTCCCCACTTTTGGAAAGTGGGGTGCTGGATCTTCATAGTACCATTGGATTTATCCATCGGACCACCAGCATTAAATTCCACCTTACGCTTCTTATCCCCATGATACCCATGTGACTCTGCGATCTCCATTTCGACCATGAGGGAACATCAGACAATTTCCTCATAGCTGTCGAAGTCACGGATTGCTAATTCTTTTCGTAGGCTAGGCCTCAACCCACCAAAGAAGCGGTCAACATTTCATTCTGGGGTAACAAAAAAGCTTGAAGCGTATCCTGCAAGCCTTGTGAATTTTTCCTCGTACGCTCCAATAGATTCTTCGTCTTTTTTCTTGACGGAATGGAATTCCCTTTCCATATTAATCCGGAGGGTGCGTATAAAATATTTATAAAAAAAAATCATCCCGAAATCCTTCCATTCCAATGCCTCGATCTCCTCATCACGCTTCGTATTTGTGATCAACGTCCACCATTGATCAGCTTCACCCTCCATATAATAAGCCACCAGGAGAACCTTCTCTTGTTCAGAAAATTGACGGATGGAGAAGATCTTTTCAATGTAGTTTATCCATTGTTCGGCGATCGTGGGATCGGATGATCCACAAAAAGTCGGAGGCCTTTGTCTCATGATGCTCTCGATAGAGACCTGTTCTTTCATTAGGGGGGGGGGGGTTGAACGTTCCTCTTGACCTATGTTTCTATTCAAAACCTTATTTAGATGAGAGAGAAGCATGACAAAGTTCACGATTCCCGCTCCAATTGGATTGGGCATCTTATTAGTACAGTTATCACACGGATCTTCACAATGTTTGTTAGCCCTAGTCCTCCTATTACCGACCATTGGCTGCAATGAATGAAAATTTAGGGGTAACACATAATGGGTAATCCAAATAAATAATTTTATGACTTATAAATAAACTTTTATTTCCTTAACTCATGAGTCTATAGGCTTCAATTTAGGATTTTCATGATCTACTTTCTAACATATATTCTTAGGAGAATTTTTTTAATTCCCTTAATAAGGGATCATACTAAGCCTATGAATTTATCAAAACATATCCCTCGGGAGTGTCGTAACCAAGAGTGCAGTAAGACCCGTTGTCGTGCACCAGTTCCTGTTTGAGTCTAGCTCAAAGCAGTGTTTTCAGGTTTTACCCCTAGGATACATCTCTGCCAGAGCCGACTCTACCTTCTCATATCTAGACAGGGATGTATTTTCTTGATAACCCACTTACTCAATACTCACCAAAACATAGGGATGTTTTTATTATACTTACTGTTTTATCGAAAGCTTTATTAGGGGTTTCTAATCCTAATCCCAAAAATAACTAAACCTATCCTCTGATACCAACTATGACAACCATACTTTTTATTACAATTTAAACATGATTTATTACATAGAACATCACTTTATACAACAAAGTAGATTGAGAGGTTTAGTGTCTTTGGGGCTTAGTATCATTACAAAAAACATAAAACATGAAATACAACATCTTTATTGAAAAATTATTTTACATGACCACTATATTCCCTCGTACTTAGCATTGCATGGGATAACCTGAGGACATGCATAAGAAAAGGGTGAGCTATAAATCCCAGTAAGGGAATACACATGGAATAACATGAGGAGTAAAATACATGTTAGAGATTAGTCATATCAATAGAGCACAATAGAAACATGAACATAAAGGCATGATAAATCATGATAATCATAACATGGAAATATGGCAACAACACTTAACATGGAATTAGCATGAGCCAAGGCCAATTGCACATAGAGCATGAGTAAATAATCATTGCACATGAAGAATGAGTAAACCCTCATTTAACTTGAATTAGAATGATTCAACACTCATTAAACATGACATATCATGATACTATACTTTACCCAGTTCATTGGAGTGCTATAAGGGCGCACCCTTCTTAAACATTTCATTTCATGCATAAGTGTTCTACATGGATCACAAAACATTGATTCATAAACATAATAATTTATTCCACGATAAAGGAATTTGGAATTCATACATGAAAAATTATAAACAATAAGTAAATGTTCATAAATGTGAATACCCTTGAACGAGGAATGTGCATGTTATTCACTACACAATGGCATTGACTTAGAAAATCGGTGTGATTTCGGCAGCGTAACGGCGTGACATAAAAATTCATAAAAATGGTTGATGAGAGAGAAAGGGATTCCTCATCATATTTACATGTAATTAACAGTAATGTGGTCATATAGATACATGTCCCAACAATTGTAATGGAATTTATATTCATGATACAAAAGTATTTTCTTGGATGTAAATGAGGAGAGAGAAGTTCTTTTCGGAATTTTGGCAATGTAACAGGTGTACATGGGAGGCATTTAATGAGAGATAAAGTGGTCTCCCATCATTGAAACATAAAGAGGGAAGTATGAGGGAGGTGTGAAACCATATCCCAACATTCATAATGGAAATTAAATGGTCAAAACAACTTAAATAAAATTGGACAAAAATGAGAAAGGAGAAAAAACCCATATATAGATGTGTGCTTCCAAAGGATAGAGAGAGGCTTGTGAGAGGATTCTTGGGAGATTGGGGAACCTTGGGAGGATTATAGAGATATTAGGGAATAGTTTGGAAGAACTAAAAAGGCTTTGACTGAGGAGGAAGTGGTAGCTTGGGTGGGTTTATATAAGAGAGGTGATGGAATTATTTATTATTTAGGTTTGGGACACCTTATATTAAATTAATCCAAACCACAAACCATCTGATGGTTTTTGCCCATGGTTTTTGGAAAAGGGAAGAGGAAAACAATCTTATATAAGGCCAAAGTCCAAACTTCTTAATATAATAGGGTTGCTTATGTGGAGGTGAGTCACACTCCCATGAAAATTAATTTAAAAAGACAAGGTGCTTAATAAGTCTTGAGGGGTCCATTAATGCTTTGAAAAGTAAGTCAAAAAAACCTAAAATCACATTATTTTAATGGTAAAACATATATTGGACGAACATAATGATTATAGTATTTTATTACATCACTATTGGGTCATTATGACGTCATAAAACACATTATATATTTAAACGGCATTTAATTTTTACCCAAAAAATTTGACTGTCTAAGAAAATTATGAAAAATTCACTGTTGGATAATTTCGATATCCTGATTCTAGAAATAGCATTTATTTTAACTAAATAATTTTCCAAATATTTTAATTTTCACTTTTATAATAAAAACCGACATTTATCGAAAATTCACAGGTTTTGACAGAAATGGCTTTCAATCCATAATAAAAATTACAATTGCATTCATAAAATTATAAGTTCATTTATATATAATAAAAATTAATTTTATAATAATAAAAATATCTTATTAAAATATTATTTAATTCAAAAATATTTTAATTTAATAAAATATATTTCTTAATTAAATTATAACTAAAAACATTATTTGTTCTTTAAAAACTATTTACAATGTATCAATAATGACAAGAATATATATTCATTATTATATACAAAAATAATGTACATGAACATAGTACTATTTATTTTTTACATAACCCATTAAAACAGCCGCATAAGACCTATGGGTAATGTGTGCGATGGTGAAAGACTCTTGGGGTGGCATGGATAACATCGCTCGAGAGGTAATCTCTACCAACTTCCACTTTTCCTGTAGACGGTCTCGTTCGAGCTTGACATGATGAAGCTCAACTTGGGATTGGTTAAGAGTGAAGCCCAAGGATGCTACAACTTTTTCGAGATCTGATAAATGGGCTTTGTATGGAGCAATTCTACTGGATGAGGCCATCGCTTCTTTTGTCTGAGTAAAATGGATTTGTTAAATTCCTATATTTATACTAATCATGTGATCGCTGTTCAACAACTATATTGGCAATGGAAAAAATTCTTAACATAAAACCAAAGAAGGTGAAATTTTATATAAACATAAAGAGACATTTAATTAAATCAAGATGGATTTCAATTAATGAAACATTGGGTCGTTATAATATTCCCCCCCTAAAGAAATTTCAGCCTCGAAATTTTTTTTTTCCCACACTAAAACAGATGTGGGTAACTCAGCTTCATCATTTTCTCTGATTCCCAAGTCGTTTCTTCAAACATGTGGTTTTTCCACAACACCTTGACGAGGGCATTGTCTTATTTCATAGAAGTTTTTCTCTATGATCTAAGATCTTCATTGCTTGCTTCTTATAAGAAAGATCATCTTCCAATTGTACCACCTCAAAAGAGAGTACATGTGAAGGGTCCGGTATGTACTTCCTTAAGAGGGATACATGAAAGACATCATGTACATTCACCATGGTCGGTGGAAGTTCTAGTAGATTGGACACATCCCCGACACGATCAACAATCTCGAAGGGGCCGATCTACCTTGGACTTAACTTTTCTTTCTTTCCAAACCTCATGACCTTCTTCCACGGAGATATCCGTAGAAACACCATGTCTCCAACTTTAAACTCAAGGTCTCATTGACGGTTATCAGCATAACTCTTCTGTCGACTCTGGTCTACCTTGATATGTTGTTGAATGGTTTTCACCTTCTCCACCATTTCTTTGACCATTTTTGGTCCAAGCAGCTTTCGTTCACTGACCTCATCCCAACATTCTGGTGTTCTGCACATTTTCCCATACAGGGCTTCATATGGGGCCATTTGGATGCTTGAGTAGAAACTGTTATTCTAAGAGAACTCAACCAGAGGAAGATGTTGATCCCATTATCTTTTAAAGTCCATTGAGCATGCTCTCAACATGTCCTCAAGTGTTTGGATAATCTGCTCGGATTGGCCATCAGTTTGAGGATCATAGGCCGTACTGAAGTTCAGTTCAGTATTCAGAGCATGTTGAAGACTCTTACAAAACATAGAGGTGAATCTTGGATCTCGGTCAGACACAATAGATAGTGGCACTCCATGCAACCTTACCACTTCCCTGATATATATCCTTGCCAATTGATCCAATGAGAAATACTCTCGAATAGAAATGAAGTGTGTAGTCTTTGTAAGACGACCCACAACAATCCAAATTGCATTGTTGTCTTTGGATTTCCTCGAAAGTCCGGTGAAAAAGTCCATGGTGATGTTCTCCCATTTCCATTCTGGTATGGGCAATGGTTGCATTATCCCCTTAGACTTCTGCCTCTCTTCCATCACTTGCTGTCACAAAAGGCACTTTGATGTATATTCTGCGATCTCCTTCTTCATATTATCCCACCAAATGTTTTCTCAAAGATCTAGATACATCTTTGTTCTCCCTGGGTGAATAGAGAAATTTGAACTATGTGTGTCATCCAAAAGTTCCTTCTTCAGCTCTGGACTTGATGGAACACATAGTCTTTTTCCAAACCGCACAATTCCTTCTTCATTAACATTAAACTCCAAGGATTTCCCTTTTTTGATAGCGTCCACCTTTTCCTGAATTCCCATATCATCCTTTTGAGCATCCATTAACCTTTTCAAAAGAGACGGTTGAAAGATCATTTTTGAAAGGATTTATGATGTTCCATTATTTATGATTCCCATGTCCATCATCATCAAGTCAAAGAATATTGGATCCTTCTCAATTATCATCATTGATAGAATCGATGTGTCCTTTGTACTTAGGGCATCTTCCACCTTGTTTGATTTCCAAGGGAGGTAATGTATTGAACAGTCATAATCCTTGATGAGCTCTATCCATCTTCTCTGGATCATATTAAGCTCTTTCTATGTGAATATATATTTAGGACTCTTCTAGTCAGTATATATCTCACATTTCTCCCCATAGAGATAATGCCGCCAGATTTTCAAGGAAAAGATCATCGCTGCCAACTATAGATCATACGTTGGATTATTTCGCTCATGAATGTTCAACTGCCTCGAGGCATAGTATATCACATTATCATTTTGTATCAGCACACAACCCAATCCCTTATTTGAAGCATCACTGGATACCACAAAAAGTTCCCCACTTGTGGGTAAAGTGAGCACGGGCATAGTGATAAGCCTCTTTTTCAACTCCTTGATGCTTTCTTCGCATTCATCACTCCAAGAAAACATTAATCCCTTCCGAGTTATCTTGGTAAGAGGGTTGGACAATCATGAGAAATTCCTCATAAATCGTCGATAATATCTAGCTAACCCCAAGATGCTACGGATATCTGTTACCGATGATGGCCTCGACCATCCCTCAATCACATCTATTTTGGAGGGATCCACAAATATCCCATTTTTTGTGATGATATGGCCCAATAATGAGACCTCATTTAACCAGAACTCAGACTTTTTGTACTTTGCATAGAGCTTCTCCTTGCACAATGTATCTTCTACAGTTCTGAAATGCTCCTCATGATCCTCCTTTGTTTTGGAGTATATTAGAATATCATCTATAAAGACTACCAAAAATTTGTCAAGGTAATCTCTAAAGACTCTATTCATTAAGTCCATGAATATTTCTGGAGAATTGGAGAGTCCTAAAGGCATTACTATGAATTCATAGTGCCCGTATCTTGTATGAAAATCAGTCTTGGGGATATCTTCCTTCTTCTCACTTACATGATAATATCCCAAACGCAAGTCCACCTTGGAGAAGCATTTTGCTCAACGTAGCTGATAGAACATGTCATCAATTCATGGGAGAGGATACATGTTCTTTGTCATGATTTTGTTAAGTTCGCGATAATCGATGCAAAGCCGCATTGACCCATCCTTCATCTTGACGAAGAGGACTGGTACACCCCACGGTGAAGAACCTGGGCGTATAAACCCTTTATCCAGATTCTCTTATAGTTGTTTCTTCAACTCTTCAATCTCTACAACATCCATTCTATATGGAGTCTTGGATATTGGCAAAGCCCTGGATATAAGTTCAATTGAGAATTCAACAACTCTTCTAGGAGGAAGACCAAGCAGTTCCTCGGGAAATACTTCAGAGAATTCCCTCCCAAGAGGAATTTCATCGTGGTTGGTTTCTTCCTTGGACTCAATCATCTGAGCCTGATACGCGTGCTCATAGGGCAGAAATAACCATTCTTGAGATGACGGAGAAAAAGGAGATTCATCTTCCTCCTTACACTTGTAAAGAATTAGGGGTCGATTCTCTATATGGAGTGTGATTTACCTCTCCCGACAATTTATGTTGGCTCTATATAAGGAAAGCCAATCCATGCCAAGAATTGCATCAAATTCCACCATACGGAGTATGATGAGGTTCGCCGGGAAATTCAATCCACAGATTATAACAGGGTAGGACTTATATTCATTGGATGCAATGATTTTCCCATTTTCCGCACTCATCAACATCGTCACTTCCATGATTTGTGGTGGTGTTAGGATTATTATAATAAACATTCGAGACATAAAATAATGCGTAGAACCTGAATCAAAAAGTACGTTCTCTATTCTTGAATGAATTACTAGTTTACCTATCACCACTTCGTTGTCAGGGTTCACTTCGGTAGAAGTGATGGAAGAAGATCTTCCTTGCTTCCTTGGAGGTGGTTGGTTGCCTTAGAAAACCCTTTCATTAGGGCACTGATTTAAAAAATGACCCGGTTCTTTGCATTTGTAGCATTGAACAATGCGTTGAGGTTCGAACGAAGTGTCCCTCTCCTCTGTCACAGCTCGAGTCTTTCTTGCTGATAGTTTACTACTAGGTTCCCTTCTCTTCCACACCTAAAGCATTTCCTCTTCCCCTTAAGGATATTTCTCAGGTGCTTCTTTCCGCAATTTTGGTAAGTGGGGTGTTGTATCTTCTTAGCACCGTTGGATTTATCCATCAGACCACCAGCATTGAATTCCACCTTACGCTTCATATCCCCATGATACGCCTGTGATTCTCCGATCTCCATTTCGACCTTGAGGGCACATCGTACAATTTATTCATAGCTATCAAAGTCACGGATTGCTAATTCTTTCTGTAGTCTAGGCTTCAACCCACCAAATAATCGGTCAACTTTGCATTCTGGGGTAACAAAAAAGCCGGAAGAATATCGTGCAAGCCTTGTGAATTTTTCTTCATATTCTCTAATAGATTCTTCGTCTTTTTTCTTGAGGGAAAGGAAGTCCCTTTCCATCCTAAGCCGGAGGGTGTGCGGAAAATATTTATCAAAAAACATCTTCCAGAAATCCTTCCATCACAATGCCTTGATCTCCTCCTCAGGAATCGTATTTTTTGATCAACGTCCACCATTGATTAGCTTCACCCTCTATATGATAATCTTCTAGGAGAACCTTCTCTTGTTCATAACATTGAAGGATGGAGATGATCTATTTAATGGAGTTGATCCATTGTCCAGCGATCGTGGGATCAGATGATCCACTAAAAGTAGGAGGCCTTTGTTTCATGAAGCTCTCGATAGAGACTTGTTCTTTCTTAGGGGGGTTAATCGTTCCTCTTGACCCATGTTTCTATTCAAAACTTGAGTTATCTGAGAGAGAAGCGTGACAAAGTTCGCAATTCCCGCTCCCATTGGATTGGGCATCTCATTAGTACAGTCATCACACTGATCTTCACAATGATTGTCAGCTGGAGTCCTCCTATTACTGGCCATTGGCTGGAATAAAAGGAAAGTTAGGGGTAACACATAAAGGGTAATCTAAATACAGAAGTTTATGACTTATAAATAAACTTTTATTTCCTTAACTAATGAGTCTATAGGCTTCAATCTTGGATTTTCATGATCTACTTTCTAACGTATATTCTTAGGTGAATTTTTTTTAATTCCCTTAATAAGGGTTCATACTAGGGTTGTGAATTTATCAAATCATATCCCCCAGGAGTGTCCTAACCAAGAGTGTATCAAGGCCCATTTTCGTGCACCAGTACCCTTTCAAGGCTAGATCAAAGCGGTGTTTTCGGGTTTTACTCCTAGGATACATCTGTGTCAGAGCCGCCTCTACCAGCTCGTATCCAGACATGGATGTATTTGCTTGATAACCAACTTACTCAATACTCACCAAAACATAGGGATATTTTTATTATACTTAGTCTTGTCTCTAAAGCTTTACTAGGGTTTTCTAATCCTAATCCTAAAAATAACTAAACCTATCCTCTGATACCAACTACGACAACCCTACTTTTTTATTACAACTTAAAGATGATTTATTACATAGAACATCACTTGATATAACAAAAAAGATAGAGAGGTTTAGTGTCTTTGGGGACTAGGATCATTACATAAAAACCTAAAACATGAAATAAAATATATTTATTGAAAACTTCCTTTACATGACCACTACATTTCCTCGTACTTAGCATTGCATGGGATAACTAGAGGACATGTATAAAAAAGGGTGAGCTTTAAAGCCCAATAAGGGAATAAACATGGAATAATATGAGGAGTACAATACATGTTATACATTAGGCATATAAATATAGTACAAGAGAAACATGAACATAAAGGCATGATAAAGCATGATAATCATAACATAGAAATGTGGCAAAAACACTTAACATGGAATTAGCATGAGCCAAGGCCCATTGCACATAGAGCATGAGTAAATCCTCATTGCACATGAATCACGAGTAAACCATCGTTGCACTTGAATTAGCATGAGTCAACACTCATTGCACATGACGTATCATGATACTATACTTTACCCAATTCATTGGGGTTCTATAAGAGCGCACCCTTCTTAAACATTCCATTTCATGAATAAGTGTGCCACATGGATCACAAAACATGGATTCATAAACATACTAATTTATTCCATGATAAAGGAATGTGTAATTAATATATGAAACTTTATAAACAATAAGTAAATGTGCATATAGGTGAATACCCTTGAAGGAGGAATTGGAATGGTATTCACTATACAATGGCATTGGCTTAGAAAATCGGTCCGATTTCGGCAGCGTAACAACATGACATAAGAATTCATAAAAATGGATGATGAGAGAGAAAGGAGTTCCTCATCATATTTGCATGTAATGGACAGTAAGGAGGTCATATAGATACATGTGTCGACAATTTTAATGGAATTTAGATTCATGATACAATTTTATTTTCTAGGATGTAAAAGACGAGAGAGAAGTTCATTTCGGAATTTCAGCATAGTAACGGGTGTACATGGGAGGCATTTAATTAGAGAGAAATGGGTATAACATCATTAAAACAATAAGAGGGAAGTATGAGGGAGGTGAAAAAGCATACCCCAACATTCATAATTGAAATTAAATGGGCAAAACAACTTAATGAAAATTGGACAAAAATGAGAAAGGAAGAAAAAACCCTTACATTGAAGTGTGATTCCAGAGGCTAGAGAGAGGCTTGTGAGAGGCTTCTTGGGGGATTGAGTACCTTGGGAGGATTCTAGAGAGATTTGGGTAGAGGTTTGACGAACTCAAAAGACATTGAGTGAGGAGGAAGTGGGAACTTTGGTGGGTTTATTTAGGAAAAGTGAGGGAATTCTTTATTATTTAGGTTTGGGACCCCTTATATTAAAGTAATCCAAACCACTAACAATACCATGGTTTTTTCCCATGATTTTTGGAAAAGGGAAGAGGAAAAAAAATATTTTATAAGGCCAATGTCCTAAATTATTAAAATAATAGGGTTTCTTATGTGGATGTGAGTCACACTCCCATGGAAATTAATTTAAAAAGACAAGGTGTTTAATAAGTCTTGAGGGGTCCATTAATGCTTTGAAAAGTAAGTCAAAAAACCCAAAATCACATTATTTTAATGCTAAAACATATATTGGCCGAACATAATGTTTATAGTATTTTATTACACCACTATTGGGTCATTATGATGTCATAAAACACAATATATATTTAAACGGTATTTAATTTTTTCCAAAAACATTTGACTGTATCAGAAAATTATGAAAAGTTAACTGTTGGATAATTTTGACATCCTGATTCCAAAAATAACATTTAATTTATCTAAATAATTTTTTTAATATGTTAATTTTCACTTTTAAAATAAAAATCAACATTTATCGAAAATTCACGGGTTTTGACAGAAATGGCTTTCAAACCATAATAAAAATTACAATTGCATTCATAAAATTATAAGATCATTTATATTTAATAAAAAATAATTTTATAATAATAATAATATTTTATTAAAATAATATTTAATTCAAAAATCCTATACTTTAATAAAATATAATTCATAATTAAATAATAACTAAAAAAATTATTTTTACTTTAAAAACTATTTACAATGAATCAATTATGACAAGAAAGTAAATTCATTATTATATACAAAAATAGTTTACATGAACATAGTAATATTTATTTGTTACATGACCCCTTAAAACATCCACATAATACCTAAGGGTAAGGTGTGTGATTGTGATACACTCTTGGGGTGGCTCGGATAACATTGCTCGAGTGGTAATCTCTATCAACTTACACATTTCCCGTAGACAGTCTCGTTCGAGCTTGACATGATGAAGCTCAGCTTGGGCTTGGTCAACAGAGAATCCCAAGGACGCTACCTCTTTTCTGAGCTCTGAAAAATGGGCTTTGAATGGAGAAATTCTACTGGATGAGGCCATCGCTTCTTCTGTCTAAGTAAAATGGATTTGTTAAAGTCCTATATTTATACTAATCATGTGATCACTGTTCAATGACTATATTAGCAACAGTCAAAATTCTTAACATAAAACCAAAGAAGTTGACATTTTATATAAACATAAAGATACATTTAATTAGATTAAGAGGGATTTCCATTCATGATACTTTGGGTTGTTACAATGTTTATATTTTATTCTCATGTGATTATTTATATATAATAATTTTATAGTGATTTATTTATTCCATATTACTTTTTGTAATATAGTTATTGATGAAATTCCATATTTTTAGTTATTTGTAATGACATATTGATTTTTTTATGTATTCATTTGTGTGCAAACCCTTATTGATTTTCAAATATTAAGAAATTTATTATGTTACCTTTATCTAGAATACTATGAATTGATTTAGTATTTATATACATGTATATTCTAAAGAGAATAATATTGTTTTCAAATAAAATAATTGGAATTATCATATTTTATCAGATGTAATGTGAAATTCATGTATGTATCTTGTTTTACCGTACTAGTAAACAATTTAGTAATTTGGTATGTGAAAACTTGTATCTAGTAACAATGTAATAATGTAACCACCATCTCTGGGATGTTAGGTTCGAGAAATTTACACTTTTAACATCGAATATCAAAAAAAAGTTAGATGTTCCTCCACTTTAATAAAATACATTAGGACCACATCCAGTGGATATCTAAATTCATAAGGTCTCACATTATGTATCATCATGTTTAGCCTATCTGAAATTATTTATAAGTGGAGGAGTAACAACAGTCTATTAGAGGTATGATGCACCATACCAATCCACTAGGTAAAACTATAAGATGTCCAACATCCCCAACACCTCACTCAAAAACAAGGCACAAGGTATCCCAAAAAGATAATATGCTATTACATTCTCATTCCTTGGAGTATAGAATATATCAATGTCATAATCACAAAGGAACCTTGTCCTCTAACTCAATCACAAGTCATGATCCTTCAATGAACATATATACATGAGAATATTAAGATTTCAATATAAAATAAACTACATGGCCTTAATATATTGTCTCTGCATCTTCACATTGAATACTACTATACCTATCTTAAGGTCTTGGGTTAGGTCATTGAATTCTTGTGGTGTCAACTTCAAAGAAATCTATTTAATCACATATTGAATCTTCATTATGAAAAATAAAATCCTTGTTCCATAGACATCAATAAATTCGACATCCTCAACTCGCTCCCCTAGAAATCATAGTATGGCACCACATATCAATGTTTTCTATAACATCTAAAAAGCCTACTGAAACCTATTAGTTATAATGAATGGATAATATTTTTTTTAAACATATTCATAGGTTCTAAAATCCTATAAAAATATGGGATGGATCCTTTATAGTATTTTTCCAACCTAAGTAAGCTATATACCTCAACCATGCACCTGGGTGGATCCCAAGCCAACACTTCCACTGCCTTCTCTAGGTTGGCTTCTAATCCCTTTTAGGAGATGAAATCTATTATTAAGTGGACCTATCATATCCAAAACTATAACATATAGATATTCTCATAAATCTGGTTCTCAAATATTACATCTCGGACCATCGTCATGTTTCCCATGCACTCCTCCTCAAACGCACAATACACTAAGATTTTATTGTTAAATTCCACCATGAACCAATCTATTAAGGTATATATGACGTTTTCCATGAGTTACATGAATGTTTTTGGGGACTTTATATACCCCATTGGAATTATAAAATTCAAATAGTGAATTTAGGCATATCATAATGTTATCTTTGGTATATGCTCATGTTAAACAATAAGTTGTTGATAGCCCGACCAAAATCCAATAGTTGAGAACCACCTCACCCCATTCAACTGGATGATGTGGTCATCAATTATTGGTAGTGGATACTTATTCTTTAAGGACACATAGTTCAAGAAATGGAAAACCAAAATTAACCTCATGATCTCATCTACCTTATTGTGAAACAAAACTAGAGCATCCCATAGAGAAACGTTGGGATTGAAAAAGGACTATATTCACAACTCCTCCAACATCACCTTTATATCATAGCGCTCTATGAGATCCATTTGATATGATTTAGTAGATATTATTTATTTTAATTATTTTATATATATTAAAAATTATATCCCTTGGTAAGGATGTAATAGAAAAACTTCATTAAGAAACACGTCTTCATACTCCTCCACCACTATTAAAAGAAGGATTCCCATAGAAACCGCTTCCCAATGTTTAATACTAACCAAATGATGAGTTAAATTTTATATCTTACTTTATATGTTCTCATCATACACTTCTTGTGTTTCCTTCTCAATAATGTGGTAAAACCTGGTCCCATCTAGGTGGACACACCACATCCTCCTCCTAAAAAAATAAATATATTCATGAAATTCATATAAATATTATATACCTTATATGATATATTAATGAATCATTAGAGACTTGAATGATACAAAAGGAATATATTTCCTCCATGATCAGGGTAACATTTTTTGTAGAAATTTTAATTCATTTAATCGCCTTCGGTAGAAGTCACCAAGAACACCATTAAAGCTATTAGGTCCACCAAAATCTCATTATCTGAAATTTGTATTGTGGAATGAATGGAATAGATCATGATAGTTTTATTAATAATAAAGCTATGGTAGAGAAACTAATTACCTAAAATCAACCTTAGATACTTTGGTTTCTAAGCCCCAAAAGTTGGTTTCTACCCTCATTCCTGATCTACAGTTACCCAGTCCTATCATGGACAACATTGGGTTGGGTATGGTAAAATGTCAAATTTTTAGCCACCTCCTGATACTCTCCCAGTAACTCTACCACATCCATCATCCCATGGTCCTTCTTACACTATATTCTCCCGATAACTATATATTCTATAAACCCTATCCATGTCAGTCACATGATAGTTCAGACATTTATACCCGAGATATGCCCCCCATTACATCTGAAATAATGCCTCTCTCTTGGTTAACTAGAAATGTTGACGAACCATGGACTAAAAAAATTAATAATTATAACATCTTTTTAAACTCATCTAAATCCACGAACAATGAGTCTAGAGTCATATTACAGCTACTGAAGTCTCTACTCTTGACTTCCGAATACAAAAACCATTCTTTTGTGAATACTCTTCCAAGACACTCTCCACTTCCAAATCTCACTCTCTAATTCAATAATAGGCATGAATTTTAAGTGGAATCATAATAGGATATATATATATATATATAAAGGATTATTTAAATGGTACATGTTCAAAATAATGTATCTCAATCTATATTCATGGAGTATCATATGTGGTTAGAGATCCTCTTTGAATACTCTACCACAAATTTGATGCCCAACTAAACATCTAAAATACCATGTAATCATACAACTCTCAATATGGATAGATAGAAATCATCTTTGAATATGGAGTCAAACTTTTCATATACAAGGATGACCTCATCATGAGTTTGAGTAACTAGAATCGACCATCTCTCAATGAAGTTATGAAGAAGGATTTTTTCTAGGATAACAAACTGATATGGTGGGTTCCTAATAATGTGGAAGGCTCACATAAGTACCTTGAGTGGTTTCCTTGTTTTTGGGGCATATGAGTATCCCTAAAACCTTAGAGAACTCTATCCCTAAAACCTATGATGTTCATTTAGCCTGTATAGATCCCTTGTTTTTATGGTCAAATAATGCTACAACTCCATCATTGGTATCAAGACTAGAATCAACACTGGATGGTACCCCCACATGAAATAAACCACATATTGAAGCATCATAACTTGGTTGATCATGATTAAAATATCTTTGTGTCATCATAGATGGAAGTTATATTAGGTGAATTTTAAATTGGAAAGGATACACCATGGTGAAAGTGTATAAATAGGGAGATTACTCAAGAAGAACATGGAAACAAGAACCCATTCCTATGAGATGCAAGTACCAGTGTTTTCTAAAAAACTACTTCCTACATGTAAAGGGTCAAAAGTAGGTTATCTTATTCATGATGAATAGATATTTTGGTCACTGAACCAACACATGAATCCAAATTAATATATTCTCACTTGAAATAAATTAACACTAATTCCGTAGTTCTTAAACCAATCCTCAAAACTAGATAATATTCTAACATTCATCCAAATATTCCCTCCTATAATACCACAATATTAATACCAGAACCCTAGGTCCCACTTGGATAGTAGTAAGATGCATTTGACACCCTAATCACACCTCCACTAGTCTAGGGGCTGGCTCGCATGGTTTATTAGGCATAACACACACATAGGCGGCCTTATCATAAAGTGAATATACATCAATAAACATAAATATCAAAACACCCACCCAAGGATGAGAGGTGAATACAAAAAATCTTATAATTAATGCATACATCTAAATCCCACATTAGTGTATCACACGAGTAATAGAAATCATCTAATACAAATATACGGACACCAAAAATATAATAGATATGAGCCTCCGAGAAAGTTGTTAATGGTGCCAAATGAAACACCTAATATGAACCATGGAATTTTTATCTCACTATGCTCCACCTGCTTTGTGTCTCCCTAGGACTCCATCTAAAGGTATGGAATCTATATAAGACATGATATGTGTGGGAGGATCCTATTATGGTGTGAGAATATACATACATGGTATGAAACCTTCAAATCATCAAATATAAAGAAACAAGAGAGTAGTTAGATCATTATCACCTAATAATATACATTATAATATTGGAATTAACAATAATAAAAACCCATATACACTCAAGATAGTCTTCAGGTCTCTTGGTAACATCATTAACATTGTGTCATCCTAGAATTCATACTAAAGGTCTCAAGGTAAAACTCATCTGGGAGAACTCACCCCAACATCCTAATAACACTAATGGTGCTCATCCAAATAGTATATCACATAAATCCTAAAATTGATGTCATAAAAAATGGATTTCATGAGATGAAGATACACAAATATGGGATCTATCTGAGGAACTTTATAGGATTCCTAAACCCTACCAGAGTAATCCCTCCAAGATAGGGATCACATGCTCTAGAAGATGATATGTGATTATTGACCAATATTAGGGAATATATATCATTGAGGATCAAATGTTGTTTGACATATAAGGATTTCATAAATATATATGATAGTAGTTCCATATAGGGGATAATATCTTATGCCTGGATTATGTTTCCTCACTATACCTTCATTGGGATGGACCATGGGGATGAAATTTTTAGATTAGGTTCCATAGTGAATAGAACTAGAGCCTTAAATATACATTTAAAAAGTTTATTTTTTGTACTAGTAGTAAGTGAAAAGATCTGTCTTCCCCAGGTCTCCTAGAGTACTATGAATTATGCCTATGTATTTAATCCTATTCCAATCTACTTTAGCCTATTCCTATGTACTCTAGTCATGAACATATAGTCTAGTCATGATCATGTACTCTAGAGATGTATGGTTTTTATATCCATGTTCAGGTACATAGCCATGCCTATGTACCTGAGCCTTGATAGTGTACCATGGCTATGCCCTTATACCCCTCCATTCCCCTATTACCAGCTATGTTTGTGTAACTCAAGGTTACACACTGAGTTATTATGCCTGGATAACAATTAATATGATATGTCCCATAGAACATGTGATTTTTTTTTTCTAAAACCCTAGCTTCTACAACTAGGGGACTACACAGTGTTCTTTCTTTAGAAAACATTCCATATATGTGAGGGTTTTCTAGAACATGATAGTTTTTGACATGGTTCAGTGCGTGGCTCCCCCACTACCAATAATCCCACACAAAATCTATCAATAAACATGGAAATGGGCTTAACCAATCTTGGATATCATTGGTGTCCTCAGTTCAACAAACAATTCTCCAATAAATGATCACCCAATGCTTCACAAAGCCAAAATGCCAAACTAGAAAAATT
This sequence comes from Viscum album, assembly GCA_963277665.1. NCBI lineage: Eukaryota > Viridiplantae > Streptophyta > Magnoliopsida > Santalales > Viscaceae > Viscum > Viscum album. The sequence continues at coordinate 1,222,096,441 of OY728156.1, read as the reverse complement.
TCCTCCTCCAATCCATCACTAGATCATAAATTATAGTCACCACACCTTGATAATTCCCTTAATCCTGAATCTATACCTCCATAAATTATATTTTTCATGAATGATTCATTACACAATGTTTCATCTTTAGGTATTTATTGAACAACTTACCAGAAAAAATTCATGTGATATATTAATGAAGAATATTGAGAGAAAAGAACAATACAAAAAGAATGAGAAGGAATGTTGGAAATGGGTTGTATTTAAATCCATTAATTGATTATAGTAATTATGAACATGTATGAATAAAGAGATATTAATTAATAATTATGTACTGTTATCATTTTGAAGTAAAAAACATCAACCCAAATCAACCACCAATATGTGAATCAATTTTTGTTAGGTTATTTTCTTTATTCGACATGACATAAAAAAATCATTAATTCAAACAAAAAAACTCCTCAAATAATGTTGGGATCAACCATTGAGGATGAATGGTTATATATAGTCAATCATTGGTGATAGTCATTAAATCCATTGGCACACTGATTACCACCCTTTTATCCATTGTAATTAATCAAATAAATATCCTCACAATTACTCTTATATAAATATATAGGATTATACAGATTATAATACATATTTTATTTAACATATATTAAATATATGAGGTTATCTTTAGTGACCCCTTATTAACAAACACTGATATTACGTCCCATTAATTGAATTTTAAGAACATTACAAAAGTAGACACCTTACGACCATAACTGTTTATGGCCTTTTGGAAACATGAAAACATAATCTTCAATCTTTGTGAAAGAACATCAATATATTCCTTGAAAATATTCCCCATTATTACTCATAATTTTGTTTATTAACTAGGGAATGGAAACATAAGAAAGGGGTGAACTATGACTCTATGTAAGGGTGAACAAGGGAGAGATGTATTCTTAACATGAGCATAAGGGTATGATATGATGACCATAACATTATTTGATAACAGCCTTCATATAAAAGATCATAAACATGAGTCATGGAATAAATATTTGTAGTTCATAAGACATGAATAATATGGGAACTAAGAGAATAATCCATGAAATCATTACATAGTTATATGGAATTGAATTTTGGGAGCACATTTAAGAATATAAGTATATTCACTATAAGACAGGAAATATTTCCCAAACCAATTAGGGAACTTCATGGGGGATGTGCCTACTAGGTAGGACACATCATCATCCCGAGTTGAAGAACATTCCTTTGAGTGGATTGAGTTCACTCTCGAAACCATATTTGTTGTAATGGATCACTCTAAATATCATCTTAGTTATCAAGATTAACTCCTATGAAAATATTATTAGTCAAGGTTCACTACCAATACCATTTTATTTGTCAAGGTCCACTCTTCAAACTATCTTTGTAGACAAAGTCCATAAATGAACTGACTTCACTCCTCATTCCAACCATGTCTATCTCTTGAGATATAAAAAATTACCAAATTCATTGGAGGGAGATATTGGTCCTACATTTCTCATAATGAAATTATAAATACATGTGGCATACGATCAGAAGTGATAATATCGTATATAACCCATGAAATGAAATGATTATCATAAACATATCATCATATCAAAACCTATATAAAATAGTTAGGTTTCATAATCATTTTATAAAATAATATTCATTGAAAAGATCTGGGATTCATAAAAATATAAATAATGAATTAGAAACATGTTTTATTAATATATAACCCATGATTTATAATTAGGTTTCATAAAAATCATTACATAAAAGCATTAATTACTCTATGAAAGAGAGTGAATGTAACCCTTGGATTATATCTCTATAATGTCTTGGGTGACTGTAACGCCCCGACCCCAGCTACCCAGAGTCGGTGCATTAATTACATAACATTTGCATGATCACAAGAAAGATCAAATCTCGAAAGACCGATTGGTTTAGTAGCCTTGGAAACACTAGATATAATCATAAAGTTTTACATTACAATTCAAAGTGAAAAACTACTACAACAACAAAGTCTTCATATCCACACTATTAACCCCTCATAATATCCCTGCAAGTCATTCATAAATTACTTCTTCACTACCTGGGAAAAATAAAACATAGAAAAGGGGTGAGCTCAAATGCCCAGTAAGGATAAAAATATAGCGGAACATTCAAAATAAGCATAAACATTTAAGGCAATGAATTACTAAAACAAAAGCCTTTTAAAATTGAACTTCAACATAGTATGGCAAAAGTAAAATGAAATAATGCCATTTACTTATTCACATGGATATTCCACTAATCGAATAATCACATGCAAAAATAAATAACCACTTTCATAATGTTGGAATGCATAATGCCAGACTATCATAACCACATAGCCAAGGCCTCGTGCCAAGACTACAAATAAGATTTTGTCAAGGCCTTGTGCCAAGACACTAGTTTGTCTCATGAGACCTACCGATGCATCGAGGAGCTATAGCGGGCTCCACCCGTCACTTATTAAGTCCAATGCATTCCCATATGAAAAGGTTTAAACATAACATAAACATTCGTATTAAAACTAGCATACGAAATGTCAATACTTTCACAATAAACTATGAATGGTATAAAAATAGCACATCCACAGTCAAACATATCACAAAACCTTCAATACAATATAGAAGTTTTGTATCATAATAAATCAACTTCAAATAATCTTAAAATCCATCAAAGGATGTTGACATAGATGAAATCAAAATTCTTTTTAAAGAAATATCTCCTTTTATTTTGAAATCATTTAAGATCCATATAAAATAAAACATTTTCTTTGAAAATATTCTTATAAGCTTGTATGGGAAGCTTCGACGATTTTATAACGGCGGAAAATAACCGTACCCGCCGTATAAGTTAAAAAAAACATTCTTACCTCAATTCTGTCGAAAAGGTTAAAAAAGGACCTTGTTTTGAAAACGACGGAAAGATTCCTTTATAAACCTCTTATAAAAAGTCAAACAAGGGTATAAATGACTTTAACCCATATTCTTGTAAATAGTAAAAATGTTTTGAAATACATTTCGAAGAAACATGGATGTGGATGATAAAGAGATCCCAGTAGATTATTACGTATAATACAACCTCGGATAATGAAGAGATTGTGAAATAACCCTTACCTTGTACTTTTCCTTGGTTGGGGTAGGTTAACCTCCTGTATAATGGTGAAATAGTTGTTATTAAATTATACAAGAATCATATATATTAATATGATATCATATATGATCTTTTAACATTGATTTGTTAATAATATCTTAGAATTATCGTCGTTTCGGGAGTTAACTTACTCATTTTCTTTTATATGTTTTGTTAAATAAGCCATGGTTGTTGTATCTTATTCATATCCAGAATGATATACAGTCCTTAAACATCATTTTTAAATCATAAAATGATAATTATACTTGAATGGATACGATGGAGAATGAATCTCATCGCGTTCGTGGAGACGGTAGTCCGTACGTACGCACGAGCGACAATATCATTCTTTTGATATTAAAATAATATATAAATGGATGGTATATCATATATACAGAATCATTAACATGTTATATTTATTATTTACATGAGTTACACATCATTATTATACCCATCCAAATAATATTATATTGAATAACAATTACACCACGACGTGGAGACGGTAAGCCGTACGTACGCACGTATGGTGACATGTTATTCAAAGGGTGGATAGAATACTGAATATGATTGTACGATATTTATAATAACATCACAGTATATGTGAGATACTGGAGTTATTATTTCAGAATGGTAAGAACAAAGGAAGAAGAAGTGGAAGAAGAAATGAACTTAGAAAAGGGTGGTGAAATCATTACCTCTTCTTCGGGTTCTTCCTTTTGATTTGATCAAAAGGGCTCCTTAGGTTGGCTTTCTGATCAAACTAAGGCCTCTAGGTTGTAGTGAGGGATGTTGGGAGAGTATTTGGGCAGATTTTGGCCGAACCAAAAGGCTTTGAAGGTGTGAATAAATGAGAAGGAGGAGTGCCCTTTTATAAGAGGGGTGAGGGGCACCTTTGGAAAAGTTAGAAATATTAATTTATAATAAATTCATATTCGGTTTACAAAGGCTCCAAAGTTGACTATTCAAAGGATGAGGTGGGGATAGGTCGAAAACAACTCATCCAATAGAATTTAGACAGGTTTGGGTACTTATATTAACCTTATCTTTAAGTATTAACTCTAAGTTAATTAGTTTCACTTTTACAATGTCTCTTTGTATTTTTATATAATATGGTTAATAAACTTACTATATACATCCAAGAGACCCCCAAGTGGTCCATTAATGAGGAACCTATCATAATATAAGTCTCTTGGCCGAACCTTAGATTTTTAGGAATTTAATATCAATTAATAATATAATATTTGTTTTAAGAACTCTTTTATGTCAATTTTGACACTATTCAATAGTTGATTTTTGTGAAACTCCTAACAGATTGATTACTTCGAACAAAGTCAATTAAATCACTCCTAATATATCATATTATCATAGAAAATTAGTTTAATTCATTAAAAGTTTCATATTATAATTATTTGGGTATTTATAAGATCAATTAGTTTTATTTTTCACTATTTTAGTAATTACTTCATCATCATTGTGTCATAACTAAATTAACTTATATAATGTCTAAAAATTATAAATAAAATATCATTATGTAGGAAATCTTTTTAGCTTTCTAATGAATATTTATAATCGAAAATCCAACATGTATAACCCTATGTAAAAATTGTTCTTCTAAAAGATATAAGCTTATGCCATTTTTATTTTTATTTTAACTTTATTAATATAATGTGTCATTATCACTTACAAGTGGATCCATGGGGTCCCAAAATAGACCCAAAGATGCCCATGGTCGACTATGTATCAACCAATAGGGTTAAGACACGTTTTAGGGTAATTTAGTATTATTATAATATTATTTTTTTAACCCTTATTTACCGGATTTACCCTTAACCATGGTAAATAAAATATTTACCACAGTAACTATTCAAAATGTCTAAAAATAAAAGTTACCTATTTACACAATTTGAACATCCTGATTCCAAATATGGAATCCATTTTCCTAAATTCAAAACACAGAAGTGGCAGAAATTAATTTAAAATTAATTCCCGCTGTCAAAACAAAAAGCGTGTTTTTAAGAGGTAATAACTATCAAAAGATTGACACTTGTTTATGTTCGGTTTAATTGTAAAATTATGTCCAATGACCAACATTATATTAAATGGTAAAAATATATTCTAAATATACTTTAAAACCACTCAAATTCATAATTTATCACTATTAATTATTTTGATTAAAAAAGTTGTTTTTAATTAAAATTTAGTAATTTTCACTATTCATCAAAATATGAAAGTTATCCGAAATGTACCAAAATTTCACCCTAGGCTAATTTTGATATTCCGAATCCAAAAATGAAGTCCATTTTGAAATATAGAATATATATGATTTCAAAAAGTAGGTATTACTATTCACAACGGCTAGTTTAATTAGTTGTGGTGTGTGTTAGAACTCGAGGTTGCGTACAACACACGCTATCGCATTATTCGAAGGGAAACGTACCATAGAAGCTTGGGGTGTTACATTCTCCCCTCCTTCAAATAATTGCGTCCCCGCAATTTCTAGGGTATTACTGCATAAAAAGACTCGGGTGGTTCTTCATCATAAGTTCCTCGGGTTCCCACGTTGCCTCTTCCATCTTATGATTTCTCCACAAAACTTTTACCAGACGCGTCGTCCGGTTTCTCAGCACTTGTTCTCTCGTATCAAGAATCTTGATGGGCTCTTCGCAACAAGACAGATCGGGTTCCAGTTCTAAATCTTCATAGGTGAGTACATGCGTTGGGTCAGGCATGTATTTCCTCAACAGAGATACGTGGAATACATCGTGAACTTTGGAGAGACTTGGCGGCATTGCCAATCGGTAAGCTACAGCCCCAATTCGTTCTAGAATTTCGAAAGGTCCGATGTACCTGGGACTCAATTTACCTTTCTTACCAAAACGTATGACTCCCTTCCACGGAGATACCTTCAGGAAAACATGATCACCGACTTGAAATTCCAAATCCTTCCTTCGATTATCGGCATAGCTCTTCTGCCTACTTTGAGCTGCTTTGATGTGATTTTGGATTACCTTCACCTTTTCCACCGTTTCCTCCACCAGTTCTGGGCCTACAAGTTTTCTTTCACCAACGTCATCCCAACAGGTTGGTGTACGACATCTCTTTCCGTATAACATTTCATATGGTGCCATTTGTATACTCGAATGGAAGCTATTGTTATAGGAAAATTCTACCAGAGGTAAATATTGATCCCACATACCCTGAAAATCAAGTGAGCAAGATCTCAACATGTCTTCTAAGGTCTGAATAGTCCGTTCTGATTGTCCGTCTGTCTGAGGGTGGTAAGCAGTGCTCAAATGAAGTTCAGTATCCAAGGATTTCTGAAGACTTTTCCAAAATCTTGAAGTAAAACGGGGGTCACGATCAGAAACAATCGATAGGGGTACTCCATGAAGTCTCACAACTTCATTAATGTATAGTCTTGCTAGACGTTCCAGGGGTAGATCTTCTCTTATAGCAAGAAAATGTGCTGACTTGGTAAGACGATCAACAATAACCCATATTGCATCGTTCCTTCTAGGAGTCTTTGGTAGCCCCATGACAAAGTCCATCGTAATATTGTCCCATTTCCACTCCGGTATGGGAAGAGGTTGCATGACTCCTCCAGGATGTTGCCTTCCAGCTTTCACTTGTTGACAAACCATACACCTTGACACAAAATCAGCAATCTCCCTCTTCATGTTGTCCCACCAAAAATGTTCCTTCAAATCTCTATACATTTTGGTGCTCCTAGGGTGTATAGAGAAATTGGAACTATGAGCATCATCCAGCAATTCCCTTTTTAGGTCAGGTATATTGGGAACACAAAGTCTCTTCCCGAATTTCAAAATTCCACCTTCATACGCAAAGTCTCTCAATCTCCCATCATTCACAGCTTTAATCTTCTTTTGGAATTCTTCATCATCAGTCTGAGAACTCTTAATCCTTTCTAGTAAAGATGGTTTAGCAACCATTTGAAAAAGCATTGATGTTTCACCTTCCCTGGTTATTCCCATGTCCATCTTCACTAGCTCCATGAAAATTGGATCCCTTTCAATTCTCATATTGTTCAAAACTCCATGGTCTTTTCTACTCAAAGCATCTGCCACCTTGTTTGCCTTCCCTGGGTGGTAGTGTATCGTACAATCATAATCCTTGAGTAATTCAAGCCATCTCCTTTGCCTCATGTTGAGTTCTTTTTGTGAGAAAATATACTTCAATCTCTTGTGATCAGTATAAATCTCACATTTTTCACCATAGAGGTAGTGCCTCCATATTTTCAAAGAAAAGATCACTGCTGCTAACTCGAGATCATGAGTAGGATAGTTTTGTTCATGAATTTTCAACTGTCATGATGCATAGGCAATAACTCTATCATTCTGCATAAGGACACAGCCAAGTCCTTTCTTTGATGCATCACTATAAATAACGAACCCATCATTCCCCGATGGTAGAGTCAATATAGGAGCATTGACTAATCTTCTCTTCAGTTCTTCAAAACATTCTTCACACTCTTTTGTCCAAACAAATTTAACCCCTTTACGTGTGAGCTTCGTTAATGGGTTAGCCAATCGGGCAAAATTCTGGACGAAACGTCGATAATAACCTGCCAAACCAATAAAACTACGTACCTCAGTTATACTCGTAGGTGCTGGCCATTCTTGGATTGCTTTGGTCTTAGAAGGATCAACAGAGATTCCATCTTTAGAGACAATATGGCCAAGAAAAGAAATCTCCTGAAGCCAGAATTCACACTTGCTAAACTTCCCATATAATTCATGCCTCCTCAGAGTCTTCAAGATAATGCGCAAGTGATTTTCATGATCTTCATAGGTTTTGGAGTATACCAATATATCATCAATAAATACTACCACAAATTCATCGAGATACTCCTTGAAAACTCTATTCATCAGATCCATGAATACAGAGGGTGCATTAGTCAATCCAAACGGCATTACAGTAAACTCGTAATGCCCGTACCTGGTTCGAAATGCTGTCTTCGGAATGTCTTCCTTCTTCACACACAACTGATGGTATCCAGATCGAAGGTCAATCTTTGAAAAGTATTGAGCTCCATTCAGTTGGTCAAATAAATCATCAATACGAGGTAGGGGATACTTGTTCTTTATCGTTATAGCATTGATCTCCCTGTAATCGATACATAACCTCATAGATCCATCTTTCTTTTTAACAAAAAGAACAGGGGCTCCCCATGGAGAAACACTAGGGCGAATAAATCCCTTATTACTCAATTCCTCTAGTTGTTTCTTTAGTTCGACTAATTCTACAGTAGCCATTCTATAAGGGGTCTTCGATATAGGCCTTGATCCAGGAATCAAATCAATGGAAAACTCTACTTCTCGTTCTGGAGGATGTCCAGGTAAATCTTCCGGAAATACATCTACAAACTCTTTCACAACAGGTACATCCTCTATTTGAACATTCCTTTCCTCACCGACAGTTATTTCATTCTCTTCCTCCCCAATAATTGAATTAAGTTGAGCTACTGGGGGTGGATCTAAATAAGAATTAGGTGGTGACGATTCTGCTCTAAAAATAAGGTGTTCCTTATCATTATCATCAAGAATCGTAACCTCTTTCTTCTTACAATAAATCTTCGCATCATAGTCCGAAAGCCAGTCCATACCGAGGATTATATCAAACTCAATCATAGGTATGACGATGAAATCAGCAGATAAAGAAAATTTATGTGCTCTAATGGGGACTGATTCACAAAACTTTGTTGCAACGATACTTCCCTTAGGAGTTTTAACTGACAACTCCCTTATTAAATCAAATTGGAAATATCTAATTTTCTTAGCAAACTGGGAAGATATGAAACAATGCGATGATCCAGAATCAAATAATGCATTTGCTAAACTTGAGGAAACCATTAAATTACCTGCCACCACGTCTTTCGGAGCTTCTACCTCAGCAGTAGTGATAGCATAAGCCTGGCCTTGATCCCTTGGCCTTTTCTGAGGTAAGTTCTCCGGACGCTTAGGACATGCATTTGCATAATGCCCCATCTCCCTGCAATTGTAGCACTGAACGTTGGTAGCTTCCTTCTTCCCCTTGCAATCATGAGCTTGGTGGCCTTTTTCACCACACTTGTAACAGACTCCCATTCCCTTCAGGCAAGTACCAGGATGTTTCTTCCCGCATTTACCACAAGATGGATATTCAACCTTTCCCTTCTTCCCCTTATTTCCATTCCCAGATTGATCAGCAGGTCTCTTCTTCTCTTGCTTCGCTTTAAAGTCATAAGACTTAGAGAATTCTTTTTCGGTCTTGATAGCACATGAGACAATGTCTTCGTACGACGAAAAGGATTGTGAGACTAATTCTCGACGGAGAAATGGTTTTAACCCATCAAAGAAACGATCAATCTTACTTCTTGGGTTGCGAATATAATCTCCAGCATACCTCGCTAACCTTGTAAAGTTAGCCTCATACTTTGTGACATTATCATCCTCCTTTTGTCTCAGACTCAGAAATTGCCTTTCCATATCTGCTCGATGGTCGCGAGGGAAGTATTTTTCTAAAAACAGATCTTTGAACTCCCTCCATTCCATGTTTGATACTTCATCATCTTCCTTCATGTTTTGAATCAATGACCACCATTGATCAGCATCTCCAGTGAGGCGGTAAACTGCCATGATAACTTTTTCCCTTTCACTGCTCCCCAAAGCCTGAAATATTTTCTCTAGGGAAAATATCCATTGCTCAGCTACTAAGGGATTTGTATTCCCATTGAACGTTGGTGGTTGTTGCCTCATGAATCGATCTAACATTGATCCTCCACGCTGCGGATCAGGGTGCTCCATACGGGTAAGGTTATTATTCATAACCTGAGTAAGTTGTCCCAGTATGGTGATTAGCTGATCAGCACCAGTTGCATCACCAGCCCCACTATAATTATCTTGAGCAGGAGGGCAATCCCTACATGGAGTGCGTGCATTGATACAGTTTCCATTTCTTCCACTAGGCGCCATTTCTAAACAATGGCATAAACTAGATCAGTTAATGAATCAAAATACGTAATCCCATACTTATAAAACACTTAACATAAATTGAACTATTTATGGATATAATCCATAATCATAAAAATGTTTTCTTTGAGGAAGTATATACTCATAAACCCTTCATAATGATTTGTAAAGATAATGAGAGTTATCCTAAGCATATCCCCCGGGAGTGTCGTAACCAAGAGTGCAGCAAGGCCCGTTGTCGTGCACCAGTTCCCGTTCGAGTCTAGCTCAAAGCGGTGTTTTCGGGTTTTACCCCTAGGTACATCTGTGCCAGAGCCGCCTCTACCTGCTCGTATCCAGACAGGGATGTATTGCTCGGAAAACTCACAAAATCTCTACAATACCAAAATTCTAGGAAGTTCTTCTATACTAATCCTCAAAGTTCATCTTAGGTCTACGTGCTCTAATCAGAGTTTATCTAAATCTAGTTTCCAAGGTTTGTACTAATCTTCATCTGATACCAACTGTAACGCCCCGACCCCAGCTACCCAGAGTCGGTGCATTAATTACATAACATTGGCATGATCACAAGAAAGATCAAATCTCGAAAGACCGATTGGTTTAGTAGCCTTGGAAACACTAGATATAATCATAAAGTTTTACATTACAATTCAAAGTGAAAAACTAATACAACAACAAAGTCTTCATATCCACACTATTAACCCCTCATAATATCCCTGCAAGTCATTCATAAATTACTTCTTCACTACCTGGGAAAAATAAAACATAGAAAAGGGGTGAGCTCAAATGCCCAGTAAGGATAACAATATAGCGGAACATTCAAAATAAGCATAAACATTTAAGGCAATGAATTACTAAAACAAAAGCCTTTTAAAATTGAACGTCAACATAGTATGGAAAAAGTAAAATGAAATAATGCCATTTACTTATTCACATCGATATTCCACTAATCGAATAATCACATGCAAAAATAAATAACCACTTTCATAATGTTGGAATGCATAATGCCAGACTATCATAACCACATAGCCAAGGCCTCGTGCCAAGACTACAAATAAAATTTTGTCAAGGCCTTGTGCCAAGACACTAGTTTGTCTCATGAGACCTACCGATGCATCGAGGAGCTATAGCGGGCTCCACCCATCACTTATTAAGTCCAATGCATTCCCATATGAAAAGGTTTAAACATAACATAAACATTCGTATTAAAACTAGCATACGAAATGTCAATACTTTCACAATAAACTATGAATGGTATAAAAATAGCACATCCACAGTCAAACATATCACAAAACCTTCAATACAATATAGAAGTTTTGTATCATAATAAATCAACTTCAAATAATCTTAAAATCCATCAAAGGATGTTGACATAGATGAAATCAAAATTCTTTTTAAAGAAATATCACCTTTTATTTTGAAATCATTTAAGATCCATATAAAATAAAACATTTTCTTTGAAAATATTCTTATAAGCTTGTATGAAAATAACCGTACCCGCCGTATAATTTAAAAAAAACATTCTTACCTCAATTCTGTCGAAAAGGTTAAAAAAGGACCTTGTTTTGAAAACGACGGAAAGATTCCTTTATAAACCTCTTATAAAAAGTCAAACAAGGGTATAAATGACTTTAACCCATATTCTTGTAAATAGTAAAAATGTTTTGAAATACATTTCGAAGAAACATGGATGTGGATGATAAAGAGATCCCAGTAGATTATTACGTATAATACAACCTCGGATAATGAAGAGATTGTGAAATAACCCTTACCTTGTACTTTTCCTTGGTTGGGGTAGGTTAACCTCCTGTATAATGGTGAAATAGTTGTTATTAAATTATACAAGAATCATATATATTAATATGATATCATATATGATCTTTTAACATTGATTTGTTAATAATATCTTAGAATTATCGTCGTTTCGGGAGTTAACTTACTCATTTTCTTTTATATGTTTTGTTAAATAAGCCATGGTTGTTGTATCTTATTCATATCCAGAATGATATACAGTCCTTAAACATCATTTTTAAATCATCAAATGATAATTATACTTGAATGGATACGATGGAGAATGAATCTCATCGCGTTCGTGGAGACGGTAGTCCGTACGTACGCACGAGCGACAATATCATTCTTTTGATATTAAAATAATATATAAATGGATGGTATATCATATATACAGAATCATTAACATGTTATATTTATTATTTACATGAGTTACACATCATTATTATACCCATCCAAATAATATTATATTGAATAACAATTACACCACGACGTGGAGACGGTAAGCCGTACGTACGCACGTATGGTGACATGTTATTCAAAGGGTGGATAGAATACTGAATATGATTGTACCATATTTATAATAACATCACAGTATATGTGAGATACTGGAGTTATTATTTCAGAATGGTAAGAACAAAGGAAGAAGAAGTGGAAGAAGAAATGAACTTAGAAAAGGGTGGTGAAATCATTACCTCTTCTTCGGGTTCTTCCTTTTGATTTGATCAAAAGGGCTCCTTAGGTTGGCTTTCTGATCAAACTAAGGCCTCTAGGTTGTAGTGAGGGATGTTGGGAGAGTATTTGGGCAGAGTTTGGCCGAACCAAAAGGCTTTTAAGGTGTGAATAAATGAGAAGGAGGAGTGCCCTTTTATAAGAGGGGTGAGGGGCACCTTTGGAAAAGTTAGAAATATTAATTTATAATAAATTCATATTCGGTTTACAAAGGCTCCAAAGTTGACTATTCAAAGGATGAGGTGGGGATAGGTCGAAAACAACTCATCCAATAGAATTTAGACAGGTTTGGGTACTTATATTAACCTTATCTTTAAGTATTAACTCTAAGTTAATTAGTTTCACTTTTACAATGTCTCTTTGTATTTTTATATATTATGGTTAATAAACTTACTATATACATCCAAGCGACCCCCAAGTGGTCCATTAATGAGGAACCTATCATAATATAAGTCTCTTGGCCGAACCTTAGATTTTTAGGAATTTAATATCAATTAATAATATAATATTTGTTTTAAGAACTCTTTTATGTCAATTTTGACACTATTCAATAGTTTATTTTTGTGAAACTCCTAACAGATTGATTACTTCGAACAAAGTCAATTAAATCACTCCTAATATATCATATTATCATAGAAAATTAGTTTAATTCATTAAAAGTTTCATATTATAATTATTTGGGTATTTATAAGATCAATTATTTTTATTTTTCACTATTTTAGTAATTACTGCATCATCATTGTGTCATAACTAAAATAAATTATATAATGTCTAAAAATTATAAATAAAATATCATTATGTAGGAAATCGTTTTAGCTTTCTAATGAATATTTATAATCGAAAATCCAACATGTATAACCCTATGTAAAAATTGTTCTTCTAAAAGATATAAGCTTATGCCATTTTTATTTTTATTTTAACTTTATTAATATAATGTGTCATTATCACTTACAAGTGGATCCATGGGGTCCCCAAATAGACCCAAAGATGCCCATGGTCGACTATGTATCAACCAATAGGGTTAAGACACGTTTTAGGGTAATTTAGTATTATTATAATATTATTTTTTTAACCCTTATTTACCGGATTTACCCTTAACCATGGTAAATAAAATATTTACCACAGTAACTATTCAAAATGTCTAAAAATAAAAGTTACCTATTTACACAATTTGAACATCCTGATTCCAAATATTGAATCCATTTTCCTAAATTCAAAACACAGAAGTGGCAGAAATTAATTTAAAATTAATTCCCGCTGTCAAAACAAAAAGCGTGTTTTTAAGAGGTAATAACTATCAAAAGATTGACACTTGTTTATGTTCGGTTTAATTGTAAAATTATGTCCAATGACCAACATTATATTAAATGGTAAAAATATATTCTAAATATACTTTAAAACCACTCAAATTCATAATTTATCACTATTAATTATTTTGATTAAAAAAGTTGTTTTTAATTAAAATTTAGTAATTTTCACTATTCATCAAAATATGAAAGTTATCCGAAATGTACCAAAATTTCACCCTAGGCTAATTTTGATATTCCGAATCCAAAAATGAAGTCCATTTTGAAATATAGAATATATATGATTTCAAAAAGTAGGTATTACTATTCACAACGGCTAGTTTAATTAGTTGTGGTGTGTGTTAGAACTCGAGGTTGCGTACAACACACGCTATCGCATTATTCGAAGGGAAACGTACCATAGAAGCTTGGGGTGTTACAGTGACACCAAATAATGTCACCTTTGATTGAAAATAATTTTGAAATATATTTTAAAATCATTTCTTTTGGAATATAACATTTCATCATATAAAAAATATTTTAAAAAAATCATACCTTTAAAAAACAATTTTATATGAAAATAAATTTTAAAACATATATAGGAAGCAATGAAACATTTTTTAAAGCCATTTATTTGAAAACATATTAAGAAAAATTGAAAAATATTTGAGAAACATTTAAAGTTAATATTTATAAAGGAATATTGAAGACATTTTTATAATGTTTTTCATTGAAAATATATAGAGAAATGTTGAAACCATTTTGAACACCATTTTCTTTGAATTATTATAAAGGATGATTGAGAAAATAATGGAAATATTTTTCCTTGAAATCATTGAAGAAATAATGAAAATAATTTAAAGCAAATTTTAAAAAATAAAACATATCTGACATGTTTTCTGTGAAAATGATATTGAATGATCATTTTAAAATATAATTGTCATATTTTTTTAGAAAAAATAATTTTTGAAAAAATAGATATCTGTCTAAAGAGAGAAAAATTTCTGGTATTATTAAAAATATTTTCTAATTTCTGATGACTACCAAAGAGTGGAAAATGGTAACAATACATGAATATTCCATGAATATCCATGGGATTGTTAAATTAATTTCTGTTATTGTGGTAATGATCATTATATGTTGTCAATGGCAGCATATTTGAAAACAATCTAGATAATAATAATATTTTAACAAAAAATATTACCACATTAATAACATTAAATCATAATCTTGTTGATAGAATAATATTAAATAATCATAAAATATCTTGAAAAGAAGGATATTCATGATATAACATGTCAAATGGTATTATATACACCTTGGAAAATAATATATATGCATAACATAACTTATGTCTCAAAGAAAGAAAATAGCCACACAATTACCTTAACAATTTGGTAAACATTGAACTGTAATACCCCTAGAAATAGAGATCATAAAATGCATTTGTAAATAAAAATTAATTTAGGAATTATAATCACAAAATAAATTATTATTTTTTATATTTAACACATAAATTAAACAAGTGTTTAATAAGGAATAAGTATATCATAAATAAAAGTGAGACTAGAAATCCCCATAAAAATTGAATAACTATTGAAAAATGTGATAAATTAAAATTAACATAAATTTAGACTTTTTAATGTATTAAAAAAATAAAATTAATGGTATAAAATTTTATATGTATGTATATAAACCAAAAATAATAATAAGTTGTTAATATAGAATACATCTCATAAAAAAGAATGGAAGACAGGAAAATTTTAGCCTTATGTATTGATTTTATTCATACAAGTTGACACATCCTATATAATAAATATATGTTTATCAATAATATAAAAATGTCTAGTATTATTATATATCATACCATATGTGATTTTATTGCGACTATTGATTAAATTTTTATTAGTAATTTCATGTTGAAGTTGCATTTTGGGTAACAACAACATTCTATTTTAGTATGTGTTTTTCGATTGTTATTCTTGACCCACCTAATTGGTTCATGATTTAATTATTTACATAATGTGAATGTTTTTGAAAATAAAATACATATAAAATTTACATGTATTTAATATATTTTATAAAATATATACATTTTAAATAGAATAAAATATTCATGGGGACAGTAGACCATAAATAATCCAGAATGTTGTTTCTGTTTTCTTATCATAATAAAATAATGAAAGAAAATAACACGCATGTATATATTTTTATATAATTTACTATTCTATTATAATTAATTTTTTATATATATCATATTTTTTAATATACCCATTCTTAATGAATTACATATAAATTTTGAACGAGTCAATTTTCTTTGAGGAGGCGGTAGCCTACATTTTCATAAAAAAATGTTGTGTATTCCCAAATTTTTTTTTGTTTTAATAACCGAGAATTCCATAATTTTTTTTTGAAAAATAAATTGGTTTATTTAGAGACTAGGATTTAGGACGAAACATAATTTCGAGGCCCGGAGTGGCTAGAACATATTTGTGAAATTTTATTAAGGATAATTAAATACAAGTGTGATCAGGTTTTTGTAACTTTTAAACCAGTGACCGAATCAAAAATATGTGGGCACTATATGACACAAATCATCAAGATTCACCTAGAAGGGTCCTAACATTATAAGGTATGTGCCTATAGTGGAAAGTAGTTTTTGCTGTGAATAAAATAAATAAGTAATAATTATTTTATTTTTAAATCCATATAACACAAAAATGGTAACTTGGAATGGAAATCTAAGATTACGATTGAGCTTGGGAAGGGATGTTTCGTCTATGAAAAGGTTATCCTCTACCAGCATGGGTCATGGGTGATAGTTAATTTTTTTAATTTTTGAAAGAAAAAATAAAACAATATAAATTATTATTTTAATTTTCTTCTTCTTCGAAGTGTAGTATCACATTAGAACTGTGGTTAAATGAAGAGGAAAGGATGAATTTAATTAAATAACATCCTTAATGAGTTAGTGAAATGATACTACAACATAACCAAATAGAAACACTGATTCACATTCCTCAATTAATAGCCTAAAAAAATGCAGGATTGTTGGCACAATCTAGGAATTGTTCTGAGGCTTTAGTGTGTGGGAATGAAAAATGACGAATTCACGTTCTTCCACCCTTAAAAGAATCTATAGTGATAGTAGCATGAAAATCAAAAAATAAAGAACAGAGGAACACAATCTCCTTCTTCCTCGACCAACAATCATATCCCATGTAGGGGTTTTTTTTAATTGCATTCTTCCTATTCCAAATTATTTGCATCAAATGATGAATGAAGGTTTACTCAAAAACATGTTAAACCAAAAATCGACCATTCATGTAGGGTTCATAATGATACGGGGAAAAAGTGGTTATTTTTTATAGTGATATTTCCCCCTTATTTATGGTTTTTCGTGATCCTGTATACAATAAAGAATCCGGGTAAACATGAAAAAATACCCATATCATTATGTGGGTGTTTATGTGTGCGACTCCTTAACCTACTCTCTTATTTCATCCCTCCATTTCATTTTGATGAAATGATGATAGAGCACCATCCAAAGAGACACTAGTTGAATGGGTCCCAACCAGGCAGACCACAACATTGGCAAGAGGTTATTGCATCCGTAGGAGGCTGTGGGAACAGAAAGTTGTCCTGGTAGTGGCAGGAGGGCATGACACCCTGGTGCAGGACAGTACTAAGCAACCGCACGCTAGACGGAGTAGCAGGCGAGAGACAGCATACTGGGAGTGCACTGCGGAAGCGACAAGGGCCACTAGCAAGCGAAGGCGGCCACCCGGCCATGACATAAGCACCACGTGGTATGTAAACTACGGTTGTGAGTTGGAACCGCAATAAAGTTTTAGGCCATGCGAGGGAAACTGGTACGCGTGATAGAATTAGTGTAAGAGGGTGGCACTGCAAGGGCACTGATGTAGGTGACTGGAAGGCGATTTACTCGGGATTGCGTGTGGAGAAGGGGGACTCGGGTTTAGTCATCCATGTGTAGAATGAACTAAATTCCAAGTGGGGGTATGGGAAGGGGAGAACTAGCCTATAATGTAGGGTGGCCTGTGGTGCGAATCGGGCCTCTCGGTGGCCCATGCTTGTGAAGATCCAGACCACTATTTTTGACTGGTACGATGGGAAAATTGGGCCAAGGGAATGACCCGTTCTAGATATGGACCATCCAACCAGTTGCCACTTGGGTCGGATGGAACAGGGTCACTTGGAGACCCGGAGGCTGGACCCATGCCTTAAGCGTCCCATGCCTTGCAAGGACCAATGGGTTTGGTCGGACCAGCCCATCCTAGACCCCCACTGATTCAGGTCGGGTAGGTTGAAGTGGGTCAGGTCATACAGGACCCCAATTTAGAGTTTATTTGGTCGGTCTGAACAGGCCAGGCCATGCCAGGACATAACCACCCCCTATTTACTAAAACACCAATATCATTCAAACTACACATCCAAATTGATGCTTCATATATGGTGTTGGGACCCTTCTGATGAGAAGTTCCTATGGGCAAACACTAAGTGAGATTTTGTGGGAGTTAATATGAGACCTATGTCTCGAGGAATAGATTCTCTCATAAGTATGTGTGTTATGAGCTAGAATAATGTGATTGGATGTGATGAAAAGAAAATAACAAGTGGATCTCAACGGCCCAAAAGACGAGTATCCATGGAGACCATTGTGTCCCAATATATGCGTAGTCGTGCGGACAAGTTTGACCTAACAGATGAGTAGCCAGGCAGATCTCAATGGCCCAAAAGATGAGCAGAAGCTGTGATGACTGCTTTCGCCTAACAAATGACTTGTTGTTTAGAACATTGTGGTCTAGAAGATGATTAGTTGTGCAGAAAAGTGTGAACCTATAGCGGAGTATCGGAGTGGACCTCAGTGGCACGAAAGACAATCAGTTGCGGAGCGGTTCTCAGTAGTCTGGTAGATGAGTAGACCTTAATGAATCATTGGGGATGATCCCCTCATCTATACAATATGTTCAGTTTTTTAACGAAGTTGTGTAATTCACATAGTTATCAGTGTGTTCTCATTTGTTGGGGCCCAAAGAAGTGCATCCCTCATTTCATAGGTCTATGATGACTTAATTTATTATAGAGTGAGTCCTCCCGGGATGAGTGTGCCTTCAGCAGAATCCTATAATGAAGGATTGGATGTGATATAAAGACTTCTTAACATATTGAAACTAGATGTATGTAGGAAATTTTGTGATTTATCAAGACCGAATGTTCTCTCAGATTCTATTGTTAGAATTTCTCTACCTAGTTACCATGAGATAGCTCGAAAAGTTGGAACTCTTCGAATCGAGCATGCTACACACAGAACCATGTGGATAGAAGGGGAAGAAATATTTCATTATGGATTTCTTTATGAGAGTACATGGTTTGGTTGTTTTATGTGTTGATGACATATAAATTGGTTGAGCTAATTATACCTTCTTGGTGGTTTTTTCCATTACATTATTTTGACTTGTGGTTTTTGGGGTCCCCTGCTGTGTATTGTTTCACTCAACCCTTAAAATGGCCTTTTTTTACCGTGATGTGTCTTGTGCATATTATTAACTCTTTGGTGGAGCCTTAGACGGAGCAGGACGAGGTCCAGAACAACGTAGTGCATTGTGTGATCTGAAGATCTAAGGTTTTTCTGGAATCTTCCTCTACAGGTCCATCTTTTCAATTGTCTTTCTTTTAGTTAGCTTATATTGTAGCCCGATTGTACATTGATACTTTATTTTTTGTAGGACATAGTTTTCAGGATGTAGTGGTTTGCATGTATTTTCTTTAAATAGTGTTTTCACTCTCTATACCCTATGGATTTCAGTTGGGTTTGTGTGTATAGGTTCTTAGGAAAATGCCACCCATTTATGGGATATGCCTACTCAACACTAGTCTCCAGCCCCTGGCTATTGGAGTTCGGCTATGGGTAGTCACAACATGGGCCCTCATTAACGGGTAGTGACAGAGTGGTATCAGAGGTGTTTAGTTTTACCAGAGGAACTTATAGTCTATATGTTATAATGGGGGTAAAAATGTTAAGTTTTTGGAGATTTACTTTCAAGCAAGGGAGTCCAGTGTTCGTGCGGCGGCTGACATATCCATACACCCAGACACTGAATTTTGTTTTCTGACATGATAAATCAAAATAGTAGTTGCATGAATCTTTGAGTGTTTTCTCATGGTCTTTTTGAGTCAGATTCAGATCACCAGATATAATGTATTCATCCCGGTTCATCTATATCTCTTTCAGGATTCCCCTATGACAATATCCACCTAGAATTATACTGTGTGACCTCATGTATGGTTTATTGAGTCACGTGGCTTCGGTAGAGGTATTATTACCACAGATAGAAGCTTCTATAAGTTTCCCTCTAATGCCACTACTCGTTGGTAAGTAGTTATTATCTGTTCTATTTGTAGTGGACTTACATTATCTCAGTTCCTTACATGAGTTCTAGTGATAGAGATCTACCTTGTTCAGTGGATAGAAATATCCTCCGGTCACTATATATTTGATGGAGATAGTGATGTAGGTCTTCTTCTTAGTGAGGATGCCGCTTGTCTAGATGGAAGTTCTTGCAGTGATCCTTTTGTAGGGCTCAACTGGGAGATAATGGAGTTCGATCATCTAGACTCATGAGGAGTAGACACTCACGCGTTCTTACTTTGATCAATTTTACAGGGAGGAGATCATCCCCACTATATTGTGATCAGTGTGCATATAAGAGCTTCTTCACTTAAAACAGTGAATCCTAATTGTGACTGAGTACTCTGTGAGGTTCAAAGACCACTGCCATTACTCTTTTGATATGGTGGAAGACCCTTTATTCCGGTATCATACCTTGGATAAGGGACTCTGAATAGAGATTAGGTCATCAATGATTCCCTCAGCATCCCAACATAGGCTGGAGTGTTGGATTGAGATCTACTAGTGGAGAGAATCCTCACAGAGTAGGGACTCTATACTTAATATTCTGTGATGCATCATGAACCGTGATTTCTTGTGTCCTGATGTATGGGAATTTCATGATTGCTTATGGATCACAACATTTGAGACGACATGATCATAACTATTTTCCTCATGACATTGTGTTTGCAGTGGTATTCTTTGCACTAAAGATGTGGCGATAATACCTTATGGGTGAATGATTCATTTCCTACTCGGACCATGAGAGCCTCAAGTACATCTTTTCTCAGAGCGATCTGAATCTGAGATAGTGACATTGGATAGAGTTCCTCTATGACTATGACTGTGATATATCATATACTCTTGGGAAGGGGGAAATTTTGGAAGTTGATCTTAGTAGAAGATCGCATTCATAACTTCTAAAATAGGCCCTAGAGGAGTTAGACTCAATTAAGATATCCTTTGTGTATAGAGATAAGGCAAGTTATCTTTAGTCAATGGTAGTTGCCCTTCCACTCTTATAGTGAGTTAGGGAGGTTCAACTCTGAGATTCCAACTATGAGCCTACATTTTCCCAGATGTCCTCAGGACAAGATCCTGCTTGATATTCAATAGGTTGGGAGCACAACATCACTTTTAGAGGATGCACCATCATACTAGTGTAATTGTAGGAGGAGTTTTTAGGGAGTTCAATACATCCCCATTAGTGGTACAACCATGTGTGGCGAAGATGTACTAGGACCTCCGATGTCAGTACTGGTGTCTTGGGATGAAAAAGGAAGTGACATAGTATGTCTTGAGATGCATCACTAGTCCATAAGTGACGTTTGATTATGAGGTTTCATTAGTCTTGACACAACCCCTTGACGTAACAGAGTAGAAGTGGGATTGAATATCGATTGGGTCTGTTTTGAGCTTACCACGTACTTCTAGGTGTCACGATACCATCTGGGTGATCGTAGAATGACTCACCAAGTCATCTCACATCCTATAAATTTTAGAGAAGGGTTAAATAGAGGTATTGGGATGCCTATATGTGCAAAAAATTTGTTCAATTCTATGGAGTACCATCGACAATATTCTCTGATCATGGTGCATTCATTACATACCAATTGTGAAAGGGATTATACCGGGTGTTTGGGACTCAACTATGCTTGAGAAAAGCCTTTTACCTGTAGAATAATGGTTAGATGTAGCAGACCATAGAGACCTTGGAGGACATGCTCTGTTCATGCATCCTTGATTTTGGTCACAGTTGGTAGGACCACCTTCCACTGGTGGAGATTGTGTAGAACAATTGCTACCACTCCACCATCGGTATGACATTGTTCAAGCCACTATATAGATGACCATACATGTCACTATTATGTTGAAAAAACCCAGTGGGTCAGCATTCGTGGGTCCAAAAATGGTATAGGCTAGAACTAATACTGTTCAAGTCATCTGAGAGTAGATGAAGACTCCACAGAGTCAACAGAAGTCCTATGCTGATAGGTGACGAAGACCCTTCGAGTTAGAGGAGGGGGAACACGTATTCCAATGAGTCTCTCCTTGAAGAGGGATACAAAGATTTCTTCAGGATGACATGATATCTTTTTTGTTCATCAAACCATTTTGTATACTGTGAATAGTGGGAGAGGTGGTGTACCACTTGAATCTACAACCGCAGGTTAGAGAGGGTGCAGAACATCTTCAATGTATCCTATATGAAGAGATATGTGCATGACCCATCTCATGTCATCGACCACACCGAGCTGGATATTTATGATAGGGTGACATTCATGGAGTACCCAGTGGAGATAGATGATCAACGGTAGAGGATCCTTTGTGGACTGTTGATTCTTTTGGGGTGTGTTTGTTGGTAGTATGGGAATCTTCAAGAGATCATGTGGGAGGTGGTGGCTCTGGTTTTTTGTCAATACCCCTATTTGGTTCATTAGACCTTGTTTTGGATTATGTGAATGTAAATCCCAAAAGGGTGGAGTAATGTAATACCCCATAATTCCTTGATTTTTTTGGAATATTAAATGATAATATTTAGACACCATGTTCTTATAAGTTATATAATTTAGAGGCCCATACTGGCCAAAAAATATTTTTGAAATTTAACTGTGGTTTAATTAAATAAATGTGAGAATGATATTTTCTAACTTTAAACTTATGCTTGGATAAAAAATAATAGGGCACCATTGAACTCATAGCATCGAGATTCTTCTAGAATGGGGCTATGATTGATCATCACATGCCAATACTGGAAGTAGTTTTTGGTCAGAAATAAAGTACATACGTAACATTTATTTTATATTAAAATCCTAATTTCTCTCAAATAGTAACTCTAATTGGAAATCCAATAGTACTATTGAGCTCATGAGGTCATTTTTACCTTAGGTAGAGATTAACCATTACCGGCCCAGGTTTTGGGTGAAATTTAATTTTCATACTTTTTAGAGGAAAAAATAAAATAACATAAAAAGTTATTTTCATTATTTTCTTTGTCGTTGAGCAGTGGAATGTCAGCGATGTGGTGAAGCCATGAGGTGAGGATAAATCTCAATAATGAACCTCACTTATGAGTCTGCATAATGACAGTACAAATCAGCGTAATAGAAACACTGATGCACATTCATCAATTAATATCCTAACAAGAAATACAGGATTACTGGCACAATATTGGAATTGCTATGAGGGTTTGGTGGGTGGTGATGACGAACGATGAATGCACATTCTTCCTCCCATCAATGAATTGTTAGCAATGGTGGGATATGGATCATGAATGAGGAAAGAAAGCATGATATCCTTTTTTCATCAAACAACAATCATATCCATAGTAGGGGGTTTTGTTTTAAGTGAATTCTTATTTTCCCTTTTCTTTTCTTCAAATTTTGAATGTGAGTTAACTCAAAAATGATTTAACCCAAGAATTCATATTTCTTGCGAGATAGTTAATGATGCGGGAAAAAGGGGATATTTATATTAGTGATCTTTCCATCTTATTTATGGTTTTTCATGATCCTTCTAACAAGAATGCATTGGGGACAATGTGAACAATGACCCTGATCATTTTTTGGATGTTTCTATGTGTAGCTAAACTACCTCCTCTTTCCACTGGTCCTTACCATTCTTTATGATGCAATGACAACACCACATTAACTGAGGAGAAGCTAGGGAGAGGGGTTGCAGCTAGACGGGCCATGACACATGTGAGAGTTCGTGACACCCAACTACAGTGGATGTCCATGTTTACGGAACCCCAAACGATGTGGAAAGGGGGATGTAGCCTGTAGGTAGTGTGGCAAGGTGGTGATAGTGGCTGCCATCATAGAGATCGATGGATAGACAAAGGTGGACATGAACACCCAACCCCATTGAAAGCGCCACACGGTCAGTGGACAATGGTAGAGAGTTAGACGCATGAAAAACCAATAGTCCACATGGGGGAAAGCAGATTATGTGAGAAGGCCGTTGTTGGAGGGCAGTTCTACTTGGGTGGCATATTGGAGTAGTGGACCACATCGGCAGACTGTGGTAGGCTGCTGGATCCTGGTACTCATGGGACCATGTGTGGTGAATTTTTAGTCAACCTCATACAACTACATGAGGCACAAACATGATACCAAGAGGGGGTCTAGGTAGGGAGAGTACAGGACCACCATGATATCCATGAAAGTGGTTCAAACTGGGTCGTTGGGTAGTGAGGGCTGTAGAAGATCCAACTCGCTGATATGGGTTAGGAAAACGGAATAGACTGAGCTGATGGGTGGTCTAGGCAGGGAAAGAACCATCCCTCCAGTTGTAGGCTAGGGCAGATGAAACTAGGTCGATGCATGACTTGGTGGGCTAAACCCATGGATGAACTAGGGTGTCCGAGACCCAACCATGTTTGGTCGGGTCGAACGAATAGGAACGAGTTATGCAGGACCCCTGTCCTGTTGGTTGGGTTAGTCTGACCAGGTCTGACCAAGCATAGGACACAACTAACCCCTCTTTACAAAAAAACTGTATTTCAGACCAGGCACCCAATTGATGAATCTTCTGTGGTATTCTGACCCTTGCGATGAAATGGTACTTTTGGCATACTCTAAGTGATATTAAATAGTAGGTGAGTTGCATCCAATGGATTGAGGATTAGTTTCTTTTGATATCTAGCACACTATAACTTTGAATCCCATGACTATCTTTGATGAGAAGGAAGTACCAAGCAAACCTCAGTGGCCCAACACGTGAGTAGTTGTGGAGACATGTGTGGCTTAATAGAAGAGTAGTCGTACGGACCTATGTGGATTGACAAACAAATTCCTAAGCGGGCTGTAGTGGCCCAAAAAACGATTAGTAGCCGAGTATATCTCAATGGCCCAACAGATGAGTAGCCATGTGAATTTTTGTGGCCCAATAGACAAGTAGCTGTGTATACCTGTGTGGATCGAAAGACGAGTATCCAGGTAGACCCTAGTGCCTCAGCTGATGAGAAGTAACCGAGTGGACCTCAGTGGCCCGAATGATGATCAGATCATAGTGACTAGTTGGGGATGATTCGCTCATCTGTAAAGTATGTTCTTTGTTACGTATGTATCAATGTACTTCTGGTAGTTCTCAACGTGTTTCTTTTTTGTTAGTGATGAAGAAGTGGGACTATCATTGTGTCAGTATCTGATGAATTGATGTCTCAAGGACCATGTCCTCATTGGATAATCATTCCATGAGAAGAATCATGTGTTGAAGTATTGGATGTGATATCAAGACTTCTTGACTCAGTATGACTAGACGTCTCAAGGAAACTTCATTATGTATCAAGACCCGATGTCCTCTAAGATACATTTTCTAGAAATTATCTACCTAGTTACTATCATATAGCATGAGGATTTGGATATATCACAATCAATAATTCTATACACACAACCATATATCTAGTAGTGGAAGATACATTGCGTCATGGAATCATTTATGAGAATACATGGATGTTCCTGTTATATATGTCGAAGAAATATAACTATATTTTGATGAATGTACCATAATGGTGGTGTTTCCCTTTGTGGTATTTTATTTTGTGATTTTTCAGATCCTCTACTGAGTGTTTTTTACTCACCCCTGCATGGGAATTGCTCCCACATGTTTGTATTGTTCAAACAAACGATAATTTGGTGGTGTCTTAGACGGAGTACAACCACGACAAAGACCAAGTTGTGACTTTGAGATCATATATGCCATGGTATTCATAGAATATTCCTAAAACATCATCATTATGCTTTTATGTGGGTAGAGATTTGTATTTTTCTTTCTTTTAGTGGGTTTTTATTATAGCCCACCTCTACTATGTTACTTTACTTTATGTCGTACTCTGTTGTATGGTTGTAGTGGTATACATGAATTTTGTTTAAATAGTGGTTTCACTCTCCATCCCTGGGGATTTTAGTTGGGTGCATGTGTATAGTTTATTTGGAAAATTCCTCCCATTTGAGGGATATGACTACTAAGTATAAGTCATCAACCCCTTGCCTATTAGAGGCGGGCTAGGGGTAGTCACGACATAGGCCCTGACGGACGGGTCTTAACAAAATCAGGAAAGTATGTATTATATAATATTTAAAAAATCACAAATAAACCATTAATATCATACATATTATATTAAAATAGAATTTCAATCATTATTCCCAAATTTCAAATTTGGTAACATATGAACAAAAACCATCAGTTCGCAAGGCGGTAGTCTACCGAATAACAGAATGGTCATTGCGTATCCCATTTCATGGAATTATTTGGGAGTGTATCTAGAACTCTTAAAAAACTACTTAAAAGTATATTTATTATACTAATTTTATTATATAAAATTTTAGGAAGATTAATTGAGGGATTGGAAAGTGAAATAAAACAATAGTGCTTATGGGAGTATGCTACCTCTTCTTTGGGTAACTCGTTTTGGTTTTCTACAAAGGGATTCCTTAGTTATATTTGTGAAAATGTGAGGATTCTAGGATGAGATTAGTGATTTTTGGAAGAAAATTTTTGTAGCATATGGGCATGATATAAGGATTTAGTTTTATGAAAAAGTGAGGGGTGATTTCCATTTTATATTGGAGGAGGATTGGAATCCTTGTAAATACGAAACGTAAAAAAATATTAAGATGTCTCCCTTACATAATGATCCTTTAATAATTAACCTTTTTATAAAAAAACTAGTATATGATCTCTATGTGTAAAATAATTATCTTTTTTATATGTTTCTATGTTAGTTGGTCATGTAATATAATAAATAACCAATAATTAAACTTATTTTTACCTTAGCCGCAATAATCCATTTTCATTCCTTTCAATAATAATTTGAGTAAAAATTTAAAAAAACTTATTGTATGTTTTAAATTATTATGGTTACATATATAGATTCCATCTTTCAAAATTTTAAACAATAAAGTGGAATAAATTAATTTGAATTTAATTCAATTGGCTTGAAGAAATAATTGGTTTTTATAATGATAAAGATTAAATGTTAGAATTGTTTAAATAAAATTTAAATGAAAAATTGACTTCATTGAAATAAATTGCATTAATTGAATTATAATTTATGTAAATATACTTTTAAACTAATTTTAAATATAATTTATCTATATAAATCAATTATATTAAGATGTATCTTTAAATTAAAATTATATATTTTTTACTATTCATTAAATAAGAAAACTACATAGAAAAATATAAAAAAATAAGCCAAATTATATTTTAATATTAAAATTCAGAAAATTAATTTTACGTTGTAAAATAAATATTATAATGGTTTTAAAATTATATTTAAAATAAGTTTCGTCTAAAAGGCGGTAAAATTAACTATTTGAAAAATACATCTTTTTTTATAAATATAATTGGATTTCTTCTTATCTCTTGTCTAGAAAAAACATAATATGAATGATAAATAATTGAATGAATATAATATAAATATATATATATCATTAAAATAATTTATAAAAGGTGTTATAATTAATTTATTATGGTATTTGTTTTATTTCTTAAGTATTTTTTTTTTCCAGTAAAATATTTCCAATACTTTCAAAAGGGATTAATTTTCATTTCTATTATATTTGTACGAAAAAAATTATTAATATATAAATGTGTAAAATAAATTTTTCTATTTTAATATATATTTTTATTAACTAGCATTCCATATTATATGTAAATAATATCATAATAATTTAATAATAATATTTATTATATGTTGTAGTTCGATTAAACCAAGTATTTTATGTCACACAAGATTTCGATGGAAATTGGAGTTGTATATAATAGAATAAAACATAGAGTTCCGCATTCCCCAAGCTAATATATCTGTTTCTTGTAAAAAAATATTGACTTAGTGTTGTGTAAAAAGATATAATACATTGGTGCTTTCATATAACATAAGCTATATTCATTATTGCATTAAATAGAGAATATTAAAATATAAAATTAATTCAAAAAACATATTTCACAAATTGTTTGTGTGTTATATTATACCCCTTTAAATTAAAATTTCCCCTTCAAATTTGTAGGGTTATCCGAGATTTAATAATTGAATTTAAAATTCATATAAACCCAAATCATAAAAATTCATACTAAATATTCCTTTTGAAAGGGGAATTTGGAACCATAATGGTTATGCTAAGTTAATGATAACTCGTATTGAATGTAAGAGAACATAGGATGGGAGTGACTATTGGACATGTAAGAAAAAAATAAATATATAGATTGATAAACAACATTGATTACTAGAAATGTAATGATTAATGTAATGTTTGGGGCCTCAAAACCATAAATATGTATTGATATATTACACCATTAGTTCAATAGAAACTACGATATTAAGATAAGTATTTTTTAATATCCATTTCAAAGAGTTGATTAATTATTTTAATTTCTAAGAACATAAGGGAATATACTTACTTGATTTTATTCCTTTTCTTCAATAAAATATCACCCTTTGTTTGTTCCTTTCATGACTTTGACATATTATATTTCTCCGTGAAAAGAATGATTCCTTTTCATTCTAGAAGTACTAATAGACCGTGATGTAGATCGATAATTCATTCCATTTGTCTTTAGTTTTCATAACAGAAAAATGGGTTTCATAGGTTATCCAACATGTAGAAAACCTAATATGGTGAGATAATACATTAATATCCCAAACATTATCTGATGTTTCATATAAAAAATTTCATAAATAGTTAACATAGTATCCCATTCAGAAGCCTACAATCAAAAACATTTGAATCAAGGTCACCAAATTTATCAATATATTATTAACATTGATCCCCCCATATATCAAAAAGTATATCTTGGTTGTCACATACCAAACATGTGAATACCTCCATCTAGTATTATCTTGAATTATTATAACTACCATAAATACCAATTGAAAACATGCATTCTTTCATATTCGATGGTATTTTTATATACTCTATAAGTCCAAAATTTTATTGAACTATATCTATGATAGAAAAGACCAAATGTTCTACATACCATTAATCAGTTCCAAGTTAATACGTATAATAAAATTTACTTATTAAAATCCAATATATCTATATACAATCATAATTATCTCAACAAAATGAACATTTGAAGGGTTATTTTACCTTAATATTGTGTTTCCCAGGTATATAATTGTTACATTAAATCACTTTTCTAGTTATTCGGAACCATTAAACATATTTGGAAACTCATTATAAAAAAAAGGTAAACTGAAAATTCATTATATACTTCAAAATACATAATTTAGGAATTTTAATACAAAAACACTTCGATGATTCCAAGTTATCCTTAGAAAATTAAAAATTCTATCACATCCTATTACTTAATACCTCATTCCTTTCACATTTCATTTTCATTCTCATCATCATCAAGAGTATAACTATTACTCATACCACCTCACTGATTCTCTTTAGGATTATTCCACTTAGGACATAAATTTTCATAATTCCCATTCATTCTTATTTATAGGATTCAATCATCAATGATCTAATACAGAGGACATTATTAAAATTCATTTCATTAAACAAATATATTATTTTCACTTTATAGGTACTTTATCTGTGTCCTTTTCCACATTCAAAACAAATTCACTGTCATATAAATTATATACTGGGTTTCTTCTTTCCATATTATTTATATGTAGGAAACTAAATCTTTTTATATATGTTGTATCCACAACCATAATTATCCGTGAACTCTTTCCTTATCTTTTCTGTTGAGTATAGGATTTGAATGTGGTGAATATCATTAATAATGTTCTGTAAAAACTTATTAGGAAATATCATAGCGTCCTTTACTCTAGTCACCAAAAATAATTTATGTCACATTCATTCTTATCTAAATTCCTTCTAGTTCTTTCCATTGACTAAACCGGAAATCATTGTATGAGAAACACTTATCATTGAGGAAAACCTCATAATCCTGAAAATTTTCTTATATGATGCCTAAATCATAACAGTTACTTGTTTAATATATGACACCCTAGGGTTATCATAGGTTACTAACAGTAATATTTTATTTCAATCCATCATGATGGTTTATAAATAGTTTTTTAAATACCAAATAATATTCCCCTCGATTGTCAAACTAGTCATGAATGAAGGCCACTTTTAAATTCACTAGTTCCTGAATGAGTCTTTCTCAATTAATGTTTTTGAGGTTGTTACCCCATTGTACATATATTATTAAGTGAAATCTGTTTTTATTATCTACATAGAGATACAATTCATGGAAACCACTCTCTTTATCCTTAAAAAATCACGGAAATTTTTATATAAATTAATTCATCCTTATATGTATCCTTAGATACATCACTAGATAAATCCTTAAAAAAATCCTAGGGGTATCACTAATTTTTTACCATCCTATTTTTCAATGGATGACTAAACCTTTCCTTTTATTCCATCTATATAAACCCAGGATTAACATTCCTGGATATTACATCACTTTAAATGAATATTTACCAGATTTGAGAAGTACATACCTGATGAAAATAATAGTTTAGTGCCTATGGAAACATGAAAACAAAATATTTTATCTTGATGAATGATATTGAACATCATTTTTATAGATAATCCATATTTGTACTTCTATTTAAAACCATTCTTTAAAGCATTTAGAAAGAAAACATATGAAAGGGGTGAGCTCAGATGCTAGGTAAGTGTAATCAAGAGAGATTTTTGAGAATGACTTGATCTTAAGTGTATGAAAAGATGATAATAAAATTATCGTATCATTCCCTTCATATCAAATATCATAGACATGAATCAGGGGAAAAATATTGGCAATTTATAATACATGAATCGTAAGTGAATCAATATAATATTCCATGTAATCATAATAAAAAACTAATAAATATAATTTATATCACACAAATATTCATATAAAATCATTCCCAATAATTATAGTTGTATTTCAAAAAATCAAGGAATGTCCAGGGGGTTATACCTACTGGGCGGAACATAGAACCATCCCCAACTTTATCCCTTCCCTTATAGATGAATGGTATGACTCCCAAAACTATATTAATATTAAGGTTCACTCCCAAAACCATATTAGTAATCATGGAACACTCAGAATACCCTCTTAGTAGTTAATGATCCCAACCAAGACCATTTTAGTAGTCAATGTTCACTCCCATAAACATTTTAGTAGAAAAAATCTTTCATAGAACAGAGTTTACTCTCTATTCTATCCATTTTGATATCATGAGATATAAATCGTTACCTAGTGAATTTGTGGGAGATATAGTTCCCACCCTTATCATAATGAAATCATTCATAAATGTACAAAAATATCATAAAAAATCACATCATAACCCAATAAAATAAATTTCTATCACAAAATTTCATCATATCATAACCTACGGATAGGAGATAGGTTTCATAATCATTTCATCAAAGCGTCACCGTTGAAAAGAAGTAGTTTTCATAAACATATAAATCATGAATTATAATAATGATTCATTAACATATAATAAATGAAATAGATACAAGGCTCCTAAACATCATTCAATCAAAACATAAACCATTAAGAGAAAGAATGTGAATGGAAGCTTAGGATCATATCCCCATAAATGCAGGAGTTGCTCCAACATATGTCATATTTTATTTGGAAATAATTATGAAATAGATGTTAAAAACATTTCTTGATTAAAATATCATTTCTTCTCTGAATAGTTTTGTTTAAAACAAAAATCATTTTTAAAACTATTTTCTTTTAAAATAACCTTGAAAACATATTAATGAAGATTTCAATTTTTTGAATGATTTTTCTTCATGAACAGATAATGTAAACTTGAAAACATTTTTAATTTCCTTTTCTTTGAAAACATATATTGTATTTTTATAAACGTTTTTAAAAACATTTTCATTGAATACTTATAAAATAAACATGAAAAAATGTTGAAAAACTTTTTATATTGTAACCATGTAAAAGAATCTTGAAAATAATTTTCATCAATTTTTAAAACATATTTTTAGAAAAAATTAAATTTCCATGTAATTATTATTGAATGATAATTTTAAAAAATTGAATCTTTTTTACAACATCCTTTCTAAAAAATAGACTTCAAAAAAAATAGATAAATATATTACAATTTTCTTAAAAACATTTTATTGATTATACTAAGATTAAAGAAGTGGAATAATGTTGAAAAAAATGGAATATATACTGAATAACCATAGAAGAAGAAAATTTCATAGTGTTCTTGAGATATGGATCATAATATTTCATCAACAGAATAATATTCATAAATAATATTGATAACAATGAGATAGTATCTATAAACACTTACCACTTATGTAACATTCAAACGTAATCCCCATGTGAGAAAAAATAAATACAAATATTAATAAAATATTAAATTTAAGTATATTCACGATGCAACATGAAAATTTGTAGTATATACACATTGATAGACAATATATGTGCATAACATAACACGTGTCGCAAAGAATATAAATTGAGACAAAATTGCTGTACTACTTCAGTAACATTTTATCCATAAAACCCCATGAAATATAGATCATAAATGAATATTTTAATACAAATTAATTTGAAAATAATAATCATATAATATCATCTTGGTAACTATATACAGCACACAAAATAGATGGGGGGTGAATAAAGCATAAGTCCAACAGAAATAAAAGTGAGACTTGAAATCCACTTACTACATGAGTAATTTTTGAATCATGAGTTCCATGAAAAATAACAACAATTGATAATTTTAATATCATAAAATAAATTTGTTTTATGATATAAAATGTCATAGGTATGTATATACACCCCAAAATAATAATATGTGGTGAATATAATTTACATCTCATGGAAATAAAATTCAGACATGACAACCCTTACAGTTTGTGTCGAATATCTCTGTACATGCTCAAGAATAATGTATAATAGATATAGTGTTATTATAAATATTCCAATTAAACATATTATTATATGTCATAACAATTGTGATTTTTTTGTGTCTTTATATTACCAATTTATTAAAAAATTCATTTTAAGGTTATGTTTTAAGTAATAAACACATAATTTTTTTATACATGTTTTGACATGTTATTCTAGATCCTATTAACTATATTATGATTTACTTATTTAAATATAATAAAAAATAATTTATATATCATATATATTCATAATATAATTATTTATTATATTATATGAAATATATAAATATTTAATTGAATACAGTACTCATGGAGACAGTAGGTCGTACATATGGATAAATACTATTTCTCTTTTCCTATCTTATTGAAGAAATAAATTAAATAAAATATATGTCTATATATTATTATTATATTACAATTATTTTTTCACATATATATATCATATAATTTTAATAAATCCATCCTTAATAAATTCCTTTTTAAGTGTGAATGAATAATATATTCTTTGAAGAGGCAGTAATCAAGAATTCTCCAACGGAAGTAATCATTTTTCCAAAAAATGGAAAATTAAGGGTATGTAATATATAATAATTAAATAAGAAATAATAAATCTTATATATCATATATTTTAAGTAATATCGGTATTTAGATCATTATTCCGGTCCATGAAAGGTTGTAATGGAAGAACGAATGATATTTGTATACGAGATGAAAGTTCATCGTACACACGAATGATGATTACATATCCCATTTGATGGAATTCTATTTGAGATTAGGAGTAACATTTAACATGATGGAATATAATTATATTTTGGACTCTAATGTTATAATATAATAAATTAATAAATAAAATTGAGTGGTGGAGAATGAAATAAAACAAAAGAGTTTGTGGATGGATGTTACCACTTATTGGGGTAACTCATTTAGGTTTTAACCAAATGAAATCCTTGGATGGATTAATAGACAAATTATTGATTCTACGATGAAAATAGTGATGTTCTGAGCTTAATTGGGAAGTTTTTTGATTGTTCAAAAGGCTTGATATGTGTGAACACATGAGAGGGTGAGTTCCCATTTATAATTGTGGGGGAGTGACATTCTAGTAAACAAAAAAAGGAAAATATAACATCCTGTGAAATTCAAATATGAATTTTCAGTTTTGTTTATAATATTTTATTAACAAAATAAATAAATTTAATAATAATAATAATAATAATAAGTAGGGGAAAAATAAATTTATAAAATTATTGTTTTTAAGTATACAAATCTATATTATGTTTTTGTTTTGAATTTTTTATATAAATTATACCAGATTTTTAATATATTCTTATAAATACATACATACATACACATATATATATATATCAACATATATATATTTTTATTCAATTAATATATATATATATATATATTTCTAAATATAAATCATTATTTTATTACATATATTTCATTTTATTATTCTGTTAAAATTCAAAATGTATTTTTATGAGTTTTGTATAAAAAACGTCACATTTTTGTTTTTAAAAAAATTATTGTATGTATGTTAATAGAATTAATTGATTGAACTAAATAATTAATAATATATTATTATAATAATATATTGACTAAATTATATGAGTGTTGTGACATGTTGGAATAAAAATTCAAAAATTGGAAAACCCCATTTGAGGGAGAATACATAACTTGTGGATAGTTTGAAACAAAAGAATAAAATGATAAATATAATATATTATTATAAATATAATGATATAAGTAATGATGATTAATAAATAATTTTCACTCCTTAGTTTTATTTTAAATAAGTAATTAAAATAACTAATCTTCTCTAAGAAGCTTACAACACATTACAATTTCTCATAAATATTTGAGACACATGTAGAGACCATCCACCATGATTTGACCTCCCAGGCCAAACCCATTCTTTTGTTCATGTTCATAGGAAAACAACATATTTAAAATCCCCTTCATTTACCAAAAATAGGTAAGGGGTTTATTTTCAAATTTAATTTGTAAGGGATAATTTTATTTTGTGATTTATTTTTCAAAATATAAATTTATATATATACACACATATATATATATATATCTCTCTTGTTTTGTTTTAATAAATTTTTTATGAATGTTCTTTATTTTAAATTCTTGTTTTAAGGGATTCTATTTTTTAATTTTTTATTCCACCAATAATTATATATATTATTATATAAGAATACACACACACACACACACACATATATATATATATATGTACCTGTTGATAATGATAAATGCTTGATTTATTTTTATGTTTAATGGAATTATTATTATAACAATCACTAATTATGATTTATGTTTGGATTTAGTTAATTTATGGCAGCAAAATTATTTTTTTTCATAAATATGTACACATATATATAAGTATGTATTTACTATTATCAATTTTTAAAATTTATATAGGATATGGGTTTCTTTATAAATTTTATTTCAAAACATGTACTCTTTGAGGGAATTATTTATGTTCATCAAATGGTCTTCTTATGCTTTCAAAAACATCGTTTTATGTGAATGGTATGTATATATATATATATTAATGTATTTACTCATAATAATTTCAATTTATTTAATTAATAGGCTTAATATTTATTTCTAAAATTTATATAAAATGTTTTCTGTTTATTTGTAGCCTTATTTGTAAATGATAGTAGTTATTATTTTTTGTGCAATTATATGTCAAGCTATTATTTTATGTTAAAACTTTCTTCTTTATAACCTAATATGTTATGCCCAAATATGTATGAAAACCATATAAATCATATGTGACATTACATGTGTTATGAAATCATGCTCGTACTTATTTAATTTTTCATAAAATTATAATTTTCAAATAATAATAGTCTTTAAAAGAATGGGATTCTCTTAAACTGTTTAAGAAAACCGATTTAGAGAACGGTTTATGTCATGTTATGAATGAAATAATTTTCTAGAAAAGGAAGTAATTATATGTATGTGATTTATAAATTATTCTGGTTAGAACTGAGAAAGGAAGTTCTATAGATTTGTTTTCATTCAAACTGTCACTATAATGTTGAATGGTATGATATGGGTAGTAAACTCATAATATTTAAGGGATCTCTGTTCCGCAAGAGTTATGTCTAGTGGCCTTACATTATGGTTTTACAATTCTGGTATTCCTAGTATCTTGGAATAATCCACTACCATATTATTATTTTTAAAGTAAAAATACCAAGTAAATTTATATATATAAATATTTTATGAAAATAATATTTCAGAAATATAATGATTTTCAATGATATGAGAAATCTTTATTAAATATTATGTTTTTTAATTTATTTTATAAAAAGGGTCATTTCATAAAAATATTGTTCACATGTTTTCTTTAAAATTTTCAATGCCCCATTACTATGAATATTTAATGCTCACCCTATTTGTTATAGTCACTTTTATAGGTTTATCATTCTTGTTGTGATGAAATCCTATTTTGGAAGTATAATTATAGAAAACCATTGTTTATTAAAATTTAAATTTTGTATATTTTTGTGGGAATGTATTATTGGTTTCTAATTCTCAAAAACCAAGACCGGTAAAAGATCCTGCTATCTGATTTAAATATTATGTATTTATTGTGATTATTTTAAAAAAATACATAGCATTTATATGGTTCAAGTCTGGTAGCTTAGGCTCAGGTCGTTATAGAAAACACTGTAGAAAGTTCTCACATAGATAATGTTCCTCCAATAATTGAAAAATCTATAGAAAATAGAGGACATTTTCTATATATGTTTGGTCATTGGATTGGGGGCACATGTATTGGGTAATTTCTATCATTATTTTTAACCCCAAAGTGAACTCATTTTTAACTTAATCATTCAAATTAATTATAATAAATTTCCCCAATATTTTTTTTCAAATACTAATATTTTTTAACATGAATTTTTTAAATATTATAATTAAAAATATGTAATATATTTTAAAAAATAGTAAGAAATGAAGTTTAAAAAATTAATTTAAAAATAATCTGATAGAAGGGATGAAACATCAGGTTTTTAATTTGTAAATAATAAAAAGGTTGAAATATTTTTATAATCAATGTTATTGTGGAATTGATTGAAATTCCCTTAGATGTGTAAATAGATTAATAATTTAACTAAATATGAATTAAAATTAATTTAAAATTATATTTAACTATATAAATAAATTAGGAAAAAATTATTATTCAATTAAAATTTAATTTCATTAAATATTAAAAAATAAAAATAAAATTATGAAAATTTTAATATTATAATATAAAAAATTTTGTTAATTGTTTTGAATAAAAATTATATAATTTTATATAATTATATTTAATATAGGAACACTATTAAATGGAAATAAAATTTTCAAATAGAAAAATACATATTTTTTATTCAAGGAATTGGATTTATATTAATATATTATCTAGAAAACATATAAGAATAACATTATATTTTTGACTGAATTTAAAATAAATTTATTTATTTAATATAAATTATTAATATTATTTAAATAATTTATTAATATAAAATTTGTTTGATTACATAAGAATTTTTTTCCAACAAAACAATATCATATATTTTTATTTATAGTTAATAGGTCACCAAATATATTTTTATATAGAGTTATAAATGATATTTTCAAAATTTAATTAATATTATTCATAAACGACATTCCAACGGCTAGGTAAAAATCAGTATAAAAATTTAATATTTTTATTAATAATATGTGGCAGTTTGGTTAAACTAGGTCTTGAGTGTAATGCAAGTTAATAATGAAACACAACATTATATATAACTCAATCCAAATAGATTATTGTGTATACCACAAGATAATATTAGTTTTTTATATAACTCAATCTCAACATGGTGTCTCATAAAAAATAACATGGTGCTTTCATATAACATGAGATATATTCAGTGTTGCATGAAATGCAAAATATTGAAATGGTTTAATTAATTCCATAAAAAATATGTTTCACAAAAAATATCAAGGCGTTACATTTTGTATAGAAAACTAAATAAACTATTAATTTATTAATTAATCAAAATTTTAATCTTCTCATGATTGTATATTAAAAAATACTATATGGATTTCATACCTATTGGAAAACATGAATTCCATATTTAATTAAAGATTATATTTCCCATCCAATACTCTATTTTTGATTTATTCTATTTTTTCATAAAAATTGATTCAATATGATATAATATTTTAAATATATTTATTAAATTAACACAAATAATTTCCAGAACAAGAAATCACTCAGTGACTTAGCACCTATCTTTGATAAAAAATATATAAAATATACTAATGTTTTATAAGGTAAAAACAGAGTCATTAAAACTCAATTATAGAGAAATGTTCACAACATTGGAAAAATATATAGCTTATGTAGCTGAAACACAAATAAAATAAACCTAATATTGTAGTAATTGTGTGATTATTTCTGATATTCATTGGTTAACATAGGTAAAAGATGTAAAATAAAGATAATTTTATCTTCGTTTATCTCATTTTATATCAATACACTATTTAAATAATCTGTGTTTTCACTGCAAATGAGAGTACAGGTTTGGGGAACCTCAGCTGGTATCAGGGAATGTTTTTGTTATTTTTGAATATTAGTGTGTTTAATTTAGATATTAAGATAAGAAAAATTTCATTAAAACCCAAATTTTATATACTAAATATATTCCTATGTGTAGGATAATAACTTACAATTTTGATTATGTTTTAATTATATGGTTTTCGAAGCAATTAAAAATCTACCTCAATATTGGAAAATTGATCTTTTTGTGAAATAAATTCCCCTAGAGGAAATCACCCTGAAAAATATTGGTTAATTATCAATTACATCTTCTACCTGGTGCATAATGAGTGAGCCTAATACTATAAATCTACCTAGAAACTATTGGGAGATATGATTTAGTTAATAAAATTCTCTTTACAAGACATTATGAGGGATTAATTATTTTATAGTATTTTGGTTAAGAAGTATGAGAGTACCCAAAATATAGAATCCTAAATTTAAAAAATAGTGATTTAGGTTGAAATAAAAGAGAATACAATAGTGGAAAAGAATAATATATTTTTATGTTAAATTTTGTAGCTATTTATCTTAAAATAATTTTCACATATTATTAATTGTTTTTCACTCATGATAACTTCATTAATTTTTAATAATGGTTCAATCAAAAAATAACCATGTTATCAAAGGATTCCAAAGACAATGTGGAGGTGGTCCAAATGAGAAATGCAACAGGATAATATTTTAAGTGATAAATGTTGTTGTTATACCAAATCATCTTTGATGATTTAAGTTTAATAATGTGAACATATTTGAATTTAAAAAAACCCAAATAAGATAAGGTTGGTGTCTCATGGGATTCTAGTAATGATGGTGATTAAAAAAATAATATTTAATCTTTTTCATGTAAAAAATTCTATAATAATCACCAATGTGAATGTCATAAATAAACTCCGAGATTTATTATATGTGAATAAGGAGGGAATAATGAAACTAATTACATAATAAAAGTGAATATTATTCAAGAAATAGTGAATGAAAATCTAATGTACTTGATGGTAAAACTAATTGTTCAATGACTTAAATATTTGGAAAAGAGTCATTATCAAAATCAATGTAGTCATACAAGGTACAATAAAGATGATCATTACAAAAAAATCTATTATAATGGAAGTCCAATGTAACCACAACTATGGTATAGGGTTTCCAAAGTGATAAGGAATAACGAAATAGTGATCATCCAATCTTTAACTATTAGTGTTATATTTGTATTTTTTTTAAACCTAATACAAAGTACCTAAAATTATAAAGTATGTACGTTGACAACTAAATATTAAATTATGAATAATAACATTTAGTTTTATGATTATTGAATCCCATGTATATAAATCCACTCAATTATATGGTTTTAGAAATCTCCATCTTATAATATCTTTTTATATTTTCTTTTGTCAGATTTTCTGTGATATTTATCGTTGATTGGACCTCTTGACATGATGGCCATGATAATTCCTAGTATAGGATAATCACATGTATAAACAATCACATGAACAACTATTAATGTAACTCTAAATACAAACTACTTAGGTAAAATTTATCCCATTATATTGGGGTATTTAGAATAAATGGTTAAAGGGTAAAACTCAACATTAGAAACATTCTTCTTATTAGGTAATAAATGGGTTCATTTTTTATATTGAGGATAGTGAGAATGAAACCACATTAGAAATTAAATATGGATTTATGTTTATCTTTAGGACAACTTTTACTATTTAATTAGTTTTTAATAATTTAAATGGAATATATTAAATTTATTTAACGAATGGGTAGGAGGGGTTATGTTTCCCCCCGATATTGGGAAATATATTTTTCCATAATGTAATTCTATGTTCGATTAATTTTTTCACATGAAACACTAATCCTAAACAAGATACAACATATTTGATTAAAATTATTAATTTAATTTTTGTTAAATAAAACCACTAGTAAAAAAAATTTGTAATAAATTTAAA
Source organism: Viscum album (assembly GCA_963277665.1). NCBI lineage: Eukaryota > Viridiplantae > Streptophyta > Magnoliopsida > Santalales > Viscaceae > Viscum > Viscum album. Next base: position 1,222,055,664 of record OY728156.1, on the reverse strand, counting down.
AAAATACAAAATAATATAAAGAACACTTCTTGTTCAAAAAGGATGTTTTCAATAAAATTAGTATTATTTATATTTTATATTTTCATTTAAAAAATAAATTATAAAATTATAAAAGTTTAATTTTTTAAAATTAATATAAAATTATATTTTATAACTTAAAAAAAATATATGTTGTGATTATATTTTTTAAAATAATTTATTATTAGTTGATAGGGAAATCTATAGTTATAAATTAAATTATTACATTAATGACTCTATTTACAATAATATATAACTTAAAAACATATAAACTATTTTTCATAGTAAAATATGATTCTATGGAGAAAATATAAAAAATTATAAAAAAATTATGAATTTATAAAACCTATCTTTTACATTTTAGGATATTAATTATTATTTTCCATTAAAGAAAACTGTTTTTGTTGTTTTCTTTTAACTAAATATTTTTGTGTAAAAATTGTTTTTTGATTTTGTATGTACAAATAAATATAATTTTTTTATAATAATCCACTTTATATCATTAATACCAAATTCATTTTTAATTTTTTATATATAAAAATTTTAATCTAACAAATAAACATGTCAAAAAATCATTTTTTAGTCATTAAATGCACTAATGTTAAACTTATATTTTATTAAAAATAAATATTTTATTATATAATATGCATATTGTATTTGGAATCAGTAGGTTCAAAATATTTAAAAGGTTCCTTTTTATTTTCATTCATAAAAAATTATTTACTTTGGAAAAATATGGTTACCTCAATTAATGATATAAAGGTAAAAATGGTTTACTGAAAGGGTAAAAGGACTGACATATTTAAAAAAATTATAAATTTGTTTCTCTATTTATTATATATTTTTTATGATCTCCAATCCATTATTATCCATTTAAGAGTCTTCATGACAAGTGATACATGTTCACTCTTTATGTTTTGATGAAATATTTTAAAAAATGTAATTTTCCCCACTTATAAAAGGGGCATCTCACCACACCTTAATTACCACAATTAATTTTGGTTTAATCTAAAAAATATAAACCATTTCCTTCCCTAATAATTAAACATTATTTACAGATGCTTCTACACATAGTGGTTTAGTGTATGTCCTTAATTTCTAATGAGTTATCTAGGGGAAAACTCAATATTCTCTAATTAAGGTGTAACTTTTACCTAAATTTGTTTATTTTTTATCATTCTAATTAAAATTTATTTTTCACAATATTTTATGTTGAATTAATTATTTATATTATACATAATTTTTTTACACTCATGGAATAATCATTAACCATGGTTCATATATTATATTTAGAAAAACTAAATTTTTGTTTAGAAATTTTTGTGGACTTCTACCTCAACCAAGTTACATATCTCATTATTTATTGAGTTTAATTATAATTTATTTAAATCTCATAAAATAAAATTTCAAAACATAATGATATTTATATAATATAATTTTTCTTCTATAATTATTATATTACACCAAAATAAACCACTTTCATAACCATATTCATCCATTAATTATGGTATATTCATTTATGGTTATATCTGACGACCGACAGGAACTAAGATATTAAAAAAATATACTAAATGAATATTTTAAACCAATTACTGATAAGTTATGATAAAACTAATAAAATAATTATTTTATTTTTTATCTGTAATAGTACCATTAATATTTAAATCAATAATTCAGATACCATTATTTTTTTAGTAAAAAACACTAAAACATGCTCATCACATATTTTATATTTATAGATTGTAACAAAAAATAGATTTTGAAATCGTAAAATTGTAAAGAATTATGAATAATAAATTCTGCTTCCATTTACGTTTCATGAATGATAAAATTTAGGGGAATAAAGAAGAACGACAACACTATTACAAAAGTAGTTCAAAATGATGAAGATAACTGACAGCTCATATTGAAAATAGATAATATCTAAGTAATATAAATATATATAATAATTTTTAATAACATTTATAAAATTTCATATATATAAATAACATTGTCCAAAAATGTATTCATATATTTATTTTTCTTATAGATAAGTGTCAAGTGCTTAAATGGAAGTCATGAATTATAGTAAGGGTTGTTAGTCTCTATTTTCAATTCCATGAAACTTGGTTAATAATGTACTCCATAATTTAATTTATATGGGGTATTAAATGATTTATATTTATAAATTATAATTAATATCATTCATTTCATGTTATTTGAATATTCATTTCATGGTAATCATCTAATATATTTTCGATTCTTATATTACAGCTGCCATATCTATGTTTCATCTCAATTTCCTTCTATTGAGATTTGTATGGTTTTTGCAATAAATGTCATTTAAATAGTATTTATGCTACCTATTAGATATTACATAATAAGATTTATCATTTACTCATATTATTTTATTTTCAATATCAATCACTCTATTTCAATGTTATTTAAATAAAACATTTCCTAATTTATAAAGTATATTGATAATTCAACACTTATTTATTTAAGTTATTATATTTTTTTATTAAACTTATTTCATCTAAGATTATTTTATTCCACCGCATGAAATTTTTTCTTGGAACCTTCCCTTACTCTTACTAGGAAAATAAAATTTTAATTTAAATATTTTATATTGATATATTTGTCTTTCTCAAAGTATATAATTATCAAGAATAATTCCCATTATCATTAACAAAAGTTTCCCATCCTAGTCTATAATTTTCATTCCCTATAATGTTATACTTTTATATGTAAACCGATTACGTTTTATCTCATTTGACCTTAAAATTTATCTTTAACAATTTTCAAAAGTATGTTTTTACAACATTTTAAGACTTGGGATTTAAGAATGGAATTTTAAATAATTATTATTGGTTTCCTTTCCTAATAATTTGATTTATTATCCACTCTACATTACCAGGGGATATAATTTATATCATTTTTAGGGATGTATTATTTTCAATATTTTTTAAATTAAATTATTTGATTAAAATCACACAACCTTTTTAAAAAAGTGATCTTGTAAAGTGAGTCGTAACATTTTCTTTTATAAAAATACAAAAAATATTTCAAAAAATAAATTTTTTTCTTTTCACATACATTTTAATATTTATCACAAAATGGATTTATTTATTTAGATATTAATATTCCAAAATTACCCTATTAATTGTATAATAATATTTTGTGGGATTAAACTGATGAAAATATTTGACTTCATTTAGATTTCCAATTCATATTTTATGTATAAACATGGTTATTCATCCAATGTCTTTCCTATATGTATAATATATATTTCTTTCCTTAGAATGAAGGTTGTTCATATAGATACAATAAATCTATTTATTATTGGAATTATTAAATAAACTATATAACATTAATATATAGGGTTTAATAACTATATACTTCATTATATCAATTGAATAGTGTTTTCCTCAAAATATACTTAATATCATTGGATATCCAATTGTTTTCCATGGTTTTATCTTGTTTTCATATTTATGGAATTAGTAATGATTTTCCAATGTGAATCTATTGGAAAATGGAATGAAACCCATTTTTATTCATTTTAATATTTATGTTATGAATAATGATATATTTCTAGTGGATCATGTAATTATGGATAAATGATGTATGGTTTTCTATATCTCCCTCCAATGCATTGTTAAAAATTCTAAATCTAGTGAAATTTGTATTTTGGGTACAATTATGTAATCTCACAAGTGTGGGTGTAAGTATGTGACTCACAAATGTTATTTATAAATGGGTAGAATTATTTTATGGTACATAAATTGGTGTAAGTGTGAAACTTATGAAAGTGATGTTTTCCTATAATAATGTTTTTCAAATATTTATATTGTATCATGATGTTACAATCAAACGGCTAATGTTTATTTGACTAATGTTTAAAAACTATTTTGATTCATTCCTTATTTTATGTCAATACTGATTCCATGACTCATGATTTGTGATTTATTCTTTCTATTGTATGATTATCTTATGTTATGTCTATTTCACTTGATCATACCACAATGATCATTTATGATACTTAACATTTATCACAACTATTTAATCTTTTTGAGTATTAGAGCACACCCCTATATTATGTTTCCAATTACGCAATCGTTGAAATTGAGTGTAATTTATGAGAATTCTAGAAGGAACTCCATTATGGATCAATTATAGAGAAATTATCATAATTATCATAAAATAGGTTTCCAATTTAGCTGATCCTTAGAGACATTAAGCCATACATTCTTATGATTGTTTGTTTATTTGTAATATTTAATGTTTATATTATGTAAATTATATAAAATAATTATATAATAATCTTTGGTCATATGATTTTCTATCAAGATAGCGTTTCAAGAAGTATTTAAAAATAGACACATGAGTATAGTTCTTGGGATCCTCAATGATATATTAGATTTTAATGGGAGATATTTTATGTTATTATATAAAATAAATTATCTAGATTAGGTGTAACTTTATGGTTTTCTTATGATGGATTGATCAGAAAACATATTATAAGGCCAAAACCATAGGCATTACATAATCTTTAGTTAAGTTAACTATTCAAATTGAGGATTTTTTCGTGTTTATTGTTATAGAGAATTAGGTCCTAACGATTACATTACATCTCAAATATTATAACGTAGACACTTCTAATATATCAAAATTTTCGCAATAATGAAACTCCTAAAATAAAAAGAAGAATTATTTTTTGATAAAAATATTCTTGAATTCATCTTTCATTTTACCATTACTTATACATGGTGAAAAACATTTCAAAACAATGTTATGAGCCTAAAAGGCTTTGTAAGGGTTATAAAATAAGAAAATAAACCATTAGTCCATCAATACATACAAATTAATGAAATCATATTTTTCACTCTGAAAACATAAGGTCTTTATAATACCTCATTAAATCAAAAGATTTATGAATAATATATAGAGGACAAAAAATTTAAAGGTAACCTTTGGCATCTGTAACATACATACATTATAGCTTTCACAACTACATGGTGAGTTAGGTTTTGAATTTACATTATATTATATTCCATATATCTCTTCGAAGAGACCATAACATTTACTTCCATCACGTTACCCATTGCATTGGGAGGATATCTTCAGATCACCCACCCTAGGTTTATCACGGATCCATCCATATTTGGTTCACCACGTAACCACCCATCAAATGTATAAGTACCATTTCATAATAATAAGACTCAAAAGAATGAAATTATCAACATTTCACCAATGAATCAGAAGAAATCAATTCAATATATTGAAATTTTCAATCCATTTCCAAAACTATTTGAAACATTTAATAAATATATTTTTGAATCAAAGTGTCATATACCACATTGAATCATCTAAATTAATTAACATTTTAAGAGAAAAATATCCATCTAAATAAATCCTCAAAACCATTATTAAAACATGGACATTAATGAGATTGGTTTTGAAGATTAAATCTTTAAATCATTTGGAACAATGTTTTCGTTATAGAGTCCCTTACCACTAGAGAAAATACTTGAATGAAAATAATTAAAGAATAAAATTAAAAAAACATATAATATCATGAGAAAAAAAAGATTCATGATATATTATTTCAAATGGAAGTATATACACCATATAAATGTGAATTGGTGTATAAAAACAATTCTCCATGGTATGTAGATTGAGATGAAATCCCTTAGAAAGATAGTATCCTTCGATTAGTAATAAATTGACGGCGTATTTATGTTTGAAAACATATAAAAATACACCCAATATAAATGGATATTCAGTGCAACACAATTATTGGTCAATCACACCTATTCTTGGAAAAACTAAACCAATTATATGGTCATTTACCAGAATGAATGGAAATTGAGTTATGATTTCCCTTACGATAATTCGGTTGCATAACGACATCATCTAAAAATTTAAAAAATGAGTTAATTAAAGAGAAAAGGGTTTTTATTCATTTGGGTGTAAAATTTACATAAACAAGGATACCTAGTAACATATCCAAACATAATAAAATGGAAAATAAAATATATAATAATAAATGATGTCTTTGACTAAAAGATGAGGGTGAAAGGTTTCCCTACATTGATTCCAACTTGTCTTGTTCATTGTTTATTTTACTGAATAATAAACAAAGGTTAATTTATACTATATTTATGAAACTTTTAGATAGTTATTATTCATTTTATACTAATTAACATCATTTTATTAAAATTACATAATTATTTAAGATCATATCGATCATTTTGCTGATATTCTATACCAGATTTGAAAATGAACTTGATATACTATAAAATTTCCCATGTTCTCAAAAGTCCATTATCTCAAAAATTGTATTCATGATTTAAATATATATATCTATTATATTTATTTATTTATAATATTCCACAACATTAGGAGATAATAAATGTAATTCACTATTCATAGAGATGGTAGGCTGTACATACGCATTAACGCTACCTTCATTAATTTTTGATTGTAATGAAATGGAAAATAAATGATACATAGGTGTATTATAATTACATTATAATATCATATGTTATATATGTTAAATAAATTGATTAACTCCCTTCTTTATACATTCCTTGTATGGCATGAATGAGTCATACCATTTCAAGGGCCGGTAGTCCACATTTCATCAAATGAAATTATCATATTTACACATTATGGAAAGCATAAAGGTACGTTGAAAATTAAAAATATAGAAGAATAGAGAAAATATAAATATAATATATGTCACATATTAATACAGTTCTATATAAATGGCAACCATGATATGTGGTCGGGGAAAATTGATTAAACATCGTTTTGTGAGGCAATAGTTCATCGTCCATAGAAACAGTATGTTCATATCCATTAAATGGAGGTGTGTGTAAGTTTAGTTATAATAATTTTCATAAAAAATCCTTGTATATTGAGGATAATATTTTATTTGTTTAATCAAAGAATAAGAATAGAAAATTGAGTGAAAATGAAAAATAATTTAAAGGAACATTATAAGAGACGCTACCTCATTAAACATGCAACTCCCTTTGATTGGAGCCAAAATTATTTATTGAATTTCTTTATTCCCAAGGTAAGGCATATAGAATCAATAGTGGGTTGTTGGGATTTTATTTTTGAAGAATTTTTACAAGTGAAGGGGCTTTAGAGATGTGATTAAATGGGTAAACGTGGATTCCTTTTATAAGAGGGAGTAAGGGAACTTTATAGGTTAGAAATATTACCTTATTATAAATTTGATTTCGATTCAAAATGAGTCAAAATTAAGTTAGTTCTAAGATAATATTATTATAAGTCAAAATAATGTCATCCAATAATAATTAGATAGGTTTTTAATTTTTTTGTTAATCCTTATCTTTTTTATTTAATCCCTTTTTCACCCTTATCATTTTATCAATCATTTAACACTCTGAGATACAAAATAGTTACCAAAACATGAAAAATATATAATGAAAGATTAATTAATAAAATATTAGTCTTATAATAACCAATTTTTCAAATCTCTGAATTTATAGTAATTGTATACTATTTTATAAATTATTATATATTTTAAAATATGAATTATGTCAATTTTGACAGTATAAATATCATGAATTTTTAAAAATCCATAACAACTTGATTGCTTTGAAAAATCATCCTTAATAAAAATATATAATGTCAATACAATCCATATAATTCATGTATGACATCAAAATAACACAATTACAACTATTTTAATGTTTATAATATCTTTTATTTTAATCCTTTATTAATGAAGCAATCACAACATCATGATTGTGTCATAATTAAATTTATTTATCTAATGTCTAAAAATTATAAATAAAATATAATTATGTATAAAATATATTTAGCTTACTAATGTATATTTATAGATAAAAATATGAATTATTTTACCCCATATAAATTTTTTTAGTAAAAGATACATGCTTATGTTATATTTATCGTCACTTTAAATTAATTCTTCTAAAATTTCATTTTCACACCCATGTGGATCCATGGGGTACCAAAATAAACCCATGGATTCCTTTGGTCAGACATATCTTATCCAATGGGATTAATACATGTGTTAGAAAAGTTTAATAGTATTATAATATTAATTTATTACCATCATTTACCAGATTTACTATCATGACCTGCCTTCACCAAAAGGAGGGATGGGTCAGCAGTTTTCCAGGCCCTTCCTTCTTTAAGTTGAAGGATAGATAATGACCCCTGAAACCCGCCTTCAATAGGTCCTGGAGTGGCGACCAGCACCAAGGGTATATAAATCACACACTAAATGGAAGGCATTACCCATTTTCTTTTAATAGGATCAGGAGATAAGATAGTAAAAACCACAACACCAAAAATGAAAATGAAAATACACCTGAAAATAAACCATTCCCACAAGCATGTTCAAAGGTTAAAGATAGAGGTCACAAAACACCAATGGTAAAAATATTCCAAGAAAAGGAGAAACAACTACAACACTTCCCCAAAGGTCCAAGCTAGTACGGTCCCGCACGATCCCTGATGTCCTCCTGGAAACCGAAAATCAGTTTTATATACGTAGGGTGAGCATACAAGTATACTCAAAAGGGAAAAACCAAAGACTCTCGTGCACAAGTGGGGTGGCATACTAATGCCCTATGAGAAAATAGATAACCAAGCACCTAGAAAGGAAACTAACCACCCAAGCCTCACCAAGGCACACTCCCCAAATAATGTAAGTCAAGTAATATACAGTAATAGCACATTGATGTTTGGGTACTCCACCCATGAACTGAACCTTCTCTGTCGTGCCCTGCACCACCTCCGGGCCAAAGATGCCCACCTCGCCGACTTCGGCCCAACACACGGGTGAGCGGCATGGCCTCCCGTAAAAGGATTCGAACGAAGCCATACCAATGGTAGAGTGATAGATATTATTGTAGGCAAACTCTATCAGAGGAAAGTGTTGCACCCACAATACTCCTGAGTCCAGAACACATGGCCGCAGCATATCCTCCAAGGTCTGGATGGTGTGCTCTGTCTGTCCATCTGTTTGGGGATTGAAAGCAGTGCTAAGACGTAGCTGGGTTCCAAAAGCGTGCTACAATCCTATCCGAGACTATGGACCTTGTAACTCCATGAAACAGCACCACCTCATCCACGTACCTTCATGCTAAAGAATCTACTGCACCCGACTCCTTGATAGCCCGAAATTGAGCCGACTTCGTCAACCGATCCACTACTACCCAGATGGAGTCATATCTCCCTTTCACCTTTGGTAGTCCCGTGATGAAATCCATCAGGATGTCGTCCCACTTCCACTCTAGGACATCTACATATTGCAGCAGGCTGCCTGGAACACAGTGTTCAGCCTTCACCTGCTGACACACTAGGAACTTGGCCATAAACTCTGCCACTACTCTCTTTACTCTGGGACACCAAAACTATCTGTTTAGACCCTGGTACATCTTGGAAACTCTTGAGTACACTTCTTGGGGTGAGTTGTGGAACTCACTAAGAACCCGGCTGCACATCACCTCTGTAACAGACAACTTTCCTCAGAAAAACATCCGGTTCTGACTATCCTACGTCCACCCTTTCGGAGAATTTCCCGAGTCAACTCGGTCATGCATCACTTCGCACTCTGGGTCTCCCCACTGATACTCCTCCACCTTCCACAAAAGAGAAGAATGTACTGTCATCTGATATAGGAACCCTCCACCGCTATCCATCCTCGCATCTAGGTGCAAGGCAGCCAACTCCTCCATTGCCTTCCAGGCGTCTGCCGACTCTCGGACTGCATCCTTCTACAACCTCCTGCTCAAAGCATCGGCCAGAACATTCTCTTTTCCCGAAGTGTATGAAATTTAGAAGTCTTAATCCTAGAGGAACTCCATCCACCATCGCTGTCATATGTATAGGTCCCGCTGGGAGGAGACATACCTCATGATTTTGTGATCCGTGGAGACCACAAAGCATTCTCAGATGAGGTAAATCCACCATAACTTTAGTGCAAAAATGACAACTGCATGTTCCAGATCATGAGTGGAATAACTACACTCATGAGTTCACAGCTACCTAGACCCATAAGATATCACACCTTGTCACTGAATCAACACACATCTGAGGCATTTCCCTGAAGCGTCACAAAACACCTCATATGCCACCCCTTCTTCGGGTAGTCTCAGCACTAGGGAACTAACCAATTTCTCCTTCAGATAGATTAATGTTGCCTTGAACTACTCACTCCACACAAAAACACGGTCCTTCTTGGTCTAGGCTATCAAATGGGATACAACTCGGGAGAAGCTGGGTACGAACCTCTGATAGAAGCTTGCCAACCCAAGGAAACTGCGAACCTCTACCACATTCTTGGGTGCTTCCCAAGAAACAACCACCTCATCCTTTGATGGGTCGATCGCTACCCCCTGCTCAAACATTACGTGCCCAAGGAAGTGTACCTCTCGCATCCAGAACATGCATTTTGACAACTTCCCATTGAGTTTGTGCTATCGGAGGACCTCTAAAACCGTCCTCAGGTGCTCCATGTAGTCCTCCTCTGATCTTGAATAGATCAGGATGTTGTCGATGAACACAACTAGAAACTGATCTAGGTACTCCCAGAAGATGGATTTCATAAGCCCCATAAACACAGCTGGGGCGTTCGTAACACCGAAAGTCATGACTACAAATTTGAAGTGCCCATATCAGCACATGAAGGCCATCTTCGAGATGTCTCCATTCTTCACACTTAACTGGTGATATCTAGACTGTAGGTCGATCTTATAGAATCATCCTACCCTTTTCAGCTGGTCAAAGAGATCGTCAATCCTCGGAAGAGGGTAGCGGTTCTTGATCGTTACCTGATTCAGCCTCCTGTAGTCTATGCAAAACATGATACCACCATCATCCTTCTTTACGAACAAGACTAGAGCACCCCATGGTGATGCACTCGGTCGAACAAAACCCTTCTTCGTTAGATAGTCGATCTGAATCCTAAACTCCCGTAGCTCTGAAGGCGCCATCCGGTAGGGAGTCATTGAAATTGGATGAGCACTAGGCTGCAAGTCTATCCCAAACTCGATATCACGTTGAGGGGGTAGAGTCGTCACCTCCTTAGGGAAGACATCCATAAACTCACTGAAGATCCCTGGTACTTCCACCATCTCAGCATCCACTGACTCTACTGACAGTTCAGCTAACAAGGAGAGGAGGGGCTCTTCTCGCCTGCTGCATTTCTGGCCACTCCGCTGGCCGGTGAAAGTAACACACCAGATGCCCATGTATGAGAACACAACCCTTCCTCGGAAGAATTAGATGATAGAACACATAGAGAACAGCCAGTCGATTCCTAGAATGAAATTGTATGGCTGTATCTGCAATAGTAGGAGATCCCTGACTAACTCTTGTGGCCCTATCATTAGTCTGCATCCTCGAAAAACATATAACAAGTCGGTCTGACCTCCAACAGGTGTGCTCAACACCAGGGGCACTGGAAGTCTCTAGGAATCTAGACCCAAATCACAGGCTAGACTTGTTGCAAGTAAGGAGTGCGCAGCTCTGGTATCGAACAAGGCATAAGAAAGGGTACTGAACAAACCTAACGTACCTCGAACAACCTCCGGTCCTGCTGGAACTGCTGCCTCCGCGGCGTGAAACTGTCCACGCCTAGATCCTCTACCCCTCAGTTTTCGGCTGCCTCCCTGACCACGCCCTAGTCGCAGTCCCTAAGGAGCGCCCTGAGGTCAGCCTCCCCCTGCAACATCTGCCCTCAGAGGAGCGGGATCTCGCTGCCTCTGCTACTACTGCTGGAAGTGCATAGCTGGAAGATATTGCTGAGGAGGGTGATGGGCCTGTCTTCCACTGTCGTACTGAACTCGGTATGGGCACTAATTCTGGATATTTCCATGGCTCCTATAGGCGAAGCACCTCGGTCTTGGTCCCGAAGGGAAAGGACGACGATCGGGGGACCAGAACTGAAACTATTGCGGCCTGCTCCTTGCTCGTCGGAACCTGGAGGGTCCCGATGCTGGAGATCTGGTGTTGATGTCCTTTCCCTTTGACGAGCCTAGCTGAATCCCCTCTCGTGATACACATACCATCATTTTCATCCTCTCCACCACCTCTGCCTTCTTCTGGACCTCCACGTATGTCGGCAAGGTGAGAGGGGTAACAGCGTACCGGAGGGAGGGTCGGAGCGCCTCCCCTAAATGTCTCGCATGAGACTCCTCATCTAGAAAGAGGTCCATATCAAAGCGAAGGAGGTCTGTGAACCTGGTCCCCAGCTCCCTTACTGACATAATCCCCTACTGGAGGGAGAGTAGATCTTGCCTCTTCTCCGTCTTCATCATACAAGAGAAGAATTCCGCCCTGAACTCCTTCTAAAAATCAGACCATGCCACCTCAACCTCTCTCCTCTCACCCAGGTAGAGCATCCACCATTGACGTGCTACTCCACGCATCTCGATGACGTCCAAAGGAACCCAGTACTTGGCCGGAGCCCGAATCAAGCCGAAGGATATCACCATCTCCTCTAGCCAGCCCTCCATCTTCATGTCAGAGGTGTTGCCCTCGTACTTCTCGAGGGTTTATCGCTGGAAGGCTCGAAGCGTCTTCTGCCACTGGTCATCCTCCTCCTCTTGATCAGCCCTCTACTAATCGTCCATGTCATCATCCTTGACATCAATCACCTGTACAACTCGTTGTTGTCTCCCAGGTGCCATAGCTTCAATGTAAACAAGGAATGTCTAAGCCCAAGTAGTGCATAATATTGTTCTTAAAACTTCTTAAACTTATTATTTATTACAAATTCCAAAAAAACCCCAGAAACACAAGAACACAAGTCATTATGATGCATGTACCTTTCCTATGGTCTCTACCCTGCAATCAGTGTGGCCTCACTTGGTCTTTTGGTAAGTCTAGAGTCCTTTCATCAGATCACGGGGGGCCCTAAAATTACGTGGCCTAGTCAGTTTTCCCTGGCCTAATTCACATACCAAGGTCACCCAACACTGTTACCATACTATCCCATGAAATCCTCACTATGCCTAATTCCAGACTCTATCCTATCTCTCAACCATCCTCTGATACCATTCCGTCACGAACCACCTTCACCAAAAGGAGGGAAGGGTCAGAAGATTACCAGGCCCTTCCTTCTTTAAGTTGAAGGAGATATAATGACTCCTGAAACTCGCCTTCAATATGTCCTGGAGTGGCGATCAGCACCAAGTTTATAAAAAGCACACACTAAACGGAAGGAATTACCCTTTTTCTTCTAATAGGATCGGGAGATAAGATAGTAAATCTCACAACACCAAAACTGAAAGTGCAAATACAGCTTAAAATAAACCATTCGCACATGCATGTTAAAAGGTAAAAGATACCGGTCCCAAGACTCTAAAGGTAAAAATATTCCAAGATAAAGGGAAACAACAACAACACTACCCCAAAGGTCCAAGATAGTATGGTCCCGCACAATCCCTGATGTCCTTCTGGAAACTTGAAAACAGTTTTATATACGTCAGGTGAGCATACAAGTATAATCAGTAGGGAAAAACCAAAGACTCTCATGCACAAGTGGGGAGGCATACTAATTCCCCATGAGAAAAGAGATAAACCAGCACCTAGAAAGGAAACAAACCACCCAATACTCACCAAGGCGCACTCCCCAAATAATTCAACTCAAGTAATATATAGTAATAGAACATAGATATTTGGGTACCCTGAGCCACTTTTCCACCAGTTATTGAAGACATCCTACACATCAGACGAATCCCGCCATTCTCATCGCAGTCCCACTTCCATACGCCGCACACACCTGGACCGCAACCTCACCGTAGTCCCACAGCCAAACCCCGCCCGCAGAAACCTAGGCCACCACCACCACACATAACCACATTTGCAAACACCTAGGCTAGAACAACCACTGCCATGCCCGAAGACACCTGGGATACGCCCGAAGACACCTGGGCCTCATCCCGAAGATACTTTGGAAACCACCTGCCCATAAACATATGGTCCAACCACCACAACCACCCTGCCCAATGATTCTTGGGCTAATAATGGACTTTATGCCATCACAGCCTGCCCGTAGAGTCTTGGGATATTCGGGAAAGGGAGTAGAAAAGGATCTAATAACCAGCCACTCATAGGAGTGTTGGGAAAAACACCCTCCCCCATGAAATGGGGGTGTTCGACACTAAGTGCTCAACTTGGGTGGGGCACAAATAAGAAACAAAAAAACTACATGTTTATGTATAGGTAACAAGCACTCGCCCAATCTAGGCTTTTCTTCAGCCGGTCTAAAGGACACTATCCTTACTATTCATTCATAAGAGAAGAGAACAAAACCCATGCCCAAGTCACCACTAACAGCAAACCAAATCCCCATTTGTCCCATCCTTGTTTCCATGTTTAGTAATAATGTTTAAATATGTTTATGCACCTACTTGGGAAACTAGTAAGCATAAGCACAAGCCAAGGAAAGAGTACACCCAACATCAATTTAACATTCACACCCAGTTCTCTTGTAAAAGCACATCATGTGAGACCCCTCCAAGTATTAGAACCAAAGCATGTCAAAGTGAGATACAGTCCCAAGTTCCCAGAACTATGAATGATAAGGTTTCACAATAGAAGAGGATCCCACCCCAATTCGTGATACAAACAGAGGATCCCATCCTCACCCACATCACCCCAGAAATCTAAGCCCCTATCCGAAAACCATTAGGGCACCCGTACTCGGAACATGGAGGAAAAAACCAAACCAATACTGCCAACACAAGGTAGACTCAATAGTTATTTCTAGATTTAAAAGATTTAACACACTCCAGGATTTCAATTCCACTGGGCTTAAACCGGGGTTATCATAGAAAAGGAGTTGATCCTGGTGCTTCCAATTTATTTAACCAAATATACGTAATTAACAAATTTAATTTAAACAAAATAAAATTCATTTAAACATAAATAGATAAGGGTTTATTAGTGCATAGAGAAAGACCACAAACGGCCATGATTTTCAATAGGCGTAAGCCCGCACAATTCAGAAATCATTATTCATGAAAGAGGAGAAAAACAGAGCAGCATCATCGATCACACCCTTCCACTTAATTCTTTAGAATCTGTTTATTATCTTCATTAATGTTTGGTTCATCCAATTCTACCGAAACAGTAGTGTACCCACCCCGCAAGATATAGAGAAAGGAGAGACGAAGGTGAAACCCCAACATGACTGATCAAGGAGACTCATTTCTCCACGCGCCAAGAACATGGGATACACGATTTACAGGGGAGGAATGTCGGGAACTCCAAGGACGAGCAGACGACTTCAACCTAGGCGCACCACAAGTCTTAGGAAGAAAGGACTTCAAGCGCACCACAGAGAAGAGAGAAGTCAGCCATAAGTAAAGAAGGGGGAAAGAGAACTTCTTCTGCGATATATAGATAAAATCCCATTGTTATGGGATATGAGAAATTTGAATGCTTTAAATTAGGATCGTCGTTCCACACGCAGTTGGCTGGTTACACATGACTGAATTAATTTTTATTTAATAGGGAGGTTTCTCGGGATTTTTAGATATTAATTATGGGTTAAAATCGGCCTTAAAACGACTTAGAAGGTCAAAAAGTCCAAAGAGAGGTGTTACAGGAAAAACTGTAGAAGTAAAACTCGACAAGGTTGGATAACACCGATCGATCATGCCGATCGGTCGTGCCAAAATTTGGCCAAGGGAGGGGGAATGAGGGACTAGGCCATTAAATTTACACTTTAACTATAGTAAATAAAATAATTAGTGAAGTTAATATTCATAATGTCTAAAGATAAAATGTACTTATTCAAAAAAATTGGACCTTTCAATTCTAAATATAGAATCCACTTTTCCAAATTCCAGAAAAAAAAGTTTCAGTTATTAATTTAAAATTGATTCCTATTGTCAAAACCAAAAAGTTGTTTTTTAGATGTAATAACTATCAAAATATTGACATGTGTTTATGTCCAATTTAAATGTGAAATTTCTTAAAATGAACAAAATTTTATTAAATGATAAAAATATAATCAAATTACACTTCAAACGTAATAAAAAGTAAAATATATCTATTTAAATAAATTATATGAAAAGGCATATTTGACTTAAAATATTGTATTTTTCAATATTCATTAAAATATCAAATTTTTCAGAAAATTATCAAAAATTTATCCAAAGTAAATTTTGATGTCCTGATTCTTTATAATAAGTTTAATTTGTCAAATAGAATATATAAAACTGCCAGAAATTAAATTTAAAAAGGGCTCACCATCAAAAGGTTGTAAAACAACCTTTTAAAAAATATTAGAGTATTTCCTCCTTAAAATCGGATTCATTCTTATTTCAGGCCTCTATAATTTATTGGATAAATCTAAAGAAATTTAACAAAGATTTATACTCATATTTTAGTTAGTTCTGTTCATTCCCGCCAATAAAATGGTTATGTGTTAACTGAAATTTAAAAGAATTAGATGATTATATTATTTTTACGTATAACTCAATGTTGTGTGCAATGTAAGATTTCAAAGAAACATGTTGTTACATGTTGATTAAGATATCAGAAAAAGAATCCCATTTAATTTAATATAATATCTTATTTCATAAATATTATTAGAAATTAACAATGAATTATTCTATAAATACCTGGATCCTTACATCCACCCCCTCTATAGGAAATTACATCCTTACAATTTTATAATTGGGCTCGAAAACATCATCGAAAGTCCCACAATAGAAAAAGATTTAATAAAATTATCTCTATAAAATAAATAACTAAAAGTACAAAGGACACCCATGATAACACAATCTCAGATTCTGTGTATGAAAACATGGATATAGAAGAGAAACTATTTGTCATGTCTTGATGGAGAGTGATAGAAAATATGATCCAAGAAAAGTTAACTACTAGAAAACCATAAACATGTAATGGGTTAAGAATTATTTGATTCCCTAGAAAGAAAAGTGAATCGGAAATGTTTTTCTTCTATGTTCATTTTTATAAATTTGATGAATTTATTTATGATATTGACTAAAAATCTATGGAAATATACTAACATTTCAGGTAGAGTTTCGTCCTTTAATAAATTTCTACCACAAATTCATCTTTTCTCCCAATGGCGAGTATTCAAGATGACTTCGTCACTCATAATTCACTAGAATAATCATGTTATATAATCACATAATCAAAACATGATGAACTATATATTGAACCAATCATTAGACAACAACCAAAACCAAAATGGTTAGTACAATATTAGAAAATCCCCAAAAATGATAATCCTTTATAAAAGGAAATACAACTCTTAACCTTCAAAATTCAAAAAACAATACCCAAAGTTCAAAAAAGACTATTCAATACACAATTTTTTTAAAATTTATTCAAAATAATCCAATTTAAGATAATGAGCCAAAAATTCAAAAGGATTTGATCAAAAATCCTTCTTGTATAAATCCTAACATTTATCTCAAAATAACACTGAATACACTTAATGTATCATACTGAAAAGTAATGAAAATAAGAAAATATTCTCTATAATAGGTTAATTATTTCCATAAATAACCCAAATCGATATATGTTCACAACAAAAAACATATATTCTTCCAAAATAAAATTCAACCATTACTTGTCAAATAAAATCACAAAGTATTTTATTTTCAATATGCATATAGGGTTACCAAAATAGTGAATGTATTCCAAAATAAAATTTATATCCCAATCACTAAATAATTTTCCTATACTAGGGATATATACTTGATCAAAAATGAAATCCCAAAATCAACTTATTCTATATCCATAAAAACATTCAACTAAAAAGAATAAGTCATACTAACCGGGGACTTCACGTAGGCTAGTGGTAGGTGATTCTCCCATATCTCTCTTCAGTTGTGGGTATGATCCCATGGCCTTTTCGGATGTGACAAGTTGTCACCCATCTAGTGGTTTTTCCTTTTTCTAGAATCATATCATTCTAATAACATTTAAAAAAAAAGACAATTTCCTCAAAAATATCTATAACCATCTTTATCCTCAAATGTTTTCTAATACATTTAATTTTTCATCCCAAAATTTAATAACCATTAATCACCTCCAAAACAAATTTTCATATGATCCCATAAGATTAACCAATATGTCCACACCAAAAATGATAATCCCCCCTTGAATAACATTTTTACATATCACGATTCAGGGTTAAACATACTAGAAAAATACATCAAAGTAATCTCATCATCAAAATATAATAAATACTTTTAAACATTTCATTATCCTAAAATATTCCATAACTCTTGAATACCTTATATATAGAGTTATAACTCTTTCTATGTTCTTCTTAATCCATTAACTGTGCATTCCCATCTTATTCTTTAACACACTATTCCTAAAAAATGAATATCCTCATCCTTTATTAATCCAAAGGTGAATCATTCATTATATATAAGAAAATAAATCATAACTGGAATCTAGATATCATGATCTTCAGGATGTTCCCTTTCTCTTTCAGCATGTTGTACTACTTTGAAAAATTAAACTTTTTTCTCCACTTCTGTTATTTAACTTTTTGATAGAGATGCAGAATTTGAGATCTTGAAATCATATGAAAAAGATACCATGACCCATAAAATTGTTTTATAAATGAGTAGGTGTTGGATATCTCAAAAAAAATTCATGTGATTTGAATACTCATGAAGCTATCAAAATCATTCAAACAAGATTTTACCATAATAGTGACGATCAAATAATCGCGGAGGGATATGAAGGTTGTGCAAGATCTACTTAATTTCTTCTGAAAAAATGATCCTTAATCCACTAAAAAGAATCAACAATTAAACATTAATTGAATTATTAATATTAATAAAAAAATCATCTATAGGGTAAATATAAAATTAAATCTTTTATATTACTCTAATCCATCAACCCCTTTATATCTATAGTTTTATGTATTTTTAACAAAACATACTATTTTAAATTAACCGTTCGAATGTTTATATATCATCATAACCCTATTGATTATATGGGATACTTTAATAACACTGAGATAACACTGTAACCTCTAATATTATCTAAACTGATATTTGATACCAACTATAAGGCTGCAACCATTGGCATTACATAATCTTGAGTTAAGTCAAGATTTTACATTGAACATCTTTTTAGGTTTAGTGTTTTAGATAATTTGGCCATAATGTTTACATTACATCTCATATATTAAAAATTAGACACTTCCACTCTGACCAATTTTTTTAAAATATTGAAACAATATAAATAATAATAATAATTGTTTTCTTGATAAAAATATTCTTGAATTATTTGTTTCTCTTACCCTTCTATATACCATATGAATTTTTTTTCAAAAACATAAAATGAGAATAAAAATTACACTAGGGGTTGTAAAAGAAAGAATGAAAACATTAGTCCATAAATACATAAAAATCAATGAAATCATACTTTTTAAACCGAAAACATATGCTATTTAACATACCTCTTGAAATAATAAGATTTATGAATAATACTTAGAGGTCATAAATCATAAAGGTAACTTGTAGAATCCATAAAATAATTACATTATAGCTTTCATAGTTATATATATAGTTAGGTTTGGAATAACCATAATAGTATATTCCCTAAATATCTAAGGAGAAACATTAACCTTTACCACCATCACATTAACCAATTCCTTGGAGAGCTATTTTGTGCCCACCCGCCCTAGGATTATCATGGAACCACCCGCATTTGGATTATCATGTAACCACCCATAAAATTTCCATGTACCATTACATAATACTAACACCTTAAAGATTAAAATTATCAACATTTCCTTCATCAATCAGAAGAGATAAATTCAATATATTTAAATATTCAATCCATTTCACAAACCATTTAAAATATTTAATAAAAATATTTTTCAATCAAAGTGTCTCATACCACATTGAATCATTTAAATGAATTAACATTTTAAAAAATTAATGTCCATATAAATAATTATTTAAAACCATTTTGGAAACATAAACATTAATGAGAATTATTTAGATGACTAAATCAATAAAACATTTAAAATAATGTTTTAGTTAAGGAGTTCCTTACCACTTGATAAAATACATGAATGAAAATAATTAAGTAATAAAATAAGAAAAACAAATAATATCATGAGAATAAGAAGACTAATGATATAATATTTCTGATGGAAGTGTATACACCATATAAATTTGAATTGGTACATAACAACAAGTAGGTCTTAATGGAATGTAAATTAAGAAGAAATCCCTTACAAAGATCATATCCTTAGATTAAGGATACATCAATGAAATATTTATGTGTGAAAAAAATATATAAATATACCAAATATAAGTGGATGTTTAGTGTAAAAAAATTAGAGTTCATTCCACAATATTCTTGAAAATACAAAACCAATGAAAATAGATATTTAACTCAATGAATGGAAGCTGATTTATGGTCTCCCTTATGAAAATTTGGCACCCTAATAGCGTTACATAAAAATTCAGAAAATGGGATAATGGGAGAAAAAGGGTCTCTCATAATTTGGACATAAAATTCATAGTAATATGGATATATAAGAACATATCCCAATATATGAAAATGGAAATTTGAAAACATAACATAAAAGTAGTCTGCGACTAAAAGAGTATGGTGAGAGGTTCCTTAACCTTGAGTATGACTTGACTCATTTGTTCATTATTTTCCTAAATAATAATCTTAGGATTATTTATCCTTAATTAAGAAAATTTTTCAAGTTTATTATTCATTTTATATTAATTATCATCATGTTATAAAAATTACATAATTATGTAAGTTCATATCAGTTGTTTTGTCGATATTCGGTACTTGAGTTGGAAATGAACTTAATATAATTACAACTTGTCCCTGCGGTAAAAATTATATTAACTCAATAATAGTATTCATTATATATATATATATATTATAAAAATGTATTTATAATATTCCATAATAGTGGTAGATAATAAATGGAATTCACTGTTCATGGAGATGGTAGGCCGTACGTACGCAAGAACCCTACATTCACTTACTTGTGATATTAATGAAATTAAAATTAATGATACATTGGTATATTATAATTATATTATAATATAATATGTATTATTTGTTACATAATTTCATTAACTCTATCCTTTATATGTTCCTTTTATAGAATGAACGAGCCATGTTACTTTAAGGGGGCGGTAGTCCGCACTTCCTCAAATAAAATTATCATATTTAGACATTATAGAAAGGATAATGGTATGTTGTAAATGAAAAATACATTAAAATAGAGAAAATTTAAATATAATATATGTCACATATGAATATAGTTCCATCAAAATGAACACCATGATATGTGGTAGGGGAAAATTGAACAATAATCATTTAGTGTGGCAGTAGTTCGCCATCCACAGAAACAATATGTTCATATCCCATAGATGGAGGTGTTTTTAAGTGTAGTTAGAATACATATCATAATAACATCATAGTATATTTAGGATAAATTTTTTGTTATGTAATCAAATAATATGAATATAATAGAGGCTGATGAAGTAAAATTATAGAAAGGAACTTTAAAGAAGATGTTACCTCTTAAAACGTATAACTCTCTTTGATTAGAGGAAAAATAATTTCTTGAATTTTTTTAGGCCTAATGTAAGGATTATTGGAAGAATATAATGATTTTTTTATCTTATTTGGGAATAAATTGAATGAAAATAATGGCATTAAATGTTTGATTAAATGGATAGAGGTGGTGGTCTATTTTAAGAGGATGGAGGGGCACCCTAGATATGTTAAGAAATATTAATTTATTATAAAGTAAATTTAGATTATATTTGAGTCCAAATTAATTTATTTAGAATATAAAATGAATATAAGTCTAAATAAATACATACAATATGAATTATATAGGTTTTCGATATTTTTTTATCCTTATCAATTTCATTTTACCCTTTTCTTACTTTTACCATTTTATCAAGCACATAATACTTTGAGAAAAAAACACAAAATATATCTAATAAAAGAGTAATTAATAAAATTTTAGACTTATAATATCCATTTTTCATAATCTTAAATTTTTTTGTAATTTTATAATATTTGATAAAATATTTTATAATTTAAAATATGAATTATGTCAATTTTGACAATATATCATGACTTTGTAAAAATACATAACAACTTGATTCTCTCCAAGAAACTTCATTAATAAAAATATAACAAGTAAATATAACCAATAAAATTATTGGATGTCATAAAAATAATCAAATTAATTTTATTTGAACATTTATAATATCAATTTTTTGAATCCTTTATTAATGAAGCAATCACTGCATCACCATTGGGCCATAATTAAAATTTTCTATTTACTTTCTCAAAATTATAAATAAAATATCATGATGTAGAATATATTTTTAGCATTATAAATACTATTTATAGACCAAGAGATAAATTATATAACCCATTATAAAAATTATTTTACTAAAAGATACATGTTTTTGTTATATTTATCTTTATTTTAAATTAATTCTTATAAAATGTTATTTTCACATCCATGTGGATCCATGGGGTCCTAAAATGTACCCAAAGATGAAAATGGTCATAAATATCTCATAAAATAGGATTAATAAATCTTTAAGGTAGTTTCATATTATTATAATGTTATTTTTTACCCTTATTCACCAGATTTACCCTTTGACCATGGTAAATAAAATAATTACGGATGTTACTATTCATAAGGTCTATAATAAAAGGTACCATGTCATAGGATTTAGACTATATGATTAGTTATATGGTATCAATTTTTTCAAATTATAACCATAGAAGTTGTAGTAATTAATTTATAACTGATTCCTTTTGTCAAAACTAAAAAGTGGGTATTTAAGAAATAATAACTATCAAAAGATTACCATGTGTTTATCTCCAATTTAAAAGTGATATTACTTTCAATCACCAACATTGGATTAAATAATAAAAATATAATCCAATTAAGATTTGAAACCAATTAAAAGTATAATCTACCTAAATAAATAAATTAGATGAATAGGCAAGTTGGACTTAAAATGCCGTATTTTACACTATTCAGTAAAAAAATGAACTTTATCAGAAAATTACCAAAAGAATTATCCAATGTTAACATTGATGTTCCAATTCTATATAAGAAGATTATTTTTTTAAAATAGGACATATAAAAGTAACAAAAACAATATTTAAAAAGGTTTCCCCATTAAAAGGTAGTAAAACAACTTTGTCTTAAAATCTTAGAGTATTTAATGCTTAAAATCTGATTCAATCTTATTTTAATTGACTAATTTTTTTGGATAATTGAAAATACATTTAAAAAATGTATAATAATATTTTAGTTATTTTTGTTCATTCCTACCAATAAAATGGATAGATGTTAACTACCTTTTAAAATAATTATATTATTAAATTATTTTTTGGTATAACTCAAAGTTGTGTGACATAATATTTCAAAGAAACACGTTGATGCGTGTTGAGTACGCTATCCAGAAAAGAATCCCCTTTAATGGGGAAATTATATCATATTTCATTAATATTAATAGAAATGAAAAAAGAGTTATTCTATAATACCTGGTTCATTACACATATGCTAAACAGTTATAGAGTTGGTCATGGGAGATAGTATATCATTATTTTTATATTAATTGTTTGCCTCTTAATTTTTTGCTTTTTTATAGGGAATGTATTTTATGTATTTATTTTTTGGTTCAAGCCCTTTTACTGGCCAAATTTTCACATTATGGGTTAGTGGTTGATATTGGTAAACAAGATAAATACCCGGGAAGGTTAATCATAATATTCTAATTATTTTCAAATAAATACATCTAATTATATTGTTGAAATTTTATTTATAACAATTCTATCTAATATAATGAACATGAAGTGATAAATAATTTAATGTGACAAAGAATATATTTTTAGTTTTCTTGCTTTCATTGTTTAATGTAAAATAGGAATACAATAACGATGAATTGGTACGCCGAAATATAAAAAAAACTAATTTTTTTAAAAAAAATTAGAGTGCTTGTTCTAAAACTCTAGGTTTAAAACCCTCACAAATTAAAGAACACAGTTATCCCAATCACTCAAAAAACTAACTTCTCCTCCATGTTAAACTATCTTAAACTCCAAAAAATCAAGAAAATAGGATACACGAATGATGGTGTAATAATTATCTCATTCTTAATCATTAAGTTAAAGTGTCATGATCATACTGTTTAAGAGACTCCCAAATTTTTTTCCCTTTATAACTTTTTATTTCCAGTGAACTTCAAGAATACCCCATTTTTCGATCCACGATCCTCCTTACCTTTCAATAGAAAAATATATACATATATATTCAATCCTGAGCTTTACACCCGAGACATTACAATAATTTATTATGAAAATATGTTTAATTTTATTTCTAGAATTATTTACACACATAATAATGTTACATTTATGCTACCCAGAACTATTAGTAGGTTCCAGCTACAGTCAAGGACATGTTTTTCCAAATTACAATATATTATTCAAATATTATTATTTAATATATAAAAGATATAACCTAGATGTTAAATTGGTAGGAAAGAATAGTATTGATGAAATTATAAAATTTATATCTTATATATTTTAAAAAATATTTTACATGCAAATCCAATAGCATTGATATGCATTAGATAATAATAAATCATGTTCTATCGTTAATTTTTTTTATAAAAATAAACATTTGAATGTATTTAAATGGAGAACATATTTTAAATCCAATTTATGAAAATTTATATATTATATTTTGAAAAATAAGTCTCTTTTTTTTAATGAAGAATTTAAAAAAAATTGTAGGGTGAATTATTTCTATTTTTCTGATAAGTATCATGATTGGATGAGTAATGATAAAATATTTTTCAAAAAAAACCAATTTTTTATCCAAAGAATTTATATTGTTAAATTATATAATTGATTTTTTTTAAAATTATAATTATATTATTTTTATATCATTTATTATAGTTTAGTTCTTTTTAATCAGTTCTACATTGAATATATGTATAAAATCATTTCTACATTTTGTATATTTATGCATTAAATACGCATTTCTAGTTCTGCCAGTTTGATTAATTTTGAATTAATAACTACAAATTATTAGTCTTAAAGACAAAAGATAAATGTACTAATGTGACAAAAAATGTCAAAAAATTATTGGCTGAGTGGATTTAAAAAAATATTCATCTAATCATCTAAATTTCACACTTTGGAGAAATTTGGAATTTAACATTAATTTATGTTAAATTAATATTTTGAGAGTTTCCAAAATAGCCTCTCACCACAATTATCAAGGGACACATCCTCCCTCACCTACCGACATCACATTAAGAAATCTAGATTGACCATAGACTGAAAAGATATCATCCCAAAGTCATTATAAAAATTGTGGAGGTCTTTTTTCTACCAAAATTCCTACCATAGATCTAGTACCAAGAGATCCAAAGGAAGTCCATTGAAGAAGTGTTCGTCTTACCTTCTCATTCCGGTTAATTTCTACTTCTAGATTATATTCATGTGTTGATTCAATAATAAAGTAATTAATCCAGTATAATATATATTCTAAGATGTTATTGTGGTTGTGTTACAAACATATCCCATTACTTTTCTATCTAACAAAAAACAAAAACTTCCTGCTTGCTTATGTACAACTTACCATTTCCACACAATGGTGTAATATGGATTTCATCACTTCATTACTTGGTTGGGTATAATTATGGATATAACGGTTAAACAAGATAATTAATAAATTATATTAATTATTTAAAAATAAATATACCATATACATCCTTACTCTTTTGTTGTTAGGGGAATGATACCGTCACTTATCTGTACGTACAAACTACCGTCTCAACGACGTGATGTGATTAATTTTCCATGTTAAACATTAATGACATGATCTAAAAAAATTATAGATTAAATTTTATATTTATTAAATCAGTATCATTTTTGATATGTTTGAAATATACATTGTGAAAGACAACCGATAAATTCAAAACAAAATATGCATACTCAAATGAAGAAGTTAAAACCCAAAACAAGGGTAATAACAAAATATTATCAACCAAAACATGATAATATACTATTAAATTATCATATATGTTACCAAAAATATTAATAAGGTTCATCCATTAGTTAGAAACATTATTAAAACCATTATATCGGAGGTTAAATCTTATTATACTAATGTAACCATTAGGTAACACAACGAGAAAAATTGTTCATTGCGACGGGTTATTTGAAACGGGAATAGGCACCCCATTACAAAAAGTTACGCGCGGATTGGCGCGTTTTGCATGCCAAACCGCGCGAAAGATTATTTATGATGAGTTGGCACCACCCGTTGCAAATGCAAGGAGGCAGTAAGACCTAGTTGTGATGGGGGGATCATCTGTCGCAACTAGTTCGAGTCCCGAAGGGTATTTTTGACGGGACCCATCACAAATAAACGGCGGCGGTAAAAACAGATTTGCGACGGGATGTTGTCTCGTCCCAAAAAGTGTGTCGACATGTCACTTTTTGTGACGGTCCCCGTCGCAAATAACTTTTTAACCGCCGATGATAATTAATGCAGCCGAAGTTATTTGCGATAGTATTCTCGTTGCAAAAAGTCTCATCACAACTAATCTAACCTATATATACCTCCCCTTTATTTTTAATTCTCTTTGCCGGAATTTTTTATTCCTCTGCTTCTGTAAACTCTAATTTTAGAGTGAAAAATTTTCAGTTAGTTTTTTTTCGAAATGTTTTGAAGTTGCCTTCAATTATTAGAAATCAAGTTTAAGGGTATTTATGTTTTATTTAATTTAGTATTTGTTTCCTTTCATTATATTAATTTTAATTATTGTTGATTAGTTGTAATTAAGTTAGAATTTAATTGTTTTTTCATCAATATTTATTTGTAATAATAAAATTTAATTATTAGTATTAATTATTAGTAATTAGTAATAATTAATCATTATTAATGATAATTAGTAATGTATATAAATAATTAGCGGTAATATGTAATCAGTAGCTGTATTTGGCCATAGTTAATAGTAATTAACGCTAATTAGTAATAATTAAAAGAAAATAGTAATAAATATTAACAATTAGAAATAAATAGTTTTAATTGGTAATAAATAGTAATAAATACTAATAAATAGTAATAAATAGTAATAAATACTAATAAATAGAAATAAATACTAATAAATACAAATAATTAGTAATAAATACAAATAATTAGTAATAAAAATACTAATTAATTGCAATAAATAATAATAAATAGTGATAAATACTAATAATTAGTAATAATTCGTAATAAATTGTAATAATTTGAAATAATTACTAATAAATATTAATAAATACCAATAAATAGTAATACATAGAAATAAATACCATTAAATAGAAATATATAGGAATAAATATTAATAAATAAAAATAAATTGTAATAAATAGTGATAAATAGTAATAAATTGAAATAAATACTAATAAATAGAAATAAATACTAATAAATACTAATAAATAGTAATAAATATGAATAAATAGTAATAAAGAAAAATGAATACTATTAAATAGTAATAAATACAAATATAAAATAATAAATAGAATAAATACTAATAAATAAAAATAAATACTAATAAATAGTAATAAATACTAAAAAATACTTAAATATAGAAATAAATAGTAATAAATAGTAATAAATACTATAAATACTAATAAATACTAATAAATACTAATAAATCATAATAATTAGTAATAATTAGTAAAAATTAGTAATAATTAATAATAATTAGTAATAATTAGTAGTAATTAGTAAAAATTAGTAAAAATTTGTTATAATTAGTAGTAATTATTAATAATTAGTAATAATTAGTAATAAATATTAATAAATACTAATATATACTAATAATTAGTAATAAATTATAATAAATAGTATTAAATTGTAAGAAATAGTAATAAATAATAATAATTATTAATAATTATTAATTATTAGTAATAAATATTAATAAATAGTAATAATTTGTTTTAACTTGTTATAATTAGTAATAATTAGTAATAATTAGTAATAATTAGTAACAAATTGTAAAAAATAGTTAAAAATAATAATAAATACTAATAAATAGTTATAAATAGTAATAAATACTAATAGAGTAATAAATACTAATAAATACTAACAAATAGTAATTAATAGTAATAATAAGTAATAAATAGTAATAAATAGTAATAAATATTAATAAATACTTATTAATAGTAATAAGTAGAAAAAATACTAATAAACAGTACAAAATACTAATAAATACTAATAAATATAAATAAATAATAATAAATTGAAAGAAATAGAAAGAAATAGAAATAAATAGTAATAAGTAGTAATAAGTAGTAATAAATAGTAAAAAATAATAATAAATACTAATAAACATTAATAATTAGTAATAATTTGTAATAATTTGTAATCATTAGTAATAATTAGTAATAATTACTAATTATTAGTAAGAATAAGTAATAAATTGCAATAAATTGTAATAAATAGTAATAAATAGTAACAAATAGTTATAATTAGTAATAAATAGTAATAAATAGTAATAATTAGTAATAATTAGTAATAATTAGAAATAATTAGTAATAATTAGTAATAATTAGTAATAATTAGATATAATTAGTAATAAATACAAATAAATACTAAAAAATACTAAAAAATACTAGAAATATACTAATAATTAGCAATTAATAGCAATAAATAGCAATAAATATCAATAAATAGAAATAAATAACAATAAATCGAAATAAATTGAATTAAATTGCAATAAATACTAATAAATAACATTAAATAGTAATAATTAGCAATAATTATTAATAATTAGCTAGAATTAGCTATTATTAGTAGTAATTAGAAATAATTATCAATAATTAGAAATAATTAGCAATAATTAGTAATAATTAGCAATAATTAGTAATAAATTGAAATAAGTAGCAATAACTAGCAATAATTAGCAATAATTAGCAATATTTAGCAATATTTAGAAATAATTAGTAATAAATAGCAATAAATAGAAATAATTAGGAATAAAATTAATAGTAATTAATTGTAATAAATTGTAATTACTTAGCATAATTTTTAGTGGATTGACAACACCCCTTTTGCTCAATGACTCTTCTACTTTCAACTCTCACCCACTCAAAACATTATGAAATGCATGCTTCTACGTATGGATATCAAATCTCGTATTCAAGAATTTGAATATGAATTCATAGGAACACATTTTTCATAATTTTTTCAGGAATCGACAATGCAAGAAGAAGATTCATCGATGAAAAGGGGTCTGTTTTGTTTGACGACTCATTTACTTACATTTTTTCACACTGAAATCACAAAGTAAATCTTCTCGAATGTACGCTTATGCATTATCATATGAACAAGAATAAATAAGCTTATCTATAAGAAGATTCTTTTTTGTGATTTAATTATGAGAAAGTTGTAAGTAAATGAGCCTTTGGACAAAAGAGTTCTTGTCAATCCACTTGAAATTGTGTCGCCCGTAATTAATGTTAATTTTTAAGAATTCATTGTAATTATTTATCTTCCTTTTTTGGATAGTGTTTTTATAATTTCAAACAATTCATAAACAGTAATGATTTTATATTTTGTAGAAAAATAAGGAACAAGGATGTCCACAACAGTCACTACTAGATGATCGCGCTTGGATAAATCAACACAAAAAACCAAATAGTTATGGTTTAAATCTTGTATATATTGATGGTGTTGAAGCTTTCTTATCCTTTACTTCATCAAACCCAAAATATGTTTCAGAAGGAAAAATTAAGTGTCCTTTTAAAAAATGTGCTCTGAGAACTTTTGAGTCATTTGAAAAGGTAAGGGGACATCTCATGGGTTTGGTTTTTAAACAAATTTTTTTTAGTATCAACACGGTGAACACAGTTCTAGAAATGATTATAATAACATGATTCATGATCCATCACGGTTTCAAAATTTAGTACAATATATTGTATGTCCATTTGTTGCACAAACTAACACTCAGGATGCTATTTATTTAACTCATGAGTTGGCACCATCTGACTTTTATGAGTTGTTGAGCTCTGCTGAGGACACATTATATCCTGGTTGCATGATAAGAAAATTAAACGCTATTTCAAAATTTATGGCTATTAAATCAGATAATGCAATGTCAAATAACTATTTTTATCAGATAGTTTCTTTGGTAAAAACACTATTACGTGAAGGAAATGTGTTACCTGAAAATTAATATGAGTGAAAGAGGCTAGTTCGTAATCTAGCCATTAGTTATCAGAAGATTAATTCATGTGAAAATGATTTCATCTTATATACTGGTGAAAATGATCCATTGGATAGTTTTCCCACATGTGAAAAAATGAGGTATAAAGAAGCTCAACTTCGAAAGTCTGGATCAATTCCTGTCAAATAGTTTTGATATTTCCCCTTTACACTCAGGTTGCAACATTGGTTTATGACTCCGAACACAGTGTCAATGATGTCATGGCATAAAACCAATATTTCAACAGATAAAAGATTACATCATCCATTTGATAGCGATTTAGGGAAACATTTTAACAGATTGCATTCATCTTTTTCTTTATAATCCAAAAATGTGTGATTGGGTCTTTCTATTGATGATTTATATATGTTTGGTTCTTACAGTAGTCTGTATTCATGTTCTCCTGCCTTTATAATTCCATACAATTTACCTCTATAGATATTGATAAATAATCCCTCTATATTTTTGACCTTATTATTTCCTGGACATCCTAAAACAAATATTTATGTTAATTTGAAACATTGACCGATGAGATAAATTCATTGTGGAGCAATGGTGTCAGTACATATGATGTTGCTGCAAAACAAAATGTTTTATTAAAAGCTACATTGATGTGGATGATTAGTGACTTTTGGGAATATGGAATATTGTCAAGCTAGAGTACACATGGAATGAAATCATGTCCTTACTATATAATAGAAATCAAATCCTTTATGCTCAATAATGAAAAAACATTTCTATTTTTATTGTCATCACAGATTTCTTCCAACCGATCATCCCTTTCAGAGGAAAGAATCTCATTTTAGAAAAGGCACAATTGAAAGAGATGAACCTCCAAAAATGATCTCATGTACAGAGTTACTGTCAGTTGTATTTAGATTACCTCCCATCAGAATTTGGCCAATAGTAAACCGATATAAAATTCATGGCTTTGGGAAAGACCATAATTGGATAAAACGATGCATTTTTTGTGATCTTCCATATTGGTCTGATTTGTAGGTCCGCCACATGTTGGATGTCATGCATATCGAGAAGAACTATTTTGATAATTATTTCATACAGTTTTGGATAAACTTGGTATGACCAAAGATAACATAAATGAATGATTAGATCTTGCCCAAATTTCCAGATGACCAGAACTTGAACTAATTCAAAATGTTAGATCACAGATGTTAATGAAGCCAAAATAGCTTATACGTTGTCCAATGAGATTCAATTATTATTTTGTCAGTGGATTTCATATTTGAGACTTCCAGATGGCTATGCATCCAATTTGGGCAGATTTGATAAGAATTGTCATATTACCAGATTAAAAAGTCATGATTGTCATGTTATAATAGAAAGACTTATTCCAATTGGATTTATAGGTTTGTTAAATTCTATGATTTGGTATTCTATAATAGACATATCATATTTTTTGAGACTTTTGTGCAGTAAAAACATACTATGATGCACAATGTAAACTGGAAAAGGATTTTTTTTTCATTATATGTAAAGTAGAAAAAATCATTCCTCTTACTTTCTTTGACTCAAAGGAACATATGATATTACATTTTACACATGAATCTAAATGTGGAGGTACGGTATAGTTTCGATTGATGTACCCATTCATGAGATGAAAGCAGAAATTGATGAAAAAGTATGTAACAAAGCATAAATTGAAGGCCCAATTGCTGAAGCTTATTTTCAAGAGGAAATTTCTTTTTTATACTCTCATTATTTTGAATCTGAATATATCTAAAAAAACTGCATGGGATGGAACGAGGAGAATGACGATGATGAAATGAACAATCAATTATCAGTTTTGAATTAGCTAGAACTTGGCCTTAGTGGAGTTCATGAATGATGGATTTCAGATGATGAACATCAAAGAGCTCATACTTATGTTCTTCTCAACTATGAAGAAATGAAATAATTTTTACTATGACTGATTCAATCACCTATTCTATAATTTATGTTACTGTAAGTAAAATTATTTTATTTGTAGATTATAAGATAATCAGATCTAGAAACAGTTTCCACAAATTACAGTAGCTGCTCCTGAAGAACGATGATAAAAAAAAATTCCTCAATGGTTTCAAAAACTGGTATCATAAATTATTGATGGTTTAACAAATCAATTTGGTTTATTATTTTTTATATTGTTAATTTTTTTACAAATTTTTAGGTGTCTTAACATACTGATAAAATTGATAAGTGACTGTGTATATTGAGAAACCCAGCATCCAAAATGGTTAAATCTTATAATCCATATATGGTGAATGGTTTTCAATTTCATACACATGCATATGGGGAATTAAAAAATGAATAGTGGAGTTTTCTTGAGAGTATTCCATCATAGAGAAACGGAAGTTGACTTTTATAACATGCTGGATGAAATTATTGAACTGTATTATCTAGGGAAAATTACATAACAATGTTTATCAGTTGGTGGTAAGATACTGAGAGAGTCTTGTGTGTTCATCTGATTCATGGAATAATCAATTTTAAATATAAATTTCTTCTTGCAGTAAATGAACAATTTTTACTAGCTCAATAGGCACATAAAATATATTACGCAATGTACTTTGCTACTTCAAGAGACCAGAGTGATTGGAGAATCATAATAAAAATGAAATCTTAGGAAAATTAGTTTACTCAATCTGAATGTGGTTCCGATGATGTACATGGAATTGAAATTTTTTAATAGACTACTCAAAATCCACCCTTTTCAGAAAGTGACATGAATATCAATGAAGACACCTCACAATTAAGGGTCGATGGTGACGATGATGTTAATGATGTTACTAATGAATTTGAAATGGCAAGAGATGATTAAACCAGAACTCATAGGGATATTTATGATGCTGATGATGAATATGAAGACATTAACATCGTCAGATATGAACATGATGATGAAGGTTAACATTAACATAGTAAAATGATTGTTATAATCATAACTAATATATATCTATATGCAATAGTTATTTTAACCTATCTACTAACAATAATCAATTTTTGTTTCAAATGTACCCTGATATAATTCATGAGTTGGAGAAGGCTATGTACTTTTGGATGAGAACGATTTGTGATCATCTGACCCTCAAGCTGCTGGCGGTTCTGTGGGTATGCGGAGGGGGAGCGGTCTTGCAAGACATATGATTCTCAACCCTATCCCTGAGTGGTGTCGATATGCTGGTTCTAATCCACACACACGGAGGCTTGATAACATGTGTATTTTAGTTACCTTTCATTAATTTATTTATATACTAATTGTTTGATTTTTTTTTCTCACATTTTTGCACATATAGATGTTGGATAGGGGAGCACTATCTTGCGCAATTATTTTTCACATCCATGGATCACATTGGAATATATTACAGTTTATATGTGGCTTTGAATGTTCAACCATTGGCTGGTACATAAATAAATATTAATTATTTATAAATTTATTTCATTAATAACATGATATTATAAATTATTTGTAGGGTTTATGGTACCCCAATGACAATATCATGGGGAGCGCTATCCACGAGGCAGGGGAGTAGCCTATGCATGAGCGTTTCTATCAGTTTTTTCACAATTTGGGAAAGAAAACCATTAAGAAAGAAGGAGCTAAAATATTTGATTAGTCATGTAGAGTCCACCGACCAGAATACATTACATCTCACATGTGAGATGAATTATGTTCACACAAATTGAGTAATAGATTTCATAGGAGATCTTCATCAGGCTCGCGGAACTGGGGGAGACGTGAGGTGAAAAATCGAGCTGGTAGCCGTACATTCAGTATGTATAGAAAGCATCTGGTAAGTATACTTTTTAAATATTTTATATAAAATTTCATATAAACAGTTTATTTTATATTCATATAGGAATTCGGGCATCACGATATTATGGAGTATGATATTTATCAGAGGATGTACAGTGATCCAACCTCTAGAAAGATTAGAGGTGATCTCCATCATTAAATTATGACCAGTATTATTTCTTTTTCAGTTTAAAAATTAACTGCATATAAAATTTTCACGATTTAAATTTCAAATTGAAACAAAAGGCGTCATATGAGGCCCTGACCTCTCAGACACTGGCTGAGAGTCCGGCAATACGGCTGATTAGACTAGTGCCCACCATTTCAATGAGGGGGAATGGATGCAGGTGACCCAGTATGCCTTCGAGAAGGGATGATTAGTTGGTATCATCTCTCACTAGACTCCTGGGACTTATTATGGTACTCTTGTGATGTCGGTGTCTAGCTCGAGAGGAGCTCGTGGAAAGGCCTCATCTTCTAGCTCCTAGTATCAGGAGCTGTTACGAGCCCAAATTGAGCTTATAGAGAGTTTACAGAAGCAGCAGTAAGAGATATGTTAGCCACAATAGCAGCACGAGGAGGACATGTGTCGATGGGAGTAGCAGCAACATGATATGATGTAGTACATGCACCATCTGACTCGTATTTTAGGGCTGAAATTTCTTCCACCATCTCCTCTAGTTCCTCCAGCCCTTTCAAAAGACTACCCCTAGTGATTTTTTTTTCTTTTAAACACATTTTAATTTAAAATTTTTTGTAATATAAACTATTTATAGTTTTTGTATTTTATATTGGTGCGAATATTGCATATTTTTTTAGTATTTTTAGTATTTTAATATTTTGTTATTTATTATTAATATTATATTTTTTAAATATTTTTTTATTTTAATTATAATAATAATAATAATTTATGATTTTTTATTCATTTTTTGTGAATATTGAAAATTTTAATATATGTTTTATTTTATTTTAATGAAATTAATATAATTTTATTTTATTAAGTATTAGAAAATATTAAAAAATTTAATAAATTTTTTTATTTTAATAATATTAATATTTTTTAATTTATTAAGTATTTGCAACTGGGCCTTTTTACGATAGGGGTCCCATCACAAATATATTATATAAATTTTAAATGTTTTTTGCAACGGCTTTATTTACCGTCATAATAACTTTTTTGTGATGGGCCCGTCGCAAATGGATTATAACATATAAGATATTTCTGATGGGCTGGTATCCCGTCACAAATACTTTTTTTGATGGTCACATATTTAAAAGTTGTTGTATATACAATTTATTTAATCAGACATCTATTTGCGACGGGCCTGCTTCCATTTGCAAGTAATATTTTTTGGGAGGGGCTCTTCGCAAAAAATATTAGTTGCCAAGCCATTTTCAGCAACAGTCTATGTACAATGGGCCACCATCGCAACATGCTTTTTGGTACAGGATCCCATCGCAAATAGCCCGTTGCAAATCATCAAATTTATAGTAGTGAAAGGGATCCTTGTCTCTATTTTAATTATATGGGACACCTTTCTTATACACCAATTCATTATTTTTTGTTGTGTGTATGCCTCCCTTGGATGCAATTTATGTGTATTATTCTTAATATAATGGAATTTTTATACTCAAATATATTTTTTCTTTAATATGATTAAAATATTAGTAATTATAAATTTATAATTATTTGTTTCACAATCTCATCATTATCTGGGATTTTTTTGTGTTTAAGTCTCCGCTAGGGATTATTTCTCTTCCATTTCACTTTTTTTTATAAAAAATTTTCTGAAAAGGATGTTAATATTATCCATATATTTTCTAAATTAAATTTTGTCCATTTTTACTTTCTAAAAAATGATTTAAAAGGACTCTTTCTTTTATTTTCAACAAATAAGGTATTGTTTGAGGATTATTATAAAAGTAAAAGGAATGTTTTTTAAAATGACACAATATGAAACAAATTTCCCCCCCATCATGACTTTTTTATGTATTGAAGAATAAATTAAAAGTTTATAGGGTTATTTTAAAATAATATATTTTCTTTTATAAATGTGAAGGATTTTAAATAAATGTTGAAAATTTGAAAGTGGATATTTTTCTCACTTTATTTTTATGGGACACCATCCTTATACACAACTTTTTTCTTTTGTGTGGTGTATATACCGTACATTAGAATCTTTTATGAGCCTTATAATATTGATTATGTTATTTTAATATCTATACAATTTTCATTCATTCATGGGAATGCTATTCCAATGATTATAAATTAATAAGTATTTATTTCACAATGTCATCATTTTTTGGGATTGTTTATGTATAAGTATCAATTAATGAATATTTCTTTTCCAATTCAGTGTTTTTATAAAATTTTGGAAATTTTTTTTACCTATTATATAATGATTGACTAAATTCATTTTAAACCTTTTTTACATTCTAAAAAATTCTTTTAAATGAATCTTAAAATAATTTTCTAAAACAATGTTATTTATGACTTTCCTTAAAAAAGTAAAAGGAAATTTTTCTTAATATATACAACATTAACAAACATTTATGTCATCACGATTCCCTAATTTTATGAATCTTTCTTGAAAATTTTAATATTTTCTTTTCAAATAAAATATTTTCCTTTATAAATCAGAATCGTTTTAAATAAATGATTACCAAGTGGTAATGGATTACATCTCAAATTCATTTCATTGAGGAATATTGAAATGTTATGCACCGCATTTCTTTTTTAATATTGAATGCACGTCCCTTTGACATGCGATATCATGAATATCCTAATATTTCTGATATTAATGGTTTCATTTAATGTTATCACTTCATGTAATTCTAAATCAAATGTTTCAAAGTGGAATGGGACAGTTTGGAATGTTTAAAGATTATTTTCTGCAAGAACATTTTTAATTTTCTTTCAATAGTAATTTCAGTTATGAATATCGACAAACCTTATTGTTACTTATCCTCTATAAGGAAATTACTGATAATTCCATATTATTTATTTAATATAGAAATATGATACGACATATTAATTTTCAATTAAATCTATTACTCGATATGAGGAAATCATTATACTAGAAATGATGTGTCGATCAAAAAATTTATACATCCCCTCGCTGCCTTGATTGGGTTTCATGAGACAAAAAAGTTTTCCAAAATATAAATTATACTAACTGTAGTTTCAATCCATGTTGTGAAAGTTCATAATGGTGTGGGTTTTAATGTTCCTTGTACATGATGTACAACAATTTATCATTGCGTTCATTCAGAAATCATTTGTTATTATTTTTTATACATGGTATTATTTCTCCGAAATTATCTACGAATGCATTTCATAATCATCTTATTGAATAAATTAGACGTGTTTCAAATAATTACCTCTCCACATTGATTATTCATTATCTAGTTATTTAGATGAAATGAGTTCTTAGATATTTACCTTGAGTAGTTGATTTTTCTCATTAATTCATTATTTATTACACATTACTTTCCTAACCATAGAATTTTAGATCACCATTTTATTTGTTTTAATTTATCTAGGGTACGAATAAGAAAATTTTTAACAAATTGAAGAATGTAATTTTTTTCCATTGTTATGTTTTAGGTTTTACTAATGTAAAAATGGATCCATTTATGAATTTATATGTTGAATAATATTAAACATATCAGACATTTATGATTTTTTATTATAAAAAATCCAAAATTAATAAAATGCGGAACCTTATCAATGATTTTATGGTCAGGGTGTTATAGTTGGTATCAATGGATGATTAGTAGCTACAATGGGAACTTAATTCAGGAAAACAAATGTTACGGAACACAACGAAGTGGTTTAATAGGTGTGAAATTTTTTTTAAGGAATAATGAATTTTCACTTTATTGAGATGTGTTTAAAGGTAAGGATAAATATTAGGGTTTATATAAACTTTTGAATTTATGGAAATTACAGGAATTAATAGTAGTGAGAATATATATTGAAACATATGAGATAAACATTGTTGTTAAAAAATATCTGTATTATAGAATATATTGATGTTATATTTTAAGGAATCTTATCAAATTTTCAGATAATATAAACACCATTTTTAAAAAAGTATAACCTGTATATCGGGGGCCAACCCATCATGTCTTAAAAGTATGTGGGGATTAAACCCAAAAGCAATGGGGTACATGGGCACAATTTTTACCTCTATCCAACCTGAGGCCATTGTTAGCATGTCCTTTTTTAATAAAACTATCTTATGGATAATGATTATTTTTATTTTGAGGATGTCTATTTTATCCAATAGATTAGATTGGGATTGAAATATTTATATTTTGAGTAAGTGATTAATTTAATTTCAAAAACATGTTCATTATTTTGGGAACTCTATAAGATCAAGGTAAAAAATACTTTGGGATTTTACTTGAGAACTAAAAGTTGAATAATATTTTTGAATAGTATTTGATTTTATTTTGGAATTATGGTGATTCAGGTAATTCATTGAAATGGTTATAATATCTACATGATTTTGTGATGTAGGAAATTAAAATATTTGGATGATACATTAATAGTTATTAATGTTATTTGGGAGGCTATATGGTCAAATAATTTTGAATTTTTGGGTTCCTATTTAGTAAAAAATATTTACAAGGAAGGAATGTAAATTGATGAATGACATACGTTGAAATTTTGGTGTTACTATTTATTTTTAGAGATTAATTTTTTTCATCATATAAATGTTTATTCTTTTTGGGGAAATATCATGTCTTATTCCAACTATTTTTTGGTTAACATATAAATAGAGGAGAAATACATAGCTATACTTCTTTAGATATTGTGATCTATAGAAATTGATTTGAATTCTTTAATCCTAAAATAGAAATTCAT
Source organism: Viscum album (assembly GCA_963277665.1). NCBI lineage: Eukaryota > Viridiplantae > Streptophyta > Magnoliopsida > Santalales > Viscaceae > Viscum > Viscum album. The sequence continues at coordinate 1,222,016,690 of OY728156.1, read as the reverse complement.
TTTAAATATTCCTAATTTAGATAAAATGATGAGTTTGTGGTGGAAATTTATTAGAGGATGAAACTACACTTATCAAGTAAGAATGTTTCCATATGTTCATAGTATAGGAGGTAAATTATTTCCTTACCTCATAGAAAGGATCTTTATAATAAAACTGTAGTTTGTTTAATTTTCATTATAATAAATCTATGTAATATTAACCAATCCAAAATTTAAGGCCTTGTGTTGGTTGAATTTATAATGACCATGTTCTCTGTCATTCTTCATCAGAACAAGATAATTAAATTTCTCTTCAATACCCATGTTTTGACTAACGTTATCTAATTCGAAATCCCTATTGTGTGGTGACCTTTTCCTTTCGATTTCCCTTGAATTATGAAGATGTATTATTAACCCTATTTATAATGTGGTATTTTATGAAAATGTTTTTCTTTCATATATCATATCCTAGACTACTGAGATAAATTTTAAATTATAATGAATAAACATAATTAACGTGTGGGTTGTGTGACACCCCATGACGTTATAATATTTTAATTTTTAAATATGCTTAATTTTGATGCTATATTTCATTATTTGGAATAACATGTTACATTTTTTACACACAATAATGAGTTTTATGGCATTACATGTTGGGCCATGTTTTACCAAACAAAAATATATTATTAAAATATTATCATTAAACATAATAAGATATAACATTACGGTTAAATAGGTGAGAACTAATTGTATTATCCAAATTATAAAATATATATATTATATTATAAATAAGATACTTTTTACACTCATCTAGTTGAATATTCGGCATAAGATAAACATAAATCATGTTTTATACTTACAAACTGTATTTTTTTTAAATGAAATTTTACCACCTTTTAATGGAGATCTGATTTTAAAACCAATTTTGACACATTTATATATTATATATGAGAAAATAATATTTTTATTTTAATGATTATTAGACAAATTTTGTTTTCATTAATTATTGGTATATTCTTAATATGTTTCACGTTTTGATTAACAGTGACAAAATATTGAATTTTAATTAAAAAAATATTTTCCATAAAAATATTTTAAAGTGTTAAATTATATTTTTCATTAGTTTTAATGTATAAACATATTAATTTTATATCGTTAAATTAAATTTAGGAGATTTTAATTAATTTGAATGTGAATATTAATATAAAAACATTAAAATCTTATGTACGTTTTCACTTTCAAAACATGTTTCTCATTCCATCAACATGGTTAATTTTAAATTAATTACTACATGTTCTATATTATAAATTTTGAAAATGGATTCGATATTATAAATCGATGATTATTTAATTTTTAAATTAGTTTATTTATTTTTCAGAATATGGTTAGTAAAATTTTTCAATATTTTAATTACTATGATTAAGGGTATATCAGTCAATAATGGATAAAAATAATATTATAATGATAATAAAATATCATTGAACGAGGAAGTTTCATGAAAAATTATCACTGGAAGAAATTATAACATTTTCAAATCAGTTGGATGAGAGTATGAAATTTATATTAAAATATTAAATGAAAGTTTATTTTTATACAACTTTTTTTACAAGTGAAATATTTTTAATATTGGGTGAAACATGGGCTCATTTCAACAATACATATTATTTTGAAATGTAAATTTTTTATAGTTATCATGATTATTTACTTGTAATATTTAGAAAATAAATAACTAAAATAAAGGATTTTACAATGATGAGGCAAAAATTGTTTAATTAGAGGAAATATTAAATAACAAATTTTAAAAATAATAAAATAAATATAATTTTACATAATTAATTTCATCCATGAATATTTTAGATGAATATGAACAATTTTGGATGTTTTATAAGTGTTGGTTATAAGATATCTTATTTTTATGATATCCTAAAAAAGTCATGTAATGAATATTGTGAAAATTGACAATATTGATATTTTAAAATAAATAAAATTTTATAAGTTGTTAAAAAAAATCTAAAAAACTCAATTTATCCAAAATTATTAAAATAATTTTTAAAATAGAATAAATGACTCATTTAGGGTCTTTTTTTCATTTTATCATAAATATATTGATCCTAAATGTGTAAATCATATGATGTCAATACATGAGTTAAAAGGTTTGACTAAAAGTTAATTCCAAATGACAATGGTAACAATATGACCTAAACATATCTAAAAACTATTGGTTGAGAGTATTTAGACAAATGAAAATATTATAATTTATATAACTCACTATTTATCCATTGATAATTGTAAATTACTTTATATTAATTTATTAATTTGAGAGTTTCCCGAAGTTCCCCTCACCTCAACTATTAAACGACAAATCCTCCCTGACTTCTTCATAGAAAATTTAGGCACATATCACAACTAAACCCTAAAAATTTCTCTTAACAAAATAATTATCAAATTTATGAGTGATTTTCCTCTTCCAAAAGTCCTAACACGTATCCCATTATTTGATATCTAAAGGATGTCCACTAAAGACGAGGTAATTGTTTTATCAACTCATTTAATTAAATATCTTATTATACTTCATGTTCATATATTTATTTAATAAAAAATTTCTTAATCTAGTATCATCTATATTATTATATTTTATTATAATTATGGGAAACCATATTCAATGATTTATCTGTCATAAAAAAATGTAAACATAACTCGTAATTACATAAGACTTACCCTCTCCATTACACGGTGTAATATATTTTTCATCACCTCATTACTTGGATTGGTATAACAATGAATATAATGGATATATATATATATATAAATATATATGATAATTATGGATAAATTTTCATTCTATAAAAATTCATATACCATCCACTTCTTTTGCCTTTCACAATTGAGTGAATTATACCATCCCTCGTGCGTACATATGACCTTATATCCCCATGTCGGGATGTGATTCATTTTCCATGTTAAAAATTAAATAATAGTTATAAAAATGTATTTAATTAAAAAATATTACATTTATTAAATTAATGAAATTATGGATAAGTTTTATATATAACATATGAAAAATAATAGAGACATTCATTACAAAATGCCCATAATATAATGAAGCATTTCACACCTGAAATCAGGGTAATAACAAAATATTATCAACAAATTGGTGATAAAATAATATAAAAATATCATATATTATATCATAAATATTAATATGGATACTATATAATTTAATAATATTATTAACACCATTATATTGAAGGTTGGCATATATTTGAATAAAGGAAACATTAGGTAAGGGATATTTTCCACACTTTTGTTTTTGTTTCACACATACCTTATTCCCCACATGTTTTTTTGTGGTGTATATACCACTCAAGAATGAATTTTATGAGTATTATTATGATTATTATGGATTTTTTATATCCATTTAATTCTATTTATTTCATAGGTATGTGACTCTACTGATTATAATGTGATATTTATTTATTTCCCAATCTCATCATTGTCCTAGATTGTTATTATTTATGTCTTCACTCACGAATACTTATCTTTCATTTAATTTTTTATTTATAAATGTTTTTAGAAATTTTTTTATTATTACACAATTATTTATTAAACTAATTTTTAACCCTTTTTTACTTTTGATAGAATACATTAAAATAAATTATCATGCCCACTTCCAAAACATGGTACTTGAAGACTTTTCTTACAAAAGATAAAGGAATTTTTTTAACTTATACGACATGAATGGAATTACCCCCCTTCATGATTTCCTAAAATTTAGAAGATTGCATTATAAGTATATATGTTTCTATTCTAATAAAATATTTACATTTAAGAAGGAATTTCTTTTTAAATAAATTATTACAAAGTGGTAAGGGATCATTGTATCAATATTATTTCTGTGAAACACCTAATTTATTTTTTGTGGCGTATATACCACACCATATTGTATTTTATGTAAATCATTCTATATAATATGATATTATTGTATCCCTATAATTTTATTAATTTCATTTGAATATGATTCTACTGATTATAAAGTGATAAATACTTATTTCACAATCTCATCATTATCTAAGATTGTTTTTGTTTATGTATCCTCTCAGGAATATTTCATTTACATGTTTTCCAAGAACCAACCCGGGTCGACCCTAAATCGATCACCTGAGTCGGTCCGTGACATGGCCCGAGAGGTGTTCCCGATCCTCCTGAGTTGGTGACAAGAGCTAGGGCATCAACAGAGTATAAATGAGAATGATTTCACCCAATGAAAATAAATAATGAAGCAGAAAGAAACAAAAGAGAACAACAAAAAGTGAATAATCACCATGAAAGAAAAAGAACGGCTAACAACACATACTAACCCGACTGTGACCAAAACCCCTCACGACTCCGAGAGTTGCTCGTTAGTCTACAACCAACTCTCACCCATAACGAGCAAGCTCGAGTTAAATCTAGAATAGAAACAAAAAAAAGGAAAAAACTATAGGCACGAGTATTAAAACTCACTAGGCATTCCCAACATACTATTCCAATACAATACCTTTAAGTAAAGAAATTACTAATTTCTGGTTTGAACTAAATTACATATAATATTGCTTTCCACAAACACTTCCATTTATAAAACAAGTAATAGTTCATTTCCCTTTTTAAATTAGAATAAGTTTAATTTTTAATGAAATAGGTGTATTATATTTTAAAACATTTTGCGAACAATCTAGAAATCCAAACATTAGTTGTAAGTGAAAAGTTAAACCACAAAAAACACACATCACACACTAAGGGCAATGGAAAAAGTGGCACAAAGGGGCCAGAAACTGAACTCAACCTCTCAGTCATCCTTCACATACAAATAAACACTTAAAAGAACATGGGTCGAACCTAGGATCTCGTGAACAATCCAGAATGTACCATACATGTGACACATCTTGAAGGCATGCCTACTCTCGATTATGTCATAACGCCATAATGCCCGGTGTTTCCCTATATGGCCTAACCAAGGGGCCCAATCCCATAGCAGAGTGTCATCCGTACCAGGGGCCACTAGACAGTGCGTAATCTAAAGTAGTGCAGCAATCATTATTAGAAGATTCACTTACAATGCCAAGTTCCCATGTTAACACATATAATAAACATGAAAGGGGTGAGTCAATAAAGTCAGTCTAGTAGCACAAACATCACACAGAAATCATGCAGTCATCTACACCAAATATCACCCCTGAGTCACCCCAAATAGATTTTTGCAAAATAATTTATTCTATTAAGGATCCAAACGGGCCATCACCAATTGTAAGAAAAATCCTTATTTCCCAGGTGAACTAAAACACTTGTTTACGCTTAAAAATAAATCATTTATCAATAAACCAGATCTACATTTAAAATTTCATGAATTATGTTTAAAGCCCAAACGTGCATTCTTTCACTAAGGGGTGTCTGCTCATCAAGAAATATTTCAAGTGTTGTGTATAAAATAAACAGTTCTTTTTTACAACGAGTGAACATTTAATGATTTATCATCTAATACTATTTCTTATATATTAAACTTTATAAAAAATCATATAATTAATAAATTCTAAATTTAATGGCGAGTGCAGTGGGGGACCTACCTCGTCTTGATGTCCAAATACAAAGGCATGTCACACCTCACACAGATGCACAAACACGTGCAAGTCGACGACCACAGTATCGTGGGTTTTCCTCGCCAATGCGCTGCAACAAACGCAAAACAACTGACAACCCATAACCAGTGACTTATAACAATCCAAATGAACAAAAAACACAAACACCACCTTGAAATACATACGAAACATATTTCTCACCATTTACATTACTTCCTATAAAACATTAAAATTTATAAAACAGTTTTTCAAAAAGTGACTCAGAGATTTAAACACTCAAAACCTGTTCAAAACCACTTTTCTGATCAACCGAATATCCTCAAAATACGCTAACAGAAAACACACAACATGATCAGTCTAATAAACTAATTTCATAACATAATTAAAATACAGCACATGAAAAAATATTCATTGAAACAAAACACACGCCACAATAGAAACCATAATCCTAAAGTCCACTCAAGGAAGTTCAATCAACAAAATCAATATATCATTTATACTTCTAAGACCAAAACATGTTTCAAAAAAAAGATTTAAAAATATCTTGCAAAACCAACCCATGAATTATTAAATGAAAATGGGGTTCACTAATTAACAATTTACAACAAAAGATCAAGCAAAAAAACCCAAATACCACATACCACAAAGACATAATTTAATAACTATACCAAAACACTAAGTAAAAAACTAAGGGTAGTGATAAAATAAGAATTCAATTAAATAATAAATATTTAAATGTAACTCGCAAAGGGGATCATACCTCAACACAAGGAAGAATGGTAACGCACCCCCGAGACTGGTGGGCGATCACATTCACACCTCAATGGTATGCTCTAGTAGCATAAAAAACCCCTACGAAAAAAATTAAACCCTCATCAATGAATATTCCTTCCACGAATCCTTACTGAAGGGCCAGGCCATCGCTGGAGGGAGAGGGTGCCAACAAGGGGGTGACACCGATGAGAGGGTGACACCGGCATAGAGAAGCCCACCGAAGGTTGCGGGTCAGAGACAGTACACACTAAACAAGGGACACCGAGGGTTTAGGGTTGTGTTGGGGGTAACCAGAGTGGGGAAAAAAATAACCGAACAGGGGGGTCACCCTAGTGGTCACCGGATAGGGGAGTGAGGCACCCTGGAGGGGTACCAGCTACAATTCGGGGTGGTGCACTAAAGGCAGATGCTCGGAATGGGGGGTCTTGCCGAAGACAGCCGGAGAGGAGGTTCGCTGTCACCAGAGCAGGGGCTGCATGCTGGAGAGGGAGAGGGAGAGGGCTGCTCGGGAGGAAAAAAACTCCAAACAGGGAGATCGAGGGTGGGACGCTGTTGGAAGGAGTCTGGTGCTGGCTGGCTAGGGTGGCTGCTAGGGGCTGCAGGGAAGAAGGAGATCAGGTGGCAGGCATGGAGGCAAGAAACCGTAGGAGAGGCGGGTGCAAGAATCAGAGCAGTTAGAGGAAGTTGGGGAGCACGGTGTAGGGTAGGATGAGGGGGTGAGGTGCTATGGGACTACTGGATGGAGGAGGAGTGGCATGTGGTGTAGCGCTGGAGAAGCGGCGGCTGGACAGGAGGTGGAGGCCGGCCGTAGGTGGATGTGCATGAGGGTGTGCTGGATGCGGAGGGGAAGGAGTCCAATGGTGGCGTTATGCAGGGCGAGCAGGGCGGAAGTGGAGGAGCAGCAGGGCGGTGCTACACATGCTGCAATTGGAGGAGCAACAAGGATGCTGTATGGGCTACTACAGGATGAAGAGGAGAAGAAAAAGAAAAAAATAAAATGGCACCATCTGGGAAAAGAATAGGAGGCGGAGAAACATGCTTCTCCTGTAGAGGTGCAGTTGGGTGGGTTGCGCCTGGGCGAGATCACAATGGAGGGGGGTTGGCGGTGTGCTAGAAAGAGGAAGGAGGGGGAAAGGGGGTTGCCGCAAACCCTACGAAAAGAGATATAAAAATATAAATATAAAATAAATAACAAAATAAATAAATAATTACCATAATAATAATGATAATAATAATAATAATTTCAATATATAATAATAATAAAACTAATAATAATTAAATATCTTAATTGTGATAATAATTAATAACTTTTTCAAACCCGATAATAATAATAATAATAATACTAATAATAATACTAATAATGGTAATAATTCATCATTTCATTTTAAAAAAATTAAAAAATTATTAACAATGATAAATTTTTTAAATGAAATAGTAAATCACATATTTACCCATCTTAATTTTCCGAAGGCAAGTGGATCATGCTGTTGTCTAAGTGGTTCCACATGGGGAATTCAAAACCAGCTCTACCAGAGAACTAATCAACGTCAACTCAAAAAAAGCTCTGTCGGGGTGCTCAACAACGTTAACTAAAAACACACTTTTTTTTAAAATAACATAAATGTTTTTAGTCTGGGACCCAACCAGAACCCCAAAAAAATTTAAAATTCAAAGAAAATCAAAAACTAAAATAAAGGAGTAGGTCGGGGTGTGAAAATGTTAGTGTTTTATTAAAAAGTTTCAAAAATGTTTTTTACAATTCTACAATAATTTTTTAAATTCAATTTTACCCCTTTAAATATGTCTAAAAAAATATTTAAAATGAATATTCTTTTTGTTTTCCAAAAAAAGGTACTTTAGGATATTTCATACAATATTAAAGGAATGTTTTTAAAATTATACACCATAAATGGAATATCCATCCATCATGTTGCCCTATTATTTTTATATTTCGTTATAATTTTAATAGTTCATTTCAAATAATATATTTTCATTTGTAAACATTCTTCCTTTTAAATAAATCGTTAACAGGTTGTAAGGGGGTTTATCTCAATTTCATTTTATTTAGGAACATTGTAGTGTTATACCCATAGTTTCAATTATATGATGTATTTACTTCTGATTGACATTTAATATCAAGAATATACATTTTTTAATGATATTATATGTTTCAGTTAATTTTATTTATTAGTGGTAATTATGATTCCAATGTTTCAAATGGGTATGGGAAACTTTGGAATGAGTAAGGATTGTTTTCCCAAGGAATGTTCATAATGATATTTTAATATTAATTCAATTCATCAATATAAATAATCCTTTTTGTATCATATAATACAATAAATAATTATATATCAATATAAATTATTTATTCAATATAGATATTTCAAAATTATTAATTAAATCAATTATTTTATATGATTAATGATTTTGAAAGGAAATGATTATTGGTGATTGAAATTTATATAACCATGCAATGAATCGAAAGTTTCTCAATGGATAAATAATTTTTCCAAATAAAAAAATATTCTAACATTAGAATTAAACATTATTATGAATTTTATTGATAGAATAGGTTTTCATGCACATCAAACTTGATGTCAAATAATTAAGTATTTACTTTATTCAAAATTCAGTTATTATTATTATATATCACTGATATTTTTTATTTTAAATAATAAATGGATTCATTACATTAATATATTATTTTTTAAATTTAATGTGTATAAATTAATTAAATTATAATATTGACTATTCCTTATTTAGTTATTTAAATTTCATTTGTTCTCAATTATTTATCAATCCATGTTGATTTATTCTCATTAAATCATTATTTATTCAACTTTACACACACTTATTGAGAATTTTATATCACCTTTTTATTTGTTATATTTCTTTAATGTTATGATGTTGAAATTTTTGAATGAGTTCGAGGTTGAAAATTATTTTTTCATTGTTATTCTTAATGGTGTTCTAATTTAATGTGAGAACCAGTTTTGTGTATAGTTCTTCAAAAGTACTAAAATGATATGTTCATTAATATTTTTTTATTCTTATTATGAAAATGTAATAAAATAATGAATCATCCCTGGGCTTATAAGGTACAAGATTTTCATTGATAGAGTCTCTATGTGGACCTTACAATTGGTCTTCGATTCACCTTGACTATGATAGAATAAATCATCTGAAATATATATAAAATTTAAAATTAAAAATTGATAATTTCAATCAAATAAAATCAATAATATATATGAATATTGAATTCTATAAATTCATCTTGACTTAGACCTATTGTGATGTGACTAATGTAATAATTACGAAGTGACTTCATTCACATAAGTAATTAAAATATATTTTTTTCTTAAGTAGGAGGGTTTGAGAAAAAAATGATATGAAATAAAAGTACATAAGATATGAGAAAAATGAATTATACATCTATAAAAATGGTTATATAATGAGATGAAATCTTAAATATACCATCCATGAAAAAAACATTTATCCATAGAATGACACATGAGTTCTAGTAAAGCACTAGAAAATCTGAGTCATTTAATCATAGTGATTTACAACACTTTATATAAAGATTTATAGTGTTTCTACATGAACTGATACTTCTTCATTATGTATATATTGGTATTGACATGTTCTAGCAACTATATCGTGATTCCAATAAACAAAAAATTCCAATGACACACCAAGAATCTATATACACATATTTATTGTGTAAACCGCACTATTAAAGTTTGATATATTAACATTTTATCCTCGAATACCATAAATTTCTATTATATATCCCTAGTTTAATATTATCCATGTCTTTTGGGGAGTGTATTAGTGATTCGGGGTGGAAAAATTAATATATCAATAAAACATCTCTCTTATATGAAACATGGTTTGATGTAACATATAGTTTTGTGGCAGGATATTTTCCCATAGGTTAAACATTCACAACAAATTCCAATCACTGTTAATCAATATTGTATAAATCCTCCATGATTTTTTAAACATTTGGGAAATATTTTCTATCATTTTATCTAATAAAAAGTTCGAAAAAAAAACACTTTATGTGGATTTATTATGATAATTTTACACTGTAGGTTCGATCATAATCATTAGAAACATATTAATTTGAATAAATCAACCCAAGACATCAACACATACTAAAATAATATTATATTCATATCATTTTATAATTATTTACAAATCTTAGAGTCTAATATCTCATGAGTCAAAATCATTAGGTTAAACAGGAGTAAAATTAATAGTTCCTCATGAAAATACTTATTTGACCATTATACTATTTTACAGCCCTTAGTTCTAAATCATAACATTAATACTTATATAAATGTTTCATTTAAATTATATCCCCTTAATGAAACTATTTATAGACCACCTTTCTATAATTGTCAAACTTCATTATTTCAAAAAGAAGGAAAATTTATAACCATACCGTAGCCATTGAAAACTCCCACTTTTTATTGAACTCAAAGAGAAATTATTTTAAATTTTACTATAGGGGATTAAAGGTCGAAATAATTAATCCACGATAACTATTATTCATTTCCATGAACTTCTGAAATCATCAAAGGAGTGGGGTTTCCCAACTCTATATAATCTGGTTGGATGGAGATGGTCTAACATAAGTATTCAATTAATTTCATCCAATACCATACATTGTGTAATGGCCTGGACCCTCCTGGCCCCTTACTTTGCCAAAAGTGAGGCTCCACCAAAATAGAGGCACCGTGAGGGTGACACCGGCCACAGTGGAACCCTGACGGTGGCACCGTGAGGGTGAGACCATGACAGTGACACCGTGAAGGTGGAACCGTGACGGTGGCACCGTGAGGGTGGCACCGTGAGGGTGACACCGTGAGGGTGACACCGTGACGGTGGCACCGTGTCCCCTCACCGAGTACCGTACTTTTCCGCTCCTGCAACATAAGTTTTGACGTAAATTAATTCCTTTACTCCTTTTAAAACCACTTAATGCCCGTAATTAATTCCTGAAACCTCCCCGATAGAGGATATTAAATAACACCTTAATATCATCATGTGTAACTGCCCAACCACGTGGTCAACCTACGACCCCCACTCCTTAGTCGGTTTTGCGTTCTCATCTCAACCATCCGCTGCTCTTATAAACTAAGGGTTAGCCGTGGTTTCTTCTTTCCTAGATCGCGGATTTTCACGAACAGCTTCTGGTGCATCAGGCGAGCCGCATCGTTATGTGTAAAGTTCTGCGCTCGTCCTGAGCGTTGATAGACGAGGAGATTTTTTTCAGGCGAGCAGCATCGCTATCCTTGAAGTTCCGCCCTTGGCCTAAGTGTGGATCGTCGATCAAAAAGTAGAAAATTTATCCTTCGCCTCTCTCCTTCGTGTATCATGCGGGATGTGCATGCTTTTGATTCGGTAGAATTGGATAAACTAGACCTAATTAAAGATAATGAATGAATCCTGTAAAGAATGAAGGGGGGGCTATGATCGTTGATTTTGATATGTAAAAATCATCTTTCTGAGTTGTGATGGATTACGCATTCTGAAAATTGAGGCCGTTGGTGGTCATTTTCTTTGCACTAATGAACCCCTCGTGATGTTTTAAATGGCTTTTTTAATAGTTTTAAACTCTTGCTGTGAAAAGTAAATTGGTTAATCACGTATACCCGGTTGAATAAATTGAAAGCACCAGGATCAACCCTTCTGTGATAACTCCAGGTTAAAATAGACGGAATTTGAGATCATGGAGTGTGTTAAATCTTATAAAGCTGAAAATAAAGGCGCGGCCCTACCTTGTGTCAGTCGTAGTGGTTTTGTTGTTTCTTTTTTTTGGGATGATTGTTGGAAATGTGGGAGGGGATGGGGTCCCCTGTTTTTATACTCTCGGTGGTTGTGAATTTGGGGATGGGATCCCCTGTTGTTATGGATTTCAGTGTTTGTGAGTTTTTTGACAGGGTGGTTACCTTGTTTATATCACAAATTGGGGTGGGATCTTCTGTTGATGAAAAACCTTTTTGGGGGAGGGGACACGGGGTAGTGTCTTGGGGTTGTATGGTTTCAGGACATCGAGGGTTCTCACTTTTCCTTCGTTGTTGTGAATTTACAAGAGAATCGGGTATGGATACTTAAATTGAGGTTTTGCTGGTTTCATTTCCTTAGTTATGCTTATGGTGTTAGTTGCCCAGTAGTGCATAAACTTAATTGAACATTATTGCTGAACATGAAAACAAGAATGGGGCAAATGGGTTTTATTGGCGAGAGTTGTGACTCAGACTTGATCGCTGTTGTCATCTGTAGGCTGTCTGAAGAAAAACCTAACTTTGGGTGAGTGCTTGTTACCTATGTACATATTTTTAGTTTTGTGTTTTTATTCGTGACCCACCCATGATGATCACTTAGTGCCAAACACCCCCATTTCATGGGGGAGGGTGTTTTTCCCAACATTATTATTAGTGGTTGTTATTAGCTCCTCTGCTACTCCCTTTCCTGGATAGCCCATGTTTCTTCAGGCAGGAAGTGATGGCCTGATATCCATTATTAGCCCAAGAACCTTCGGGCGGGGTAGTGTGGTCGTTGGCCAGGTGTGTGCGGAAGGTGGTTTCCCAAGTGTCTTCGAGATGAGGCCCAAGTGTCTTCGGGTGTGGCAGTGGATTTTCTAGCCCAGGTTTCTTTGGGTGTGGTGGTGGTTGTTCTGTCCTAGGTGTTTGCAGGCGTGGTTACATGTTATAGTAGTGTCCTAGGTGTTTGCGGGTAGGATTTGGTAGGGGGACTGCGTGCGGTTTTGGCCCAGGTGGGTGCAGGCGAGTGTGGCAGTGGGACTGCGGTGAGAATGGCAGGATTGGTCTGATGCATAGGATGTCTCAATAACCAGCGGGAAAGTGGAGCGGGGTACCCAAACATCGATGTGCTCTGATTTTATATATTACTTGACTTGCGTTATTTGGGGAGTGTTCCTTAGTGAGGATTCGGTGGATAATTTACCTTGATAGGTGTTTGGTTTACTCCTTTTTCTCACAAGACTTTAGTATGTTCCCCCACTTGTGCACGAGAGTCTTTGGTTTTCCCTCTTGAGTGTACTTGTATGCTCACCCTACGTATAGAAAAATGATTTCAGGTTTCCAGGAGGACTTCGGGGATCACGGGCGACCATACTATCTCGGACCTTTGGGGTAGTTACAGTTGATGGTTTTCTTCTTTGGTACTTTCCTTTGCAGTCACCTTTTGTACTTTGTGGATTTACTTTTCTAACATGGATGTGGTAATGGTTTACTTTTGGCTTTACTTTTCTTTTACATTGGTGTTGTTGAGTTTCATCATCTTATCTGTCGATCTTATAAAACAAAAAGGGGTAATGCCTTCCATTTGTGAGAAATTTCTATACCCTTGGTGCTAGTCGCCACTCCGGGACCTATTGAAGGTGGGTCTCAGGGGTCATTATCTCTCTTCAACTTAATGAAGGAAGGGCCTAGAAATCTGCTGACCCTTCCCTACTTTTGGTGAAGGTACGTCGTGACAGAATGGTATCAGTGGAAAGGTTAATGATTGAGTGATAGTATGGAGCCTGGAGTTAGGCACAATGAGGATTGCATGGGATGGTAGGGAAATAGTGTTGGGTGACCTCGGTGTGTGAATTAGGCCAGGGAAGACCGGATAGGACACGAAATTTTAGCCCCCCCCCATGATCCGACGCAAGGACTCTTGACCTACCGAACGACCATGTGATGCCGCGCTGATTTTAGGGTAGAGACCCATAGGAACGGTACATTCATCATAATGACTTGTGTTCTCGTGTTTCTGGGGTGTTTTGGGAATTAATAATAAACAAAAAGTTTATGAATTTTTAAAGACAATAATCTGCACTATGTGGGCTTAGGCATTCCTTGTTTACCATGCAGCTATGGAAACTGGAAGGCGACCGCGTGTGGTACAGACGATCGAGGCCCCACAGACTACCTTGACCGATCGGCAGAGAGCTGACCGAGAAGAGGAGGACGACTAGTGGAAAAGGTCTCTCTGGGCCTTCCAGCGATAGACCCTCGAGAATTATGAGGGCAGCACCTCTAACATGAAGACGGAAGGCCGGCTAGAGGATCTAGTGATATCTTTTGGCCTGATTCGGGCCCCGACCAAGAACTGGGTTCCTCTGGCTGTCATCCAGATGCGGGGAGCGGCGCGTCAGCGGTGGACGCTTTACCTGGGGGAGAGGAGAGAGGCTGAGGTGTCTTTGGCAAATTTCGAGAGGTAGTTCTGGGCAGAATTCCTCCCTTCGACGATGAAGGCCGAAAAGAGACAGGAGCTACTCTCCCTCCAACAGGGGAGTATGTCCATGAGGGAGCTGAGTATCATGTTCAAGGACCTCTTACGTTTTTCTTTGGACCTCTTTCCCAACGAGGGGTCTCGGGCAAGACGTTTGGAGAAGGTGCTCCGACCCTCCCTCGAGTATGTTGTTACCCCATTTACCCTACCGACATACTTGGAGATCCAGAAGAAGGCCTAAGTGGTAGAGAGAATGCACGCTCTAGGAGGTGTGTCATGAGAGGGGATCCAGCTGGGACCATCGAAGGGGAAGCCTGTCAGCACCAGACCTCCAGCATCAGGACCCTCCAGGTTCCGACTGCCATGGAGCAGGCCGCAACAGTTTCAGTTTCGATCCCCTGGTCCTCGCCCTTTTACATCAGGCCCAGGATTGCGGTGCTTTATCTGTAGGAGCCCTGGACATCTCCGGAGTCTGTACCTGAACCAGGTACAGTACGGAGGTGGCGGACATCCCCAGCAGCAGCTTCCAGCCCGGCCTTTCCAGCAGCAGCGGCAGGGACAGTGAGCTCCCGCTCCTCCGAGGGAAGACGTAGGAGGAGGAGGCCAACCCCAAGGAACTCCTCAGGGACCTCGACCGGGGTGTGGTCAGGGAGGTGGCTGGCAGCCGAGGGGCATAGGAGCTGGGCGTGGACAGTTTCACACCGCAGAGGCAGCAGTTCCTGTAGGGCCGGAGGTTGTTTGAGGTACGATCAATTTTGTTAGCACTCTTGCTTATGATTTTTTTGATACCGGAGATTCCCACTCCTTTTTTGCACCATGTCTACACCGTGCTTTGGGTCTAGATGTTGTGAGACTCCCAGTGCCCCTGGTGTTGAGCACACCAGTCGAGGGTAAGACCGACTTGTTGTTTGTTTTTTGGGGATGTAGACTGATGATAGGGCCACATCAGTCAATTAGGGATCTTCTTTTGCTACAGATACAGCAATATGATGTCATCCTAGGTATCGACTGGCTATTCTCTGTGTGCGCCATCATCGATGGTTTCCTAAGAAGGGTCGTTTTTTCGGGCTTGGGCGGCCGACATGTTACCTTCACCAGCGAGTAGAGCGGTCAGAAGGGCAGCAGGCAAGAGGAACCCCTCCTCTCCTTGTTAGCCGAGCTAACAGTAGAGTCAGTAGATGCCGAGATGGTGGGGGTGCCATAGGTTGTCCGTGTGTTATGGGCATATTTCCGGAGGAGGTGAAGACTCAACCTCCTCGACGTGATATCGAGTTCAGGATAGACCTACAGCTCGGTGCTCGTCCGATCTCGATGGATCCTTACCGGATGGAACCTTTAGAGCTACGGGAGTTGCAGATTCAGATTGACGATCTAATGAAGAGGGGTTATATTCGGCCGAGTGCGTCACTGTGTGGTGCTCCAGTCTTGTTCACAAAGAAGGTTGATGGTGGTCTCAGGTTGTTCATAGACTATAGAAGGCTGAATCAGGTGACGATAAAGAATCTCTACCTTCTTCCGAGGATAGACGATCTTTTCGACCAGCTGAAAGGGGCAGGGTGGTTCTCGAAGATCGACCAGCGGTCTGGGTACCACCAGTTGAGAGTGAAGTAGAGAGACATCCCAAAGACGTCCTTCAGGTGCAGATATGGACACTTCGAGTTCGTAGTCATGCCCTTCGGTGTTACGAATGCCCTGGCTGTGTTCATGGAGCTTATGAACTCCATCTTCTGGGAGTAACTGGATCGGTTTGTAGTTGTGTTCATCGGCGATATCTTGATCTATTCTAGATCAGAGGAGGACCATGCAGAGCACCTGAGGATAGTTTTGTATGTCCTCCGACATCATCAGCTCTATGGGAAGTTGTCGAAATGAAATTTCTAGGCACGAGAAGTGAACTTCCTCGGACACGTGGTGTCTGAGTGGGGGGTAGCGGTGGATCCGTCAAAGGTTGAGGCAGTTGTTTCTTGGGCAGCACCCAATAATGTGGCAGAGGTCCGTAGTTTCCTTGGGCTAGCAGGTTACTATCGGAGGTTCGTATTCAACTTCTCCTGAGTATCATCCCCTTTGACAGCCCTAACCAAGAAAGACCAGGTTTTCATGTGGAGTGAGCAGTGCGAGTCAGCCTTCAGCTATCTGAAAGAGAAATTAATTAGTGCCCCAGTGCTGAGATTACCAGAAGAAGGGGAGGATTATGAGGTGTTCTGTGATGCTTCAGGACAGGGCCTGGGATGTGTGTTGATGCAGCGACAAGGTGTGATCTCTTATGGGTCCAGGCAGCTACGCCCCCATGAGCGTAATTACGCCACCCACGACCTGAAGCTTGTAGCGGTCATTTTTGCGCTAAAGTAATGGCGGCACTACCTCATCAGATAATTCTTTGTGGTCTTCACGGGTCACAAAAGATTGAGGTATATCTTCTCTCAGCGGGACATAAACTTGAGACAGCGGAGATGGGTGGAGTACCTCCAGGATTACGACTTCGATATCTCTTATACTAAGGGAAAGGGCAATGTAGTGGCTGATGCCTTGACCAGGAGGACGCAAAAGGATGAGGTCCGAGAGTCAGCATACACCTGGAAAGAAATGAAGGAGTTGGCCTCCTTACACCTAGATGCGAGGATGGATGGTGGTAGAGGTTTCCTATATCAGATAACAGTGCAATCATCTCTGTTTCAACAAGTGGACGAGTCTCAATGGGGAGACCCGGAGTGCGAAGTGATGCATGACCGAGTTGACCAAGGTAATGCTCCGGAAGGATGGACAGAGGATGGTCATAATCAGATGATTTTCCAGAAAAGGTTGTTTGTTACAGGAGTGATGTGCGGCAAGGTTCTCAGTGAGTTCCACAACATACCCCTGGAGGTACACACAGGAGTCTCCAAGATGTACCAGGGACTGAAGGGAATGTTTTGGTGGCCGGGAGTGAAGTGAGCAGTGGAAGAGTTTGTGGCCAAGTGCTTAGTGTGTTAGAAAGTGAAGGCTGAACACTGAGTTCCAGGCAGCCTACTTCAGTCTCTAGAAGTCCCCGAGTGGAAGTGGGATGACATCTCGATGGATTTTGTCATGGGACTCCCCAAGGTCCAAGGGGTATATGATGCCATCTGGGTGGTAGTGGACCGGTTAACGAAGTCGACCCACTTTCTGGCGATCAGGGAGTCGAGTACTATGGATGCATTGGCATAAAATTACATGGATGAGGTGGTGCGGTTGCATGGAGTTCCGAGGTCTATAGTCTCAGATAGGGATGCATGGTTTACCTCGTGAGTCTGGAGAGGATTGAAGCATTATTTTGGCACACAGATATGCCTTAGCACTACTTTCTATCCCTAGACAGATGGACAAACATAGCGCACCATCCAGACCTTGGAGGATATGCTGCGGGCATGTGTTCTAGACTCAGGAGGATCATGGGTGCGACACTTGCCCCTGGTAGAGTTCGCCTAAAATAATAGTTATCACTCTAACATAGGTGTGGTCCCGTTTGAAGCCTTTTACGGGAGGCCATTCCGTTCACCTATGTGTTGGGCCGAAGTGGGAGGGGCAGGCATCCTTGGCCCGGAGGTGGTGTAGAGAATGACAGAGAAGATTCAGCTCATACGGGAAAGGATGAAGGTGGACCATGACCAAAAAAAGTCGTATGACGATACTAGGAGGAGGCCCTTGTCTTTTGAGGTTGGAGACCACATGTTCTTGAAGGTCTCCCCTCAGCGTGGGCAGCGAAGGTTCGGCAAGGGGAGTAAGCTTTCCCCCAGGTTCATCAGACCCTTCAATGTGTTGTGGCGGGTCGGCGAAGTGGCTTATCAGCTAGAATTACCACCGCCGCTACTGAGGATACATGATGTATTTCATGTTTCCCAGCTCCATCGTTATCTGCACGACGATTCACACTTCCTTGATTGGGGTGAGCTGGACATCGAGGACGACGTGACCTTTGTGAAGAGACCAGTGATGATCGAGGATCGCAAGGAGAAGGTACTTCGTGGGAGAACCATTCCCTTGGTTCGTGTGTAGTGAAGACATGGTGGGCTTGAGGAGAGTACATGGGAGAGGGAAGCATAGATGCGTACCCAGTACCCTGAGTTGTTTTGAGTTTTGTTCCTTGTTGTACCTATTGTGGTAGAACGTTTTTTCTTTTCAGGTATGAAATGTACTGGTTTTCTTTCCTCTGAATGTGTGTGAAAATCCCTGGCTATGGGGGAGGAGAGAACTCGCCCCCTAATCAAGACACATTAAGATGGATGTGATTAAACCCGTGCGGGCGAGTCAGTACCACCCAAAGTGGATAATATCTTGATATGGGGGAGGAGACTCCCCAACACAGATGCTTTGGCAGTTTGGCATGGTGTGTTGCTTGGTTCTTGTCAGGGAAGTGTTTTTAGTTAGCATGGGTTCACTTCTAAGAGGTATCTTTCGAGGTGGTAGTTCGGACCCCCTCTTTCCATATTGGTTTTTTTTGATTCTCCAGGATGAGAATTGTTTAAGAGGTATCTAATGTAATGGCCCGGACCCTTCCAGCCCATTACTTTTCCAAAAGTGAGGCTCCACCAAAATAGTGGCACCGTGAGGGAAACACTGGCTACGGTGGAACCGTGACGGTGGCACCGTGAGGGTGAGACTGTGACGGTGGCGTCATGTCCCCTCGCCGATTACCTGACTTTTCCGCTCCCGCAACGTAAGTTTTGACGTAAATTAATTCCTTTACTACTTTTGAAACCACTTAAGGCTTGTAATGAATTCCTGAAAACTCCCCGATGGGAGGTATTAAATAACAACTTCATATCATCGTGTGTAACTGCCCAACCGCGTGTTCAACCCACGACCACCGCTGCTTACGCGGTTTGGCGTTTTCATCTCAACCATATGCGGCTCTTACAAACTAAGGGTTAGCTGTGGTTTCTTCTTTCCTCGATCACGGCTTTTCATGAACAACTTCTGGTACATCGGGCGAGCCGCATCGTTATGCGTAAAGTTACATGCCCGGCCTGAGCGTTGATAGATGAGGAGATTTTTTTCAGGCGAAACGCATCACTATCCATGAAGTTCTTCCCCCGGCGTAAGAGTCAATCGTCGGTCAACAAGTAGGGAATTTCTCCTTTGCCTCTCTCCTTCGTGTATCATATGGGGTGGGCGTGCTTTTGATTTGGTAGAATTGGATAAAACAGACCTAATTAAAGATAATCAACGAATCCTTTAAAGAATTAAGGGGGGGCTTTGACCGTTGATGTTTCTATATTAAAATCATCTTTCTGAGTTGTGTTGGCTTACGCATTCTGAAAATCAAGGATGGTGGTGGTCGTTGTTTTTGCACTAATTAACCCCTCATGATGTTTTAAATGGATTGTTTTGTAGTTATAAACTCGTGCTGTGAAAAGTAAATTGGTTAATCATGTATACCCGGCTGAATAAATTGAAAGCACCAAGATCAACCCTTCTGTGATAACTCCTGGTTAAAACACAAGGAATTTGAGATCATGGAATGTGTTAAATCTTATAAAGCTGAAAATACAGGTGCGTCCCTGCCTTGTGTCGGTGGTAGTGGTTTGTTTGTTTCTTTTTTTTGGGCTTATTGTTAGAGATGTGGGAGGGGATGGGATCCCCTATTTTTATACTCTCGGTGGTTTTGAATTTGGGGATGGGATCCCCTATTGTTATGGATTTCAGTGTTTGTGAGTTTTGAGATCGGGTGGTTACCTTGTTTATATCACGAATTGGGGAGGGATCCTCTGTTGATGAAAAACATTTTTGGGGGAGGGGACACGGGGAAGTGTCTCGGGGTTTTCTGGTTCCAGGACTTCGAGGGTTCTCACTTTTCATTTGTTGTTGTGACTTTACAAGAGAACCGGGTATGGATACTTAAATTGACATTTGGCTGGTTTCTTTTCCTTTGTTATGCTTATGGTGTTAGTTGACCAATAGTGAATAAACTTAATTGAACATTATTTCTGAACATGAAAATAAGAATGGGGCAAATGGGTTTTATTGGCGAGAGTTGTGACTCGGACTTGAGCGCTGTTGTGATCTATAGGTTGTCTGAAGAAAAACCTAACTTTGGATGAGTGATTTTTACCTATGTATATATTTTTAGTTTTTTGTTTCTTATTCACGCCCCACCCAAGTTGAGCACTTATTGTCGAACACCCCCATTTCATGGGGGAGGGTGTTTTTCCAAAAACTATTATTAGTGGCTGGTTAGTAGCTCCTCTTCTGCACCCTTTCCTGGATAACCCAAGTATCTTCGGGTAGAGTGTGACGGACTGAGGTCCATTATTAGCCAAAGAACATTTGGGCGGGGTACTGTGGTTGTTAGCCAGGTGTGTGCGGCAGGAGGATTCCTAAGTGTCTTCGGGATGAGGCACAATTGTCTTTGGGTGTGGCAGTGGAATTTCTAGCCTAGGTGTCTTCAGGTGTGGTGGTGGTTGTTCTGGACTAGGTGTTTTCAGGCGTGGTTACATGTGATAGTTGTGGACCAGGTGTTTGCGGGCGGGATTTGGCAGTGGGACTGCGTGTGGTTGTAGCCCAGGTGTGTGCGGGCGGGTGTGGCAGTGGGACTGCGGTGAGAATGGCGGGATTGGTCTGATGCGTAGGATGTCTCAATAACCAGTGGGAATGTGGCGTCGGGTACACAAAAATTGATGTGTTCTAATTTTATATATTACATGACTTACGTTATTTGGGTAGTGTGCCTTGGTGAGGCTTCGGTGGGTAATTTACCTTGATAGGTGTTTGGTTTACTCCTTTTTCTCATGGGACTTTAGTACGTTCCCCCACTTGTGCACGAGAGTCTTTGGTTTTCCCTACTGAGTGTACTTGTATGCTCACCCTACGTATATAAAACTACTTTCAAGTTTCCAGGAGGACTTTGGGGATCACGCAGGACCATACTAGCTCGGACCTTTGGGGTAGTTGCAGTTGCTGCTTTTCTTCTATGGTACTTACATTTGTAGTCACCTTTTGTACTTTGTGGCTTTACTTTTGGAACATCCATGTGGGAATGGTTTACTTTTGGCTTTACTTTTCTTTTACCTTGGTGTTTTTGAGTTTCATCATCCTATCTCTTGATCTTATAAAACAAAAATGGGTAATGCCTTCCATTTTTGAGAAATTTATATACCCTTGGCACTAGTCGTCACTCCGGGACGTATTGAAGGCAGGTCTCGGGTGTCATTATCTCTCCTTCAACTTAAAGAAGGAAGGGCCTAGAAATATACTGAACCTTCCCACCTTTTGGTGAAGGCGGGTCGTGACACATTGGTAGTTCCATCATTATGATATCCCTAACTATATTTTTTATAGACATACACTTTACATTCACTAGAAATGTTTCAATCATCATTGGGATGAAGAGATAATTTATCACAATTATTATTTTCCTTTAGAGATAAACAAAATAGATAGTGATATTGAAATAAATCTTGATATCAATGTAAGTTTAAATAATTGATTTCATCAAAATTACAACTTCAACAATTTAATTATTCTTCTATATAAATTTAATACATGATTTATTAGCCTTAATAAACTGAAAATTTATTATAGTCAATGGAATTAAATATTTCATTTTTATTATATGTGAAATATCAAATATGATAGGATAAAATGTACCACCAATTATTTACTAATAATCATTCATTAATGTGAAAAATAAATATCTATAAATCTCAATAACTCCTGCTTTAACCAAGATTTATAAAACAATAGAAACTGCCCTATTCCTTTAACATACTGTAGTATTCTTATTATTCATCACAAGTGGATTTCTCATCGATTTATTTAGTTATGTGAAACTATAAAATTTGAAAATACAACATTGATCCATGTAGCTATTAACTATAATAGTCGACCAATGAGTTTCCTATGTTCTATCACATCAGCCTATTTTCCATCACTAAACCTTGAAAACTACATCTTAATCGATAACAATGTCTTATTTACATTATGATCCACTATTGTAAATTTATTTAGTATATCCTTGGAATATTTACATTTCAAAAGAAAGTGTCTATGATTTCCATATGTCACTATCAAACTATGAATAAAATCCAACAAACCAATTATTGAAAATTTTAAATATCACATCATGAATTGGACAAACTAATTTCATTCTGCCTCATTAAATCCCTTGATTTAAATTTATTCAACATAAAAGAGAACTATCAATCTATGATTTATCATCTTTTTTATGTAGAGATTTTGATCCACTCCTCCATGTTGGAATCTAATATTGTTCAAGTATGGATGAAACCTAGAATACATTGCCCTTGGTTATTTTTTAGCCCACACATATCCATATTAGACTAAAATATATTATGTCATTCTACATGTATATAAAATCCAATAAATTTTCAAGATTTTACCTCTTCCAAGGATATCCATTAATAAATTCAAATTTAAAAACCATTTGAAAGGCCCTAACTCCCCATTGTGCTATAATGGCCACGAAATTTCAAAATTTCTTATCCCATAAAATAAGAGAAATCATCTCATCAATATTAATCCCTTAAATTAGGTAACACCACATCCACGCCAATCGTGTATTATTGTAAAATAGATTTCCTTTATACTGGTTTTTTTTGAATACTCACTTGGTTATGATGTCATCTTAGACATTTTTCCATGAAATAATTTCTTGGGACTTTTTATTCATAATTTTTTCACACTCACCATGAATCACCTATATATGATTTTCATCTTTAGTAGAATCCTCAATATTATTTATATTTACTTCATTTAAAAATGATTTCTATAGATTTATCGTCCTTCATGTTAGTAGTGGATCTCCCTGACCAGTAATTATGTTTTACCCATTAATCTAAACCTACTTCTCGAATACTTTTTTGACTCTATTATTTCGTCATCGTCCCGATTATCATTTAATTTTTTAGAATCATCCAAATAACTATTAGTGATCTCATCTATGCTACATAATTTTCAATCACATTCCATTTAAATTCTTTCACTTGGATTTTATTTTATTTCATTATTTGAAATAGTGATGTCTTTTATGTTAATGATTTTCAATTGATTTTATTAAAATACTGGACTACGATAATATTGGGTGAGAAGATAATAAATGTTCCTTATTTTTATTGTGATTATATATTTCAATTATTCTACTTATCAATATCACTAATATTAAACCCAAAAATGTAGATGTATTTGAAAATATTATTCTTCGCAAACCATATCTCATAATATATCATCTATATCCCTAGACACAAAAAAGACATGTTTGTAATATACACCGTTGACATGACTACATCCTACCAGTACCTCTCTTTCATGAACTTTTCAATGAGTGTAGTCTATGATATTTTGTCAATAAGTTAGTTTCTCCTCTCAACAACACTATTTTTATGAGTATTCTTCATTGATGATTCGTGTTTCATTGTCCCATGAAAGACAAGAAAATTTTACACTTGTTTTTTTTATAATTTTCATGCTAATATCGGTCCAAAATAACCAATTTTTTCCCATAATTCTCTTTCCATAATTATTTAAAACATGTAGTAAAATAGGAAACATTTAAATTATAAGAGATCATTATTGAATAATACACCAAAGTATAATCATTAATGAACGAAAAATAGTAACTCTTTGTATTGATGTATTTTTGTGATATTTGTACATAAACATCAATTTGAACCAAATCTTATAACATTGATTACATCATGTCCTTAATCATATATGCCTTATGAATAATTAATCACTTTTTAATGTATCACACATGTGGTTATAATCACATTATGGTTTATATATATCGATACATTCTCCAATCGATAATAAATATTTGAATTACTTTTTGATAATGTGGTAAATTATTTTGTGCTAGAACGTGATATCCTTTAACTTTTTTTTTGTAAAACACTTGTATTCTTCTATATTGAGGATGTGTGGAATTCAATTAGTCCCATGAACCAAAATGTCACTATCTCTTCCTTTTACAATGGATATATTTGTAGTGAAATTAATTTCATGCCGTGAGTCACCTAATTGACATAGACATATAAAATTGTAAATGACACCTTCAACGATCAAATAATATTTGAACCTAGAATCATTTTTCTTATTTCAGATTTGTAAAAGAATTTTTTTTAAACTATAATAATTTATTAATCAAATGATATCTTATTTTTTTATAATTTATTTTCAAGAAATCATATTTGTTTCCATTTATATTGAATGATAACCCTATATGATGGATTAAAACTATCCATTACTTCATTAGATTAAAAAATTTACCATGAAATTCACCTTCTCGTTACTTCCTTTCCTAATTAAAATATACATCATTAGATTAATATTTTTTAAATACGTTCGTTCCTCCAATTTAATATATTGATTAAAATTATCAATCATAAAGGAAATTTCATTATTCATTTTCACCTTAATTGATAATGATTCAATATTTTGAGAATATCCTCACATGGTCTCGTTTGGAGCATTAATTTTTATTCTTGAGGGATAATTCATGGATTTTTTATAATGTTCACACTTAGTATAACATACATTATAAATATATCAAGTGTATGAATTTATACACGTATATTTTAATATATCTTATGCTATAATGTTATGATTTCTTAGGACATAAATTTACTGAGTAAGTTCGATATCTACGAAAAAATTACTCTAAACCTTTAAATTATTTTTGTACGTTATATTTAATAATAAATTATCATTTTGGGTTGTTTTTTATTTTCCCAAATTAATCTTTAGTCTATTTTTGGGTTCTTTTTACTTTACATCAACCATCAATGAAATTTATAGATATCAACCCACCATAAATTTTTCATGTATTTTTGAAATTTTGTGTCTCTTTAAATCGTAAATCATATCAATTTTTTCTATAGGTTTCTCTGACACCGTATCCATAGACATCACACATAATTATTATGATTTTTTACCATGATCTAAGTTACATTATTTGTTTTAAATATTTTACATAAATATATAATTAATAATTTATTCTCATTAATATATTTGACTACATAGTTTACTATATTAGTAAATCTATTAATTAGTATATCATGAACATTAATTTTTAGTTTGTGTTCAACCTGAATCTTAGTTATTTTCATATTTATATATATTTTATCCCATTTTAATATTTTAGCTCAAAATTATCCTACTTTTGATACTATATATGTATTTTTGAATCATAAAAAACACAAATGGAAATATTATTTCTGGACATATCTACGTAAATATTCTTAATAAAAAATTATAGTTATACTTTATGGCCCACTAATTCTATAACTTTATCATTTTCATTGTTTGTCTTCCATACATACCATATTCCATTTACTAACATAAGGACTTATTAATTTTGTATTATTCTATCCTTAATTCCTTCCTCTTAAATATCATAAGAGCTAGATTTTTCCTATGAATTTAACAATTTTTTTGAATTGTTTTTTGTTGTGATATCTACTTTAAATTTTCATCAAATTGAATATTTATTTCTAAATGATCCATCGTCATCATAATATTAGAACTTCTTAGGATGATTATTAGGGAGGTTATCAACCTTTCCAAACTCAATGAGTGTGAGTGGAGACCTTCCTTTTAAATTTTATGCTCTTCTTTTCTGTTTAGAGTCAAAGAAAGAAATATTCTCACACACTTAAATATATTTGGGATCATAATACAATTTGAGTATATTCATAGACCGAAATTTCACTTCCTAACACATATTTTTTTATTTACCTATCTCAACTTTTTTTCATAATGCATGAAATTATTTTTTTGTGATGAATATCTAGTGTGGTGCCTGTTGGATCATTATCGTCGATCCTTAATACCTTTTCATTGAATAAAAAAATAACATTCTTAAGATACTCTTCATGATTTTTATATCATATAGTGTTTCACTATTATTCAAGATATGTTTTGTAGTTACATTTACCCAAAAGAATAATAACTTCTGTACAGAAGTCTATTTACTGTTTTTATTTTCTTTTTTAATGATTTAGTTAATGATTCATCAATTTAAGATTTTTAATAAATATATTATTTAAATTAGTATTTTAACCAACATTGTCTATTATATTTTACATTAGATATTAGTATAACAGATTTTGACCCACCCCTAAAAATTATAATCCATATACATTTCAAGTTATTTATATTATAACTTACTTATAAGGTATTTTTTAATCGTTTGGAAAATAACTAATGAAAAAAATAATATATTCTATTTTTTTTGTAAAATTCAATATCGAATACTAGAATACAAGAAAAATATAGAGAGAATTAGAAAAATCTTGTAGCATAAAATCCAGTACCATTAAATAAAAAAAAAATATATGTCATTTGTGTCAAAATTACAACAACCTTAAAATATAAATTTTAAAATTTAAAATATAAATTAAAAATGTAATGAGACAAAATAATACCGAATCACACATGTGAAATAATCTCTATATACTCCTCATAGATGATTAATTTCATTACTATAATGTGGGATAAGATCATCAAAATGGTTCTGATTAAAAATAAAATATTAATATTTTATTCTGATTATAATTTTATGATAAATAACATGATAATTGGTAATAAAACATGAACAAGATGGATGCATTAATTATTCTAGTTGTAATTAGATTATACATATCTGGATATATAATACACATATTGATCTCCTCTGTTTCAATGATAAAAATTATATTTTATAAGATGATATCAATATAAAATAATATTTTAAGTATAAACTAATGCATAATACTTATAAAAATATGACCTGTTCACACATTGAATAGATAATTTTACATTTTTTCACTAATCAATGGTACTTTTTCAATGAACTTTTTGAAAACTTTATTAATTTTAAATAATAAATATTAATTTTTTATAATATATGAGAAATAAAATAATCAATATTACTTGTCCAAATTGACATTAATGTAGTTTCACACATCACCGTGTTTGGAACATAAAATATAACTGGTGGTTTTTTATAGAAAAACTCACAATACATTCTATCACACAAAATATATAAAAACACAATCTCAGTGGTGAATATATTGAAATATGTACTTTATACATGAAAATATTTTAAATATTCCAAAAAATAAAATCTTTATTCTAACATCTTAGAGAAACATACTTGGTTCTTTCTCTCTCATTCATTGATCCTATTACCAATCAAATAAAATATGGGTACATTAATCCATGAAATGATTTCAAATATGATTGAGTGAATATTTTATGAAGACACCTAATAAAGAAGAAATAAAGGTAATAAGTAACATAAATTTTATATAATAGAATGAAATATGATAAAATACTTACATGGAAATAATATCATCATTATGAGGCTGAATATATTTATATTTACAAGATAAATAATATAATTATTAAAAATAAATAAAATAAAGTCATTCCCACAAATATCAATCAACATAGATGGGTTATTAAAGTAAAAAAACAAAAATTTATAACATAATAATTTAGAGAGTCCTTTATAAAATGTAGGACTAGAAATTTATGGGGCTGCAACAAGTTGTCACTTTATATAAAACATCTATTTAAATTTAATGAATTACTTGACTATTTATATATATATATATATATTAAAACATCAAAATGAATTTAAAAACAATATTTAATAAAGTATATAATTTATGAATACTTTCATGGTCGGTTTTCATATAGGTAAATATGGACAATGTAAGAAATTAATGACACTTGATCCCAATGTATCATCCTCATAAATAATAAATTCCTCTTTTAATGATGCATTTTTAATACCATGTTATATTACCATAAGTTTATCTCTTTCCATTTATTGATAATTTAATGTATCCAAATTATAATATTTATTCCAATATTAAATGATATGATAACATGGATCATTGTCATATAAACCAGTGCAGATGGTCAGCTATAGAGGTGGAGGTGGAGGAGTGGGATATATAGAATGAAACTAC
This sequence comes from Viscum album, assembly GCA_963277665.1. NCBI lineage: Eukaryota > Viridiplantae > Streptophyta > Magnoliopsida > Santalales > Viscaceae > Viscum > Viscum album. The sequence goes on along the minus strand of OY728156.1, from coordinate 1,221,988,147 downwards.
TTCTATATGTCAAAAAACATAGGCTGCATCATAGAGTTAATACAATCCTCCATCATTTCTCTTATATACTAATTTTTTTAATTTGAATAATCTTTTTTACCCATATGTACATCCTCTTTCGATGAAATAATAGGATTAATGAATAGTTTTTAATATATATTCCCACTTTGCATCCTCGCATGCCACCAATGTATTATTACATTTCTAAAGGGTGAAATGAAATATCCTACCTACCATGGGTATGAAGGTCCCTTATGATCTCTACTTTTGAGGGGAATCCTATAAAGAATATTTGAATATTTTATCAGCATTAATAAATATTATAATATGTAAATTAACATTATTTTATTAATACAACATCTTCTTATATATATATATTAACTCAAATAAATTACAATTACCATTTTTTATCAACTTGGACCATCTTTATTTATCACAAAGAGTTGTGGGTTGGGGAGGGGGTGGAGGATCAATAATTGTATATCCTAAAGACTCAGATATCAAATTCTCAATCATCATAGCCATGATGTGCTCATTGATATATAAATACCCACCAAAAAATAATATATGAGGGTAATAATTATTCCCCATGATATCCTAATTATATCTCATAAGTTCATATCTAATATGAAAAAATAATAATTAATTGAATTTTTTGTGACTATAAAGTTTTTCACTGAACATTGTTTACATTTTACATACAAAAAATGATTTCGACTATTTTGTTTAAATAAAATTCCACTATGAATCATAATCTAAAACAACATATTTTAAATATAGTTTCATTTTTTATATATAATAATACAATCTAAATTTAGTGTTTATTTAAAATACATTCATGTCTTTACATTATATGATGATAATCTCTTATTGACATAATTAGATTTAGGTGAATAATAGGAGAAATTAAAGAGAAAGGAAAAAATATATTTGTTTTTTATAAAAACACATTATGATAATCAAAATAAGGAAACATGATATTTCAAGAAGGGTCTCCCATATTCAAGCTAGTGTAGTCTGGTCCAAATTTCTCTAGAAAAAATTGAAAATGATAATTTTTTCTTAATATATAATATCTAAAAATAGTTAAATTTTGTTGAATTTTGAACCATAATACTTCCATTAACATCAAGCTTAATGTGATTCCTCTTTTTCATTCTCTAAGTAAGTGACATTTATTGAAATTTTGTGATACCATGTTTATCAACCCAGGAACCCCTCTCATTCCCTATATATGTAAGAGGATTTTATGTCGAGTTTTGAAGAGGCTCCTTAGTATAAATACTTAAAGGATACTCCATTTAATATAAACAAGATATATCTTTTTGATTAGAAATTTTATTATAAATAGAAATAATAAAAAATGTGTATATAATGATGTAAAAGGAAGATATGAACTGAAAAATTGAATTACAATTAGAAAATGGTATGAAGAAAACAAACTAAAAACATGTTTAGAATATTTTTTATATTTATAAACTAAAACAATGTTGAAATGTAGATAACGTTTAAAAGACATAAAATAAAATTGACTAATTAAAACTAAACTTTTGAAATAATAAAAATAATTAAAATACTATTTACAAATAATATCTATCTCTTAAAAATCGAGTACTAAGTAAATAATTTATTTTACTTTGTATTATATTTTATTTAAATAAATAATACAATTAGAAATATTATATGTTCCATTTTAATATTTTAAATGTTAAATTGGAAATAAATATTTAACTCTTTTATGACTTGGATTCTACAAAACTAAAAATATCTAATATTTATTCTATATAATGCATTCATATGGCATAGACCTTGTCTATGTCTGGGACATTAGGATCCTTATATAATATTTATTGGGATATATGGATCCTATAAAACACATAAATATCATCAATGTATCCATTAAAAAATACTATTATTTTCATTCTAAATGATCGGCCACTAATATGTAATTGGATTAAGAAGACATAAAATTATACTTTTATTTGTTTCCATGATAGATGGGCCACATATGACTCCAAATATATTCATATCTATAATTTTTATTTTAAATTTATTATGTTTTAAAATAAGTACACAAATTTTTTTTATAAATCTAACATATATCTTTTAAAACTACGAAATATGAACTTAACATCGATATTGTTGTTTCTTCTCTCGCACATAAATAGTGAATCACTTCATATAAGGCCAATAAAGCACTATTATGAAGTAATATTTTATTGTCTTTCTCTAAGGTATAACAGTATAGCCCTCAATGATATACACATAAAATGTTATCATATTTAATATATGGAAGATCATTTTCTAAATTTTATATCCCATCATATATACTAGTTTTCATCCCTATAGACCAATGATTTTTTTTATATTAATTAAGTTCTCATAGGTATTTCTTTTTTAGATAACATTATTTAATGAATTAATATAGTATTTCAAAAAATGAATGAACATTATTTTTACTATTAAAAATCTATAAATATTCATAAATTATTGTTTTCCCCTATCTAATACATTATTTTATTCTTATAGGATTTATTTTCCCCTAATACAGACTAAAAAATTTGATATTTATCCAAACATAATGAAATATTTTAGAAATTTTCTATATATAAAACTCATCTAACTCACTATAATTAAAATTTTCAATAATTATGGATTCTGGTTGATAAGGATTCTTATCATACCCATTAAATATCTTTATATACCTTATATATCCTACATAAGTATACAGTCTCACATAAATATATTTTTCACACTAAATAGACCATTCAATGTACCATAGTACCATCAAAATAAAGAAGATTGTACATATCTAGTTGAGAGAGTAATTTAATTTCTTCATTATCCAAATTGTATAATTAATTATCATTTCAAAATTTGTAATAACATGTTTTCAATAATTTAAAAACCCATGATGATAGTCATTCTAAAATAGATAAGTAGTATTCTATGTACTAAAACTATTATAATTTTTTATATCATAATGTGATAGTTATGTGACATAATTCCTATTAGATTCAAATATTTTAATGGAAAAAAATATTTTATATTAAAATAATAACATTAAATAACCTTGATATCTTGTAGGAACAAAAAAATACTAATTTTATCCCACTTGGATAATGTATGAAAATTCCAGGATAATTATGTTAATTTTTAAGAGTGGGAAATAATTATTAATGTATTTCTATTAAAATTGAGTCAAGTCACACATCAAACCCATCCAACATCTTGACATTAATTTTTAATTATGTTTCAATCAAACTATCATAGATATTGTTCTAAATTTATATCCATTTAATGTTTTATTTTTTCACATTATACCCATAATATGGAAGATAAAATATATTTATCATTTCTTAAATATATTTATATAATTATTAGATCTACATGTCATTAAAAATATGGCATAAAATATTTTACCCCCAAAACATGGTAGTATATTGATAAATTAAATAGATAAATAAATATTTTATATAATCCATAAATTATTTTTTAATCTTCGAGAAGAGTGATCTATATAGAAGACCTCTTGTATATGATGTCTCTATTTTTTTCATTTTATAATTTATGAAATGATAACATTATTTACAATTTGGAAAATATTTATGACCCTTAACAGTATATTTGGAAATAATTCCATATGATATACAATAATTTATTTTTATAAAATCACATATATACAATTAAAAACATTACTTTTTATATGAAATACACTATATGATTAAATCCTCTTATAATAGTTTAAAATTATTAATTAATGGTCACAAGTAAACATCAATATCAATCAAATTTAATCTTAGTCATGAAATCATTAGACATTAACTGATATATTTATTCTTCATACATAATATTAAAGATTAGTTGAAATTATTTCCCAATTTTTTTATGGTGTAAAATCAATTCAATGATGTAAATTTTTCTTATATATTCTCTCATATGAATTATATCATAACCTTTTACATAATTTGAATTGGAAATAATAAATTTAAATGTGGAATTATTAAAATATTCTACATCACATTGGTTGGTGTGGTGGTATGTGGAATACGAGTTTCATTAACCTTTTATTTTTCTCATTTTACTAAGAATGTGATGTCCCACATTTAGGCCACTCTAATATAAAATTGTATTCATTTCCATACAACACATAATCCCATATTTCAAAAATGTATAATCATTTATAAAAATCCAATTTTGCATAATTTTTTTTAATTTGAATATTGTTGATCAGTGTCATAATGAGGTATATCATTATAAATCTCTAGGGATTCTGTAAAACAATTTTCACTCAATAAATGACAGGATTCAAGTTGAACAATTTCAATTATGTTGTTAAAATTTAAAATGTCATATTACATGCATATAATATTTATTAATAATCACCAAATAATAACTCAATCATTGGGTTTTTCTCATTTCTATAACAAAAAATCCATGAATCAAATATTTGATTTGATATAAATTATCGTCTGGAAAATATATTTCTTAATTATATATTAAATTATGGAAAACTTAACTATTCTAGTTCCAAGGAACATAACATGGATTAGAACCACTATAAATTAAGTGATCATTGATTTATCTTCTTTTCTTATTTATCGTATTTTAAAACTTTATTCATGTGCACAAAATAAAATATTTTTTGGATAATTTCTTATCGATGATTCTAAAAAATTACCAACTAGTTCCATATATTCATGGATTTTTCACAATAAAGAAACCCAAATATGATTTATTATCATATATAACTATAATTAAGAAAATAATATAAGTTAATATATTTTGAAAATATAAATTTAAATTAATTTTCAAATATTAATTACAGGATTTTTTGTATTTTAATTAGGGTTAACTAAAAATTTTAAAAAAAATCGATGAAATCATTAAATAATCATGCTAAATATTTCAGGAAATTTATCATGAATTTGATCAGTTTATTTAAATAAAAAATATTTTAAATTAATTTTTTTTTATTTCATAAAATCAAATGAAAAATAACATTGTGATTAAATATTAGAGAACATGCTCATTGTGTTCCAAAAATAAAAAATTGAATATTTTAAAATAAACTAATATATATTTTATTTAATAAAACTATAAATAAGAAAAAAAGGTATCAATTATTAATATAAAATTTTAAATTTCAAATATATTTAAAACATCATATTGGAATTAAACTATATTCATCTTAGAGTGTTAGAAAAATTTAATAATTTAATGTATTATTAATAAAACTAATCTTTCATAAGAAGGAAAAATAAAACATAATATTCTATTAATAATTTTCATTTAAAATATATCATTATTAAAAAATAACATATTTATATTTATCAATAAAATAGAAAAAAATTCCCTCTCAGAATAAGCATAAATTGATATTTCAAAAGTGAAAAATTAATAATCTATTTTTAATAAAATTATAATAAAAAAAAATTCATGAAAATTACTATATAAATAAAAATAGAAAATACAATGAAAATTTTAGTGATTGTTTAGTGTAATGTTTTGAAGATCAGATATCATTTTATTTATTAAATAACAAAAATAATGCAAAAATATAAAATTATTAATTGGAACGTTATAGATATATATAAATTAAATATATATAATAATAAATCCCTTAAAACACGAATAAAATGAAATATGAAAATTTTTCAACAAATTTTGAATAGTTTTTAATATCCATTTAATGTATACATTGTAATTATAAGTTATAGTAAAGAGCTGGTAGACATGAAAAAAATTGAGAAAAGTTTGAGGATCGTGGAAAATGAACCATGATGATCAAAATTCCTGAAAAATGATGATGGTAGTGAATGATGAAATACATTGGATATTTATTGTTTAAAGGATCAAGGATTGAGTGTGTGGCATTTGGTTAAAGGAAAATTAATAGAGTGATGATAGGTTTCAAGTGACTAAAATGATATAAAATGTGTAGCATAAAATTTCAATTTTTTTAAATGTTTTAGAGATAATTTATTAACATATTTGACATTGAATATAATTTTTTTATATTTATATGTAGTAAATAATGTAAAAAACTAATCTATATAGTTTTTAACATTGGTTAGTGCATACCCAGCATAAAAACATCTATGAAATGAATTATAAATGAAGAATGATATATAGAAGTTATTATAAACTTTTTTTCTTACAAGTGAATGAATAAATTTATTTATTTTGTAAATCATAAAGTCCCATTATTTTATGGAAAGACCATTTTGAGTTCACGTAATTTACCATGGAATCACCTGTAATGAATTTGATCTATTTTTTCTACATAGCATGTGAAGATTACATGGCATCACTATCATGTACATTACATTTTAAATGTATCCCCTAAAAACCTGAATCTTTTGGCATCAACAACATTAACCTTATGAATTTTCTCTACCAATTCTCTATTTTTAATGTTAATCAATATCACATGTAAGAAAACCACAATAACATCAATTCCTAATTATAAGACATTGACTTAAAATTGATTATTTTTATAATTGTAAATTAAAATCACTATAGATTGAAATTCCCTTTTTATTGATGACTGTTTCCATGAAATTTAAGATAGAATTTTTTATGATTAGCCTTATGCTCTGATACATCATTTTGGTCACAAATAATGTAAAAACCAAAATATTGGAGGATGGTGAACTAGGTTATGTCTATTTTTTTCAATTGACTATTAAAAAATAAATTATTCCACTATTAGTTGGAACACTTCTCTACCTTATAAAAATATCCAATTGGATATGTGATGTTTTTATATTATTTGATGTCCATATAAAAAATGCCAGTCAATCTCTTTTTGGGTGAAGTATTGGTGTATCAACCCATTAATGATGAAGTGGAGACGCCCATGGTTTTGGGAAAATATTTTGTTAAGTTATCCAATGATGGGTATATGGGAATGCTGACTAGAGATAAGATACCCCCATTTTGAGGAAAGGGATCAATGATTTTGATACCCTTCAATACATAGATAGATAGATTTAATTTGGTAAAACATATAACATCATATAATTTAATGAGCTATTTTTTTTGTAGAATGTGACATGTACAAAACTATTTGATTGATGTTTAGAATATTTAAAATAAATTGAGAAATAATAATATGAATCGGAATGTTGTACGAATTGTTGATATCATTCATAAATATGGACACTGAGTGTAAAAAATGATAAAATTTTGGAGAATAGTATTGATAAAGCTACTGAATCCATCCCTATGTACTTCTTTATGATTAAAATAAAATATTTGATGAATGGAACATATATGAATATTGAAGTGATGATAATATAGGATGTATAATGTATGATTTTAATGAACTCAATGAGAAGAATTTTCAATTGCTATAGTAATTTTTGAAATAATTTGAAAATGTTCAAGAAGGATTTATAAATAAGTAAAGGAATTGTAAAGATCTTATCAATATATGAGATCATATAGAGATAAATTTGAAGTTCTATTGTTTAAAAGGAAATAATTTTGAAAAAATTGATATGTCGAAAATCAACATGTATAGAGTTCTTCATATGAGATTTCTAGTATAAGATAATTCATGAGAAGTAAAATCCAAGTAGCTGAAGTCATTTAATATGAAAATATTTTCATAGGTGAAGATATCCATATCCAAATTCCTTTACAGAGACAAATAAACCACATATGAGGTTTAACACTGCCAAATTTTCATACGTATCAAAATTTAGAACAATGCTTCCAAGTGATTCCCATGTAGCTGAATCTAGAGAACATAGAAAAATTATTCATAGAAAGATTCATTTTATGAAAAAATTTCTAGTTTAAGGGAATTACAAATGACATATGGTAATCCAATCATGCCATGTATACATATTAATAAAATGAAATTCACGTAATCAAATTTTTTATGTGTTGGATAAGTTTTTTAAAATTACAGAATTAATATTATAAAGAAGAAAATGATATATGCTGATGTTTAATCTATTTTTCAAGGATTAAAACATACTCATTGAATGGTTTTAGATATTCAATTTGATATTAATAAATATACAAATTTATTTATCTACTGAAATTCAAGATAATATAAAAAATTAAATAGAGATATTATTGAATTATTTAATTCTATGAGAAATAAAATTAGTAATTTCTTGAATTGTTCTGTTGATTTTATAACATCATGAATCTTTGAAATTATATATTTCATGACTATTTTGGGTAATATTTAATAAAATGTTACACTAGATATATTTTATGATGATAAAATATATTAATTAATATTTCATAAATAATAAAATGATAATCCATCAAACCTCGAGAGGATTTAATTAAAGATTATTTCATTTGGATCACAGTATATTTAAGTGTTCATAAACGACCTGTATTGATGTATGCGAATTTTAAAAGACTCAAAAAAGGATTAGAAAAACTATTTTTTATCACCATGGAATAAAATCCCCATTCCATAGATATATTTTAAATTCATTTTATTATATAATATTCTAATAAATGACAACTATGTACATTATAAGATTTTATGTCAATGAAGATGAAAATGTATCTATTATAAATATAATCTAAATATCCCTGGATATAGTTTTCGAATGTATGAATATTTTAATGATTCTCTTTTTGGAATATAATTTTAGATAAAATACCTAAAATTAAGTTAAATGGTATCCCATAGTAGGTATTAAATGGTGATGTTTTATTGTATGGAAATCAAAAACTACTTTCATCATTCAATTTAATGTTTCTGATTTTGATGGATTCAATTTAATGTTAAAAAAATATTCGATTTTTTAAAGTTAATTTTGATGTAGAAGAAATAAAAAAAGTACAAGTAACCAATACTGGTTGTGAGATGAGGAACCTTGTTCTTAATTCAATATAATGCATCAAATATCTCAAAAATATGAATTATAAAATAAATAATTCACTATGTGTTGTAGATAAGAATATTAATATAATATTATTTTGAGGTTGTAGATTCTTTGTGTACTGGATCTAAACAAGTAGGATAATGGAAATCCCCATTCAATGATTAGTGGAAAGTGATCCGAATTTGTTGATGAGATTTTTTTAATAAGTGGTAGGTGCTTCACCTGAAGATTTGTTGGCATTTGAATACATACCTATAGGAGGAATAAGGTCTAATATTTTATATTCAGAAGAATAGTTTATTAAACATGATATATAATTTAATGGTAGATATTTAAATAAAAAGCATTCATATATGTGATGGGACTATGTGAAAAAATATCAGATTTAGGGTATTATTATATAACACTGTATGAATCATGAAGAAAGTGTGATGTTTGTAGTGGAATTACTATCGGGAGAAGAAATATATAAGACTTATGGGACATTGAAACTGTAGGTGTCTGAAGAACCCGAACCATTACAAAACAAAATTTATGAACTTGGTGAATCTAATATTGCCGTGAATAAATAATAATGAAAATGAGTGGGAATTTGTATTAACCCTTATAAATGTTCAATATGTATTTTTTTTATTTTTCACTCATGTGAAAGATCGATTCTTTTTAACCTATGTAAGATATCCAACTATACTAAGAAGAAAAAAATGTTTAATTACAAATGGTGTAAATGAATTTAAAATTTGTAATAAAATGTCATTACATGATTCACCCCTGCCCCCAGTCAGGTGTCTAGACAAATAAATGAGGTATATTAAGTGGAATTAGAGCATAGGACCATCTGAATATTCAATTTAGACTATTTAAATTGAATCAAAAGAACATGGTACTCTTTGATATGGGGAAAAAATACAACTTCATTTTATATTTGATATATATATTTTTACATGAGGTTCATATTTAAGAAGTTTGACGATGTTACGTAGATGGAAGGATTACTCTCTATAATTTTTAGTGCATAATTGGAGGTTTCATATATGCCACTACAAAACATGATGAATATATAGGTCCATAATAAACTATATTGAATAAATAATCAATATGAAATATCATTAAACAAAAATAATTAATATGGAAGGGTTATTATCTAAAAATCTACTGAATAGCATTTTTTAGGTGAATATTGTTTTAGATTTAGAGATTATTTAATTAAAATGGTCCAAGAACTCTATATTGAGGTTAAGGATGTTCAAAATAATGTAATAATTCATGTAGTAATATATATATTTAAATTCAACATAAGAATTCAAAATGAGAAATCACAGTTGGAAGAAGAGGATGATGTAGTGGAAGAAGCATTTTAAAGAAGCAGAGAACCTATAACACTCTCCCTAATCCACTAAAATAAAAGGAATATCATTTCCTTCCTTGAAATAAAATACTTTCTTTAGAAAATGAATAATTTCTGGGATCTGATATTGTGAAAGATGTTTTTTTGGGACACTTTTGAGGAATTATTCGTTGATTTGTAGATTATTTATAAAGCATCCATATATTTTTTTAACAACTTAGTTAGAAGTTAAATAAAAACAAGTTAATGTAATTGATACACAATTAATGAATAAAATAAATATTCTTGGGTATTTTTCTAGGAAGTTAATATATATAATTGGGAGAATAGGTTTTGTTGAACTGGGGATTATAAGTATACACTCAATACATGCTTCCTTGATCTGGAAATTAAATTGAAAAATCTAGATTCAGCCAATGTTTGAACTTCACAATATTTTGTGCAAATATGTTCAACCAGATATACATTATAATTCATGTCAATATTATTCTAGTATTAAATTGTGGGAAAATATATCACAAGATCATGTGAAGAAGAATCCACGTCGATTTCCCAGAAAAAGATATCCCAAGGTTAAGATAATGTGTAAAACAATATATAATCAATTTCTATTAGTGTTGGAAGGAAATTAAATTTTTTTCTTCTGCGGAAGATTAAGAATGATGGTATTATGAAAAATTTATCATGAATACAGGTGATCATTTCTCAAAAGAAATTTTCTCCATATATATCCAAATCAGTTTGGTTTTATAAATAAAATTACCATGAAAATAGATCTAGAAATGAAATAGTTGTCATGACCCGTCCTCGGGGCCTGTGCTGTGACTACCCCAAACCTGCCTTCCATAGGCCAGGGGCTGGCGGCTAGCACCAAAGGCATAAATCCCTAAGATGGGATGGAATTGAATGTATAAAAGTAAAAAATAACAATATAGTTTGCAACAAGAAGTAAATACTAAGTAAAACTGAATACAAAAGAGTGTGATGGAAAGTAAATGGGACAGTATACAAATCCAACTGAACAACAAGTACAAGTAAAAGGGACAAGCAGATGACAACAAAGAGTAGACCCGGGATCATATTCTAGGGTTCCTTCCTGAAGGGTAGGTATGGATGGACACCTCATCACTCACATCTGACAGTCTCCTCTGTGTGCCAACTCTTCGCAAGGTCCACCTCCGTGTATCGTCCTGTCGTGGCACTCTCGGCCTCTATATGCGTTGTCCATCGTCTGCATCCAACATAACAAGGTGTAGGCATAGCTCGTGTAGGGGTGAGTGTAACGATACTTAGTAGGGACCTCAAGACTCTTAAGGTCTCACAATATCTACTACGGATAAAAAAATAAGAAAGATACAATCACGATGTATCAACCAACCCTACATAGGTATATGCCCATGCATATACCTAAGTTACCTATCCCAGTCCCGCTCCAACTCTCGAGCCCAAGCACAAACCTTTTCCACAAAGGAAGTAAAGTCAATCACCATGATGATAATGGTTGAAAGACATGACTCATCTAACATAGGTATGCCACAATATTAGAGAGATTTAGATGATCAGATGTAACCACTGGATCATATAAGCTATCGGACCCATACAGGATACAGGACCAACTAAGCTCTCGGACCCACAGAGGATACAGGACCAGCTATCTCCACTAAGATGTTGGACCCACAGAGGATACAGGACCAGCTATAATTCATCTCAGCTGTCGGACCCACACAGGATATAGGACCGGCTATTCTGTCGGACCCACACCGGATACATGAACAGAAGTCAAAACTGTTGAACCCACACAGGATTTCAGTACAGTAGTCGTTGTTGTCGAACCCACAGAGGATTCTAGTATAGTAGTCGTCGGCGTCAAAACCAAGTAGGATTCTAGTGTAGTAGTTGTCGCCGTAGAACCCATGGAGAGTTCCAGTACAGTAGTCATAGTTGCCGTCGAACCCATAGAAGATTCCAGTACAGTAGTCATCGCAGCAAACTTTATGGTTCCCGAACACAGCACGCTCGATTCCAGGAGGGTCCACTCTTCGAGAAAAGGGTATCGATACATCAACTATCCAAAAGTCCTGATTTTAAGTATCCCTAAGTTTCATCTCATCAAAATAAACCCAACGTGATAGATGTCGCGTCAATCGGACACCCGGTCTAAGAGTTATTGGCTTTTCCGTTATAGTGGCCCGGTTGAGTTTACGCTAGATCCAATCCCAGCCACTTTAAAAATTCGTCCAAAACTCAATTAGATTATCGCAAAAGGACCACCTCATAACAAGGGTCATATTTTCGCAGACGTTGCGCCGTTTGGACGCGCGGTCTTGAAGATATTCTCATTTAGGTGATGTCGGGCCAGACCCGTCAAGCCAAGTGGGCTGGCGGGTCAACCTGCCCCGACTTGACTGGTCCGACCCGGCTGAGTTGGTAGGCCCGGCACCGTTTGGTGGGTCCGACCCGTCTGGGGGTCGGCCCAGCCCGGTGGGGCGCGACCCACATGCAGACCCGGCCCGCGGAGTAGGCCGGTCCGGTTTGCCCGGCGTCGCCGCCTCTCCCTGCCTGGCCGGATTTGTCCGGCACGAACGGCCCGAACAGTGGGCCAATATATCTCCCACGCAACACCAAGCAATGTCTTGGATCTTGTGTCCGGCTGGAAGGCGGCCGGCCGGTTCGCCGGCGTGTGGCCCGTGGTTGAGGGTCGAAGTTCCCCCGCCACACAGCATCTACGGGTGCCACAATCTTCCGCCCGGCCGGCAGGTGGCCCGCCGGTTCACCAAACCAAGCAGCCCCTAGTTGCGGGCCACATCTCCTCTACATGGCATGTGCGGGTGTCGCGGTCCACCAGCACGACTTGCAGTATCTAGCCGATTATTCAGCCCGATCGGCCTGTAGATGCGGGCTTTGGTTTTCCTCTACACGGCCGGTGCACGGCCGCCACCTCTGGTCGTCGGCCCTCCGGTCATCGTCAACTCCAGTCACCACCGCCTCTTCCATCCACCACAGCCTGCATGGTCGCAGCCTCCTTCTTCCAGCGTGGTGCGACGACACTTTTCCCTATCGGCTCTACCTCCATTGTCAACGCAAACAAGAATCATCGGAGGGTCATTGGGCCATGTTCGTTCGGCCCGTGCCCTCCACGTTATGCGATAAAAAAGTCCAAATGAAAACCAAAGAATTCATCAATAATGAGGGTATAATTTTAATCTTTTAAAATTATACAAAACCCCCTACATTTATTTGATGTTCATTCGTTTATGACATCGTCGATTTGTTGACGTCGGGTGCGTCCGAGGAGGAAGCATCGTTGTTGGGGATGTTCTTTGCGGGCGATGTCTTCTCCCTTGACGTGGAGGAAGAGTAAGGAAGATGGCATTCCTCGTGGACATCGCCTCGCATTCTTTCCCCGGTTGGAGAAGTGGAGGGTATGTTCTTCGTTGGAGAGGATGTCATGTTTTCTAATTCTCCCAAAGCCTCCCAACATAATATTTGCTAATGCAGATAAAATAATAGGCTCCCCAATATTAATATTACCATTCATTCCAAATCAATTCAAATGAATTCATGACACAAAAAATTTATTAATTAATTATTGAAGCTCAATTAATTAATTAGTAGTGTTGGCACATTAATGATAGAAGGTGGATGGTTTAAAGTTTTTTTAAAAATATAGTTGGCTTCATTAATTCAAAGGGGAGTCCAAGAGGTACAAAGGGGTGTTTAAAGGGAGTTGATGTGTTTGTTGTTCGTGTGGGCCCCACCACACAATATCCTCCCACGAGAGGTTATCTGGGGTGTGAGCTCCACCCCAACTTCCCTTTGGTGGACTTAACCACCACCTATATAAAAATATGTCGATCATATTTTTATTTATTTAAATTAGAAAACCCATAAAAAAACGTCCAACCTCTATAAAATGAAACTACAGTAAAGGTCATCTTAAAGGAATTATGGCACTGTGAGTTCATTGGTGTCCTCAGATTTCAATTCCGAGCACCGGTTCAAAACATATAAGAACCCTCACATACTTTTAGTGAATGTATCCAAGAAAAAATTCAGAAAATGATTCTGGGTACACCGGGCCTTAGAATCAGGTTCCTTCAGAAACCATAGACTTGTTAAATTCCAAATAATTTAAGAAAAAAATTTCCTTGAAATTTCTGAGACTTTACAATAACCCTAGCTCAGGGCTTTACGTCCCCATAAAGCTACAACACACACCAGGGAAACACATGGGGTACTGAGCTCCCATCTGAGCCTCCCACTCCCATGTGCTCTCTGGGACGTTCCTGTGCTGCCAGCGAACGCGCACTAGAGGAATCGACCATCCACGCAGGACCCGTTTCTGTCGATCCTCAATCTCCACTAGAACCTCCATGAAAGTAACCCCATCATCGATGTCCATCTCCCCATGGTCGATGATGTGGGACAGGTCGTGCACATATCTCCACAGCTGAGATATGTGGAAGACTGCGTGCACCCGGTGCAACTAATGTGGAAGGGACAGGTGGTAAGCCACCTCGCCTACTCTACTAAGGACCTAGAACGGCTCGATAAACCGTGGTGATAACTTGCTTCCTCGGCCAAATATCCATTTAAATCATCGAGATGAGACCCGTAGGAAGACATGGTCTCCATCATCGAACTCCAGTGGTCTCCATCTCCTATCAACATAAGACTTCTGTCTTCTCTGTGCAATCTTCATCCACTCCTAGATGATATGCACCTTCTCCGTCATAGCCTACACCATCTCTGGTCCTACAAGTGATGACTCCCCTAGGTCAGTCCAGCACAAAGGTGATCTGCAAGGTCGGACATACAATGCCTCGTAAGTGGCCATCCCGCTGGTGGAGTGGTAGATGTTGTAGTACGAAAATGACAACAAGGGTAAGTGATTCTCTGAGCTGCGACCAAAGTCGAGGACACATGCATAGAGCATGTACTCAAGAGTCTGAATGGTCCTCTCAGTCTGACCATCCGTCTTAGAATGGAAGGCAGTGCTCAAAAGAAGTTGTTCCCAAAAGCCTCCTATAACCCCTTCTATAGCCAGAAAGTGAAACAAGAATCTCGATCAGAGATGATAGTCGATTTCACACCATGAATCTGTTCGATCTCCAGAATTTAGAGGCGTCCTAAGCTCTCTACGGATCCCTTTATCTTTGATCGATAGGAAGTGGGACGACATGGTGAGTCGGTCTACAATCACCCAGATAGAGTCATTCCCTCTGGATGTATGTGGAAGTCCCATCACTAAATCAATGGATATCCCATCCCACTTCCACTCTAGAACCTCCAAGGGCTGAACCAATCCTTCTGGAACCTGGTGCTCTGCCTTCACTTGCTGACAAGTGAGGCATCGAGAGGCAAAATCAACTACTGCTTTCTTCATACCTAGCCACCAGTGCTGTTGTTGGTGGTCATGATACATCTCCGCTACTCCTGGATGTACCGCTATAGGGGATGTGTGGAACTCCCTTAACACCTCCTTTTATAGTGTAACTAGTACCATGGTACATCCTCTGAAGAGGATGACTTTCTCCCCACCTTCAAAAAACCCATCAGGTGCCTATCCTGAGGATATCTGATCATGTCGCGCCTCAAAATCAACATCACCACGCTGCGCCTCTCTAACACACTGAAGAAGTGGAGGAGTGATTGTGAGTGACTACAGAAAGGCTTCTCCATCTCTATCGATAATGGATATCTACAACGCGGCTAGCTTCTCTATCACCTCTCCTAGTAGCTGAATGCCCGATCTCTTGCTGAGAGCATCTGCTATAACGTCCACCTTCCCAGAAGTATAGACTATCTCGATGTCATAGTCCTAGAGGAACTCAATCCATCATCGTTGTCTCATGTTCAGGTCCTTCTGCGAGAAGATATACCTAAGACTGTGGTGGTTAGAGTAGACTGTAAAACGCTCGCCCATCAGATAGTGCCGCCATATCTTCATGGAGAAGAACAATACTTCTAACTCCAGATCATGGGTAGTGTAGTTCCTCTCGTGTTGTCTCAAATTCCGTGAAACATACTCGATCACTGCTTGCTCCTGCATCATGACAAACCCGGGCCCATTCCGTGATGCATCACAGAAAACTACGTATCCAACTCCCTCCTTCGGTAGCCTCAAGATGGGTGCACTGGTCAACCTCTGCCTCAGCTCTTGAAAGCCCTGCTGGAATATTTCTAACCACACTAAGGGTTTCCACTTCTTTGTGAAAGATGAAAGCAGTGCTTCAAATATAGATATGTCTAGAAAAAATCTCTGATATTATCCAGCCAGTCCCAGAAAACTTCGCACCTCTGTCACGCTCTTGGGTTGCTCCCGTGAAAGTACTACCATGATCTTCACTGGATGCACTGCAACTCCATCCTCCATGATTATGTGTCTGAAGTAGTGAACCTCTCGAATCTATAACTGGCACTTTGAGAGTTTAACATAAAGCTGGAGCTCTCCGAATATATCCAGTACCAACCGGAAATGGTAGGCATGATCCTCCTAATTAGTCGAGTAAATCAGTATGTCATCGATGAAGACTAAGAAAAAGTGTTCGAGGTAAGGCTAGAAGATCCTGTTCAAGAGACTCAGGAACACTGCTGGTGTGTTGGTTATGCTGAAGGGCATAACTAAGAACTCATAGTGGCCATTCCGACACCTGAAGGCTGAATTCTGCACATCCCCACCTCGAACTCTGAGCTGGTGATAGCCTGACCTATGGTTTATCTTCGAGAACCATCGTGCTCCCTTGAGCTGATCAAAGAGGTTTCTAATCCTCGGGAGTTATTACTTTTTCTTCAAGATCACCTGATTCAGGCGACATTAGTCAACACACAGTCGCAAGCTCCCATCCACCTTCATGGAGAAGAAAATCAGGGATGCACATGGTGAAACACTGGGTTGGATAAATCCCTTCCATTGTAAGTCCTCCAGCTATACCCATAGTTCACGAAGCTTGGTGGGAGCCATCCGATATGATGGAGTAGATATTAGTGCTATTCTAGGGTACATGTTAATGTATAATTCTACCTCTATGCGAGGAGGTAGTCCCAGATGGTCATCAGGGAAAATATTTTCATACTGATGCACCACAATAGGAAAACTCGGACTCTGCACATCAATCGCCCCAAGGATGAGACTAGCCAAATGATGTGTTATTGGCTTCCCCTCCTCTGCGTAAGTCCATCCTATTCTACAAAGGCTCCCTTATCTCCAGTGATGGTAAACCTAGTCCCATCCATGCGGACACACCACACATTGCACCTAATACAGTCAATCTAAGCATTAAATGTGGATAACTAGTCCATACCCAAAATGACGTCGTAAGGCCTCGACACTGCTACAAGAAGATCACAGCTAAAGCTCCCGCCTCCTATAGTAATCTCACACTACTGAAACCAGTGCGTAATCATCGAGTTTGCTCTTATAGGAGTCTCTAGTAGTAAGGATCGAGCCAACAGATCCGTCAGAATCTCTGAGATTTGAACGAGGGTAGTGGAAATAAAATAATGAATCACACCTGTGTCTATAAGTACTAAAGAAAGGGTGGAGTAGACACATATAGTACCTAGAATCATCTTAGGTGCACCATGGTAATAGGCATCGACTACCTGGAGCTGAGCCCGCCTCTGTCCGCCAGCTCCCTGTGGTCAGGGTGGACTTCCTGGTGGTGGTAGTGGTAGAGCCTCGAAACATATTCCACCACCCACTGCTCAGCCAACTCCTCTACCACGTCTGCCTACTCTTAGAAGAACATCATGGTTAATCCTCTACCTCTTCCCGGTAGGTCCGTCCACTATCTTCTTCTCATCTGCATGGAGGGTAGGGCAATCACGAACCATGTGGCCCTGCCCGCCGCATGCATAGCACAGCCTGCTCCTCGTATAGATGACGCTGTCTCATGTGCCCCGCACAACTGAACATGTATCATGGGATCACCCAGCTGATGGCCTGGTCCTCTTGGACCTATGCGTCATCTATCTATTTCCGACTACAGAAGAATCTGATACGTTTCGCCCTATGGTGGGTCTCACCACTGGTGACTGCTCAGCGAGAAAACCCTCCACTTGAAGGGCTTGCTCCAGCACCCCCACCTATGTTGGGATGCTGGGGGGAATCATCCAAGCCCTAATCTCATGCCTGAGTCCCTGCTCGAAGGTCTGGTCCCTGAAGAACGGGTCCCGCACCATATACGTGGATTAGCATGAGAGATTGGTGAACCTCACTGAGTACTGGGATTTTTTCATGATGTCCTGCAGCAAATGTAGTAACTCCTGAATCCGCACCATGTGAAGGGTGGCTAGAAAAAACTCTTCCTGTAATAGGCTCTCGAAGTTTTCACAATGTAATGATGCCCCGTCACACACCTGGAGCATCAGGCTCCACTATCTACCTGATGCTGCGTGCAGGAGACTCGCAGTAAGGATCACCATAAGGTCGGCTGGTGTCCCTAGAAATCTGAAAACTCTCACGACAACCTCCATCAATTCCTCAGCTTCTTGTCTGTCCATCTCTCCCTGAAACCTAAGCGGCCTCTGGCGCTGGATCTCATGCAGCGCACTCAGGCGACGTGTACTCTCTACCACTGGAGCTGGTGGTATCAGTGGCCCAGCGGATAGTGGCACCGCTTGTACCTCTACTATGAAGGGTCCCTACACCAAGGCCTCGTCACCCGGTGGGATACAATCTCGTACATAACTCGGAAACCTAGCCGACTGCTTTCTTGGGGCCATCATAAAAAGAAACAGGTGTGCCATAGTCAAAATAGATTACCTGGTGAGATGACACAATGTAATCAAAAAGAAAACTTATTCGAAGGAAACAAAAACACACAATAATTGTTTTTGTGCACTGAGTCAGTAATCACAAGTCAGGGTCATGGTGTATGGATACGTAGGCCACCACACCATAACTGGTTTCCCTAAACTGATTACCACAACCAAAAAACTTAACACTATTGTCGTTAAAAGAATCAGAGTCTAAGTTCTGCGGTAGAACCGACCACCTCTGATACCAATTTGTCATGACCCATCCTCAGGGACCTTGTGGTGACTACCCCAAGCCCACCTTCCATAGCCCAGGGGCTGGATACTTGAACCAAAGACATAAATCCCTATGTTGGAAAGCAATTTCCTTTATAAAAGTAAACCAACACAATAGAGTAGGCAAAAATAAGTTAACACTAAGTAAAAATGAATACAAAAGAGTGAGCTAGAATGTAAATGGGCCAGTATACAAACCCAACTAAACTAAAAGTACAAGTAAATGGGACAAACAAATGAGAAAAAAAGCATCTCCTGGATCGTCCTCCGGGGTTCCTACCAGAAGGGTAGGTATAGATGTCCACCTTAGCACTCACGTCTGCTAGTCTCCTCCATGTTCCAAATCATCTCAAGGTCCACCTCTGGGTATCTTCCAATTGTGGCCCTCTCAGCCTCCATCAGTGTTGTTCGTCGTCTGCATCCAACACAATGAGGTGCGGGCATAACCCGTACAAGGGTGAGTATAATGACACTCAGTAAGGACCCTGAAACCCGCAAGGTCTAACAATAACCACTAAGGATAAAAAATAAGAATGATAAAATCATGAAGTATCAACCAACCCTACTTATATATATGCCCATGTGTATACCTAAGTTACCAATCTCAGTCTGACTCCAACTATCGAGCCCAAGAACAGACCAATTCCACAAAGGAAGTATTGTCAATCACCACAATGATAACGAATGAAAGACATGAATCAGATCATACAGTTATTCCACTATAGTAGAGAGATATAGATGATCAGATGTAGCCACTAGATCATTTAAGATGTCGGACCCAAATAGGATACGTGACCAGCTAAGTTGTCAGACCCACACAGGATACATGACCAACTATCTCATCTAAGATGTCAAACCCACACAGGATATAGGAACATCTATAATTCATCTCAGCAGTCAGAACCACACACGATACAGGACCAGCTATTCTATCGGACCCACAGGGGACACAGGAACAGAAGTCAGAACAGTTAAAGCTACACAGGATTCCAGTATGGTAGTCATCGTCGTCGAACCCACGTAAGATTCTAGTACAGTATTCATCTTCGTCGAACCCACGGAAGATTCCAGTACAGTAGTAATTTCCATCGAACCCACGGAGGATTCCAGTACAATAGTTCTCCTCATCGAACCCATGAAGGATTCCAATACATTAGTCATCGGAGCCAGCTCTAGGGTTCCCGCACACATCACGTTCGATTCAGGGAGGGTCCGCTCCTCGAGAAAAGGGGATCGATAAATCAACTATCAAAAATTCATGAGTTGATGTATCCCAAAGTTCCATCTCATAAAAAAACCCAATGTGATAGATGACACGTCAATCGGACGCCCGGTCTGAGTGTTATTGGCTTTTCCGTTCCATGGGCCCAGTTGGATTTACGCTCGATCCAAAGCCGACTGTTTTTAAAAGTATTTAAAAACTCAATTAGAGTATCGCAAAAGAACCTCCTCATTTCAAGGGTCCCAGTGCCACAGACAGCCCGTATTTTGGACGCGCAGTCTTGAAGATATTCTCATTTAGGCGATGTTGGGCCCGGCTCGTCAAGCCCAGTGGGCTGGCGGGCGTCCCGACCCGACTCATTGGGTCCGACACGGCTGAGGGGTCGGTCTAGCCTCTTTTGGTTGTCCAACCCTACTGGGGTTCGGCCCGGCCCTGTGGGGCGTGGGCCACCTATGGACCCGGCACGCGGAGCGGGCCGGTCCGGTTTGCCCGGCGGCACCGAGCTGCGTCGCCTCTCCCTCCCCTGCCGGCTGAAGCCGGCCGGTTATATCCGGCATGAGCATCTCGCACAGCGGGCTGCTGTCTCTCCCACACGGCTCCAAGTGGTTCAACAGGTCTTCTGCCCGGTCTGTAGGTGGCCGGTTGGTTTGCCGGCGAGCGGCCCGCGGTTGTGGGCCACGGTTCCCCTACTACGTGACGCATGCGGGTGCCACGATCTTCAGCTCGGCCAGCAGGCGGCAGGCCGGTTTGCCGAACAAAGAGGCCCGCGGTTGCGGTCCGCATCTCCTCTATGTGGCACCTATGGGTGAAATGGTCCATTAGCCCTGCCGGCAGTAGCCGGTCGGTTCTTCAACCCGAGTAGCACGTGGATGCGAGCTGCAGTTTTCATCCACGTGGTCATCGTGCAGCTGCCTCTTTCGGTTGCCGTCAACTCCGGTCGTCGCCGCCCCTTCCATCTGCCCGGGCCTGCATGGTCGCGACCTCCATCTTCTGGAGTGGTGCGACAACACTGTGCCCTATCGGCTCCACCTCCATTGTCAACACAAACAAGAATCAATGGAGGGTCTTCGGGCCATGTTCGTTCACCCAACGCCCTCCATGTTAGGAGATAACAAAAGGCCAAAGACAAACCAAATCATTCATAAATAATGAGGGTATAATTTTATTCATTTAAAATTATAAAAAACCCCTACCTTGATTAGATGTGTGTTCGTTGACGACCGCGTCGATTTGTTGATGTCGGGTGCGTCCGAGGAGGAAGCATCATTGTTGGTGACATTCTTCGCGTGCGACTTCTTCACCCTTGATGATGAGGAAGAGGAAGGAATATGACTTTCCTTGTAGACATCGCCTCACGTTCTTGGCCCGGTTGAACATGTGGAGGGCATGTTCTTCATTGGAGAGGATGGCGTTCTTTCTAATTCTCTCAAAGCCTCTCAAAAGAATATTTTCCAACACCAATAAAATAATCAGCTCCCCAATATTAATATTACCATTCATTTCCAATCAATTGAAATGAATTCATGACACCAAAAAATAAATAATTAATTGTGTAAGCTCAAATTAATTAATTAGTAGTGTTGGAACATTAATGAGAGTAGGTGGATAGTTTAAAATTTTAAAAAAAGAGAGGTGGCTTCATTAATACAAAGGGGAGTCCAAGTGTTACCAAGGGGGGTTTAAAGGGAGTAGAGGGGTTTAGTGTTCGTGTGGGCCCCACCACACAATATACTCCCATGGGAGGTTATGTGGGGTGTGAGACCAACCCCAACATCCCTTTGGTGGATTTAACCACCACCTATATAAAAATATGTTGATCATATTTTAATTTATTTGAATTAGAAAACCCCCTAAAAAATTCCAACTTGTATAAAATGCAACTACGGTAAAGGTCCTCTTAAGCGAATACCGACACTATGAGTTCATCAGTGTCCTCATATTTCAATTTCGAGCACCAGTTAAATAGATAAAAAAACCCACTCATACGCTTATTGAACGTACCCAAGAAAAACTTCAGAAAATTATTCTGGGTACACTGGGTCTCAGAATCAAGTGCCATCCAAAACTACAGACTTGTAAAATTCCAAAGAATTTAAGATAAAAATTTCCTTGAAATTTCCAGGCATTTACAATAGTTTACACAAATAGGTCACAATTTATTGGAACATTTTGGTGCTACTGGAAACAATGTGATATTTTTATTTATTTCTTCATAATATATCTGTATATGAAAATTATAGATTTCATATATTATGGTGGAGAATTATTAATGAATGGAGACACCCTATTATAGTGAAAAAGGAAAAATTGATGAATAATAATCTATCCACAATGAGCATATCTGAATTAATGAGAAATTTGTGGATACATGAATATTATATGTTCATAATTATAGAAAATTATGGTATATCTTTACTAGGTATCAAAGGTGAACAAGTGAGAAGCGGGAGACGATGAAAGTGTTTCTTACTTGGGATCAAAATCTACAAAAACAAATTAACCGAAGAATGAAATGAAAAATGTAAACTATGAGGACCAACCTAAAGAATATAAATTATTTTATTTTAGTAAGATAGACCACACCATGTGTCATTTTATAATTTCAATGAAATTAAAAAAAAATAGAGAAGAAACATGAAAATTAAATGGATCTAATTTAGGAAATATATATCAAATTGGGATGGCATTTGAAACACCATGTGAAATGTATTAGAATCTATACAAAAATGGTAAATCAAATATAGATGAATGTGTGTATGGATGGTGGAACTAGACCACATACAATATCAACAAGTTTATGAAATATTTACCAAGTTTAAATTAGTTAGAATGCGATGAAGGGAAAATATTAGTGGTTTCATATTAATTTTTTGTTGAAAAAAAGTTCTCATTATAATTTAAGAAGGGTTATTATATCAAAAATGAATTCACTAAAATATATCTCAATCATATAAAAGAGGCTAGAAAAATTCTAATTAACAAAAGAAATAAAATATAGATAATTAATCATTTAATTATTTATAGTCTTTTTAATAATTTTGGTTAGAAAACTACAAATAAAATTGTGAAAAATATCAGATAGTTATTTTTATGCAAGAATGAATATTTTTGGACATTTTAAACCAATAAAGAAAGGTGTATCTATGGTAAGAAATTTTGTTGACCTCTATTTCACATTCAGAGGAGATCTTTGGAGATCTACTATTTTCATATATATATTTTAAAGTATTTAAATAATGGTAGTAAAAGTTACTATTTTCATATATTTATTTTAAGGTTTTTAAATGATGGTAGTAAAAGTTATGAATGTAAATAGTAATCATTTGAGGGGGAGTAATTAAAGAAGTTATGGATTCCATTGATTTCATATAAACATAATTTAAGGAATCCATTCCGGAACAACATTTATAAATTGTGAGGTTTAATATTCTATCTTTTTCTAATTCTATTGTGTTTAGGTGTTTTATTTATCAAGTTAAAATGTTTACATAAAAGGGTTGAAAATTAATTTACTTTCCCATAATTTTATGATGTGTTTGTTAATGCAAGTGAATGTTTATATATCATTTTTAAAATATAATTTTTAAAACCAATGAGAATGAAAAACTGAGTAGGCAGAACAGTGATAAAGATAATTGAAAATTCTGATTTCTAGGTTATTAACACATGTATTTAATACCATATTTTCCCATGTAGAATAAAAGTGCTTAACTAATGTGTCATTTCTATAAATTTTGTGGTTCATTCATTATCTATGAACATTTGGTGATCATTTGGGCCAATAAGTGGTATATCAAGTGATGAGAGAACCCATCCAACTAGGGGTGTAACAATTTTCCATATTTTTCATTTATTTTCTATAAGGTGGAGTATGAGAAAATTTAATTTCGAATTAAGTTGGTATTGAAAAAAATCCAAAGGGGATAGTAATGTACCAAAACGGATTTGTAATTCCAATGTTGTATTTTTTCAATATAAAAAGTGGAATTCAATGTCAACTTATGTGATATATTGGAATATCCACCCATTAAGGTATAAGTGAATCTATAAATGGTTTTTGTTCAAGGTGTTTTAATTTTCTCCCATGATAGGTACATGAGGAAATTGATTAATGTGTTGCTACCCATATATTGGGAATAGAGAAAAATGAAGCTACATTCCCCTGAATATCTAGATGGGTAGATTCATTTGGTTTGTCCGTAATACATATGAAGATTGAAATATTTTATCCTCATGGTGGAACATAAAAATTACTATATGGGATGAGTGATATCAACAAAAGATACAAGAAGTGGAGAATAAAGAAGATACAATGATTATTTCACATAAATAGGACAACATGGATAACAATGGATACTAAGGGTAAAACATATTCAATTTTTGTTGAAGAGGAAATCAAAAGATAAATAATCAATCCATATGTATCTGTGTTTGATGATTGATTAAATCAATGTTGAAATAAACATGGATGAAGGATGAAGTGAAGCATAAACTGAATGTGCAATGTGTGATATTGAATAAATCAATGTGAATAGTTTCCACATATTTTAGGGTTCTTTGGTATAATTTGGAATATCTTTAGTAGGTTTTATATGTTACCAACGATAATTAATGAATTTATTAATGGATGAGATTATCTAGAGATGAGGTGGAAGAATGATGGTTCAAAATTATTTAACTATAGTAAAATGGATAAGTCTATTATATATGTATTAAATTTTATATGTACATGAATTATTGTGTAATAGAATTCATGTTTCATTATATCATCAATGTTGAAGAAAAAATCAGTTGAAAAATTTATATTTTTGAAGATCCACATTTCCATATGACTCACATATGGGATTTCTTGTTTCTAAATTAGGCTATATATATATATATTCATAACAATGTCACTGAATGAAGCTATATATTTTTTTATCCAAACAATATAGACAAATTATTCATAGATAAATCCCATATTTGAAAAAAATAGCATAAGTTAATAATAATCTATTTATAAAATCATAATACAGTAGAGTCTATGTATGAAAACCGAAAATTCACTCAATATAATTTTCCATACATGATGGATAAATTATAAAGATATCTAGACTTCATATTCCAATGAAGAAAATAATAATTGATGATTTGTAATATATACATCAAGGATTTAGAAATTAAAAATTCCTTGAACAATGTGTTGTTCATGCTTTGATAATAAGAAATAGATGTGGATTTATAACCATAGAAATGGAATATCAAATAAGAAAGAAATAGATGGTTTCTATAATTATCTAATTAGGTGGACAATAATTTCAATTGATACTTGAATAGTGACCATTTGTATCAAACACCATAAGGTTTATGGAATAAATGATTTTAGATTTTTTGGGGAAAGATCAATTGAGATGATCTATTGTATATTGTATTTAATGTTGAAAATCTATTTATTATATTTTAATGAATAATACTGATGATAAAAAATAAATTTTCAAGCCATTGTACATTAATATCTATGTTATTCGGAACTAAGGTTGTTTGAGTCTTCATGAGTTACATCTATTGATGTCTAGGAATATGGAAAAGACATGTGAAATTAGAATAAATATTATTTGTTTTCAATAGTGAATAAAAGTTCCATATCAAGGGTATTGGTAAAGTAATGTATATTTTATATATTTGTGAAAAAATTTAGCTACAAACCCCACTGGATATGTGCAAGGAATTAAAATACATTCCTATATTAAATATCATATAATGATCTATTAGGTGGTGTTTCAAAATAGTGAGACATTTAATGAAGTAATTTTTAGAATATAAATTCTGTTAAAAACTAGCCCATGATGTAATTTCAGAACCGAATGTGGGTATTCCATTATGGAACTCTTTGTATAGAAGGTGGAATCTCCACTAGAATTTCTTTTAAAGGTTGATGATTCTAAATTGATGTAATTTTTTGGTTATAAATGATTCCATGTTGGGTTGTGTTGATTTTGGTGAAATAAATATAAAATGTAAATGAAACCAATATTTCCCATTAGTTGAGAAACATATAGATGTAGTTATGAGTGTGAAAAAAATATACCTATAAGGGTAATAAACCAATATATGTATAGAGAATTATAAGTGGATGTGGATCCTATTTTTTAGTTGTATAATTATTGTGTATTAATGCTAAACGAGTAAAATAATTTTGACCACCATTCAACAAATAGTGAGATGACATTGAATATAAGAGTTATAGGATATTATTTTTCATTTATTATAATATAAGATCTTTCCCACATTCACTATGATGTGTTTGTGTGAATAAGTAATAAATCCATATGAATATATTTATCTGAAGTATATGAATCCCTGTTGTGTTTTGACAAAGTTGAAATTTCATAACATGAAGTGTTATTTTCCTTATAAGTCATAACTATGAGAGTAATGAGATATGATCTTGGGGATACATATGCTTCTTGGAATGAAAATTTGATGTACATAAAATGAGTAACTTTAAAGAAAACACATACATATAAAGATTGGAATGATATGGAAATAGTGTGACTCTGAGTATAATTGCATAGTACAGTCAAGATCCATGAATTCAGTGTGAAGATGGTAGTGTATGGTCTATTCTGAATATAAATTTATATGTCCAGTAAGATTCTATAATTATAGGTGTGGGACAAACTATGCCCATTTTAAATTAAATTTGACTAATGTTGTGATTTCCATATTAGGGCGAATCATCAATCAAAATATAGAGTATCCATTTGTACCCAATCTCACAAAAAATATCACATGCCTTTTATTTTATTTAGATTCATGTATGTGGTAAGTTGTATCATGTTAAAATATGACCTAGATTCAATATTAATAACTAGAAATTGGGATTGAAATATAAATTCGGGAAGAAATTAAAAAAATATGAACACCTAATAAAATTTACTTATAATGTTTCTACACAAAAACACTATTTACATCAGTTATAATGAACATAAAGTGATAAAGTCTATGAAAAGATACCTATGAAATTTTTCATGGTTACCTAACACTAGGTTATATAGAATATTGATTCAATGATGATGTCCCAATTTAATAAAATATGAAAGAACATTGTTTTTTATTGATAATTTATAGCATCCACACTGACCCTCTATGTTTACAACCCTTAAAATACAATGAACTCACAATAATCAACCACTCATAAGGATAATTAACCCTAATAGTGAAATATTTATGATCTATATTAACTAAGAAACATGGCTACATTAATTAATACATAGAAATAAAATCATCCTTTGTCAATGTGATGGAACTCATGAATCATATAGTTAGGAAGACTTTAGATATTCTTATCCCCTCTATCTAATTATATTTATATCAATGAATTACAATTCCCCATTTTCTTGATCCCTAACCCACCTTACCATTATTTAGAGAAACATATATCTACAATCATGATATAGTGTCATATTTTCCCTTGTAATTCATCATCAATCCAACTTGATTAATTTGTTATAAATAATCTAAATGTTTTCTCTAATTTTGATTAACCTTCCTTATTTTGAGTCTCATAATATCCCTAAAAATTAGTACAATGAGTTA
The DNA here is from genome assembly GCA_963277665.1 of Viscum album. Lineage (NCBI taxonomy): Eukaryota > Viridiplantae > Streptophyta > Magnoliopsida > Santalales > Viscaceae > Viscum > Viscum album. The sequence goes on along the minus strand of OY728156.1, from coordinate 1,221,960,099 downwards.
TATTACTATTTTATTTACCCAACACTACTATTTCATGACCGACGTCACCATAATACAATACCTTACATCACATGAAAACTCAGAATAAATCTTCATTTCAATCTGTAATCTTCACAACTCAATGATCTGAATTCTGGAAACAATACCTTCACATATGTGTTTCAAAGATTTTACTTTAATATTCATTATTTGGATAAATAATATGAATGAAATATAATAATAATAATCATTTAAATCCTCTTCTCATGTGGTAAGGAATGATTTCTAGTTGAACTCTAAAAAAATAGGGTATTCACATCCCAACATGGATGAACCCATCATAGAACAATATTTAGAAATATGTTTTAAAAAATTTATTGTTCTTTTTGACTCTATTAGTTATAATGTTTTATACCTAATATATCATTATTTCCCCAAAATCCACATTCCATTTTTATATATAAATTTATAACCCCCAATTCATAGTGTAAAACATACTATTTCTATGAGACTTAATTAGCATTAAATGTTCTATGGCCTGAATTTCACTTATATAAACATAGTTTATTCATATACATTTTTTGTGTGGTGTCATTAGTTTTCTTGCTGTTAAAATTTATAAAACAAAAAACTTTTACTATTATGTAAAACATGTTGGGGTGGCCCCTAGTTGTGCTGAAATTTACCGTACCAGTACAAGAGGTCATTGAAGTATAAGTAGAGGTCCAATCCATGGGGATTGAATATGTAACCTTTATACAGTCAAAGATATTAAATCATTTTCCTCTGGAGTGGCTAAAATTTTGGTTTATTGAAATTGGGATACTTGAATAATAAGTTTCTTAAGATTATGTTATTACTTTATAAATGAAATACCTTATTATTTGAATGGAAATAATTAAATAGTATGGGTTGATCAATGTTTTTTGTTAGGTCTAGAATGGATGTAATTTTTTAATGAATTTTTTATTCACTAGTTCAAGAGGTGTCCAATCAATGAGATATGTCCCGAATATAATTACCCAATTTAAGCCGCAAAAAATTCTATGACTATACACTAATTCGATTAGATGATCACATTCTTGATCGCTCTATGTAAATGGATCATACTGGCACTCAAAATGTGTATTCGTTAAAGTTGGTGAAGATGAAGAAAGAAATAAGTCATGGAAAGGAAATATCAAAACATAAAACTAATATAACAATTTAATAAAATAAAATAAAATAATATCCAGACCCAAGAAACCCACATTCATCAAACCATAAAATTATTACCCTTTAATCGATGTGAATCTCTCAATGGAAGGTGATATTAGACATAAATAAGGTGGATTGATGAAGAAAAACATTTAAATAATGATCACACAACCGTTGTGTAAGGAATTTCAAAAAGGATAATGTGAATAGCCTCACTCACTAATGAAAAAAATCAATGTGACACAAAAAATAAAAAATAAGAGAAGAGGTGAATCTTTTATTAAGAAATGAAGGGTGATTTGAATAACATACATAGAAAACATTAAGGCACAATTACATAATGAATGAATAGAATTATAATTGAAAGAAAAACATTTATCTTTATTACCTTCCCAACGAGCACCATATATCAGTATATTATGATCCTTAAGTCCACCCCTACAATAAATAATCCCCCATTTAACTAGGATAAGAAAATGTAGGAGATAAATAAAAGGAAATTTGGATTTTAAATGATGAACAAAAAAATAAGACCAAATTCAAATCCTATAAGAATAAAAATACATAAATAAATATGGATGAATATTTGAAGGGCATTAAAAATAAAAATAATAGTCAATTTCTCAATTAATATATCTCAACATTTTAAGACAAATGGAATATCCATTTATAATTTATTCATGAAATGGTGGAATGATTTCATGGGTTTCAAATCATTCGCACAAATTAAATGTTCTAATGGGATCTCTAGATCACTATAAAAAGTTATGAATTAGCTCTATCATGTTCGGTCAGAATATAAAAATATACACAAGAGTGGGTGAACTGTGTCTTTTCAAAATATTTCCCAATTTTGACTTTTAATGTTGACTGTTGGTTATATGGATACGCAATGCTTATCTTTTGTATGAATGTATGAGCAATAGATAAAACCCTAAATAGAGAACATTTCTATTTATAGTAGTTTGTGACATAAATATCCCCTAGTCCACTCCACCAAATACCCACTCCCTGTTAGTTTGGTGAATTTCACTAGTCAAGTCCTCATATCATAAGAACGGTCTACAATTGATTGCTAGCAGTTGACACATTTTCAAAAAAGATAAGAAACATATCCTTTTAGTTCTTAAACAAAGAAACGAAAATACAAAACATATATCAATAAGCCTATACTCCTCCAAAAATGATTATGCATAGTTGAAACTCTCAATAAAAAGATATAGATTAAAATATTTCTTGTAGAGCTTTACACTTGAAACAATAAATAACTGTAGATGTATCTTCTTCTTCAAAACATTGTTTCATCTAGATAGAGTTATTCTAAGGAAATCTACTTACAATAGATCATTTAAATAAAATTAAAAATTAATAGTAGCAATAGACTTATAGAAAAAAAAACAATTGTATCTCAATTGTATCCTCTTTTGTTGAAAATAGAGTCTGATCGATTGTTATAGTAAATTTGAAAATGATCCTCACAAGAAAAGAGTTTCAATCATGAAACTAATGAAAAAGTGGATTATCGTGATGGGTCATTTGCAACGGGGTCTTGTCGTAAATTACCCATCGTAGAAAACTACATCACAAATATTACTTTTTGTGATGGACCATCGGAAAAAACATTCAGCATTTTTTAAGAAACAATTTGGTATGGAGCAGCCCCCGTCACAAATAGCCACAATATTTTTTACTCTTTTGTGAAAAACTGTTACAATTAGTCCTCGAAATATAAAAAATAAAACATTTTGCGATGGCACATTTCAAATAGTAAATATTTTTAAAATTAAATTAAAAAATAAAATATTTTTAATAATAATATAATATTAATATAAATAAAATAATTATATTAATATTAATAGAATAAAATAATCTATAAAATAATAAATATAATATAATATAAATTAAATTAAATAATAATATAAACATTAGTAAAATTAAATTATTTTAAATGTAATTAATTTTTATAATAATATGATTATTTATATTAATTAAATATTAATATTTGTAAATTAACAAAACACGGACTATTCAAAAAATATAATAATATATTAATTAATAAATTAACAAATACAACAAAAAATTAAATAAATAATAAAAAACTGTAATTTTATATACAATATAAAACACATGTTATTTAAGACATTTAAATAGTTAATATTAAAATAAAATACATTCAAATGTTTCATTATTAAATAGAAATACATATCACTAAGGTGGAGGGTTGTTTGGAGAAGCTGGTGGAGGGAAGTCAATCCCTAAACTTCGAGTCAAACGTCGCTTGTATTCCATCTCTAGATCCTGCTCCTTCCGTCATTAATGCATCTCATCATGCATTTGCTACTACTACACTGCTGATGTTAGTTTAAGTCTTCTTGTTACTACTACTTCCAGTGACACATCTCCTCTAACTCCCTTTGCGTAGTCTCTATAAGCTCACTTTGAGCTCGCAGCTACTCCTGATACTATGGATGAGATGACGATGACTCTTCACGAGCTCCTCTCGATCTTGACTTTGTCCTCATAGAGTTTCCATAAAACCCCCAAGGGAACCTGAGATTTGATACCAACAACCTGACCTTTCACAAATCTATATTGGGTCGCCTTCATCCATGATGCCTCATCAAATTGGGGGGCAGTGGTCGTACCATCAGTCTGAGCCTGGCTCTCAACATCTCTCTGAGATGTCATGATCTTATATGACTCCTTCAATTTCTATTTAATATTTTAATATTTAAAACATTATTTTTTAGTTTAATTTTATACATAAAAAACTTATACTGACCACAATCTCACGCTAGAGAGCACCTCTAAACTCCCTAGTGGTGTGATGATTGTACATTCTCCTATAAACATCATACTCCATAATATCGAGTTGTGTCACTGCCTATCAATATAAAATAAACCCTTTACATTTAATGTTATATAAAATATTTAAAAAAATGTACTTACCATATGCACCATATGTATACTGAACGTACAACTAATAGCTCGATGTGTGACCTCCTGTATTCCCAAATTTTTCTGACCTAATGATGAACTACTCTGAAACATCCTACTAAACCAGTGGTTACATAATCCATCCCAAACCAAAGGAGAAATATAATTGGGTTAGTGGATGCGACATGTCTCATCAAACTCTTGTACTCCTAATTTTTCAATTTCATTCATTTTCAAATTGTGAGAAAACAAAGTGAAACATGGATGCATAACTCATTGCCATTCATTCCATATAGCCTCATGCATTATCTCTTAAATGGGATATCATATACCCTACAAACAATTAATTATATCAAGTTATTATTTAGATAAATTTCAAAATAAATATTATTTATTTACATAGTAGCCAATTCTTGAAATGTTCCATTGAACATCAATAGAAATCTGATCCCATGACACCCATACATCAGCAAAATAATTGGGCACTATAGTGCTCCCCTATCCAAAAGCTATAAGTGAAAATATTTGAAAAAAAGAATAATTAAAAGAAAAATTATAATATAACCAAATTAATGAAAACTAACTAAAATTCACAAGTAAACATACCTCGACGTGGTTGGATCAAACCCAAGATATGGACATTGCTCGGGTATATGGTTTGGAATCCTCAGTCGGGTAAGAACATGCCTCCTCTGGGTGCCCTGATACTACCAATAATTTGAGAGTCAGCAGATCCGACCCCCTGGTCCTCCAATGGTGGATCTTACTTCTGCAACATATGAAACATATCGCCATCCATCTGAAATAAATAAAATCATTGTTATTAGAAAACAATTGAAAATCACTATTATATATAGATGTATATTATATATGATTATAACCAGCCTTTAACTATGTCAATGTTCATCGTCATTATCATCTTCATAGTTTTTTATTACAATGTCTTCATCTTCCTCCTCAACAACATCTGTTTCTACATTAGTTTAAGTTTTATCATCTCTTATCATTTCAAATTAGGTTTTAACATCATTAATATAATCATCACTGTCGACCCTTAACTGTGGGGTGTCATCAATGATATACATGTCTCCTCATGTAAAATATTGAATCAGTGTAGTCTGTAGAAAAATATCTGTTCTGAGAACATAATCAGAACCACATTAACATTAAGTAAACTAATTTTGTCAATATTTATTATTTATTATTCTCCATCAATCACCCAACTCCTCAGATGTAACAAAATAATTTTCATAAAAAGCTTATGTGACTGATGAACCAATAAAAATTAGTCATTAATTTTAAGAATTCTTTTATATTTAATATCAACAATTTTATGGATTAGATGAACATGTAAGCGTCTATTAGTATCCAACCACTTACAATTAAACATCATTATGTAATATTATCCTAGATAACACACGTCAATGATTTCTTCCAGAATTCCATAAAAGTCAAATTCTATTTCTCTATTATGAGACCCTCTCTATAAAACACCATTATCGATTGTTTTTCATGATTCTCCACATACACATGAATGAAATTGATAACCGTTAACGACATACACATTATAATATTTAACCATTTTGGATTGTGGGTTTTCAATAAATCCAATAAATTATTAATTTTATCACCCTGATGAGACACCTAAAAAGTTGTAAAACAATTATCACTGTAACAAGTATTATATTGATTTTTTATTTGAAATTAAAAATAATTTTTGTTAATTTTTTTTTGAAACCAATAGGGATTGTTTACAATGTTCTTTAAGAGAAACTATTTTAATTTTTGGAAACTATTTCTTGATATTATTATAAAAAATCTAAAAATAAAATAAGATTATTGTACTACTATATAAATTATAGAATAAGTTATAAGGTCACTCACAGTATGAATGGTTTTATTTCTTCACAGTTCTGTAGAATATATGTATGAGTTCTGTAATGCTCATCATCTAAAATCCATATTTCATGAACTCCACCGAAGCCAAATTTGGGCTGATTGAAAAATGATAATTTATTTCTCATGTCATCATCATCATTTCCCTCATTACGGCTCAAGCAGTTGTGTTTTGAGGGATATTCGGACTAAAAGTAATGACAGAAGATAAAAAGAAATTTCCTCTTTCAAATAAACTTCTGCAATTGAGCCTTTAATTGATTCTTTGTTATATACTTTTTACTTTAATTTCATGATGCATCCCTAAAATTAGTACATCGATTAGAACTGCACCGGTCCTCCAAATTTTGTTTCATGTGGAAAATATAATATCAAATGTTCTATCGAATCAAACAAACATGGTTGGAATGTTTTTTCCAGTTTTCATAAAATTAAAATGACACCATCTTGCAGTTTTCTTATGGAATCATAATCTGTTGTCAACACACAAGTGTCTTGAAAAAAAATTATATGTATGTTAGTGCATCCCAACTCATTGGATTTAACAAACCCCTTAATATAATTATAAAAATTCTTTCCATTAAAACACAACAATAATGAATTCTCAATCTAGTAATATGACAATTTCTGACACATCTGCCCAAATTGGAAGCTTAACCTTCAGGAAGTCTCAAAACTTGCAATCCACTGATTTAATAATAAATGATTGTCTTTAGACAATATATAAGCTGTTTTTGGATTCATTAACTTTTGTGATCTGACATTTTCAAACAGTTCAAGTTCCACTGCTTTCAAATATGGACAAGATCTAATTGTTCATTCACATTGTCCTTAATCTTACCTTATGTATAAGAAACTTATGAAATTAATTATCAAAATAGTTCTTCTTAATATTCATCCTATCCAATATGTGATGGACCAAAAAATTAGACAAATATGAAAAATCCCAAAAAATTATCTCTTTTATCCAATTACGCTCTCTTCCAAACCCATCACTTTTCTATTGGTTTATTGATGGTCCAAATGTGTTGGGAGTTAATTAAATGATAATTTATTTTAACTCAGTACCTGAGATCATTGTTGGAGACCCATCTTTTTCAGCTTTTCATTTTACTAAATGATATTAGTTTCTTGGAAAAAGATGATCGGATGGAAGAAATCTTCTATAATAGTAAAAAAAAGGTTTTTTTCCATTGAGGAGCATATATACATTGATGTTTCTCATATAGTATGAACATGATTTGCTACCATGTGGAATCCATATAGTTAAGATTCCAAATGAGTGGAAGTCACTAATTGCCCACATCAATGCAACTTTCTATAGGAAACTTTGTTTCACAACAACATCATATGTACCGACACCATTTGTCTACAGTGAATTTTACTCATCAATAAATGGTTTTAAATAAACATTGATATTCTTTTTTCGGATGACATGGAATTAATAATCTAAAAGAGATATATGTCCCCTTCATCAACATCCATGGTGGTAAATTATACAGAGTTATAAAGACAGGCCAATGTGAATACTGACTTTCGTAAGAACCAAATAGACAGAAACTATTAGTAGAAAGACCCCATCACACATTTCATACAACTAAAGAAGATGACGGATGCACATGGTCAAAATGTTTCCATAAATCACCATAATAGGGATGATTTAAGATTTTATAGATTGAAATGTTTGTTTGGTGTCATGAAATCAATGATGATGTATTTTGAGACATAGATAAATACCACTATCTATGTATGAATATGAAGCATATCAATTGTTTTACCGGATCAAATCTATAATTCCATGATTGAGCTTCTTTATATCTTCATTTTCCACACGTAGGAAAAATATCCAACAACTCATTTTCAATATAATATATGATACATTAATCTGAACATGAAAGAATCTTTTGATAACCAAGACTATGATTACAAACCATCCTCTTTATCTCAAAGAAAATTGAAGAAAAAATATTTCCTTTAGGTAGTAGTGTTTTTAACAAAGAGAATATCTAATCAAAAAAACTATATGAAATTCCATTATCTGATTTAATGGCATTAAATTTTGAAACTTCAGCAAACAAGATTATCTTGTAACCAGGATATAAGGATTCCTCAGCCGCCCTCAACAACTCATATATATGATATTGTTCCAACATAGGAGTTAAATCAATATCATCCTAGGTTTCAGTTTATTGAAAAGATGGAAATTACACATCTTGTACTAAATTTTGAAACAATGAATGATTTGGAACAAAATTATAAGTAACTTCTTTGAAACTATGTTCACTATGTTGATATCAAAAAACATAATATGGATGAAAAAAATGAAATATATGACTTCCACCGTTGTCAAATGTGTCATACGTCCCCAGAGCACATTTTTTACAATGAAACTTAAATATTCCTTATAACGACCCATACTTTACATATATTTTTAATACTTCAAAATTAAAGCACACTTATTACAACATATAACAAAACCATGAAAGGATCGTATAGGTATAGTGTCTTTAGAAACTGGGAAACATAAACAACTAGTTCATAAAGCGTCTACATTGTCTCACATTTATTTCATCATATTTAGAGTCCCATTTGGCATATCCTACTTAATAACATTATTCCTGACCTGGGGGAAAGAAAACATACAAAAGAGTGATCTCAAATGCTTAGTAAGGGTAAACAAAAGAAATATCAATCACATCATATTCATAAGAACATAACATTTTGGAAATCTTACCCTGTAAAAGAGATCATAATTTCATAACATGGGATAAATCATCGTAGTGAAATGTAATCACAATAATAATAACTTAAAACATGAAGCTTTGTGGCATAAACACATAATCATAGAGAATCATTTCTTATTAATCAAGACTCATCGCCAAGATTATCTTAGTGGACAAAGTCCATTTCTGAACCGAGTTCATTCCTCATTTGAGTCCTGTTTCACTGAACCGGTTTAACATGTCGTTCCAGCCATGTCTATCCCATGAGATATAAATTCTATACCCAATGCATTGGAGGGAGATATAGGTCCCATCATTCTCATAATGATACCATTCTTATGTGTGCCACAAAATCATAAACCATACATCATAGCATAACCCATGTAATAAAAATGGGATTCTTAAACATCGTGACATCATAAAAAAAATTCATATAAGATAAAGGAATTCATAAAAATAATTCCATCACAACATAATAAAATCAATGTAATAATAGGGATAGAAACATAAACATTTATTATCTTAGATGGAAAATAATTTTTATAAAATACTTGAACTCCATTCTTGAGGAAAATATCCTTTCTACTTCAAAAATACTTTTCTTTTCTTAACATGTCATACAATTCTAAACTAAAATAATTTGATTAAAAATATACATGAAAACTTCTAAAGATAGTTTCTTGGAAATAATGTTTTAAAAATCCATTCATGCCGTATAAGTTAAGAAAACATTCGTCTCGTACTTTTGTCGGAAAAGTCAAAAAGTGCCTCGTATGAAAAACGAAAAAAGATTCCTTTCATATCTTTTACTAATAACTCACCGAAGAGTAAAATTGGATAAAAACAATTGTATAAGGATATAAATATTACATTCTGAGGAAACATGGATGTGGATGATAAAATACACCCCAGTAAATTCCAAAGTATAAACAATCTCTGATAAAAATGAGATTGTTATATTTCCCTTACCTTAGGTCCGATTTGCTTCATAAGTGTCTGAACCAACTGTATAATGATTTAAATAATGTCATTTAATTATTCCAGAATCATACTCATTGTTATTAGATCATATATGGTCATATTTTTAGCTTATTATTAGTAATATTTCATGTCTACTTGTTATTCGGTTGTTTATTACTTTTTTTTCTTATGCGTGTTTTGTCGAATAAATTCTTATTCTTATTTTTAGGTTATAGATAACTCATTTACAGAATGTTATTAGTGTAATATATATCTTATTTATTCAGTCAATTCACTTATGTAATCATTATGCAATGAAAATCATGTAGAACGAGTCGCATCGCATCGTGGAGACGGTATTTCGTACGTACGCACGAGCAATGATATAGTTTCCATGATCGTGGAATTGTATTGTAGTGTATGTATACTATTTCAGAATCAATATAAATTTACAATAATCATATATATTCATTCTTTAGACCATTATACCTATCCAAGTAAGGTGGTGGTAGAAAATAGATTACACATCGGCGTGGAGACGATATTCCGTACGTACGCACGCGCGGTGATTTCATTTTCCGTAGGATGGATATATGGTGAAATAGGGTTGTTTCATACTTATAATAACATATTAGTATATTATTGATACTGATTTTATTAATTCATAATTAAACAACTAAATAAGAAGAAGTTGAAGAAAAAATAAAGTTGAAAGAATCGGTAACGGACATTACCTCTTCTTCAAAGCGCTTCTTTGAGACCTCCTCTTAGGGAACAAAAATTGGTCCTTGAAGAAGACCAGGACCTCTAGGATGTTTCCAGGAAAGTGTAGAAAAGAAATTGGAAGGGGTTGGCCGAGTTTGAAGGCTCAATGTGGTGTGAGGAAGAGAGGGAGGAGGTTCCCTTTTATAAGGGATGAGAGGGGCACCTTTGGAAAAACTAAAACTATTATTTTTATTATAAAGTCATATTCGGTTTTAAATAGCTCAAAATTGATTTATTTCGAAGATAAGGTGGGGATGGGTCGAAATCCTCTCATCCAATAGATATTATACAAGTTTAGGTTCTTATTTTAACCTTATCATTTAGATTTAACTTAAAGTTAAATAATTTTACTTTTACCATGTCTTCTTTTGTTCTTACACTATAAGGTTAATAAACATACTATAACAAGACAAAAGAAACCCAATTTGATTATTATTAATATATATATCCTTATATAAGTAATTGGGCCGAACCTTATATTTTTATGAATAAACTAACAATTAATAATATAATATTGTTTATAAAAACTATTTTATGTTAATTTTGATACTATTTGGTAATTAATTTTTTAAAAAATTATAACAGAATGATTAATTCGAAAAAAGTAAATTAAATCATAAATAACATGTCATAGTAACCTATAAAATTATTGGAATTCTTAAAAAGTCTCAAATTACATTTATTTGGGTATTTAGAACATCAATTATGTCAATATTTCATTAATAAGATAATTACTGCATCATCTTTGTGTCATAAGTAAATTAAATTATTTAATGTCTAAAAATTTAAATTAAAATACCACTATGTATGAAATATTTTTATATTTCTAATGAATATTTATAGTCGAATTTATCTTATGTATAACCCTATATTAAAAATTATTTACTTATTAAACTTTGATTTTAACTATTTTAACCCATCTTTAAATTAATTAATAATAAATGTCCTAATCTAATCCAAGTGGGCCTAAATGGTAATATTTTATTCATAAGGTTGTTTTTGGTCGAATTACACTTATCCAATAGAATTATGACATGTTTTAGGATAACAATAATATCATTTTTACCCTAAATTACCCTATTTACTTTTAACAGTGTTAAATAAAAGTAAAAAGTTACTATTCACCACAAATTATTTTCATCGCATTGAACCACATTTTACTTACTGAAATCAACCGTGTCTCTCGGATTTTTGAAATTCCACTCACAGAAGTGGTAAAATTAAATTTTATGTAAATTTTCAAATTCTCCTATGATGTGGGTAAAAGACGGTGAAAATTTCAATAAAATTTTTATATATCTAAAATTATTATAAAATTACTCCAATGAATTACTTTGAACATATATAGGTATTATGTATCAATTTTGATCTTAAATAAATTTAAATAAAATAAATAATTATTTAAATAAAAAGTCGGTTTTTAAATAGTAACCCAGTGTTTTCACTATTCATCAAAAATTGAAAGTTTTTAGAAAAAAACCAAAATTTCACCCTTGGATAATTTCGATATTCCGAATCCAAAAAGAAAGTCCATTTTGAGAATTAAAATTTACAAAATTTCAAAAAGTGGTTGTTACTATTCATAATGGCTAGTTTTAATAATATTTTAATAGCATATCGTTTTTTAGTGAAACTCGTTATTGCGTACGACACAAGCTATCAAGGTCGCGATTGCGTGTAAAGCAAGACAAGCTAGTGTTGTGTGTAGTGAAAGAATACTTTGATGATTGATATAATAAAAATACAAAATATTTCTTATAAAAGTCTCGGGTGTTACATTCTACCCCCCTTAAAATGAATTTCGCCCTCGAAATTCGTCACTTGTAACAAACAGATGAGGATACCTCTCCCTCATCATATCCTCAAGCTCCCATGTAGCTTCTTATAATTGGTGGTTCCTCCATAAAACTTTCGCCAAGAGAGTGGTCTTGTTTTGTAGGAATTTTTCACTACGATTGAGAATCTCTATCGGCTGTTCTTCATAAGAAAGATCTTGTTCTTGCAGTATAACATCTGAGCTGAGTACATGTGAAGGATCATGTATGTACTTTCTCAAGAGAGATACATGGAACACATCGTGAACTTGAGAGAGATTCAGTGGAAGCGTCAATCGGTAAGCTACCTTCCCAACACGATCTAGTATTTCGAAAGGACTGATATACCTAGGGCTCAAATTTCCCTTCTTTCCAAATCTCATGACCCTCTTCCAGGGAGATTTTCGTTAGAACACCTTATCACCCACTTCAAACTCTAAGTCTTTTCTTCAGTTGTCGGTATAACTTTTTTGTCGACTCGGAGCTGCTCTTATGTGTTTTTGAATATATCTGACCTTTTCTGCTATCTCATCAACAAGATCAGGTCCTAATAGCTTTCTTTCTCCAACTTCATCCCAACAAGTTGGAGTCCTGCATTTCTTTCCATAGAGAGCTTCATAAGGAGCCATCTGAATACTGGAGTGAAGGCTATTATTATTAGAAAATTCCACCAATGGTAGGTGTTGATCCCAACCACCTTTGAAATCCATAGAGAAAGCTCTCAACATATCTTCTAGAGTTTGAATTGTCCTCTCAGACTGACCGTCTGTCTGAGGATGATAAGCAGTGCTGAAACTCAACTCTGTATCCAGAGTATGCTAAAGACTTCACCAGAACTTTGAGGTAAACCTAGAATTCCGATCAGATATAATAGAAAGTGGTACTCCATGCAATCTTACAACTTCCTTTACATATATCCTTGAAAGATGATCCAGATATAAATCCTCTCTAATAGAAATGAAGTGTGCGGACTTTGTAAGACGATCATCTATGACCCAGATATCATTATTGCCTTTGGATGTTTTAGGATGTCCTGTGACAAAGTCCATAGTGATGTTTTCCCATTTCCATTCAGGTATGGGAAATGGATGTAACATCCCCTTAGACTTATGTCTCTCATCTTTAAGTTGCTGACAAACCAAGCATCGAAAGAGATATTCAGAAACATCTCTTTTCATGCCATCCCACCATAAGTACTCTTTCAGGTCCCTATACATCTTCGTTCTTCCAGGATAAATAGAGAATGAAGAACTATGAGCCTCATCCAACAACTCCTTCTTTAATTCGGGGATGGGAGGAACACAAACCCGATTCCTGAACTTTATTATCCCATCACAATCAGGGTTGAATTCAGGAACATTTCTCACCTTCTTTTGTAACTCAACATCTTCTTTCTGTGCCTCTTTAATCTTCACATGTATAGATGGTTGAACATTCATTTGGGAAAGATATGATTTTTCCCCTTTCATTATAATTCGAAGATCCATCCTTTGTAAATCCATAAATATTGGATCTTTTGTGATCCTCATAATGGATAAACTGGCATGGTCTTGTAAAATTAATGCATATCCCACCTTGTTTGCTTTCCCAGGGTGGTAATGAATTGAGTAGTCGCAATCATTAATCAGCTCCAACCATCTTCTTTGGTGTATATTCAACTCCTTTTTTGTGAAAATATGCTTTAAACTTTTATGATTAGTATAAATATCACACCTTTCTCCATAAATATAATACCTCCAAATCCGTAATTTAAATATTACCACAGCTAACTCCAAATCATGAGTTGGGTAATTTTGCTCATGGATTTTCAACTGTCGTGCGGCATAAGCTATCACCATATCATTTTTCATAAGAACACACCCCAATCCCTTCTTGGATACATCACTTTAGATCACAAACCATTCTCCACTAAAAGGAAGTGTGAGTACAGGTTCACTGGATAAACTTCTTTTCATCTCTTTAAATTTTATTCACATTCCTCCGTCCACACGAACTTAACTCCTTTTCGAGTCAACCTGGTGAGTGGATTAGATAATTGTGAAAAATCTTTCAGAAAATGTCGATAATATCCAGCCAAACCAAGAAAAATTCGGATCTTAGTTAATGTTGTTGGTCTCGACCATCTTTCAATAACCTCTGTTTTTGCTGGATCCACAGATATCCCCTCTTTTGAGATTATGTGATCCAAAAATGAAACTTTTTGAAGCCAAAATCCACACTTGGTAAATTTGGCTTAAAGCTTCTCCTTTATCAGGGCCTTTAATATAATTCTCAAGTGATCTTCATGTTATTCCTTTCTCTTTGAATATACCAGAATATCGGCTATAAAGACTACCACAAACTGATCAAGATAGTCTCTAAAGACTCTATTCATCAGATCCATGAAGATAACAGGGGAAATAGTAAGACTAAATGGCATCACTATAAATTCATAGTGTCCATACATTGTACGGAAAGTCGTCTTTGGTATATCCTTTCTTTTGACCCTTAATTGATGACACCCTGAATGGAGATCAATCTTGGAAAAGTATTGAGCTCCGTGTAATTGGTCAAATAAGTCATCAATGTGTGGGAGAGGATATTTGTGCTTGATAGTGATCTTGTTAAGTTCTAAATAATCAATGCAGAGTCTCATTGATCCATCTTTCTTCTTAAAAAACAGAACAGGTGCTCCCCAAGGTGACACACTAGGGCGTATGAACCCCTTATCAAGATTCTCTTGGAGTTTCTTCTTCAATTCATGCAACTCAATTGGGGCTATTCTATAAGGTTTCTTTGAAATAGATAAAGCACCCGGTACTAGTTCTATTGAAAACTCAACTTTACGATTTGGTGGAAGACCTATTAATTCCTCCAGAAAGTCATCATCAAACTCCCGTACAATGGGCATATTCTTAATCGTGAGTCGTCACCAACAATTTGAGATAAATAACCTTCATTTAGTGGAATCAAGACACGTAAGATGGAAGAAATTTCCACTGGAAGGTTATGTTTATCCTTGCATCGATAGATGATCATAGATTGATCTAGAATATGAAATGTGACTTCCCTTCATTGGAAATTGATACGAGCTCCATATAAAGAAAGCCAATCAATGCCAAGAATCACATCAAATTCCACTATAGGAAGGATCACAAGATTTTTAGGAACCACTTTCCCACAAACTTCAATCGGAGAAGAATTATAAACTTTTGATGCGACTGTTGTGCCATTAGGGGTTGTCACCGCTAACTCAACATCTAATTGTTGAGGTAATATGGTGATACCCTTAGAAAATTCTTCAGAAATAAAAGAGTGGTTGGATCCAGAATCAAATAAAACATTTTCTACTTTAGAGTGGATGGTAAGTGTACCTTTCACCACTTCGTTATCGTACTCCACATCACTAATAGAAATTGCATGTCACTTTCCGTTGTCTTTATCCTTAAGAGTTTTTTGACGTCGACCATCATCATCAACCCTTGTATTTGGGCATTGATTGGAATAATGCCCCATTTCCTTGCACTTGAAACACTGAAGTGTAGTAGGTTAATTCTGTGTATCCCTTCCTTTTTTTGCATCATTAGACATCTTCTTCCCATCATTGCGGCATTAAAATTCCCGATGACCTTCCTTTCCACATTTGAAACATTTACTTGTCCCTTTAAGACAACTCCCTCCATGTTTATTTCCACACTTTGAGAATAAGGGAAATGTCATCTTCTTTTCAGTGTGCTCTTTAGATTTTTCTTTGAATTCCATTTTCCTCTTCTTATCAAACCCATATGACTGATGGGTTACTCCAATCTCCATCTCAACATTGAGAGCGCATCGAACGATTTCCTCCAAGCTATTAAAGTCCCTTATGGATAACGCCCTTCAAAGAATTGGTTTTAAGCCACTAAAGAATCGATCGATCTTACTCTTAGGTTGTATAATAATCCCAGAAGCGTACCTTTCAAGTCTTGTAAAATTTGCTTCGTAGGTACTAACAGATTCATCATCCTTTTGCTTTGGTTCAAGAAACTCATTCTCCATCTTTGTTCAGTGAATAAGAGGGAAGTACTTATTGAAAAATAAGTTCTTGAACTCGTCTCATTCAATGGACTCAATTTCAACTCTTGGCCTCATATTCTTGATAAGGTTCCACCATTGATCAGCATCACCTTCAAAACGATACACTGCTAAGATGACTTTATCATGTTTAGAACATTGAAGAACTCAAAATATCTTTTCAGTGGTATTGATCCATTGTTCAACAACTAATGGATCAGTAGACCCGCTGAATGAAGGTGGACGCAGTCTCATGAAAGATTCAACAGAATTTTTCTCCTTCCTTTTCTCTTTTGGAAGTCCAGCATGATTCATAGCTTGAGAAAGTTGTGTGAGAATGGATACAAGATTTTTCATTCCATCTCCCATAACATTTGGTTGCTCTGGGGGACAATCATTTCATTGCCCGTCGCATTCCGCATTAACACGATTTCTTTAGGTTCCAGCCATTGACTAAAACCAAGAAGAATAGTGTGAGCAACAATAATTATAATAGGAAAACCACATAATCAAGAATAAAATTTCACACTTAAGGTCTTCTCCTAGGTTATTCATGGCCATTTCTAAAACACTAAGATTGTGTTCTATGCTTATACTTATCCTTATGATTATTACTAAGGCTTTCACATCTTAGTTTCCAAAGGTTGATTATAACCTCCCTCTAATACCAACTATAACAACCCATACTTTACATACATTGTTAATACATAAAAATTGAATCACACTTATTACAAGATATAATAAAACCATGAAAGAACCGTATAGGTATAATGTCTTTAGAAACTGGGAAACATAAACAACTTGTTCATAAAGCATCTACATTGTCTCCCATTTATTTCATCATATCTAGAGTCCCTTTTGGTATATCCTACTTAATAACCTTCTTCCTGACCTGGGGGAATGAAAACATACAAATGGGTGAGCTCAAATGCTCAGTAAGGGTAAACAAAATAAATATCAATCACATCATATTCATAAGAACATAACATTTTGGAAATATTACCCTACAAAAGAGATCATAATTTCATAACATGGGATAAATCATGGTATTGAAATGTAATCACAATAATCATAACTTAAAACATAAAGATTTTTTGCATACACACATAATCATAGATAGTCATTTCTTATTAGTCAAGACTCATCGCCAAGACTATCTTAGTGGACAAAGTCTATTTCTGAACTGAGTTCATTCCTCATTACAGTCCTGTTTCACTGAACTGGTTTAACCTGCCGTTCCAGCCATGTCTATCTCATGAGATATAAAATCTTTACCCAATGCATTGGAGGGAGATATAGGTCCCACCCATCTCATAATTATACCATTCTTATGTGTTCCACAAAATCATAAACCATACATCATAGCATAACCCATGTAATAAAAATGGGAATCTTAACCATCGTGACATCATAAAACAATTCATATAAGATAAAGGAATTCATAAAAATAATTCCATCACAACATAATCAAATCAATGTAATAATTGGCATAGAAACAGAACCCTTTATTATCTTAGATGGAAAATAATTTTGTTAAAATACTTGAACTCCATTCTTGAGGAAAATATCCTTTCTACTTCAAAAACACTTTTCATTTCTTAACATGTCATGAAATTCTAAACTAAAAGAAGTTTATTAACAAAAACATGAAAAAATGTAAAGTAAGCTTCTTGGAAATAATTTTTAAAAAATCCATTCAAGCCGTATAAGATAAAAAACCATTCTTCTCGTACTTTTGTTGGAAAAGTCAAAAAGTACCTTTTACGAAAAATGACAAAAGATTCCTTTCATATCATTTACTAAAAACTCACCAAAGGGTAAAATTGGAAATAAAATATTTTAGAAGGATATAAATATTACATATTGAGGAAACATGGACGTGGATGTTAAAATACTCCCCAGTAAATTCCAAACTATAAACAATCTCGGATAAAAATGAGATTGTGATATTTCCCTTAACTTTGGTCTGATTTGCTTAATAAGTGTGTAAAACTCTTGTATAATGATTTAAATAATGTCATTGACTTATTCCAGAATCATACTCATTGTTATGATATCATATATGGTAATATTCTTATCTTATTATTAGTAATATTTCATTGCTACTTGTTATTCAGGTGTTTATTACTTTTTGTTCTTATGCGTGTTTTGTCGAATAAATTCTTATTATTCTTTTTAGGTTATAGATACCTCATTTACAGAATTTTATTAGTGTAATATATATCAAATTTATTCACTCAATTCATTTATGTAATCATTATGCAATGAAAATCATGTAGAACGAGTCGCATCACATCGTGGAGATGGTATTCCGTACGTAAGAATGAGCGATGATATCGTTCCCCTGATCGTGGAATTGTATTGGAGTGTATGTATACTATTTCTCAATCAATATCAATTTAAAATAATCATATATATTCATTCTTTACACCATTATATCCATCCATGTAAGGTGGTGGTGGAAAATAGATTACACCATGTCGTGGAGACGGTATTCCATACGTACGCACACGCGGTGATTTCGTTTTCCGTAGGATGGATATATGGTGAAATAGGGTTGTTTAATACTTATAATAACATATCAATATATTAGTGATACTGATTTTATTAAATCATAATGAAACAACTAAAGAAGAAGAAGTGGAAGAAGAAATAAAGTTGGAAGAATCGGTAACAGACATTACCTCTTCTTTGAAGCGCTTCTTTGATACCTCCTTTTAGGGCACTAAAATTGGTCCTTGAAGAAGACCAGGACCTCTAGGATGTTTCTACGGAAGTGGAGAGGATAAATTTGCAGGATTTGTTCGAGCTTGAAGGCTAAAAGAGGTGTGAGGAAGAGAGGGAGGAGGTGCCCTTTTATAAAGGAGGAGAGGGGCACCATTGGAAAAACTAAAAATATTATTTTATTATAAAGACATTTTCAGTTTTAAATAGCTCCAAATTAATTTATTTCGAAGATAAGGTGGGGATGAGTCGAAATACTATTATCCAATAGAATTAAGACAAGTTTAGGTTCCTATTTTAACCTTATCATTTAGATTTAACATTAAGTAAAATAATATTACTTTTACCGTGTCTTATTATGTTCTTACACTATAAGGTTAATAAACCTACTATAACAAGCCAAACGAATCCCAAGTTATTTATTATTAATATATAAAATCTTATATAATTCATTTGGCCGAACCTTAGATTTTTAGGAATAAAATAACAATTAATAATATAATATTTGTTTTAAAAAATATTTTATGTCAATTTTGATACTATTTGGTAATTGATTTTTGTGAAAATTATAACAGAATGATTAATTAGAAAAACGTTAATTAAATAAAAAATAACATGTCATATTAACCTAGAAAATTAGTTGAATTCATAAAAAGTCTCAAATTAAATTTATTTGGGTATTTATAACATCAATTATATCAATATTTCATTAATAAGATAATTACTACATCATCTTTGTGTCATCAATAAATTAAATTATTTAATTTCTAAAAATTACAAATAAAATACCATTATGTAGGAAATCTTTCTAAATTTCTAAATAATATTTATAGTCAAATTTATCTTATGTATAACCATATATTAAAAATTATTTACTTATTAAACATTGATTTTTACTATTTTAACCCTTCTTTCAATAAATTAATAATAAATGTCCTAATCTAATACAAGTGGGCCTAAATGGCCATATTTTATTCCTAAGGTTGTTTTGGGTCGAATTAATCTTATCTAATAGAATTAGGACATGTGTTAGGGTAATAATAATATCATTTTTACCCTTAATTACCCTATTTTCTTTTAACTGTGGTAAATAAAAGTAAAAAGATACTATTCACCAAAAATTATTTTCATCTCATTGAACCACATTTTATTTACTGACATCAACTGTGTCTCTCGGATTTTTGAAATTCCACTCACAGAAGTTGTAAAATTAAGTTTAATGTAAATTTTCAAATTCTCGTAGGAGGTGGCTAAAAGAAGGTGAAAAGTTCAATAAAATTTTTATATATCTAAAATTATTATAAAATTACTCCAATGAATTACATTGAACATATATATAGGTATTATGTATCAATTTTGACCTTAAATAAATTTAAATAAAATAAATAATTATTTAAATAAAAAGTCGGTTTTTAAATAGTAACCTAGTGTTTTAACTATTCATCAAAAATTGAAAGTTTCCAAAAAAATACCAAAATTTCACCCTAGGATAATTTAGATATTCCGATTCCAAAAACGAAGTCCATTTTGAAAAATAAAATTTAAAAAATTTCCAAAAGTGGTTGTTACTATTCATAACAGCTAGTTTTAATAATATTTTAATAGCATATCGTTGTTTAGTGAAACTCGATATTGCGTACGACACAAGCTATCAAGGAAGGTCATGATTGCGTGTAAAGTAAACCAAGCTAGTGTTTTTTGTAGTGAAAGATTCCTTTGATGATTTATATAGAATAAAAATAAAATATTTCTTATAAAAGTCTCGTGTGTCACATCTCTTCTAAAACAAATTTTTGTTTCAGTGGTGAAAATGATACGAAATGTGGAACACCCTTAATATATGGAGGATTTAAACCAGAACCATTTGGATTCCTATACTGAGTTAACCAAGCATGATCATCTAATAATGATTTTTTTCGACTACTTCATTCCATATTTTTCTAAAAAATATGTAATAATTAGTTATTTTTTTTATTTAGATATAATATAAACACTATCCAAAAAATAGAAGTTAATTAAATTCTATTTTCATGAAATTTATAATATTTTATATTCATCATATGCTTGATGATGGAGAGTAGATAGGCCTAACTATAATGTTGTCCAAGATCTCGTGTATACACAAATTAATAATCATACGTCGGATAAGATTATTCATTGTGATTTTAGTCATAGAATGTTACAAGGGGATGAGTCGTAGGGAAAAATAGCCTCTTTTGTCTAACGGCGCACCGCCGTGAAAATTTATCAGACATAAATCACTATGAAAAATCTGCTCTAATGTATGTCTGAGAATATTTTTCATATTGATTACAGTGGATGATAGTTGTAAGGAGATGAGGCATCTATTAAAAGGAATGTCGCCTATCCACATGAAATTTTTCCAGTTTATCAATATACTCAAATTTATTTTGATTTATTCCGAATTAATCCTAATTAATCTAAATTAGATATATTTTTAATAATTCCAAATAATTCCTAATTATTCCTAATAATTATTAATTATCCCTAATTATTCTTAATTATTCCAAATTATTCCAAATTATTCTTATTTATTCGTAATTATTTCTAATTATTGCTAAATTTTACTAATTATTATTATTTTTTCTATTTATTCATATTGATCCCTATTTATTTATATTTACTCATATTTATTCCTATTTATTCCTATTTATTCCTCTTTATTCATTTTTATTCATAATCATTACTAATTATTCTTAATTGTTAATAATAATTTTTAATTTTTACTAATTATTCCTATTTATAGATAATTATTTATATTTATTACTAATTATTTCTATTTATTCATTTTTAGTCCTAATGATCCCGAATTATTTCTAATTATTACTAATTAATAATAATTATTACTATTTATTAATAATTATTACTATTTGTAGTGAATTATTACTATTTCTTGCTATTTATTACTTTTTATTAAAATTTAATATTATTTATTACTATTTATTACTATTTATTAATACTTATTACTACATATTACTACTTATTACAACCCATTACTACTTATTCCTACATATTCCTATTTATTTCTATTTATTCATAATTAATCCTATTTTATCATATATAATCCAATTTATTCTTATTTATTTCTATTTATTCCTATATATTCCTATTCATTCCGATATACTCCCAATTTTTTCTAATTATTACTAATTATTTCTATTTATTTTTAATTATTAATATTTATTACTATTTATAACTATTTATAAATAATTATTTCTATTTATGTCTATTTATTATAATTTATTACAATTTATTTTAATTAATTACAAGTTATTATAAATTATTACAATTTATTATAATTTAGTACAATTTATTACTAAATATTACAATTTATTACTAATTAATACTAATTAATACTAATTGTTACTAATAACTACTTTTTATTACTATTTATAGCAATTTTTTACTAATTTTTTACTATTTATTAATAATTTTTAATATTTATTACTAAATAATCAAAATTATCACTAATTAATACAAATTATTACTAATTAACCCAAAATATTACTATTTAATCAAAATTATTAATATTTATTCCTTTTAATTTATATGCATTTACAATTTCTTCTATTTATTTTTAATTATTAGTATTTATTTGTATTTTTATTAATATTTACTATTTCTCTCTAATAATTACTAATTATTTATAATTATTACTAATTATTACTAATTATTTCTATTTATTATATTTTTTTCTATTTATTAAAATTTGTTTCATTTTGTTTCTATTAATTACAATTAATTATAATTTGTTACAGTTTATTATAATTTATTACAATTTATTATAATTTATTACAATTTATTATAATGTATTACTAATTATTACTAAGAAATACTAATAATTAATATTAATTTTTAATTTTTAATATTTATTACAGATTAATACATATTATTAGTACTCAGTCAAAATTTGAACTAATTATTTCAATTTATTACTAATTATTCATAATTAATTATAATTATTATGAATATTTTCTAATTATTACTAATTTTTCAAAATATTATGTTTTTTCTCTTTATTTCTAATTATTATTTATTTTTTATAAAAAAAATTTAATTATTATTATTTTTTCTAATTTCGTCCAATTATTACAAGTTAATATAATTTATTACAAATTAAAACAATTTATTACTAATTAATATAATTTATTTGTAGTTTTTACTAATTAATATAAGTTATTGACAATTAATTTTAGTTTTTACTATTTGTTTCAAATTATTTAAAATTATTACTAATTATTAAAATTTATTATTAATTAACACTTATATATAACTATTCATGAAAATAAATACTAAAAACATTTATAATTATAATTTAATTAATTTACACCTAATTATAAAATAATAATTTAAAATAAAATGAATTGACTAAACAAATAAATTAGATAAAAACATTGAAAGGGAAGATTTCAGAGTATTAATGTTGCAAATAATGGCTTGATTTGAATGTTTAAACTATGAAAAAATTTAAACGAAAATTTTCTCGTAGAAATAGAGAGACAAGTTGACTAAGGAGTGAAATAAGAGGGAAAACGTATGGGGGTATATATAAATTAAATTATTTGTGAAAGGGGTATTTGGGAAAGGACCCTTCACAAATTCCTCTTCCCACTTTAGTTGTTGTGGACCGTCAAAAAAGTATTTGCGATGGGACCAATTTCAAATACCACCTACTGAAAAAGTGTTTTTGACTGGAAATGTATCCATACGCAAATACTAAAAACTACTTGTGACGAGAATAAGAAACCATACTAAATATCCTTACCCACAGTTTGATGCATATTTCACGCCAAACCTTTTGCGATCGGTGGTAGAAGCCCATCACAAATAATATTTATAAGCGACTTCCTGATTACCACGTCACAAAAACCCATTTTTACGTTTTATTTGCGATGATCACTTGATCCGTTCAAATAACCCATCACAAAAATCCATTTTTTCTGTAGTTCGAATATTTGTCACAATATATGGATCAATATATATCTCAATCTATATTCTTCTTTGAATCACACAAACAAATATAAAACAAATACACTGATAGAATAAATAAAGTAGAAATCTAGCTTTTTTAATTATAGATCCAAGAAAATCGCCCGAAAATCACAAGAATTCAAATACTCAAGACATCTTAGAGTAGTCGTAACATTCCTTAAAAATAGAAGATAAATTCAACTACATAATATAATGATTTGAATCAATCCAAATAAGGTTTGAATCCTTCAAAAATGAGCTATAAATCAGTATGATATTCCATAAAGACCACTGCACAAAACTCTGATAAAGACATAAATTAAAATCTCTGATGATGAAAAGTCTGACATAAGGATCCTACAAAAAGCTACAAGAAACTAAATGTAGGGATAAACTATGTAGCATTCAATCTTTGAACGTAAGGATGAAATAAAAGGTTGATAAAAAATAAGGTTGATGATCTATAGGTTTTCTTCTCAATCTTAAGGTTTCATACTTATGAAGGGTTCTTTAACAAGAAGTGTTCTCTTTGTCAATAATAAGGTTTCATCTATATGTAGGGTTCTTTATCCATATATTTCTATCATGGTAGGGTTTATTATCTATACGGGCCTATCTTTAAGAAAAAGGATTAATACAAATGTAGGTTTTTTTCCTTACATTATGTTTTTCATCATACTGTATAAATAGTGTTTCCAAAATATGCTTAAGAGTGTCCAAAACAATTTGATGAATATTTTATAGGAATAATAATTATAAATATAATTCCAAAATAAAGAATATAAAGAATATTAATTTCTTGAAATACAACTAACGTAAAATTATTAGTAAAAAAACAAGGGTATTTATCAGCATCAAAATCAATAAGATTAATAGATTATTGATGAGACAATACATACCCAATAATCTCCCCCATTTTGAAGATCACAAAACCCATACAAGTAAGAACATAAATTATGATTTTTAAAATATATAAAATATAATAACTCAAAATTAAATTTATATAGAATTATTTTGATAAATATAAATGTTGTGTTTATCTAAATTTCAATCCCTTTTTTGAGATTAAAAAGAAAGTACAGAAAATTAATAAAACATGTTTATTTTTGCAAAAATTTGTAAGTGATTTTTAAAAAAATATGTTTAAATAAATAATACTAGATTCTGGCATGAGACATAATCGTAAAATAATATAAAATAACTCACAAATTAAATATTGAGATCCTATTGATCAAAAATTGCATAAATACAACAATCAGGAAGTCTTGGATATATGTTTTTTCAGGTGAATTGGTTTGGGTACAAAATATTTGGTTGGATTTGGATCAGTTATAGATTTATGGATTTTGAGAAGATTCAAACATATATTTCAACTCTGCCATCTGTAATTGCAACTTCTTAACTATACATCCCCATATTTCATAAAAAAATTTCTAGAATTCTGACTAATATATAAATTCTCAACAATATTAACTTTCAAAATTTCATGCAAACTCTCCTCTTTTTGAAATTTTTTTTTCAACTTTTCCACAAATTTTTTCAATAGAAATTTGATACTTGATTCATTCTGTGTTAGTTGGACAACTAGAAATTTCTGATTGTCAAACAGAACTCAAAAATGAGCATTGTCATAGTAGAGATTTTGAAGACGATCGTTCATATCTACCATGACAGTGGTGATTGCCTAAAATCCTCGAATCAGATCTGGATTGGTAATATGGGAAGAGTTAGATATAATGGTCTCACCAACAACACTCTTGATTAATTCAAATTGACTCCCCAAGTACCACTTTAGATCAATAAAGTCTGCCATAGAAAAAACATCCAACATTATCTTTCTAACTTCATTCAGCATCCTTGTCTTGAACGAATAAAATTTTGTATTGTAAGAAGATTTTTTTGATCCTAAAAATTCTTCTGTGAAACTTTTATCTCTTTATGAGAATTATCTTTTTTTTACTGAGACTTATTAAATTTCGTTAAAATATCCTCAACCTGATTTGATATAGAATCATATATCCCTTCATGTTGATGTTTTGACTAACCAACTACCACAATCTCCATAGATCTTGAAGAATACTTATCCATAGACCTATCCATTGGGTTTTCAACATACTTTTCACTCAAACAAGACAAACTATAAAAAATTTAATTTGGTCTTTAGTTTCAGATTTTGGACTTTTATCCACATAATCCAAAATAGTGAAAATTAAATTCTCAACAATTTCAGTAGAAACATTTTTCGATATGATTGAATGATGGTTTTCCTGGATAATAGGTTCTTCCTCGAAGACTACCGATAATTCAACATTATACAGATGTCTTATATGGATATCAACCTACTAATCTTTCTCAAGAAATTTTTCTTCTAAATTTAATAACATGGTTGCTTCACATAAACCAAACATGGGTTCTTCAGCAGGTGGATCTACCCTTGTCGTGGATTAGAACGAATTAATCTTCCATAGCCTCTTCTTCATCATATTCTTCAAAAAAATTCAATATTATTTGGGTTGGTTTCGAAGGCCCTTCACCTTGGTTTTCACCAATTCCTTTATCCAAAATTTCACTTTCCTCCCCCTGAGGAAAATATCACGATCTTTGTTGGACTTCTACACCAACTAGAATGAGTTTTCATTTGATTATACTCCAATAAAAACCATGCATCATTAAGGATTCTGCATTGAGTTCATTGTTGGGTTGAAATTTTATTTGAGAATCTATTAAACGAATTATTCCTTTCTTAAAAAAATTTATGATATTATCCTTCCCTAAGGATAAAAACTCATGCCAGCATATGGTTAACAACAGTAACACAAATATCTGAACTATACCATGGAAAATTCATCTTCATTTCACTGAAAAATAGAAACATGATATACATGTCTGGATATAGAATCTTCTCCATCTCAACCATTCTAGGAGAAATTACTATTTGAATAAACTTAACAAATATTTTTTGGTCTACCTCGAGATCCTGAAAAAAATTCCATGCTTTTGTTGAACTTAATAGATAAGACATAATTTCATCAGACTTATGTTAATTTTCTCCGATATACTATATATTGAAATTAAAAACTGCACCATGAGGACAGTTCATGATTTGAAAAATTTCTATGAAAGAAACTGAAATGTCATCATATTCTTTTGCTGTAAAAATTGTATCTTTAGAATCACCGAAAATAAACTGAACACTATTATAGAAACATTTCAGTTATACGTCATAAACGAACATTTAGTTCACCTCATTGAACATAGATTCCAATCCTTGTAAGTTAGAACTTGCTTCATGGGAATTTTTTTTATAAATCCATTCAAAATCAACTTTTTTACCCTATAGAAATAATCTTCCGGAAACTCTCTGACCCTTCATGTCGTTGGCCTCAACTTATTCAGTTATCTTACTTTTTGTCATTTCTAATAAATAAAATCTCTATGTTTTTCAGGTTCTATGGTTTTGAGACAAAATTTAGGTGGTTTCAAAATTTGAAAGTGGGTTGAGATTCGAAAAGGTTAGGTTTTCAAAACATTTAAAATAGTGCATTTTTTCTCGTTTCATTACATAAGATAATTATGAAATTTTTTTAAAATAAGATGCATGAATAAATTTAAGATAAAATTAAATAACTGAAATGTATTGTGAGAAAAAAATATTAAAAAAAATATTTAAAGTAACCAGTAAATAATTTAATCATAAATAAACTAAAATAAATAAATAATTAAAAGAATAAAAATATATAATTTTAATACTAAAAAAGATTAAAAATATTAACATTTATTTTAAAAAAAATAAACTTAACCCCTTAATAAAATCAAAACATATAGTGGGAGGTCTTTTAGTAAAAATATAAGTTATTTGATTTGAAATATTTGCAATTTCCAATGATATATCATTTTTAAGAACATAATATTTTATAAAAAGATGCCTAATATCAAAATTATTAGATTATGAATGAATTATTGGAATTTTTGAAATATTTATAGCACGTTTATTGTCACATAAAATTTGTGTGCTATTAAAATGTAATCTGATGTCTATTACTATGTTTTTTATCCCCAATACTTGAGTACCAAAAATACATGAATATACATATTTTTCCTCAATTGTTTACAGGGAAACTAAGTGTTGTTTTATATTTGACCATGATACTAATGATCTTCCAAAAAAGTGATAGGTTCCGAATGTTCTTTTTCTATCTAATCTACAACCTCCAAAATCAGAATCTTAATATGATATTAAATTAAAATCAAAAGATTTTTGATAAAGAAGAGATTGAAATAGAGTTCCCTTTAAGTATCTATAAATTCTTTTGGAAGTAATATTTTGAGATTCTTTTGGATTTATTTGAAATATTTCTTAAAAACACCTAGAAAACATAACACCATGACTTCTAGCAGTGATATATAATAAACTACCGATCATACCTCTATATGACATGTCATCCATTGGTTTTCCAGCTTCATTGAAATCAAATTTTATATTGGTAAACATGGGAGTTGTATATGTCATGTTGTTCTCAAGACCATACTTTTTCAATAAATCATTAATATATTTACATTAGTTTAATGTATTTCCATAATATTTGTGAAAATTTTGTTGTCCTAAAAATGTTCAATTCTCCCATCACACTCATTTCAAAATATTTTTTTATATGTTTCTGAAAATCATTACAAATATTTTCATTGGTTAAATAAAAAAACAACATCAATATTGATTTGAACAAATAATATATTAGAAAAAATGGTTTCTTCAAAAGAGTTAGATCTTCCCTTCCAAGAGTAAATCCAGTTTTCAAATGAAAAGAACTAAATCTTTCATACCAGTCTCTAGGTGCTTATTTAAGGCCATATAGAGATTTAGTATGTTTAAAAACAGAATATTGTTTTTGAGAATTTTCAAAACCAGGTGGTTTTAAAACATAAACTCCATCCATTAAATAGCCATTTAAAATAAATATTTAACATCCTTCTAATATACTTTAATGTTCATATGATATGCATAAGCTAAAATAATTCTAACAACTTCTAATCTAGAAACAAGGGAAAATGATTCATCATAATCTATACCGTCTTCCTGATTATATCCTTTAACAACTAATCTAGATTTGTTCCTAGTTGTAATCCATTGACCATCTTGTTTATTTTTAATGACCCACTTAGTATCAATAACTGGATTATATAATGGTCTTTCAACTAATTCCCAATCTTCATTCTTTTTGAATTGGTTTATCTTATCTCGTATTTCTAACATTAAACTCTGATCTTCTAAGGATTATTCAAAATATTTATATTCTATTTGTGATAGAATGTAAAAGAATTCAACTAGGAATCTTTTACTTTTAGAGTTCTTATTCTTATGTATTTTTCTCCTATTGTGGTTTCTGAAGGATGATTCTGTAGGGTTCACGACTCTCTAGGTGTAACACTTTTAGGTTCATTAGTATCATGTTCTTCTAAACTAGACATAATTTTATTTATTTTATTTTCAATATAAATTTTCATGGTTTTCACGTGTCATGTTGTCATAAGGGCTAGTAATTTCATATGTTTTATGTTTCTTTTTAATAAAATCGATAGTTTAATAAAACATCAGGTGAACTCATTCTTCGAAAAATTATGATTTTTTCTTAAAAACTCTAAAGGTTTTAGAGGTAGCAAAATATCCTAAAATTATTCCTTCACCAGCTTTTGGATCAAACATACCAAGATTATCCTTGGTGTTTAGGATATACACCTTATATCCAAAAACATTAAAGTACCTTACCATAGGTTTTACATTATTCCAATGTTCATAAGTTGTCATTTTGAAAATAGGCTAAATAAAAACACTGTTAATGATATAGAAAGGTATTCTTAATGCTTATACCCACAAGTAGGTTAGTAGATTGTATTCATTCAACATAGTCCGAGCCAATTCATGAATTGTTTTGTTTATTATTTAAAAAATTTTATTTTGTTGAGTTGTTCGTTGTATAGAAAAGGTGTGTTTAATTCCTAGATTTGAAAAAAAGGAATTGAATTCTTGATTCTCAAATTATCCACCATGATCACCTTTTAATGAAATTATCTTAAAACTTCTCATTTTGAAAAAATTTATTAATGTGTACAAAAACAGAAAAAGATTCACATTTTTTATTTAGAAATTAAACACATGTAAATATATAATAATCATCAAATAAAACCAATACATATTATTTTCCATCCAAAAATTCAACTATTAACGGTCTAAATAGATCCATGTGGATACATTTTAGGGGTTAGGATCTAGTTATTTAGTTAATAGATTTGATGGATGATTTGTGTTTCTTGATGATTTGGAAGGCATCATAAAATCTGTCACTATCAAACATAAGACTAAGTTAATCAGAAAAATAAATGTTTCCTAGATAATTTATGTAATGAATAAATATTAAAATGAACAAACATCTTATTCCATTTCTAAGACTCTTTTATCATAGAAGTTAATAAATTTTATTTATTACATAGAGAATTTAAATCCAAATTGTTACCATTATCAGTTATATGTTATCTAATCATCAATAGTTAATATTTAAATATTTAGTAGTAATTTTTAGAAAATTCAATATAATATCCTTTATCACAGACTTCAAAGATACTTATCAGGTTATTATTACCCCTTGTACATATAGTAATTTGTTGATTGAGACTTATTTTGGATCTCTAAATTTTCATGTCCAATTATCTTTCCTTTGTCATTGTCACTAAAGGTGACTAAACCTCCATCTATTTGATGTAGTGTATTAAATTTTGATGTGTTTCCTCTCATATGCATGGAGAAGCCACTATCCATAAACCATGTATCTTTTATTTTTCTACCACTTATTTCCTACAATGGTAATTTATACCAGAGTTTGTCTCGACACCCATATTCCTTAGGGTCCAGCAGTGTTAGTTAGCAATGATATGGGATGATAGAACTATTTTTCTTTTCCATAAGTCATATCATTTTATACAGATAATCTATTTGAAATAAAATCTTTTTTAATTCCACCTATTTGAATATTTCATAAATATTTTTTTATAAGTCCTTCTATTCCACAAAAATAAGAATTAATAATTATTTTGTAGAGATCAAAATAATTCTTATATATTTTAGAATTTTCACCTTTACTTCCTATAGAAACTATTTTCTTTTTAATGAAATTTTGTCCAAAAAAATCAGTTAAAATATTTTATCCTTATATAATTAGGTGAGAAAAATTTTATTTGTTTATAATTCATATTTTAATAATTTAATCTTATTTTCATGATCAACAAATTTTGTTGTATATGAGTTCAATTATTCAATTAACTATTGATGTTAATAATGTATGTCATCCCTTTCTCCTAAAATAATGTGGTGAATATTATTTTAATATTTGTGTTTGTAAAATAATGAGTTATATTTTCCTTTTATCATTTTGTAGCAGGCATTGAATTTATTATTTGAAAAATTGAATGAAGAATCAGAGTTATAATTAGATGAATAAGAGGTTTGTATGTTATCTTCTTCTACAACGAAGATCATATTGGATTTCAGATTTGATTATTCTTTTTCTGAATCAAATTTTGATGAGATGCTGGATTCTTCAAAAACACTCCATGTAGCCTTCATTTCTCTTCTTTCTCTATGTTCATAATCAAATATTTTCTGATATGACTTTCCTATAATTCTCTTTTCACCTCTTAACAGGGGACAATCTGTTCTTATATGTCCTAATTTTATGCATTCATAGAATCTGACATCCCTAATGTCGTTATGATCCCTTTGGAGGTGTTTTCTAAATCCTCTTTCCTCTTATAAAACATGCTAAAATTTCTTGATAATTGAGCCAATTCTATTTTAGAATGAGACGCTTTTTAATTCCATTATTCTTTGACTTATTGATTTATTCATTTTCTTTTCTTATGTTATGTATCCTTTAGTTAAGTATTATCCTTCTTTACTAATAATTTATGATCTTCAGCTTCCTCTTGCATTTCATATTAATACATCATCAAGGTCCCAATTTATTCTGTCACTATCATATTTATAATAGGTTATGATTTTATAATTGTAGCTGATATACTATTCCATTTAGTAGGTAATACTCTGAGTACTTTTAAAGTATGTTATTCTTGTTTGATAGGATCACCAAAGGATTTAATATTATTAGTAATCACATTAAGGATTCCATTCTTCTGAGTGATATGTTCTTCTTAAAACATTTTGAATGTATCAAATTTAATTTTTCCTATTTCATACCTCATTTTTCTTACATTTTCAGTTCCATCATAGTTAATTTTAATGGTTTTCCACATTTCATAAGCAGTTTGACATTGTGAGACACATTTGAATTTATCGAGTCCAATACCATATATAATATAATTCAAAGCATTAGAATTCGTGTCATAATCAACCTCTTTAGTAGTAGTCCAAGTTAGAGGATTTTCAGGTATTAAATAAGGAGTAATGAAAATTTAGTTGACATTTAATCCTAGATTCATAAAATCTATAATCATTTGTGATTTCAATCATCAATTATATTTACTACTGAAATAAAGAGAACTAACAATTGATATTCCAACTCTCTGATCAGTCATTTCCATCTTTTTATGGAACTTATAATTTTATCTTGTCATAGATTTTTCCAAAATCTATCATATGATACCAATTGTTAGTTCAGAATATACAAAAATACACATGGGGGGTTTGAATTTTGAATTTTCAAAATCTTTCACAATTAATCCTTTTGATGTTGATTAATGATTATGCAAATAAGAATGGTTTATCTTATATTTGAACGTATGAGTAATAGATGAAAAAAATATATAGAACATGACTTTTTTATAGTGGTTCAGGGCATATTGAAACCTTATTCCACTCCACTGATCACTCTCTCTGTGATTTTAGTGAATTTCACTCTACAGGTCCTCATATCAAAAGTCCAATCCAAAACTGAGTGTAGGCATTCGAAACCATCACAAACAATAATACAAAAAAAGACTGATTGATTTTTAACAGAGAACTGATAAACCATATCCCAGATCGCGAAGCAGATACTCCACCACAACTGAGTATGAGTAGTGTAAACTATCCAGTAAAATATATTTATTAAAAAGGTTCTGATTGAGATTCACTGTTGAAACACAAACTAATGGTATATGGATATTCTTCTTCCAAAAATAGATTCTTCATAAAAGAGAAGTTCATATGTGATCCAGTTATAATAGATCTTTGATATAAAAACAACAAAAATTGAAGCAACGGACTTATAGAAAATGTTATAACACCTATATATCCATTGTGGCCTCTTCTGTAGAAAATAGAGTATGATGATTATTGTAGTAGATCTATGAAATATCTTCACCAGAATGAATCTTCATTTGCGAATATGTGTCACAATATATGGATAAATATATATCTCAATAAATATTCTTCATTGAATTATTCACATATATATATAAAAAATACACTGATAGTATAAATATATCATACAACTTTCTTTTTTAATTCTAGAACCAAGAATATTACCTAATTAATCATCAGAATTAAAATTCCTTTGACATATCAGAGTATTCACAACATTCCCTAAGAATAAAAGTGAATTTTTCTATATAATAAGATTCTCTAAATCATCATAATGAGCTTTGAATCTTTTAAAAACAATATTTAAATCATCCAAATATTTTGTATAGACTGTTGCACGAAACTATGAAAAAAAACGTAAATTAATATATCTGATGATGAAAAGTCAAACATAAGGTTCCTTAAAAAAATGACTAAAATACCCAATGTATGGTTCAAATACATATCATCCAATCTCTGAATGTTAGTTTCACAATGTAATGTTGACTAAAAAAGTAAGTTTGGTAATCTCTTAATTTTTTTTATCAAACGTAATGTTCCAAACATATGAAGGTTTATTTAACCAAAATTTTATCTCTCTAAAATGAATGGTTCATCTAACCACCGAGTTCATTATGAATACATTTTTTTCAAAGTAGGGTTTATTAACAATACACGTTGATCATTCAATATAATGTTTAATTCAAACATAAGGTTTGTTCCTTACATTACGTTTTTCAATGTATGGTATGAACATTTTTTATAGAATACACTAATTAGAATTATAAACACTTTGAAAAATATTCTATGTGAATAATAATATTGAATATAATTCCAAAATAATGAATATAAAGAATATTAATTTCTTGAAATACACATAATGTAATATAATTATTAAATTAAATAATGGTATTTGTGACCAAAAAAATAAACGCGATTTATAGTGTATTGTTGAAACCACACATGCCCTACATATCCATAGTTAAAATAAATGATTCCCATAATGTTTTATTTAATTAGTAAAAATTTGATATTCTTGGGGATATAAATATGGTATTCATATTTATTTAATGGTCCTAGGCCCATTTATCTTTGTCTAGAAATTTGTGTGTTCATTGCAAAAAAAAATCACTATCTTCACATGTGATTCATACATTGATAAAAAAATCATGAAATTTAAAATAAATAGTCTAAATAATATCCTAATAATATCCATTTCAATATATTAGTGTTGTTTTTTCAACAATCATATGATTTATTGGGCCCAAATTTTCTCTTTAAACGTTAATTGAACTACTGAAGAGAAATTATATTCAATTTATAAAATGAAATAAAAATGATGTTTATAGACATCAAAACACTTTAATATGAAAATATAATATATTAATATTGTCATATTTTAGTGGCTAATCAAACAAAAAACTTTTGTTTTTCTAGTCTCTAATATAAATTATCTAAAAAATATGAAATTTAGTTCCATTTTTCTATAACATATCAACATAAAGTGCACAACAAAAGAAATCATGAAAAAAATCATAAAATCCATCAAAATGACTTCACACAGGCTAGGTTTACCAACATATTTTAATCCCAAGACCACTCCTTTGATCAAATTAATCACCACATTTCATTCAATTTCAATTAAGCATATTGATGTGTTTTGTATCTAAAAACACATTGGGTCTATCTTTTACGTAAGGGAAAATAAATGGAAGTACTAGGTCAGAATCACATTAAACCACAACAAGAGTATCCAATATTATATATTTTTCATATTTTTTGGTAGTTTTAATATTATCCACAATATATATTAAAAGACTAAATCTAGTAAATACATCTATAGAGACATGACCCCAAAGTGCCAAATTCCACACATTTTGTCAATTCCATGATCTAAAATAGAGATGTTAATCATATCTTTGGGCTTGGTAACTATAGGGTACTGATCCTAAAATTCCAAAAACAATGCATTTGGATAAAACATTCATAAATGGGTTTATTATGTTCATTTTTTTGTTGGATTCTAAAAATAAAATAAAGGTGGAACTAAACCCTAATCTAAAATGAAAGGGACCCAAAAAATAGAACATAAACCTAAAATATAATATATCTGCATTTTGTAATTTTGATTTAGAGGATAAAAAGTAAACATTGAAAAATCACATCAAACAACCATGCTTTCCAAAAAATTATACTAATAAACATAAAATTGAATCAATATCATAATCAAAGTATTAAAAATAATTTTTCTATCTGTTTTCATTATTCAAAATACACCTAAATGCATGAAAGGATAATTATTTTGAATTTTTTACATTTAATTTATTTTCAATAATAAAATTCCAATTTTTTATTTTCAAAATACCAATTTTTCACTAACAAAACATAGAATGAAACTGCCCTTGGTGTTTCAAACTAAGAGAAGAGAATGATTAGGATTAGAAATAAAGAGTGGTAGAAGTTATGTGAAATGAAATCGTGGAAGAAAATCATGTGGATTGATGTAGATGAATCATCAAAAATAAATTTAAAAAAGTAGGTTTAGGTTACAAGGAGACTCATTGGGGTGATTATAGAATGTGTTTGGAATCGGGATGGGATGTGTTTTTTTTATAAGACCTAAATTCTTAAACTATTAAATCTCACCCAAAAAAAATTAAATACCATTGGAAACCCAATTAGGGGTCCCTTACCAAAAAACACACAAAATAAAAAAAATGTAGAAGCCTATTAGCCTCCAAAAAATCACTTAATTTAAACTCATTAGATTGATGGGGACCATTGAAATTATCCAATTAAAATTTTCAAAAATATTTAGGAACTATAACGCCCTAACCCTAGTGACCCAAAGCCGGTGCATTATTACGTATCATTGGCATGATAAAAAATAATCATGTCTCAAAAGACAAATTATTTTAGTAGACATGAAAGTACTAGAGACATTCATAAGGATTACATTACATCATAAGATGTAAAACTAAAATAAAATTGTTTCCATTGAAAACACTGAGATCCCAGAGACTATCCTCGTAGATCAGTCATAATATACTTCTTCGCATCATAGGAAAAATAAAACATAGAAAGGGGTGACCTCAAATGCTCAATAAGGATAACTATATAGATAAATCATTCATAAATACACCTAAACATTTAAGGAAATGTATAAAACTAAAAAAATCATTTTCAACATAATATTCCTCATAACATGGAAAATATAAATCAAAATAATTCCATTAACATACTCAGATGGATATTCTACTAGTAGAATAATCACATTCAATATAAATATCCACTTTAATAATGATGGAATGTATCATGCCAGACTTCATAACCACATAGTCAAGGCCTTGTGCCTGGATGACAAATAAGATTTGTTCATGGCCTTGTGCCAAGACACTAGTTTGTCTCATGAGATCTACTGATGAATTGAGGAGCTATAGTGAGCTCCAATGTAACAACCCGATATTTTATAAGATACATTCTTTTTAATTTCATTCATATATTCTATTGTATGAAACACCAAGCTTATCTTGCTCTATACACAACACTGTATTAGCTTGCAGTATATGCAACACCTTTCTTGGCTCTTGTTACACACAATTTCAAGTTCGTTTGATAGAAGTTATTCTATGAAACATTGATTGTGTATATATATATATATTTATATTCAATGTATAAATAAAATATCGTTGGATTATTTTATATGCAACAACAAAGGTGTTTTGCCCTACACGCAACCCTGACTTGGCTTGCATTACACGAAACCGCGACCTTCCTCGATAGCGTGTGTTGTACGCAATACCAGGTTTTACTAAACAACGATATATTATTATAATATTGTTATGAACTAGCCGTTATGAATAGTGTTAACTAAATTAGGAATTTTATAACATTATTATTCATCTTACACATTTCTAGAACATGGTATAAGAACAAAATAAATTTTTCGGGTAAAATAAGTATTTTTTAAAAAATGCAGTTTTTCCGCCTTTTGATGGAGCACCCACTTCAAATATATTTTTTGACATTTTTATAATTTTAATTTTAAAAAATAAAATTCTTCTTTTGAATCAGGATACAAAAATTTACATTAGATAAAGTTTTGATATTTTTTCGAAAACATTCATATTTTAATGAATAGTAAAAACACCCTATATTTTAATTAAAAATGACTTTTTTCATCGTAATATCTTATGTGGTTAAATTATAATATTGAATGGTTTTAAAGTATAAATAGAATATATTTTTTCCATTTAATATAATGTATGTCATTAGCATTGATTTTACCTTGAATTCGTAGGTTAAATCAATTCAATCTTTTGCAATGTTTTAAAGAAAAACCTATTTTCTTTCACCAAAGGGATTAATTTTAATTTAATTTCTGCATCTTTTGTGTATTGAATTTGGAAAAATAGATTCCATATTTGGAATCAGTGGGTCCAAATTATGTTAATAAGAGACTTTTTATTTTTGGGCATTGTGAATAGTAACTACGGTAAATTTTATTTACTATAGTTAAAGGTAAATCGGGTAATTAAGGGTAAATATAAGATTATAAAATTAACCTAACACTTGTAAAAATCCTATTGGATGGCTAACGTTATACCCATATAACCTAAGGGTCGGATTAGATTCATTTTATGGACTTTTGTCCATGAAAATAATTTAATTATTATTAAAACCAAAGAATGTGACAACATGTCACTTTCTTAAATCTTATAAGTATAATAATTTTAATTTAGTGAAAAAATTCATTAAACCTAGAACATGAATAGTATACAGAAATATAATACAATTATATACATCATAGAAATTTATTTATAATTTTAGGGATTAAATAATTATCATTTATTATGACACAAAGATGATGCAGTAATTTTCTTATTAATGAAATATTGACATAATGGATGTTATAAATGACCAAATAAATGTAATTTGAGACTTTTTATGACTTACACTAATTTTCTAGGTTAATATGACATATTATTGTTGATTTAAGTAACTTGGTTCGAACATATCATTCTGTTGTAAATTTCATAAAAATCATGTACCAAATAGTGTCAAAATTGACATAAATTAGTTTTTAAAACACATTTTTTATTATTAATTGTTATTTTATTCCTAAAAATCTAAGGTTCGGCCAAATGACTTAGATAAGGTT
Organism: Viscum album; assembly: GCA_963277665.1. Taxonomy (NCBI): domain Eukaryota; kingdom Viridiplantae; phylum Streptophyta; class Magnoliopsida; order Santalales; family Viscaceae; genus Viscum; species Viscum album. The sequence continues at coordinate 1,221,921,591 of OY728156.1, read as the reverse complement.
ATATATATTAATAATAAACAACTTGGGGTTCGTTTTGCTGGATATTGTAAGTTTATTAACCATATAGTGTAAGAAAACAAAAAGACACGGTAAAAGTTAAATTATTTAACTTAGAGTTAAATATAATTGATAAGGTTAAAATAATAACCTAAACATGTATAAATACTATTGGATGAGATTATTAAGACCCATCCCCGCTTTAGCTTCGAAATAAGGCCCTTTGGAACCATTATAAACCGAATTTGACCTTAATATAAAATAATATTTTGAGATTTTCCTAAGGTGCCTCTCTCCTCCCTTATAAAAGGGAACCTCCTCCCTCTCTTCCTCACACAACTTTGAGCATTCAAGCTTGGCAAACCCCTGAAAAATTACCTTCTACACTTCCCTAGAAACACCATAGAGGTTCTGGTCTTCCTCAAAGACCAATTTTAGTGCCCTAAAAGGATATCTCAAAGAGGCACTTCAAAGAATAGGTAATGTCCGTTACCGATTCTTTCATCTTTATTTATTCTTCCACTTATTCTTATTAGGTTGTTTCCTTATGAAGTAATAACATCAGTATCACTTATATACTTATATGTTATTATAATTATGAAACAACCTTATTTCACCATCTATCCATCCTACGGAAAACGAAATCACTGTGCGTGCGTACGTACGGAATACCGTCTCCACGCCGTGGTGTAATCTATTTTCCACCACCAACTTACTTGGATGGTTATAATGGTGTAAATAATAACTACATATGATTATTGTATAGTGATATTGATTCTGAAATAGTATACATACACTCCAATACAATTCAATGATCATGACAACGATATCATCGCTCGTGCGTACGTACGGACTACCGTCTCCACGACGCGATGAGATTCATTCTCCACGTTAACCATTCATGAATTATTATAAAGTATATATAATAATTAATAATTAAATATATGACATAATAATGATTCTGTATTTATGTGTATATATATGTATGTCATCTACTTAATTCCATTCAACTCAATAAGGAAAAGAAAACAGCGTTCATGCGTACGTACGGTCTACCGTCTCCAAGAATGGTGTATTTATTTCCATTTACTGATCTATTATATATATATATATATATATTATATATATAAATCATGTTTTATATTCTTGAATTAATTAATCATGATCTATGTAATCATATGAATAATTACAAGTCAAAACATTAACGACAAATGAAACGATTTTACCCAAAATGCTCTTTAACATGGAATTTACAGAAGAGCGGGTAATATAAATCCATAAGTGAAACATATATGATATCATAACAATGAGTATGATTATGGAATAAGTCAATGACATTATTTAAATCATTATACAGGAGGTTTGGACACATACGAAGCAAATCAGACCTAAGGTAAGGGAAATATCACAATCTCATTTTTATCTGAGATTGTTTATACTTTGGCATTTACTGGGGTGTATTTTATCATCCACATCCATGTTTCCTCAATATGTAATATTATTTCCATCCACCTAAAATTTTTTAAATCCAATTTTACCCTTCGGTGAGTTTTTAGTAAAGGATATGAAATGAATCTTTTGTCGTTTTTCGTACGAGGTATTTTTTGACTTTCCGACAAAAGTACGAGAAGAATGTTTTTTTAACTTATATGGCATGAATGTATTTATAAAAAATTATTTCCAAAATTATTCCTTTACAAGTTTTCATGTTTATTTTTAATCAACTTCTTTTAGTTTAAAATTGTATGACATGTTAAGAAAGGAAAAGTGTTTTTGAAGTAGAAAGGATATTTTCCTCAAGAATGGAGTTCAAGTGTTTTATCAAAATTATTTTCCATATAAGATAATAAAGTGTTCTGTTTTTATCCCTATGATTACATTGATTTGATTATGTTGTGATGGAATTATATTTTTATGAATTCCTTTATCTTATATGAATTGTTTTATGATGTCACGATGTTTAAGATTCCCATTTTTATTACATGGGTTATGCTATGATGTATGGTTTTCTGATTTTGTGGCACACATAAGAATGGTATCATTATGAGATGGGTGGGACCTATATCTCCCTCCAATGCATTGGGTAAAGATTATTTATCTCATGAGATAGACATGGCTGGAATGGTAGGTTATACCAGTTTAGTGAAGCAGGACTGAAACGAGGGTAACTCGGTTCAGAAATGGACTTTGTCCACTAAAATAGTCTTGGCAATGAGTCTTGACTATTATGAAATCATTCTCTATGATTATGTGTATATGACACAAAGTTTCAAGTTTTATGTTATGATTATTGGGATTTCATTTCACTACTATGATTTATCCCATGTTATGATATTATGATCTCTTTTGGAGGTTAAGATTTCCAAAATGTTATGTTCGTATGAATATGATGTGATTGATTTTTCTTTTGTTTACCCATACTGAGCATTTGAGCTCACCCTTTTTATGTTTTCTTTTCCCCAAGATATAAAGAAAGGTTTTATGTAAGAAAAAAAAGGGAAGATCTTTATGGGAGATGTTGAAGATCCTTCACCATGATTAGAAGATTACGTTTCGAGTTTCCAAAGACACAAACTATTACGGTCCTTGTGTGTGTGTTTTTTTTATGTAATAAGTATTCCGCAAAAGTAATATAATGTCCTTGTACGTTAATCTTCGGGTCTCTACAGTTGGTATCAGAGGAAAGGTTTAGTCAACCTTTGGAAACTAGGATGCGAAAACGTTAGTGAGATCCCTAGAGATATTACTAAGGTATGTCTAGGGATGTCCCTAAGGATTAATATATGTATAGGATATTGTCCAAGAACTACGATAACAATCTTATAATTTAACCTAAGATGTTAGATATTAAGGGTACTCCCCATTTATTATGTTGTTTTCCCTATCATGATTTTTTCCTCTCACACTATTCTTTTTGGGTTTTAGACGATGGCTGGAACCCGAAGGAACCGTGTTGATCCCTGTAATGGACAATGCAATGATTGTAATCCTAAACAAACAAGTGTTATGGGAGATGGAGTGAAAAATATTATTGCTATACTTACACAAGCTATGAATCATTCTGGACTTCCAAATGAGCAGAGAAGGGAACAATATTCTATTGAGTCCATCATGAGGCAACATACACCTTTTTTTAGTGGGTCTTCTGATCCACTTGTTGCTGAACAATAGATCAGTACCACTGAAAAGAAATTTTCAGTTATTCAATCTTCTGAACATGATAAAGTCATCTTAGCAGTATATCGTTTGGAAGTTGAAGCTGATCAATGGTGGAATCTTATCAAGAATACGAGGCCAAGAGATGAAATTGAGTCCATGGAATGGGACGAGTTCAAGAACTTGTTTTTCAGTAAGTACTTCCCTCGTATTCTTTAAACAAAGATGGAAAAAGAGTTTCTTAAACTAAAGCAAAAGGATGATGAATCTTTTGGTATATACGAAGCGAATTTTACAAGGCTTGCAAGGTATGCATCTGGATTTATCATCCAACTTGAAAGTAAAGTTGATCGATTATTCAGTGGCTTAAAACAAAGTCTTCGAAGGGTATTAGCTATAAGAGACATCAGTATCTATGAAGAAATTGTGCGTTGTGCTATCAAGGTAGAAATGGAAGTTGGTGTTACATATCCATCTCATGGTTTTGACAAGAAACGAAAGATGGAGTTCAAGGAGAAATCTCAGAATATTGGTGAAAAGAATATGAATGTTTCCTTATGCACAAAGTGTGGAAAGAGGCATGGTGGAGATTGTATTAAAGGGACTAGAAAATGTTTTAAGTGTGGAAAAGAAGGTCATCGAGCAGCTGAGTGTCAATGTAATGGAAAAAGGGTTTCTAATGACGTGAATAAAGCAAACACTGCAGAGAACGCACCACTAACACTTCAATGCTTCAAGTGAGAGGAAATGGGGCATTATGCTAATAAATGTCCTAATCCAAGGGTTAGTGATGATCGACATGAGCAACTGCTTTAGGCAATGGACAAAGGGAAGTCACATGCGATCACTATTGGCGATGTTGAATATGACAATGATGTGGTGGAATGATTAAGTGTTTTTGTAATGGGATTCCAAAATAATGTTGTATCATGGAGTATTGGAATATTTATGTATTGGTCTAATGTGGTATTCAAAGTGATTGAGATATTTTTCGAAATAAGATGATATGCGCATAATGAAGGGAAAACGAGAAAATGAAATGTTTAACAGTATTCAGGAGCTCATGATTGATATAAGGACTAAGTGATATCATGGTTTGAGTATATAGAATTTTGAGGATTTTGGTATGTGGAAAGTTTTAACTTGTAACTGCATTCAAGTTTTCACTATGGTTTAATGGGTATTCATTTTTTCAAGAGAATACATGATTAAGGTAATCACATTATTGTAATGTGACCAAAAATATTTATATATGGGGGATAAATGATGGTTTTCACATTCTTGGTTGGGGACATTTCAAGTAATTGTTTTATTTATACTATGAGCTTGGATCGAAGTATTTTAGATAAGCCTAAATATTGGAATGGATTATGTTGGACATATGCTAAGTATTGTTTAAGGATTGAACTTTTTTTCGATATTATTGATGGGATTTTATAGTAATGTAGTTTTAGAAAAATGACAACCTACAGTACGGGAGATAGCCCATCGCGTCGGACAAGGCTATGGGAATCGAACCCACAACCAAAGTGCGACTGGCCTTTATCGCCTACCACTGGCCTACATGAAGTCCCTATTTAGTAGAAACTAGTTTTATTATATTAAGTAGTATAAGTCCATTTTAGGAACTATATAAGATTAATCTCACTATAGATGGACTTATGTATTTATTTTGATAACTTTTCTAACCTTTTGTTTGAGACAGATGGAATGACCCATTATTCTATCACATGATCTTCTAACACATCACGAGTGACAAATTCAACTTCATTTCTTTAAGAGATGAAGTTGAAATTGTCCAAAGAATGACAAACGGTGAGACTATACCAAAATCAGGAAAGTATTTATTCTAATTCTAATTTCATCAAATTTAGGGAAATGATCTTGAAAAAAACCAAAAATGTTGTCCTACTGCCCTTATATCCGATGAATTAGATGGTACCTTAGATCACCACAAATCAATAGCTTTGTGATTGTTGGCTTTTTCATAGCCATGTTCTCTACCACTCTACATCAGAACATGACGGTCAGATTTCTCTTCCATGTCCATATTTTCTCCTATAAGGAAACCCAGTGATGAGTTCAGTTGGGTAACCGTTATATTTCATACTTTTGTTTTTAAAGTTCATTTTTGGTATTTCTTTTTACGATGTGGGTTTTTATGAATAATAAACGATTTATAACCCCGACAAATTTCGAGGGAGAAATTCATTTTATGGGGGTAGAATGTAACAACCCGAGATTTTATAAGATACATTCATTTTAATTTTATTTATATCTTCTATTGTACGACACACCAAGATTATCTTGCGCTATACGCAACACTGTATTATCTTTAAGTATATGCAACACTTTTCTTGGATCTTGTTACACACAATTTCAAGTTTGTTTGATAGAAGTTATACTATGAAACATTGAGTGTATATATATATATATATGTATATTCAATGTATAAATAAAATATCATTGGATTTTGTTATACGCAACAACAAAGGATTTGTGCACTACACGCAACCCTGACTTGGCTTGCATTACACGCAATCGCGACTTTCTTCGATAGCGTGTGTTGTACGCAATACCGGGTTTTACTAAACAACGATATATTATTATAATATTGTTATGAACTAGCCTTTATGAATAGTGTTAACTAAATTTGGAATTTTATAACATTATTATTCATCTTACACATTTCTAGATCATGGTATAAGAACAAAATAAATTTTTCGGGTAAAATAAGTATTTTTTCAAAAAATGCAGTTTTGCCGCCTTTTGATGGCGCACCCACTTTAAATATAGTTTTTGACATGTTTATAAGTTCAATATTACAAAATAAAATTCTTCTTTTGAATCAGGATATAAAAATTTACATTAGATAAAGTTTTGATATTTTTTCGATAACATAAATATATTAATGAATAGTAAAAACATGCCATATTTTAATTAAAAACAACTTTTTTCATCATAATATCATATGTGGTTAAATTATAATATTTAATGGTTTTAAAGTATAAATATAATATATTTTTACCATTTAATATAATGTATGTCATTAGCATTGATTTTACCTTGAATTCGTAGGTTAAATCAATTCAATCTTTTGCAATGTTTTAAAGGAAAACTCATTTTCTTTCGCCAACGGGATTAATTTTAATTTAATTTCTGAATCATTTTTGTATTGAATTTGGAAAAATAGATTCCATATTTGGAATAAGTGGATCCAAATTATGTTAATAAGCTACTTTTTATTTTTGGGCATTGTGAATAGTAACTACGGTAAATTTTATTTACTATAGTTAAAGGTAAATCGGGTAATTAAGGGTAAATATAAGATTATAAAATTTCCCTAACACTTGTAAAAATCCTATTGGATGGCAAAAGTTATACCCATATAACCTAAGGGTCGGATTAGATTCATTTTATGGACTTTTTTCCATGAAAATAATTTTATTATTTTTAAAACCAAAGAATGTGACAACATGTCACTTTCTTAAATCTTATAAGTATAATAATTTTAATTTAGTGAAAAAATTCATGAAACATCGAACAGGAATAGTATACAGAAAGATAATACAATTATATACATCATAGAAATTTATTTATAATTTTTAGGGATTAAATAATTATCATTTATTATGACACAAAGATGATGTAGTAATTTTCTTATTAATGAAATATTGACATAATGGATGTTATAAATGCTCAAATAATTGTAATTTGAGGCTTTTTATGACTTAAACTAATTTTCTAGGTTAATATGACATCTTATTGTTGATTTAAGTTACTTGGTTCGAACTTATCATTCTGTTATAAATTTCATAAAAATCATGTACCAAATAGTGTCAAAATTGACATAAATTAGTTTTTAAAACAAATATTTTATTATTAATTGTTATTTTATTCCTAAAAATCTAATTTTCTGCCAAATGACTTAGATAAGGTCATATATATTAATAATAAACAACTTGGGGTTCGTTTGGCTTGATATAGTAAGTTTATTAACCATATAGTGTAAGAAAACAAAAAGACACGGTAAAAGTTAAATTATTTAACTTAGAGTTAAATCTAATTTATAAGGTTAAAATAATAACCTAAACTTGTCTAAATCCTATTGCATGAGAGGATTTCTACCCATCCCCACTTTAACTTCAATATAATACCCTTTGAAACCATTATAAACCGAATTTGACCTTAATATAAAATAATATTTTGAGATTTTACTAAGGTGCCCCTCTCCTCCCTTATAAAAGGGAACCTCCTCCCTCTCTTCCTCACACCACATTGAGCCTTCAATCTCGGCCAAACCCTGAGAAATTTCCTTCTACACTTCCCTAACAACATAGTAGAAGTTCTGATCTTCCTCAAACACCAATTTTAGTGCCCTAAAAGGAGATCTCAAAGAGGCGCTTCAAAGAAGAGGTAATGTCTGTTACCGATTCTTTCATCTTTATTTCTTCTTCCACTTCTTCTTCATAGGTTGTTTAATTATGAAGTAATAACATAAGTATCACTTATATACTTATATTTTATTATAATCATGATACAACCTTATTTCACCATCTATCCATCCTACGGAAAACGAAATCACCGTGCGTGCGTACGTACGGAATACCATCTCCAAGCCGTGGTGTAATCTATTTTCCACCACCACCTTACTTGGATGGGTATAATGGTGTAAATAATAACTACATATGATTATTGTAAAGTAATATTGATTCTGAAAAAGTATACATACACTCCAATACAATTCCACGATCATGAGAACGATATCATCGCTCGTGCGTACGTACGGACTACCGTCTCCACAACGCGATTAGATTCATTCTCCACGTTAACCATTCGTGAATGATTATAAAGTATATATAATAATTAATAATTAAATATATGACATAATAATTATTCTGGATTTATGTATATATATATATATGTATGTATGTCATCTGGTTAATTCCATTCAACTCAATAAGGAAAATAAAACAGCATTCATGCGTACGTACGGTCTACCGTCTCCATGAACGGTGTATTTATTTCCATTTTCTGATCTATTATATATATATATATATATATTATATATAAATCATGTTTTATATTTTTTAATTAAGTAATCATGATATAAGTAATCATATGAATAATTTAAAGTCAAAACACGGACGACAAATGAAATGATTTTACCCAAAACGCTCTTTAACATGGAATTTACAAAAGAACGGGTAATATAAATCCATAATTGAACCATATATGATATCATAACAATGAGTATGATTCTAGAATAATTCAATGACATTATTTAAATCATTATAAAGGATGTTCGGACACATACGAAGCAAATCAGACCTAACGTAAGGGAAATATCACAATCTCATTTTTATCCGAGATTGTTTATACTTTGGCATTTACCGGGGTGTATTTTATCATACACATCCATGTTTCCCCAATATGTAATATTATTTCCATCCACCTACAATTGTTTAAATCCAATTTTACCCTTCGGTGAGTTTTTAGTAAAGGATATGAAAGGAATCTTTTATCGTTTTTCGTACGAGGTATTTTTTGACTTTTCCGACAAAAGTACGAGAAGAATGTTTTTTTAACATATACGGAAAGAATGGATTTTTAAAACATTATTTCAAAAAATAATCCTTTACAAGTTTTCATGTTTATTTTTAATCAACTTCTTTTAGTTTAAAATTGTATGACATGTTAAGAAAGGAAAAGTTTTTTTTGAAGTAGAAAGGATATTTTCCTCAAGAATGGAGTTCAAGTGTTTTATCAAAATTATTTTCCATCTAAGATAATAAAGTGTTCTGTTTTTATCCTTATGATTACATTGATTTGATTATGTTTTTATGGAATTATATTTTTATGAATTCATTTATCTTATATGAATTGTTTTATGATGTCACGATGTTTTAGATTCCCATTTTCATTACATCGGTTATGCTATGATGTATGGTTTTCTGATTTTGTGGCACACATAAGAATGGTATAATTATGAGATGGGTGGGAACTATATCTCCCTCCAATTCATTGGGTAAAGATTTTATATCTCATGAGATATACATGGCTGGAATGATAGGTTATACCGATTCAGCGAAGCAGGACTGAAACGAGGGTAACTCGGTTCAGAAATGGACTTTGTCCACTAAGAAAGTCTTGGCAATGAGACTTGACTAATAAGAAATGATTCTCTATGATTATGTGTGTATTCCACAAAGTTTCATGTTTTATGTTATGATTATTGGGATTTCATTTTACTAATATGATTTATCCCATGTTATGATATTATGATCTCTTTTGCAGGTTAAGATTTCCAAAATGTTATGTTCTTATGAATATGATGTGATTGATTTTTCTTTTGTTTACCCTTACTGAGCATTTGAGCTCACCCATTTTTTGTTTTATTTTCCCCAGGATATAAATAAAGGTTTTAAGTAAGAAAAAAAGGGAAGATCTTTATGGGAGATGTAGAACATCTTTCACCATGATTAGAAGATTACGTTCCGAGTTTCCAAAGACACTAAACTATTACGGTCCTTGTGTGTGTGTTTTTTTTATGTAATAAGTATTCCGCAAAATTAATGTAATGTCCTTGTACGTTAAGCTTCGGGTCTCTACATCCACCCTTCACTTACTAAGTCAAATTCATTCCTCATATAAAAAGGTTTAAACATAACCTAAACATTAGTTTTAAAACTAGTATAAAAAATTTCAATACTTTATCCACAAAACATGAATGGTGTAAAAAAAACACATCCACAATCAATAATATCACAAAACCATCAATACAATATGTAAGTTTTGTATCATATTAAATCAACATCAAATAAGACTAAAATCCATCAAAGGATGTTGACATAGATGAAATCAAGACCTTTTTTAGGAAAAAACCTCTTTCTATTTTCAAATAATTTATGAAAAATTGTATTTTGAAAATAATCTTATAATCTTTTAAGGGAAGCTTAAATTATTTTATAAAGTCTGAAAATATATCCACCTGACGTATAAGTTAAAAAAACATTCTTACCTTAAATTTGTCGAAAAGGTCAAGAAGTACCTTGTTTGGAAAATGATTAAAAAATTTATTTCAAAACATATAAGGTCAAATAAGGGTATAAATGAATTTAACCCATTGTCTAGTAAATAGTAAAAATGTTTTGAAATAAATTTTTAAGAAGCATGGATGTGGATGATAAAGAGGTCCCAGAAGATAATTACGTTTAAACAACCTCAGATAATGAAGAGATTTTGAAATTAACCCTTACCTTGTACTTTTCCTTGGTTGAGGGTAGGTTAACCTCCTGTATAATGGTGAAATAATTTTTATTAAATTATACAAGAATCATATAAATTAATATGATATCATATATGATCTTATGATATTTCTTTGTTAATAATATTTTACTATTATCTTTGTTTCAGGTGTTAACGGATTCATTTTTATTTATAAACTTTTTTATGTAAGTAAGTTTTTTTATGTAAGTAAGTTTTTTTACACTCCCCCCTAAAAAAATTCTTACCTTGGGGTGTTACACTCTCCCCTAATTCAAATAATCTCATCCTTGAAATTTCTAGAATATTACTGCATAAAAATACTTGGTTGGTTCTTCATTATAAGTTCTGCAGGTTCCCATATTGCCTCTTCCATCGTATGGTTTCTCCATTGAAATTTTACCAGATGAGTCATCTGGTTCCTCAACACTTGTTCTCTTCTATCAAGAATCTTGACTGTATCTTCACATTAAGACATATCGGGTTCCAGTTCAAATTATTCATAGGTGAGTACATGTGTTGGGTCAGGCATGTATTTTCTCAATAGTGATACATGGAATACATCGTGAACTTTGGAGAGACTTGGCAGCATTGCCAAATAGTATTCTACATCCCCAATTCGTTCTAGTATCTCGAAAGTTCTGATGTACAAGGGAATCTATTTTTCCTTCTTACCGAAATGTATAACACCCTTCAATGGAGATACCTTCAAGGAAACATGATATCCAACCGGAAATTCCAAATACTTCCTTTGGTTATCGGCATAGCTATGTTCCCAACTTTGAGCAATTTTGCTGTGGTTTTGGATTACCTTCACCTTTTACATCGTTTCCTCCACAAGTTCTAGGCCTACGAGTTTTCTTTCGCCAACATCATCCCAATAGGTTGTCATGTGACATCACATTCCATATAACACTTAATATGGTGCCATCTGAATACTTGAATGGAAGCTATTGTTATAGGAAAATTCTACCAGAGGTAAATATTGATCCCACATACCTTGAAATTCATGTGATAATGATCTAAACATGTCTTCTATATTGTGAATAGTCTGTATTGATTGTCCATCATTTTGGGGGTGGTAGGTAGTTTTCAAATGAAGTTCAGTATCCAGGGATTTCTGAGGACTTTTATAGAATCTTGATGTAAAAGGGGGATCCCGAACAGAAAAAATCGATAGTCTTACTCCATGAAGTCTTACAACTTCATTAATATATAGTCTTTCTAATTGATCAAGTGGTAAATCTTCTCGTATAGCATAAAAATGTGCTAACTTGGTAAGACGATCAACAATGACCCATATTACATCATTCCTTCAAGGAGTCTTTGGTAGCCGTATGAAAAATCCCATGTTGATATCATACCATTTCTACTCAGGTATGGGAAGAGGTTGCATGAATCCTCTAGGATATTGCCTTCCAGCTTTCACTTGTTGAAAAACCATACATCTTGACACAAAATTATCTATCCCATGCTTATTGTAGTCCCATAAAAAATTTTCCCTTGAACATATATACATCTTAGTGCTACTAGGGTGTATAGAGAAATTGGAATTATTAGTATCATCAAACAATTCCATTTTTAGATCAGGTGTATCGGGAATACAAAGTCTTTTCACAAATTTCAAAATTCCATCCTCATGCACAAAGTCACTCAATCTCCCATCATTCACAGCTTTAATCTTCTTTTGAAACGCTTCATCACTGGTCTGATAACTCTTTATCCTTTCTATTAAGGATGGTTTGGAAACCATTTGAAATAGTATTTATGTTTCGCCTTCCATGGTTATTCCCTTATCCATCTTTACTAGATCCATGAAAATAGGATATCTTTCAACTCTCATCTTGTTCAAAACTCCACAATCTTTTCTGTTAAAAGCATATGCCACATTATTTTCCTTACCTGGGTGGTAGTGTATCGTGCAATCATAATCCCTGAGTAGTTCAAGCCATAAACTATTCCTCACGTTGAGTTCTTTATGTGGGAAAATATACTTAAAACTCTTGTGATCAGTATACATCTCACTTTTTTCACCATAGAGATAGTGTCTCAAAATCATCAAAGAAAATATTACAGCTACTAACTCATGATCATGAGATGTTTATTTTTTCTCATTAATTTTTAGTTCTTGTGATGCATAGCCAGTAAGCCTACCATTCTTTATAAGGAAACAACCAAGTACTTTCTTTGAAGCATCACTATAAATAACAAACCCATCATTCCCCGATGGTAGAGTCAATATTGGATCATTGACCAATATTCTCCTCAGTTCTTTGAAAAAAAATTCAAACAATTTTGTCCCAACAAATTAAACCCCTTTTCCTGTTAGCATTGTTAGTGGGTTAGCCATCCGGGAAAAATTCAAGATGAAATGTCAATAATAACCTTCTAAACCACAAGAACTGTGTACCTCAGTTATACTCATCAGTGCTATAAATTCATGTACTTCCTTGGTCTTAGAAGGATCAACAAAGATTCCATCCTTAGAGAAAATATTGCCAAGAAATGAAATCTCTTGAAGCCAGAATCCACACTTCCTAAACATCCCATATAATTTGTGTCTTCTAAGAGTTTTCAGGATAATGAGCATGTGATTTTCATGATCATTATATACTTTGGAGTATACCAAGATATCATTAATAAATACCTCTATAAATTCATCAAGATATTCCATGAAAACTCTATTCATTAGATCCATGAAGACAATGGGTACATTAGTCAATCCAAAAGGAATTACTGTAAACTCATAATGCTCGTACCTGGTTCGAAATGCTGTTTTCGGAATGTCTTCTTTCTTCACTAACAACTATTGATATCCAGATCGAAGGGAAATATTTTAAATCTATTTAGCTCCATGAAGTTGGTAAAATAAATCAACAATGCGAGGTAGGAGATACATGTTCTTTATTGTTATAGCATTGATCTTCCTGTAGTCAATGCACAACCTCATAGATCTATCTTTCTTCTTATCAAAAAGGAAAAGGCCCCCCTTCCCATGGAGAAACACTAGGGAAAATAAATCCCTTATTACTCAATTACTCTTGTTGTTTCTTTATTTCCACTATTTCTATAGTTTCCATTCTACAAGGGTTCTTCGATATGGGACTTGATCCAGAAATTAAATCAATGGAAACACAATTTCGCGTTCTAGAGGATGTCCAGGTAAATATTCGGGAAACACATCAACATATTCTTTCATAATAGGTACATCCTATATTTGAACATTCTTTTCCTCACCCACAGTTATTTCATTCTCTTCCTCCCCAATAATTTAATTTATTTGAGCTATTGGGGGTGGATCTAGATAAGAATGAGGTGGTGAGAATTCTGCTCTAATGATATGGTGTTTTCTACCATCATCATCTAAAATAATATCCTCTTTCTTCATTCAATAAATTTTTACATAGTGGTAATAAAGCCAATCCACACTGAGGATTATATCAAATTAAATCATGGGATTGACGATGATATAAGTAGATAAAGAACATTTATATGCCCTAATGGGGACTGATTCAAAAAACGTTGTTGTAATGATACTTCCCTTAAGAGTTTTGACTGAAAAATCCCTTGTTGAATCAAATTGGAAATATCTAATTTTCATAGCAAACTAGGAAGATATGAAAAAATGCGATGATCAAAAATGAAATAAATCATTTTCTAAACATGAGGAAACCATTAAATTACCTTCCACTACGTCTTTTAGAGCTTCAAACTTAGCAGTAGTGATAACATAATCTTGGACTCAATCCCTTGGCCTTTCCTGATGTATTTTTCCCTAACGCTTAGGATATTCATACACATAATTCCCCCTTTCCTATAATTTTAGTATTCAACATCGACATCCTTTTTCTTCCCCTTGCAATCACTATCTTAGTGTCCTTTTTCACCACACTTGTAACAGACTCCCATTCCCTTCTGGCATGTACCAGGGTGTTTCTTCCCACATTTACTATAGGATGGATATTTGACTTTTCCCTTCATCCCCTTATTTCCATTTCCATAGTTTTCATCAGAGCTCTTCTTCTATTTCTTTTCTTTAAAGTCGTAAGATTTAGATAATTTTTTTCTATCTTGATAGCCCATGAGACAATATATTCCTTTGACGAGAAGGATTGTGAGACTAATGCTCAATGGAGAAATGGTTTTAACCCATCAATGAAATGATCAATATTACTTCTTGGGTTATGTATATACTATGCAGCATACCTCGCTAACCTTGTAAAGTTAGCTACATAATTTACAACATTATCATCCTCCTTTTCCCTCAGACTCATAAATTGTCTTTCCATATCCACTCGATGGTAACGAGGAAAGTATTTTTCTTAGAAAATTTCATTATACTCCATCCATTCCATATTTTATACTTCATAATCTTCCATTGTGTTTTGAATCAATGACCACCATTGATCAACATCTCCAGTGAGGCTGTAAACTGCCATGACAACTTTTTCCCTTTCACTACTTTCTAAGGCATGGAATATTTTCTCTATGAAATTTATCCGTTGCTCAACTACTAGTGGATTTATAACCCCATTGAATGTTGGTGGTTGTTGCCTTCTGAGGAGATCTAACATTGATCCTCCACATTGTGGATCAGGGTGCTCTATACAGGTAAGTTTATTATTCATAACCTGAGAGAGTTGTCCTGGTGTGGTGATAAGCTGATCAGCACCAGTTGTGTCAACAACACCACTATAATTATCCTGAGTATGAGGGAAATCCCTACATGATGTGCGTGCATTGATACAGTTTCCATTCCTTCCACTAGGCCCCATTTCTAGAAAATGGAATAAACTAGATTAGTTTATGAATCGAAATACATAATTCCAAAATTGTAAAACACTTAACATAAATTGAACAGTTTATGGATATAATCCATAATCATAAAAAATATCTTTGAGGAACTATATACTCATAATCCATTCATAATGGTTTGTAAAGAAAATGATAATTATCCTAAGAATATCCCATGGGAGTGTCGTAACCAAGAGTTCTGCAAGGCCCATTGTCATGCACCAGTTCCCATTCGAGTCTAGCTCAAAGTGGTGTTTTCGGGTTTTACCCATAGGTACATCTGTGACAGAGACTCCTCTACCTTATTGTATCCCAAAAGGGATGTATTGCTTGGAAAACTCACAAAGTCTCTACAAAACCAAAATTCTTGTAAGTTCTTCTATACAAATCCTCAAAGTCTATCTTATGGCTATGTGCTCTAATCAGAGTTTATTTAAATCTAGTTTACACGGATTGTAAGAAACATCCTCTGATACAAACTGTAATGCCCTGAACCTAGTTAAATAGAGTCAGTTCATTATTACGTATCATTGGAATGATCACAGAATATCAAGTCTCGAAAGACAGAATAGTTTAGTATCCTTGGAAGTACTAGATACATTCATAAGGTTTACATTACATAATAAAATGGAAAAATACAACAACATTGTTTCCATGCATTACACTGATATCCTATAGACTATCCCTACAGTTCAGTCATAATATACTTATTCTCATCCTATAAAAAATGAATCATATAAATGGTTCAGCTCAAATACTCAGTAAGGATAACAATATAGCGGAAACTTTCATAAATAAGCATAAATATTTAAGGCAATGTATATAACTAAAACAAATCCTTTTCAACATAAAATTCATCATAATATGTAAAATATAAATCATAATTATTCCATTTACTTACTCACATGGATATTCTACTAGTCTAATAATCACACGTAATATCAATAGCCACTTTCATAATGATGGAATGCATAATGCCAGACTACATAACCACATAGCCAAGGCCTTGTACCAAGACTACAAATAAGATTTTGTCAAGGCCTTATTCCAAAACACTATTTTTTCTCATGATACCTACTGATGCATCGAGAAGCTATAGTGGGCTCCACCTATCACTTACTATGTCTAATGCATCCCTCATATAAAAAGTTTTAAACATAACATAAACATTTGTATTAAGACTATCATACGACATGTCAATACATTATCCATAAACCATGAATGGTTTAAAAATAATACATCCATCATCAAACATATCACAAAACCTTCAATATAATATGAATGTTTTGTATCATTATAAATCAACATCAAATAAGCTTAAAATCTATCAAAAGATGTTGAAATAAATGAAATCAAAACCATTTTTAGAGAAATATCTCATTCTATTTTGAAATAATTTAAGAAAAAAAAATATTTTGAAAATATTCTCATAAGATCTCAAAGTAATCTTTGACAATGTTATAACAGTGCAAAATAGCCACACCTGCCATATAAGTAAAATAAAACAGTCTAACCTTAAATTTGTCCAAAAAGTAAAAACGTACCCTATTTGGAAAATGGAAGAAAGATTCCTTTCAAGACATATAATGTCAAATAAGGGTATGAATGGCATAAACCCATTGTCTTGTAAATAGTAAATAAAAATTTGAAATACATTTTTAAGAATCATGGATGTGGATAATAAAGATGTACCAGTAGATAATTACATATAAACAACTTAGGATAATGAAGAGATTGTGAAATAATCCCTTAACATGTACATTTACTTAGTTGAGGGCAGGTTAGCCTCCTGTAAAATGGTGAAACAATTGTTATTAAATTATAATATAATAATAAACATTAATATGATATCATATATGATATTTTAATATTTCTTTGTTAATAATATTTTAGTATTGTCATCGATTCCGTTGTTAACCAATTCATTTTCCTTTATATGCTTTGTTACATTAGTAATATTTGTTATGGATATGATGTATGTAATTCATATTATGATGATATTATGTCTTTAAAAATTATTTTTAATCATAAAATGAAAATTAGTGCTAAATGGATATGATGGGGAATGAATCTCATCACGTTCGTGGATATGGTAATCTGTACGTACGCACGAGCGACAATATCATTCTTCAAATATTAAAATAATAAATAATTGGATGGTATATCATATATACAGAATATTTATAATGTTATATTTATTATTTACATCAATTACACATCATTATTATACCAATCCAAATTATATTGTATTGAATAATCATTACACCATGACGTGGAGACGGTAAGCCGTACGTACCCACGTATGGTGACATAGCATCCAAAGGATGGATATAATAATGAATATGGTTTTACCATATATATAATATCATAAAAAAAATAATATACTACTGTTTTTATTTTAGAATTCTAATAATAAAGAAAAATGATGTGGAAGAAGAAAGCAACTCGAAAGAGTTGATGAAATATTTTCCTCTTCTTCATGTTCTTCCATTTGATTTGATCAAAAGGGCTCTTTGGGCTGGCTTTCTGACTATAAGAAGGCCTCTAGGATGAAAGGAGTAAAATTAAGAGGGTATTTGGGCATGGTTTGTCCGATCTAAATGGCTTTTAAGGTGTGAATTAGAGATAATGCGTAGTGGCCTTTTATAAGAGGGGTCAAGGGCACCTAAGGAAAAGCTAGAAATATTATTTTATAATAAAATCATTTTCGGTTTCTAATAGCTCAAAAATTAATTATTTAAATGATAAGGAGGGTATAGGTCTAAAACCACTCAACAAATAGGTTTTAGTCAGGTTTGGGTCACTATATTAATCTTATCTTTTATGTTTTACTCTTAGTTAAATATTTTGACATTTACCAGGCCGCTTTGAATTTTTTATATTATATGGTTAATAAAATGACTATATACTTACAAGAGAACTCCAAGTGGTTCATTATTTATACACCTATCATTATATATGTCTTTTTCCTGAATCATAGATTTTTAATAATAGAATATCAATTAATAATAAAATATATGTTTTAAGAACTCTTTTTGGTCAATTTTGACACTATTTGGTATTTTGTTTTTGCTAAATTCATAACAACATTATTACATCTAAAAAATCCATCTAACCAACCCTAACATGTAATATTAACCTAAAAAATTTAGTGTAATTCATATTAAGTGTCAAATTACATTTATTGTGATATTTATAATATCAATTATTTTAATATTTCATTAATTTAGTAATTATTGCATCATCATTGTGTCATAAATAAATTAATTTATTTAATGTATAAAAAAGTAAATAAAATACCATTATGTATTAATTCGTTTTATATTTATAATGAATATTTATAGTCTAATTTATCTTATGTGTAGCTCTATATTAATAATGGTTCAATTGTTAAACTTTAAATTTAACACTTTTAACTAGTCATTGAATTAAATAATAATAAATGTCCTAATCTAATCCAAGTGGACCGAAAGGATCATATATTATTCATGTGGTTTATTTCGGTCAAATTTCACTTATCCAATAGAATTAAGGCAAGTGTTAGGGTAATAATAATATCATTTTTACCCTTAATTACCCTATTTACTTTTAAACATGGTAAATAAAAGTAAAAAGTAACTATACACCATAAATATTTTCATATTATTAATCCACATTTTATGTACTAATATCAACTTTGTCTCTATTATTTTTGTATCTCAACTCACAGAAGTGGTAAAATTATATTTTATGTAAATTTTCAAATGCTCATAGGAGGTGGGTAAAAGACGGTAAAAAGTTCAATAAAAAGTTTAATGTATAAAGTTATTAAAAATCGACTCCAATGAATTACATTGAACGTATATAGGTATTATGTATCTATTTTGACCTAAAATAAATTTAAATAAAATAAAAAATTACTTTAAAAAATCCGTTTTAAACTATAACACAGTGTATTTCACTATTCATTAAAAATTGATTTTTTTTAGAAAAATACAAAAAATTCACCCTAAGGTAATTTCGATATTCAGAATCAAAAAGTGAATTAGATTTTGAAAGATAAAATTTATAAAATTTCAAAAAGTGGGTATTACTATTCATAATCGCTAGTTTGATTTGTTGCGGTGTGTAAGAATCTCAAAGTTACATACAATGCAAGCTATTACATTATTAAAATGGAAGAGTATCATGAAAGATTGAGGTGTTACAGGAACCCTTTTTTACACCCTATATTATATTTATATTTATTATTTGTTTTGAATTTTCATTACACACAATATTATGTTCTACAATTAGTGGGAAAATCTATAGAATATCAAAAATGGTTGATCGAGTTTATTCTCTAGTCTTTCATAATACATCAAAGATAATTCCAGATTTTTTTTTAATGAAATGATAAAATGAAAACTATATGTGCTTGGTTGAAATCTGTGAGAGGATAATCTTGTGGTGAAATAATGATTATAATTTTGTGGTGGTGTTTATTGAAATTTACTAAGAAATATTATAAATTTGAATAAATAATAATTTCTTTTATAATAAATTTAGAAATAATTGGTTCATTATGAAAATATGATTCATCCAAAAAAATGACCAGTTGAATTTCAGGAATGGGTATTTTTTCTATGTTTATGATATTTAATAGTGTTTCAACAATCAATGGTATTTATGAACAATCATCAATGAAGATATAATCAGTAAAGTCATACCATGATGTCAAATTATCATTTAATGAATGAAAAATATTTTTTTATCCTCATTTTAATACCTATTAACAAGAACCCCATGTTATTTGGGTTAATTTTCAACATTCCCTGACAAATTAAACTCATTATTTAGCACTCATTTATAAGTTTCAAAAGTGGATTCATTAATATTTCCTTCTATTTTTTAAGACATCGATGGTTTTTAAATCATTAATACAACTTTTACATTATTATTCCCACTATAGAAAATTGTCACATCTTGTAGTTTGTCATGTGATTTTTTTGTAACAATATTCATTTATCAATGTTAAATTGGGGACCACATCCGTCAAATGGGTTTCTGTAACTATTATAATACTTTTTAATTCTACTCTCAATGGTCATTATTATGAATTAATTTTCTCCATTTTTTCACACATTTGTTCAACTAATTAATTGGAATTATGCTTCTTAAATGTTTGTACATCATGGAATTATGAAAGATTGATCTCTTCCAACATCATTGAGATGGATGGAAATTTATCATTTAAACAATCATCATCCAATTGATTATAAATATCATCCTTCATTGTATAATAATTCCAAGGCTGGATAATGAAATTTTTTATGTTTTGTGATTCCCAATATTTATTTTCTATTTTCAACCACCCAGGTTTAGGTTGGGTTATTGATTAAGATATTCAATTGGAGTAGATATAGAATTGGATTTTAGTTTTTTAAGAAACACAAAAAATAGAAAGTTTAACAGAGAAGTGAAATGGGGGTGAGAGTAGGTTGATATTGTCTAAGATAATGTACATTTCTCTATAAATGGAGCCAAAATTTGGTTGTTCCAAACTTTTCCCATGTTATATGGTATAAGATTCATATTTTAGTACAAATTGGGTCACAAAATCCATCGAAACTAAATATGAGTCCTTTAGACATTATGATTTGATTGAATATTGGATATGAAGAGACCAAAATCGGCATTGCCTGTAATTGAATAACTATTCATTTAAGTTAATGAACAAAGATAAACACACCATTACTATATCAAATGAAATTAATTATGATGATTTGATCCTCGGTTTCCCTTGAGGTGTATTGGATGTATTTATTTTCCTAGAAATTTTGAGATCAATAAAACTTGACGTATCCAAAAAATGATATAATTACACAACCTCATTCAAAAATTTAATCCCTACACAATTCCAAGGATAATCAATATTTCACTTATAGTATGAATTTCATGATCCCTCCATATAATTGGATCATACTATCACTAAAAATGTGTAGTCATTAATGACGGTGAAAATAAAGAAAAAAATTAGTCAATTAAAGGAAATTTCAAACCATAGAACTAATTAAAGAATATAATAACAACAAATAATGTTAAATACATCCCCAATAAACTCCCTAGAATCAATTAAAGAATATTAATCCTTCCAATGATGTGAATATTTATGTGGATGATGAGATTCAACTTAAAGAAGTGGGATTGACAAAGAAAAACATTAATATAATGATCCCTCAACTATTGTGTGAAGAATTTCATGAAAAACAATGTGAATAGACTCAATCCCTAATTTAATGTTATCAACGTGAAATGAAACCAATAAAAAGATTATATAAAAATCTTTTCTAATGAAACGAAACATGATTCGAATAAAATACATGAAAAAATGAATAAGTGATTACATAATTAAAGTATAAAATTAAATTTGAATGAAAATCATGTATCTTAAATCAATTCCACACTAGATCCTTATATAAGAATATTACGATACTTTGGATTACCCCAATAAAAAGTCCCCACACCTTTAATTAGGATAGTAAAACGTTAGAGGAAAATCAAAGGAAATTGTACTTTTGGAATTTGACCATAAAAATAGGACCAGATTCACCCCCCCTATTGGAATGAAAATAAGTCAATTAATATGGTTGGATCATTGATGATTATAGAAGAGAAATATCTTCATACATGTGTCTTATAATATCTATTTATATTTTAAGCCAATTGGAACATCCATTACGAAGGTATTAATGAAATTGTGGGTTGATTTATAGGACTTATAATCTACAATATAAATTAAATATCAACTTGAGTTCCATGTATCTACTGGAAAACATCAGAATTAGTTCTATAAACTGTTGAATTATGTGATCCCCATAATTTTATATTTATACAATTAATATTTTATCTTCATTGGGGTTTAATTATGGGTTCCAAAATTATTTTATTGGCCTATTTCCAATTAATCTTTGTACATGAATTTTTTTGTTCATTACCAATAATCTCAATATTCCCTTATGATTGATCTATTTATCCAAAAAGAAAAAAATTTACAATATAATTTATAAATCATATACAAAAATTACCAATCAAATAATGAATATATATTTTTCTATATGAAGATGATTGGGTGTTCCCAAATGTTTACTTTAAACATGAATACCACTTATGATGAGAAATGAATTTTAATTTATAAAATGCACTTAAATTAATGTTTATGGATTTTGAGAGAAAAGAATATTAAAGTATAATTAGTGAATATTAACCCCTTTCAGTGGTAAACTAGTCGCATTGTGGTGCAATATGATATCGTCCATATAGTATGAATATTCAAAAATTCATCCAATCAACCTAATTTCTATGTGAAAATATTTTACAAGTCCTTAAACGTTTTTTGGAAGTCTCTAAATCTCATTATTCAACAAAAACAAGATAAAATACATTAGGTATATTTATTATAAAATTATTTATAATTTGGTTGTTCTATACTCATTTATTTCCCTCCTATGTATTTAATTTATGAACATTATTTACTATGATATTTTACATTTATGGATATTTTTATTGAATGATTTGACCAATTAATATGTGGGACCCTTATAAGTTATGCGAGATATTATGTAATGGATGTGAGATCAGAAATCATCATTATTTAAGTGTGATGAGAGTGTAGTGTTATAGTATTCCCAATATAAGATATGGAATGGAATTTGGACTTTATAATAAATAAGAAATACCTAGAATGTAATTGGGTTCTACAATAACATGTGTGTATTTTTATAAAATAATAAAAAATAGGATTGATTTTATTTTATCCTCATTTATTAGATATAGGTTTTTAGTTTTTTAGGGACACTCATTATAGAAATTTACAGATATCAACATTGAACACTATCATTTAATGAGTTGATAAAATCATATTAATCTTTTGATAATGTTGGACTCACCCTTACGTACATACGTAGAATGAGATTTAGTGTAAATGGGTAGAAATCATTTTATATAGGATTATATATTATATTAAAGTTTAATTTAATTATCAAGATGAGTACTCTTATAAAGGTCGATGAGTGGTGTGATAGTTTCTTGTTTGAGTGAAATAATACTGTATGGGTTTTTTATTTTATACAATATTTTTATTATTTTTGAGTATAGTCTATTTATTTATTTATCTATATTAAAATTGTTCTTTATTTTTTTTTATTATATAAATTAAAATCCTTAGTTTTATTTATTTATTTTATATATTAGAGGGCAAGACTATAACATCTCAATCCATGTTTAACTATTTATACTAGAGTATCTAATGTATGATCGTGTTATGGAAGACATTATATATAAAAATGCATAACCATTATGGGTTATCATTCTGGGAATAATCTCGGAATGTTTTCAATCTTCTCTCACTAATTTTTTGTGAGACTTTCTATTCAGAGAGGTATGGCTAATGGGTTGTGCTGATCAAGCTTTACTCCTGATGTAGGATTGAATGTAGGGTCATTTTAAAATTGTATCAATGAGACAAATTTTTTGAACTAAGTTAAAAATTGGTGGATATAATATTTCATGAAATGGGTGATAGACTATGAAATTTCATGAAAACATATCTTTGTAAAAACCCAAGTTACATGGGGTTGTCAGAAATTGGGAGTAGGAACTGTTGGTGTGGGTGAGGTTTGGTTAATAAAATTTGGGAAAGGAATAAAAAATTAAAAACATGAGTTATAATTATTCACGATGATATTATTTTTATATTCTTTTATAAATAATTACTGAAGTACACATATCAAATTCTATATATTCTTAATGGTCTAAATATTTTAATGACTTATTTAAGATAAAAATAGTTAATATGGCCACTCAAAATTCATTTGATATTTGTATAAAATATTTTTTTATTGGAGTAACAATTAAATTTAATTTTTGGTGTTTCCTGGTTGATTTAATTTATTTTTTGATCGTTAATGGTCAACCACCATATAAAAATTGTTTTAGTGGATTGAAATTAAGTAAAACTATGTTCTCAAAAGGAGAATCTATATGATAGAATTTTTTTTGAAAAATAGTCTTATAATTTGTTTTTATAATAAATTAATTGTGACGGTTGTTGTTTTAAAATTTAATGTGTATTTTAAATTGGTTAGACAATGTATATTTGAAGATCGTATTTTAAAAAAACATAACAAACAATTTTTTCAAAAAATAAATTATTAGGTATAGGGTTTTGGGATTTTTTGGGTAAGAAACCCTTGTATTGAATTAGAATGATTGGTTTCGTAGAAATATATTTTAATAGTTGTTTATATGATGTTATTTTAATGATTTTGAAAATATTCAATATGTGGGTATATAACATTATTGGATGTTTCAAAAAAATGAACTATATTGGTGAAACATAATTTGAGCTTGGTATTTTTATTGGTTCTTAGTGAGAAATGTCTTATTTTATTTTCCATAATTGTATGATTAGTATTCATGATTTATTATTTAAGAGTCAAGTGTTTTTATTAAGAATTGATAATTTTATCTATTTATATTAAGGCACAAGAAGTTGGGTTTTCATATTGAGTCTTGAAGAGATGAGTACATTGATTAAGTCTAGAGTCGGAATATTTTTTGATTAAGGAATGAGGATTTTCGTGTTTTATTTAATATTTTGGGAGATAAATGTTTTTTTAAACAATCAATATGTAATGTGAGAGTTTATTTTAGTAATAATGTTATAGGGTTTTCTATATTATTTTTTTCATGTAGGTTAATCCAATATTGGGTAATTCTATCCAGTGAAATATGTTTTTATTATTGAATATTCATTGTGGGGATTAGTGAAAGGATATATATTAATTTATTGTAATATTTTTTTCATAATAGATGGTTTACCATCACATCAATTTGACAATATGTTTTTGGGTGGGGATTTGTGGACATAGGTAATTGGAGTTTCATTGTGGAGGAATAATGAAATTTTTTTGGAGAAAATATATTATGTTTACCATGTGTTAGTGGCCATGATAAGTAATTATTTTAAAGTGATTTATATAAATATATTTCTATGGATAAAAAAAATTCACTCATGTGTTATTTAAATTTAAAAATTTTAATTGGTTTTGGAGATAAATCTAATAGAATGCTAAAATTTATTTTATTATGAAGAGGGTAAATTTCATTTATGTTTTTTAGAAATTTAAATTTATGAATTAAATATTAAAATATGGGTATACTTGTTAATGGTTTTGATTATTCTCATATGTTTTATTGGTTTCCATGGTTTATTATAAAAATATCTAATATAATAGTAGATATTGTTTACCATAAGCATGGTGTATTGGGCGGTAGAAGATGGAGACTAAATTTAAAAAAAAACTATATCAACTATGAAATATAAGTCTAGAAGAGTGATAATTAGTACATTTCCATTTCTAATACCAATGTATGATTAGTGAAACCCTATATAGAGACTGATGATCTCACTAACAGTATTTTAGGGGCCACCTGGTCATTCATTGAGTCTCTAAAATAGATTCAAAAAAAATGATTTTTATATATTTTTAGGGGCCTGTATAAATAATTCTTTAAAAGATTGTTCATTCATGGAATATGAATCGGGTGGAGGAGGAAAATATCTATCTAATACGTTAACCCTTCTTAAACTCATAATCTAAAATATTCAGAATGGTTTTACTATGCTGATGAACAGTAGGTTCTATATATTTCACTTTTAACATCCCATAGTTGTTTTTTTTATTTCGTTAGTTTGTGGATTTATCCGTTCAGTGTTAAATCCATACAAAATAAAGGTGTGTTTTATTATTATTATTTAAGGATGATAAAAATTTATAATTTATGTTCATTGAATGATGTTTTATTATTGGTGTGGTTTTTAAGTATTTATTATTTGTATTTCTGTGATTTGTGTAAATGTTTTTGTGTTATGGGTTCAATAATTCTCTGAATTTTAATAAATGACAAACAAGAGTGTGATTCATGAAATCAACATATCTTTTCATAGGATAATGATATTATTATATATCTATGGGTAATTTATTTGGTTTGTGTGTATTTTGGGATATTTACTTATATTAGTTATCATATAAATGTTATTTAATTATTGTATCTCTTTCTCATTAGAAGTGATGATTTTCGGGTATATTCTTTGATAGATGAATGGATATGATATATGGAACATGGAATTTAATCATCTATGAAGTTGGATTTGTTTTGGTTACTAGGTTATCTTAATGGTGATTCTATGATATTAATGATTATTGATATTATTATCAGCATTGTTGTGTTGTATCTTGATACCATATAATATTTTCTAAGCCCTAGTTCTTCTTAATAATCTATAAATGTTCAATGAATAGGATAAATAGTTCATTTTGGGGAACCCTATGTGATTGAGTGTTGTTATTCCACTTTATATTTTTCATCTGTTATGGGAGCTGATTAATTTTGATGTTTTAGGTAATTAAGTAGATTAATTTTTAAAAACAAATATTAAAGCACATATATCATTTCAAATTAGTTTTCAAAGGATTTAGTTTTTCATGAAGGTAATTAAAAATATATTTCATTGGAAATGTGTATTCAAATAAATGGACATGAATTTATTTTTTCATATTTTTTGGTCAAGGTACTAGTGTGACAGAATAGAGAAACATATATTTAGAATAGTTTATAAAATTTGAAAAATAATTTTAATTTTAATTATATAAATTATAAAAAAGTTTGATAAATGTTTTGGTGTGATTTTCCTCTTTTGAGTGGTGTCCTGTTTTGGGAGCATGATGTGCCCAACGTATCTTTTGTTTTGATGTGAAAATTATTTACATTCATTAAATATTATGGTTTCACTATGATGTTTGATAACCTATCATTGATAACATGTTACACCTTGATATGTGAGAGTTTTATGATGGGTTGGGTTGTTGATGTTTGGGTTTCTAAGATATATCCATGGGATTGTGATTGAGCCTAAATATATTATGTTTTTTTCCTCTTAGGAGGGTATGGGATAACTCAAGAAGGTATATGATATCTTATTTTTAAAACGGATATTAGTAAGTGTGTTCACCATTGGAATTGTTATGAACTTTTACCCCTAGTATATGATTGCATGTGACCAAAGGTATGAACATATTTGGCCTCATTAATTTGTATTGTGAGTTCCATTTTGATTAACATTATAAATTGAGTTATGAGATGGTCACAATATGTTTTAATTAATGAATATGTTGGTCTAGTGAGATATCAATTAGGTTTTTAGGCTATGTATAATATCAATATGTTGAGAAAGAAGAAGAGTGAGTCCATTTATTGGAGAGGTTTTATTTTTCCTTGAATAAGAGATAAATAAAGATAAAATTGATGTATATATTTTGATACCTTCTTAATGAAAATTATATATAGAGGCAATGTCTCAGAAAACCTTATGAATGATAATACAAACCAAATAGAGGGGAGAAGTATAGGATAATATTTTGGATCAAATTGAGGTGCTATAAGATCATGGGTTTCTTTAAATATGATAATCTATATATGTATAATTATTTTTCCAAGTACATGATATTTCCTTATTCATGTACTTATCTACCTTATAGTAATCTAGAATTCTATTGATTAATTATGAGGATTTGACATGGAAATAGTGGAGGGAATAATAGATAAATAATTTTTTTATATAAATAATATTAATATGATGGCTCTAGTGATCCATAGAGAATAAGAATATGGATATGACCATTTATCTATGATTGATTTTGAATAATATGATATATAGGATGAATTTAAAATTGTATTTCTAAAGTAGCAAGTAGTGGGAGTTATCATTTTTTATTGAATGTGATCTATTGGATAAATATGGAGTTGTAATAGGTGTAGTTATAAATGGAATGATACCATGAGTAATAATTAGTATATATGGTTTTGAAATTTATATGCTGGTAATCATTGTTATTTTATTTCAGGTTAGGGGCCTTTTTATTTTATTTTTATGGTATTTTATACAATATTATTATTCAAGAGATGGTTACTATTTAAATGACTATTTTTTCATTACTTGGTTAATTTTGAATTTAAAAAATATAAAATATTTGATTTACCATTTTTTGATTTCCTCTAATGATTTTGATTACCCATGATACATTCGATTTTTTGCTTATTACCGTGTAGTAATAAAACTGAATTGTTTATTAAAAAACTGATGTCTTAATACAAACAGTCAGCTTTCAATATGATATCAGATCACATGATTAATTTTTAATGAAGAGTTCATGTAATTACTATCTTGAACCAATATGGGTTACCCATTATAAATGTCACCCAATGTGGTCGTGAAAACCCCCAATGGGGTTCTAGATCCCCACATGTTACTGATAAATACCTAGGTATCAGGCAACAACATTCTGGATTGATTTTTTCTCATGAATTAGGAAATTAATGGTTTAATATATAAAAAAAACAATATTTCAATAAATAATACAACATAAGAGTGAGATATTTAATTATAAAAACAAGTGATGAGGTATATTAAAGAAACCAAAGTAGTAAAAAATTGTAAAACCAAACCTCATGTGGAATTATTCTACCTCCAAACTCCCACAACATACTAAAGAACAAACATTCCACATCTATGTGATGAACTTACATTAACTAAAACAGATATATATCCAAATTTATCTTCAGGGTGTGAAAGAAAGATCCTAGTAGGAACCCACCAAGGGTTTCATTGATAAGATTATATTATAATATAATTATCATCCGGTAATTTTAAACAAGTCTTTAAATGAATTATGACACAATACATGGATAAAATAATAAAATTAAAAAATTACAATAATTACAATTTAAAGGACCCCAAATCATTTCAATACATTCTATAATAAAGTATTTCAATGATACATGTTAAAAAAACAAGTCGATGAGTAAAAAAAAGTTATGGTCAACGAGGATACTAATTCTATTATAGTGAATTGTATACCAGTTTATGTGAAATTTATTATAGGAAAAAGGGTTTAGTGTGATGGAATATGATATCAAGAGTGGTTTATTACATAAACATAGACATCCTTGTGAACTTATTACCTTGTCACAATATGTAATGGAAAAAAGAGTTCATCCTCATGGATGGATCCCTACCTCTTTGTTGATCACTACCGAGCTACAAAAAACCACACCATTCATATTAATTTCATCATTAAAATCATAGAAATATTATTTAAATCCTTTTCAATTAAATACACCCATGGAAGAAACCATTTTAGAAACCATATTTAAAACCTCTAAATTTCTTCAAATCCATTTTAATTAATTTAAAATATCAAACACCATTTTATTCATTTTCAACCAATAAAATTTTAATGGTTGATTGGGAAATTGGAAAATCATAAAATATAGAAAAAATTGGATAATAAAGGTAGTTACTGATCCATTCTAAGAAAAAATTATTTTTTTAACTGTGATATATTTAATGATACCATTCATGAAAAACATTTTCCCACTCTTATTCATCTCATAAGAGATCCTCATATAGAGAATGAAACTTCTATCACTTCATGATACACACATCTATATCACATTTTACATAGTTATTTTCATAGAGAAAAAAATGATAATGTGAGTTAATCCACTTTAAAAATTATATTAGAATAGGAAAAAAATAAATATTTATAGTACAAATGTCAATCATGAAACTGAATAACTTGAAACACATCGAATAAACTATAAAATAGATGGAATATATTTCATGATTAGATGAGGGCCATAGTAAATGGGGGAATTTATTTTGAATACAAATTATCAATAATAACTCTCTGAATTTAAATGTTCTAGAATTTAGGGAAATAAAAAGCATCTATAACCACAATAATTATTGATCAACACAACAAGGGGATTGTATATCCGAACAAGACTACACAGACTAAAAATAAATTTAAAAGGTTTTTGATTAGAATCTTCGATCAAACACTTTCCATCATTGATAAAGACAAAAAATTGATTGAAATAAGTTTAAATAGTAGTATAATAAGATCCATGGTCAAAATAGAGATCATATAACAAGCAGTGGAACACAGTATTGATTGACACAACAATGTAGATTGTTAACCATGTTTTTAGATCATAGAAAACCCAATATGGGAATACAATTCAAATTAAATGATTTAGTGTTGAAGGGGACAAATTAATAATTAAATTATTCTTTCTAGGTGGTGGAAATGGAAAAAATTCACAAACCTCATAATCCCAAATTTTCACTATAGGATAACAAACGTCTATTATAGAAATTCATTATATATAGGCTAACATACCAGATAAACTATGGGTTTCTTAAGTTAAATCCTACTGGAACTCCTCAATTGATGGTTGGTGGACATCAAATGTGATCTGGGGGGCTTCATAAATTCATTCTTGCTACTGGGCTATGTTGAATCTATTCTAATCACCAAGGGAACCTTTTATCAGTCAATAATGAATCAAAACACACCCCAAGATTCCTAATTCAAAATACTAACACTCAGAAAAATAGGAAAAACCCTTTAATGATAAACCAAATATTAAAAATTTGAGCATAAAAACATAGTACCTTGAAAGTTCACATTGATGTTAAAAATTCTCCACAACATATTACCCTATTCCCCCATATACCCAAGACAAAGAAATATGTCCCTCGAAGATTTGATGTCACCATTACCTCATCAAATACTCCCACTCCCTTATCTCTTGAGTATGAAAACAATACTTCCACAAGACTGGAATAAAATGAATATACATCCCATCTAAGGAGGGAATTTCTAGAACACATCATCACCAACTAAAATATATAATGAATGATTAATTAAATCCACATTTGAGTTTTACGAACTATGACTTATCACCGAGAACTAATAAATCAACATTATCTTTAACATTTTATGTTAAACAAAACTCATTATAGGAAAATTTAATTCCCCATCATTGGAAAAAAATGAAGAATAAAATTATCAAACAAAAAATTCTAAAATTGTGTGATTTTAATGGATGTATAGTAACAATTATTATATCAAAATTTAACTTGTCCAATATGTTTATCACATGAACCAATGAAGTCTAAGATAAAGGCTTTAATAATATCTTCTATAATTTGTTTTTCCCTTTCTATCTAAACAATATTTTCAGTAGAATATGATATTATCAATGTGATCAATGTGACCATTACCTCTGAATTACCTTCCAAATTAAAGAGGTAGAATAAGGGTCCCTATTCAGGACAATGGCCAAACGAATCCCATGAAGCCTTATGAACTAGTTCATATATAGCATTCCTAGTTCCTTTATTTTAGTGGCGCCATAGATCAGTATAATATGAGATGACATGTTCAACCAATTTATAATCACAAAAGTAAAACTATTTCATTAGAGAATTATAGGGAAACCAATAATGAAATGAATATAATTTTTAATAAATTTACATTCACTCATGAGATGATTATGAAGAAACTTGAATTACTTTTAGTGCCCAACCGTTACTTTCTGGAATGTATAAAAATGAGTTATACAGTAGGCTATGAATTTATTTATAATAAGACAAAAATAATTACGTTTCATTTCATAGAACATATATTATGTTTAATGGTGTAATACAGACAATTAATGATGCAAATATTTAAAAAAATTCCTTCTCACAAATATTGGAATAACATAATTCATCCTAATGCTAGGAATTCCCTCTGAGGAAAGGGAACTCTCAATTATGGTCTCATCAACATATAAATAATACTTTATAGTTCAATATTTTTCATTTTGGGATTTTCTAAGATGAATCATTTCAAAGATATATTACGTTATATGAAAACATTCTTTAACATTACCAAACACATCCTCACTAACATCCATGAATATCTAGGAAAAATGTCATGTCATGTTTCATTTCACAATTTCCTTATTTTCAAACATATAAGGTATCTTCCAGATAAGATAATTAGTAACAAAATAAAAATTTTTTGGGGTATAGAGAATTATAATGTAAAATTATATCATATTCCCCACCCATAGTCTATAGAGGTGGTTCTGATATTTTTGAGGAAAGAACATACTAAGTAATTTTTATCTATTTATATATTATAATTTTCCCAAAAAAAAATCTATGAGATTTAATATTTATGGCATGTACCACTACTTATTGTTGTAAATAGGTAATTGAATAACTTCCCTGATGGGGTTAATAATGATGTGATCCATTAGAAAAAACATATTCTCCCTAAATAAAGATGTAGCCCAATTCTGAACATGTTGAATCGTAGAAAGAATGTAACCATCTCCATCCTCAAGAAATTCCAAAAACATTCTATGGTAAAACATTACGTAAGATTGTAAATATATTTTTGAAAATTCATATACCACTATAACGTCCCCCCTTTTCAAGTGATATCCATTATAGTAGTTGCATGATTTCGTCAATCCTTTATAAAATTCTGATTATACCCATTTAAAACCAAAGAGCTGCATATATGAAAACATTTTTCATCTTTTCCTATAACATAATTGCTATCAAAATATTAGGATCAATAAAGATTCCATTTTTTAAAATTACATGTCCCAAGATCATAACTTCTCAGATCCAAAATTATCACTTTGATAATATAACAAAAAGATGATGATATTTCTAATTTTTCAAATCATACGTATGGTTACACATTTGATCTTACTCCATTTCAAAGTAAACTAGTCATCATCCTTGAGAACTATTAAATATTTATTAATATACTAATGGATATTTCGATTTATACATTCCATAATGATATTAGGAAAAAAATTTGGACAAAAGTCTTCATAAAGTACTCAAAATGTCCATACATAATCTTAATGAATTCCTAAAAATATCAAACTCTTTGATTCTGGGGTGATGACATGGAGATGAAAGGTAAAAGTTTGAAATCCACTTTTCCATTTTCAGCCATTGAAAAAAATATTCAATGTCAGAAAAATGATAATTATATTTGACATTACTCAATCATGTTTTGGTAATTGATTAAATATTAGATAGTTTCATCATATTTTTTGAAACACTTTGGATCTCCCATCATATGTAGTGAAAAATACCCACTAATGATAAAAGTCAATATGTGACTTATGAGAAACAAACTACTCTATCCTAATAATCACATCAAAAAGTAAAATTTTTAGAACTATAGATTCCAATACGGAATCTATGTCATACATAATGAAAGGGCATGAAGGAAAACAAAATTATATCTCCCTATACTTTCCTAGAGTTTCTTCTTGTTTAATAATGAATTACAATAGTTTCCATGGATGTTTAAGAATATCCACTAAAAGAGTGATTATATAGGAGTGATAGGAAAATTTATGAAGTATTCTAGTCACAAATTTTGAATCTATATATATTGTGCCTCTCATAGTACAAAGCCCCATATAGACTTATATAAGAAACACCTAAAATTTATGTGATTGTTTCATTCTAAAGGATTTTGGATAAATCCATATAGTTTATGAAGAATTTCAGTTCACTTTAGAAACTCTAGGTACTAAATGGACATAAAAAAATATAGGATGATATATATCATGAAAAAACATCTAATATTTTCCCAACCCCCCAAAATGAGTTGAAAACATTAAGTTGAAAGGTTAAAAAACACTTTATATATCCAGTCTGGTCAAGGAGATAAAATTTCATGCCACTAGATTATGATTTTCTGATAGGAATATGCCTATGAGAATCAAAAATAACATTTACCCCTATGAAGTTCAATGTTATTCCTCCACCCCTTGATAGAATCCCCTAGATTTACCACTTGAGAGAAAAAAAACTATGGTTAACCCTTCTTCACCTTTGAGGACAAGTACAACCCTAAATTATTTATCCACAACATTTTCATATGTTGTTAGATTTATCATGAATATATATGAAATATCTTTAGGATAAAGAACCATTGAATCCCCTGATCCTTCATCATTTTATTTGAAACAACCTCAAAAGAAAATGTAGAGATATCTACGAAATTATTATCATACTTTGTCGTAGACCAATATACATGCTCAATCTAGAGAAATTTCAAGGATAAACTATAGTAATAGATTATAGTTTTAAATAGAAGGTTAAATTTCCATTTATGTCCATCTTTTCCGATACCTCATGTTTCAAAGCCTTGAGAATTGACTCCCACCACCTTATACTCATAACTTAAATCATGAACATAATGAATTACACATTGAGTGGGTTAAGATTCATTAGAATTTCAAAGAAACTCATAAATTCACCCAATAAATACTTCTCCTCTTATCGATTATTCATCCCTTTTAACGATGGGGTCCTCTGAAAATTAGATTTATATTCCTGAGTCATATGATCATCCATTCTATGTACTTCAAAAATATTTTAAATAGGGGTATATACCAATCCATCTCCTATATATTGGACCACGAATACGATTTTTTAACATCTTTTTTACCAGTAAGAGTATTTCATTTCCATGATTTTCTCAAAGAACTCTCTTGAGTAATTTGTGGAAGTCATAAAGTGGGTATGGAACTAAACATCAAAAGAGAAAGTGGAAGAAAACAAGAGTTCATAGAATAAATTATAGTGTATAGTATAATAAAAAAACTAGAACTATGATGATAAAAATAAGAAAATTATTGGGATTAAAACATTATAAATATAAGAAGACTCAATTCCCTTAAACCCATTGTAATTTAGGGCTCATCACACTGAGAGGTGACCCGAAAATCACTCATAAGATACCCATTAAGTCCTAAAATTCTTCTCCATTGTAACACCCGAGACTTTTTTGAGAAATATTTTGTTTTTATGTTATATAAATCATCAAAGCAATATTTCACTACACACAATACTAGCTTGGATTTCTTTACATGCAATCGCGACCTTCCTCGATAGCTTGCATCGTATGCAATACCGAGTTTCACTAAACATCGGTATGCTATTAAAATATTATTAAAACTAGCCTTTATGAATAGTAATACCCCCTTTTTGAAATTTTTTAAATTTTATTTTTCAAAATGGACTTCATTTTTGGATTTGGAATATCAAAATTAGCCTAGGGTGAAATTTTGGTATTTTTCTGAAAGCTTTCAATTATTAATGAATAGTGAAAACACTAGGATACTATTTAAAACCGAATTTTTATTTAAATAATTATTTATTTAATTTAAATTTATTTTAGGTCAAAATTGATAAATAATACCTATATAAGTTCAATGCAATTCATTGGAATCATTTTATAATAATTTTAGATATATAAAAATTTAATTGAACTTTTCACCGTCTTTTACCCACCTCCTAGGAGAATTTGAAAATTTACATAAAATTTAATTTTACCGCTTCTGTGAGTGGAATTTCAAAAATCCGAGAGACCCAGTTGATGTCAGTAAGTAAAATTCGGTTCAATGTGATGAAAATAATTATTGGTGAATAGTAACTTTTTACTTTTATTTACCACGGTTAAAAGTAAATAGGGTAATTAAGGGTAAAAATGATATTATTATTATTACCCTAACACATGTCCTAATTCTATTGGATAAGTGTAATTCGACCAAAAACAACCTTAGGAATAATATATGACCATTTAGTCGCACTTGGATTATATTAGGACATTTAATATTAATTTATTTAAAGAAGGGTTAAAATAGTTAAAATCAAAGTTTAATAAGTAAATAATTTTTAATATAGGGTTATTCATAAGATAAATTCGACTATAAATATTCATTATAAAGATAACAATATTTCCTACATAATGGTATTCTATTTGTAATTTTTAAACTTTATATAATTTAATTTATTTATGACACAATGATGATGCAGTAATTATCTTATTAATGACATATTGACATAATTGATGTTATAAATACCCAAATAAATGTAATTTGAGACTTTTTATGAATTAAAATAATTTTATAGTTTAATATGGCATGTTATTATTGATTTAATTAACATTTTTCGAAATAATCATTCTGTTATGATTTTCACAAAAATCAGTTACCAAATAGTGTCAAAATTGACAAAAAATAGTTTTTAAAATAAATATTATATTATTAATTGTTATTTTATTCCTAAAAATATAAGTTTAGGCCAAATGAATTAGATAATGTTGTTTATATTAACAATAAACAACTTGGGGTTCGTCTGTCTTGTTATATTATGTTTATTAACCTTCTGTGTAAGAAAACAAGAAGACACGGTAAAAGTAAAATTATCTACCTTAAAGTTAAATCTAAAATATAATGTTAGAATAGATACCTAAACTTGTCTAAATTCTATTGTATGAGAGGATTTCGACCCATCCCCACCTTATCTTTGAAATAAATCAATTTGGAGCTATTAAAAACCGAATATGACTTTATAATAAAATAATATTTTTAGTTTTTTCAAAGGTGCCCCTCTCCTCCCTTATAAAAGGGCACCTCCTCCCTCTCTTCCTCACACCACATTGAGCCTTCATGCTCGGACAAAACCATTAAAATTATCTTATAAACTTCCCTATAAACTTCATAGAGGTCCTGGTCTTCCTCAAAGACAAATATTAGTGCCCTAAAAGGAGGTCTCAAAGAGGCGCTTCAAAGTAGAGGTAATGTCTGTTACCGATTCATTCAACATTATCTCTTCTTCCACGTCTTCTTCTTGAGTTGTTTAATTATGAAGTAATAACATCAGTATCACTCAAATAATGATATGTTATTATAATTATGAAACAACCATATTTTACCATCTATCCATCATACGGAAAACGAAATCACCGCGCGTGCGTACGTACAGAATACAGTCTCCATGCTGTGGTGTAATCTATTTTCCACCACCACCTTACTTATATGGGTATAATGGTGTAAATAAAAACTATATATAATTATTGTAATGTTATATTGATTCTAAAATAGTATAAATACACTCCAATACAATTCCATGATCATGGTAACGATATCATCGCTCGTGCGTAGGTACGGAATACCGTCTCCACGATGTGATGCGACTCATTCTACATGATATTTATTTCATAATGATTATATAAATGAATTGAATGAATTAATATGATATATATTACACTAATACCATTCTGGAAATGTGGTATCTATAACCTAAAAAAAATAATAAGAATTTATTCGACCATACACGCATAAGAACAAAAAGTAATAAACACCCGGATAACAAGTAGCAATGAAATGTTACTAATAATAAGATAAGAATATGGCCATATATGATATCATAAAAATGAGTATTATTTTTTAATAATTCAATAACATTATTTAAATAATTATACAGGAGGTTCAGACACTTACGAAGCAAATCAAACCTAAGGTAAGGCAAAATCTCACAATCTCATTTTTATCTGATATTGTTTATATTTTGGTATTTACTAGGGTGTATTTTATCATCCACATCCATTTTTCCTCAATATGTAATATTATTTATATCCTCCTACAATTTTCTAAATCCAATTTTACCCTTCGGTGCATTTTTAGTAAAAGATATTAAAGGAATCTTTTTTCATTTTTCGTACGAGGTACTTTTTGAATTTTATGGCCAAAGTACGAGAAGAATGTTTTTTTAACTTATATGGCATGAATGGATTCATATTACATTATTTCCATGTAGCTTCCTTTAAAAGTTTTCAAGTTTATTTTTAATCAACTTATTTTAGTTTAAAATTGTATTACATGTTAAGAAAGGAAAAAAAAATTTGAAGTAGAAAGGATATTTTCTTCAAGAATGGAGTTCAACTATTTTATCAAAATTATTTTCCATCTAAGATAATATATGGTTCTATTTATATCCCTATTTTTACATTGATTTTATTATGTTATGATGGAATTATTTTTATGATGTCCTTTTATCTTATATGGATTATGTTATTATGGCATGATGTTTAAGATTTCCATTTTTATTACATGGGTTATGCTATGATGTATGATTTATGATTTTGTGGCACACATAAGAATGGTTTCATTATGAGATGGGTGGGACCTATATCTCCCTCCAATGCATTGGGTAAAGATTTATAACTCATGAGATAGACATGGCTGGAATGGAAGGTTAAACCAGTTCAGTGAAACATGACTGAAACGAAGAGTGAACTCAGTTCATAAATGGACTTTGTCCGCTAAGATAGTCTTGAAAATGAGTCTTTACTACTAAGAAATGATTTTCGATGATTATGTGTGTATGCCACAAAGTTTCATGTTTTAAGTTATGATTATTGGGATTACATTTCACTGCTATTATTTGTCCCATGTTATGAAATTATGATTTCTTTTGCAGGTTAAGATTTCCAAAATGTTATGTTATTATGAATATTATGTGATTGATTTTTTTTCTTTTGTTTACCCTTACTGAGAATTTGATCTCACCCTTTTGTGTGTTTTCATTCCCCAGGTCAGGAAGAAGGTTATTAAGTAGGATATGCCAAAAAGGGACTCTAGATATGATGAAATAAATGGGAGACAATGTAGAGGATTTATGAACCAGTTGTTTATGTTTCCGAGTTTCTAAAGACATTATACCTATATGGTCCTTTCATGGTCTTGTTATATGTTGTAATAAGTGTACTTCAATTTTTAAGTATTAACAATGTATGTAAAGTATGGGTCGTTATATTTGGTATCAGAGGAAAGGTATAGTCAACCTTTGGAAACTAGGATGTGAAACCCTTAGTAAGAACCCTAAGGATAAGTCTAAGCATAGAACACGATCTAAGTGTTTTAAAAATGGCCATGAAAACCCTATGATAAGACCTTAAGTGTGAAATTTTATTCGTGATTATGTGGTTTTCCTATTATAATTAGTGTTGCTCACACTATTCTTCTTGGTTTTAGTCAATGGCTGAAACCAGAAGGAAACGTGTTAATGTGGAATGCGACGGGTAATGCAATGATTGTCCCCCTGAGCAACCAAATTTTATGGGAGCTGGAATGAAAAATCTTGTAGCCATGCTCACACAACTTTCTCAAGCTATGAATCATAGAGGACTTCCAAACAAGCAAAGGAGAAACATTCTGTTGAATCCTTCATGAGGCAACATCCACCTTCATACAGCGGGTCTTTTAATCCATTAGTGGCTGAACAATGGATCAGTACCACTGAAAAGATATTTTCAGTTCTTCAATGTTCTGAACATGATAAAGGCATCTTAGCAGTTTATCATTTGGAAGGTGAAGCTGATCAATGGTGGAATCTTATCAAGAATACGAGGCAAAGGGATGAAATTGAGTCCATGGAATGGGAAGAGTTCAAGAAATTATTTTTCATTAGGTACTTCCCCCATATTTTTAAAACAAAGATGGAGAATGAGTTTCTTGAACTAAAGCAAAAGGATGATGAATATGTTGGTGCCTATGAAGAAAATTTGACAAGACTTGCAAGGTACGCTTCTGGTATTATTGTCCAACCTGAGAGTAAGATCGATCGATTCTTTAGTGGCTTAAATCCAAGTCTTAGAAGGGAATTAACCATAAGGGACTTCAATAGATACGAGGAAATCGTTTGATGAGCTCTCAAAGTTGAGATGGATATTGGAGTAACCCATCAGTCATATGGGTTTGATAAGAAGAGGAAAATCGAATTCAAAGGAAAATCTAAAGAGCACACTGAAAAGAAGATGAGTTTTTCCTTATGCTCAATGTTTGGAAAGAAACATGGAGGGAGTTGTCTTAAAGGGACATGTAAATGTTTCAAATGTAGAAAGGAAGGTAATCAGGCATTTGAATGACTCAATTATGGGAAGAATATGTCTAGTGATGCGAACAAAGAAAAGGCTACACAAAGTGCACCTCTAACACTTCAATGTTACAAGTGCAAGTAAATGGGTCATTATTCCAATGAATTCCCAAATCCAAGGGCTGTTGATGATGATCGATGTCAACAAACTCTTAAGGCTAAAGACAAACGAAATTAACATGCAATTTCTATCAGTGATGTGGAGTACGATAACAAAGTGGTGAAATGTATACTTACCATCCACTATAAAGTATAAAATGTTTTATTTGATTCAGTATCCACCCACTCTTTTATTTCTGAAGAATTTTATAAAGGTATCACCATATTACCTCAATAATTAGATGTTGAGTTAGCTGTGACAACCCCTAAAGGCACAACAGTCGCATCAAAAGTTTATAATTCTTCTCCGATTGAAGTTTGTGGGAAAGTGCTTCCTGCAAATCTTGTGATCCTTAATATAGTGGAAATTGATGTGATTCGTGGCATGGATTGGCTTTCTTTATATGGAGCTCATATCAATTGCCAAAGAAGGGAAGTCACATTTCATATTCTAGATCATTCTATGATTATCTATCGATGCAAGGATGAACATAACCTTCCAGTGGAAATTTCTTCCATCTTATGGGTCTTGATTCAACTAAATGAGGGTTATTTATCTCAAATGGTTGGTGAGAAACTCATGATTAAGAATATTCCCATTGTACGAGAGTTTGATGATGTTTTTCTGGAGGAATTTACAGGTCTTTCACCAAATCCTGAAGTTGAGTTTTCAATAGAACTCGTACCGGGTGCTTTGCCTATTTCAAAGACACCTTATAGAATGTCCCCAATTGTGTTGTAGGAATTGAAGAAGATACTCCAAGAGAATCTT
Organism: Viscum album; assembly: GCA_963277665.1. NCBI lineage: Eukaryota > Viridiplantae > Streptophyta > Magnoliopsida > Santalales > Viscaceae > Viscum > Viscum album. Next base: position 1,221,880,828 of record OY728156.1, on the reverse strand, counting down.
GATAAAGGATTCATACGCCCTAGTGCGTCACCTTGGGGAACACCTATTCTGTTTGTTAAGAATAAAGACGGATCAATGAGACTCTCCATTGATTATCGAGAACTTAACAAGATCAAAATCAAGAACAAATATCCTCTCCCACGCATTGATGACTTATTTGACCAACTACACGGAGATCAATACTTTTCAAATATTGATCTTCATTCAGGGTATCATCAATTAAGGGTCAAAAGATAGGATATACCAAAGACGACTTTATGTACAAGGTATGGACACTATGAATTTATAGTGATGCCATTTGGTCTTACTAATGCCCCAACTATCTTCATGGATATGACGAATAGATTATTTAGAGATTATATTGATCACTTTGTGGTAGTCTTTATAGATGATATTTTTGTCTATTCAAAGAGCAAGGAAGAACATGAAGATCACATGAGAATTATATTGAAGACCCTGAGAAAGGAGAAGCTTTATGCCAAATTTACTAAGTGTGAATTTTGGCTTCAAAAAGTTCATTTGTTAGTCACATAATCTCAAAAGAGGGGATATCTGTGGATCCAGAAAAAACAGAGGTTAGCGAAAGATGGTCGAGACAAACAACAGTAACTAAGATCCAATGTTTTCCTGGTTTGGCTGGATATTATCAACATTTTGTGAATGATTTTTCACGATTATCTAATCCACTCACCAAGTTGAATTGGATAGGAGATAAGTTTGTTTGGTTTGAGGAATGTGAAGAGAATTTAAAGGAGTTGAAAAGAAGGTTATCCAGTGCACCTGTGCTCACAGTTACTTGTAGTGGAGAAAGGTTTGTGATCTATAGTGATGCATCCAAGAAGGGGTTGGGGTGTGTTCTTATGAAGAATGATATGGTGATAGCTTATGCCTCACGATAGTTGAAAATACATGAGCAAAATTACCCAACTCAGGATTTGGAGTTAGTTGCGGTAATATTTGCATTAAAGATTTGGAGGCATTATCTTTATAGAGAAAGGTGTGACATTTATAGTGATCATAAAAGTTTAAAGTATATTTTCACACAAAAGGAGCTGAATATACGCCAGAGAAGATGGTTGGAGCTGATTAAGGATTACGACTGCTCAATTCATTACCACCCTAGGAGTGCAAACAAGGTGGCAGATGCATTAAGTCGACAAGACCATGCTAGCTTATCCATGTTGAGGATCACAAAAGATCCAATATTTATGGATTTACAAAGGATGGATCTTGGAATTATAATAAAAGGGGAAAAATCGAATCTTTCTCAAATGAATGTTCAACCATTTATACATTTGAAGATTAAAGAGGCACAGAAAGAAGATGTAGAGTTACAAAAGAAGGTGATAAATGTTCCTTAATTCAACCTTGATTGTGATGGGATAATAAAGTTCAGGAATTGGATTTGTGTTCCTCCCATCACATAATTAACGAAGGAGTTGCTGGATGAGGCTCATAGTTATTCATTATCTATTCATCCTAGAAGCACGACGATGTATAGGGACCTGAAGGAGTACTTCTGGTGGGATGGCATGAAAAGATATGTTGCTGAATATGTCTCTCGATGCTTGGTTTGTCAGCAAGTTAAAGCTGAGAGACAGAAGTCTAAGGGGATGTTACAACCATTACCCATACCAGAATGGAAATGGGAAAACATCACAATGGACTTTGTCACTGGACTTCCTAAAACATCCAAAGGCAATAATTCTATATGGGTCATAGTTGATCATCTTACAATGTCATCACACTTCATCACTATTAGAGAGGATTTCTCTCTAGATCAGATTGCCAGGATATATGTGAAGGAAGTGATAAGATTGCATGGAGTACCATTTTCTATTATATCTGATAGGGATCCAAGGTTTACCTCAAAGTTCTGGAAAAGTCTTTAGCATACACTAGATACAGATTTTAGTTTCAGCACTGCTTATCATCCTCAGACAGACGGTCAGTCTGAGAGGACAATTCAAACTCTAGAAGATATGTTGAGATCTTTTTCTATGGATTTCAAAGGTGGTTGGGATCAACACCTACATTTTATGGAATTTTCTTATAATAATAGCTTCCACTCTAGTATTCAGATGGATCCTTATGAATATCTCTAAGGAATGACATGCAGGACTCCAACTTGCTGGGATGAAGTTGGGTAAAGAAAGATATTAGGACCTGATCTTGTTGATGAGATGGAAGAAAAGGTCAGATCTATTCAACAACACATATGAGCATCGCAGAGTTGAAAAAAAGTTATGCTGACAACCAAAGAAAATACTTAGAGTTTGAAGTGGGTGATAAAGTGTTCTTACGATTATCTTCCTGGTAGAGGTTCATGAGATTTGGAAATAAGGGAAAGTTGAGCCCTAGATATATCGGTCCTTTTGAAATTCTGGATCGAGTTGGGAAGGTAGCTTACTGATTGGAGCTTCCACTGAATCGCTCCCAAGTTCATGATGTGTTCCATGTATCTCTCCTAAGAAAGTACATACCTGATCCTTCATATGTACTTAGCTCAGAAGTTGTACCACTGGAGCAAGATCTTTCTTATGAAGAACAACCGATAGAGATTCTGGATCGTAGCGAAAAATTCCTATGGAACAAAACCACTCTCTTGGTGAAAGTTTTATGTAGGAACCACCAATTACAAGAAGCTACATAGGATCTTGATGATATGATTAGGGAGAGGTATCCTCATTTGTTTGTTACAAAGTGACGAATTTTGAGGGCGAAATTCATTTTAAGGGGGGTAGAATGTAACACCCGAGAATTTTTTGAGAAATATTTTGTTTTTATGTTATATAAATCATCAAAGGAATCTGTCACTACACACAATACTAGCTTGCCTTTCTTTACACACAATCGCGACCTTCCTTGATAGCTTGCATCGTACGCAATACCGAGTTTCACTAAACATCGCTATGCTATTAAAATATTATTAAAACTAGTCGATATGAATAATAATACCCACTTTTTGAAATCTTGTAAATTTTATTTTTCAAAATGGACTTCATTTTTTGGATTTGGAATATCGAAATTATCCTTGGGTTAAATTTTGGTATTTTTATGAAAACTGTCAATTATTGATGAATAGTGAAAAGAATAGGTTACTATTTAAAAACCGACTTTTTATTTAAATAATTATTTATTTTATTTAAATTTATTTTAGTTCAAAATTGATACATAACACCTATATAAGTTCAATGCAATTCATTGGTCTCATTTTATAATAATTTTAGATATATAAAAATTCTATTGAACTTTTCACCGTCTTTTACCCACCTCCTAGGAGAATTTGAAAATTTATATAAAACTTAATTTTACCACTTCTATGAGTGGAATTTCAAAAATCCAAGAAACACAGTTGATTTCAGTAAGTAAAATTTTTTTCAATCAGATGAAAATAATTTTTGGTGAATAGTAACTTTTTCCTTTTATTTACCATGGTTAAAAGTAAATAGGGTAATTAAGGGTAGAAATGATACTGTTATTACCCTAACACATGTCCTAATTCTATTGGATAAATGTAATTTTAACAAAAACAACCTTAGGAATAAAATATGACCATTTAGGCCCACTTGGATTATATTAGGACATTTAATATTAATTTATTTAAAGAAGGGTTAAAATAGTTAAAATCAATGTTTAATAAGTAAATGATATTTAATATAAGGTTATACATAAGATAAATTCGACTATAAATATTAATTAAAAAGATAAAAACATTTCCTAAATAATGGTATTTTATTTGTAATTTTTAGACTTTAAATAATTTAATTTATTTATTACACGATGATGATGCAGTAATTATCTTATTAATCAAATATTGACATAATTGATGTTATAAATACCTAAATAAATGTAATTTGAGACTTTCTATGAATTAAAATAATATTCTATGTTAATATGACATGTTATAATTTATTCAATTAACTTTTTTCGAACTAATCATTCTGTTAGAATTTTCACAAAAATCAATTACCAAATACTATCAAAATTAACATAAAATAGCTTTTAAAACAAATATTATATTATTAATTGTTATTTTATTCCCAAAAATCTAAGGTTCATACAAATGACTTATATAAGGTTTTATATATTAATAATAAACAACTTGGGGTTATTTTGGCTTGTTATAGTATGTTTACTAACAATATAGTGTAACAAAACAAGAAGACACGGTAAAAGTAAAATTATCTAACTTAAAGTTAAATCTAAATGATAAGGTTAAAATAGATACCTAAACTTGTCTAAATTATATTGGATGATAGGATTTCTACCCATACCCACCCTAGATTCTAAATAAATCAATTTATATCTATTAAAAACCGAATATGACTTTATAATAAAATAATATTTTTAGTTTTTCCAAAGGTGCCACTCTCCTCCCTTATAAAAGGGCACCTCCTCCCTCTCTTCCTCACACCACTTTGAGCCTTCAAGCTCATCCAACCCTAGAAAAATTATCTTCTCCACTTCCCTAGAAACAACCTATAGGTCATTTTCTTCTTAAAAGACCAATTTTAGTTCCCTAAAAGGAGGTCTCAAATAGGCGCTTCAAAGAAGAGGTAATGTTTGTTACCGATTCTTTCAACTTTATTTCTTCTTCCACTTATTATTATTGAGTTGTTTCATTATGAAGTAATAACATCAGTATCACTAATATATTGATATATTATTATACTTATGAAACAACCCTATTTCACCAACTATCCATCCTACGGAAAAATATATCACCACGCATGCGTACGTACGGAATATCGTCTCCACGTCGTGGTGTAATCTATTTTCCACCACCACCTTACATGGATGGGTGTAATGGTCTAAAGAATAACTATATATGATTATTTTAAAGTGATATGGATTATGAAATAGTATACATACACTTCAATATAATTCCACGATCATGGGAACGATATCATCGCTCGTGCGTACGTACGGAATACCGTCTCCACGATGTGATGCGACTCGTTCTACATGATCTTCATTGCATAATGTTTATATAAATGAATTTAATAAATTAATATTATATATATTACACAGATAGAATTTTTTAAATGAGTTATATATAACCTAAAAAGAATAATAAGAATTTATTCGAAAAAACACACATAAGAACAAAAAGTAATAAACACCCGAATAACAAGTAGCAATGAAATATTACTAATAAGAAGCTAAGAATATGACCATATATGATATCATAAAAATGATTATGATTTTGGAATAAGTCAATAACATTATTTAAATCAATATACAGGAGGTTCGAACACTTACGAAGCAAATCAGACCTACGTAAGGGAAAATCTCACAATCTCATTTTAATCCGAGATTGTTTATACATTGGTATTTAATGGGGTGTATTTTATAATACACATCCATGTTTACTCAATATTTAATATTATTTCTATCCTCCTATAATTTTTCAAATCCAATTTTACCCTTCATTGAGTTTTTAGTAAAATATATGAAAGGAATCTTTTGTCATTTTTCGTACGAGGTGCTTTTTGACTTTTCCGGCCAAAGTACGAGAAGAATGTTTTTTTAACTTATACGGCATGAATGGATTCATAGAAAAATATTCCCATGAATCTTATTTTACAAGTTTTCAAGTTTATTTTTAATCAACTTCTTTTAGTTTAAAATTGTATGACATGTTAAGAAAGGAAAAATGTTTTTAAAGTTGAAAGGATATTTTCCTCAAGAATGGAGTTCAAGTGTTTTATCAAAATTATTTTCCATCTAAGATAATATAGTGTTCTCTTTCGATCCCTATTGTTAAATTTTTTGATTATTTTATGATGGAATTATTTTTATGATGTCCTTTTATCTTATATGGATTGTGTTATGATGGAATGATGTTTAAGATTCTCATTTTTATTACATGGGTTATGCTATGATGTATGATTTATGATTTTGTGGCACACATAAGAATGGTTTCATTATGATATGGGTGGGACCTATATCTCCCTCCAATTCATTGGGTAAAGATTTATATTTCATGAGATAGACTTGGCAGGAACGACAGGTTAAACCGGTTCAGTGAAACAGGACTGAAACGACGAGTGAAGTCGGCTCAGAAATGGACATTGTATGCTAAGATAGTCTTGGAAATCCGTCATGACTAATAAGAAATTATTTTCTATGATTATGTGTGTATGCCACAAAGTTTGATGTTTTATGTTAGGATTATTGGGATTATATTTCACTACTATGATTTATTACATGTTATGAAATTATGATTTCTTTTACAGGTTAAGATTTCAAAAATGTTATGTTCTTATGAATATGAGGTGATTGATTTTGTTTCTTTTGTTTACCCTTAATGAGCATTTTATCTCACCCTTTTGTATGTTTTCTTTCCCCAGGTCAAGAATAAGGTTATTAAGTAGGATATTCCAAAAAAGGACTCTAGATATGATGAAATAAATGGGAGACAACGTAGAGGATTTATGAACCAGTTGTTTATGTTTCCCAATTTCTAAAGACACTATACCTATACTGTACTTTCATGGTCTTGTTATATGTTGTAATAAGTGTACTTCAATTTTTATGTATTAAAAATGTATGTAAAGTATGGGTCGTTATATCCATAGTCCCCTGAGATGTCCCAATATTCATATTCAAAATAAAAATAGTGAAAAATCCCCTGGATTCTAATTTATCTTGAACCAACATTGGTTACCCATAAAATCCGTAAGCTGAATTGGTGCTAACATGGACCAAATAGAGTTCACAATCCCCACAGGCTAGTGATATACACTTGGTAAATAGTAAAAAACCATTAGTAATGATTTATGAAAAAGGAACTAAAAAATAAGCGATGAATATATAAAAACATATAATATTTATGACAAAAAAACATAAAAATAGTGGTATAACCAACATGAATAAAAGTTTTCATTTACATTAAAACAACAAAACAATTCAAAAAACAAATACAAACTCCCTATGGCATGATGAAAACTTTATACTCCCACACCCTACTGAATAAAATACCCACTACCTCCCTGAGGAGCCTTTACATTACCATTATTAGATATTAGAGGATCTAGATACACCCAATGGTGTATGTTGGGTGTGAGAAAAAGTACATAGTTGGATCCCACCAGGTGTCTGATTAACCTAATTTATAAAATATTCAAGTTATTCTTAGGTAATTTAAATCAATGATTGGTATACATTTTAGGAAAATAAATTAATAAAATAACTCTTTGATAATTTAAAAAATTAATATAATAAATATATTTCCAATTAATTCATTACAGAAAAGCATAAATCATTTAAATGAGTACACTAAAGAAAAAAAATCAAATGAGTATAAATATTAAGAGGTCCATGAGAATCCTTATTCCCTTATCGTAACTTGTAGGCCACATTATGTGTGAATTACTTGATCATAGAAAGATTAGGGGGTTATAATATGCTCTTGAGAGTGGATCCTTTCAACAGTATAAGAATCCAAGAACATATACTACCCTATAAAAAAAATTTCTGGGAGTAATGCTTTCATTACCAATGAATTGTCACTACATTATTGTCAATAACTATTAGGTTTGTCAAAATAACATCTTTTAAGGGACTTAATTCATTAACATCCCACAAACATTCTTGAATAACTATTCTCTTAAAAACACGAATGCTAGTATTAGATTTTAAAAACATATTCAAAACCACTATATTTACTAAAAACCATTTTAATTACTTTAATATACATTAGTAATCAATTTTATGGATAAATTAAGAATATTTCACAGAAATAAGACATATCATGAAAGAAAACACCGTGAAATAATTATAATAGAAACAACCACATATTGAAAAAAATCTAAAATGTGTCTAGGTCCTTATGAAATGTGTGATGAGATCCTAAAATTATAATTTTCAATCATAAACCACTAAATAGATTATTTCAAAAATGATGAAAACCCAAATCGATCATATAAAACCTCAATTAAAGCTCAGAAAAATGGGAGTATTGATTTTCTGATCAACACTCCCATATTCCACAATTATTCTAAAATGAATTTGATTATAATCCTAATTCTAATCAATCCCATTATTTGGAAACCCAATATATTGTTATCAAAAAGTTATTTTTGGTGAAGAATATGTTCTATGATAAAAAAATATCAACATTCCAATATAAGAACATTTGTTTGATCCATTCATTGATCATCCATGGAATTTGGTTCGATAGATCTTAGAAAACCCAAAAAGAGTCTCCATGTAAAATGAACTATTTAATGGTAAAAGGAAATAGTTTAATAATTAGAACAAGATTTTTAGGGGGTCATAATTATTGTAATTCCCAACCATCATTATCTCAAAATATCACTACTTTTTATATAGTGTATTCTATTGAAATATAGATTCTAATTAATAGTGTACTATTAATTTTATGGGGAAAAATAATTCACACACCTCTTGACCCCCACTCGATGGTTGATGGGTTTCTTGTACTAAACCCTGACTATCAACCTTCCACTAATTGTTCAGTGGAACTCATCGATTATAAGGTACAAAAATTATTCCCCTTATATATATATTGGTATTTGTTTAATCCTATTCCAACCACCAATATATGTCTTAGAACACAAAAAAAATAATTAAAACACACCAGTGGACCTATGCTTCCAACTAAAAATAACCACAAAATTATAAAAAATATAAAATTTTCAATGGGATAATTAAATCTTTAACAAAATATGTGTAGTACCATGAAATGACATAAATATGCCAAGAATAGTGTAAAACCCCTTGAAATGTGGTGATAAAAATAATAATTTTTTCTACCCATTTCAACAACGTGTATTTTTATTTTAAGGGGCATTTATAGTCAAAACGCTATGTTTAAACAAGGGATATATTGAAGTATAGATAGTATGGGTGAACTCATGGGAAATCTACTAAATTATGTGTGTGTAATGATAGATCTTACTGAAATACCATTTGTTGGCATGCAGAGTTTTCAGTAGACTAATATGTGGCCCAAATGAGTAATAAAATGGCGTTTGATGATAATGAAACTGTGGTATTACAAAATACTGATGGTTTTAAATGACTTGGACTATGTCCCTGTATGGTTGGTTCATGGAAAATGGTATTTGTGCCAATACCCAGTAGGAAGTGGAGAGGAACTACCTAATGTTAATGTGTGGTGACCACAATAAGAGTTTTGTGATTTTAAATGGGGGACAATATGTCATGGCTAGAACATTTATTCTCAAAACACTAAATGTTACTACATTATTTTAGTCAGGAACAAAATTATTTTTTTAGAGTCTACATGATATGAATATTACAGATAAGAGAGGCTTTTCCTAAAGTAGTGTCAAGATGGGTGACCTCTAGGGATGTTTTCTTGGGTGTGTTTGAGTTTATAAAAACTATAATGAAAGTACATTTGTAGGAATGAGGGTATTTATATTAGTCTGGTAAGTGGTCATGATGTGTAATGGCATGTTGTCGGATGGGATGTAAACTGAGGGATTGTAAGACTAACATGAGGTTATATAACTAGTTTAATGAACCATGAAGTTTGGTCTATCAAACATACTATTCACCGGGTCTAAGATACAAATTTGCGTGAAAAAATATAAATATACTATCTCAACTAATCATATTTTTATATAGTAACAACATTTATGTGTCATGAAAACCATAATGACCAGCCCAAATTATTCCACTTGTCATGCATTAATATGATATATGTTTTAGTTTGGAATGGAGATGATAACAAATTGTGTTCAATTTATCCACGTTGATCACAATATGTCATATACATAAGGACATGGTGGTAATATTATAAGTTTATTGGGATCACCACTATCATATATACTAGACATTTGATTGATGATGTTATTTCATACATCATGGTTTTTTGGTCTTGGATTTATTTTCGAGTATTAGTTTTCACTTAGGAAGAAAGTTTCCATATACAGATAGGTTTCATTTGGGTATGGTGTTTTGATTAGGCCATGTGAATATACATATATATATATATATATATTATTTATTTATTTTTTACAACACTTATGTCATCCATTGGTCTAGGAAATCTACTTATTTATAGAATCCTTTATTTTTATCAAATTACTACACATTATAGACGAATAAAATATATATTTTGTTTTAATTTATTTACAACATTTTTATAGTTTTTTTGGGTTAGTATTTATCTATATGTTGGTTAGTATATATGATATGAAGATCAATCCTATTGGATTTTCGATGTATTTAGACCTGCCTCTTCAACCCATTTTTGAATTTTTCTATCATTATTTGTAGGTAGACTCATGTGTTGAAGCATGCACAATGGGGTGCTATGGGGACATGGATCATGTCCCATTATGGCTATACAGATAGGTCATTATGATATATATATATATATATATATTGTAGATGATTGAAAATACCACTGGTTTATCCTCATTAATATAGGAAACCATATTCTTCTCCAATGATTGAATAAAAACCTTAATAATTTCATTATATATCATAGGATTAAAATATTTTTAAGATATAATATTAATTAACAAAATAGAATGCGTTGGTGTAAAAAATTAAAAAAAATTATTATATTTTGAAAACAATAAGAAAAATATATTAACACAAAAATTATATCTTTAATGTATAATAAGGGGTTTGCATAGAAAAGATAGCTCATATCATATTCTTATCTTAGATTGATATATACAAAAAAACATCCCAATATAGGTGTATGTCACTACGCACTCTAGACTCTACCAGTCCCGATAGTAAAATATACTACATTCTTATTTTAATAATACATGTAATTTTGTGATGTTAATAACACATAAATTATAATTTAGATTATAGAATATATATTAATACCCCACTTGAATAAAATTTTTGTAAACATTACATATGTTTTAACTTATGTCACATCACATATAAAAAATTATAAATTTATAAAAAATAATATTTTTGGATATTCTATAAAATTATTTTTTGATAAACTTTCAAGTAAAAGAATTTAATTTCTAAAACAAATCATTATAGAAAAAAATCCATATCGATGTTACTTTTTTGAGTGATCCATTGAGAAATTGTATGATTAAAATACCTATAAAAAATCCATAACCCTAAGTAATGAAGGATCATGAGAAAATCATCAGTGCTACTCAAAAAATGATGGTATTTAACAAGATCACAATAAAAAAAATGTATCCTTCCAAAAATGTATGCAGATACATATCAAACATCATGAATAATATTAAAATCCATTTTTGGATAAAACCATGTACAACCATGTCATCTGAAACTTGTTATTATCTTATAATATTACACTATCATTGATGATTATATAATTACAATCTAATCATGATGGATGAATGCATATCATATCATTAATATGGATGAATACATATCAAATAATACCCTAAATTTTATGACTATGTCATATGTCTCCCAACTAGGTATGTACCTATACTTTCGGATTCCTTCTAATTGAGAGTCTAGATGTAATACTAGTTATATAAGAGAAAAAATACAGTCTGGGTTTGGATGATTTCTCTTCCTTCAAAAACACTCAATCACTCATCAATTAACTCAACGTACTGATTAACATAAAAAGGGTATAAATGTATAAATGATTATATGGGAGGAAACTTGTTAACCATATTAATTTAATATTATAATCCAAAATTAATCCCATGTATAATAATGAAATTATATATGATGTGTCATGTGTTATTCCTAGTGGGTTATAAAAAAATTAATGAATATTAATGTCTTATGAGTGAATAATGAATCACTACATAATCCCATAATCCTATGGATCATAAAATTTATACACAAGGAATTCATTTCCATGAGAATCATTGACATCAGATAAAAATTAGATAATTACCCAAAAGGATAATTATCGTCAAAGTACAAAAAGATGCCAAAAAAACTAATTAATGAAAAAGTGGAAGTTCCATTGTATCTAATGAGGTATTTTTTATATTCTTAAAAACTTGTTTAAGGGAAATTATAAATAAGAAATAGAAATAATTGGGAATCCCACCACAATCTAAGATGAGAAACCTTAGTTAAATTATGTAATGATTATTTCATTAATTTTATGAAAACATGTTATATATCCATGTATCACCAGTTACATCACTATGATACACCTCAAATTTCACCATGCATGCATATAATAAATTAAATTCCTGGAAATATATTTTAACAAGTTATTTGTTTAAATATAATATATTTGGATATATTAGCCTTAACATTATTAAACCCTATATTCAAAACTGGATCATTTTATACAAAATAAATTTACATTACCATATATTATTTTTCTATATTCTAAAATTTTATTGTTTAAATTGGATAGCACATAGAACTCTCTTTATTAATACAATTTTGTTTTCATATTTTTATTAATATGAACTAATATTTCTCTTTAAATTTTTATTTCACTTATTGATGTCTATTAATAATACTTTTTAGGTACTTATAATATTTGAATTAAATATTTTCTCTTTTGATTAATTTTTTACTTTTGAATTAATTATTTATACAATATTTAGTTATTTGTTTATATATTGAAATTAATTATACATTATTTGAACTCCCACTAATGTTTTATGAATATATTTCTCTAAATATGTAATTTATAAGTCATATAATATCATTATTTCATCAGAATGCACATCAAATATGATTTCCATTATATGAAAAGAAAAAAAATTAAAAAATATAACTATTATAACCATCTTGCCTCAAATGAAATTTTCACATGGTAAAACATTTTTAAAATAGTAATTATACATAAAAAATTTAAATTTTATTTATATTATATAGAAATTTTTATCAAATTTTTAAAATTACTTCATTCATTAATTGAATCCTCCAAATAATAATCTTTTTAATTTTTAGGAAACAATTATTTTTGATGAGTATAAAATTTCCATAAATCAATAAGCATACCAAAAAACCATTAGACAACCAGTAAATATAAAAAATAAGGAAAAATAATAAAAATATTCAAATAATCCCTTTATTCATGACAATACACATTCATATTTGAAAACTAACTTGTACACCATTGAAAAAATTAAAATTTAAAAAATGATACAAATCAAGAAATCTTTTATAAAGATAAATAAAACAAATAATCCTCGATATGACCACTGAATCATCTCCATTATGATTAAAAAAATTAGTTTCTACCATTTAGTAGTTGAACCACTATCAGTAATTGAAAGAATCAATAAACTCAACCGAACCCATAGACATGACATTTTAATCACCCAAATCATGCCACATTAATTTTCATCAACCTTATAACCACCAGAACAAAAAATAAAATCCAAGAAAAAAATAGTAAAAAACATCAAGTAAAAACTCATTGGAAAATTTGAAAAATCTTTACACAAAAGAAATATCAATAATCTTTATAAATGTAGGACCATCACAGGCACTGCACCGATAATAGAGAGATCTATTACTATTAGAAAAACCTTTTTATTAGATGACTGATATAGGGATTAATTTCTATAAGAAATTTACTTACTATAAAATATCAATTTAATAGAAAAAACATCCCAAATCCTCAATAAAACCACAATAATATACCATCTATTAGTGAAAAAAACATGAAGCCAATGTAGAGTAAGAAATAAAAAATGTCCTCAAAAGTGAGATTCGTCCATTTTATGGTCGACAAACCCTTTCCAATGATGCCAATAGAAGGTAAAAACACCACTTTTACTATAAAAAATATATATTTACATCCATATAAAGGACCTCCCAAATATCATAGAACAATAACAAACTCCTAAGACATGGACAAAAAATTACCAATAAATTCCAAAGAACTGTGATAAATTAAAACTGTGGAGGAGTATGGGTTCATTAATAAGGTAAACATATGAAAACAATACAAGAAGAAGTAATGATGTATTCAAATTGGATATATGAAAATAAAGGGTAATAAATAGGATAAGATAATCATGAGTGGAGGGTGAAACATTAACTAGAAGAGAAACACTATGAAAGAGCGGGGATGCCCAATAAAAGGACGATCTGAGAAGGGAATGAAGATGGAAAGGGAGAATTGTGAGATGATTATAGATAACTTTTTATAAGGCCTCTCTGTTTTGAATATATATCGAAGAAAATAAAAATAATACATTTTCATTATTATTTATCAAAAAAACCTGAATCAATCCCTCTTATCTGAAAGCATAAACCCTTTGTTGTGGCCAAGATAATAAATCCTAGAAGCCTCCAGCAATTATTCCTTAATTTTTACCATTTATACATATTTATAATAATTTCATAATATAAATTGTGTATCATATTAAATTTAAAAAGGAAGTATTTTTATAAAATTAATACATGATATGGAATCATCATGATAGTGGAATGATTTACCTACATTAGTTTCACCCTGTTTTTGTTTCAGATAATTTGGTGTGGAATCTATAAAATAGTAATTTATTATTATATAATTTTTTTTACCCTTTTCATTCTAAAATAAAATCATGGAAATAGTTCTTTGACATCAATTGTCATAAAATTATAACATAAATAAAATAAAGAGATTGGGTAAACTATTTTATAATCCATTCATGTTATAAATAATGTTACATAAAAAACTATAAATTAATGATTATAAGATAAAGTTAATGATTGAATCATACTTGAGAGGTTACACAAATTTTTATATTTCATTCACATGATGAATCATATTTAGTATATAAGTAGGTACTTATAATCCAACATTCATCTTTTACTAGAAAAATACTTCAAAGCATCATATATCTCATTCATAGATTGTTGTTGGTAGATGCTTTTCATATTAAAGATTATCTTAAAAAATATATATTATCATTTTCAATATATATTTTTGGATCCATGGAAATGAATATCTATGTTGAGATTCTGAAAGAGTCCTTTTGAATATGTAATTATCTTTATAATGAAATAGAATTCTTCTAGACAAAAAAATTATATTAATATTTTTGAACTAATCACAAATTCTAATATTAATCCATTAAATTTATCCCATTTAGATATTCAATTTTTATTATTAATCATATAGAAAAAAATTATTATGTATTCATTCCCATTTTATCGACAAAAAATAATTTATATATTCAGTATCATTTATTAAAAATATTTTTATGTATTTTTATGAATATACAAACATTAAAATATTTCCCCAATATTTTAATTATAACAATTTGGGGACCAATTTCTATATTTAACTATAATTTGTTTTATAATTACCATTTATCTAATTTAATAACTATTACATTAACCATAATATTATTAATATTATATCTCTCTTTTATGTTGTTGATTTTATAACACTTTATCTAAACTCTTCTAATGAATTATCTCAACTCCATTCCTCTAGGAACCAAACCATTATACTCCAAAGATAAATGTATCCCAATGATTATTTCCTTCAGATAAACCTAGAAATTATTTTTTCTATATTTTATTTTCATTTTTCGTGGTAATACATAAGCACTAAAGCTTTAGGCTCACCTATAATGAATGATTTTGGTCTTGATAATTTTAATAATTTTAAGGAATCTCACACTAATATTTTCTAAAGATGTTTTATGTTATCCCGCCATTTTAATTTCATAATAATACATTGTAATTTTCACATCATACCATTATTTAATGCATGAATTATTTTATTTCATTTAATTTATAAATCTCAAATTTATAATCGAAATTAACATGTTCCAAACACATTAATGCATTAATCATTATATATTAAATTATTTGTGTTGTGGAATTGTTATATAGTATTAATTATAATATTCATCACATTCAAGTGGTAAATAATACTATTTTAATAAAATAATGAAAATCTTATGAAACTCAAAATTTACTTAAGAGCATGTACAGTTTGAAAGGTTCTAAAACCCACTATTTTTAAGAATTTATAGTCCCAAATATTGAGGATGATCAATCAGAACTCCCACTATACATAAATCAATAATTTATTTTTATTTTCAATATGATAATAATTATTACTATAAATATGTAATAATACTTGTAATAAAATATTATATTTGTAATTCTAACATCCAAATCCATAAAATGGTTTCATAAAAATTAAATCTTATATGAAATCAAGAATGAAGTTTCTTAAATGTATTTTATGAATTTAAATATAATTGGTTAAATGTTTTTATTAAAATTATGAAATTTATAATGTAATTAATAATTATTCATGATCATAGAAATAATTCATTAGAAAAATAATTCATAAATTTACATATGGTTTGTATTAAATTTTTCATTAATCATGGAAGTAAAAGCTAAAAATCTTTATATATGTTTATGAATGATATCTTAATATCCATAAGATGTTTGAATTAATAAGAACAATTTTAGATATAAATTATCATTAAATTTATGACATTGTATAACTTTATATTAAAGGATATTGTGAAAAATATGCTTCACCTATTGATATATTCCAAAAAAAATAAATTCACTACAAGTCTTTCTTCCTTTATATAGAAATCTGTTATACAATCAATGGATTGAATTAATACTTATGGAAATTAAAAAATTATCCAATCTTTATAGTATTTTAAATATTAAATATTAATTCATAAAACTAAGTATGAATGTTTAACCTCTTAAAAATTCACTCTTATCAGATGAATATCAACAATTTTTTATAACCTTTATATTATAATATTTGATATAATCAAACATAATATCAAATATAATGTACCAATCATAGATAATGAAATGCATATAATACTACCCAATTATTAGATTCAATCACTACACATGCAAGAATCTCCCCTATTACTAATAATACATTTTATATTTCCATGTTAATATGCATATAAAATTATAATAAAAAAATCAACAACACTCTGGTTTTATGAATAAAATATTTTACAATAACCACTTTATTAATAATTTCTATGGAATGGAAAGAATATACTTCCAAAAAATGGTATTTTAAAGTTATATTCAAAAGAATATTTTATAAAAAAATATTATAAATGAGTTTTCAATAGAAAATTTTAAATTATTATTATGTATTCAAAAAGGGTATCCCCCAATTTCATGATTTATATTACCTTTAACTCATTTTTGTAGTCTCAATACCTTTATTATGCTTCAAAATGACACCAGTTTAAAACAACCATGATCATTTTTTTACCTTTATAAAATAATTTTGAGGTTTCAATGTTTCAATGATAATAGGATTCATTATGTCCATATTAGGTTTACCTGATCAGGTCCTTATAAAAACATATATGTTCCATGTTATAAATGATCATAATTTTGTTTTATGTTAGTTACAGGTTTAATAATTTTTCTTAAGAAAATACTATAAAAGTTGACAAGTAATTAGTTTTATATTTTAATTTCAACATTATATCCACAACCATGATTTTTTTAATCTTATGAAAATTATTTTTTACACTTAGGTTTATATATTTAAAAAAAACCTTAATGTATTTAAAAATAATTCCAAATTAATAAGATGATTAAAATTATATAATATTAGGAAAAATAATTATCAATAATTATCAATATTTCTTATAATTATCATATGGAAAATTAGTTTCCAAAATTCCTTTACACATAATACTTTGATTAAAAATAATTAAATATATAAATAATTTATATAATGGAAAAAATTATAATGATAAAAAATTAATAAATTTTTATTCAGGACCACGTACTATGGAGAATTTAGCCATGTATTATAGGTATTTTTAGATAGGCACAGTTTCTAAATAAATAAAATATAGTATATGTCCTATCTAGAAAATAAAATAGAAATAATTTTTTAATGAATAATTTATTTAGTCAAAGGTTCTTTATATATGTATCTATGAATTTAAATTCTCAAATTCTTTCTATTAGCAAGTGAACATGTAAAAAATTCAATTATACTTTATTTGTACTTCAAATTTTATTACTAGATAATATATTTGATAACACTAAATCCACCTCAATAGTTTGGCAAAAATGTTTAATTATTTCAATATTAAAATATAATTAATCATAGGACACATATTTTGTTTATTTATATATTATTATATATTTATATATTTCCAAAATTATATTATGATGAAATCATTATGAAATCACACTTGTTAATATGGAAAATTCTAAAAACATAATTCTATTAGTGTTTTAGTATCAAAATAGATAAATAATAATGATAATATATCAAATAATATTAAAGAAACAAAATAATAAAAAAAATTAAAAATATAAATTTTTATTAGTATAAGTTAAACTGATAATATAATGAATATCATAGATTAACGAATTTCAAAAAAAAATCAATAGTTTTTCTACAATGGATGAATAAAAATATATAATTTAATCTTAAACTCCCTTAGGTAGATCATCTTACCCATTTTCTTATTCATCATAACCAATTTCATTATTTAGAGTACATGATATGATTATGTTACATAACTACTAATGGAATTAATTAAAATTCTTTGAAATAACCACATAAAACAATTTTATTGTCTATATGGTCTGAATAAATATGGATAAATCTATAAGGGAAAAATTTGATGATAAATTATTGTAGATTAGGATTAATATAGTGATGTAACAATGAATATTGGGTCTCAAAACGTAAACATTTTTTCTTTTATGTATTTTTACCAATGGATAAGATATAATTTGAATTATAGACCATCATATCCATTTAGTTTTATATCCTAAAGTATTTTATTATTATATCTATTCAAAAATATTTTATTTTATTTAATAAAGATTCATTAATGGATGTATTCTTCAAAAATATCCTTAATTAAAAATTACATACCATATTATGATTCTCTATCTTACATCTTGGAGGGAGTTTGTATTGTTTTTTGTAATAAATGAGTATTAGTTAAAGTGGTATCATCATTCATACCCTCCTCTATATTATTAGTATTTTTTAATTGTGAGTCAACTAAATCATAATGTGTGATCATGAATTTGAAATTAAAATATATTTTGGATTGGGTGACATTAAGTCTTAACATTGAATTAATATCATATTTTCTTAATATGATATCCAATTATGTTAAAATATTTTTAAATTATTCAATGTGGTACTCTAATAGATATATAATAATAGAAATATTAGAATATTTCCTCTTTAATATTTTTTAGTGTCCATCTACAGAATTGTAATTACTTGAGTCCCTTGGGTATTAGATAACCCCACACAAGATGGAAATTTAGTCCTCATTCTTAACCACATTCCAAATACTCATCTATAACATTATTCATCCCTAGACCACCTGAATGGTTCATGGAATGGGGTTTTTTATTTGAACCCAAGAGTGCATCCTCAAATTCATGAGGCTGTAGTCTAATATAAGGGGTCTAAGATGGTACTATAGGGGAACTTTTACAAGATATCATCATAAAAAACACAAAAGAAACAAGAAAAAATAATCTATAATATATACACATCCATCATAATATTCATATTAATATGAAAATGAATCTATAATTATGAAATATAAATCAAAATTTAATGTAATAATAATTCATATACACTTTCGGTCACATCATTATTCAATGAATGATAAACCACTAGGCTGATCCAAAAAATAATGAAAATGAAGGAAGTTAAAGAATAGATTTGATTTTTTAAAATTATAATGAATAATCATATTGTTTCAAAATATATTTCTATTTATCCCAATTGATCTTGTAATATTTATCATCTTCCTAACTAGAACCTACAATCAATGATGTATTCTCATGTACTGATGTTATATTGATACTAGGGAACAATGTCTGTTTAACTCAACAAGTCCCCATTAATATTTTCCTATACATAACTATTTTACTTAGTGCATATTCATGGAATATAACTATATAATATATGAATATACAAACTAATAATAAATAAACAATCCCAATTGATCCTCATGTTCTAACACAACATTGGAGTTAACCTATACTTATTTTCTTCGGTGAAAAAGTTATTATAAGGATATAAAAAAATTGTACCAACCAATACTTAGCCTAATGAAAATATAATATCTTGTATAAAGACCAAATCCTGGTGTCTATTTATATATATATCCAAATACTATCTTTAAGAAATAGTTCAATCCACATGAGGTGATCCTAAGAATCATTTTTAGGATAATAATGAATATAACTAGTTTTTTGGGTTATAACCCTATTAAATACATATAAATGTAACATAATCATTAGATACACAATAAACATTTCATAGACCCCATAGTCCCCACTCCCCATATTTGAATCATATACCAGTTCCTATACACTTTATATCTTGTGCATCCATTAGATTAAAAGATTTATCATATGAATCATATTGAGAGGTACAACGTTTTCTAGGTGATGTTTAGCACATCAATTCTTGGAGGAAAAGGTCCCAATAATCTATATCTCAAATAAAATCAGGCTTAATAGAATAATCCTAAGAGATCCCCTTGGTATTCCATAGTCATTAGTCATAAGAAAAATATTAGGAGGTAATGCATGAAATTATAGTGTAATCAGGAATAATAATAATCTTAAAAGGTAACCCCATATATTGCATATAATTTTAGTTGTATAAGATAGATCTTAGGAATCTTAGCCATCCCATATTGGCATATATATATATAACATTTATGGATAAGAAACTCCCCTAATATATCATATAACTACTAATTTGGGTTCAATTGTTACACCCACAAGCATTAGAACTTATTCTCATGCTTCACATTCCCACTAGGTTGCATCAAAATACAGATAGCACTTGGGGGTTCATTATACATAGTGTCACCTCTCTGGTTAACACCCATCACATTGGGGAACAATTCCCCTCAACATATTAATACTCTATTCATGGCCTCACTATCCTTTTAATGTAAGTCATATTTGAATGACTCTAAAGGAATTGAATAATAACGATATTAATTTAAAAGTTTTACATTGATAGTGCACTGATTTAAATTATCCTTCGATCAACCTAGGGAACCAACATTTTTCAAACATTTTAAAGGGGGAGGAACTGTCTCCCCACTCATCTCAGCTATCTGACTAGATAAAATTCTTTTCAAGTTTCATTGATGAACTACTTGACCAACCAATTCTACTCCAACACTCTCCTCTACAAGGAGGAATCAAATAAAACTTTACTAAGGTCTGATACATTACTTAATACAAATTTATAAAATTTAAACCCCTTGGGGTTGAAATATCTCAAGGTATAAATTAATTATTAATCCCAAACCTATTGGTGACTAAGGAATTAATCCAGTGGAAAAGGGTACTTTTTATCCGTTATAACTTTTACACTTTGGAATATTATTTAAAAAATTTTATTAGTTTAAGTAATGGTGCATTGACGCATTAATGGTGAGACTAGAAAACAATTCTCACCTATCTAATGCATTTATGGTGGGAAATTCTCGAAGGACCAACTACCTCACTTCAAATTTATTACTTTTTAACCAAGCTCAATAGCTCTCACCCAAGATCAAACCATCTCAACAATCCTTTGACCATTTTTATAAGGACCCAATTGAAGTTAATGTTTCAATTAAATAATTTATTATTGTTCAATTTTTAGTTTATTTTAAAATAGACTCAATTCCCAATAACTAACCAAATGAAACTTTTACATAGAAATAGAGACAAACCACTAGTAGAAAGTTTGTAAAACAATTCCAACACCATAATCATAAAAATATTAATTACTAGAACCTTCAAATTATCCTATTTAATTAATTTTTATTAATGGAACTATGGAAATACATTCAATTTTTTAAGATAAATGTAATGTCATACATTGTCTTGTGATCATCATCATATAACATACTACCACTAACTTGAGAAAAGTTCCCATTATATCGGATGATTACCACCATGCCCTAATAGAAATAGTCTACAAACCATAGCTGGTTTGAACCAAATTACCAGTGATGGATGGGAGCCAAAAATGGAAGTAAATTTAGTAATAAAAATGTGAAATCACCCCCATTGTTGAATAGTCATCCTGAAATCCATCCCATTTCTATGTGGATCATGAGAAAAGAGAATAAATGAACAACCCATGGCTTGAATGAATAAGGGAGAAGGGGAAAGAAGTGGGTTTACAAAAAATACAAGGGATTAAATATGGTAAAACCAATATTTAATATATCAAGGAGGGTATCACCATGAAACAACCCAAAAATGGACCACACAGTGGTTCTCTACAGAGTAGCCCCCCGAGAACACCTGATTCTGAAATCCCCACAATGATGCTCTCTCCACTCTACTCATAATATCACATAGGGACTCCCACCCATTAAACACAACATGCTCCAAAATGTTTATAATTTCATATTTGATCTCGTAATGATTGAGAAAACCCCTTTTGAGAACCACAACCATGTAATCACTAGGTGTTTAAATAACAAAACTTTTCATATCATACCATTTCATGCAGCAAATCCTGGTGAATCATGTGGTTCCACAAAATGGAAACAATGACTCCACTTTGACATGGTCCCTTATTCATTTATGGTAGTAAAAATATCACATATGGAATACAGTTGACTCAAGATCCATGACAGAGGATCTATGGTTTTCACCATCAACCATGGGGTTCACAATGATGTCGCCCTCCCTGTTGTAGTGAAACATCTATGAAACATTTTTGTAGGTACACATAACTACACACTTCCATTCACCTAAGCACGCAAAACACATCCCTTATGTTGACCCACATCTAAAAAATCAAATTGAAGACATATATTTTTAAAAATATCTATTTTATTTTTATTTCCCAAATGAAACATTTTTTAAAAAATCAAATTTTTACTAGCATTAATTGTATAAAATAAAAATTGGGGTTTACAATCTCTATAACATAGAAATTATCCTCTATCATATGTCTCAATAGACATTAACTATAATCCTGACATACCAAGGTCACCAAATCACAATCAACTCATCACCATATACATAAAAATGGTAATAAATGTTCAATTGTGGAATTATAAATATTAGACTCGTTATTAATTAATAGATGAGTATTTCTATGTCCACCCTCATAAAAATTAGGTATTATGATCAATGAAACCCGTTGATCTCAATAATCCAATGTTTAGTAAAACAATCAATCTTGAATATTATGGATCTCCCAATACATAATATTACTCATAAGAATCAATCTTGATTCTTAGTTCTCCCCAAAATTAGAATTGAAAATTTAGAATGTGTTCTCAGTTTTTTGATGACATGTACATTGCAGTTACCTTATCACTACATCCAATTACATATGAAAAAACCAGTTAGTCCTCCTTTGGAAGACCATCCAGGGAAATTCTACCTTAATAGCATGAATTTATTATATTTTTATTCATTTTTTATAATCCCCCTTGAAATGGTTAAAGGGGAACCTTATATGGTGCGTCGACTTTGATAGATTATATGGACCAAAGGTCTTATAAGAATTCATCCAAAAGCAGAAATACATTGTACTCCCCCCTAGAATCTACATCATGATGTTATCTCTCCACCATTTCTTTGCTATTTGGATCGATGTCCGGTGTCGATATGCAAGAACATGGTACCGATGGAAATTTTCATACCCTCTCATTCTTACAAACAATATATGTAATCATTCTATCAGTTCAACAACCAATGAAACTATCCACAATGCTCTAACACAATGAATTATATTATCTCTGATCAATATCACCCTTGGTTTACAATGGGACCATCAAAATCATGATTCAAAAAACATGAAATCCATCCAACACTACACCCTAATGTTAAATATGGTATTCATTAAGGAACGAAAAAATTGGATTCATCTAAAAATGATACCCAGATGACACCTCTACCATCTAAGGATATGTATCATTATTCAAACCACTCTGTCTACATGAGATTAATTTCTCCATGGCCTTTACCATCCATTTCAATATGTAATGTTTTGATTTGACCACCTTATTCATAATTGAATTTCTATCCAAATCATTAACTGCATCTATTCCTTACATACATTGAACATCACCAACTACAAGCACTAAATTCCACAAATAATGGGGATTGAAACCTATAACAACCTATTGAAAACATCATAATATACAAATTCCATTATCCCACTCCTCGAGTGTATTCTCAATTTGCTTTATTCTCATGTATCCCTAAAAATACATGACAAGGAACACACATGGGTAAGCCACATAATGACACTCAAATCCATCTATGAGGTTAGTTATCCCAAGAGATGAAAATTTAACATTCTATAAAAACCCAAAGAAAATCATAAACCAAATTGTTTTATGAAAAATGATCAGTCCATGACTCACCCACAACTTATCATCAATTAAAAACAATGGGAACAACCTATAACCATAACGTAACTACTTAATCTCATTTGAATACTTTTAGAATATTATCTAAAACAAACAAATTACATTATACTACTCATGATTCCATGAGTCTCAAAACATCACACAAATTATCATGATTTTAAGAACTATTCATGCTTAATTTTCATGTCTAAACCATCTCACCAAAATCACCATTAGTGCCCCTCTTCATAATCAATGCATTATGTCTTACTATGGTCTACAACATGATCACTTGATAGGCTAAGACCTATCTAACTAGAATAAGTATTTACCTATAATCTCTCCATAATAGATCCAATCATCAAGGTTCATTATCCAGTATCACATCTGGAACCACCCCTGAATTTAATATGGTCAAGCATCATAGGAATCAAGAACTTTCAACCTATACAATTATAACTGAAATCAAAAACACCTAGAAAGTTTCACCTCCAATTCCCAAGGCATATCCACAAATATTCCATATAAATAGTATCAATTATTGTTCATTAGTCTCACAAATTGAAGTATAATTCCCTTTTTCCCATATTGAAAACACTCCCAAACTCGGCTAACATCTCACTTAAGTCAACCTTATATAGCACAACACATCTCGTACAAAATTCCAAAATCACTAATATCCTATGCCACATCTCAATAGAACTAAGAATTACCAAATATACTATATGTTATATTTAATATTAGTCATAACTTATTAGGAAACACCTTTGATATGATCTCACAATAACAAGGAAACTCCCAGCCAAAACACCAATATCTAGTTTTCTCACACACACATATTAGGGATCACATGCCAAACAACTAGCCTACTGGAGCACTGATTGTCACCTAGAATATACATTCATGAATACCTTGTTGAGAATTAAAATCTTATCTCCATACATGAAAACACATAATAAAATTATTCCATGGTAATACATGTTGAGTACACTATATTCATATAAATCTATTAAGTAGAATCCAAATGATATGTTATATGGTAAAACCATATTTTTTTGTGGAAAATTGAAATACTAAACCAATTTTTAGTCACTCTAAAAAAAATTTTCACTAAGTAATCAAATGATTATATTTACCCACTAAGGGTCATAATACATCCCTTATATAGAGGGATTGAATAACAATCATTAAAGAAGTATCACACTAAAATATCCACAAGACCTTGCATCATAATAAAATAGAAATCCATAAAATTGAGTATAACTATAAGGAACTAGCCTTAAACATTACATAATCTTTAATTAATTAAATATTTCACATTGAGGATCTTTTCAGGTTTAGAGAATTAAATAATTAGGTCATAACATATACATAACAACATGAATATTACATATAGACAATTCTACTCAGTATCGATTTTTTCATGAAATAAAAACTCTTGAAAACAGATCCATGTATAGTTCCATGTTTTATACATCATGACATTCCCTTGATCCTATCCTTGACTCTATTCATCTTTACGTCTAGTGAAAATCATTTCAAATCAAGAGTTGAGCATAAAATGCTCACTAAGGGTTATAAAATAAATAATGAAAACACTATTCTATAAAAACATAATCTTTTTAACATACCTCATGAAATAATATGATTTATGAATAAAACATAGAAGGTATAAATCATAAAGTTAACTTGTGGAATCCATACCATACTTACATTGTAGCTTTCACAGCTACGTAGAGAGATAAATTTGTAATACCCATCATAGTATATTCCCTAAATATATTAGGAGAAAAATTACTATTTACCACTGCCACATTACCCAATGAATTGGAGAGTTATCTCGAGCACACCCACCCTAGGTTTATCATAAAACCACCCATATATGTAAACGATTCCCAAGAACCATAACATATTCATAACACATAAAACAAACTTAAAGGAAAGATAACATTTCCACAATTCAATCACAATATATCTTTTAAATATATTGACATAACAAAAACATTATAAAAATCATTTTCAATACCAAAATATGTAAAATAGTATATGTTATTTATTTTCCTTTTGAAAAAATTACTTCTTCTTAAGGAATCCATAGATAAAATTATAGTCACATCGGTGGAAATGGTTGTTGTCACCACCTACGTTAAAAAGAAACAATCTTAATGTTTCCATTTATTAAAATGCCTTGTTGAAAATGATTCCATTTAAATGAAATGAAAAATAAAAGGTGTTTAAACCATGAATAAATGAAAGTTGTGTATAAAACAATTATGCCTCAATGAAAGGATATTGAGACGAAGTCCCTTACCTCGTGTCCATCTAGACCCGTTCGTTCTTTAATATGTAGTATAATAAAATAATGTTAATTTTTAATTTCTTAAGAACCCTTTTCAAGTATATTATTCATTTTATATCTCTTATTAATATGTTAAAAACATCGTGTAATCATATATGTTAATAATCGTAATTTTTTTGATATTTGGTACTTGAGTCAAAAATGAACTCCTTATAATTACAATTTGTTCATATGGTCAAAATTTCATTATATCTAGAATGATATTAAAGATTTAGATATCATATATATCATATATATCCGGTATATATATGTATTTATAATAGTATCTAACCATTAGAGGTAAGAATTGAAATGCACCATTCATGGAGATGATAACATGTATGTACGCATGAACGCTACTTTCATTTCTATTTGGTATTTAATGGAGTGAAAAAAATAATGATACATAGGTATATTATAATTACATTATAATATCATATATATATTTTTAGTAACTATATCCTTTATATGTTCCACATATTGCATGGACGATTCATAACAGATTGAGGTGGTAGTAGTCTGAACATCCTCAAATGAAATTATCGTATTTATCCATTATGGAAACCATAAAGGAATGATATAAATGAAAAATAATGAATTATAGACACAATATATATATACAATATATTTATTATATAAATAAAATTACATCTTAATGGCCCCCATAAGAGGAGGTAGGAGATAATTGAACAATCATCGTTTCGTGAGGTAGTAAATTCACCGTCCACATAAAGAGTATATTCTTTACCCATTAGATGGAGGTCTATGTATGTGTAGTTAGAATACATCTCATAACAACAACCTAGTATATTGAGGATAATGGTGTTGTTATAAAATAAATTAATAAAAGTGTTTATGGGGTGGGTGAAGGAAAATAAATGAAGAGAACATGATAGAAGACGTTACCTTTAAATCAGGTAACTCACTTTGGATTAAACGAAAAGGCTTTCTTTAAGTGATTTCTCCCTTAGGTAAAGATTCTAGGAGGAAGAGAGAGATCATGGGAGCTTATTTGGTTAGATTTTTGACGATCCAAGGGGCTTTAGAGGTGTGTGTAATGGGTTAGAGTCCATGGTTTTATATAAGGTGGAGGAGGGGCTCTTTAGGAAATTTTGAAAATATTATTTTTTATATAATGATTATCGGTTTCTAATGGTCCTAAACGTTTTCAAGTCAAAGATAAAAGGAATATTTTTTTAAATAAAATCATTCTATTAGAATTTTATGGGTTTTGGATATTGTTTTAATCATTATAATCTTACTTATTTAAATCATTTATTAATGAGGTAAACACTACATTATTATTATAACTTAAATAATTTTATATGACATCTAAAAATTATAAAAAAAATAAAATGATGTTGGAAATATTTTTATATTTATAAAAAATATTTATTCTTGATGATATAACTAATATACCCCCATGTAAAAATTAATTGAATAAAAGATATATGTTTAAGTCATTTTTGTTATTACGTTAAATTAATTAATATAGAGTGTCATTATCAATATTATGTGGATCCATGGGGTCCCAAAATCGACCCAAGGATACCCATGGTCGGAAATGTATCAACCAATAAGATTAAAATACATTATAAGGTAATTTAATATTATTATAATATTTTTTTTATTGAATTACCCTATTTACCTTTAACAGCGGTAAATATATGTCAAAAGTTACCATTCACCCAAAAATATTTTCATCTTATTGAACCAAATTTTACTTATTAATGAAAACCATATATGTCATATTTTATATATTCAATTCAAAGTGGTGGTAAAATTTCATTTTAATGAAGAAGTCAGTTTTCTAACCACTAATACGTGTTTTCACTATTCATCAAAATTTGATGTTTTTTTTTCAGAAAAATACATAAAATTCAGCCTAAGCTATATTTGATATTCCTAATTCAAAAATGATGACTATTTTACCAAATTGAAAACATTGAATTTGCATTAATTAATTTAAAATTAATTCTCGTTGTCAAAACAAAAAGCATGTTTTTAAGAAATAATATCTATCAAAATATTGACATTTGTTTATGTCCAATTTCAATGTAAAATAAATTAAAATGACCAAAATTAGATTAAATGGTAATAATATAATCTAATTATACTATAAAACCAATTAAAAAGATTATATAACCATATAAATAAATCATATTAAAAGGTAGTTTTGAATTAAACTATAGTATTATTTACTATTCATTACAAAATGAATTTTATCAAAAAAATATCAAAAATTTACCCAAAAGTAAATATAGATGTCCTGATTTTAAAGATGAATTTTATTTTGTAAAATATTTCATATAAAAGTGACAAAAACTATGTTTAAATAGGGTTCTCCATCAAAAGGCGGTAAATGGGACTTTTAATGAATATTAGAGTATTTATGCTTAAAATTAGATTCTTTCTTATTTTAAGCCTATAATATTTATTGAAAAAATTTAAAAACATTTCAAAAGAATGTCTAATCATACTATAGTTAGTTCTGTTCATTCCAGTCAATACAATGGCATGGTGTTAACTACCATATAAAATAATATTATATTAGTATTTTTCAGTATAACTCCGCAATGTGGGAAACATTAGACATTGATGAAACCCATTGTTGTGTGTTAGGTATGATATCAAACATATCATACCCTTTAATGTAAAATTAATATTTAATTCACAAATTTTAATAAATTTAAAAATAAATTATTATTTATTTACCTGGGATGTTACACCTTTCCCCCATTTTTCCGAAATTGCGTCCTCACAATTTTTTATTCAAATATCAAATAAATGGCGGTATTTAACCCTCATAGCTTTTTCAGATTCCCATATTACCTCTTCAACAATATGGTTTTTCCAAAATACCATTAACTAATGAATTACCTTCTTCCACAACACTTTCACTCTTCCGTCAAGAATCAGGAATGGTTGTGCCTCATAAGAGATATTCTTATCTAATTGAACTACCTCTAGGCTAAAAAAAATGGATAGATCTAGCATATACATTCTCAACATTGAATCATGAAAAACATTGCGTACAAGGGATAAACTTGGAGGTAAAGCCACTCTATACGCAACTGATCCAACTATCTCTAGGATTTCAAAAGGTCTAATGATCCTCAAACTCATCTTTCACCTCTTTCCAAAATGAATCACACTTTTCCATGGATAAACACTAAGAAAGACATGATCACCTATCTCAAAGGAAGGATCCTTTCTCCAGTTATCCACACAAATTTTCTGAATACTCTAAGCTTGTCTCATGTGCTTCTGAATTAGCAGAACTTTTTCTTCCATCTCTTCTACCAATTATGGTCCCATCCACAACCTTTCAGCTACTTCATCCCAACAAGATAGATTTCGACACAGATTCCCATATAATGAATCAGATGGTGCTATCTTTATAATGGAATGAAAACTATTATTATAATAAAATTCAACAAAAGAAAGATGTTGGTTCCAACTTCCTGGTAATTCATTGAACAAGCATGTAACATATCCTCCAAGTTCCAAATTGTTTATTCTAACTGCCTATCTGATTGAGGATGAAAATCTGTAATAAAATTTAATTTAGTACCCAATGACTTCTAAAGGGATTTCCATATATTAGAAGTAATCCTAAGATCACAATATAATAAAATGGAGAGGGGAACTCCATACAACCTGACTATCTCTTTAACATACAACTGAGAATGTTGATCAAGAGACAATGTATCTTGAATCGGAAGGAAATGAGTATATTTAGTTAATTGATCAACAATAACCCAGATTTTATTGTTACTCTGAGATGTCTTTGGTAATCCCACAATGATGTCCATGGATATATTTTCCCATTTTCACTCTGGAACCGGTAAAGGATGAAGTAACCCTTTTGGTAACTGCCACTCTTCTTTAACCTATTGACAAGTCAAACACATCACAATAAAGTCAATAATATCTCTTTTCATTCCATTCTACTAGTAATAATCCCGACGATCTATGTACATCTTAGTACTACCAGGATGAACTGAAAACAAAGAACTATGAGCATCACATAATAACTCATTCCTAAACTATGATTCACAAGGCCAGTATAATCTCTTCCCAAACCACAAAACACTATCATTATCAATGTTAAAATTAGGGAACATACCATTCTGAACCAACTCTACAGTTTTTTGAATCTCACGGTCTTCCTTCTGTGATCGATTAATTCTTTCTAATAGAGATGATTTCACTAACACCTAAAATAAAATAGAGGAATTTAATACACCAACAACTTCAATGTCAATGTTCATCATGTTTCTAATCAATGTATGTTGTTCTAAGTGTAACAAGGTTATTAAGCTTTACTTTTTTGACTCAAATCATCATCCAATATATTTGGATTTCCTGGATGGTAATGAATTGTGTAATCATAATTCATGATTAATTTTATCCATCTCCTCTGTCTCATATTCAATTTTTTTTTGTGTGAATATATACTTCAAACTTTTTTGATCTTTATATATTTCACATTTTACTTAATAAAAATGCTGCCTCAAAATTTTTAATGTAAAAACAATAGGATCTAATTACAAATCATGTGTAGGGTAATTTAACCCATGAGGTTTCAACTAACGTGAAGCATAAGAAATTACATAATCATTTTGTATAAGGAAACAACCATGTCCTTTCAATGATGAATCACTGTAGATAACAACCTTACCACTTCTGGAAGGTAATTCCAAATCAGGAGCATTCACAAATATTCTTTTCAATTCCTGAAAACAATCATCACATTTTTTTCCAAATGAACTTAACACTTTTTCGAGTAAAATTATAAATTGGAATAGATAAGCGTGCAAAATTCTCAACAATCCTCTGAGAATAACCTTCTAATCTAAGAAAAATACAGATCTCAATTATATTGGTGGGTCTTGTTCATTCATCATCAAATTTTGTTTTGGCAAGATAAAAAGTTATTCCATTTTTTGGAACAATGTGACCAAGAAATGTAATTTGTTGTTACCAAAACCTACACCTTCTGAATTTTCAATAAATTTTCTTTTCATTTAAGGTTTGCAGCAAAACCATTAAATGACATTCATGACCCTCTTTGGTTTTATAAAAAACCAAAATATCATCAATAAACACAACCACAAACTTTTCCAAGAACTCAAATAAAATTCTATTCATAAGATATATGAATATAATAGGTTCATTGGTTAACCCAAAAGGCATAACCACAAATTTATAATGGGCATATCTAGTACGAAGAATGTTCTTCGGATTGTCAGCATCCTTTACTTTCAACTGATTGTACCCTGACCGCAAATCAATCTACCAAAAATATTGTGCTCCCTGGAGCTGATCAAACAAATCATCGATATGAGGCAATGGTTACTTGTTCTTTAAAGTGATGTTATTCAATGCTCTATAATCAACAGAAAGTCTCATTAAACCATTTTTATTTTTAAATAACAAGATAGAAGCACTCCATGGGGATGTGCTAGATCAAATTAAACCATTATATAATAATTCCTGTAATTTCTTATTTACCTCAAATAGTTCATTTTCAGCCATTTGGTAATGGTGTTTTGAAATTGGCTTAGCATCAGAAACTATGTCCATTGTAAATTAAACTTCCCGATCAGGTATTATACCTGAAAACTCATTAGGAAAAACAGCAAGATACTCATTTAACACTGGCACATAATTAATCTATATAATTATTTTTTTCCTCAAAAATATGTGCAAGGTTACATTCCATTTCATATATTAGTAGTTTTTACTTTCATAATATGTTATCAAAAGTAAGGGTTCATTCTTATAAACAAACTAAAAATATTTCTAAAAAAAACCTCTCTAGATATGTAGTCAATCATAGCATGATAAACCAAAATCCAATCCATTCCCAAAATAACATCAAACTCTACTAGAGGCAAAAAAATAAGGTTTGTAGGTAGATTATTTCCACGCACAAGGATGAGAAGGTTCTTTTAATTTCTTTTTAGTATTAAAATTTCCCCAGTGTTTTTACCATATGTTCAGGATTCATACCTTATGATGGAATTCCCAATTTACATGAAAACTTCTCAGAAATGAATGAATGAGTAGAAACTGAATCAAACATTACATTAGCAAAATTTGAACAAATAAATAGTGTACCTGATATACATTCATTGGATGGACCATCATATGTTGAAGTAGTTTTGATGGATTTTACCACCTATTTCTTCTCATAGTATTTATGATTTCCCTCAGTTGAGTTCTTTGTTGGACACTCATTTGTATAATGACACATTACATTTCACATAAATCATTTTACTGACTGTAAATCAGATTTTGTATTAAAATTAAACTGATCTTTTTCTGTGCAATTACAAGACTTATTTTCCATTTTACAACATATTTATCACTTACTAAAATTCAAAAACATTCCCCCAACATGATTTTTATCACAATTTTCACAACCTATAAACATAAGTTCATTACCATCAGACTTTTTTGAAGAGTTCATACCTTTCGTATGCCACCAAGACCTCTTATTGTATTGTTTTTCAAAGAATACATCATCATCAACAAATTTTATATCCACCTTCTCTACACATCAAACAGGTTTTTTATATATTTGAAAAAAAAGAAGATACATCCCTTTAATACTTTTGATTTAATCTGAATAAAAAATGGTTGATTTTACTATCAATATATTGTATGATATTTGGAGTATACCTTTCTAGTAGAGTGAATTTTTCTTCATAAGCATCACTGAGTCATCCTCCTCCTTCAATTCCAGGAATTGTTTTTTCATCCTAAGAAGAACCACGATAGGAAAATATTTCCCACGAAACATACCTTTGAATTCACCCCAATAAAAAGAATTAATTTCCTTACTATCCTTGATATTTTTCACTATCGACCACCACTGATTAGCTTCTCCTTCAAAATGGTAAATAGCGTGACTAAACCTTTGATGTTTTGAACAACCAATGACATCAAACATCTTTTCCAGTGCTTTAGTTCACCCTTCTTCTAGAACAATATTAGATTATCCTCTGAATAATGTGGGTTGTTGCCTCATGAAATGATCCACTAGTGACATGTAATTATGTAGTTGATAAGGATTATCTCTTGCATGGATACCACCACCATTTATATCCTAAGTCAACTATTCCATCATTGTAAAAAAATGTCCAGTTTTGATTCTGACCATCTCAGGTTTCTATTTTGGGAGGTTGTCTTCTTCTTGATGTCATATCATAACAACAACCATATTTCCTCTGTAGAAAACCATTCTTAACACATAAATATCATAGGCGAATCAACACTATAATCTTTAAATGATATATCATTTCAATCTTACCATAAATGAATTTAAGTACATTAATTTAACAATATTCTCTCTCCAAAATTTGTCTAAACCGACCTCTGATACCAACTATAAGTACCCAACCATAACCATCACTTAATCTTAAATTAATTTAATTACTCACATTGATGATTTTTTCAGATTTAGATCTTTAGAGAATTAGATCGTAACATATACATAAAAACTTGAATGTTACATGTAGACACTTCTATTTAGTATCAATTTGTTTCATAAAATAATTAATCCTAAAAAATATCCATGTCTAGTTTGATGTTTATGATAGCTTGACTTTTCCTTGATTCCATCCATAACCCTATTAATATTTATGTCCTATGAAATTACATTAAAAACATGGGATGAGCATAAAAAGCTTAGTAAGGTTTATAAAATAAAGAAATACGACATTAGTCCATCAAATCATAAGATTTTCAGGATACCTCATGAAATCATATGAGTTATGAATAACACATAGAAAACATAAATCATAAAGGTAACTTGTGGAATCCATAACATACATACATTGTAGCTTTCACAGCTACATCGGGAGTTACATTTGGAATACCCATAACAGTAAATTCACAAAATCAATTATTAGAAACATTAACAGTTACTTCTGTCATGTTACCCAATGCATTAGAGAGCTATCTCAAGATCACCTGTCGTATGCTTGTCCCAAATCCACCCGTATACCTAAACAATGACTAAAACCCATTATATATTCAGTACACATAAAACAAACACAAAGGAAAGATAAAATTTCCACATTTAAATCACAATATATCATTTAAATATATTGATATAAAAATTACATTATAAAAACCATTTTCAATACCAAAATACATAAAAGAAGTATATTATATTTATTTTACTTTTAAAAACATTATTTCTTGTTAGCCATGCCATAGATCAAATAATACTCATGGCGGCGGAAAAGGTCTTTTTCAGTACTTACATTAAAAAGAAACATGTTTTTTCATTTTTTAATACGTATCTTAGAAATAGATTCCATTATAATGTAATGAAAAGTAAATGGTGTTTATACACCATATAAAAGAAAGTTGTGTAAAAACAAAATGTGCCTCAATGAAAGGATGTTGAGATGAAGTCCCTTACCTCATGTCTGACTTGACCTGTTCATTCTATAATATTTTGAATAATAAAGTAAAGTTAATTTATACTTTATTAAGAACATTTTTCCTGTTTATTGTTCTTCTATTTCACATATTAACATGTTATAAACTTTATGTAATCATTTAATTTAATAAATTTTGTTTTGTCGATATTTGGTACTTGAGTCAAAAATGAACTTCTTATAATTACAAGTTGTTTATATTGTCAAAATTCCATTATCTCTGAAATGATATACATGATTTATATATAATTTATATCATATATATCCAGTATATATATCTATTTATAGTAGTACATAACATTTGGAGAAAAGAAATGAAATGCATCGTTCATAGAGACGGTAAGATGTACGTATGCATGAACACTACATTCTATTATATATATTATTTAATGGAATGAAAACATAATGATAAATAGGAATATTAGAATTCCAAAATAATATCATATAATTAATTTCAGTAACTCTATCGTTTATATGTTCCACATATTCCATGAATGAGTCATATCACATTGATGGGGCGGTAGTCCGCACTTCCTCAAATGAAATTAACGTATTAACCCATTATGGAAACTATAAATGTATGATACAAATGAAAAATACAGAAGTATAGATAAAATATAAATATAATATATATAACATATAAATACCATTTCAACTAAATGGCCTCCTTAATAAGTGGTAGGAGATATTTGAGCAATCATCATTTCATGAGGCAGTAGTTCACCGTCCACAGAAACAGTTTGTTCTTTACCCATTAAATTGATGTGTGTGTATGTATAGTTTGAATTCTTCTCATAACAATAAAATAGAATATTTAGGATACTGGTGTTGTTATAAAATAAATGAATAAAAGAGTTTAATGGGTTAGAGATGTAAAATAAAAGAAGAGAACTTGAGAGAATGTGTTACCTTTAAATCGGGTAACTCCCTTTGGATTGAACCAAAAGGATTTTTTGAAGTGCTTTCGACATAAAGTAAGGATTCTGGGTAGAAGAGAGGGATCCTGAGAGATTATTTTGGTAGATTTTGGATCGTACAAGGTTCTTGAGAAATGTGAGTAATGTGTTAGATGTGAGGGTTTTTCATAAGGTGGGGGGCAGGAGCTCTTTAAGAATTTTTTAAAATATAATTTTATTATATTATTATTTTCAGATTTTAAAGGTCCAAAATTTTTTAAAGTCAAAGATAAGATTACTCTAGTTTGAAATAAAATCATCCAATAAGAAATGGATAGGTTTGGGATATTGTTTTAATCCCTATAATATTGTTTATTTAAATAATTCATTAATAGGGTAAACACTCCATCATTATTGAGTCATATATAATTTTATTTGATTTCTAAGAATTATAAAAAAACCATGATATAAGAAATATTTTTTTTCTTTATAATGGAAATTTATATTCGATGTTATAACTTATATAACCCCATGTAAAAGTTGATTTACTAAGAGATATATGTTGAAGTCATTTTTGTCAGTACTACAAATTAATTAATATAAAGTGTCATTATCACTCTTAAGTGGCTCCATGGGGTCCCAAAATCAACCCCATGATGGATATGGTTGGAAATGTATCATCTAATAGGATTAGGACACATGTTAGGGTAATTTAATATTATTATAATATTGTTTTAAATTTAATTACCCACTTTATCTTTAACTGCGGCAAATATAAGTAAAATGTTACTATTCACCAAAAATTATTTTCATCTTATAGAACCAAATTTTACTTATTAATAACAACCATGTATGTTGTATTTTAAAAACTCAACTGACAAAATTTGTAAAATTTCATTTATTTGAAGATGTATGTTTTTTGACTACTACTCAATGTTTTCAGTATTCATAAAAAATTGATGTTTTTCTGAAAAATACCGCAAATTCAGCCAAGATATATTTGATATTCCGAATTAAAAAATAATTTCTACTTTACCAAATTAAAAAAAATCATTAATTAATTTTAAATTAATTTCCATTTTCAAAATAAAAAAGAGAGTTTTTAAGAAATAATAACTATCAAATGATTAACACTTGTTTATGTCCAATTTCAATGTGAAGTTACTTCCAATGACCAAAATATTATTAAATGGTAAAAATATAATCTAATTATAATTTAAAACCAATTAAAATGATAATATAACCATATAAATAAATTATATTAAATGGAAGTTTTGAATTAAAATGTAGTATTTTCAAAATTCATTAAAGAAATGAATGTTATTAGTAAAAAACCAAAAATTTACCCAAAGTAAATTTTGATGTCCAGATTCTAAATAAGAATTTTATTCCATCAAATAATATATATATAAGTGGCCAAAACTATATTTAAATAGGGTTCTCCATCAAAAGGTTATAAATCTACCTTTCAATAAATATTAGAGTATTTATGCTTAAAATTAGATTCTTTCTTTTTTTAATTGTCTAAAATTTACTGGATAAATGTTAAAACACTTAACAAACATGTATAATCAAGTCATAGTTAGTTCTGCTCACTTATTCCAATACAAGGACTAGGCATTAACTATCCTTTAAGATAATATTATATTATGATTTTTCAGTATGACTCAGCATTGTGTGAGACATTAGACTTTGGAGAAACCCATTGTTGCGTGTCAGGTATTCCATAAAACATAGAATCCACTTTAAATTAAAATTAATATTAAATTAATTATTTTTAATAAATATGAATTTTTTTTATTTTCTTGGGATGTTAAAATAAATAAGAAGAATTCTTTTAGGGACCACATTTTGAGAGATCACTTTCAAAATGATGATATTTTCCAGTGTTTATTATAAATAAATTAATTTAGATGATATTATTATCAAACCCTTTTATCTAAATAGTTGTGGTCTTATTAAAAAGGATTTAGTAATAGTTATATTTTCGATGTTACGATTAGAAAATATTCAGAATTTAATTTTTATTTATTATATATATACATATATCTTTATTTCAAATTATTTAAATTATGATTTTCTTTTACATTACAATTCTATTATTTAAACGGATCATGTTTTATATGGGGAACTATATAATTTTATTAAATTAGTATCATGTTTATGTGTTTTTTTTAATTTTAGGGGGGGATATAAGTATTATACCATTTGGGTATATTTAAAAAAATATTTCTATGAGTAATGAATTTCTATAAAATTAATCCCTCCCTTGATACTAAAATATGGATTTGGTTTTTAGACAAAGGCACCCATAGGTAATGACGTATAATAGGGATGTTTTTGTATTTGCACGATCATCACTATTGAAATGATTAATGGGCATTTACCACTCAATTGGTTTGACACTTATAGAGGAAATTCATTGGATAATTTATATTGAATTTACAAGTAATTAAAATGGTTTAAAATATCTGTGTTGAAATAATATTTATTTAAAATATATTAAAAACATTTTAAAAAATATATATTATTAAATAATGAAATTTTTTATCAAAAATATTTTAGAAATATTTTTCTAACAAGGTTTCTATGCATTTTTCTCTTTATATTATATTCTGGTTCTATGTGTTTTTTATCATCAATCATGAGGAGACTGTTTATCATATAATAGATGTTAATATGATTACAAATAGTATATATTTATATAAATAGTATTATTTAAGTGATTTTCAGTGCTAATATTTTTATCTGATGAAAATAAATTGATTGATCAATCAAAGGGTTCAAAATGAGTTTGGTAGGTTCTTAGAGGATCCTCCCATAGAAAAGAAACTATCCATCTTATATGACACCACCTATTCATTGGTATAATAAGGTAGAAGAACATTATACTTCTTATCCCACTAGACAGTCCAAAAGAATCCATTGTTCTTAATTTTTAGTTGTAGGGTTCTTCCTACTAGCCAAATATCTATTTCAAACTAGCTATTTTAAGTTTATCAAAACACATTAACTCACTTTTTAATTCTATTTTATACCCAATACTTCTCTATAACAACTAATGAATTTTGGGGGGATATAAATAGAACCCTTGGAGGGAAGGGATATAAATATATATGAACAAAACATCAATAATTTGTAAATCAAAGCCTCTTGTGCCTTCTCTTGAGAATAATATTATGCTTCATTGTTGTACACAATTTCACTCTCATATATTCTCATGTATTCCACTGATTATTATTATTCTAATATTTTCATGAGATGATATTTTTCATTGTATTGGGTTATCCTATTTGAAAATCTCATCCTCTTCTTCTTCCCTTTAGTGATAACTATCTCAACTCTGAAGGTTCTAGAGTTTATTTCATTCTCTACTCAATAGAAAATTATATATTGGCTTTATAAACACACCCATTTAAAATAAATTTTATTTACTTATTATCAAGTATCTTGGATAATACTAAAGTCTATGGTTTTAATGTATAACCCCTCAGAAATATTTGGGGATGATATATTGGGACTTATTCTTATTTATTATTGAAATGATTTTTCAAATTGTGTTTACTTTTAATTTTTACCGTACTTAGTTTTATTATTATTTATATATAGCTTATCCATTCATGTTATTTATTAATTTCATCATTTACCTTTTTCAAATTTACCTTAATTTTTTAAATGGATATTTTTTTACTAATTCGATATTAGTCATAATAAAAATTAGTATCCATAGAGATCTTGTATTCAATATTTTTCCAAAAATTATTAATTTCCATCTAGGAATGATGTTTAAAAGATTGATTATACCTATAACACCCATATTTCCCACAAAGACACAAAATGGGATGATATTTATACCATGATGTCTTGGATTATAGTAATTGAATAAAATTTATCTCTAGTTTTCTTATAACTTTAGGATATCATGTTTGGAAAATTATTATGTATGGTTATACATAATTAAAGAATAAAATGACCAATGGACTCCTAATTAAATTTCTCCCATTGAGTGTTAAATAAAATACCAAAATTATCTTAACTATGATTTTTATTATAATTTATTTAATCATATTTCCACATGTAGAATTCCTTATAAAATTTGTAAATTTCATTTAGGGAAATATGATGTCCCAAATAAAATGAAGGATAATAGAATTGATATTTAATTCAATGAATTTGTAATTTTTTCCCTGAATTATGTTGAATACATTACCAAAATAGTTACTCACCTTAATAACAGTTTCATTTGAAGAAAAACTAATAGTAATTATTTTTCCATATAAATTCTTGGGAAGAATGTTCATTTAGTATTTCCATGTTCTAGGTCACCAAATATATCTATGATTTATGAGGAAAAGGATATTAATAATTGGTTTCTGGGTGAAATTATTGGATCATTTATGCCCTTTTAGATAACCATAAAATTAAAATCCAAAGAAAATTCAATGAATTCATGGATATAAGTCAACTTTCTTAAGGAAATAAATGTGGATTCTTTCGATTATTTTGACAGTATTTTAAACCAACCTAATAAGATGAAAAAATTCATAAGATAGAATAATAAAATTCATTATAATAAAAATTTAAATGAATGTAATTTATCTATATTTTTTGAATAAGAAATAAATGACACATTGAACCAAATTTCCCAATATTCAAAAAATTAAGAAATTAAATAAAAAAAGAAATAATACTTCAATTGGTATTTCCTAGAGTGATATTGATTACTCCATATACTCAATCAAACCTTTTGATTTTGGTGAATATTGTATCCTAGTGGAGGTAAATTAAACATCAATATCATACACATCCTCTTTTGGGTTTCATTGTTTTAATTATAAATATCTTAAATATGTTTGCGATCAACTTGAGGATGGATTACAATAATTCTCCTAAAAATCCATAATATCTAGTAATAAATATAGTTGAGTTGTTATAAAAAAGTAAAAACTCTCTAAATAAAATTTTTAATTATAATTAAAATAAAAAGTGAAACCTAGTATAGAAAAACTAGATTCTATAATTAAGGATATGAAAAAATATTTGGTTAAGTCCATCCAAGGTGGGAAAATGTTTGTAAACAATTTTGTTCCCAACTTTATATTAAAATTTATTTTGGGTAGATATTTTCAAATAATGTTATACCCAATAAAAATACTAATTTTTCATTTGCATTCTTCAATATTGTTTTTATTATTTTAATAAAAACATTATATTATTTTTTATTGTGATTATAAAAATTTTAATTATAGAATACCTTAATGTTTTCATGTATCTTATAATACAATGTTGCACATATATTGTGAAAACTAAATTTGGGTTCCAATATATATTTTATATTACATATATGGACCTAAAAGTTAGGTACAAATGTCTTTAGTTTCTTATTTATTTTATGGGGAAAATTTATACAAAAAATAGAAAGGATCCCCCTAGTATATTGATAGAGAGTGATAAATATTCATGTGTGATGACCAATTTGAGTTCAACTATCTTGAAAATATTAATGGAGTCCATGCCACTTTGATTGATAAATCGAGGATTAAAATCATCTTTATATGTACTATTGGATTTTCCAATTTGACCATTAATGAATAATTATAATTTTTTGATGGATTAATGAAAAATTTTATATGTTTTGGGAAATTACACGATAATAGTTATAAATTCTATTTTAAAAAGGTTTTTTAAATTATTTTTCTCTAAATAATTAATTTTATTTTATACTACTCACTTTCAAAATGGTCAAATTACTGATTTAAAATCACTTTTAAGTTAAAATATTATATTTTTGAGTTATAAATATTGTGATTCATGGATTTATAATAGGATCCTATTTCATTATAACACATACTCACCTCTCTAACACAATGTAATATTATGTGACATTTAGCTAAATTTTATTTTATGAATTAATTTTTTTGTGAATTTTTTCAATTTGGAAATTCAATTTTTTTACATCTAAATCTACAATAGAATAATCAACCATCAATGTCTTATGATTTTTTATATTTAACTTTTTTTAATAACCCATTTTGTAATTATAATAAAAAAACATAATTTTTTTAATTGTTGATTATTATAAGAGGTATAAATGGAATTATCACGTGGATTATAAAATTTATTCTTTTAATGAATTTGTTAAAAATAAAAGGAATGCCTAAAATGAAAAAATAACTATAATCATATTTATCTAATGTAATCATATGAAAGAGATTAAAAATAAAGATTTTTATGAAGTTTTTTATTTATAATATTAATATTAGTTTTTTCCATTTGAAGGACTCCATATGAAAATGAGGTTATTTGATTATTGAATCTACCACTATATTTTTTTAATATTACTCCCATAAATGAATGTTTGATCTCTTAATATCATTAGGATTAGTTGCTCTATAAATCCTTTTATACATTGAACAATGTTCTTTTAAAACCCATCCTTAAGAAGACATCATATGGATATTAGATGGGAAAAATTCCTAAATTATTCATATTTAATGTGTTTGGGTGGTGATGATATGTTATTAATACTATAGTAAAGACATGAAAATTTGATCTCAAATATGATAGAGGTATATATTCTGTTACACTAAATCAGATAAAAAATTAATTTTCATAAATAAAAGGACCAATGCCATGAAAGAATCAAGTAACATAAAATTGGATGTTAATTTTCCTAAACATCATCTCCAAATTGTTAAAATTGAGGCTGAACTTAAATATTTGACAATAAATTATTTACCGCATTATAAAAAATTGATGTTGTGAAGGAAACATCATCAAGACCGTTAGAAAAGGCATGGGTTAATTCTAATTACAATCCCATAGAAAATGTTATTATTAATTTTAAATTCAGTATTCATACTAGATGGTTAGTTTTAAATGAGTTATAACCCCTTACTTTATTACACCATGAACCCCAAAATATTGATGATTCAATTAATTATGAAATTTCTAATCCCTAAATTCAATAATAATTGAACCAATAATTAAAGAATAATGTTTTTATTATATCATAATTAAATAATTATCATCTCATTATCGGTACTAAAAAGTTTTTCAAAATAATTAGATGATCAATCTAACATCATTGATAATAATTTTAGACTCAAATCTATTGGTTATAATCCTGAAGAAGTCATGTATTACTATGATTCCTTATCACTCATAGTCAGGCCATAATCTATTAGAATATTATTAGAATTTTATGATTATATAAATAATTTTTTTAAATGGACGATAAAAGTGATTTTTTGAATGTTTTTATTACAATTGTTTTTTCGGAAAACACCTGTTTTTGAATAATAAAATTCCAAAATATTTTCATAAATTAACCAAGGATGTGTATGGTTTGTTACAAGGAAATTTTTCATGGTATGAATGATTTACCAGATTACAATTATCAAGTGATTTTAAAACATAAAAATTTGATTCATGTTTTTATTTAAAATATATATAAATGAATTATTAACCATTGAAATTTATATTGTTGATTTTATTTGTTGTTCCAAAAATAATATTTTTATAATAAATTTAAATCTTTAATAATAATAGAATATTAAATTTTATTTATTTGTATGTAAATTTCTTTTTATGGTTTAAAAAATTCATAAATTATGGATGGTATTTTCCTTAAACAAAACAAATAGAAAATTTAATTTTTAATCCATTTAGGGAAGGATTATTTAATGTTGATAACTAATCCTATGAGTAAATATTATAAGTTAATATTTTTTGAAGTCAATAAACACATTGAATATAAACATTATAGTTGAATTATTTTATGGAATCATTACCTTACTATGACCCAACCAAACATCATGTTTATTGTTTTTTTCTTTGTTATTAAGATAATAAATAATATTCTTATTTAAAAGATTATAAAATTATTTTAATTATTTTAATGGTACTAAAAATGATTTATTATTTTATCCAGTGGATAATTCCTTCAATCATACATGTATTTCTGATTCTGATTCTATTGGATTCTAATTATAGTGAAAAATATAATGTGGTACATGTCATAAGCTTTTAAAATATCTAGTTCTTGGAGTATAAAAAATGAGAAAATGTATTTCACTTTCTATGAAAAAATTATATCATATACCCATCGGGTTTTGTTACTCCCAATTTATTTTAATAAAAACTCTCTCAGATTATAGCCAAACATAGGATCATTTTCCTATCATTTTTGATAGTACTAGTTCCCTTAGTATTTACAGAATTATTATTCAACATTCATGCACTAAGAACATTGAAGTTACTGATAAATTTTCTAGGACCAATTTATAAAAGGAGATATTATGTTAGATTTTATTAGCAGAAACTTTCAATTAAATTATATATTCAACAAACCCTATGATAATTATAATTTATATTTTATTAAGTAGTATATAGATATTATTTTAATATATTAATGAATATTAGGAAAACAATATGATTTCAATTTGATTTATTTTATACAAATTGATTTTTTCCTAATTTATTGAATTATTTTTTTCATTAAATTATGTTTCTGCATTGGAAATTACTTATATTTTTTAAGGGGGTTCTATTTAATATGTTTTCAATGACATGCATGTTTATAAGTAATTTTTTGATAATTATGAAGGGGAATAAATGTTAGATTCGATTTTATTATATTTTAATAATGTTAAGGAAAATTAATTTTTATTTTCCAATCATATATATATATATATCTAGATACAGACATGTGGGTTTGGTTTTGGAGAATATAAACCTTGGGGTGATAACATATTAAAGGTACTGTTGTGAATTAACCAAATAATAACCATTTTTTTTAGAAATGATATTTTTCTATAGACCTATTTTGACACACACAATTGATATTATTCAGATTTTAAATTTACATTATACGTAATTTTGAATGAAAAATTTTTTGTATTGAAATTCACTAGATGGAAAAT
Source organism: Viscum album (assembly GCA_963277665.1). Taxonomy (NCBI): domain Eukaryota; kingdom Viridiplantae; phylum Streptophyta; class Magnoliopsida; order Santalales; family Viscaceae; genus Viscum; species Viscum album. The sequence continues at coordinate 1,221,835,927 of OY728156.1, read as the reverse complement.
ATATTTTTAATACATTCAATGTTTCATTATGAAATATTACAAAAATTTCGGAAAGAAAATTTGAAAATTTTAATTAAAAAATATCATATTCCTTTATTTTTTTATGTTTTCATTTTATTTTATGTGTTCATGATCATCAAAAATGAATACATTATCGTAACTCTTTAAGATTATTTAATGATCACAAAAACCAAATTTGTCAATAAATTTTTAATTTGTGTTCTATCCATTTTTATATGATTTTACATTATAATAAGAAGTTTAATAATTAATTAAATTCTTACAAAGGGGAATAAAATGAAATTTGGAGGAACCACCACAAGTAAGGTCATCGACCATGTAGCGGGACACCACTGACCTTCCAGTAGAGAATGTCCAAAGCACTAGCTTATGAAAATATCTATAAATATCTGGTGATTCCTCCCTAGTAATATAGTATCCCAAACATCGGAATATACCATTTTTATTGAATATTGTCTAGTTTGAGACTATCCAACGTCTATATTATTATCCCCGCAGCTAATTAGTGCTTTCATCCGAATAGTGTTTAAGACCAGTGGAACTAGAAATTATGTATGGACAATGCTGCTTTGACTATACATTTAATGATATATCATACATTGGACATCTATTGAAATTATGAAGGGTTATTGGGGGTTATAAATAAAACCCCATTGGGGCACGAAAAACAATATATACAAAACAAGAATCAATTTAATCTGAATCAAAGCCTCTTGTTTATTCTCATGAGAATACTCTTGTGCTTCTCGGTTTTATGAAACTTCTATCTCATCTATTATCACATTCCATCCTTATTATTTTACCAATATTTTCGATATATTATGGGATTCATTATAAAGGGTTTTCTTTAATTAAAACCTCCTACTATTATATTTTCTTAGGTTCCCACTACAACTAATGTGAGGGTTTTTGGGATTCTGTATTTATCCACTCAAAAAATTATTTTATTAGATTTCATACTTTCACAAAAGAACTGAACTTTTATTTATTTATTCTTAGGTATCATATATATCTTTAAATCCATTTATTTTAATATAAAACATATCAATCAACATAGGGGTGGAGAAATAGGGTCTCCTTATGAGTTATTATCAAAATCCGTTATAAATTTCTGGTGGATTTTAATTTACTTTGTTTGTATATTTTTTTATTATATATATATATATATATGTATCACTTATATGTTCAATTATGTCTGAATTTTTAATTTTTAATTTCTAATTTTTTTACCACATATTAAATTGAAATTCTCACTCCTCTTTAGATTTTACTAGAAATAACAATTTTTGTAGGGATAATATATTATATAATGTTTGGGATGTGTAGATACTCTATTCCACTCCATGATACAAATGACCATGCATCAAAAGAATACAATCAATTGTAAATTGTATATGTTTTAATAATATATTGAAAAAATTGTTGAAATTATTTATTCATTCTTAAAAAATATTTATTGTGATTACCTTGTTGATTTTGGCCATATTTGGTGATCCCCCAAACTATGATTCTTGGAATGATGGTGTTGATTATCAATTTTGGAAGTGTATATTAGGTAAACACAAGATATATATTTTCAATTTCTTTATCCCTTTCTATATTTCACTCCATAAAACATGATCGAGTTCAATCATATATTCCAGGGTTACAGATTATGGATTTTTTCAGTATTGATCGTGATTTGATGATTTTATCTTTTTGATGTAGAAATGAATCATGAAATTTGGTGAAAACATCTACAAAATAAATTAATAGGTAGGTGAATTTGTTCTCCATTATGGAATGGAAAATTTTACATGTGTTATTGATTAATTAATTTTTATAATGGACTGAATTATTTTATTTCTATGGAAAATGAATTTTTATGTAAAATGGTGTTTCATATTATATTATTTTTAATGGAAATTGGGGATGTTTTTCAATGAAGTTAGTTTTTAGAAAGAAACATTGAATTTAAATATTTTCAAATATAATAAATAATGTTTCGATCAATTTTTAAAATTTGGTATTCGAAAAAAGAAGATTTTATGTCATTGTAGGAAGCTAGAATGGGGGTATAAATTTTGAAAAAATAGATATTCTTTTGAATTGAAAATGAAATTTCAATTGGAAATTTTTCATTGGTGATATGAAATGATTTTTTTTTGAAAACTATGTAGTTTTACACTAAAAGAAAATTATTAATTGATTTAGTTGTATTGAACTATGGTTCATGGATTGAACATGGTTTTCAGACGATTTAAATATTGTGTGAATGTGTGTGTGTGTTTTGAAATGTTTTAGTTACCCTAATTTTGAAATCATCTAGGTATAATCCATGCTAATTGGTGGCCTAATGAACATGTATTAAGGTGATAATTACTTGGGATAGACATTGATGAAATTGTAGACACTCTTTATTATTTAAGGTTGAATTTATCAATGGGAATTATACAATACGATACTAGCTGGGAATATAACATGGAAAAATGGATTTTTTTTTATGTTTTCTTGGGAGAACATTTCATGGGGTGTTTTTTTGGACATTTAGAGAAATCCCATTAGGTTTACAAAATAATAATTTTCTTATTCTTAGTAAAAATATTGGGTCTCTTGTAATTTAAGAGATATAAATGTTTTTTATATATTGTGTATTTTTTACATAAAAACCAAGATTTTATTTATTTTTTTAATTATTAGGATTGGATATATTGAATCATGGGATTCATTGATGGAATTATTTAGATAAGATGTTGTTTTTTAAGAAAATATGTTTACAGTTTCAAATATGCAAATCAGATTTTTAGTTTTATTTTTTTTGGTTTTCCATAGTTTGTTGGGATTACATGTGAGATTTTATTATCATGGAAATTTATTACTGTCTATGGAGAAATCCAAATATGTTTGATACTCTTTGCTATCTCAAGAAACTAATTAAACTTTTATATACCATGTGAAATAATAATGGTAATGGAAGACTCCATTTTAAATTAGTGGGATGCTGGGATTTAACCATGGAGATATGAATGTGGATATTGTATCTTGTAGTTTAGGTAATGTTATTTGTTTTTAGGGTGCCTTTGTGATGTTATTTAACAATGGATTATAGTTTCTTTTTTAATAAATTCATTTCCCACAATTATGTTTATTTCAGATTCTATTTTAAAATGAATATTTCATATACCCTGCATGGTTTTAGGTTATGAAATTTTGGATAAACACATTCAACATGGATTCTTTTAAACCTTATTTTCTTTTCTACCTCCTTTTGAGATTAAGGAATGTGGTCTAGGCTAATAGGAGCATAAGAATGTGGCATTGGAATTTGGGCCCTCGGGTTGGGGTGTTATAAAATTATTATTAGATCATGGTATTTTATAGTTGAGAATTTTTATGTTCAATAGGCATGTATAATAAGATAGTTGGAATTCATAATACCACCATAAAATGAAATAGACAACATCTTTTATTGAAAACTCCATGTTATAGGGAATTATTTGTTAAGAGTGGTTGAGAATGACCTCCTAGGAGTATAATTTTAAAATATAGAAATATTGAGAGTTAATTATAGAAGAATTCTATTAATTATAGTGGGTATGGTATATGTTTCCGAACATAACATATTCTCAAAATAATTGATACTATTTTTGTTTGAAAAGGGATTTTTATAATTTAATTGTTATTATTTTTCAAATTTCTTTCGAAATTAATATTTTATGCTAATTTCATTTAATTATTGTGATAAATATATATAAAATAAATTATCTAATAGGATTGAAAGGTACTATGTCATTATAAAAATTGTGGGTTCTTGGGATGATGGTCAATGGTGGTATTTTTCCCTCAATAGTGTTCTATTGTCAATTATAGAACATTTTTTCTAGGATAAATCCTATTGTGCAAAGCCATGGGTGAGAAAAAATGGGTGATGGTTCTATGGGCCCTTACCTAGTAGAGTCAATCATTCATATTATTTGATTCATTTATAGGTTCACTAATCAATATATTTCAATAGAGTTGTATAGTTCATATTAATTCATGACAAAGAAGTCTCCATTGAATAGTAGAAATTTTCTTTTATAGGAAGTTATAGGATTGGTAAGAAAAATAAATTGTTCTGTTAGGTTTAGAAAGACTCTGGAGACATCAACGTGTTGATTTTAGTGCTCTCCTTCTATTGGGGATAATTGAGATGTGGTATGATGCATCTAAGGAAGCTAGGAATGAAAATGATATTTATTGGAATGGATTTTTGTATATCTTCAATGATAAATAAATAACAAATGTGTCAATTTTGTTTAGAGTTCAGTTGTTTCTGGAAATCAAGAAGCATATTTTTCTAGAATAGATTATGGATCAAAATTCACTACTTCAGTGAAGCATTTACAAAATATTATTAATAATGAAACGTTTATAGAACCAATGATTAATATATCGATGATATTTATGATTTGGTCAAGGATCACTCTCCTGAAGCTACCTACCAATGTGAAGGTGGTCACTATGAAAACATTAATAGAGGTAGATACAACAAATGTAATTAAAGTGATATCTTTTTATCAAAAACTGATTTAATGTAAGTACACTTCTAGTAAAAATATGATTAAGACCATTAATTTAAAAAGGAAATTAGTTGAAGGTTATTCTTTGGTCTCATGTAGAAGAGTATTTTTGAAGTGAGTATAACGATTTGATAAAGGAAACCCAATGGCAATGTACTCAAATTCTCATTGTGTATGAAATTAGTTAAGGCTTATTGGTCACCTAACGAATCAATTCTATTAGATATTTATGAAGTGGAGTGTTAGAGTAGTCAATCTAGTGTAGAGATCTAGAATGAAATGTGGTTAACCAAATTAGGTTGAGTTAGGGACCTAGAGTAGAGTTGAAGGATCATGTTTGGAGAAGAATTTTACATCTAAGAAGAGTTAATGAGAATTATTAACCATTGAGATGATTATATAAGAGATATTTGTTAATAAATGTATATATATAATATAATATACTTCCATTATAAACTCTAATATCATTTTTCCCTAATAATGTATATTTAAATTAATTTTTATAGATATTTTATTGACATTTAGTTTTATATTTCATTTTGATACCATATTTGACAAGAAGTAACACTCCACTTGTAGAAAAGTAAGAGAGAGGATCTGAATTTCAATTGTAGTTAATCAATATTAATGATTTGGAGGCCTTAATAGAATTTTTTCCATGAAACTAAAATATATGACCTAATTATAGAGATATACTAGTAAATTATATTTAAATTAGAGATCAAATTATATGGTCAACATGTTTTTTCATATTTCCTAATGGTACTATCAATAAATTTTATGGACAATGTGATATTTAGGTGAAATGATTTTGGTCGATCATGGGATATTTCATACAACTGTTTGGCTAATTTTTGGGATTGATTATTAGGTTTCTTGTAACATAGGGTTTCAATATCACTTCCAAGGGTGTAATATGAATACACATATGACTTTATCAATTATTTATATCAATTACAACCTTTTAGGGATGTACATATTTATATTTATTTAGAAATATAAAAGTTTTGATATTATTTCAAATATATCTTATAGACTTCACATATATTAAAGAGATAAATGTTTAACTATATGGGATGGAGTATATCGTATTCATTATACAATGGGATTCCCCTCATGCACTACTAGTATTTCTTGATAAGAAATATGATTAAATTTAGTGGATATGTATCAAAAATTGGTAACTAAACCAAGAAGAAATGAAAAAAATATCATTTTCAATTAATTAATGTTTTATTTGACCAATATAATAAAATTTATTGATTTTATAACACCAAAAATTTCTCTAGTTTTCATCAATTTATGTTACGAGAAGAGAATATAATAAATGTTTTTTTAACAATAGATATAACTATGATTAGTTTCATTCACACCTTTCCGAGTAACCAATGTTTCCTCGATATTTATCATATTTTTAAGAAGTGTTGGTTTTTTATATTTGGACTCTTTTATGGTGGTTTATGTGGATTAAATAGTTGTCAACCACAGAACAAAATTAATAAAATAAAAGGAAACTAATTTTTTTATTGAGATTCCACAAGAGTATAAACAATATTACAGTCTGTACAAAACAATATTTTATATTTAGGGATTTAATTTCATTGTACATTATCTTTTTTAGTAAAGTAATGTCCATTTATCATATGTTGGGTAGGGTAGTTATCTCTTGGGAAATGGATAATAATGTTTTTGGGATTTGATGTTTCTTATGTTTAGCTGGATGAAACAAATGGCTTATTAAAAAAATTCCAAAAACATACTCCACTTACGACATGTCTGTTTTTAAATTAGGAAAATTTTAAAAGGATTGATATGTGTTTATAGGTTTTTATGGATTTAGAAAGTGTTTTTAATTTTAAATAGTAACAATACTTTTTAATATGGTGCTTTGCTATAGTATTTTCAATAATACATCAAGAATAGGTTTTGAATTTAATAGTTTTAAAAAGAAAAATTCCATGATGTTTAGGCTGAGAAAGGTTAGAATTCATGAGATAAATTATGTTAGTTATTAAATGAAGCTAAATTTATTTTTTTATGATTTGAGGAGATGGAGTTATTATTTTTCATGAGATTTAATTACTATATATGGAATATAATAGATAGAAGTATAATATATCACAATGTTAACTGATCCAAAATGGGATAAGTTTGGTAGAATATTTGAAGATGATTTCTAGGAAATCTTTTATACACCATGAAAGAGAAATATAATGGAAGATGCATTGAGGATGAAAAATAAAACTTATGTAATGAAACAAGCTAATGGATTGTCATTCTAAATAAAATTATGAGTGGATTTTATGTGGAGTTGTTAAGTATAACTCCTAGGTCGATTATTTTTAGATTTAATTTGATTCCCACATTTATGTAGAATGTTATTCAAGGATAACTATATGATTTTCAACATTAGGATAAGGGATAACCAATATAGGGGGAGGCCAAAAAAGGGTGTGTTGTTTTATTGGATTAGATTAATTATTTTAGAGGTTGGTTAGTGCTTCCTACAGAGTTGAGAAACTAGTTTTTTTTTGTGTTTTGTCATTCACCTTTGGATATACACCCCAAAGTGACTAATATTTATAATAATTATAAAAAATTATTCTATTGAAAAAAGAAATTGTTGATTTCATTTCTCATTACATGATCTGTCAATAGGTGAATATATATCACTTGTGACTAGAATGGTTAACACATTTTATTCATATATAGGAGAAATTATGTTAGTTGATGAGTATTAAAATCATTATATGGGGAGAATTTTATACATCCTGGACTTACAATGTTTATTATCCTAGATTAAGATCCACATTTTACAACAAGAAAATAGAGGGGCCACTATAACGTGATCAAATTTATTTATAAGTTCTATTTAAGACCTAATAGATCTTTAATAATGAAGGTTACCCACAATAAAAGGTGTTAGTTATAAGGGGTTAATATTGATTATTTTAAGAGTTAATTAATTATGGTTTATGGATTTATGTTTAATTTCCTTTCAATAGATTATTAATTATATAGATAACATTATCTCATACACAAAATCAAATTATTCAAAGGAGGTGAAGAATATTTTGATGTTTTGAAGAGCATAGGATTATATTGATGTTTGGTAATAAAGTTTATAGATGATCTTGGAGTTGTTGATAATTTTATATTATAATATGAATAAAAATATACCCATGAAGTCTAGAGAATATTTATTAATTCTATTTTTTAAGTATCAGTACTTGAAATTTCATATCAAAAGGAACGATTAAAGGAAAAGTGGACAGTTATAGTATGTTCTATATTGTTTGGAGAATATTTTATATATTTGAGTCCAATGGACGCATAAATAATCATGATCACATGGTGGATAAATAAAGAATAATTCTTTTCAAAGAAATTTTTCATTCAGTGGTTGATTATTATGTCATCACGTAAATAAGTTAATAAGATTTTATACTCTTAAATAATGAATATGAGTATTTTGGTAGTGGTTGAAGATTCTTATTACCATATCATTGAAGATATTTTTTTTATTCCATCAGAACATGTTATATCAATTGGAGAGTTATCTATAATTTCCACGATTTTATAAATAATTTAGTATATTCATATAAATGATTTTATTTATATTGTAACACATGATCAATCGTTTTTTTAATTCATAGAAGGTATTTGAATAATTATTCTGAATAGAGTAAATTTTTTATACTTTCTATGTTAATTTGAAAGAGGATTGTAAATGATTATTTTTGAAATTAAAATCATTAACATTTAGTGGTATAGATGAAATAACATTATAAAAATTATTATGTAAATATATTTAATTAGTGATGATGGATGTTAAGGGGTGAAGTTGAAATAAAGTAATACACATATTTACTACATATAAGTTCATTATCATATCCTGACGTCTCATTACTATATTATTATATTTATTTATTAGTCCTTACTATTTTCTATCTATTCTTGTGAGTGTTTTGTTTAAATTTTAATGTTTTGTACAACAAATTTATATCAAATGGTGTGTCCACTATTAGTATGAATCATGCGAAAAAATGAAACAAGTATGTGCTTTTAACAGATAATAATCACATATTTTGGACATAGTTTGTAAAATAATATAGATTTCTCATGTGTAGTGATATAGGATCCCAATAAGAGGTTCACAGTTTTATTAACCATGTATCTAAACTATTAACTTTTCACATTTTTATTAAAAATGTATTTTACCATTTCTTTTCACATAAAATTACCCCACATCACACCCTTATCCAATCTGTTTTATCATATACACTCTAGACCCACTTCATCTCATTATAATCCTCTTACCTCTTAATATTCATGGTTTTTCATCATTTTATAGGTTTTATTATTCTAATTAAACAACTCATAGTCTCTTACCCCTTTATTATTATGTTTTTTTCTCTCTGTTTTTCCTCTAACTCTTTCTTGGTCAGAAAACCTATGGTTATATTGAGATTCATTTGGAATTGGTTGATTCCTTGTATTTTGGTTTCTTCTTTGTATTTTATGGATCTTTTTTATTTGTTTTCATGTAATTGCATGGCCATTCTCAAAAGAAACATGATTTAATATTGGGGTTCCATTCCACAAATTTTAAATTTTTGAGATATGATTCATTATTTTTATAAATAATTGATTTATTTGTTTTATAATTTATATCAATAAACTATAGAAATATATTTTTCCTGTATATTATTCCCATTTTTTAAATAAAGTTCCTATGAAATTAACTTTTCTTATCAATCTATATAGTTTATTTCAAAAAACCATACTTTCTAAATATCATTATAAATTATTAATTAGAACCTTGTGGTTAATGATTGAATTTTAATTGATAATTTTTATTTGGAAGAATGTCTTATGGATTGGTTTTATAATACTGTCTCTTGGTTACCAATCATAACATTCAAAAAGCCTTTCTAAAATGAAATCCTTTTGAAACAATCCCCTTGTTGTTATAAAAAAATTAATGAATTAATTATATGAGTGAGGTAGTTCCCTGTAAAGGGGATTACATTTTTTGATATATATACTTGATTAAATTTATATTGTTTCATGAGAAAGAGTCTGATTTATTCATGTGACATTCGTCTGATTTTAATTTCATATTGTTATTTAAAATTTATATATACTCACCTAAATTTGGATGTCATGGGATTCCATGGATAGTTAGGTTGGAAATATAGAGATTCATGCTTTAATTATTTATATCAACTCTTTGGACTGGTCTATAGGATAGATTTTATTATTCATATAAGATATTCTAGTTTGTTTGGAAGGTGAGTGAAACACATTTTATTGGGGTATGTAGTTGTTATCTGACACTAGTCTTATGTTTTAGGTGTATACATTACCCTAGATTTTTCTAGAATCTCTTAGGTTTACATTGTGTAATAATTTTAAATTAAAATTTTTGAATGATTTATATGGTGAAAATGAAAAGGTGTCTTTTAAAAATATTGAACATATATTTATTATCTCTTTTATAGGTAAAAAATGTCTTCTTTTCAGCATTTTTACTTTTTAGAAAACATATTTTCCAATGATTAATTCATCATTTTTTGTTTATAAAATAACACCTATATTATAAAATTTATATCAATTTTAACTAGAAATAAATTGTTTTATTTTTAGAGGGTATACACGGATAAGGGATTAGTTGAATATTCAGTTATTTGGATCCTGCATATCATCAATACATGTTAACTTGATCAGATTGGTTGTGGTTTTTTGACTTATAACTCTTAGTTGATATGCATTTTATATTTCTGGATGATAGGGGTGGTAGGAAGATATGATATTCTTCTATATTGAGTTCTTTTGGTGTGGTACTATTCAATTTTTGTTATTTATTTCATTATTGTTGATATATTAGACATTCTAGATATTTACTCACATTCTATAACCGATGTTATTTTTGTGGTGTATTTTGGATTTTGTTTCTTCTTATTTAGATTTTATTATTCTTATGTGAGATGTGTTATTGGATTATAGATTAATTTGGAATTATATATATGATGAAACTAATTATTTGGTGATGAGGCCATCCAATATCATGAATGTTCATGTTGGGTTTCTATATGGAAATCATATTCATGAAGTAAATTATTTAGAAAAAAATAATTCTATTTGGTACTATTTGATTTACTTGGCACTTTCCTATAGCCATGGAGAATCTGGAACATCGCTTGGGTATGTGATTTGATTGGTTGGGTTCCCAGTCTAGGAAAAACTAGTTTTTTCATGTAAAATATTTTATTAGATCCAAGTTTTATATAATAACTTTGGTTTATGATCTAACCTTGATACATTGGTAATTATAGAATATTATTGGTATGTTCCTCATAATTTTAGTCATCAATCATGAGTAGGTTCTTAATCACCACCTATTTTTATGACACTTATGATATGTGGTCACTAAAGATCAATGGTTAAACTTATGAACCGTACAAATGATAAATATCAATAACATTATAAATAAGGTCACTAAATATTTAAAATGAAGTTACCATTTATAAAATAAATAAAAACTGGCTCTTAATTATCGTATGCCATAATTTTTATCACATTCATTATGTATTATCTTTAAATATAATAATAATATTAATTAATATAAATCCTCATTTAAAACATTCCAGATTGAAATTTATTTAATTAAATCCTAGATTTTTTATATATTTATTAAATCTAATGATTTTATAAACCTCAATAATGGTAGTAAAAAACAAATTTTAAAAATTACACAATTAATTCCATGGTAGTTAGTACTACCCAATTTAACTTAAAAATATAAATTATATCTTTATCCCAACATGATTACCTTAATATTTGGAAAATATTAGTGGTCTTATTAATGTGTTTTATTTTAATTTAAACATGACACTAAATCATTTTTTATTTCAATATTTACCCTTTAACAAATTATTTCAAATACTTAGTGAAAAAGTATATTGTAAAATCCTTATAGATTTAGTAATTCACATATCCTAGATATGATTGAAAAAAATTCTGAAATGACATAATTATAGAATCCAAGAATAAGATGATTAATCATTCCTTTTACATTTGGGGTAATAGAATAAACATGAGCATAATTTAGTAGCATCTCTTGTGGTATCATACTTCAATGTTTGATACATTGATTTTTATAGTGAGTTATCTGTTTATACTATAAGAATTTTATATTGGGATCTTTTTTCTTACCAATGGAATCAGAGACACGGTGGTCATTCTGTACATAGTTTTCAGATCACTCCCATTACAAATATATAGGTACCACGGTGTTTTATACTAAATTTTCACATATAGGAAAATCCTTCATTCCCTTTTTCCCATTATGCATATTTTTTCTCAACCTTCACATTCTTCTCTTACACGCCATTTATTCCATAGTACTTAGTGAATTATCTAAATATCTTATAATCACATGATACTATGTCCTAATATGATGAGAATGTTTCAGATGCTAGTAACTTTTAATGGATTGTCTTATTCCGATCCACGAAATAATCATTCTTAATCATCAGATCACATGCATTGATAAATTTCACATTCTATCTACTAGGAACCATTTTAAAATGATGGAATATACTATAATAGGTCATTTCATTATTAAAAAGAGTCTATAGTCTCAAATAACTATTTAAATACTTAACATTTTTTGAAAATTTTATTTCCAGTTAATCTAATAATCATGAATTCCATTTCTTTGGGAGATGCTATTTTTAAATCCATCATAAGCGGTTTTTATTGAAAATTTGAATTATCCTAAGTGTACCACCTAGGATTTTCAAACATAGGGCATAGTGAGGCACGTTTTCCTGTGACAGGTGATCATTGGGTCCAGCATGATATGATGGGATATAATTCATTATACACATCATGGATTTCTGTTAATGGAAACATAATTATGGAGACCTCAAATTCTATATAAGGGATAAGAAAAATTAAATATCTAATGAATGAATAAGAATAGTAAATATTTTAAAGTAACTAACTGAACACACATTACATCTAATAAATAACACGACTATCATAATCATACAACTAATAATCAATATGGAATGCTAAACAAATGAAAATAAAATCCATTTAATCAATAAAATGAGAATGAAATTCATCCAGAGACAATATTTTTTAGAAACTTTCATGGATAATATTAACGTAAATATTAATGAATAAATTCTTAACTACCAATGTCATTTGTAAGGTATGCATTACCTATAGAATTAAAACATTTCACAAGATGGTTTTAAACTACTTGGTACTAACAAAATAGTTTATGAAACGAATTTAACAAATATCTCGACAATTCAAATGATAGAATAAAACAACTGGGTAAAAAATCATTAGGTTTGGACAAAAGATTTTGTATCATGATAAAAGTTTATAAATGTAGAGGTTTTCAATAAATGGTCCCCAACCATGTATTTCATGTCCTAATCATTCCATATTTAATGTACAATTTATTTAATTCATTTAAAAAATAACATGTGATTAAATATCTGTTTTTAAGAAAGAATGTATACTATCAATACTTCCATTATTATTAAAATAACATTCAAAATAAAACATCATATATAAGAAATGAAATATGTAAAAGAAATAGTCATATCCAACATAAATATTAGGAATATTTTTGGAAAATTTAATTTTTAATGGTCTTGAGAAAGTAAATAATTCTAGGTAAAGTTAATTAATACAAAAATTATTCTAGAAAGTTAGTGTCAGTTCATTATTTGGTTTAAATTTTCATTAACCACATATATAATGAATAAGGATGATATAAATACAAAATATGTGATTTTTTTTGGAAAATTACATAAGATTCAGTTTAATTATTTTTACAAAGTTAAATTGTTTAAAAATTTGTTAATTAAATCATTTTTAAATGAAACAACTTTTTTGAAATTTTTATTAAAAAACATTTTTTTGGATGGAAAATATATATTATACCAAATAGAAAAATTAATTTCTGATTATCGTAAATCCATGTTCTCAATTAATTTAATTACCAAGGAGTAGAAAATTTTACTATTATTTGAATATATCATGAATATAAAAAGAAATATAAAACTAAATTGATTTATTAGTAAATTTCAGAATAATTCCCATTAATTGTTAGTCACGAATGAATTGTGTCAATTAGAGTGAGATTGTGATATAAGCACATAAAAGGATCATAACAATGAAGTGAAAATTAAATGATGAAATTATTATTTGTATAAACTATATGTATAATAATGAATGTTCAAATACAACCTAATATTTTCAAAACACACTACACACATAATCATAGAATGTCATGATCAACCGAATAGATGTTTAATCTAATGAGTATAAATTGAGTTTTGAAATTACTTACCCCACTATTTACATTTGTTAAACATTAGTTAACCTCATTTATAATGATTTTAAAAAATTTAATAACATATTTAAAAACATATTATCATTAGTAATATCATATATTATTCTTTTTACAACATCGTATCATGTTCCTTTAATAATCCTCCAATATTTGCATTGTATTGTGTGTTAATGGACTTTTATTCTTTTGAATTTCTTATCAAAAAATATTTATTTTAGTCACATATTAAATAGCTTCATCATCTATAGAATAATAATAATATCCCAATAATATTATCCATACATAAATATTACATTAAATATAAATCATATAATATGACTGTGAAAAATGATGTACATTAATTTTATGGAGACTGTAGGTCGTATGTACGCATGAGTGAAGATTCCATTTACAAAGAATATTATAGAAATAGGGATAATAATATATTATATTTAAATAATTATAATAATCTCTTATATACCCTATTATGTCCTTATAAATAACATCTATGTTGTTTGGTGAATGAAAGATAGTCACATAGCTTTGTAAAGCTGGTAGTCAACACATTCACAAATGATGTCATCATCATTATGTGAGTGAAAATGTAAGGATGAAGATGATATGTTATATTTAAATAAATAAAAAAATTCCATGAACATCTAAATTATGTTATTTATATCACAAATATGTATTATGTTTGTCTTTATTACATTACATGTGATTCTTTAGTGAAAGACTAATGATGTTGCTTCCCGAGGTGGTTGATGGTCATACACATGATTAACATTATCATATTTCCTATGGAATGGAAGGAAATATATATCTATAATAAAATTATAGGTATTAAAAAGATATTTATATCATATATATATTGTAGAACCATTATTGAACCTGACCGTGAATGTGGTAATTTAAGAAAAAATGATATCACATTGTGTGGCGATCGTCAGCCTTATACATGAATGATGATTTAAAAACACATATAATAGAATTATAAATTTCTGTATATCATGAATATAATATATGTTTTTTTTTTGTTTTTTTTATCATGAATATATTATAAGTAAATATTAGTATATGTAATATAATGATTTTATTATGTAATCATTGTAAAATAATAATTTATGTAGGTGGATAAATAAATAAAATAAAGAATCTCATTGAAAAACATTTATTCTTATTTTGGTATCCTCATTTGTTTTCAATAATGCCACCACAGGTTGTATTTTTTCCATAAACAAGGCTTCTATGATGATTTTATTGATGTTTAAGAGTCATTTGGGTAGGTATTGACGAAAAAAGTGGTGTTTAGGTGTGAAGAAGAGAGGCGGGGTGGTGTCCCTTTATAAGTGATGTGAGTGCGACACTTGTAATTATATGAAATAATTGAATCAACCCCACATTGTTATAATTACATATGATTAAAAAAATAAAAATTGTAAAAAAATAGAATATATAACATCAAAATATGTACATAAAATGTGTTTTGTAAATGTTGGTTGGACCTTTTTAATCGTTGTCTCTTAGTTTACCCCGTGTAAATTTATTTGTACGTTAAATGTGATAATTAATTTTTACTCTTTTCACTATTAACATTGGTAAAAAAATGTGTCGATCATATAATAAATTACAAAATATAATAATTAAAAATATAGAATCATTTTTTCCAAATTCAATCCACATATTTGGAAAATTTTAATATAGATTAATCCCATAGACGAGATGAGAAAGCATGTTTTTATAGGGAAAATATTCAAAAGATTATAATGTTTTTATAGAAAAATTCAATAAGAAAATGATTCAAATGACATTAAATATATTAATATTTTTAAAATATATCCAATTTCATTTAAAAAATTTTAAAAAATTATTTTAAAATTATAAATAATTTAAGAATAAAGGCCATTTTCAATTAAAATTTAGTGTTTTTAAATATTCTTTAAAAACGAGACTTATACGAAAAATAATATAAAATAATGTGAAGGTAATTATTTTATTATAATTTAAAAAATTATTTTCATTTTTTGAATAAATTTTATAAAAGTGGTAAAAAAATTTAAAATATCTGTGCAAAGCAGGATTAATTTTTTTTTTTGAAAATATAATTTTTCATAAAACATTTCCTTTACTTTTAAATGATTATTTTTTTTTATTTCTAATAAATATATAAGAATAATATTAATAACTTAATTAGTATTATTAATACCCAAAATTCGATATTCTAGGTCATAACTGTTATATGATATAATTATATTTTAATAATATTTCAAATTTTATATTAACTTAGTTTGTCATGTAATGCATGATGAACACAGTATTACATGTAATGAATTCTATTGAAGGGAATATTGCTATATAAAAATAATACTTCCTAATGTCGCGGGGTGTTATATTTATATTATTTCTAATCTTGGTGTTGTGGGTCTTATAAAATTTTTAATATAATGTTTTTATTTTGAAATATCAAGGTGTTTTATTCTCCCCACCTTAAATAAATTGTGTCCTTATAAAATAAAATTGATCTTGGTGACTATTGTTTTAACAATTGGAAATACCATAGTCAAAAAACCCAAATTGTAAAATGGATAAAAAAACTCAAAATAAGAGAGAATGATTTGTAATAATTTAGGTGGAATAATACTTATGAGGTTTTCATATAGGAGAACATAGTTAAGAAAATAAATCATGGATGTGGAGACTATACTAATGCCCATGGATTATGAGAGAGTTATAGAGGTCTTTGATCAAAATAAAGGGAGTGGTGTAAATAATTATAAAGTCCACAAACCTGTAAAGTAATTAGGTATGAAAAAGGTCATTGATATAGTTAGAGAAGATTATAAAATTAAAACATTATATTTCATGATATTATTTCAAAATTTGTCATATTTTTTTTTACTCGCACAATTTCGTCATTTGATTTTGGTTAGATCAAATTTTAAATTATTCTTTACTAAATGAAATTAAAGTCCAAAAAATATTTTTTTTGTTCATGAGGATCTAAAATTCAATATAAATTGATCATAAGATCCAAAAAGGAGTGAAAGTTCATATCATATGTATAATAATATTTTCTAAAACCATTATAGTTTTTACATGTTTTCTAATATGAATAAATCTTTATATGGTAATGTAATAATGGAATATCCCAAAACATGTTCAGATTTTAATTTAAACCGTCTAAAAAATGGTTGTATTTTGACCCTTACAAATAAAAAGATCAAAAACTTCTTAATTGTTGTCCCTAAATTTCCAAAATGAACTTTCCATTAATCCAAAAAATAACATGTTGTTGATCTTAATCGTCACATACCAAACACGTGAATACCTTCATCATGTAGTCTATTGAAATATGATAATAACTAAAACTACGATAAAACCTAATTGATATCATTAATGATTCGTTATCCTTTTATTAAATAATAGATTATTGGATATATTCCTTAAATACATATATATTGTAAAATCTATTTATTATATTAAGAACAACATGTCAATAAATAATTAGTTCGTTTCAATGTAGTGAGTATTAGGAAAATTAATTGATCTATATTAACTATTTGTTCACCCTAGAATCATTATCATAACAATTTGAACATATTAATGGTTTCCAATCATATTTTTTCAACAAATTTAAATATTCCCCTAATTATTTTTCTTGCACAATGTTATAATTAAACACATGCATTCAACTCCTTAGTTAAAAATTACTATAGTATAATCCTTACAAATTTGATAATTATTATACCCATGTTTTCATTGATAAAATATTCCTAAAAACAATCCATGAATCCAATAATAAGAACATTAATGATTCCTATTCATCTATGGTAATTGAATATAAATGACAATTACCCATTTAATTTTATTGACATATATTCATTTAATTCTTAAGATATGAATTTTCATAGCGCCCCATCTCCTCAAAGTAGTAGAATATTACATTGGAAAAATTGTTATTATAATTTAAATAAAAAGAGGGGAGGAGTTTGTCTCTAAACCTGTATAGAACCACAATTTAATTTATGAAAGTACCGGGGAATTTCATTCCACCGAAGAAACATGTAATAAAATCCTTCTTTAACATCTTTCCTTTATCCATATTTCCCTTTTCATCCAATTCTTATCTTTTTTCCCTTAAAATCCATAATATTAAGATAATTATTTATGTCCCTTGTTAGCACATGATATTATGTCCTCATATGATGTAATGTTTAAGAGACTAGTTCTCATCGAATGATTGACTTAAGTCTATCAATGAAATGTTGATTCTTACTCTTTAGATCCTGTAAAATTATGTAGTTACCATTCCATTTTCATGGATCTATTATTAAATGTTGTAAAACACTACAATAGATCATTTCATTGTGAAAAATATTGTATAATTCAAAAATAGTGGAATACATAACAGAAACCCAACAACATATTTATTTTTAATTTTATAATAATATATTCAATTTCATTTGGGATATCTATATATTCAAATCATTAAGAATTGTGTGTAAGTAAAATTTGAATTATCCTAAGTATATCCTCTAATGGTGTCAAATGATGTCTAAAGTAAGGATCATTGTCATGCACTGGGTGATGATCAGGTCCAATCCAATACACCCTTTTCAAAGTTATTACCCCAAGGTAATTCTATGAAATAACCCTGACCACTAATAGTATCTAGATAGTGATGTATTTCTAGGGATAAAGATACAAAATTTCTTCCTTGCCAAATTAGTAAAAAATTCTTATAATATTATCCGTAGTACCTATAAAGGTTTCTATTCCCTAATATATGTTTTCCTTAATCAATTTACCCACGTTTCAACTAAAACTCTTATGAATATAACTATAGAGACTGAAACAATAGTAGTCAAGAATCAGTTCCTACTTTATTACATTGGGATAAGAAACAAGGAATAATATCATTGAGGATTGAATAGTCTAGTAGTATCGATAAACTAGATACATTGTTTTGTCTTACATTATATTTGAAAAAAAATTAAAACATATTTTTTGAGAATAATATTATTCCCTCTAGAATATCCTTTCATATCATTAATAATACACTAGATGGATTCATAGGAAATGAAAAAAAATATCTGTGATAAAAAAATTACCAACAAGTGTTAAGTGAAACACAAACTATCATAAATGAATAAGAATAATCAATATAGATAGGTAAATAAAAAAAGAGAAATTATATATAATCAATAACATTACAATAATAATTAGATAAAGAATGATCAATATTTAATGGTAAAAAATAAAAATATATTCCATTTAATATATAATTTGAGAATGAAATGAATCTATATATAATATCTTTGTGAAAACCTGATGGATAATAATAATTGGAATGTTAGTGAATTAAATGATTAATAATCAGATGTTATATCCTAGGATCATGATACCACTACTTTCATGACCATTCATAACTTAAATGATAACTAATGGTAATGAACTGATTCGTTTTGAGAAACTATATCACTACCTTTTAGACCTTTCAATAGATAGTTTAAAAGTAATTTGTACAAAATCAATGGGTTTTTCCAACAAATTTTCAATCGTGTTACCAATAGATACATACAAGGGATCCCAATAAATTGTCTCATATGTGTCTTACATGTCCAAATAATTCTTCATATATCAAATAATTGATTTAATTCAAGAACAATAGGCATTACCGTTAAATATCAATATTGAAGAATGAATACATATGATCAATACTTCCCTAGTAATTAAAATATATTTCAGAATAAAAAAATTGTATATATAAATATGATATAGTGTATGAAATTTGTATATACATTATAAATAATATAGATATCTTTTGGATATTTAATGTATAATGATCAGTGAAAAGTGAATATTCCAATGTAAAGATAATGACCACAAAAATGAATAAATAAATCATGTGTAAATACATTCCTTGATCAAAATGTTCATATTCCATACATATAAATAATAATGAAGGTTTCCATACAACATATATCAATTGGAGTAATAACAAAGAGTTTTTCTCATTGATTAGTACACGTATCATAAAAATACAATTAAAAATATTATCGAAGAAACAATCATTTCTATTTAAAGAATATGTCTTCAAAAAAATTCAAAAAAAGATTTTTTTGATATAATTGAAATAATATAAAGGAGGATCGACAACATTTTTAGGTTATGAAAATGGAAAATTCCATTCATTCTCTAGATGATAAATCCAAAACTCTTTTAATTTTTTTGGTAAAATCCAAACCAGAATATATTCGAAAAAGACTTATGAATCCTTTAAAATCATTTTTTAATTTTTAATGATTGGTATAATTCCCCATAATAAATCATTTTGAAATGTTAAAAACATTTTTTATATTGTTTTTAGGAAACATGGTTTTTGAAGAAGAAAAAATTCCGACCGAAGAGAAAAATGATTCCTTATTTTCTTAAATATATTTTCTCCATTATTTTAAGTATTAATGATTATAAAAATGTTAACATTACATGAAAATTTAATGAATAAACTAAAGAGAAAAATTTAAATGGTTTTATTAGTATAGAGTCATTTAATTTCCTTCAACTTATATTCAATACTAAACAATCACTGTTAGAATGAGATTGTAAAATAAACCATCAAAATGATCATAATGCCCTAGTGAGAATTATGAAATGAATAAATTATGTATTTAAATTTTATATCCACATAAAAAATTAAATTAAATATAATATATATATAATTACACATGTAATCTTATAATTATACAAATAACAATGTAGAAATTTAGCCCAATGATTGGTAATTGTGTTTCAAATTCCTCTACATCACTCTTTAAATTAGTTGACTGTGATTTTTCCTCCTAAATAATGGGTTATAAAAAATTATTAACCTATTAAATACCCATGTTAACATTTAAATTATCATATATGATACTTTTTGTAGCATCTTATCACCCTTTCATTAATAATCATTCTAATTTTCATTGTTTGAATTGTTAATTGTCATGTTTTCTTTTTTATTTCATGTTTTTATGATATAATTCTTAGGGATATGAAACAGTTCTATAATATTATGAATTATAATAAATAAATAAATAAATAAATATCATATTTTTACATCATGATTACTTTTAACACTAATAATGAAATGTGTTCATGGAAACTGAGGTACGTTATGATCATGGAGATGGTAGTTCGTAGATGCACACGAGCAATGTTTCCATTTTCAAATGATCATTATTGAAAGAGGTTAATCGTTATATAATACAAATATATTAATAATAATATCATTTAATCCATATTATATACTTATATATTCCATGATAGAATGAAAGTCACATCACATTGTTAAGGCATTAGTCCACACATACATGAACGATGTTATCATATGTAAGTGAGTGAAAAGGTATGAAATAAAATGATTTCTTATGTTACAAAATTAAAAATTATTTCATTGATCTCATAATTATTTCTTTTATACAACATATATTTTAAAATTTTACCTTATTATATTCCATGTGAATTGTTATTGAAAGAACAATCACATTTCATTGTGAGGTAGTAGTTCACCACACATAGAAGCGACATTATCATATATTCTATTTGATGGATTATGAAATGGTATCTATATATATAAGATAAAATGACAAAAAATTTATTAATATTTTAAAAATATAATATATATATTTTATTTCCATCATCATAACAAATATTTAATGGAGGTTTTAGAAGAACAAATGACATTGGTTGATGATTATGTAGTTTTATGTACACATAAAAGAGGATTTCAAAACATATTTGATGGAAGTAGAGATGGTTGTAGGAAATGAACATGATAGAAAAAATCATATTATTTAAATTATACTGATTATATTATATCATAATGGTATAATAATAAATGTTTTAGGTGGATAAATAAATAAAATAAAGACGTTAATTGAAGAACATTACCACTTCTTTGGGTATCTTCCATAAGTTTGTACTAAATACATTGTATGATGAATTTATTGCGAAAATAAGGACATTATGATTAGTGGATGTATATTGGGATGTTGTTTGGGGAATAATTGTCTAATACAAATAGATTTTATGGTGTGGAAGAAGATATGATAGGGGTGAGATTTTATATGCGAGGTTTGTGACACACTTGAAATGTTTTTAATTGTTTCAAACATACCAGAGTTTTTATCCGAAAATTATCTGAAAAAATGAGAAATTATCAAACCAATATTATATTTTGTTGAAAAATTACAATATATGGTCTGTTAGAAATGTATTTATTTCATTTTTAACATAAATCCTCATTGTTTTACTCCATTACAAATTAGTTTTTACCATAAAAAAGTTATTAATTTTTACTATTTTATCTCTTCAATTTGGTCAGTAATGAGATGAACATATTAAAAATTTTATATTAACAATATTATAAATATGGAATCCATTTTTATAAATTAAATACACATATGTGGAGAAATTAAATTTAAAATAAATCTCCTAGACTGGATGATAATGAGATGTTTTAAGGAGAAAATGTTTAAAAGTTTACAATGTTTTTATATAAAAATGAATAAAATGACATAAATTAGGTTAATTGTTATAATAATAAACTACATTTTATTGGGAAAAAATTAAATACATAATTTATCATCATTAATTATCTAAAAAAATGTTTTCAATTAAAATTTTTTATTTTTCACAATTTATCATAAAAATAAAACCTTTAAAATAATTTGAATAATTCACTCTAAGATAATATTTGTAAAACTATTTCAAAAATTAGTTTGATTTTTCCAATTAATTTTTCTCAAAGTAGTAATATTAATATTTTAATTAATTTTCTAAAATTTTTATTTAACCGACTTTTAGAAAATTTCATTTTTTATAGAAAACATTTATCTTTCTTTTAAATTATACATTCCTTATTTCAATCAATGGATAACTCTTTGTTTTTTAACACATCCATATGAGTGGAAAATAAAATGGTTAAATATTAAAACCCCTATTAACAAGTTGGAACAATATTTTTAGGTATCAAATTGATTATAACTCCATAGCTATGTATGCTTAGATAGGGTTAGTGATTTGGATGGGTGACATTCTATGATGTTTCCATGGGTGTATGAGTATGGAATAAATTTAAAAAATGTGTACTGGCTTGTTGGGAAAGTCATTAGTCTGATAAGAGATCCTTTGGGTAATATAATCTATTATTCAAGAAAAAAAGCCAAGGTATTATAGCGGACCTATGGAGTCAGATGAATAAGGTTCATTAGTCAGGGATGGTCGGGTAATTAAAAATGGTATCAAAGTCATTACCAAGATGACTGTGTTGAGGAAATTCATAGGTTTGAGGCTTGAGGTCCACAAATAGGTAGATGTTCTCTGAAGGGTTGTATAGTGTGACACCCCTAGTATATTGATACTTATACTAGATAAATGTTATTAAATATTACTAAAAGGTGCGCCATTCATTTTAGGATCCAACCTATTTAGAACCCCATTGTTATGAATTATTTTCATTGAGTAGTGATCAGGATGGGTGAACTGATGGGATGTTTCCTATGGTATGTTTGGGTGAGGAAAAATATCATCTAAAAACATGTGTTATCATATGGGGACAATAATTAGACTGATAAGAAATCCTGGTGGGTAATAGCATGTGGTTTCATCTAAAGGTAACCAAGTATTATAAGAGACCCATGGGGTTAGATGATCAAATTCCATAGATAGGGGAAAACCATATTTTGAAACTTTTCATAATTTATTAATTACTATTCATACCCACCATTAATTAGTCTAGGTGATAACAATTATATTAAATAATAATATTAAAATAGTATTTCACATTTCTTTAAAAATCAGTATTGCATGCAAGGAATTCTATACTCAATGTTGTGTTTAATGAAAGATAGATAAGATATTGAATTTGTTTATAAATAAAAATAACATAATTTCTGAGGGTATTATATTTTCTTCTATTCATGGTGTTTCATTTCTCATAGGCTATTGAAGAAAATGTACTTATTTTAATATCTTGAGGTGTTACATATCCTTCCATTGAATGAAGGAACCTAGATTCCATACGTCATTTGATATAATAAATTGTTCACTTAACCATATAATTCATTCAATATATGATATTACTTTTAGGGATTCTTAAATTGAAATTAATCTTTCTATTAATCAATTAAATATTGAAATTAAATTTATTTTTTATTATTTGTCTATACTGGCTATCTAGAAAATTTTGTTGTGTTTTATTTATCCATACACTATATTTCTATGTTTGGTTGATAATATTTAAATACATGTTATTGATATGTAGAAATGTTTTTTCATTATTTATGTTATCATTAAAATAGATTTGTTAATGAAAGAGTGTTTATTTTATTTTTGTTTATTCATTCATTTTACATAGTGAATTACATGGATATAAAGAATTTATTACTGGGGTAAAATTATATATAATCCCCCGATGAGTTGGTTGGTCTAATATGAAAAAAGGTTTGGGAATTTGAAGTGTTACTAACCAATATAATTATTATTTTTTGGTTGTAACATTGATGAAAATAATGATTTATTAGCTATGTCCATGAAGGTTTGAGTGATGTATTGAATGGGGTTTTGATGGTAAAATATATCTGGAATTACAATTTCCATCACCATGAAATTATTTTTTGTTATGCTTGTGACTGTTTATATTTTTATGCTATCGATATATTTATTTATATACATTTTTTACCTAAATCTCCTAATTTTATTTTCATTTACTACTTGATAAATTATTCACTCCTTATATAAGATATGAATGGTTTTAATATTTTTCTCTTAGGTAGTATTTTATCTCACCCTTCAAATGATTCCATTTCCCTAGGCTATAATGAATATTATTACATAATAAATAATGTTTAGGAGCATAGTGAAGCCCATTCCTAAAAAATGGTATTAAAAAAAGGAAAAGTATCAATAAAAGGGGTTTAAATTATAAATATTTAATGAAAACACACATATCAATGTCAAAAAAGAACAGTAGAAATTAGGTGTGATGAATCACCATCTTGATCTAGTTTTAAGAAATTCTATTTTGGACAGATCATCCACAACCTGGTAGGATTCGTTATAAACATGGTTAATATCTAGTTCATTTTTTCCAGTTAAGGAAGGACATTCAATCCAAATTCAGTGAACTCTACATGGGACACAATGGTATTGATTCTTTAAAAAATGAATAGTAGTTGTGGAATTAGATTCAACCAAAATCTGTCTCTTGTTGTGTTGAATTCCATAATTAATTTCCTTCATAATTTCATATAATTCTAACTTAATAGTATAGTATAAAACTATATAATGATAGAAAAATACTTTCCCAAATCCCAGATGTGTATAGAAGACTCCACCACAACCTGATAATCCTAGTGAACCTGATGTCACACTGTCTAAATTCACCATTAACCAATTAGAAATTGGAGTTATCCATCTAACTGACCTAATAACCAATGATTTCATGGAACTGCCAACAACTCCAAATTTTTTTAGAATAACAAGTTTAGAGAGAGTTCTTTTCAATCTACCTATCTAAACCATGGAGGTAGCAAGAACATCGCTATAAAGAGACATGATTCTAGTGTGCAGTGATAAAACTTTGTTCTCAAAAGAAAGAGAATTTCGTGCTCTGTATATAATAGAAATGAGGGAAGCAACTGCTATGTACAAAATGTCAGGAACAAGTTTGATTTATTCAAGATCCCACATTTCCAACATTTTGTCTTCATGGTTTAAAAATCTCAACATATCATCAACAACAAAATGAATTTTCTTCTATAGATGTCCTAAAATTGTATATGTTATGAATATAACAGAAATTATTTCATCCGAGGAAATTCAAAGGGAAAAAATTGGCACAAGCTAATGTCTAGTTAACTACAGTTGTCTTTACAATTTCCTCCTGCATCTCTAGATCCTACATATGAGTAGTATATTATCTTGTGTAATGAATAATTTCTTCATATTTCTCAACCACAAAGGGACAACAAAGCCCTTATCCCAATCTTACCAATTAAATCCATCAACAGAGAAAAACCAAAAATGATTGGGAGTCCACCATAACATTTCATAATAAAAAAATACATACCTATATAATTCCGGCATGGTAGATAGTGAAAAATAGGCTAATCAATTTTCACCCAGCAAAGCATCCTACATAGGGAAATACTTCATGTGAGTATGTGTAGAGAATAATTCCCTAATTATCTTGCTCAACCATGTTATATTCTCGAAATTAAAGGATTAGTGCATACATTAATTCAATTTCGAACAATTCATTATCTATTCATAACATGATTTAATGGATAACCTATTGAATATGGAATATAAGATGAGTAGTCACTCTATAGTTTTGATGTGAATCTACAAGAGAGTAATTCCATTGTGTTTTCATTTTATGTCAACAGATTCCAAGTAAACTTATTGAGAAGGGGCCCAATGAAGAGACCAAATCCTTGATGCTAATGCCTCCCTTATCAATTGTCCTAATACAATCCTTCCAAGCCACTGTTACAAGCTTCCTTTCATGGATTGATCTGGTCCACAAAAAGTATCTGATCAAGGAATAACCCTATAAAATAATGTATTTGTGCCAATTATAATGAAAAAAGGCATTGAAAAACATTGAGGATATAACTGAGTAAAAAAAGATAATTATTCCTTATTGTGACTTGGTATTACACTTCAAAGTTTCCATCTGATCAATTATTCTGGATATAATATTTTCAAGGAAGAACATTCTTAAAATGCACCAGAAAAGAGGTACTCCAAGGTAGGTGAAAGGGATAGTTCTCCCTATCAATCAAATAATTCATTAAACCCTGTTTTTTTTGAGGTAATTATTCTATCACCAAACATTACAAAATACTTATTCCATCTAACAACCTGGCTAGAGACTTCTTCTTAACGAGTAAAGATCCTATGGATACAGAGGATTTTTTTCCTGGTAACCAATATAATGAGAAGAATATCATCATCATAGAAGAGATATGAAGGGGTAAATAGATCGCCCCTATCCTTGATTATTCTATTATTACCATCTTATAGAATCTTATTACTGAAAAAACTCATATAATACTCAACCATAGAAAACAGGTTCCTAGAAAGTGGTCCACCTTACCTTAATCCTCTTTAAAACTAGAAGAATCCTCATGGGGAACCATTAATTAGTATAGGTAGCCTCACACATTTGAAGAAGGTGCCGATTAATTTTATGATGTCAACAAAAAAATCATACTTTTTAAACATTTAAATAATAATTCTCACTTAATTGTATCAAAATCCATTGAAATATCATGCTTTAAATAGAAGTTACCATGCAACACTTTTTCTCATGATGTTAATGCACTATAGGGCAGTGAATAGAAAGTTTTGACTATTCCTTCAAGGGATGATCCCAATGAGGTTTGATAAGATAATACCTCTAGAAATTACTACTATCCTCATTTCCATAAATTTGAGAATGGTTTTTGGGTAAGTTTTCCCAGTTGAAAGAGTCTTAAAATCATTGAGTTCCACCATGTTATCCATTTTTGGAATAAGAAAAGAATTTGGCATTGATTCCAAAGGGAAGAGTTGCATGATTATAAAACTCCCTCAAATAATCAAATAAAACCAGCCCATACAATGTCCCAGTAGTACATAAAGAATATATTTGATAACCCATCAGGACTAACCACGTTATCAATATTTAGAGAAAAATTATAACTCTTTAACTCCTTATCATCTAGATCTTTCGTTAAAATATTGTTATGATGACTATAAAAAACATAGTTGATGTTATCCATCATTTTTTAGCTTCTATCAGCCCCAAATTAGAGTATAATCCTTTAAATTATTCATCCACAATATTGAATATTTTATTTTATAAATTTTATAATAATCCATTCCACAAATGGGTAGGTTTCCCCCTTCTGATCATCTTTTCCCTATCCAGACAGTGGAAAATATGGTGTTTCTACCACCCTCATGAAACCACCATGTGTTATATTTTTTTTTCTGGAGAGCCTTTCATTGATGCTAATGAGATCATACAGTAAGGAAAAGGCCTTAATCTCACCATTTAATGGAGAATTCTAGTTCTAATTAATACTTTAGTAGAGTAGAAATAAATATTCATCCTCTTTTATTTTTTATCAAGATTGGAGATATAATCTCTTCTCTATTCACGGAACTATTTTTTTTAAAAAATTCAAAATTTTAGACGTGATTTGGATTAGACATAAAATAAATTCAGTATCCCATGATTTAATAACAACCACCCTAAAAATAGAAATAGAAAGCCAATAATTATTGAAAGTAAATTGTAAAGAGGCTGACCTCAATTTATTTTTGAAAATATCCACAAAAATGTAATTGTAGTCTGAATGAAATATTGGAAGCATCATTACCAAAAAATTAATGAATTCATTCCCATAATCAATCTAAACAATGAAACTATCCATTTTTATTTTTTGATGTCTTTTCAGGGTGTATATATTCTGCGTATAGTCACCAGCCACAATTGGGACCTCAACCATGTTACACATATGAATACAATATGAAAATTCAATACCTTCTACTTAATTAAAAATAGATCCTATTTTTCCCTATTCCATAGAATATTGTTAAAATAACCCATAATAACCTAAGGTTTTGGAATTTTATCACAGATCCATTCAACATTATCCCAAATCTCTATTATTTTACAAGAATATTTGGAGGCATAAACAAATGCCAAGGAAATTAATCTCTCTTTGATTCATATGTGAATCGATATGTCTTAGGGACTTCTTGTGTAAAATTAAATAATAACACAATAATGTTTTAAGACCCATATATTCTCAGAGTCATTATCACATTCATCTTCAAGATAAAGAGTTACCAGGAGAGGTGCATTTGAAGGAACTCCATTTTGTAATTTCATATTAGGTTCAGCAAGACCAATCATCTTTGGTTTGTTATCCAGCCCAACATGTATCATGGCCATAAATGTGGGAGATTTCCTAAGCCCTTTATAATTCCAAAAATGATCCTAAGTTGTATGATGATTCTTTGTCCCTTGTTTGTGTCCCTTCACCCCTTATTAGTAAATAATTTTTCTTTTTTACCTCCCCCTTTTGTAACATACTTGTCATTATTCCCACCCAATAAACATTAATATTTCTCACTGGAATCAGGTGGGATTTCATTGGTTAGAGGAATTCACTCAAAATCATTATTCCCTAGTATCCTATTGAATTGGGTAAATTGATTGGAAGAATTATCAATGAATAAAGATATGATTCATATCACCTTCCTTTATTCTTATTTTATTGGATTTTATTGGGAAAATAAACCCTTTTGTAAATAAGAACATGCTCATCCATAGTTCCATCAGCTGGAAGTGAATACACATGCTCAAGATATGTTTCCTCTATATTTTGAGACAAGAAAAGTGTATAACATCATCTGTGGACTACAACATCATTAGAATAACCACACTATTATAGGGAGGCAGTGGCATTATCCTTCTACTTACATAAGGGCAGATTTGAGGCATGGGATTCCAAATCTTTAACCCTTCTAGTCTTCCCATGTCGCTACAAATCACCAGAATTAGTGATAGTAATGTACCTTATATCCAAAGAAATTTAATGATCATCATCAAATAGATTCTACTATTTATGATTACAAACCAGACTAATCACATCATTTTGGGGAGACTTCACACATCCATAGTCCCCTGGGAGATTATTGTTATTACCCTATTGTCTGATTCATCAAGACACATCCTAGGATCCATATGACACCCTGGTTAATGATAATTTGATATATTATACATGTAAAAAACCATAATATGATTAAAAAATTGCTAATGAAAAATTTCATTATTATCCATTTTCAACTCTATATATCACAAAACGTAAAATGTCTTTCAAATGTAAGTGACTCAATACGTGTTAGTGAAAGCACTAAATTATCAACCTAATGACATGAATCTATTTCAATAAACATATTTTAAAATGGATATAAAATAAATATTTCCATGGTGAATCAATTATCATGTCCATATATTCCCTTTCAAAATGGTCAAATCTTGACCGTGGCTATAAGATTACCTTCACATGTATTTGTAATTTTTGTTAGAGGCGAACAGTGTGGGAAAAAATTATAGATATGATAGTCCAATGACTGTTGATGTATCCCTTGGTTTGATAATATATTTACATGACTATAATATGACCATGTTTGTATATATATAATCCAAATATTTGGTATACTATTATCAAGAGATTTCTTATCATGCCACACCTTAAATTAGAAGAAACATGATATAAATTTAAAATATTATTCTCTCTTAGTAGTTGGATTAAAGGAAATGAATAGGGTTAGTCAAATTATGAAAAACATTTATAAAGGTATTATATAATGTTCTTCTAACAATAAATAAGTTTTTATTTTCTAGTAAAATATTTTTTATAAATGAAAAATTCATTTCCATTAAAAATTATTTTTATGGAATTTTGGGGGAGGAAGTTATAATTAATTTTGTCCAATTTAAAAAAAAATACTTCAAATTAATCATAATATTTAAAATTATCCTAATAAAATTAACATAGTTTGGAATTTTCATATTTTTTTGAAATGATTCATTTTCATTGGATAGTGAAAAATATCAATTTTTCAAATATTCACATTTATTCCAACTAAATAAATTAATTTAAATTTATAATTATATTTTTTTATTTTATATTAATGTGAAATATGATCTCTTTTATTTAGATTAATCTTGGGAAATCATTTTTATTATAATATTAAATTTCCTAAAACATAAATTTATCTTTTTGGGTGAATATATTTTGTCCATATACAATTTTTTTTAAAAAAATACATTAATATGTTTTTATATTTAATTTTGTTTTACTTTGGTAATGTTTTTGTAAGAGATAAATAAATGATTTCACTTTCTATTTTAAATAGCTAGGGTTCTTTGTGACCTAGATACTAATAAATCATGTTTGGTTATAATATTTTATGAGAAATATTAATCAATATTTAATCTTGTTATTTTTTTTATTTTTATAATTGAAATAATTAACTTAATCTCTTATTCCACACTAACACAATGTATGTGCATGTAGTAGAAAAATCAAGTAATTGATGTAAAAAACAATAAATTTAATTTTTATAGTTATTTATAGTGTGACCTGAAATTTATAGATAAATATAACTTATTACATTGTTTTAAATTCAAATTAAATGAATAGTTCAAAAAAAGACATTAAATATATTTTATAATAAATAATATTTCATTAAATGATATAAAATTATTTAAAAAAATATATTTGGCCAAATTAATTAAATATGGTTTAAAATATCGTCTATTGTCCATTTATTTATAATTTATAAATTATTATAAAATTATTTACCTTTATTGGGTATAAAATGTTAGTAAATTGGTTATTATATAAATGGTTAATGATGGTTAAAACTATAAGATAAGGGTGAAAAAATAAAAATAAGATATCCAAAATTAATTTTATGAGAGTATATTGACACATTATTAGATTATATTATAATTACATAAATTTTCATCCATTTTGAGATGAAAAATAATTATCCTAATTTAACATTTTATAAAAAATTAGGAATTATTTCTCCTCACATATAAAATGAAATCTATTATCCCTTTTCAATAGATGACATTTAGAAACCTAGTAAAACCAAAACTTAAATTATTATCCTCCAAACACAACTATAAATTAATTATAGGATCCTTATTTCTAATAAACCATTCCAAGGTTTCTTAAGATTGGATGTAATTGAAGTCTACTAAAGAAGAGGTAATCATATTTACTTACTCGTTTAAGTGTATTTATTCTACCAATTTATCTAAAAGTGGTGTATCCATACTAAAATATAATACCTATAATAATAGGTAAACATATATTGATTGTGGGAAAATCATATTATATTTATTTTCCATCCTATGAATATTAAAAAATTTGTTTATGCATACGTAAACATTATCTCCTTCAAATAGCGGTGGAATTATTTTTTCATTAAAAGTTTGCATAGATGGGTAAAAAATGGATCAAATTATTTATATGATATATATTAAATAATTATGAATTTGATATTTTAATATAACATCAACCTTGTTACCTTCTTATCTTATAGAATATAATAATGTCACTAGTTCATATGTGTGGACCACCACCTCCACAAATAAATGTTTTTTTCTCAAAACACTTTAAATGGATGCTTATATGGATAGATTTAATGAATATATATTATGTTATATCCCCCATCTCCTCATTTGTTTGATAATGTGGGGGAACACTACTAGTCCTTAAGTTACATCCCCATGTTGTAAAAGGCTTTAAATAAAAGCTGAAGGGCTTCAATACATATGGGAGATGGTTATACCTTTTTGAATAAAACATCTAACCAAAAAATCCATATCAAGAATTTACTATACATGATGAATGATAAAAATGATAGAAAAATTCCCATTTTATTTATCACAATCATACTATGATGATGTAACATAATATGAAACTACAATAAAGTAAACAATAAAAGACTATAAACCAGAAAAACTAAAAAACAACTATAACATCAATTATCCACAAGCCCTGTGATCCAAAATAAACAAACATACCATGTTTCATGAGGCTGTGCTAAATATGTGTGACAATTTACCTTTTCCCATATCTTGGTAGATGAAATCTATAAAGCTCTGAAGTTCCATAGTAGGGGTGAGTACTAAAACTCTGTAGGTTTGACTAATGACTTCCCTACTCACTCGACAAGGATATAAAAGTTAGGAACATTTATATATAAAAAATTATAAAAAAAATTCCAAAATTGTTTATAATAAATTATAATATAATTCAATTCCAACCATTTTTCAAACAAGAGCCATTTATTCAATTAAAGCATCCACACAATGCTCTAAACCAATTTCAGACATTACCTTTAGAATACCCATTATATTTCTCATATCCACAAAACCAACCATGCATGATTAATTATAAAATTTACATACTCATGAGTATTTTCTCATTGATCATCTTTGTCCTTATAATGTAATTAAATTCCATGTTACATTACACCTTTGGCTCCAAGAACAAAGTTATATTTCAACCAAGCCTCATAATTCAATATGAACTTACACACACCCAGTATTCCAAAATATCATACCAATATAATCAATCCAAAATCATTTTAAAAAAATAACATTTTTATTGAAAAAACTTTTTCCATATTCAAAATCAAGCATCTATTTTAAATTTAATAATTTAAAACCACTTATTAATTCACTTTGCAAAACCAAATACAACTATTCAATAATTTCACTAAAAACCATATTTAATCACTACAAAGTATTTATATCATTATTTTAAACACAATTTTTCTATTCAAAAATATGAAATTAAACTAATTTGAAATATTTAAATTTATTTTTAGTAAGTGGAGCCGACAGTGAAGAATCCTACCCTCGAGAGTTTTGGTGAAAATAATAAAAAACAGGTAAATTTTCAAAAAACTGGGTTGAATCTCCATGAATAGTCCTTAGATATCCTACCCTATTGTTAAATGGCCAAATCTAATCATATGTGGCATTAAAAACCATAAATCTACCCAAAAGGAGTAGATAAATGAAATCTAGAGAGGGCGCGAAGTAGTCTTTAGAAAAAATACAACAGACGGAAAACAAAATTCACATACCATAGGGAATAAACATATATTTTACAAAAGAAGACTTTGGATTACCTGAAAATAAATATTATAACCGTTATTGACCATTGAGAGAGAAAAATCCCATGTTAGGGACGTTTTGGGGGAAATATGAGGTAGTTGGACGAAAAAATGAGTGGGAAAAACTTTTTAAGAAAGTTGATTCTTTTTGCGCGGTTTAGTCACAAGGATAGAAAAATCAATGGCTAAATGAGTTACATCCACTATCGTAAGGATGAACCTCAAATGGTTTCCATACATAGTTCCCAAACCATTCTCTGACAATGATGAAGACACATTCTCAGACATCCAATGGCACTATTCCAAAGTGTACGGTTTCCACTAGGTGGACACAATGTTTGGGAAAACATACACTGCCTGTGTGCCTTCACTATTATCTATATCCAACTGTTTATTTTTTTATATATGTGATTCATGGTTTTCCTAAATGGTGAACACACTATTAACCTATATAAAATCTACGAATACTTCCAAAAGTTCTTCAAACTCTACCTAATATCACCCATAAACATTATATATAGAAAAATAATAATTAAAGGGATACATAGTTGAGGCGGGGGTTGTTAAATTCTCCCAATCATTGGTCTTTAATTCCCCATAATATAGAAACACTTCAATACCATTAAATTGTTCTGGCCATTTCACTTTTATTCCCTTATCACATTTACAAATCTCATCTTGAATCCGACCATGATCCCACAAAACCTCCACTAAAAGGATTTTTTCCCATAAAATACATTCCCATACCTATCCCCAATCTCCACCGAGATATATACCAACAACGCATACGAATTTTGGTTAACATGATCCCATATAATCAAATTGTCAGGATCAGTATGATACTTTTTTAATTGAGATACATGAAACACATTATGAAACTCATTGAACCATATTGGTAATGAAAAATGCTTTGCCACTATTGACACTCCATTCCATCACATAGTCCAATGATTGACTAAGGGGAATAACTAGAGCAAAGAAGAGGGAAGATTCAACAAATATAGCAAAGGCATTAAGGCGCACAGGTATACCTGCGTGCCAACCTTGGGCGCGCAAGTCACTTGTGCGCCATATATGAGGCGTGCAAGTCACTTATGTTCCCTAAGTTAAATTTCGCCCAAACCTCAGGTGGCCTATAAAAACCCCCTGTGGGAACCCCATTTTAATGAATGAAAAATCCAAAACTCATATTCAAGCTCTAGTCACCCATGTCTCTATTTTATGTCTTCTGAACATTTCTAAGGTAATTTTTTACCTATAATAAAAGCTCTAAAGAGGATGAATAAGGCATAAGTATTAATAATCATCAATACTTGCGCGCCTAAGTTTCCAGCCCTTAAGGGAAGTGAAGACACTTGCGCGACGCCTTGTCTTCTCATGGAAACTTGTGTGCTGCCCTTCTGGAAGCATCTAGAGATAATATTAAGGGCTTGAGCCAAGTCTTTCCCAAGTATTACACTACAGGTTCTCTGTCACCCAAGTGAAATCGTGTCGCGCAAGTATACTTGCACGACCAAGACTTTCACACAAGAACAGCACTTGCGCGCCTCCTTCCAATTCACTTGAATTCTTAAATCCACCTCTCCACATTAAGATTTTGCCTTCAAAACGCACTTCAAAGCCATTTACAGCATGGTTCCTTTACTGGATTCCTTATCTAAAAGGAATTTTGTGGAACATCTCTCAAAAAATCATGATTTACATAATTTTATTTCATTAAGGTTATAGAATTTCTTTATTCAACCTCATCCATTAAGATGAGAAGATCTTTAATATAGGCATCCCACTGAGGAGTAAGCCCCATGTTCCTTAATTTGGTCATCCTCCTTCTCAGGATTAAGTCCCAACCATAATTTCTGGACATCCTTCTCAGGAGTAAGCCCCAAGTTATAAGTCTCCTTAAACTGTTCCTCTTTATCAAGAGTAATTTCCAATCATAAATTCCTTAAACTGGGCCTCCTTATCAGGAGTAAGCCCCAAATTACAAGTCCTCTTAAAATGGGTCTCCTTCTCAGAAGTAAGTCCTAATCATAATTTTCATTAACTTTCAGCCTCCTTCTCAAGATTAAGCACGAATATATATGTTCCCTTTAAATTGGGCCTACTTCTTAAGAGTAAGCTCCAACTTTATTTTCTTTTGATTTGTACTTCCTTCTTAGGAATCAAATCCAATCATAAGTTCCTCTTAATTTGGACCTCCTTCTTAGGAGTAAGTCCCAAGTTAAAAGTCCAAATCTCCATAAATTAAAAATACTTTTATAGAACCTTCTCCTTGGATTATTTCTTGAACTAAGTCCTAATTTTTATTTACTCGGGCAGTCATATATATGTAAGCCACACATTATTTCTTATGACTGTATATTTTAATGGCACAATCGTCAAGTTTACTGATACCTCATGTTTCTCACACCGAGCATTAATCTCGTGAGCTTAGAGTGTAAAAGTAATTTTGACATCTCTCTTTCGGCCATTAATCATGCATAAACCTCATACTTCTTCATTCGAACTATGTGGGTTATGATTTCTTTTCTAAACAAGGATACATAGGTAGCCCATCTGTGGGTATGATACCAACTCTAAAACAATCCCTATCTTTTTGAATGACAATAAATTTCAAGTGCCCCACTGAGTGGATTTAAAACCAGTATGGTCATCATAATGACCAAGAGAGTTCTATATAATGTATTGAAGAATACCATTGTCTAAGAATCACTAATTCATATATATGATTCAATATTAACGAATAACCTCAAATACATATAAAATATTCTCTAAATCCCCTATATATCAATTATTAATTGGATGGTCTAAAAAAAAGTTCATTTTTATGCAAGGTAAATTAATAAGGTTTCATGAAAATAACTTAAATCTATAAGAGAGTCCTAGACTAGACAATAATTCGCCACAAAAAGGTGTGATGAGTCTGACCTCCCATCCTCTCGACCAATGAAAATTCTTAAGCCTCATCAGTCCACAAATAATGAGCACTTACCTTTGGAAAGTAGTTACAAATAGATATAGAATCATTGGATGTTTCCACTTATATGAATAAACCCTTTAGAAACCGATTGGAATGCTTGAACATAAAACAAAAAAGGTCATCCCCATTTCTATAAGAAATAAAAATGGTGAACCTGACGTGAATACTTAACCAAGTTAAATGATGTTTTACTTATTTTTTAGGCCCCTATTTAACTCAATGTTAGGGCCAACAAAACAATCAATAACATATGTGATCATCCAAAAGATGCAGTCTGGTCAAACTTATCTTGATTATGTATGTCATATCAAACAGGCACTCTTTTACAAGATCTCTCTGCATTACAGAAATGGCTTCATTAAAATTCACACTTTTGAATTCCTTGGCCACTACTCCTGCTAGATCCTCGTCCGCTCTGAGAATGACATCACCTACTCAGCGTCTTCAATGCTGGGTCTGAAATGCATTGGTTAAGGAATGCCGTCAACATGGTACCATTCTGACTCTGGAGGCCGCTCAACAATCCCTCCATGTTAACAACTCGCCCAGTTTGTTCAGACATCGACGACCAGTGGTCAAAATTTAGGTGGTTCCATCCATCGTATCCAACCATTTTGGGTCGTTTTCCCCGAAACGAAATCCCCAGTCTCTCCCATATTACAGGGAGGTGAATGAGAAGGTCACTAAAAACCTTAATTCAAGAAGTCAGGTGTCCTTCTCGAGGGCTCCCATCAATAATCGTCGCTAGACTCGAGTGGCAGTGCACCCTCAACCTGATGCGAGTATTTCCTTTAGGGGTTCTGCTCAGGTTCCTCATTCCTGAGAAAGCTAGACGAACCTTCAGAGGTGAAATACGGTCAATAGAGAGCAGGTTCTTACTTCTTCCCCCTTTAGAGAATTTCATCAAGCTAACTTGATGGAAAAAAATGAGGGGGTATATTCACCTATCTGTCCTAACGTTACTTCCCAGTAGACTCGTCTGGAAGTAACACACCACTCCCTCCAGGCAATTCCGGTGGAGTATTATAGGCAGGCATATACACCTGTTTATAATTCAACATCTAGTCAATAGGATTATCTAACTACAACAAATGAAAATCGCCAGTAAAATGTGGTGGGGAACAATCAGCAGGCACAGACACCTGTAATTCATCAGGCTAACCAACAATATTGATTGGTATCACCCAGAGATGTCAATTGGAAGGCTCCAATGACAAGATGGAGGAAGAAATTTTTTTCCCCCACACATGAGTACTATCAGAATTTAATGACAAGAAAATTAAGAAAGTAGAATGAATACACACCTAATCCAAGCACAAAATGGATGTATATTACCATTTCGGCAGATGAAGTCACCAAGAACATTCTGACAATGGTGAAAGAGTAGAAGAAAATCCCTGCCCATATTCTGGATGCCAGTCAAGAATATTATAACAAATTCAGTAGCATCATAGGGAAGGAATCATAAATCTATCCTTATCAGTAGAGTGGCTCATCAATATATCACTTCAAAATAGATACACGCCTCTGTCCCAGTCTAGAAGGGTTGTGGGGCATACTCCCCCATGTCATACGGATAATCAAGTCAGGCACATACACCCGATTTGAATGGAGAAGATCATCCTAACCTGACCATTTCTCCGGAGCAGGAATATACACCTGCCCATAATAACCACTTTCATCAATAAGTGGTTCCCAATGTGAGTAAAAAGGCGTTTAAGAAAAAGACTCATCCAGCACAGTAGAGAAATCAAGAGCCAATATGCAATAAGGCATTTCTCGAGGCTACAGTTCTCAATAGAACCAGTCAATTATCATTTGTAACTCAAGATTCTACTCTTTCATTTTCAAATTCTGGAATTAGTAACAACAATTTCAAAGGTCTTAATCAGACATTTCCTCATTAAATATTTCTACATGATAGTTCGGTCGATCTCAAAGTATCATCTTCAGATGAGAGCCATGATAACCCTCTACGTGGCAAGAAGATCAAGGAGGAAAAGGTTTCATCTTTTGGTGTAACCAAACATGGTGTTCCTCCCCATGAAGATGAATTTAGCTGTGAAAGTCCTCTCTGCAGTAGTAATTAACATTTCCTGGAAAATTATTTAAAGGAAAATGTAGTAATGAGAAAGCCCTCTTACCTTGAGGCACTTTTAAATGTGAAGCCAGTCATGTCTGATGCTTCACCACTACTTGGTGAAATACTTTCTCTATCATAAGATAGCTTGGGGTTTAGGTCCTTCTCTGAACCACCCCTAGGTCATTCATCTCCTAGTTTGATAAATGAATTCCATATAAATCTTGTTGAATATTATGAAACAACAAAGAAGCACCAAATTTGTTCTAATCAGGTAAATAATCTTCATCGAATGATAAGGAGGAAGTGATGAATATGAGAAAACAACTGGAAAAAGGTGAAGTACTAGTCATGTTTTGGCCTTTGGATAACTCTCAGTATGATATTCCAGAAATGTTGACAGAATATTGTATCCACGATATTCTTCTCAACGTGTGGAAAACTGTTTGTCACATAAAAGAGATAATATTATCTTATTATGAATATGAAAATCATGTTAATATAATATATGGGTTACAACACCAAATTAATTTGGCATCTCTCTCAGTTTCCCGATATCCAAAGAAAGAAAAGCAACAGAGAGCCCTTCATCGTTCGTGCCTTGGCGCATTAAAATTGTTGCACCATTTAATTACAAATTCCCCATATGGTATTCATATCAGGGGATGGGGTGTTCATGGGGAACTGCATTTCACTATACTATACATTCAAAAAATCATACCAAAGGTGGTCTCATGCGATGTTATTTCCCATGGTTGGCCACATCTAGATGGTTTTGAGCATAATCAAAGGATTGCTCAGGAACATGCCTCAACTAGTTCTTCCAATAGTCAAGCATACAAAGAACAAGTTGTTGAATTACTCTTGCATCATGAAAATGAGAATATCGAACATGCCTCTTGTTTAGATCATGCATATCATCAGGTGACTGAAGTGTAAGAAATCATCCAACGGTCATTTGAGCTAGGTGATTTGAGTGGATGTCGGATGATGCATCTGACTAATTTCCAGACTAAAGTCCGAAAGATCATGATGAATTTTGAGAAAGTTTTAGATGTAGCAGCTCAAGAACATCCTCATCTTTCCAGACTAGGGATTCTTTTAATCCACCCCTCGGGATCAACAGATAGGATTTCCGGAGTTGAGAAAACACAGTAGGAACTTCCCCAGTCCACCGGATTGGGGACTTTTTCAAAACCTCAATCTCTTCCTTAGTGAAAGTCATTTTTCTATCATTTAGGGAATAAGCCATAAGAGGAACGTAGATCTGAATTATGAGGAGATTCCCTCCAAATTACGGTTTATCAAGATGTTCATGAGGGATCAACTAAACAAAAGGAAATTTCTCATAAAGGCCATGGAATAAGACATTATCACATAATTGCTGATAGAAGGGATGGAATGAATTATTCATCGATAAATGTCATCAATTTCATTATCACTGATCCCTCAGAACATGAGGTTCACTCAGAGGAATCAGATGAAGAAGTTCCTATTCAAGAAGTTGTACACACCAAAATAAATGAAGAAGGTGTGTGTACCGGTAGACAGAGGGCTACCTAGAGGCAAGATATTCATTTGGGAAATGCCCTTCTATACTCCATAAAGGAACATATCAAGGAAAAGGCTAAAATTCAGGTTACATCCCACCCTACCTCTGGAGAAGTCCAATCACTCTCATTAGAGGAAAGGTTCGCACAACAAGAGGATGAAATTAAAGACTTAAGGTGGTTGAATGCATAACTACTACAAGGTAGTCTTCCTCATAAGCATGCTGGAGTCAGTCAATCAAGGTAATTCATTGTAGTTACTGGGATGGATCAAGAATATCCTCCTTTACAATTACACCCTCATAGGTCCAATCTTATGGGTCATGCACAACAACAACTGGTAGTGTTGCCATCAGTTGCAGTACCAGTCACCACACCTGTCCAAACTCCAGTTATTTCACCTACTCACGTCCAAGCTCAACCAGATGTTTCTCAAAAGTTAATAACTACCATTGAGTCATTAACAGCTCTGTTGGATGCTATGGAGGGAAGAAGTGCACAAGTACAACCGGAAAAGAAAACTTACCCTGAATGGGTTGATGCAATTCCTCCCCCATCAAATTTTGCGAATACCACATTCATAGTTTTTAATGGTTCGGGAGACCCAGAACAACACTTAACACATTTTGATTCTCATTGTGATCCTATGATGGTAACTCCTCAACAAAAAGATGTAGTTAAGCTCAGATGTTTTGTATAGTCATTACAAGGGTCGTCTTTTGTCTGGTATACAAGTTTGCAGTCTTGGTCAATTATCAAGTGAGAAGCTCTCTGTCAATGATTCCTTCTTCAATTTAGCTCAACATTACCAAAGACAATAGTTTTTGATCTTACAAATTTAAGTAAAGGGTCAATGGAAGAGTTTCATATCTCATTGCTCGCTGGAAGGGATTAACATATTCCTTATTCTTAGCACTCCCTCAAGAAGAACTGTTGCCAATTTGTGTGGAAAATTTGTGTGATGAATTATACTCCCCGATGATTCCTATGAAATACATAGGAGGGATTCGAGACCTTACATAATCACTCAACAGATCGAACATTCCCTTATAGAGACTAAGGCTAAAACTCATGTAATTCAATCAGCACCAAGAAGGAGAATGGGAAACGAAGAAACTGCTACAGTTACACTTAAACAAGAACCTAAACCTGCTCCCACTTCAAAACCATCATCTTATCGAAGGGATCCACCTCTTGAGAATCAACAAAATAGGTCATCTTGTCCAGATGATCAAAGAAATCAAAGACAGAAACAAATTGCAGAGTTAAAGAACAATGTTTATTCTTTCTGAAATAAACAAGTTCCTGGTTACTTCATTTCGGCTCTGGAAAATATTTTGGTTCAGTAGCCAAGGACTAAAAGGACAAACAAGGAAGGAGATGAAGACCTTCCCAACTATATCACATTTCATCATATGTTGGGGCATCCCATTCAGGAGTTTTTTGCCTTTGAAGACCTTCTGCCAAATATGATGAACTCGGGACAAGTAAAACTGGAAGGTTCTTCATCCCAGGTAGCATGTGTAACTACTACATATCCAGAGGAAAAGGTGAGTGTCATGAAGTCAAAAGTAAAAATGTGCAGAAATATGATTATTGGATGGTCAGGAAAATGATCAAGCGAACTCATGCCATTTTACAAAAATAATCAAATCAACCAATTTTGTCTTCTTCTATGAGTGTCACAGCAAAAACCCCTTCATCAGAAGGAAAATCCTCAAAGAGGCGGCACAATTCGAAGAAGGAAGAGCAGTCTGAAGAAGATGAGTTCATGTCAAAGCCTAAGTTGTCTTTGACTCTGGCAGATTTTATGGCCTCTACTTCTAAAGCACAGGCACCACCCCACCAAACGGCATAGCCTGAAATGGCTAATCATGCAGAATCTTCATCATATGAAGAGTTAATCTTTGGTTCTATTAACATGATTCACATAATGGACTGGAATACCAGTCATAGTTCCGATCATGATGAGCCTGAGTTCCCTGTATCAAACAGAGGAATTAGAGGGAGTTACAGAGGTCTAGGATACGGGGGAAGACATGGATATTTCAGAAGCCACTATTCCAATCCTACCCCTTTTACAACTGTATATGCAGCAGAAACTTGTGGAAAAGCCCTTCAGCGGGCGTAAAAAAGAACACGAATGTTATTCAACGCATGGAAGAATCAATCCTGGAACAATTATTTTGGCGGATCATTTATAGGTTACACCTTCTTCCTCTCAACAAATAAATAGACCTAGTTGGTCTAATCTTCCAAAGCTAGGAGTATTTCCAACTCCTACTCCGATACAAGATACATTTACTTTTATTGAGTCAAATTCTAAGGCACCTGAGAAATCATATGTTCCTGTTGGGAAATGTAGACCTTTGGACCTAACGTATGATGTTTTGAAACATTTTTCCCAAGTACCAGCCATGTTACAAATTCAGGATTCCTTGTATATATCAAAGAATCTTCAGGAGGAACTCGTTGAGGCTTTGTCAAGTCCTCAGGAATTTGAAACTAAAATTTTTGCGGTTGAAGTCTACTATATAGATAATGATCCAGCAGAATTCCATTTAGTGATATCTTTTATATATGAAGATGAAGATGCTGTTTTTCATGGACATATTAGACCTTTGTATTTATCTGGCAGGGCCAATGAAGTAGACATCCGACGAGCATTCATTGATAATGGTTTGGGAGTCAACATAATCTATATTCGTACACTTCATCGATTGGGCCTCACCAAATATGATTTATATCTTTATACGTTGATGTTTCTAGGATATAAAAAAAATGAACAAGTACCTATGGGAGACATTACACTCAGAACTCATTTTGGAGACCATGTACCAAATTCAGATTTCATGGTTGTTCTTCATGACACAACCTTCAATATTTTTCTTGTAAGACCTTGGCTACATCAACATGCAGATATACCTTCATCATAGCATCGATGTCTCAAATATTGATTCAATGGTCAAATTTGGACATTGTATGGTGATGAAGACCCATTCAAAACTTTTGAATCTCAATACGTTGAGGCAGAATTCTATCACATGAAGGGAAAGGAGAAATGCATGAAAAATTAGGTCAATAAAATTAATGATCCATATGGTCTGGAAAAGATTCCAGTAAATGCATTAATACATGTGAGTAGATATTATGAGTTTCCTATCAGTAAAATTGACTGGATAGACCCAAATCCAAATAATCTTATGGAAACTTACATAATATCAATTATAGCACCCAATCCAGACATTAGGGTAGAAATTGTTGATTCACCAAGAAATGATGAAAGCTCGAATGGATATGTCTTCATTTCATCCGCTGAAATCATTAAATTCTATACTTCATCAACCAAGAAAGAAGAAATTATAGAAATGTTAGAGATGAATGATGATGTCGATTCTCAATCCATCATCTCCTCTTTATTACCCAAGGAAGACCCTTCATCATCAATATGGTCAGAAATGGTTCCTTCTTCTTCAAGATGTTCAAATTTTAACTTCTCTTTTGATCATGTAAATTCTGGTTCATCATCTACTATGCAAGTAGAAACAAAAGAAGTAACACATATTGAAGAAGAAGAGGAAGATCTCAAGGATGCTCCTCCAGCATTTG
Organism: Viscum album; assembly: GCA_963277665.1. NCBI lineage: Eukaryota > Viridiplantae > Streptophyta > Magnoliopsida > Santalales > Viscaceae > Viscum > Viscum album. Next base: position 1,221,792,036 of record OY728156.1, on the reverse strand, counting down.
AAGAAGGTATCTTTACCACTGCAGATGAACTCAGAGAAATACATCTTGGTAAAAAAGAAGATCCAGGCCCCACATTAATTAGTGTGGCCATGAATCTCGAAAATAATGAAATTTATATTTCATTTTTAATGCAAAATCGAGATTTTTTTTTTTGGAATTATACAGAAATGCCAGGGTTTGATCTTGATGTTTCTACTCATCATTTGGGTTTTCCAGAAGAACATCAAGGATTCAAGGAATCCACAAGAAGAAGGCACCCAAGTTATTCCGCCAAAATTGAAGCTTAAGTGGATAATCTTATCTAGGATAACTTCTTCAGAGATGTTCAATATCCGAAATGGCTGGCTAATATTGTTCATGTGAAAAAGAAAAAAGAAAAAATTAGAGTTTATATTGACTTTAGATATCTTAATCGGCATTGCCCGATGGTTGATTTTCCAGTTCCGATCAAAGAACTCTAAATTGATGCAAAAGCTGGATATGAATCACTTTCCTTCATCAATGGATATTATGGGTATAATGAAATCTGAATGGCTCCAGATGATGAAGAATCTACAGCCTTCAGAGCCCCTCAAGGTGAGTTTTTCTATCAGGAAATGCCCTTTGTCCTGAAGAATGCAAGTGCAAAATATCAACGTGGCATGCACCGTAACTTCAAACCCTTTTTAGGGATATTTATTGAATGTTATGTGGACGATTTGGTTGTTAAATCCATACAATGTTCTAGTCACTTGGATGATTTGGAAATCATATTCTAGAAACATCGACAACACAATTTGAAGATGAAACCCTCGAAATGTGCTCTTGGGGTAACCTTGGGAAAATTTCTCGGCTTTTTTGTATGCCATCGTGGTATCGATGTTGATATTGAGAAGACAAAATCAATCATTGGTATGTCACCTCCTAAAAATTTGAATGAATTTATAGGACTTCAAGGAAAATTGGCTTATATTTGGCAGTTCAATGCCAATCTGGCAAGAAAATGTTTACCCTTCAGCAAAATAATGAAGAAGGGAGTCACTTACTAGGGGACTGAAGAAGGTCAAGAAGCATTCAATATTCTCAAGAAATATCTCTTAAGTCCACCTGTATTAATTTCACATGTTGAAGTAAGACCACTTATTCTCTATGTAATAGCTTTAGAGCTATCATTGGGTGCCTTCCTTGCCCAAACTAATGATGTTGGGAATGAAAACAGCCTTTACTGTCTTAGTCAGAATATTCATGAGGTAGAAACTCGATATTCAAGTATTGAAAAGTGTTTCCCAGTGTTAATCTTTGTATTTCAGAAATTGAGACACTACCTGCAACATCATGAGGTCCAATTGGTATCTCGTAATAACCCACTCTAATTTATCCTTAGTCGTCCAATGCTTACAAGACGTCTGGCTAGGTGGGAAGTTATTTTGCAGTGTTTTGATATCCAGTATGTGTCTAAAAAGGCAATAAAGGGTCATGTTCTGGCTGATTTCCTTGCTGAAAACCCTTCAGTAGAAGATACATATTTAGATATTGATCTTCATGATGAGTAAGTCTTCTATATTCATGATAATCTTTAAACATGGGAAATGTACATTGATGGTGCCTTTAGAAGTCCAACAGGGAAAAAAATGGAAGATCCTAAATTCAACCAAGATGGGTTATGAATTGTACTTATTTCCACATAAATGGTAGGGTTACCATATTCCTTATTAATTTTGGAAGGAAGTACAGAAAATGAAGTAGAATATCAATCACTCATCACAGGATTAGAGTTTGCGCTCCAGGCACAGGTGAATCACTTAAGGGTTAAAGGTGATTCAGACATGATAATCAGACAAGTCAATGGGGACTATGCAATCAGAAATGAATAGTTAATACCTTTTTATGATTACATCAAAGAGTTAATGGAAGAATTTCCTTAAAAAACGAAATTTTCTTAAGTCCTGCGATCAAGAAATTCTCAAGTGGATGCACTGGGTAATGTAGCCACAGCTCTGGAAGATCCAAATCGGGACGAAACAATCATCAATATTACCCACCGTCATATAATTTCACTTTATGTTCAAATAATAACAGATTAAATTAATGAAATTTGTCCCATTTCTAAACCATATGGTCATTCTACATGATGGATGACACCTATCAGGGAATACCTTCAAAATAGAACACTCCCACATGATAGAGCTGGGAAAGAACAAGTCTGGTGAAGTGTGGTAAAATTTACTCTTTATGATAGCCCAGATCACCTAGAAAAAATTCTCTACAAGAACATTTTTTATTGAATTCTCTTCAAATGTATTGATGGGGAAGAGGCAATGGCTATCATAAAAAAATCACATGCAAGAGTTTGTGGTTCCCACTAGACTAGACATAGTCTGTCTGATCAAATTCGAAGGCACATATACTTATAGCCTTCAATGATACAAGATAGTGTGTATTTCACTAAGAAGTGTCATTCCTAACATGTATATGACAATTTAATTCATTAACCCCCAGAGTTTCTCCATTGAGCTAAATAGTCATGGCCATTTTCCCCATGGGGAATGGATGTAGTAGGACCTTACTCTTCAGCTACGCCCAAACATTTTAAGTATATTCCTACTCCTACTGACTTCTTTTTCAAAAGGTAATATCCAATAACTCTCAAATAAGTTATTCCTAAAATAATTTTTAGCTTCATCAATTCTAGCATCATTACCAGATTTGGTGTCCCTCATACCATATTGATGGGCAATGGAACCAACTTTTGTTCATCCGAGGTAAGGAAGTTGTATCAAGAATACAACATCAAATCCAACCATTCATCTTGGTATCATGAAGCAGCCACTGGACAAATAGAATCCTTCAATAAGACTCTTTCAAAAATACTGCAAATGATGGTGGATCAAGATAATAAATCATGGACTACTAAACTTTTTCCTGCTTTATGGGCTTATCAGACCACCACCCACACTGCAACACGGTCAACTCCATATTCAATGGTATATAGAACATAAGCAGTTTTTCCCATTGAGGTTCAATTACCTTCTCTCAGTGTATCCATTTGTGATCGGTCATCTACAAATGAACAATCTCAAAAGCGATTGGATGAAATGGAACGATTAGATGAAAAAATATTGTGCACCCTACACCACTTAAAAGTCTATCGGAATCGAACAGCACGGGATTTCAAAAAAAAGTTCATCTTCGTTCATTAATTCATGGAGAATTGGTATCGGTTCTCATAACACCAATGATAACAGGAATAAAACCTCCAAATATTGAGTTAATGTGGGAAGGAAATTACTCAATACATAAGGTCTACTCCAATGGAGCATATTCTTTAATCTCAACTGATGGAGAACTCATCACGGCTCCATCCAATGCCATATTTCTGAAAAAATATTTTGTGTAACACAAATACACCCTTTAGTTCTTATTGTAAGACATTATACTACATATTCCTTTTATTCCTTACTACAAGACTTTAAACTGCATAGTCCCTTTAGTCCTCACTACAAGACTTTAAACCGCATAGTCCCTTTAGTCCTTACTGCAAGACTTTAAACTGCACAATCCCTTAATTCCTTACTTCAGGACATTAAACTACATAGTCCCTTTAGTCCTTACTTCAAGACTTTAAACTGCATAGTCCCTTTAGTCCTTACTGTATCACTTTAAACTACATATTCCCTTTAGTCCTTACTGAAACACTATAAACTGCATAGTCCCTTTAGTCCTTACTGCAATACATTAAACTGCATAATCCCTTTAGTCCTTACTACAAGACATTAAACCGCATAGTCCCTTTAATCCTTACTGTAAGACATTAAAATGCATAGTACCTTTAGTCCATACTACCAGACTTTAAACTGCATAGTCCCTTTAGTCCTTACTGCAAGACTTCAAACTGCATAGTCCCTATAGACCTTACTGCAAGACATTAAACTGCATAGTCCATTTAGTCCTTACTGCAATACTTTAAATTGCATAGTCCATTTAGTCCTTACTGTAAGACATTAAACTCCATAGTCCCTTTAGTCCTTACTGCAAGACTTTAAACTGCATAGTTTTTTTAGTCCTTATTGCAAGACTTTAAACTGCATAGTCACTTTAGTCCTTACTATAAGACTTTAAACTACATGGTCCCTTATATGTCCTACATGACGTTAAACTATGCATCATTAGGGTTGCTGCTACCTCTTATTTCTCACACCGAGTATAACTCACGTGAGGTCAGATTAAAGTTCAATCATAACACCCTCTCTGGGCCGGTATCCACCCGTATGTCCCAACACCATCTTTATGTAGTTGTCCTCAAGGACAACATGGTCACCAATTCATTCTCAATCAAACTACACAGAATTTGATCATTTCCTTTAAGGCTGGGTATGTAGGCAACCTCCCGAGGTTCAAGCCCAAAACCAATATCATCACATTGGTTCACCCTCATAATTTCTATATAACGTTAAACTATATATTCCCCCATTGTCTTCACTAAAAGACATTAAACTGTATAGCAATACGTCTTAGCTACATGATGAAAAACTATGCAGCACTGGTCCATGCATATGACCCATAACTATTCATACTTTTGTCCTGTATGTCAATAAAATACCACAATATTTGACACCCTCACCTAAGAGGGAATCATTATTGACATTGATCTCCAACCATGTAATTTTTCAAGGACTATTTGCATACATGGCAATGCCCGAACCTTTAATCTTGGGTCAAAACATCATTGCACTAAAGTGGCCTTTCACCCTTCACTTCTACAAACCAAATCTATACATAGGGTATTTCAAGAACTATATATGGATTGATTCCCATACATATGGGATACATAATAACATTCAAGTATCCCTCTAATCTAGCCTCAATTCTTTGGGCCTAACCCCAAATTCCACTTTCAGTCCATTGGCTGAAAAGTTCCCCTATGAAAACATGAATGTGGTATGAAAACACGAGTCTTCATTCACATCAGGTCTATAAAACACACAATGTGTAATCCTCATTATGGTCCGAGCTCTATGACCGTAGAATAAGATCTCATAAACATTCGACCCACATGACGTTAAACATTATTTCAAGAAATATGTATGGATTGATTCCCATCCTTATGGGATATGTAGTGAAGTCCAGCATCTCAATTCAGGACCCAACCACAACATGATTATGGTAATCATTGGTCTATGTATCTCTTTCATGCATTGGACAATGCCCATTTTGATGTTTCATACTCTTAACCTTAAATACTTCTAGATCTCTATAACCCTTTTTCTTGAATTCTAGTCACAAAATGTTAGATACCCTGGAATTATTTTGCCTACCTATAAAGAACATGCCCCTAGGTGGACATGAAAAAGTAGTCTACATAACAGACCTGTCAGCTAAAAGATAAAATTATTTGACTATGCAGCCAATTCCCTTAAATGGATCTGTATAATTCAACCCCCTAACGGGTTTTTCGAATAGTGGTAACTTCATTCTTGGGAGAAAAACCTCTTGTATCATTATTTGTCTTAACGACAATATATAGGGATACACAAAAATATACACCCATAAAATATTTTTCCCATACTCATTTTCATGATCTAAAAGTATTTAAGTCTATGGTTTATATTTCCCTTCCCAATGTTTGGGTCAGACCTTCATAGTAGTGACATTCATCCAATTAATTGACAATCTTGATTGGGAATATCATCTCTATATTCAAGTACCTATCTTTATATAGTGGACTCTATGCTTTGGAAAATTTGAATCTCCATAAAATTTCACTGGATTTTAGCAATATAAAGGTCAAATTTCTGAGAGTTCTTTTGCCTAACTATGCAGCATGTGCCTCTAGGTGGCCTTGAATAAGTAGTCTACATAACGGACCTATCATCCAAAAGATGATATTATTTGACTATGCAGCCAATGCCCTTAAGTGACTTTGCATAATTCAACCCCCGAACGGGTTTGTTAAATAGTGGTAACTTCTCTCTTAAGAAATACTTCCTTTAATGCCTTTTAGCCCTTTTTCGTATTATTCCTCATATTCAAAATTTCTTAAGTCGTAGTTTACATGTTTTCCCTTATACTTGAATGTGGTAATATGTTTTCAAATAAATTATCAAGGAATTGATTCAATTTTAATCTATTCTATAAAATCTATTTGACCTTAAACATTATCCTTTTTATATCTGACTTGAATGACTTTAAACTGCCCACAAAAGACAAGGGAACTCTGAACAAAAGTTAAGTCCCAGCTCACTAAACATACATTTTGTATGATTTAGTTAATATTGAGAAATTAAAGATGCAATGTTTGTAATGTTATTTATATCACCCTAGAAAAAATAAAACTAGGATTACTGGGCCCAGTTGCTTAGGTAAAAATTTAATGCATGTAGCAAGAGAATACAATAACAAATGATTGAAGATGAAAGTGTATGTCAATGATGCACAAGAGTTAGAAGGACATCCACAGACTTGAGTCTCTTCACTTTTTTAAGATTTACAAAAGGCTTCCAACATAACTCTTCATTTGATTTATGAAATCCTGGGCTTCGTCAACAGCCACCTGGAATTCATTCATTTAAATGGAGATAATAAGAGACGCAATGATACCAACTCTTCTTAGAAAAATTGTAAAATAATGTTCTTCAGTGCGGTTTGAGAAAACATTCTACTAATCAAACAGAGACTCTGTTTCTTGTCCAATAGACTTGTAAGATGGATACATGGATTGGAGAAGGCAGGTTTTGAGATATGTTCCACATAATTGTATTGGATTAAGTCCCATTATGGAAGCATCTATGGATAATTGAATGGGATTCCTTATTGTTCTTTAATCAGGGTATCCTTCTTATGAGTAAGCCCCAGGTTCCTTAATTTGAGAATCCTTTTTCTCAGGATTAAGTCCCAATCATAATTTTGAGGCCTCCTTCTTAGGAGTAAGCCTCAAGATACAAGTCTCCTTAAACTAGGCCGCTTTCTCAGGAGGAAGACCCAATCATAAATTCCTTAAACTGGGCCTCCTTCTTTGGAGTAAGCCCCAAATTACAATCCCACTTAACATGGGCCTCCTTCTCCTAAGAAAGTCCCAATATTAATTTCTTTTAGCTTTGGACCTCATTCTGAGGATTAAGCCCCAAGTTATAAGTTCCATTTAAATTGGGCATCCTTCTCAAGAGTATGCCCCAACCTTATTTTATTTTAATTTGGTCTTCCTTCTCAGTAATAAATCCCAATCATAAGTCCCTCTTAATTTGGGCCTCCTTCTCAGGAGTAAGTCCTAAGTTAAAATTCAAAATCTCCGTAAAGTACAAATAACTTTATGGACCCTGATCATGGGCTTCTCTCCTGAACTAAGTCCTAATTTTCATTTACTCAGGCCTTTATATATACGTAATCCCCACATTATTTCTTATGATTTCATCATTCATGGCACAATCATTAAGTTTACTGATACCTCTTGTATCTCACACCGAGCATGACTTGTTAGGCGGAGAAAAAAAGGGAGATGATGGCAAGAGGGGGGGTGAATTGCCTTTTAAAAAATGATTAACAAATTAAAAACAAAGTTGAAAGTGCAGCGGAAAAAAAGAGGCAAGACACAAGAATTGATAACGGAGTTCAGCCAAAAACCCGGCCTACGTCTCCGCTCACAACTCAACCGTTGAGAGATTCTACCGCTTTCTTTTCAATGGTTTTAGCAAGAAACCCACTAGCCTTTTTACAGGTGAAGGCTAGCTCACCTATTACAGCTTGCTTTTTAATGGTTTGAGCAAGAAACCCACTAGCCTTTTTATGGGTGAAGGCTAGCTCACCTTTGACTCAAGCCTTTTAAAAGGGAAGGCTTGACTAACCTCTTCACACCTTGAAGGTGGTGTGAGAACCCAAAAGAGAGGATGAGAAAGAGATGGGGTTTGTAGGCACAAACCCAAAATGAAGCTCAAAATGATAAACAATGAAAAACCGTATTGGGAGAAGCCTTGGGCGCCAATGGATTGATGGAGCTGATGAAGGGCACTCCCAAGCTTCTTTGGAGGTGCTCCTTGGATGTGGAAGTGTGCTGGAGCAAGTGGGGTTCCCTTGGAGGAATCCTCCGGAGGTTCTTCAAATGATGGGAAATGTGTCCGTTGGCTTCACAATTGGGAGATGATGGCAAGAGGGGGGGGTGAATTGCCTTTTAAAAAATGATTAACAAATTAAAAACAATGTTGAAAGTGCAGCGGAAAAAAAGAGGCAAGACACAATAATTGATAACGGAGTTCGGCCAAAAACATGGCCTACGTCTCCTCTCCCAACTCAATCGTTGAGAGATATACCACTTGCTTTTCAATGGTTTTAGCAAGAAACCCACTAGCCTTTTTACAGGTGAAGGCTAGATCACCTATTACAGCTTGCTTTTTAATGGTTTGAGCAAGAAACCCACTAGCCTTTTTACGGGTGAAGGCTAGCTCACCTTTGACTCAAGCCTTTTAAAAGGGAAGGCTTGACTAACCTCTTCACACCTTGAAGGTGGTGCGAGAACCCAAAAGAGAGGATGAGAAAGAGATGGGGTTTGTAGGCACAAACCCAAAATGAAGCTCATAATGATAAACAATGAAAAACCATATTGGGAGAAGCCTTGGGCGCCAATGGATTGATGGAGCTGATGAAGGGCGCTCCCAAGCTTTTTTGGAGGTGCTCCTTGGATGTGGAAGTGTGCTGGAGCAAGTGGGGTTCCCTTGGAGGAATCCACCGGAGGTTCGCCAAATGATGGGAAATGTGTCCGTTGGCTTCACAATTGTTCCGGCTATGTTCCTTTTGCTTCCGGGGGTTCAAGGTCCTTTATTTATAGAGGGGGAACCCTCATATGGCCGTTGGAGGCCTTTGGAGCCGTTGGAGAGGCTTTCGGAGCCGTTGGGAGGCAAGTGGACAGGCTGGTCAAAAGCCCAACGGCTAGTTTGACTGGCTCCACCGGCTGACCGGTGCAGAGCCACCGGTTGGCCGGTGTGTGCAAAATGGAGAGGCCTTCGGGATCAGCCTCCACCGGCTGGCCAGTGAGGTGGCCACCGGTTGGCCGGTGGTGAGGCAGTAGGTGTCACTGTTCTGGCTGGGTGCCACCGGTTGGCCGGTGAGGAGGCAGTAGCTGGACTCTCGGTCTGGGCTCTACCGGCCAGCCGGTGCTGAGGCCACCGGTTGGCCGGTGCTCTGGACAGTGGCGAGCCTTCTGTCAAAGGTCCATCGGCTGGCCGGTGGTGAAGCCACCGGTTGGCCGGTGGACTGAATTTCAGTCCACTTTGGCTTTTTGCCTTCTTGGCCTTCTTGGCCCAATTCCTTGGCAACCTGAATTGATTACTATCATCCAAAAACACTTGAAAGAGGATTAGATAAAAAGAAAAGTGATTGTGATCATGAAAATTAAACCACGAGGGGTACGAGAGGTACAAAAATCTCACCCTATTTTGATGATCACAATCACGAAAAAAATCAATGTAGAAAATGAAATGAAAAGCATGCTTTAAAGGATTTCTCCCCCAATCAACCAAGAATTTCTCCCCCTTTGTGATTATCAAAATAGCACGGGGCATAAAACTTGATTGAGGGAGACGTTTGAAAAACAAGAAAGCGATTTTAAATCAATTGAAATTTTTGAAATTTGATTTGAATGTTTTGAATCAAAAAATGAATAACAGTTTGAATTGAAAGTTTTGAAAAGAAAATTGAAATGAAAAATTCGAATTGAATATTTTGAAATGAAAATTTTGATACCAAGTGTTGAAATTGAAAGTTTGAATCGAAAATTTTGAAATTGAAATCAAAAGGGTTTAAACGATCCTAACTCCCCCTAAATATAAACAACAAATCACCGGGGAGTGGTGTTTGGAACCGAGACAAATTTCGGTCCGGTGAGACTCGCTAAGAGGGATTTTTCAATCCATACTTGTCTAGTGGCGGGTCTTCTCTTATAAAATTGATCGTTAAAGAAAAAAGTTTTGGGCCTACCGTACCGGGCATTTTTGCAATCACATTCATAAATCATGTGCCCGGCTTTTTTACAATAATTGCAAAATTTAAATTGGGAGCTCCCCCTTACAGAAATAGTAGGTGCATGGGAAGAGGAAGCTTGCTTGGAATAGCCAAGCCCTTCGGTGGTTCTAGATATGCGTTGGGAACCTAGGAGTTTCGTCAAATTTTGTTCACCTTGGGTGAACATGGCAAGGGATTCCCTTAAATCTTTGATGGTTGATTCCATGGAATCAACATCGGGAAGATTTTGGATTTTGAGGGTCAACTCTTCCTTCTCTTTGAGAAGTTGTTCTTTTTCGGAAGAGAGTTTTTTGAAATTCTTTTTTAATGAAACAAATTTGGAAGAAAGTTCATGAAAACCTTCCTCCAATTGATCTCTTGCATGTTGGAGATCCTCATAAGATAAATGATTTAAAGAATTGGAATTTGAAGAACTAGAGGAAGAGGAGTCTGAAGATGATACCTCATTACATGCCATTAGGCATTTATTACCGTTGTCGCTTGAGGAGGAGGAGGAGGATGATGTGGAGCTATCACTCCATGTGGACTTGAAAGCCTTCTTCTTCTCCTTTTGTTTGTCCTTTTTCTTGTTGAGTGGGCAATCGGGCTTGTCATCGCCTTTAGTACCTTCATGGGTTACTTCTAAAAGATTCCAAATATCATGAGAAGATGAGCAAGTAGAAATACGATAAAATTCATTACGGTCTATCCCACAATGAAGAACATTCATGGCTTTGCCATCAAGCTCAAAATTTGCAATGTCTTCGGGGGTCCATTTGGACTCATCGGAAGAAGAAAGTGAATAACCATGCATGACAATTTTAAAAATAGGATAACCAATGCTTTTAAGAAATGTAGTCATGCGGGTTTTCCAAAAAGAATAGTCGGTTCCATCAAAGAATGGAGCACGACCCAAAGAATATCCTTCGGGGGCGAAAGAGGTTGAAGCCATCAAAAAAAGATCTTGAATTTGAAACCGGTTAGGGTATTACTCAAATTTTGCCTCTGATACCAATTGTTAGGCGGAGAAAAAAAGGGAGATGATGGCAAGAGGGGGGGTGAATTGCCTTTTAAAAAATGATTAACAAATTAAAAACAAAGTTGAAAGTGCAGCGGAAAAAAAGAGGCAAGACACAAGAATTGATAACGGAGTTCGGCCAAAAACCCGGCCTACGTCTCCACTCCCAACTCAACCGTTGAGAGATTCTACCGCTTGCTTTTCAATGGTTTTAGCAAGAAACCCACTAGCCTTTTTACAGGTGAAGGCTAGCTCACCTATTACAGCTTGCTTTTTAATGGTTTGAGCAAGAAACCCACTAGCCTTTTACAGGTGAAGGCTAGCTCACCTTTGACTCAAGCCTTTTAAAAGGGAAGGCTTGACTAACCTCTTCACACCTTGAAGGTGGTGTGAGAACCCAAAAGAGAGGATGAGAAAGAGATGGGGTTTGTAGGCACAAACCCAAAATGAAGCTCAAAATGATAAACAATGAAAAACCGTATTGGGAGAAGCCTTGGGCGCCAATGGATTGATGGAGCTGATGAAGGGTGCTCCCAAGCTTCTTTGGAGGTGCTCCTTGGATGTGGAAGTGTGCTGGAGCAAGTGGGGTTCCCTTGGAGGAATCCGCCGGAGGTTCGCCAAATGATGGGAAATGTGTCCGTTGGCTTCACAATTGTTCCGGCTATGTTCCTTTTGCTTCCGGGGGTTCAAGGTCCTTTATTTATAGAGGGGGAACCCTCATATGGCCGTTGGAGGCCTTTGGAGCCGTTGGAGAGGCTTTCGGAGCCGTTGGGAGGCAAGTGGACAGGCTGGTCAAAAGCCCAAAGGCTAGTTTGACTGGCTCCACCAGCTGACCGGTGCAGAGCCACCGGTTGGCCGGTGTGTGCAAAATGGAGAGGCCTTCGGGCTCAGGCTCCACCGGCTGGCCAGTGAGGTGGCCACCGGTTGGCCGGTGGTGAGGCAGTAGGTGTCACTATTCTGGCTGGGTGCCACCGGCTGGCCGGTGCTGAGGCCACCGGTTGGCCGGTGAGGAGGCAGTAGCTGGACTCTCGGTCTGGGCTCTACCGGCCGGCCGGTGCTGAGGCCACCGGTTGGCCGGTGCTCTGGACAGTGGAGAGCCTTCTGTCAAAGGTCCATCAGCTGGCCGGTGGTGAAGCCACTGGTTGGCCGGTGGACTGAATTTCAGTCCACTTTGGCTTTTTGCCTTCTTGGCCTTCTTGGCCCAATTCCTTGGCAACCTGAATTGATTACTATCATCCAAAAACACTTGAAAGAGGATTAGATAAAAAGAAAAGTGATTGTGATCATGAAAATTAAACCACGAGGGGTACGAGAGGTACAACATGACTCGCGTGAGATTAGAGTGTAAAATTAATTATGACATCTCACTTTGGGCCATTAGTAATGCATAAACCTCATACAAATTCATTCGAACTACGTGGGTTATGATTCCTTTTCTAAAAAATGTTACATAGGTACCCCATCTGCGGGTATGATCCCAAATCTAATATAATCTATGTCTTTTTGAATGACAATAAAATTAATGTGCCCCACTGAGTGGATTTAAAACCAGAATGGTCATCATAATGTCCAAGAGAGTTCTATATAATGTATGGAAGGATACATTAGAAACTGATTGGAATGTTTTAACCTTAAAAAAACAAGGTCATCCCCATTTCCAGAAGAAATAGCCACCACACCAACATCTTCTAGTATGTCAAAAGGTCATATGTAAGGAGTGTATAACTTTACCTAATTTCAAAAATGTTGTGTTTGATCCATGGATAAATTCTCAAGAATAGATGATCATTGACATTGAAATAAAACCAGTGGTATCAATTATCCATATATGATTTCTGACAACAATTAGTTGTCTCTATCCATTTTCTGATCAACTAAATCTTCATTGTTTTTTCTTGGACATGGATCGACCCAACTAGTGAAGTCTCACTTTTCTATAGCCAATAAATTATAGAACAGTAAGGAATCCCATACAATTATTCAAATCAACACATATTTATCTAGTATTGAATGTTGATATCATATGAGAACTCCATCGATAGAACATGTTCTTCCCATGAGCCCACGATATTTCATCCTACATTTGTAACATCCATTCATATTTCCCATCTCAATGAAGAGGATACCCCATACTCATTTTCAGTTGATTCCCAATGGATTTCTTTAATGAATTTTAGAAATGATATGCAATACTTAATTCTTTATCTGACACTATCGAATCAAGTATTCCATGTATCTTTAAATGTTCTTGGATATATATTTTTGAATGATCCTCCACCATATGAGTTTTCCAAATAAGTATGATATTATCCAACTTGGATTGTTGATCCACAATCTCTCATATGGAATCATTTTTCCAAACAATTATTCAGTGACCTGTAAAAAAATTCATATATATTATCTCCTATTTTAGAACTGAAATTGGTAAAGACTATAACATTCCATCATGAAACTGATGTTTTTCCATAACTGGTTAACAATTTAAGAATCTTGAGAAAAACACAATCATCATCCTTTCCACACTAAACCAAAAAAATTATGGTTTCAACACATTATATATATTCTATATTTTGGGATGATCTACAAACATTGAATGGTGGTAAACATGAAGATGTTGTTCATGAAAAGTTGTATGTGTGACCATATGATTTTTGAACCACACCACTGAAATCCCATCCAGCCTCCAGTCCTCAATGGTCTTCCACAATTGAGTTTTTACCTCATAACCATGAATTCTATATCATATTTCTATGAAACCTTTAGCATCTTCACCAAATAATAAAAAGTGAAACTATAAATAAAACCACTCCATTAACTCGTTCTTTGTATTATAAATGCATGTCAGATAGAACCGACATCAACTCCCACACATCTAAAGACTCTTTTTTTGACTGAGCATATGAATTTCTTCTTAATGAATCATCCACCAAATTTTCCTTTCCCAGTGTATACGTGATGTAAAACTAAAACATTTGGAGGTATTATATCTATCTCATTTTCCTAATATTCAAATCTCGTTGTGGGATAATATTTTTTAAGCTCTTATAATATGTATATGTAGAAAAATTATCACCAAAAAGGTTGTGAAACCATATATTCAAAGCGTGGACAACATCAGCTAACTCCAAATAATGTGTTCAATAATTCTTATAGTTCACTTGTAAGTACCTTGGGTCATAATAAATAACATGATCTCCTTGAATGATAACACATCCCATCCCTGATCCCAATGAATCACAATACACGACATACCCTTGTTCTGATTCGGACAATATCATGACAATTGATAATGTAAGATGAATCTTATGTTCTTGAAAATATTTTTGGAATTCTTTCCACATTATAATGGATAATTATTCATGGTGAAATCTATCAAAGAAAAATATACTAATGAGAATTCAAGAATAAAGCCTTAGAAATGGTCAGCTAGACTTGGAAAAAATTGAATCTCAAATAAATTCTTTGGTGGTTTCCATGAGATAATAGAATCTATCATTTCTTAATCTACTAAGAAAACTATGTCTATGATTTTAGGTCTAATAAAGGGTACCTTTTATATCCAGATATCAAACTTTTATAATTTGGCACAAAAAGAGTGGTCTCCTAATATTTAAAACGTTGTCAACAAGTGGTTAACATGCTCATCTCTTGTCCTTGAATACACTAATATGTCATCCAAAAATACCAAAATAAATGAATCCCGATACAACTAAAATATATGATTTATCAATTCAATAAAAACATCAGGTGAATTTGTAAGACAGAAAATAATTACCACATATTCATAATGGATATATAATATTTTCCAAGCTATTTTTGGAATATCCTCCTTCTGAACTCAAACTTTGTGATATTCTAATTGCATATATATCTTAAAGAGTCACAGGGATCCCATAAATTTATTAAACTAATCATCAATGTGTTGAAGTGGTAACTTGTTCATTATTGTAACTTGGTTATGCTTACGATTATTCACACACAACCTTAGAGTTCTGTCTACTTTATTCATGAACAAGATCGATGCTTCCCATAAAGACATGCTAGTCCCAATGAAACCCTTGATTTCTAGCTCTTGAAACATTAATTTCAACTACCTTAATTCAATTTAATTCATCCTAAAATATGAATGTGATAGAGGAATAGTCCATGGGATGATATTAGTCATAAACACCACATCCCTTGTAGCTTGTAACCATGAGATGTTCTCAAAAGAATATGGAAATTGGCCCATTACTATTAAAAAAACATTACTCATGGTCTATGTCTTCAATAAAAATGTCAATTCCTCCACATGGTAATATATTTTTCCAACAGCTGATGATGATAAGACCATTACACTTTTCTTCTCTTTCCTTTATCATCTAAAGACATTATTGATGCAATCCTCCATCACAAAACTAAATGTTCATCTACAACAGTCAACGTGAGTATTTAACATTATCAACAAATCCATACGTAGGGATTACATCATAGAAATCCATATCGATCATTGGGAAGTCATATTTTAGTAAAACTATATAAACAATTATAGAACATAGACTACACCGAAATGCTCTATATTATATTTGACCATGTGGATTTCAAATTTTTATCACAGAAGGAATCATCTAATGTTTTAAACTCATAAAATAAAAAGAATGAAAACAAATAAAATAAATTTATTCCCTATTTCTACTAATAGTTTTTTAAGGATATAATTCATAAGAATTGTACCTCTCACCATAGATGGTCTTGTATGATCCTCCACCATCATCTGATCAGCTCCAAATAAATTCTTTGTTTCTTCAATATTTTCTTCATTGACCTATTGAGATTTCCCTTACTGAGGAGTCATGGTATTTCTTGAATTTCCATGGCTACCTATATTCTACTGATGAAATTGATTCATCTTCCCTCACCCCATTGAATCATATGGAACCTATGATATATGGGAAGTGTCTCGAGCACAATATCATAGAGCACAATGATTATAACACTAAATATGTCCCATCTTGTGGAAATTATGGACTACCCTTGGTGCTTCTATACACTTTCACTTCTTGTTTGAAAAGGAACCACATTTGAAATGCCACCCTTTTTTCATGGATCTCAATGGAAGATTCACCAATCCAGACATTGGATTTCGATTCACCCTCCAACTGTGAAATTAGGTGTATCTATTCAAATTTTCTCTAGAAATAATGTTTTCATTGTCTCCCATGGGTATCAACATACTTCTCCCTCCCTTGGTTTCTATAATGTTTCTTTTTGTCACTATCTAATTGTTGACCATATCTATATAGTCAATAATACACTAAATGAAAATATTTGATAAAATCTCATACCTTAGCCATAATTCAAAAATGCTCTACTTCAAAGATGCACTAGCCACAACCTTAGGAGGAAAGTGAAATAAATTAATGAATTTTGACATGTACTCAATGATAAAAAACTTTTCCTTCTTATGGATGAAGAATCGTTCAATTCTTTGAATCAAGAAAATGTGAATACCAATTTTTTTTTCAAAAATTCAACAAAATCCTACCAACCAATGCCTTAATCCAACTTATCATGTACCACTGGATTTCACCCCTAAATCGATGATACAATTCATCATGTTCAACCACTCCTATTCTTCTTCTGGTTCGGAATCACCCCAATAGGTGGATGGGTTCTACTTCTTGAACTGGATAGACTTTTCCACTTGTCATGGATCATACCCCTGATTCCCTATCAATATCCTAATATTTTCATATGGTAATATAATCTAGTTTTGGCTTCAACTACATATCAGGTGTATTCATATTTTCCACAACCTCTTCGGGTAGGTTTATAAGATGCCTATAGGGTACAATATTCTATATGAAAATACAACATATGTCTCACTCTCTTTCAAATTATGACTTAACCTTACAAATAATATCACATAAAATATTGAAAACATTTATTTCTAAAATATACATTTTCCATGTTCAAAAACTATAGAAAAAATCAATACACGGTTTTTGAAAATAGAACCATTTTCAAAATACCTCAACCATGCCCTTTTCAAAATATTTTATTTTGAAACACATTAACAGATTAAAGAAATCAACAATTTGGCCAAAATTGTTAATCATTACTCAAAATTATGTATGCTATCTTGGTGAGAAGTCATTACTCTAATGCATTTAATGCTCATCTCATTGTAAAAACCCATGATAATGAGATTCCAATCGTATATGTGTCTCCAATATACTTATGTAACTAGAACCCTGGAAACCTGATGTTCATCATGAAAAGAATAGCTACATATTTTTTTTGTGTTATATTTTGTGTACTAATAGTCCTACTCCTTTATATGATCCCAACTCTAGGAATAGACAAGAATGAGTTCAACTCTAGAACCAAAAACCAATACCATGGAAAATAGTACATGTTACATAAAGAAATTAAAAAGGACCAAGTTGATACCACTAGTCTCATACTAAAATTAAACCAAACTAAAATGAAACCATTCATTTCAACATGAATTTTGGACAAAAAAACATTATATTATTTTTAATATCTCCCCTTTTCACATTGGATAGTGAAGTCATAGAATGATACGAGGCCTTATGAAACATCCCCATGAAGCTAGAGGTTGTAAATAAATGCTGAAGGGATTCAATACATATGGGTTAAAATATTCCGTTTAAGAATTAAACAACTTCACAAAAATTACATAACAAAAAACCACAAAATGAAGCATGAAAACAATGAATGAATACTCAAAATTTCATTTATCAATATCATACTAAGATTACATATCATAATGGAAGACTACAATATCAAAGTAAAATTCCAGAGACAGTAAACAAACATAACTAAAATACAACCATAACTCGAACACTCTAGAAGATCTATTCTCCACTTCACCAGACAACCCATGTATTATGACGTTGTGCTAAATATGTGTGATACATTACTATTACCCGCATCCAAGTAGATGAAATATAAAAAAAGCACCAAAATTATAAAGAAGGTGTGAGTACTAAAACTCATAAGGTTTTCCCAAATGAAATTCCTACTCACACCACTAAAATATAAGAATTTTAAAAGTGTATATAAAATAGTTTATCTAAATAAATTTATAAAATAGTTTATAACTAAATATATATACTATATTTATTTCAACCATTTTTCTAACAAGATCCATTTTCATTAAAAGAAACAAAACATTCTTCAAACCCATTTTAGATGTTCCCATTGGCATAACCATTCCATTTATGAAATCCATACCAATAACCATACATGCTTCATTATGATAGTTCCATACTCATGCGCCGTTTTTCATCGATATTCCATGTCTCCACAAGGTAATTAAATCCCATGTTCCATTACACATTTGGCATTAAGGAGAAATCCATATTTTATCCAAGTCTTATAATGCAATATCAAAACACACAACAAGTATTCACAAAATCCATGTAAATATAATCAGGCTAAAATAATTTTAATAAAACAACCTTTTATATTTAAATTTAGTTTTTCATAATGTGAATCAAGAAACTATTTCGAAATCATTATTTTAAAATATTTTATCACATCACATTACACAAAAAAATTTAAAAAATTCCACAATCTCATCGATTACCATAAATCATCACTAAATAAGATTTATATAACTGATTTTACCACAATTTCACTATTCAAAATCATGAAAATAAATGAATTTAAAACTGAGCCAATCAGTTCTACAAAGTGTAGTTGGGATGAAGCCACAAACCTCAAGAGTTTTGGAGAAAACGATAAATGAAATAAAAAATATCAGAAAACCATTTATATCTACATAATCCGACCATATATCTACTCCCATATCATAAAAATGGAATAATTTAGTCATATTTGGATTCCAAAACTATAATTCTACCCATAGTAGGCATATATTTAAGAAACCAACAGAGAGGGTGAAGTATATCTTAGAAAAACACCAATAATGACAGTGAACGATCACTTAGCCTGATGAGTCTACTTGTAATCACTAAGAGGATCCTTCAGATCACCTATAGATTTATATGAGAACATTCTTTGACCATTGAGAGAGAAAAATCTCAAGCATGGTCTATTTTGGGGGGGAAATGTGGGAGTTTGAGGAAAATATTAGTGACATTGACTTTTTGTGGATGTTGATTATTACTAGACACAGTTTAGTATTTTAGTTTGACAAACAAGTGATAAGTATGCACTATCCATTTCCCTAAGAATGAACCCTGAATGTCTTCCACACTTGGTTCCCAAACTGAGTGCCAACAATGCATAATCCACTATCTCAAATAGCCAAACCAACCATTCCAAATTGCCCCATTTTTGATAGGTGGACACAATTTTTTAGGAAAACTATGTGTCCGTAGAGAATATTCTCATTTTACCCTATCTCAATAAGAATAGTTTTGCTATATTTTTTCCACAATTTCAAAAATTGGTGCATCAACCTCACACCCTTAGAAAATCCCCAAAACCATTCAAATTATCTCCAAACACTCCCCAATATAATCCAAATATATTATATTCATAAATAATAATTAATGGGATAATTAATTTATATCATGGGTTCTTCATATTATATATACAATTTAATAATGATTATTAATTTTTAAATTATTATTTACCTTTTCTTTTCTTATTCTGTTGAAATGTAAAAACAATGTTCATGTTTATTTACAACCTATTATCTCTATGAATGGTGTCATTTATTATTCTATATATATACTTTATATATTAATATAAAAATAAAAATACTTAAAATATATCATATTCATATCATTAAAAATTATAGATATGATGAACTGTGATCATGTTTAATTTTCTATAATTACCAAATCAAAAACTTCATAAAAAACATAGTAGTTACCCTGAAAACATTGATGATAATGAACGATTGTTAACAAAGAGGTGATAAGTTGTTATAATTGGATAATATTTGATATTATTATATTTATATTATTAAATAATTTATGTATGATAAATCAAAATTTATTATATAGGTGATTAAAATAACATATGTGTAATGTTGAATTATAAGTTAGGGATTTATTCTCAATTTCCACTCCATTGAAAAATATTTGGAACCTCACCCCTATTTATTATTCAATGGTGTATATAACAGCCCTAAAGATATATTTATAATGAATATATATTTAATAAATTTTATATATTTTTTAATTGATGTCACATCTTTTATGTGAGTAGAAATTTAAATGTCACTAAAGTGGAAATAATTTATATTAATTCCCATTTATGGGATTTCACTTATTTTCAGTTAAGTAATCTTATAATATTTAAATCATAAAATAAATATTTTCTATTTTCAAATTTAAATTATTTTTTTTCCATATATTACTCTAATTTTACTTTATTTTTCACTTTAATCAATCAATGAAATATTAAAAAGAAAAGTTGGGATTATTTCTCTTTTTGATCTTGTGTAATTTTCTTCCATTATCATATTTTTAAAAATTATTATACAAAAGAGTTTTTTATTTAATAATATTATTTATTATGGAAATATAATGTTACCATTAAATTATTATTATTTTAAAATTATTATTCTAATGTTTTATGAAATGCAGTTTTCTAATTTCTTTATAAAAAATCAAAAGTGAGTTTTTTAATTTATAAAGTGTTAGTAAATTTTTCTGAATCTTTTAATGTTATATATTATTTAACTTCTTCTAAATATTTTTAAATATTAAAGAACTCATTAATGAAATATTTCTTAAAAGATTCTCTTTATTTTTATTATTTTATAAAAAGGACATAATTTTTGTAATATATATATATTTCTGATGAATTGATAGTCATATTTTGATTCTTTTTAATTTTTTATCTCTTAAATCTCTTTGTAAAATTAAATATATTATGAAAATTTTTCATCATATTTTCTATTTATCATAAATAATAGAACTTTGGGTATCATGGATATGATTATATCCTAAACTGTATACTATATGTACATAATATTTTTTACTTTAGATGTTATTTTATTGACATGGGAAATAATTATAGTCAACATTATTCTCCCAATATGTAATTTATTTACTATGAAATATTTATTATGTATCTAATTAATCATTAAATATATAAGGAATCCATTGTACATGTATGTATTGGTGGTTCCTAGTTATAGATGGACCCTCAAAGTATCGACATGTCTCATGGTACAATCAATTTGTCTAGCCATATTTAATGGGGTTTTGTTGTATGCCTACCCCTTGATTAAATTGTATTGGTATGAGAATATAAAGGTTTATATATTATGGTGTTTGAGATCATAATATCCAAAATTAATAATTTCATTTGTTTACAATTAAGTTATTATTTTCCATGATATTTTTGCAATGAAATTATCCATGGAAACATTTTCTTTTTACGAAAACCCTTTCTATGAAACTGAGATGACCATACTTTTTTTTAAATTTTTTGAAGATATGAATTAGAATATTATCAATAATATCAAGGATAAAAGTATATTTTATAAGTTATATATTTTATATTTTCAATATATTTTTGGAATCATTTGTGTATAAGGAGAGATAGTATAATGATATTTTTGTGAAATATATTAAATTTTTGTGCATGTGTTTCTCACGAGACCCATGTTTGAATTGGTCATAAGTGAGTGCATGTGTAAACCATGATAAACATGTTGGATAATGATCACTTGTGTTTTTCAGTGTATCCAATGTGAACATTATTTGATATTGATCACATGGGGGTGTATCATTTCTGAGACACAATCCAGATACACTAATTTATTCTTAAATGTCTTATTACCAATTTTGTATTATTATATGTCAGGTGGAGGCCAACATCTACTAGAAATTGCTTAGTGGGACATGATGATTTTTTTATCCCTTTGAGGGGGAGTATATGAAACATTAAAGAATGATAATAATTATCGATAAAAAGAGAAATGGTATGGTGGAATTGTGTCCAAAATCATATCATAGTGTTAGTACGATGTTCTTGTAGTTAATCAAATAATATTGATGGTGTATGATTACGTTTTGGCTATACAGGTGATTGGTTCTAGTTTTTATAGCTTTTCATAAAATCCCATACTGGAGATGGGACATGATTTCCTTAGGGCCTGACATGAGGATTTTGGGTCATGTGGATATGCTAGGATATACATGGAGTCCTTTTCCCCAACCATATTTTTGACTACCGTTATTAATCTTCTTATAAAATGGTCCTTATATATATATAGTTGGGTTTCATGGTAGATTTTCTAGAACTAGAATGTTTTGATCATGATTGATCATTGCTTGATATTTATTTTCCTTAATATTAAGGAATACAACACTTAGGTATGAGAACCTATTTTTTCGATGAATTAGTGGTGTTCTACCGATTATTTACTCAAACACATCCTCGGTATATTTTCTTTTGAGCATAGGACATGATTACTAATTAATGAAAGGACATGGGACTAGTAATGTGGAAATGATGAGATATAAATTTTGTTCAGATGTGGTGTCGATATAGAATCTAGGGGTGGTTTGGACGTTTCAATTTTGGTTTTCCAAAATCATTATTACACACTAGTTTTTTCAAACATATTAGGGGCCTTTAAGTTATTTATTTGAGTGAATTGATATTCCTACCATTTCCTCTAGTATAACATTCTTATTATTCACATCAACTATGAATGCTTATGTCATTATCCATTACAAGACATTATAATTGTGTTTTTTATTTTCATACCAAGGGTATTGTATCCACAATAATTAATTCAATACCATAACTGCTAGTCAAAAAACACATATGACTAGCGAGGTGTGCATGAGGTCATGTGGGACTATTTCCCATTTCAGGTTATGAAGGTCAAGGAATTACAACGTTGTATCAATTTAGAGTTTATATTTAATTTATTCTTGAAATTTCCTAGGGAATGTAATAAATGATTTAGGTTTTCTGAAAACCAAAAAAGGGGTCATGTTTGTTTATGGACATCTCTAATATGATAAAACATAAAGGTTTTTGGTGATGGTAAAATGGTTATATTTATATTTTTATGGCTTCACACTGATCTGGAGTATGCATTCTTGTTATTATTTATGGGATTTGGGTTCATTCATGCTTCATAACCAGAAAAATAAAATGAAATTTCATATAAATTGGTTGCATGTAATCTATTATTGTGTATTTAGTGGCATTCCATGTTCTGTGCTTCTTCTAACGGTGTTATACTATGATTATATTCTAATTATTTAAAATTCATCATGTTTATATATATATATGAATAAAACGATGAATCAAATGATGTTATAAAGATCTATTCTTGAAAAATGGGTTCCAATATGTGGTTCATGAATTATATTTCTTTTGTAGTGCCATAGAAAATAACTTATATAGAAATTCCATATGTTTTATTATAAAATTATTTGGTTTATATTTGAATTATGTTGTGATATAGGTTCTATGCAAACATTTGGATTTTATTGTAATTTATACATGAAGAAGTATAAATTTAAAACTAATAGATGAATTTCTTAATGATCCCTATAAGGAATATATAATTGTGACTTTATTAGTGGTACAAGTGGAAGACAAAATGTATAATTGAGTCTTCTAACATGTTTTTATTTAAGGGGGTGATGCTCCTATGTCAATGGTATATTATTCCCAAGACATCTTTCTCCGTCATCCAATATCATTTCTATGAACTTGTGCTCTTAATGGTATCATGGAGTAGATTAGAATCAATAAGGGGATATTTTTCCTTGTTGAGAAACTAAAGTGTCTTGTGGTATGTTTGGATGCCTTCAGGATTTAGGGACCCACCAAAAGGAGTTGGGGGTCATGAAATATAAAGGAATTTGAGAGTTTAATATACGAGATAAATTCAATTTCACTTATTTGAGTAGTTTTTTACTAATAAGTTTATTTTGGACCATTCTTGTATGTTTCTATAGAATCGTTACGGACATATGGTAGTGTATTCTTTTTTCCTCATTTCATTGAGTGTCTTCCCATTACTACTATAATGGATGAGAAATAGATTTTGAATGATAATTTTTTTGATTAGTCTCTTACTAGAGTAGGGGTTACATCCTTGGATAGTTAATCTAATGACATATCTAGAGGATCTTCTCATGGTCTTGATGAATGGGAATGTTCTAGAGGAGGAAACAATTGTTTTTATACTTGCAACACCTAGTGGATCAACTAGAAAACATTAATATGATGTAGTTTATGTTAGTTCAAGTATTAGTAATATAAAAATTTTTGAGTTATTATATGGTTGTTTTATAAAATCATATAATATAACAGTTTCTTAATTCACTTTAATGGGATTTATATCTCTTTTGTGTTTCAACCGTGGAAAGAGTGGGAATTGTTTCAATTTTTATCAAATACCTCACAAAAAAGGAAATTGGTTTGGAATTATGGGGAATCATATTTTGTTCTATTCAAGGTAATCATGTTAAGGATCCTATATGAGTGTTGGGAAGAAGTGGAATTCAACATAGGAATTTAGTCATCTTCCTCATTAGTAGACTCCAAAATCGCAGACATGGAACTCTTAAAAGAGTAGTACATTTATTAGAAGGATCATACAGCTTAAGATAGATGATAATATGAAATAAAAAATGTGACAACAAATACTTGAGAGGTACCGTTTTGTTTTTATAGTATATCCTTGATCATAAAAAAGTTATGTTATTCCTTATTTGATACAAAAGAATATAATTCATCTCTATATTCTTAAGTTGTTATCCATATTTACTTACTGGTGAAGATATTATAGTATTATTATCATCTTAAAAATCTATTTGGGTGAATGTGGATCATCATAAATGTTTTCCATGATGTGAAGTAGTTTTATCTATATATGTTAATCTATTGGATTTCACGATTATTAAGATGGCTATATTATTTTTGATATTTGGTATGGATTTGTTGATAAATTAAACTGATCACATCGGCATCTACAAGAGATGAGTATCCATTAATATACATATGGGGGAGAAGATTTTTTTAACTAGTGAATGGGATTTTGGAACTAGTGGAATAGGTATGGACCTAAGTTAGTTTGGACCAATTAAGGAGTATAAAGTAGGCTAATGTATTATGGTGGAACAAGTTGTAACACCCCGAGCTTCCACAATACGCTTCTCATTCAATAATGCAATAGCTTGCATTGTACGCAACTTCGAGTTCTAAAACATCGCGACTAATCAAAGTAGCCATTATGAATAGTACTAACCAATTTTTAAAATTATAGAAATTTTATATTTCAAAATGGACTTCATTTTTGGATTCGGAATATCGAAATTAGCCTATGTTGAATTTTTGGTATTTTTCTGAGAACTTCTAATTTTTGATGAATAGTGAAAAATACTTAAAAACAACTTTTTTAATAAAAATAATTTTTAGTGATAAATTATACTATTTAGTGGTTTTAAAGTATAATTAGAATATATTTTTACCATTTTATACAATGGTGGTCATTGGAATTAATTTAAAATTGAAATTGGACATAAACAATTGCCAATATTTTGATATAAATTGTTTCATAAAAACACGCTATTTGTTGTGACAACGGGAATTAATTATAAAATTAATTAATGCAACTTATATGTTTGGAATTTTTTAAAATAGACATCATTTTTTCAGAATATCAATTATAGAAGAGGGTTAAATTTTGGCATTGTTCTGAAAAACTTCAATTTTTGATGAATAGTGAAACCACTAAGTGGTAGTTAAATAACTGATTTTTCATTTAAATGAAATATTACCACTTCTGTGATTTGATTTTCAAAAATCCTATATACATGGTTGTCATTAATAAGTAAAATGTGGTTCAATGAGATTAAAATAATTTTTGGTGAATAGTAACTTTTAACTTCTTAATCGAGATTAGAGGTAATTAGTGTAGTTTAAGGTAAAAATAATGTTTTAATAATATGAGATGATCCTGACACATGTCATACCCTCATTGGATGTTCCATGGACTACCAAGACAATCCATGGGTCATCTTGAGGACCTCATGGGGCCACTTTAGATGGAAAATGACATAAATACCTTTTATTTAATGTTAAAGTAAAAAATGACACAAACATGAGATGTTTTACTAAAACAATTTTTACATGGGTTTATACAAGTAATATTTTTGACTATAAATAGTCATTGGAAAGCTAAAAATATTTCATATATCATAGTATTTTTTTATAATTTTTAGACATTAATTAAATTAAATTATTTATGACATCATTATGATGTAGCGATGACCTCATTATTTAACGATTTTAATAAAATGAAAAGATAATGTACAATCCAATGCTTAAACTTGTCAAAAACCTATTGGATGAGTAGATTTCGAACCCTTATCACCTTACCCTCTAATTATATAAGTGTGGGACCTCTAAAATCTGAAACTCATTTTATAATAAAGTGACTTTTCCTTACTTTCCAAGAGTGCCCCTCCTCTCATCTTATAAAAGGCCCCCACCTCTACCACCTCATTCACACTTTCAAACCATTTGTATCGGCCAACCTATTCCCAAACACTCTCCCAACATCCCCCTATTACTCCTAGAAGCCTCACTTTGGGAAGAACTCTTCCCAAGGAAGCCTTTGGCTCAAATCAAAAAGAGTTAACCGATTTCGAGGTAATGTCTTCTCTAATGTTGTTTTGTTTTATTTTTCTTCTCAAACCCCATAAACTCTTTTTATTCATTTCTTTTGTAACAAAACCAGTATCCGCAATATACTAGGATGTTTTTATAAGAATGATTCGAGCTACACTTACACACACCTACATCTAATGGTTAAAGAACATACGGTTTCTGTGGATGGCGAATTTCTACCTCACGAAACGATGATTGTTCAACACTCATATAACACCTTCAAAGGTGGCCATTAAGATGTCACTATATTTATATAGGATATATAATATGTTTATGTTTTACCTATGCTTCTGTATTTCTCATTTATGGCATACCTTATGATTTCCATTATGGGTAAACGCGATAATTTCATTTTAGGAAGTGCGGACTACCGCCCCCTCAAAGTGATGTGAATCGTTAATGCCATATGTGGGATGTATAAAGGTTGGAGTAAATGATATTATACATGATATTATACTGGAACTATATTATACCTTTATATAATTATTATTTCATTCCATTAAATACGAAATAGAAATGAAAGTAGCGTTCATGCGTACGTACGGCTTACTGTCTCCATGAACGGTGAATTTCATTTCTTACCTATAAATGTTATGTAATATTATAAATACATGTATATACTGGATATATATGATATATATGATATCTAAATCATGAACATAATTCTGTATATAATGGATATATCACCACATGAACAACTTGTAAATATAAGAATTTTATTTTTGACTCAAGTACCTAAGATCGACAAAATGACTGTTATAAACTTAAATAATTACATAATGTTCATAACATGGTAATAAGGGATATGAAAGGAATAATGAACATGAAAAAGGTTCTTAATTAAATATAAATTAACTCTAGTTTATTATTCAGGAGGTTAAAGAACGGTCGAGTCAGGACAGGACGCAAGGTAAGGGAACTTCTTAACCCAACTTCCATTCTTTGGGTTAATATCCTACTTTCAAATTTTGTCATGATGTTATTATGTCCTATTTTGTATTTTTACTTTCTTTATGTGTACCTATAGTGAATACACAAAATAGATCTATTTTATTTTAAAAATGATATTTTTAAGGACTTCGCCTCAATCTCCTTTCATTGAGGCATATTTGGTTTTATACACAACTTTCTTTTATACGGTGTATAAACCCCTTTGACTTTTAAGTTTATTCAAAAAGAATATTTTTATACAAAGCGTTTTACTAAACGACAAAATGGGAATGTTTTTATTTCCGTACATATGCGGCGACAACGACTTCTCCACCGCCGTGACCATTATTTGAGTTTCGGCTTCCTCTACAAGCCATCTTTTTTTTAATGAAAAATAAATACAAAGTTTTAACTTTCTTTTATTTTGGTATTGAAAATGGTTTTTAAAGAGTTTTTATTATATCAATGTGTTGTATTGATATCTTGTGATTGAAATGTGGAAATTTTATGTTTCCTTTATGCATGTTTTATGTGATACGATTATTTTATGGTTTATGATATGTTTAAAACTATTCATATGAGGAATTCATTGGACTTAATATGTGATGGGTGGAGCCCGCTATAGCTTCTCGATGCATCGGAAGGTCTCATGAGACAAACTAGTGTCTTGGCACAAGGCCTTGACAAAATCTTATTTTTGGTCTTGGCACGAGGCCTTGACTACGTGGTTATGATAGTATGACATTATGCATTCCATCATTATGAAAGTGGTTATTGATATTGCATGTGATTATTCGACCAGTAGAATATCCATGTGAAGAAGTAAATGGCATTATCTCATTTCACTTTTGCCATATTATGTTGATGTTCAAGTTTAAAAGGCTTTTGTTTTATTCATACATTGCCTTAAATGATTATGTTTATTTATGAAAGCTTCCGCAATATTGTTATCCTTACTGAGCATCGGAGCTCACCCCTTTCAATGTTTTAATATTTTCCAGGATGTGAAGAAGTATTTTATGAATAACCTGCAGGGATTGTTAGAAGAGGATATGAGTGTGTACTATGAAGACTTTGTTATTAGTTTTTCACTTTATGATGTAATGTAAGACTTATGAATGTATCTTGTGTTTCCAAGGCTACTAAACTAATCGGTCTTTCGAGACTTGATCTTTTGTGATCATGCCAATGTTACGAAGTAATGCACCGACTCTGGGTAGCTGGGGTCGGGGCGTTATAGTTGGTATCAGAGGCAGTTTAGTACTAACCTTGGAAGCTAGATTTAGATAAACTCTGATTAGAGCACATAGCCCAAAGATAGACTTTAAGGATTAGTATAGAAGAACTCCCAAGAATTTTGGTATTATAGAGATTTTGTGAGTTTTCCAAGCAATACATCCATGTCTGGATACGAGCAGGTAGAGACGGCTCTGGCACATATGTACCTAGGTGTAAAACCCAAAAACACCGCTTTGAGCAAGACTCGAGCGAGAACTGGTGCACAAAAACGGGCCTTGCTGCACTCTTGGTTACGACACTCTTAGGAGATATGCATAGGATAGTTCTCATTTTCTTTAAAAACCACTATGAAGGGTTATGATTATATACTTCCTCAAAGAAAACATTCCTTTTTATGATTATGGATTATATCCATAAATAGTTCAATTTATGTAACGTGTTTTACAAATATAGAATAATGTATTTTAATTCATAAACTAATCTAGTTTATGCCATTGTTTAGAAATGGCGCCTAGTGGAAGGAATGGAAACTGTATCAATGCACACACTCAGTGTAGGGATTTCCCTCCTACTCAAGATAATTATTGTGGATCTAGAGATACAACTGGTGTTGATCAACTTATTACCATACTGGGACAACTCACTCAGGTTGTGAATAATAACCTTACTCGTATGGAGCACCCTGATCCGCAATGTGGAGGATCAATGTTAGACCGCTTCATGAGGAAACAACCACCAACATTTAATGGGGGTAGAAATCCGTTAGTAGCTGAGCAATGGATAAACTCCTTAGAGAAAATATTCCACACCTTGGGGTGTAGCGAAAGGGAGAAGGTTATCATGGCAGTTTACCGCCTCACTGGAGATGCCGATCAATGGTGGTCATTGATTCAAAATACAAAGGAAGATGATGATGTATTGAATATGGAATGGAGGTAGTTCAAAGAGATTTTCGTAGAAAAATACTTTCCTCATGACCATCAAGCAGATATGGAAAGGCAATTTCTGAGTCTGAGACAAAAGGAGGATGAGAATGTCGCAAAGTATGAGGCCAACATTACAAGGTTTGCGAGGTATGTTGCAGATTATATACGTAACCCAAGAGGTAAGATTTATCATTTCTTTGATGGGTTAAAACCATTTATCCGTAGAGCTTTAGTATCACAATCTTTCTCAACATACGAAGATATTGTCTCATGTGCTATCAAGACAGAAAAGGAATTCTCTAAGTCTTATGACAACAAAGTAAAGCAAGAGAAGAAGAGAATGGTGGAACAAGATACAGATAAAGGGAAAAAGGGAAAGAAAGATTTTCCATTATGTGATAATTGTGGGAAGAATCACCCTGGTACTTGCCTAAAAGGAATGGGAGTTTGTTATAAATGTGGAGAAAAAGGTCACCAGGCGCGTGATTGAAGGGAAAGAAAGAGGCTATCAATGTTGAACGCTACAATTGTAGGGAATGGGGCATTATACAAATTAATTTCCTAAGCGTCAGGGAAACTTACCTCAGAAAAGGCCAAGGGATCAAGGACAATCTTATGCTGTTACTACAGTTGAAGCGGAATAATTAATGTATTTGTGCTTTTGGACTCATGGATTATATTCTGGTTATTAGAATAATGTGATATATATATAAGGATTGTACTGAAGTACTTGTTGTTTCAGTAAGGTTTTAATATGATGAAGGTAATCATATTTTTATTATGTGACAATAAGAGAAACATTACTTTGTTTGGGGAATCTGATAAATTGATTTTGGAATTAAGAGACCTTTTAGAGAAAGTCTGGACAGAGGTATTTTGGATAACTATAATGTTTGGAGTGGATTAAGTTGATCTTTGGATAGTATTGTTTAAGGATAAAAAATTTATGAAGATTATTTTTGGAATATTATACTACTATAGTTTTAGGAAAAGGAAAACCTGCAGGGTGGGGCATAACCCGTCACGTCGGACAAAGCTGCAGGAATCGAACCCACAACCATAGTGCGACAGGCCTTTATTTCCTACCACTAGCCTATAGGAAGTCCCTGGTTATTACAAAATAATTTTACTAATCTAAATGGTATGTGTTAACATTTGGAACCTTATACAATTAGGATAAGTATAATATTTTTGAGTTCTATTATCTTTTTGAGTAAAAGATGAGTTGAAGGTTGAAACTCTAATTGTCAAGCATAAATATATATATACCTATCTCTTATTCAATGAATAAATTAATTCTTAAACATTATTAAAGGGATATTAAAACAAAAAATGTGTTATCCTAATACCTTATGTCTTGTTGAACTGATGATATTTTAAATCAACATAGATTGAAGGCTTTGAGGCCCTCAATTTGACAGTTGATTGTGATTGATGACCTCAATCACTCCCTACAAATATTTACGTTTTCCCTCCAATTATATGTCTCTAATTTCCACCAATGTTCTCCTAATCGAGATCATAATTGGGTGGTGACTTTTTCATTTCCCTTTCCCTATTATTAAGGCTAAATTTTATTAATCTTATTTCCGATGTGGGTTTTCCACAATGGTATTTTCTATTTTCAACCTTTTAGTTTCCAAGAAAAATTTCAAATTGCGAGGATTCAATTTATTGAAGGAGGGGAGAATGTAACACCACGAGCTTCCACAATACGCTTCTCATTCAATAATGCAATAGCTTGCATTGTACGCAACTTCGAGTTCTAAAACACCGCGACTAATCAAAGTAGCCATTATGAATAGTAATAACCAGTTTTTAAAATTATAGAAATTTTATATTTCAAAATGGACTTCATTTTTGGATTTGTAATATCGAAATTAGCCTATGTTTAATTTTTGGTATTTTTCTAAGAACTTCTAATTTTTTATGATTAGTGAAAAATACTTAAAAACAACTTTTTTAATAAAAATAATTTATAGAGATAAATTATACTATTTAGTGGTTTTAAAGTATAATTAGAATATATTTTTACCATTTTATCCAATGGTGGTCATTAGAATTAATTTAACATTGAAATTGGACATAAACAATTGCCAATCTTTTGATATAAATTGTTTCGTAAAAACACGCTATTTGTTGTGACAGCGGGAATTAATTATAAAATTAATTAATGCAACTTATATGTTTGGAATTTTGTGAAATAGAAATCATTTTTTCATAATATCAATTATAGCTTAGGGTGAAATTTTGGCATTGTTCTGAAAAACTTCAATTTTTGATAAATAGTGAAACAACTAAGTGGTAGTTAAATAACTGATTTTTCGTTTAAATGAAATATTACCACTTCTGTGATTTGATTTTCAAAAATCCTACATACATGTTTGTCATTAAGAAGTAAAATGTGGTTCAATGAGATTAAAATAATTTTTGGTGAATAGTAACTTTTAAGTTCTTAATCGCGATTAGAGGTAATTAGTGTAGTTTAAGGTAAAAATAATGTTTTAATAATATGAGATGAGCTTGTCACATGTCCTACCCTCACTGGATGTGTCATGGACGACCAAGACAATCCATGGGTCAACTTGGTGACCCCATGGAGCCACTTTAGTTGGAAAACGACATAAATACCTTTTATTTAATGTTAAAGTAAAAAATGACACAAACATGAAATGTTTTACTAAAACAATTTTTACATGGGGTTATACAAGTCATATTTTTGACTATAAATTATAATTGGAAATATAAAAATATTTCCTATTTCATAGTATATTTTTATAATTTTTAGACATTAAATAGATTAAATTATTTATGACATCATTATGATGCAGCGATGACCTCATTATTTAACGATTTTAATAAAATAAAAAGATAATGTACAATACAAGGCTTACACTTGTCAAAAACCTATTGGATGAGTATATTTCGAACCCTTATCACCTTACTCTAGAATTATATAAGTGTGGGACCTCTAAAATCTGAATCTCATTTTATAATAAAGTGACTTTTCCTTACTTTCCAAGAGTGACCCTCCTCTCCTCTTATAAAAGGCTCCCACCTCTACCACCTCATTCACACTTTCAAACCATTTGGATCGGCCAACCTCTGCCCAAATACACTCCCAACTTCCCCCTTTTACTCCTAGAAGCCTCAATTTGGGCAGAACTCTTCCCAAGGAATCCTTTGGCTCAAATCAAAAAGAGTTACCCGATTTCGAGGTAATGTCTTCTCTAATGTTGTTTTGTTTTATTTTTCTTCTCCAACCCCCTAATATCTTTTTATTCATTTATTTTTTAACAACACCAGTATCCTAAATATACTAGTATGTTGTTATAAGAAGGATTCTAGCTACACTTACACACACCTACATCTAATGGTTAAAGAACATACGGTTTCTGTGGATGGCGAATTTCTGCCTCACGAAACGATGATTGTTCAACACTCATATAACACCTTCAAAGGTGGACATTAAGATGTCACTATATTTATATAGGATATATAATATGTTTATGTTTTACCTATGCTTATGTATTTCTCATTTATGGCATACCTTATGATTTCCATTATGGGTAAACGCGATAATTTCATTTTAGGAAGTGCGGACTACCGCCCCCTCAAAGTGATGTGAATCGTTAATGACATATGTGGGATGTATAAAGGTTGGAGTAAATGATATTATACATGATATTATTCTGGAACTATATTATACCTTTATATAATTTTTATTACATTCCATTAAATACGAAATAGAAATGAAAGTAGCGTTCATGCGTACGTACGGCTTACTGTCTCCATGAACGGTGAATTTCATTTCTTACATATAAATGTTATGTAATATTATAAATACATGTATATACTGGATATATATGATATATATGATATCTACATCATGAACATAATTCTGGATATAATGGATATATCACCACATGAATAACTTGTAATTATAAGAATTTTATTTTTGACTCAAGTACCTAAGATAGACAAAATGACCGTTATAAACTTAAATAATTACATAATGTTCATAACATGGTAATAAAGGATATAAAAGGAATAATGAACATGAAAAAGGTTCTAAAGTAAATAGAAATTAACTCTAGTTTATTATTCATGAGGTTAAAGAATGGTCGAGTCAGCACATGACGCAAGGTAAGGGAACTTCTTAACCCAACATCAATTCTTTGGGTTAATCTCCTACTTTCAAATTATGTCATGATGTTATTATGTCCTTTTTTTTTACTTTCTTTATGTGTACCTATAGTGAATACACAAAATAGATCTATTTTATTTTAAAAATGATCTTTTTAAGGACATCGTCTCAATCTCCTTTCATTGAGGCATATTTGGTTTTATACACAACTTTCTTTTATACGGTGTATAAACCCCTTTGACTTTTAAGTTTATTCAAAAGGAATCTTTTTATACGAATAGTTTTACTAAACAACAAAAAGGGAATGTTTTTATTTCCGTACATATGCAGCGACAACGACTTCTCCGCCGTCGTGACCATTATTTGAGTTTCGGCTTCCTCTACAAGCCATCTTTTTTTTAATGAAAAATAAATACAAAGTTTTAAATTTCTTTTATTTTGGTATTGAAAATGGTTTTTAAAGAGTTTTTATTATATTAATGTGTTGAATTGATATCTTGTGATTGAAATGTGGAAATGTTATGTTTCCTTTATGCATGTTTTATGTGATACGATTATGTTATGGTTTATGATATGTTTAAAAATATTCATATAAGGAATGCATTGGACTTAATAAGTGATGGGTGGAGCCCACTATAGCTCCTCGATGCATCGACAGGTCTCATGAGACAAACTAGTGTCTTGGTGCGAGGCCTTGACAAAATCTTATTTGTGGTCTTGGCACGAGGCCTTGACTACGTGGTTATGATAGTCTGGCATTATGCATTCCATCATTATGAAAGTGGTTATTGATATTGCATGTGATTATTCGACCAGTAGAATATCCCTGTGAAGAAGTAAATGGAATTATCTCATTTTACTTTTGCCACATTATGTTGATGTTCAAGTTTAAAAGGCTTTTGTTTTAGTCATACATTGCCTTAAATGTTTATGTTTATTTATGAAAGCTTCCGCAATATTGTTATCCTTACCGAGCATCTGAGCTCACCCCTTTCAATGTTTTAATATTTTCCAGGATGTGAAGAATTATTTTATGAATGACCTGCAGGGATAGTTAGAAGAGGATATGAGTGTGGAATATGAATACTTTGTTATTATTTTTTCACTTTATGATGTATTGTAAGACTTATGAATGTATCTAGTGTTTCCAAGGCTACTAAACTAATTGTTCTTTCGAGACTTGATCTTTTGTGATCATGCCAATGTTACGAAGTAATGCACCGACTCTGGGTTGCTGGGGTCGGGGCGTTACACTAGTTGTAGATTCTTATTCATTTCCTTCTTTAGTTTAATATTATCCATATATTCATCTATCTGTTTTTTCCAAATTCCATTAAAATTGAGGGATTGAACATGAGGTTGAACTCATTCAAATATCAGAGTATATATTGATTTATCTATTTCATGATGCACTATATGAGATGCAGGAATTAATTATTCAACCCAATTACCTAGAAGATATGTTTTTTGTAAAACAATGTATATCCCCCAGTGGTTATCTAAAGATGTCTTAAAATAATGTGGATGGTAGCCTTCGATTATATGTGGACTAAAGGAAACTAATACAAC
This sequence comes from Viscum album, assembly GCA_963277665.1. Lineage (NCBI taxonomy): Eukaryota > Viridiplantae > Streptophyta > Magnoliopsida > Santalales > Viscaceae > Viscum > Viscum album. Next base: position 1,221,756,605 of record OY728156.1, on the reverse strand, counting down.
TGACCAAGAAGAATATATTCATATTACCATATTTCAATGACATTTTTTTCATTAGTTATGTGGAGTCTAATGGTTCCCCAATATTGAATTATGACTTCGATATTAGAAATTTTGGGTCATAAGAATGATATTCCCAATACATTTATTAGTAGTAGATATGAGATTTATTAGTAATTGCTTAATGAAATTGAGTTGAAAAGTTCATCAATGGTGTTTATGGATATCATGAACTAGATCATTAAACAATAAAATAAGTATTTAATTGTCGTTTCATTGATAATATCTTCATACACTCATGGAAATTAGATATTCCCTTGAGAATAATAAATATTTTATTTCGTATATTTAAACTACATTGGATATATTCTACTCTTTTGATGTGTCATTTATTGATCAATTTCGTTTGCTTCCCTGGGAATTAGATCCTTAATTTAGGAAATTTTCTGATCCTCGAGAAGGTTTATGTTGTGATTTCTTGACCATGGAACATATATTTGATTCATATCAATAGATTCTTTAATTTAGCTAGATATCGAAAATGGTATATAAATGACTAATCTAATTTGAAAGACCATATGACTAGTATTAATAAGAAGGGTGATTATTTATTTCACATATCAATGTCAAGAGTCCAATAATGAGTCAAATAAGTGATTTACATCATCTCTGATCCTAATCTTTAAAATAATGGGATTTGATATGAATTTTACATTGATTCATTAGTTATTGGAAAAATATTTATTTTATCATTCATAGGGATTTGTTTGGGGATTTAGGGTCTCGCAGTTATGATCCCATGAGGGTAACTATCCTACTAATGTCTTAGAGATAGACGATATGGTCCATTCCCAAAAATTTCGGTGTCATTATCATAATGTTGTGATATTTGTTATATACATAAACCACATGATCACAAATTACATATTGTCCTATTGGGTATTAAATCTCCAATAGTGGGGATGGGTTGGAAATATATAGACATTTTACCTTCATGTGGATTATTCTCTCAGGATCATGAATTTTCTTTATATTGCTCTTAGTAGGAAAACAGTTGAGCTTGGTGAGAGACCTTCATTAAAATAATGGTAGTGATGGGATAGATTGATGGATGGTAGGTTTATGTATCAATTGAATAATTGGAGTTGAAATGTTATCCAAAATCTATCGTGTAAATGTTGATAGACATAGAAATGATAATCCATGAGTTGGACCAAGAAATATTAGTATTGTTGGAATAGTTGGTGGTGGAATTCCCCATTTCCCAGATGGTCCTAAGATAGTGATTATGTGATACATCTTTATGGGATAGTTTTATTTTCATTATTAATGTAGGATGTTTTGATAAGGTACTCACAATAATTAAATTCATTAGTGAACTTAGGTTTGGAAATGATGTATCCATATATTATGAAACACTTCTATTGACTGGAAGTGAAGAGATGTTGTCAGATTTTCCTCTTATTTAATGTCCTATATAACTTTTAATCATGAACATAAATGTCTATGAGGGTAATATCAACCAATTATTATACCAGTGTGTAAGTGTGTTGAGGTGATCTTATAATTCATGATGGGGTTACCTATGAATTTAATAATTCAATATGTTTTTATGTGATATTTGATAAACTGATGAAAGCGGTACACTACTTATCTATTTGAGAGAATCATTTTTAGAAGAGTTTAGAATTCATTATGCAACATAAATTATATAGGATCATATTTTACCTATCAATATCATATCAAAGAGGGAAACATTTGTCCATGGTTTTTGGAGGGCTAACAGTCAGCTTTGCAGAATTAGTTAAAACATTGAACAATATATTATCCAAAATACAATGGATAGTCAGAGATAGTGATCCGGATCATGAAGGGTAAGATTTGGGCATGTGTCATAATATTTAATAGAGTAATGGATTATCCTACAGACTTGGTGGAGTTATAACATAAAAACATTTTATAGGATTTGATTTAGATGGAACCTTTTGGGTCCCTTTTTGTTTGGTTGTGTCAATAGAAGTTATGCAAGAACAAGGTGTTTAAGGGAGTTATTTTCAGGACAAGTATGATTTAAAATTACTTTTAGAGGGTTCATATTATCATAAATTTGTTGATTACCACTCAAAGTAGAAAATAATAATTTTTAGACCAGAAGAGATGGATTTTAGTGATCACTGTTGTTGACCATATTTTCATACGGGTTTGAAATCAGTTCAGATATCATATTTTTTTACAGAGGAAAGGCATGATGGATCCATGGATTGTGAGACATTTTGAAATAATTTGGAAACTCCAATTTGTTGCTTACCAACTAGAACTTCATCCATGGTATCAAGGCATTCATGATGTGCTCTGTGTGTCTAAAATTTAGAGTTCGGGTCCACATATAGAGCATGTGATTGACATTGAGGAGGTAAAATTATAACTAGTTGAGTCATTTGTGGAGTTAATGATATAGGTTATAGAGGGGTTAATAAGTGTTATATGGGATATAAATACCCTTTTGAGTTTTATTTATGAATGTTCATTTTGATGACGATGCATTGGGTGTATGAATATGATTTTCATGATCAGTGGAAAAAATGTATTGAAAAGACCTATGGAGACACATATTGATAATGGTAAGTCATAATATAGGGAGAATGTTAACAAAACTAATTGTAAATAAAGGTAATTATGAGCCATTTATAAATAATCATTTTTTTGAGATGATTTGTACAATTCATGGTTGATTAAAAAGGGTTTTGTATATTTTAGAGTACACCATGGGAACGACCACCCCAAGGTGTAGAAAATATTAGGCTTGAAACACACCAATGATAAATAATATGATTAAAGTTCCCTTGTTTGTGTGTAGTAATAAGAATGGATAGATATTATTCCACCTATAGTATATAAATAAATAACTCTCACCTCTCTATGGTAGAATTATTGGTGAGTAAAAAATGTGTAATTAGTTAACAACACACCATATAGGGAATATGTTTTTGGTAAATAGTTCCTTCTATATTCAAGGCCATTATGACCATGGTGGGAATCAAAAAATGTGTTGATGATTATATTAGAATTTTAAATTGATAATTTAGAGAGTGTTATTTTTTGGTGATTTTCAAAACCCAATGGAAACAAGTGTGTTCATTAATAAGACATAATGAATGTGTTTTGAATTATTCATTCCTTAATTAAACCATTAAACTAACTATTTGAGCACTAGTATCCAAATAAAATAATTTCATTGAGAGATTTATAAAATCATAAACCTTTTAGAAATAACTGTTCAATTTATCTTCCTTCTAAAGAATAGTCTTGTTGTTCTTGGATAATTGGATGTCACAAATCTTATTTTTTGAGAGAAATTAGGTTTTTATTATTGGAATGAATCAAAAAATACTTTATATGTTAGAGGCTATGGTGAATGATTAATTAATTATAATTCTCTATTTCCATTACCGTTATAATTCTCTATATTGAATAAACTTTGATGAATTGAGATCTCTTATAGGTATAATTGGAATATGTGTTACTCTGGTTGGTTTATCAAGAATGTTTTCTTTAACCAAACAAAACAAATCATGGTGTGAGCATTAGAAGCTTGAGATATGAAACTCTTTACCATGTATAAACCTTATGTATATATGTTTCTTATGATATTGATTACATTTTTGTGTGTTTGTTTGTACCACATGAGACCCTATTTGATATTGATCATAGGTTTATGGTTCTATATGGAATGTGGGAAACAAGTTTTATATTGATAACAACTACATGATTGTGAAGACCGCCAGAACAATAACTGTAACTCAACACAGCTTTGTGTGTGTGGTTTCTTAAACTCATACATGATATGGATTTTTATATATAATTACTATTCTCTATTATGTGTGGTTCAGTGTCCATTAAAGGATTTATTGTGGGTGAAATTGGAATGTAGACCCTCTTAAATTTATTTACCCACAGAGAGGGAGAATGTTTAACATGTGATGATCATGAGGATGGACTAATTCATAGGATATGGATGTGATTCCCTTGTGTCATCAATCTTGACATATATATAGGATGATGTACTTTTAGCCTTACTCCTGAAAAATATATTGTATGATTGATATGTGTAATGAACAATTATATTGTTGGGAGAGAATGACTATGTGTCCTTAGTGAATAATTATTGGAAATGTGGTAACTTAGTGATATACACTGTGGCCTTTTGGCCCATGCTTGTTCAAGAATGTGATTTTTTGGTTCCTCTTGAACAGAGAAGAATAATGTACGAATGGGGTTTTTGGAATCTTGGTAATCATATCCATTCTAATTACATGATTTATTATTTAGTGATTGAAAATATCCTTCATGTCCTGGAATACATTTCTAATACATGTGTAGTTATGTTGAAGATGTGTTGGTGGTGTCAGATTAGGTTTATAAGAACACCCTTCATGGGTAACTAGATGTTCATGGAAACATCATGATTTATGATTTAGTATTAATAAAGGGACCATTAATAAGGATATAAGAAGACATAGTTGTGTTTCAAAGGTTATACAGGTAGAAACTCATTTGTGATGTCATTGTGTCTATTTAATTTCCTTATTTTTACATGCACTCTAGATTGACCTTCTACAATGGGTGTTTATGGCTTCTCTATTTGAATTAATTAGGGACCTACCAAAACACATGTTATAGCATTGTTATTAATCAATTATATTGTCCAATTTTATGTTATTATCTATTACATGACATGATTCTGATGTTATAATTTTTATATTGTGGGTATAATCTCCATATTAATGATATTTAGACAGTGGGTTCATGTTTTCAACAACATCCATATAACGAGGAACACATGAAGCCATGTGATACATTGACCCAAACATGGTGATTTTGGTTGGGGTGTTACAATGTTCTTCCTCATTATCATTCAATAAAAAATTGTATACTATAAATTTATCATCTATACTCCTATCATACTCAGGAGACTCATCTTCAAAAATTAATTAAACAAAAAAAATTACATTTTTAGAAACAATTAGCCAAGGTTTCATAATATGTTTAATTTAAACCATATTAATTTCATCATTGAGATACATATTTATATTATATCATTCTTCACCATAAGAACTCTATAATTTAACCATATTATTTTGATATCTACCTTTTTAATCTAATCAACATATAATTTTGAATCTTCATTATTTTAAATTTAATTTTCAATAACATATTTAATTTGGGACACTTTAGCTTCATGTTTTTAAATATATTGAATGTAATCATTCAAAAATCCTTTAATCATTAAATTATTTTTATTTTTAACATGAAAAACATTTAAAGATCCTTCACTCTATACTTCATGATAATAAATTTGTTCTTTTTTATTATAATATTTGAAAATGATTTTAATCTATTAATGAATTAGAATCCATAGTGATCTAATAATAGGTCTTTAATGATGAAAATTTACAACCAACATATTATTTTAGGAATGATTTGAAATATTCATCAACCAATAAATTTCATGTTGATCCACAATAGATAAAATTTTCTCTAATACGACTTGATAGACTAGTGGAATAGTCAATGGTGGCTTGGAATCAAGGTGATAATAGAATATAAATTTGTTTACACATTTCATTTATACTCTATAACTTCAAGATAATGTTCCGTTATAGGAATAAAATATATTGAACATTTGGTAACATTTTACACACAAAAGTAAATATGAAAAAAAAAATCAAGACACATAACAGTTTTACATTGTTCACCTATAATATGCTACTCCACGGAGAATACACATAGTATTTTATTAGTGTAAAAAGCATTTTAGAACACATTGTTTTTGTGGAAAACAATTTTTATATGTATGGTAACACACCACCAAGTCTCACTAACTATTACCATGTTCTAATAACTACTTTTAAATGATTTACCAATATAGGGATAGAACAGTACATAAAAAATGTTACCCTCACTTTATTTCTTGTACTAACAGTACTTTTTTCATTGTATTAGTCTATAGAAAAAAAATTATCTTCTCAGTACAAGTAAACAAAGGTCCCTTAATGTCTTACATGAAATATCCATTTCAAAATATTTATGTGGACTATCTAATGAATTCCATAACTACAAACTCTTCCTCCCCAGGATATAAAAAACTCTTTCTAATTAGAGTCTTCACATAGATATATAATTATAATTCACATAGTAAAAAAATTATACATAGTATTTCTTACAATGTAAGTATTATTAAATATATTTTAACATCCATTTATTCATTGAACCAGATATATTTTTAGTAATCCATAACCAACTTTTCATGTGATATTCATAAAACGCTTTATATTTTTCAAACATCATCTTTCAAACTGGAAAATAATTCTCCCACATCAAAACTGATCTTCAACATGATGTAATCCTATAAAAAAATCCCTTTCTACTCAATTACATTTGTTCCCACGTTTTTCTTTATTCTAGGATGATCGAGTTCTTGTTCTTAGTATAGATTTAAAATTTACCTCTTCTCTTCTTGGTTATTCGCTTCTATTTACTCTATTATATTTATTTCAATTCTATATAGTATATATATATATACAAAATAAATTTATTTTATAATTTTTTAAAATTATTATTATCTTCATAAATATATTAATCAAATTTCACCTTTTGACATTATCTATTAATCTCATTCATTTAAATTGAAAATTGAATTTTCTAGACATTAGAATGAATATGATACTCACTAAAGAGTGTAAAACTGACATGGTTTTTTGAAAGGGATAAACATAATTCAATAAAGCATGATAATATACTTTGAGGGAAAATTAATATTTTTTTCTCATATAATACAGTACATCTTGAAGCCTTATGGTATTGAACATGAATTATTACATGAGGTTCCTTGAATTTAATTCAAATTAATATCTCATCAAATCATATATTATAGAGTATCATTTTACCTTTTAAAAGAACATAATTTCCGCAGATGGTTGTGGGATAGAGTTCATCCATGATGTAACTCTCAATTTATTCATTGAGAACACTATTTCACTCACTTTGTAGTAAAGAAACACTATGGGGAAATCCAATATTGGAGGTATAATAATTATTCATCATTAGGATGATGTAATATTCCATGATTATGATGTGGACACTATCGAATATCCATAATGAATTAATATTTTTTTGGATATCTTCATGGTGAAACATTTGGTGTTATAGAGTAGATATTTCATATAACATCGTGATTTAAATTTAATTGTTTTAAAATATTAAAAATGATGATTAAAAAATAGAATACCTTATGCTTTAGATTTTACATAAATAACTAGTAAAAGTATGAAATGATTCCATAAACAACATAATTAATTAAAATGTATCTGTAATGTACTACCCTCTTTGTCAAATCTTCCAAAATATATTAGTATAAATATATATTAAATTATTATAAAATAATTTATCTCTTTCATAATTACACTAAATTTATAAAAAATAAATGAAACATATTTAAAAAATTTAATATATATTATGAACAAATTGAAAAAAACATTATGTTTTCTATATTATCTTAGGTGGAGATCGAAAGTGTAATGTACCAGTATCAGATCCATTAACTAATTCTCTAATCAAGATTAACACATGACCTCAACCACAACTCGTTATGATACAGATGATTAAAACATGAAATAGTGGACTATGGTTGTATTTTAGTGATTCTATACCCCATATTGAAGTTCACAATAGTGATACAAAAATTAAATCAACATATATATAAGAGTAATTTGAATGTATATATGAACTGAATATTCCAGGATAAAACCGAATTTAATAAAGGTCAAAAAAACATCATAAGTATAAATATAGGTATTTATATATATAACTGACCACCAAATGCAACAGTTACCCAAAATTCTAAAATAAATTAAACCATTAAAAAGAATCCATAAAATGTCCATGAAATCTCAGACATTCTCTTGATATCATTGATCGATCCCATCCAATCTAGAAAAACTAAATATTATCCTCAACCATGACCTACAACAATAATAAACATGTCTGATATGATCTGGTACACATTTATTGTTGAATCGTGAGAAGCGTTTCAAAATAACTTAGTACCCCACCACGTATGTTGTCTAAGAAAAATAACACACAAAAAATTTGTTACACATATAAATAGAGGAATGAATAATTATTACATCAAATAATTTATATACAAAAATAAAAACACTATTTATCTTTTAACCCATTGGCCCCCCAAGTTATATTGATAGAACCATACCATCCAAACCTACATAGACCCGATATTTTCATCATTATCATAAAATAGAGGGTAAAACCCAAATTATTTTAAGAAAGTTATTTTTATCAATAATCCAATTCATTAAAGAATAAAAAGTAAATATGGTTTTAAAAAACTCATATATGGGGTGACATGTCATACACACAGAATCATACACTATAAATATAGTTCTCAAATCCTTGGTCCTTCACCAATATAAATTTAAACAAAATATTCATGGATTATCATTAAAGAACCTAGTGACACATTTTTCTACCAGTTACTGGAGGATCAATCAAAAAACTAAACTGAAGTTGAAAATAAACAATGCACAATAATTTTCCATCTTCTATGCCAAAATTAATCAAACCTCATTAAATAACCAAAACAATAATGTATACATATAGTGTTTAGTGACACTCTCTAACACCTATTTAATATTTTATACTACCTACACCTATAGTATCAGTTCAAAACATGTCACATATAATTTACCAATAATGTCAGATACAACAGTCTTAAACCGTACCCATTAATCATTTAACAAAATACTAATTTTCAATATATTGATTATACATAGAATACAAAAAAAAAATCCAATCTTCAAACCATGTTCATTAACTATGGACCATATAGATAATTAACACCAAAATAAGGCCAAAGTATTTCTGGCAGTTAAAATTATCAGAAGGGGAATCAGGGTATTCCCTAAAAGGGGTAACCACTCAAACATTTCCAATAAATATTAAAATAAAATTCAAACTCCATATTATAAAACAAATTAGAGGAGAACTCCTAATTTAAAAACAAGATCCATTTCAAAACATATATTTCAACCTCTAATACAAAAAAGTGTAAAAAACTAACAAAAATAGAAAAAATAATTTCAAAACATTGTAGAAATTCTAAAAATCATAAGACCTAAATCAACACAATTTTACACAAAAAAATCATTCAAAATATTTTACTAGGTATTAACTATTATATATTTATACCTTTTATAAAATAATCCAATGAGATTAACCAGGGTAAGATCTTCACCCACTACATTACATAATCAAAATAAAAAAACAAGACACAAGGGATTTATAGAATGTTACACCAAAACATGTAAATAAATTAGAAAGACAATAGTTATATGACATAGAACACCTAACTTGTCAATAAATATTTCCATCACATTTAAATATCATGAAGAAATTTCAAAGGCTCATACATGAATCATCTAAACTCTTCAACATACTAATGTTCTCATATCGATCACACAATCTCTAACAACAAGACATGAAAAGATATTATTACCTATAAAATTTATAATATTTTAATTTATTAAACCCAAAACTGACATAATGATGTAAATCACATAAGATTATAACCTATTTTCCAAACATAAGTAAAATACAATGGTAATTAAACAATATACTCCCCAAACTATCTTCTAGAAAATTACATAGAGGAGAACCATTACCATGATAAATTAATATATTATATTAAATAAACCCTAGATAAATTCACCATGGTCTTATAAATAAATGTAAAATCACACAATTATATGTTATGTTTTTCTCTATATTACCTCAAAAAGTTAGAAAAAAATACACCATACAAACTGAACCTTCTGGCATGATCTAGTTGAATCCTAAAAATATGCCAAATTAGTGAACTATAAATTAGATAAAGGTGTGATTAAGTTGAAGAAAAGTTTCTAGAGTAAAAAAAATAAAAAAAATCACCAAGAAATTACCATTAAAGCACCCAAAACAAATGTTTGAAGAATGATTAAAGGGTTGGGAAAAACCTTGGTTCATTTACACGAAATGGTAGTGAATGTGGGTGGAGTGGATTGAAATCCTAGAGGACGGGGTATTTTGGTAAAATTACCAATTTACTAAAGTTATTGGATGCCACATAGTTTGGATGAATGTTTCCTCAAACCATCCATCAACTATATTGATGGAACTGTCAATGGGCATCCCACCCATATAGTTTGGACTCATGATTGGTCAAACTATGTGCAATGGTTTCCCCTATGGGTTATATGGTTTACCACAAACAATTTTCTAACATTGCTGACCAAATATTATTAGTTCAATTTTGGCAGGAATATCTATTAGAATCATGGTGTTTCATTGTATCTTCTAAAACACAAAGCCCTGTTAGATTACTCAAAAATTATAGAAACATCACCAGCCACCTCAAAATATCATTTAATCACTAGGGTTTCCTCCCAAGTATCATTCATCATTTAAAAAATTGAAACACCTCAATTGTAAAAATTCAATTCCAAATATTTTTCCATATTTTGACCAGTTCAGTTTAAAAAAATTAATTTTTCTATATAAAATTAAACTTTTCATGACATGGGATCTTAAAACCGTTCCACCATAAGAATACTCATCCCCAATAAATAAATTTAATCATCCACCAACATAACCCATGCTACATCAGTCTCCAATAAAACAAACAGAATCATTAAGTGTCTGAAGGCCTGAAAAAATACCATGCTAAAACCTCCAAAACAATGCACAAAAATATCTAAAACATGATCCAATGATAACTATTAAAACATTAAAACAAATATGGATATTATTTAAGATCATATAACTAAGACATTAATCGTTACATTTTTTAATCACTCCCTAGAGTTATGGTTACCCGGACAACAATTTTTATATTAAAAGAAAAATCATTAAACTGTTGGAACCTACATCATTATTTATGTAAAAAAACATCAGACTGACCATACCACTGTAATCCTAGAATAACCCAAAGATTTTATTACCAAAAAAAACATGAGAACACCAACGAACATCATCATTCATCCTCATCATCATTGGATTTTCCTTAAAAATCATGTTTACTTTATAATACCCATCTTCCATTCAAAATATAACCCTATAGATGTGGATCAAAACTTATTCCTTGTATTCTAGATTAGATAACATTAAATATAGTGGTATTACATGATCATCAAAACAGTATCATTAATGTCCATTATTTGGTCAGGATGTGGTAACCCATTCTAATTCTGCACTAAAACAACTTTTGTAGTCACCCACCACTCCTTTGATTCACCTATGGCATAAGCATTTCATACTATGTTTCAGCTCTAAATTTTTCTCAAATAAAATGCTCGACGTGATGTTCTAAGACAACTAATTCCATGTTAAAATTCTCTAAATAATTTATTAATGCACCTTATCCATTTTTCATTGGCATCATGGTGCTACCATGTATAATCCCAAGTCACTTATACTGACCTACGACCTTTGTAAAATGAGGGTCACACCTCCAAAACTAACACATCACTCCCCACTATATGTGTATCATTTTCACATCCTCAATCAATGTACTCCAATCAACCTGGCACATGACCCCACATATTGTAACTCATTAACTGTAAAAAACAATCTCTATATGAACACAATGACAACAAAACATCAATAGTAATGTGTTCCATAATTTTGAAAACACTAGACACATAATTAAACGACATATAGAACATAATAAATACCTTACTAAAATACATTTTATGGTTCAATTTCCCAAATAAGAATCCACCAACAGATTTGAACAAGTGAAATATCCAAGGAGGCCCATCATCGACTGAAAATAGTCCTTTAATATTTTTTAGTGTATAACTGATTATATCTCTACATACACAATATGATAATATGTTATTTTGATTGATGATTTTAAAATAGAATTAAAATACAATTTAATAAATGAATAACCCCACAAACCGTCTATTCTTGATGTCACCTAAAACTATAGGAACATTTAAAATATATTCAACAACCTTAGTCCAACATTTATGGAAGTGATTCACTATACCTACATTTTTTCACAACTTAATCAGAACTGACTACCCAACTCAAGCAACACATTTGTATGCTCTCATAATTTCTAATCCATAAAAAAATACACAATGTATCACCATCGGATTATATCTCTAACATGTCATTAAAACATAATTGTCACAATTCATTTGAAGAACTAAATAAAATAATACATAACTCTAACAAGTCACATATAATGAAAAATAGTCTCAAAAGTCGTTTCTAATGGCTATTCCTATCTCACGTTCACATTTCACCCAATAAAGAGCACCCACGGTGCTTTCTAATGTAAGGACTTGGATTTTCCATGTAATATTTTTTAAAAATTATATGGAATTATTATGAGTCTATGAAAATTAACAGCGTGCGATTCCGAGTCTTGGTGTGGTTGGAATGAATTTCTGAACTTTATATAAACTACGTTCAATAAATGTACGAGAAACATTTTATAACTTTTGAACCGGTGGTCGATTTAAAAACTTGAGGGCACCTCTGATTCTATAGTGCCAGGATTCTCTTATGTGAGGCTTCACATCGACCACATTAGGTTGGGTGAACAAGTTAATTTGGCATAATTTCCAAAAATAATAATAAAATAACATGTTTTGTTATGTTATTTTTCTTTTTCTTTTTCCTCCAATGGACAAGTGGCGTGGCAGTACCATTGACATGTCAAGCCATTAATTGTCTTGACACCTTGATATTTTTAATTGTACCATTGGAATTTGTAAGGTTCTGTATTAAATGAACCTTATAAATCACTAACAATGTTACTCACCTTCCCCCTCTCCTATTTATATGGAGCTTGGGGAGGGGTATTAGCTTTGTATCACCATGCAATGAAGCTCTAGAAAAGTACCGCGACGCCAACCACTTGGAGGAAAAAACCAGTTCAAGTGAGTGGTGATAAGCACCACAGAATCATGAATCGATGAACACTGACTCTTCCTCAAATGAGGATCTCCTCAAATGATCATTAAGTAGGGTTTATTACTTATTTTAATTCAAAGAGATTGTTGAATCCTATAACACCCTCCTGATATCAAGCTAACGTGGAGGGAGAGGGCCAAACAAACAAGGCCTGAAACCTATGCTACTTGTTATACCAATGAGTTATTCATGGGCTTTTGTTCTGATTGGACGGAATTTGGAATGGATATAAAAGTGGAGAAGAGGGTGTTCTGAGAGGATTGTTTGCTCCTTCGGATGGAATAACGGGCCACCTAATCTCACCCAGTGACCCAAGGGAGACTTCCAGCAACCGGTGTCGGTTGGGGAGGGTATGGAGATGGAAGACCACAGAGGAGGCGGTTCTCTATATCACCGCATAAGAGGCGGAGGATTCCGTGACGTTTCATCCACAGCGGTAGAGATGGGCGGGTGACACCATCTGACTTCGAAGGTGATGCGGTGCATCATCGAGCACCACTGAAGGTGGCCACAGATCGAAGCCACAACATTCAAGGGACCAACCTACTTCAAGACCTATGACAACAAGTTCGTGCCACATGGAAACTTCACTTCACAAACTGAACACATAAGACCACTCGAGAAAATCGTGAGAAGCCACTCCCCCCCCCCACACTAGCTAGGGCAGACCCCAGCTAGTAGGTCACGCCCTCCAAGGGCCTGTCTGTGCGACCCTGGTGGACCGCGCCCCACTGTGGTTCGAGCTGCGGAGCCCAGTGGACCACGCCCCACCACATGCCGGGTTGCGCGATACAAGCTGGCCGCACCCTTCTCAGGTTGGGCTGTGAAAGCCTAGCGGGCCGCACCCCTCCATGGGTCAGGTCGCACGAGTCCAGCGGGTCGCCCCCTCCGTGAGCTGGGTCGTTCCCCCCTTGTGGGTTGGTCCGCACCCCCTATGGGTTAGGCCAGACCGCATCATAGTGTGCCGAGCCACCATGGCCCAGCCCAGCCAGGCCATACCCAGACCGGATCGAGATGAGTCAGTCCAACAGTGTAGGACCAGACCCAAAACCAACCAGGCCTAGTTTATCTTAAATGGACAAAACATGTGAACGAGAAGTCCATTTGATGAACCGTGTATGGAATTGTGATATTTTGAGTGAGAATGACCTTTTGGTATAATCCACTTGAGTTTTAGAGAATGTTGGGTTATTTCTGGGTTGGATCGATCCCAAATCGAACCGGGACCTCTGCATTAAGATGCCTATAAGTCGCAGACCGGTCATCTGATTGATGATCCATCTATCGTGTTAGAACCCTTACGATAGGGTGGTCCTTTGGGTTATATCTTCATGGAACATTGTGGCAGTTTAAATATTTCTGATAGCTTGATAATTGAATCCTCTCGGTATCAAGCATACTTAGAGAGGGAATCTCATGGCTGGTTATAACGTGAAGAAAGAACATCTATATTATGTGGGTCAACATCTATCGACCCTATTTGGGTCAACACCTAGAGATCCTATGTGGATCAGCATCTACCAATCCGGTGTGGGCTGAATCCTATGGGTTTAGCGATCCGTGATCATGTGATTGTTAGGGCATACCAATCTTGTGTGGGTTAGTAGTAGAGGTTTTCGACAGAATAAGATGATTCAATGATATTTCTAATCATATATACCTCTACACCTAAGTTATACCTACTGTGAGATGAGTCGTTACCTTCTCGGTGTTATCTTTTTAGTACATTTACCTTCATGGTGTTACCTGTGGGGTACTTTTACCTTCATGGTGTTACCTTCGTGTTGTTACCTTTGTGGTACTTTTACCTTCATGTTGTAACCATTGTGGTGTTACCTTTATGGTAGTTTTACCTTTGTGCTGTTACCTTCATAGTGTTACCTTAGGGGTACTTTTACCTTCTTGGTTTTACCTACGTGGTGTTACCATTGTGGTATTTTTTCATTTTTGGATCAGTTGTTCAAATGTCTTAAAAGTTGTATCCTTATGTTTCCTCATGTATAAGACAAGAATATTCTGATGGCTTAGGTATATGTAGGGCATATACCTAAGTAGATTTGATGACTACTGCTTCGTGCTTTGTGATTAGGGTCTCGCTATGTGGTTATTCCATTGTGGAACTTTGGGAGTCCTTTGGGGGTCTTGGGGTCCCTACTGAGTATTTTTATACTCACCCCTACATGGGCTACACAGGTACCTTTCTATGTCATGTCCAGATGACAAACATCGTTGATCGAGGATGAGGGAGCAAGGACTAGATGACGCTCAGAGGTGGACTATTTGACGTGACGGGATGCAGTGACTACTGATTGTGAGTTATACCTACCCATAATGTAGGATCCTTATAGGACATTCCAGGTGATGTATTCCTTTTCAATTGTACATGTAATTTCCATTTAGGATTGTTTTTTGGATCCTTTACTTTTAGTACACTTTTTACTACAACAGTTTACTTTGTGTTTTATTCTTATTGTGTTCTTAGATTTTGTGTTTGTATAGGTTTAAATGTAATGCCTTCCCGATATAGGGATACACCTTTTCAATGCTAGTCTCCAGCCCCTAGCATTTGGAAGGTGAACATGGGGTAGTCACGACACAGGCCCCGGTGGACGGGTCGTGACAAAGTGGTATCAGAGGAGTTGGTTCTACCAAATAACTAGGACTCTGATCTTTTCTATGAGGAAATAGTGTTATGTGTTATGTGTGGGGTTTTTTATTTGGGCAGTGCTGGTGCGGTGGTCGACTTCTCCTTACACCAGGACCCTGAAATCTGATTTCCGACTCATCGCACGAAAACACTAAATGCATGTGTTTTGAAAATTTTTACATTTGAACTATTTGAGTGAGCTCACCAGTAATAACATATTGACCATGGAACACCTATTTTCTTTCAGGATGCCAGCACGTAGATAGCCAAACATGATTCTTGAGAGGTTACACAATGACAACCCATCAATCAACGAGGCGTCAGGGAATGTCCCTCTTACAATGATAGTACCATCGGGTGGGGCAACAGTAGCACCACCACATGTTTGGTAGTAGATGCCACTAGCCCCACCAGCAGAGGGTTCATGCCAAAAAATCACATTGCATGATTTTTAGCAGTAGAGGATTCTGAGATTCCAAGGTGAGATGGTTCCTCAGGTGGCTAAGGACTGGCCAGAGGCTCTAGCCAATGATTTTTGCATGGTTGGAAGACTAGCTAATGTGATGGTGATCCTAGTAGCCTGTCTCTTCCATGGAGCAGTTGGAAGATGGTGGAGTCTAAAACTCCAATAAAATGATGAGGCACCTCCCACATGGGTGGACTTTGAGGGACTTTTCAGGGTAGAGTTCATCCCAGAAACCCTACACTCAAAACGTATATAATAGATAATACACTTACAACAGGGAAGAATGATCGTGGCCGAGTACTCGATAAGGTTCACGGATCGCTCCTATAAATCCACTGACATAGTATGGGACCCATTCCTCAGGGCCCAGACCAATGAGAAGGGTCTCCGATGGGAGATCAGAGAATTGATGATATCACTTAGAATTCCTACACAGGCTGGGGTGCTACAATGATCAATTTTGGTAGAGAGCTTCCTAACTGAGCAGGCACCGACGTCGAGATCCACCAGCAGATGTCTGGTAATAGAGTCATCCACAACAGGTAGTGGAAGGAATAATTAGGGGCCAAAAAGATACATACCATTTCGTGTATGACACTAGGATATAGGTTATGTGGTGAGAGGCTCACAGGACAGTGGAAGACAGATGAGAAGCAGACAGTGCTACTCGTACGGCGGGTAGGGTCACACGGCTTTCCACTGCCCGACCCACCATACAGAGGAACATTATATGGTTTGAGTGAATACAGAGTCAAAGGATCCATATGGTGGTAGACGTGGCAGAGGATCTGGCCGTGAAGCAGGCAGTGGGTAGAGATTCAACGTTCTACAACCACCACCACCAGGTTGTCCAGTACGATTATAGGGAGTAGGTGTACAAGGAAAAGATCAGCTCTAAGAAGCTAAGACCTACAACCATGGGACTCTAGAGATGATTTTAGTTAAGATATGTGTCTACTCTAACTTAACTGTAGTACTTATAGACACATGTTCCAGTCACACTTTCCTTTTTATGGCACTCGTTTGGAGATCGGAGATTCTGATAGAGCTGTTGGCTCGATCCTTACAATTATAGACTCTTAAGGGAGAAGATTTGACGATTACACATAGGTTCCAGCATTGTGATCTTACTATAGGAGGTGACAGATTGGGTTGGGATCTTATAGTATCGGCGTCGAAGCCTTACGATGTCATCTTGGGTATGGATTGGTTATCCACAGTCCATGATTAGATTTACTATATAAGGCGCAAAGTGTAGTGTGTCTATGAGGATGGGATTAAGTATTACTTTGCCAGTGAGAAGGGAACCTTTGCTGCATGGGATGGACTTACCCAAAGGAGGGAGGATCCAATCTAAAATTATTTGTATAGCCTTTCCCTCAGATCAGTTGATGTTGAGTGTACATGCTATCCTGAAGTGGTGGACCATTATGCTAATGACTTTCCTGATGATGGTCTGGGACTTCCTCCACACAGAGAGAAAGAATTTTACATCGACCTATACTTTGGGATGACACAGATATCTACACTAGCATATCAGATGGCTCCTACGGAGCTTCGTGGGTTACGATTATAGCTGGAGGATCTACAGAAGAAGGGGTTTATAATGCCTAGTGTTTCTACATGAGCAGCCCCAATTTTTTTCTCCATGAAATCATGTTGGATTTTGGGACTCTATGTGGATTATCGGTGCCTAAACCAAGTAAACATGAAGAACAAGTATCCACTTCCATGGATTGATCATCATTTTAATCAGCTGAAGGGAGCTCGATAGTTTTTTATGATAGAACTCTTATTAGGTTATCCTAAGATCTTGGTACAAGATGATGATGTACAGAATACAACCTTCATATGTTTGTGTGGCCACAAGGAATTCTTGGTTATGCCATTCAACATATCCAATTCCATTACAATGTTAATGGGACTCTTTAACATGATCTTTCATCCATACCTCGATCGCTTTGTGGTTTTCTTCATCGATTAAATCATGATATAGTCAGTGTTGGAGGGGGAGCATGCCAACCATATATATATAGTTCTAGATACACTCTAAGAGAACTTGGTTTATGGTATGCTCTCATTGTTATAGTTTTAGATACATGAGGTCCACTTTCTGGGACACATTATCTCGAAGGCTGGAGTTGTAGTGGATCTGGTGTGGATAGAGGTTTTTCTTGATTGGGATCCACCCATGGGTGTAACTGAAGTGGGGAGCTCATACCTGACTTTTCAAGAGTTGTAGAACCCTTTTCAGATTTGAAAAAGAAGGGACAACCCTTTGTATGGACAAGGATATTCCAGCATAGTTTTAAAGAACTAGGTTTGAGACTGACTGGTGCCCCCATCTTGAGGCTACCTGAAGTAGACATTGGGTATGTTGTCTACTACGACACATCAGGGAACCGACTTGGATATGTCCTGATACAAGAGTGAGAAATGATTGTTTATGATTCACAATAGATGAGATACCATCAGAATAACTGCAATATCCCGGACCTACAGTTATTAGTAGTGGTCTTCGCCTTGATATTATGGTGACATTACTTGATGGGGAACATTTTATAGTATACTCTGATCACAAGATTCCTAGGTATGTATTCTCATGTAAGGACCTAAAGCTGATACAACATCATTGGCTAGAGTTCCTCTAGGACTATGAAATTAAGATAATCTACACTCATGGGACGGGGAACATAGTAGCATAGGCACTCAGTTGGAGGTCTGGTCTATAGTTTCTGAGTGTAGTGACAGAGCAGCTTGACGCGTTATAGATATCCATTGTTGATAGAGATGGAGAAGATTACCCCCAGTCTATGACAATCAGTCCCAAAATTCTTCATTGAGTTTAGGAGGCACAACATGGGGACATTGATAGGGAGGGTCGACATTCCCAGAAATCCTTAGTACAAGCACTTGAGGGATTTCTTGAAGGGGGGATCATATCATCCTCTTTAGAGGATGCACTGTAGTTCCAATTGTGTTACATGAGGAGGTGTTGAGGGAGTTCCATACATCCCCTCTGGAAGTGCATCTTGGTGTGGAGAATATGTACTAGGAACTCCGGTGTCACCAATGGTGGCCAGGGATGAAGAAGATAGTGGAAAAGTTTGTTTCACGATGCCTCGATTAGCAGTAAATGATGGTCAAGCATTCGGTTCCAGAAGGTTAGGAGCAGCCACTAGAGGTTCTTAAGTGTAAGTCGGATGGAATCTTCATGGACTTTGTGATCTGGATTCCACACTCGTCTTGGGGCCATGATTCCTTCTGGGTTATCATTGAATGACTCATTAAGTCAGCCCACTTCCTACCCATCTGATAGAAGGGATCACTTTAGGGATAGGGAATCCTCTACGTATAAGAGATTTTGCAAATTCATGGGGTTCCATTAGCAATCGTCTCTAACTGTGATGCACATTTTACATCCCAGTTTTGGAGGGTATTATAGGAGGCATTCATTACACAGATACGTTTGAGTACCGCCTTTCATCCTCAGATGAATGGTATGACGTAGCAGACTATATAGACACTCGAGGACATTCTTTTTGCTTGCGCCCAATAATTTGGCCACAGTTGGGAGGATCACATTCCCTTGGTGGAGTTCTTATACAAGAACAAATATCACTCCACCATCAGTATGGAACCATTGGAGGCCTTTAACAGTCAACCTTGAAGATCACCTCTATACTGGATAGACCCAGGGGGATCCGTACTTATGGGTCCAGAGTTGGTATGAGATACCACTAAGAAGGTGCAGATCATCTGGGAGTAGATGAAGACTGCATATAGTATATAGAAGACTTATGATGACAGGAGAAAAAGACCTCTGAAGTTATTGGAGGGTGATTAGGTATTCTTGCAAGTCTCTCCTCGATGAGGTTTGAGTAGATTTGGCCGAGGTGACATGTTATCTCTGAGAATCATTGGACCTTTTCAAGTTCTTAGTAGAGTTGGCGGGTTGGCATATCAACTGGATCTACTCCCAAAGATGCACTGGGTGCATCACGTATTCCACATATCCTAGCTGAGAAGCTATGTGCATGACCCATCTCATGTCATCGTCCTTGAATAGATGGACTTTTATAATGGGGTGACGTTTACAGAGGTTCTAATGGAGATTGATGATCGACAAGATCCAGTCCTTCATGGATGATCTATTCCTCTGGTGCACATTCTATGGCAGCACGAGGACCTCCGGGAAAGAAAATGGGAGAAGGATGCTCATATTTGTGCCCAGTACCTCAATTTGTTTCTTTTCTCTATGTTGTAGATTTTGGGAATGAAAATATATAAGGTGGGGAGATTTTAAAGACCATAATATTCCATATAATTGTTTTAAATTATTTGGAATTATTATGAGTTAGGAAAAATTGACGGCGGATTATTCTGAGGCCCAGTGTGGCCAGAATGAATTTATGAACTTTTTATATGGTACGTTTAGTAGACGCATGAGTGGAATTTTCTATATTTTGAACTAGTGCTCGGATTAAAAATATGATGGCACCATTGATTACAAATTTCTAGGATTCTCTTAAATGAGGCTTCACTTCGATTATAGTATGCCAGGTGAAAAGGTTAATTCTGTGGAATTTTGAATGAAATAAATAAAATAATAGGTTATGTTATGTTATTTGTCTTTTTCATCTTCCTCAAAAGGACAATCGGCATGGTAGGACCAATGAAATTTCATTCCATTAATTGGCTCGACTCTTCAATATTTTTAACTGTATCATTGGAATTATGAAGGTTAATTATTAAACGAACCTCATAAATTCCCAATGGCATTACTCACCCTCCCCCTATACTATTTATATGGAGTTTGGAAAGGGGGATTGGTTTAACTTCCCCAAGCAATGAAGCTCTTGAAAAGTAACGAGATGCCAACCACTTGAAGGATAGAACATGTTCCAGTGAGCGGTGATGAGTGCCACCAAATCACAAAAACAATGAAAACTGTCTCTTCCACAAAGGTGGGCATCCTCCAACGTTGTTGAGGATGGGTTTAATTATTGTTTTAATTCCAAATTATTTTTGAATCCTATACAACCCTCTTGATATCATGCTAGCACAGAGGGAGTGGGCCAAACAAACAAGGCCTGAACCCTCTGATAGTTTTTTTATCAATGTGTTCTTTGCTGGATTTTTTTTCAAATTGGATGGATTTATGAATGTAGAGGAAAGAAGTGAAGAGGGTGTTATGAGAGGTCCGTTGGCACCTTGGATGGAAAGACGGGCCACTGGAGCACACCTGGTGACCTGCGGAAGACCGTAGGTAACCGATGCTAGGGGGAGAAGATGGCAGCTATCAGAAATGGTCAGCCACAGAGGAGGCGATGCGTCGTCAGGTGCCACAGGAGGAGGAGGGTATGTATTTTATGTCTCAGTGGTCGAGCAGGGCGGCCTTAACGAACCGACCATTGAGGCAGTGCGCCATGCCATTGTGCGCTGCTGAAGGTGGTCACAGTTCGAAGTCGCGGTGGTGGAGGGACCTAACATTTGCAGGTCCTGTAGTGACCGAGTGGCAC
Source organism: Viscum album (assembly GCA_963277665.1). NCBI lineage: Eukaryota > Viridiplantae > Streptophyta > Magnoliopsida > Santalales > Viscaceae > Viscum > Viscum album. Next base: position 1,221,734,935 of record OY728156.1, on the reverse strand, counting down.
CATGAGGCATCTCCTCTTCACAAATTAAAAAGCTATGGCCATTTGGGAAAACCAGGGGGAGCCGCTCCCCCCGCGCCAACTAGAGGAGACCCCAGCCAGTGGGTCACACCCTCCATGGGTCGGGCCGCACGACCAAGCGGACTGCATCCCGTCGTGGGATGGGCCAAGTGAGCCCAGTATGCTACACCCTTCTCAGGCTAGGCCATTCAAGCCCAGTGGGAGGTGCCCCTCCTTGGGTCGGGCCACACCATCCTAATGGGCCTGGTCCTCTGCGGGTCGGGCCGGACGAGCCTATCGGGCAACACCCTCCGTGATTCGGGTCGGTCTGCGCCCCCAGAAGGCCAAGTCTCCATTGCCTACCCCATCTAGGCTAGACCCAGATCGGGTCAGGCATGTAGGTCCGACAAGGTTGTACCGGACCTAAACCACACCCGACCCAGTTTTCCTTAAAGGGCCATAACATGTGAATCAAACGTCTGTTTGACGAACCATCTGTGGCATTGGGATCCTTGGAGAGAGAAGGAACTTTTGGTATACTCTATATTAGATTGTATGAATATTGGAGAATTTCAAAGTTGGATCATTTAAAAATCCAATTGGGCCCTCGTCATTAAAATGCAAATAAGTCACAGACCATGTGTCTGATTGACACACCGTCTATCATGTTGGAACCCTTACAACATGGCAGTCCATTGGGATAATTCTGCTTGGATTGTCGTGGAGGATGATATATGACCTATAGGTTTTGGATCAGATCTTCCCAGAATCAAGTGTGGTTAGTGTGGGAATCTAGTTTATGGTTGTTACGTGAAAAAAGAACATCGATCCAATGTGGGTCAGCATCTATTTATCCAATTTGGGTCCGCACCTTGCGATCCTGTGTGGGTCAGAATCAACCGATCTTGTGGGGGTCAGATCCTGTGTGTGTCATCACTCAACGATCATGAGTGGTTCAGAGCATATTGATTTTGTGTGGGTCATAAGTAGAGGCTCTCGAAGGAATAAGATGATTCAGTGATAGGTATAATCATTTTTACTTCTGTACTTAAGGTATACCTGGTGTGAGATAATTAGTTAACTTCATGGTGTTACATATATGGTATCTTTATAACTTCACGGTGTTACCATTGTGGTACTTTTACCTTTGTGGTGTTGCCTTCGTGGTGTTACCTTTCTGGTACTTTTACCTTCATGGTGTTACTTTATGGTAATTTTACCTTGGTGTTGTTTCCTTCGTGGTGTTACCTTTGGGGTTCTTTTAACTTTGTGGTGTTACCTATGTGGTGTTACCTTTGAGGTATTATTCCTTTGTGGACCAGTTGTGCAAATGGATTAAAAGTTGGAGCCTTATGTTTCCTCATGTATGAGATGAGTATATTCTAGTGACTTAGGTATATTTAGGGGCATATTCTTAAGTAGAGTTGATTACTACAACTTCGCGCTTTGTGATTCTAGTTTTTCTTTGTGGATATTCCTTTGTGGAACTCTGGGAGACCTTTGAGGGGTCTAGGGGTCCCTTCATAGTATTTTTATACTCACCCCTGAATGGGATACACCCGCACCTTGCTATGTCATGTACTAATGATGAACAAAATTGATCGACGTTGAGGGAGATGGAACTGGACAATTCTCAGAGGTCGACCATTTGACGTGATGTGCTGCAGTGACTAGTGATTTTTAATTGTACCCACCCTTCATGTTGGATCCTCGATATACATTCCCGGAGCTGTATTCTATTTCAATTGTACTTTTACTTCCCAGTTTGGATTTTATCCCAGCCCATTTACATTTAGTACAGTTTTTACTTCCATAATTTACTTTTTGTTTTCTTCTTTTTGTGTTCATAGATTGTGTGTTTGTATAGGATTAAAGGAAATTACATCATTTTATAGGGATGTGTCTTTTTTGTAATAGTTTCCATCCCGTAGAATTTGGAAGGCATGCTTGAGGTAGTCACGACACGGGCCCTGGGGGACAGGTCGTTACATACAAGACCAAATGAAACTCACTATCCAAAAACCACATTCTTGACCAATCAATATATTGTATCATTCAAAAGTTACTCTATGTTCATTTACACACAAAACATATTACTAAAGAAACATACTAAATTAATAATTCCATTGACCTTACTAACGATGACATAAAAACATGTGTGTTAAAGAATCAAAACTCTATTTTATTTCCATATCATGGATATTAGATATCTCCAAATGACACACCCTCAGAACAAACTATGTATTCCCAACCAATATGGTTGGCACCCAAAGATAACTTTCATGTTAAAAAACATGAATCCTCAAGAAAATATTAGATATTTTTCCCACACAAAACCAATAAGGAAATCCTTCTTATTCCTGCACTACTCGGTCTAAGAACCCAAATGAGAATTCCCATCATGAAATAAACCACATGGATGAAGAACTAGAACACATGTTCACCACAGAATAGAATTCAGAAAATTTTTCTAAAATGATAATTGGTTCTACCATTCAGGAATCATTTTCAAAATTCCCAAATGATTCAATCAAAACATAAACACCAAATGTCACCGAAAACTCTGCAAACCCCTATTTTGAGTCACCCTAAAATGTCATAAAACATTGTCTCCCTAAACCGGATTCACATCAAGAATGTCACTATATCTACTATAAAACCTAGTGAGTCATATCTAATGTGAAGTCTCTTGGTCCAAACAACTTCATTTATGCCAACACACAAAAGGGACACCACCCATGGGATTTTTAATACTCTATTATCTTAAATGAACATGGCACAAAAAATTAAAAATAACCACATCTAGGATTTCATAAAAAAATAATTAATAAGAAAACCAACAACCCACAACTAAAAAACCCATCTTATATGAGAATCTACACATCATGTCTATTTCTATAGGACATGGACAGAAAACATATTTGAACAGTAACCACCCTTAAGTTTCCAACATTATTTAAAAGATTCCATGGTAATCCACTAGATATATTAAACTAATTTTTTATGAGGAACCCATCAACCTTATCATCCATAGAAAAATCATCATGGATATAGATAAACTACCAATTGATGTGATTCATTCATCATTATACCTAGGTGATTATAATTCTACCATTTAATTATAATGAAAAACATTATCAGAGATGTTTTTGAAACATGAAACAATAGATCCTCTATTATAAAAATTCACTCTCTTGTAGGCATATGACATGTGAATCTATGAGTCTATCATGATGCATGAGTAGCCCCTTTCTTTTACATAACATTAGTTAAATAAATATCATTGGCCTATTTATAATGGGGAAAGAACCTTGAAAATATAAAAAAATAACAGATTAACAAAACATGTGTTTCACTCAAAGAATAAAAGAAAAAAACTATAATACTGAATACCGAGAACAAAAAACCTATCCCATAGAAACCAGTACTTCCTACGATAATATTCGTTAGTGGTACCCCATATGATATCCCTGACAAGCACTAAAAAAATCTTATATTTCCATTATTAAAAATTGATAATAGTGATATAATAAAAAACATAACATTTTTGTTAACACTTTGCAACATCCCATCCAAAGATCCACTATCTAGTGCCCTGTGTTTATTGGACACATAAACTCTAGTGAAACTCCTCTTACTCCAGAGGCTCTCGACAAGTAGCATGTTTCTTTTGTGGTACTATGAGGAGACTATAACCCCTTATTAGAGTTTTTAATAAATATAAAAATTGACAATCATGATATAAATTACTATTAGTATAATTAATAAGTCAACTGAAGAACCCATAGTGAAATGATATATAGTGATGTCCAGAATAGACATGTGATAAATATAAATGACCACTTATTAAGAAAGTTAGTTAACATAACCAAATAAATTAAATTATAACAATTAACCATATCATGTTTTTCCAAACCTCATATAGTTTCCAGATACCATCAAGCTATCTACACTTATCCATAAAATATCGGCACAGCCCCCAATTAAAACATCATCATGTAATAATCATGTGATATATTCTTATGTACACTTTTATAGTTATGAGATGAAAAGGGTGTCTACGAATCTCATTAGGCCACCAAAAACATGTTAAACATAATGCATTAAAAAAAACACTCCTCTAGACAAATATTAGAATAATAAAAAATTACAGTAAAAAAATAAATATCAAGGGAAAACAACTATTTATCTACTTACCCATTTACCCTTAGGTTCTAAGTTGACAACCAAAACTACCCAAACTATATCAACTAAGGTATTCATTTGAATCAAAAAATTAAGTGTAAAATATACCACCCATCAAAAAATGGATTATCGTCCATCATGTAACTATTTTGAGAAAATTTTATTTCTGATTCTTGAGGCCTACCACATAGAGAGCAATGTCATACATCCAGATGAAAACTTCATAAATAATGTTCTTGGATGTTTAGTCCAACACCTACTCAAACATTTAAACAATATTAACCATAAAATAAGTCTAGATCCTACTCATACATTTAATCAATAGTTTCAGTAACATCATTTTATCACCCACCCATATGTTTAACCAATAGTGTTGAATCATCATTCCAGCACATAATATTACATATTACAAATAGTTATTGGAGAACTAGTCTAAAATCTAAACCATAGATGTTATGAATCAATCCAAAATCAATTATCATAACATATACCAGTTTTCCTAAAGCCTTGTCAATATGGGTAAACAATTAGGTATATTATTAATTTCTATAATATTAATCTAACACCTCATATTAATAGTTTATTACTAGTTCCTAGTGGATCGGTCCTTAACTGAACCCATATCGGTTACTACCAATTCATGTTGCACAATTTGAAACATAAATCATTCATCATTTATCAAAATACCAAGGTTAAACATTTTGAGATGACTAATAATTATGAAAAACACAAAAAGAATAATTTTATGAAACTATCTTCATTTAACAAGGTCCACATCGGCCATTATTATCCAAATAATTCTAAAGCAATTGATTCCATCAAAATCATTAAACATAGAATCATGAAATTCCCTCAAATGGGAAATTAGGCAGCTATATCAACTCTTCATTAAAAAACCATTTATAAATACATTTAATAAAACCACGATGAGTTCCACCATTCATTTTATATCAATCACTATTTAAAATCATATTGTCCCCCCTTTGTCACACAAAATAGGAACAAAAGGAAAAAAAGATAATAAGAAATAATTTCGATGGAATTACATGAATAAAAAAATATTTCAATAAGGAATACGCAATTTTATTCTATTAAAATTCATAAATCATTTATTACAAGCTTCAAACTATTATATAATTAACCACTAAATCAAATAACTCGATGAGATTTACAATGTTATGCTCATCACCCACCAACAATACAAAAAACAAGTGATGAAAAAATATAATATAAGTGATTTAATTGAAATACCATAGTTACATGATAATAAAATAGAAAAAACTGGGGTAAAGCCTTTGTAACACCTAACTCATTAATTAAAATCCCCATCACATTTCAAAAGAATAGAATCCTAGAAAATAATTGTCTATGTCGCATCCAAAATCCTAAAATTTCATACAAGATATTCTCAATCAATGAAGACCAAAGTAAATTATATGAAATTTTTTTTTAACTCTCTATAAATATTATTGTTAATTAATATAACAAACCCCAAACCTATATAAAAACAAAAATACTCTCTGTATAGTCACAACTAATCACGACTTCATGAAACATCCTTCGGTGGTCTAAAAAATAATACAAAGACAATTTTTGGGGAAATACCTAAGAAGATACATAATTAAAATACTTAATAATTTTGTTTTACTATATAAAACTAAAGATAGTTTCCCATGACCTCATTTGATAATTAAAAATCACTAAACAACATATAGAAGTCATACTAGGATATAATCTATACATAAGAACTAATATAATCCTGTGAAACAAATTATTCGCTCACTTTGGTGAAAATATCAATAAAACCTAGACTAGATAAATACAAGTTTGGGAAGTCTAGAATAATTTTAAGTGAAATCATAATTGGAGGAGATACGGCTTAAATTGAGAATTAATCTCAGTGAACACACCCATATAAGGAGTTGATAAAGGAAGAAGGGGTTGGGAACACAACTTGTTTTAGCACCCAAAATGGGGTAAAAGGGTGTGGAGTAGCCTAAAAATCCTATGGGAGAATTTAGTTAAAATGTTTATTTTATTGATGTTCTAGGGAGCCATATGGTTTGGCCCCCCAGTTTGGGAAATAGTATTCTATCAATGTGGTTGGGAAAACTATAACCAACACTCCCATATCGTCTGACTTAATTAGTGGATAATTTTTTTACCAACCATGTAACAAAATTTCTCCACCTTTGGAATGAGGGGAATAGTTTCTCTAAAACTATTCTCATTTCATGCCATGAAAATGTTAAAGTACCTCATTCCCTACATCACTGAACATAGATTATCGATTGACTGATATGGTTTACCTGAATCCTTGTTATGGATTTAAAACTAACCACGATGCAGTTAAAATTATATGAAAATTCCCATATCCTAATAGTTAGGCATGCATTTTTAAAAATTGTGCACAAAAAATGAAGCACTCGGGCTATACAAATCCCAAACACCCAAACATAACCTGAAGCCTATAATGCATATATAGACATCTAAGGTACAAATTGAGTATCATTACTCATTATAAACTTCACTTTTATGTATGAAAAATCTCTAAATTCTAATCTGAGTCTTGTCCCTAAATTTTACCTTTTACGTTAATGGAAATCCAACTCCCCTTCAGAATTTTCAACTTGTTCGAACATAGGATCTTAAAAAAATAAATTAGTCTATCTATTTCAAACCATGTGAGAGTAAGAGAACTATTATAAACTATGGATAATGATGAAATGGATGATATACATATAAGAAGAAATACCACTGATGTGGATGAATAAAATAGTTGAATAAATTATTAAATTATTCCTTCAAGTTAATTTAGTTATATATATTATTTATTTATTTATATTGTGTGTTTTTGAATAAAACAAAATGATGGTTATTCAAATATAGTAAAAAAGATGAGTTATTTTTTATATAATGTGTACGTAGAATTTTTTCTTATTTATTTGTTATTATTCCATTTCATTGTTTAATAATAACTTCATTATTCAGGTGGAAGGGCCAATAAATTTAATTCTCATTGAATTATAAAATAAAGATATATAGTATAAAAAAACTTGAGAGAGTTTTAAAAATACATAATCATATACTTTTTAAGATGAATTTTCATAGTATGTGATGAATTTAACTACGTATAGTCATGTGACCACCTACGATGTTTAGGGTATCGTATTTTTGGGTTTTATTTTCTATTATTATTATTATTAAAAATTAATACATGTTTAAAATTTATTAATCATATAAATTATGAATAACCCAATAATATCTAAATTACTTTTTAAAATGTAGATTCTATACATGTTTACCTAATTCTTTTATTTTATATATTAATTTCTATTAACATTTTAATATTTTCCATTATTTATGGATTTTTTCATAACATGCATGAATAGAAATAATATTATTATAAAAAATTTAATTAATTATTTCAAATTATATTTCCATTTGAATTGGACTTATTTATTACATTTTTCTTTCTATAATATTATTTTTTCTATATATAGATTAATCATAATGTTTTATAAACGAATATACACATCAATCAATGTCTCAGCCCATAGATGTATACAATATGTGTCAATGAGGTAAGATTATATATTATTAATATGGTTTAATAATTTTCATGAGAATAAATGAATGATATCATTGTTTATTTTCCACATATGATAGAGATTGGTATTTTTTATAGGACTAACATAAATTTTTATGAAACAATATATCATTATATTTTTTAATCTAATTTTGTTTTATATATCACCCGCCTATGGAAAATTATGATGAAATTTAATAAATAATATATGATACAATAAATGATTATTTTTGCATATGTATTATATGTAGGGAAAAATATATTCCCTTATGTTTTAAAATTCAAATATTTATGTTGTCGATATAGTAATTATTTTTTAGACTCCCTAGTGAATGGTTTGTCACATTATTTCAACTATTTGATTACATGCTACTTATTAAGTAGATTTTATTGTTTGAATAATTTTATAACAAAATATCCTAGAAAAATACTCTTGTCTCCAAAGTGATTTTAAAATAATTCCATGATAATAGCCACTACACATTGGTTAAAGATGGTGATTATTTGATATTATGTCACATCCCCAGTTTAGAATGTTTTAGGAAACATATTTTGGGGTTTACATTATAATCATATTCCTTCGCCAAATTAGTTATTAAAATCCAAAAATTTACAAGTGTTTATGAATGAAATAACACGATTTATTTCTTTTATAGGGGAAAAATCCAAGTATATCCATATTATTTGATCAATATCATTTAACCAATTTAGTTCAAATGGATGTAAATATATTTTAATGAAATAAAAAGTTTTAAAAAAACTATGATTTTGTATATAGATTGAAACCATTGGATTCAATAAAACATATCATATAACACTATTAAATATTGAAAATATTTATAAATATTGATTTAATAATTCATAGTATTATAATATTCTATTTTGATATATTTTTGATATTTTATAGGATTATTCTATTATCATACCATGATACAAAAGGTTGTGTGTAATGGCTCGGACCTCTCCGGTCGATTACTTTGTAAAAATGTTTTTTTTTATGTGTTCAATGCGGCGAACATAAAAAATAATAATTATTAATAATAATAAATGGTGACGTGTTAATAAATTTTATTTTGGGTTTTGTTATAAGTGTTATACTAAATAATTATAATAATAATGTTGGTTTTTTTGATTGATCTGGTAATAATGATTTAATGAGAATTATGTTTTGAATTAATTGCAATGGGATTTGAGATATAAGGATAAATTAGAGATGTTATTATTTATGATAATTGTGTTTAAAAAAAAATAATAATAATGATAAAGATTTAAAATAGGTGTGTGTCATGTGGGTTTTGATGGGAGGTGATCTTGCATGTTTTTTAGGGAGATTCAATCATTATTATTGAAAATAATTATGATAAAAAGAATGGAACTAATGGTGTAAAATCAAGGGAGGTGCCACTTTGTTGGGGAGGAATGAGATTGAAGAGAGAAGATGAAAAATATATTAATAATGATATAAAATAAAAGATAAGATTAAATGAAAAAAAAGAGAGAGAAGGAATACAAGGTCGGGCGTTTTGGGCATGGAATGAGGAAGAGAGAGGTGCCACTTTTTGTGGAAGAAGGTAAGAAGATTGGAGAGAGAAACATGATTAAAGGAAATAAAATTTATTGAAAAATAAATATAGGAGAGAGGTGCCAAGTGTAATCCACCTAAACAAATGACTTTGTGCGTGAATATCAAGGAGATTGGAGAGAGAATGTGAGGATTTAAGAATTAAATTAAATAATATAATATAATAGTGTAATTATTAATTTTGGATGGGAAAACTGAATTTTGACGGTATCTTCTTCATGCGACCTCGGTTTAACGAACCGTCAGCGACAGTGTGACCCTGACTACGAGACGGAAATTATGAGTCCAATATTGGATGTCTTTTTCAGGTTTTCAGATTGGGTACCCGAAACGCTCATGAATTAATTGAACATGAGGTTTTCCTTTATTATAATAATAAAAATATTTTTATTATATATTTATTATGTTAATGAGGAGCATGTGGGTGAGGCGCTATACATGGACCTCCCCATGTTTATTATAATAATAAATCATATGGATTAAATGAGATAATAAATTAAAGTAAATAAATGGGGAGAATAAAGGGGGTGTATGATGAGGTTAAAGGAGGCGTAAAGGTGTTTTTTTTCTTCCCCTTAAATGAATAATATTCATAATAATATTATTATCATAATAGAATAAAAATAAAGGTGATTGATTGGTGGTGGAGATATTTGAGCGTGAAAGAAAAAGGGGACCCAATTTTTGAGCGTATAAAATTCAAGGAAAATAAATAAATAATAATATTATAAAATGTTATTATTATTTTTTGGGTTTTATAATCTTAATTTGACCGTAACTTCTTCATATGGTGTCGGAATGACGAACCGTCAGCAGTAGTGTAATCCTGTAATTAAGATGGTCATTTTACGACCAGTGATGGATACCTTTTTATGAGTTATGTCTCGGGTCAACGAAACACACATATTAATAAAATTAACGTTTTTTATTAAAACGCGTGGAAACCGCGTGACGTGTTGTGTGTTAACCAATCAAAACATGTAACGTATGTACGGTCACATCGTGTATTCATTAATGCACGCTGAATACGGATTTACCTATTCGTTTCCTATATAAGAACGAGGTCATTTTTTATCTTCCATATCGATCGCTTCTTTGTCGCACGACGACGCTCTTGGACGATCGAGAAGTATTCCTCCTCTAACTTCTTTGTCTGAGCTCCGAATTACGATCTGTCAGCGGCCACAGGATCGTAGCGACGAGACGAAGCTTCTAAGCATGGACTTGTCACCTTTCCTTCCGTCCTTCCTTCTCCATCTTCCATCCTAGGAGGCGTTTATCGGGTTTGGCGAAGGCAGAGGACACCGAAGGATGTCGTCGGATGCGACGTGATTGGGACCTTTTGAGGTAGGGGTTTACCTTCGTCTCTCTATTTGGTGCAACATGCGGGGTGGGATATTTTTCATTGTTCCATGGGATGCAGTTGAACTTTAAAAAAGATAATAACCGGATAAATAAGGGTTTGGGGTTTTGTGCTGTTTCTATTGCCTTCCAGTTTCTTTATCTTCTGAATTGTGATTTTTGATTTAAAGGCCCTTTCCTACTGAAAATCAAGGTCGTTGGTGGCCTTTGCGTGCGTAATTGATATCTGAATTGTTTGTGGTTGGTTTTGTTAAAACATGGAAAATGGATAAGCACGTAAAGACTGGCTGATTAAATGAGAATGAAAACCTTGTGTGATCACCCCGGTTGAACAAAATTGGAATAATGAACATGTTGGTGGTTTGGTTGTTTTGTGGGAAATGTTTTGTAAACGATGGGGTTGAAATGGGAAGTGGTTGGTTGTGGAAAATGCCTTTATTTATAAAAACTGTTTTGATTATGAAAAGGGTTTTGAAGTAAAAGGTGTTTTCAAATGCGGAAATGTTCTGTGTGTGGAAAGGGTTTTATGTGTGGAACTTTGAAATAAATGAATGATGGAATGTTGTGATAATCATTTGTAAATGAAATGGCATGTGGTTGCTTGCGTTTTACCTAACCTTGGTTGTGGATGGCAGGGATATGTTTGTGAAAGGTTTTGTCTGGATGATAGTTTCCCAGTAGTAATAATTTGTTAAACCATTGCATGAAACATGAAAACCTAAATGGGGTTGGGGGATGATTGTTTGGTTGTTGATGCATGCTTCGTGGTAGCAGTGCTGAGGCACATGCTCAGTTTCTCTTTTTAAGAAGCCATAGGTTGGGCTGTGTGTTTGGTATATGTATATATATAATTGTATCTTTGTGTTTTGTCGCACCACACCCATGTCAATCACCTAGTGCCGAACACTCCCATTTTATGGGAGAGGGTGTTCCCCCTTTGTTACTAGCTCCTTCCTGCTCCTTCTTCTATAGGCTATGATGGCTTGAGGTGACCTTACACCCAGGACTCTTCGGGTAGGTCTCAGAGGCTGTGATGGCTTGAGGTGACCTTACACCCAAGACTCTTCGGGTAGGTCTCAGAGGCTGTGATGGCTTGAGGTGACCTTTAGCCCAAGACTCTTCGGGCAGGCTTACCGTTCCCAAGAACCTTCGGGATGAGGCCCAGGTATCTGCGGGCGGGTTAGTGGTTGTGGCCCAGGTGTGTGCGGGCGAGATGTGTGGTTGTGAGGCACAGGTGTGTGCTGGCGGGATGCGTGGTTTGGCCCAGGTGTGTGCGGGCGGGAAGAGTGTGGTAGCGTCAGGACGTTTTCCGTTAGGAAGAGCAGCCTCTAATTAAGTGGGAAATGGTGCGGGGTACCCAATACTTTTATTCTATATATATACTAAACTTGTTTGTGTTACATGGTGAGTGTGACCAATGAGACTGGGTGGATAGTTTTTTTCCTTGTTAGTTTCTGGTTCTTCTGTTTTCTCACGGGTCCTTAGGGTGTCTCCCCACTTGTGCAAGAGAGCTTTAGGTTTCCCTACTGAGTATACTTGTATGCTCACCCTACGTTTACTTTTAGGTTTCCAGGAGGACTACCAGGGCCGTGCGGGACCCTACTAGTCGGGCAGTTGTAGTTGTTACAGTTGTTGTTCTCTTGTTTTCTTTGGTATTGTACTTTTGAGCTTCCTTGTACTTGTACCTTGTTATAAAAATTGTTTAAACATGCATGTGGGCTTGGTTTGGGTTTATTTATATACACCTGTTCTTTTCCCTTTTTGGTGGTTGACTTGTCCTATTTCCCGATCCAAAATAATAAAAATGGTAATGCCTCCCATATTTGTGAAAACTCATACCCTTGGTGCTAGTCGCCAACCCGGGGCCTACTGGAGGTGGGACTCGGGGGTCATTATCTCCCTTTTACCATTGCCAGCTCAGGAGGGGCATCTTTTTTGGGAGGGGGTCGTGACAGAATGGTATCAGAGCTGATGGCTGAGAGATAGGATGGAGTCTGGAGTTAGGCACAGTGAGGATTGCATGGGATGGTAGGGCAACAGTGTTCGTTAATCTTGGTGCGTGACATAGGCCAGGGAAGACCGGCTAGGACACGGGATTTTAGGGCCCCCCATGATCCGATGCAAGGACTCTGAGCCTACCGAACGACCAAGTGAGACTATATTGAATGCATGGTAGAGACCCTAGGGAAGGTACATGCATCATCATGTTTGTGTTTTACTTGATTTGGGTGTTCTGGGAAAGAAACTGAAATAAAATGATAATTAAAACTTTGAGGTTTTCCTTACTACTTGGGCTTAGGCGATCCTTGTTTACCGTATATCTATGGCACTTGGAAGTTAACAGAAATGCAGAGGAGTGGGACGCGGACAATTTCACGCAACAGAAGTGGCAACCCCAGCAAGGCGAATGATCGAGAGAGATGTTTCATGTTTTACATAAATGCTCTCGTTTATGTTTTGTTTAAATCCAGGAGAATCACACTCAATTGTTGAAACTCATTCTTGACCAAGCTTTGGGCCTCGACCTTGTTTTTCATGAGTCTATAATGCTATGTTGTTTCCCGCTTTTCTTTAAATGTATGTGAAGAGCCCTATCATCTGGGGAGGGAAAGATATAATCCCTAATCGAGACACATTAATGTGGATGCGATTTAAACCATGCAGGCGAGTCAGTGCCGCCTAAAGCGGATAATATCTCAACATGGGAGAATGAATTCCTCAAGCCATGTGTCCGGGCAGTGTGTGGGTTGTACGTTGTTGGGTGCAGTGTAAGTTGGAAAAAAACCTAATATATGGGAAAGGAAAAACCTGATCCTTAATCAAGATGCATTAATGAGGATGCGATTAAACTCGTGCATGCGAGTCAGTGCCGCCTAAAGAGGATAGTATCTTGACATAGGAGAGGGAATTCCTAAATCATAGAGTTGTTGGTTGGTTCCTTGTCATGACGAGAGACCTGAGAGGTATCTTGTGGAGTGGTTCTTCAGATCCTTTCCTTCTTCTGGGTCAGTTTTTAATTCTCAAGGACGAGAATGTTTTGAGAGGTATCTAATGTAATGGCCCGGACCTCTCCGGTCGATTACTTTGTAAAAACGTTTTTTTATGTGGTCAATGAGGCGAACATCAAAAATAATTATTATTATTATTAATAAATGGTGACGTGTTAATAAATTTTATTTGGGGTTTTGTTATAAGTGTTATACTAAATAATTATAATAATAATGTTGGTTTTTTTTGATAGATCTGGTAATAATGATTTAATGAGAATTATGTTTTGAATTAATTGCAATGAGATTTGAGATATAAGGATAAATAAGAGATGTTATTATTTATGATAATTGTGTTTAAAAAAAATAAAAAAATAATAATAATGATAAAGATTTAAAAAAGGTGTGTGTCCTGTGGGTTTTGATGGGAGGTGATCTTGCATGTTTTTTAGGGAGATTCAATCATTATTATTGAAAATAATTATGATAAAAAGAATGGAACTAATGTTGTAAAGTCAAGGGAGGCGCCACTTTGTTGGGGAGGAATGAGATTGAAGAGAGAAGATGAAAAATATATTAATAATGATATAAAATAAAAGATAAGATTAAATGAAAAAAAGAGAGAGAAGGAATACAAGGTGGGGTGTTTTGTGCATGGAATGAGGAAGAGAGAGGCGCCACTTTTTGTGGAAGAAGGTAAGAAGATTGGAGAGAGAAACATGATTAAAGGAAATAAAATTTATTGAAAAATAAATATAGGAGAGAGGCGCCAAGTGTAATCCACCTAAACAAATGACTTTGTGCGTGAATATCAAGGAGATTGGAGAGAGAATGTGAGGATTTAAGAATTAAATTAAATAATATAATATAATAATGTAATTATTAATTTTGGATGGGAAAACTGAATTTTGACGGTATCTTCTTCATGCGACCTCGGTTTCACGAACCGTCAGCGGCAGTGTGACCCTGACTACGAGACGGAAATTATGAGTCCAATATTGGATGTCTTTTTCAGGTTTTCAGATTGGGTACCTGAAACGCTCATGAATTAATTGAACATGAGGTTTTCCTTTATTATAATAATAATAATATTTGTATTATATATTTATTATGTTAATGAGGAGCATGTGGGTGAGGTGCTATACATGGACCTCCCCATGTATATTATAATAATAAATCATATGGATTAAATGAGATAATAAATTAAAGTAAATAAATGGGGAGAATAAAGGGGGTGTATGATGAGGTTAAAGGAGGCGTAAAGGGTTTTTTTTCTTCCCCTTAAATGAATAATATTCATAATAATATTATTATCATAATAGAATAAAAATAAAGGTGATTGATTGGTGGTGGAGATATTTGGGCGTGAAAGCAAAATAGCACCCAATTTTTGAGCTTATAAAATTCAAGGAAAATAAATAAATAACAATATTATAAAATTTTATTATTATTTTTTGGGTTTTATAATCTTAATTCGACTGTAACTTCTTCATATGGTGTCGGAATGAAAAACCGTCAGTGGCAGTGTAATCCTGTAATTAAGACGGTAATTTTAAGACCAGTGGTGGATACCTTTTTATGAGTTATGTCTCGGGTCAAAGAAACACACATATTAATAAAATTAACGTTTTTTATTAAAACGCGTGGAAACCGCGTGACGTGTTGTGTGTTAACCAATCAAAACATGTAATGTATGTACGGTCACATCGTGTATTCATTAATGCACGCTGAATATGGATTTACCTATTAGTTTCCTATATAAGAATGAGGTCATGTTTTATCTTCCATATCGATCGCTTCTTTGTCGCACGACGACACTCTTGGACGATCGAGAAGTATTCCTCCTCTAACTTCTTTGTCCGAGCTCCGAATTACGATCCGTCAGCGGCCACAGGATCATAGCGATGAGACGAAGCTTCTAAGCCTGGACTTTTCACCTTTCCTTCCGGACTTCCTTCTCTATCTTCCATCCTAGGAGGCGTTTTTTGGGTTTGGCGAAGGCAGAGGACACCGAAGGACGTCGTCGGATGCGACGTGATCGGGACCTTTTGAGGTAGGGGTTTACCTTCGTCTCTCTATTTGGTGCAACATGCGGGGTGGGATATTTTTCATTGTTCCATGGGATGCAGTTGAACTTTAAAAAAGATAATAACCGGATAAAGAATGGTTTGGGGTTTTTTTCTGTTTCTATTGCCTTCCAGTTTCATTATCTTCTGAATTGTGATTTTGGATTGAAAGGCCCTTGCCTACTGAAAATCAAGGTCGTTGGTGGCCTTTGCATGTGCAATTGATATCTGAATTGTTTGTGGTTGGTTTTGTTAAAACATGGAAAATGGATAATCACGTAAAGACTAGCTGATTAAATGAGAACGAAAACCTTGTGTGATCACCCCGGTTGAAAAAAATTGGAATAATGAACATGTTGGTGGTTTAGTTGTTTTGTGGGAAATGTTTTGTAAATGATGGGGTTGAAATGGGAAGTGGTTGGTTGTGGAAAATGCCTTTATTTATAAAAAGTGTTTTGATTATGAAAAGTGTTTTTAAGTAAAAGGTGTTTTCAAATGCAGAAATGTTCTGTGTGTGGAAAGGGTTTTATGTGTGGAACTTTGAAATAAATGAATGATGGAATGTTGTGATAATCTTTTGTAAATGAAATGGCATGTGGTTGCTTGCGTTTTACCTAACCTTGGTTGTGGATGGCAGGGATATGTTTGTGAAAGGTTTTGTCTGGATGATAGTTGCCCAGTAGTTATAATTTGTTAAACCATTGCATGAAACATGAAAACCTAAATGGGGTTGGGGGATGATTGTTTGGTTGTTGATGCATGCTTCGTGGTAGCAGTGCCGAGGAACATGCTCAGTTTCTCTTTTTAAGAAGCCATAGGTTGGGCTGTGTGTTTGGTATATGTATATATATAATTGTATCTTTGTGTTTTGTCGCACCACACCCATGTCAAGCACCTAGTGCCGAACACTCCCATTTTATGGGAGAGGGTGTTCCCCCTTAGTTACTAGCTCCTTCCTGCTCCTTCTTCCATATGCTATGATGGCTTGAGATGATCTTACACCCAAGACTCTTCGGGTAGGTCTCGGAGGATGTGATGTCTTGAGGTGACCTTACACCCAAGACTCTTCGGGTAGGTCTCGGAGGCTGTGATGGCTTGGGGCGACCTTTAGCCCAAGACTCTTCGGGCAGGCTTACCGTTCCCAAGAACCTTCGGGATGAGGCCCAGGTGTCTGCGGGTGGGTTAGTGGTTGTGGCCTAGCTGTGTGCGGGCGAGATGCGTGGTTGTGAGGCCCAGGTGTGTGCGGGCGGGATGTGTGGTTTGGCCCAGGTGTGTGCGGGCGGGAAGAGTGTGGTAGCGTCAGGACGTTTGCCGTTAGGAAGAGAAGCATCTAATTAAGTGGGAAATGGTGAGAGGTACCCAATACTTTTGTTCTATATATATACTAAACTTGTTTGTGTTACTTGGTGAGTGTGACCATTGAGACTGGGTGGATAGTTTTTTTCCTTGTTAATTTCTGGTTCTTCTATTTTCTCACGGGACCTTAGGGTGTCTCCCCACTTGTGCATGAGAGCTTTAGGTTTCCCTACTGAGTATACTTGTATGATCACCCTACGTTTACTTTCAGGTTTCCAGGAGGACTACCAGGGCCGTGCGGGACCCTACTAGTCGGGCAGTTGGAGTTGTTGCAGTTTTTGTTCTCTTGTTTTCTTTGGCATTGTACTTTTGAGCTTCCTTGTACTTGTACCTTGTTATAAAAATTGTTTAAACATGCATGTGGGATTGGTTTGGTTTTATTTATATACACCTGTTCTTTTCCCTTTTTGGTGGTTGACTTGTCCTATTTCCCGATCCAAAATAATAAAAAGGGTAATGCCTCCCATATTTGTGAAAACTCATACCCTTGGTGTTAGTCGCCAACCCGGGGCCTACTGGAGGTGGGACTCGGGGGTCATTATCTCCCTTTCACCATTGCTAGCTCAAGAGGGGCGTCTTTGGTGGGAGGGGGTTGTGACATTGTGGTATTATTGAAATAATGGTCCCCAACATTGATGTTTTGTCAGGAATATATAATTTAAAACAAGTTTTTGGTTATTGTTTTTTATTACAATATGAGATAAAATATCCTAAAATAAATTAAAGGATAATTTCCCCATTTATTTAATGGTTATTTAGAATTCTAACTTTATGATATGTATTAATATAGAATTTTAAAATACAACATCATATATGTTTTTTAAAGTTCATTGTGTTGCCTAAATTTTGATACAACACATAATGGGGGTTAGAAAAACAATTAATGAATCGTAAGAAAAATAATTTAATAATTAATTACAATAGTTATATTTTTTCTACATGTCATATAATATGTCACTTCAAGGTTGAATATGTGTTTTGTGTGGATGATAAATTCATTAAAGTTTATAGATAACTTTTACTTCATTTTCCAATACTATACCATAAATTTCCTTAATGGTCAGAGGTATTATTCCAACAACTAAGTCAATAAAAATAATCACATGCATTATTAATCTACTTAAATATAATAATTAAATGGGATCTTATTTTTTTTGTTGAGGAAGTGGCACTTAATGGTCAAAAGGTTTATACTATTTTTCAATCTCATTGAATTAAATAATTAATTTAATTTCACTAAACTGTTATAGATCTAATACATAAATGGAAATTTAAGAGAGTAAATTAAATATAAATATAATAAAAATCATTCATGTTAATGATTAAAAGAATATATAGATAATTTAATATGAATTTTATTCACTTTAGTTGAATGTATGAGGATATTTTTCCAAAGGAATTTTTTTTATTTTACTATACACTAATCACAATCATTATTTTTAAGGGTTCTGGTGGAACATTATTTCATTCATGACTACCAAATAGGAAATAATAATAGTCCTTGTGATTTTATTATAGGGTTTAGGGATTGGGATTATAATATAATCCCTATATATATCTCTAAAATCCTAAAAAATATAATATTTCCACTTTCATAATTCTTTAATTTATTTTTTAATAAATTTGGGGGGAATGAATAAACAATTTTATAATTATTTATCCATTATATTTAAATTCTATGGACTCATAAAAATTATTAATATTTTCATTAACACTTTTACTTTTATATCTCATTCTATATTTTTATCTCTATAAATTGATTTTTTTCATAAGATATATTATTTTTATTATGTATAACTCTATATTATCTTTTGAAGACCTTATAATTATTCAATATGATGATCCAAATAAACATGACCCCACCTAATTTAGTGGTGAAGCTATGTAGACCATCATAAGTCCACCACCAATAGATCACATTGTTTTTAATAATATCATCTATATATGAATTACAATGTTCAAGGTATTTACCCCCATTAATACCATGAACTAAATGATATCCTCCAACAAAAACCATATTCCAATGATTGAATAAAATTAAATATCATAGTTATTATATAAAAATGTATGTGATAACATAAAATCAAATAAAATAATAATATCATTAAATAAAAAGACACTACAAATAATATTGTTAAAACCTTAAACGTTGTCTAACCTCCAATGTCAAAAACAAGTATAACCAATCCTGATTTCTAGTACCATCCTATAAATCATGACAAATAATATACTTATTTAGGGGTGATAGCACATATATACTTAGTATGTTCTTCTGTATAAACACCCATAATGATTTAGTGAAAACATAGTAACGATTCAACAAATTAAAAGTGAATGTGAAAATAATCATAAATTTTAAACTAAATAGATCATACCAAAATTAATTTAATCACCAAATTATATTTAAATGGTATATTTTTTCGTCAATATATAGAAATGTTGGGACTCCCCACCCACTCCATCACTAATCATGTTTCATTCCTATTTTAAAAATATATATCATTGGAATTTGTTTCCTTACCATATCTATATACTAAATCATATAATGTCTTCAACCCCATTCAATAACCATATTTCAAATTATACTATTACCATCACCACAATTCCACTACCATGTAAAAGAAATCACCTTACCATAGAAATTGTCCAAAATATGAGAAAGTGTGGGGGAGTTTAAAATATTTCTTTCCCATGAAAAAATTAATTATCGGGGATTACCAGAATAGTTCTGGAACTGAGAGTGCTCGGTCCTGAAATTTATTAAGAAAAAAATGAATAAAAGATAAAGACTTGATACATGAAATCAAAACAAAAACGTAGCCCTAACACCACCCAAAGAAATAGACATGTCAATGAGACACCAAAAGATACGCAAAATCCAACAGAGAATACAAACCTGGGAGTTTTAAATATTCCATTCCACCCATCGGATTCCAGAACTGTGATCCAACCACTCACCATGCCGAGTTCAACCCCAGCTTGCTCCAACCCAGACGCTGCCAGCCCAGCTCCATCATCTCATCAGATCCCAAGTGTCGTGTCCCCGGCGTCCTCCCGTGCGCTGCTGCTGTCGGCCTCTCTTGTTTCGGGCCCCCCTAGGTTTCAGATCCAAGACCACATCGCAACCAGGTTCCCATATATTTCGTCATCCTGCTCCCTTAATCACCCTCCAAGAGATCGTCAGGTTCAACAATGCCTCCCGCTGCGCCAACATCTCAAAAAATATACCTATGGCCTTCAATGAGATCCAGATATCCAGATGGACCTACCAAAACACAATGAAGTTCGTTTTCACGCTCTTTTTCTTCTTATTCTACTTGTTGCAGGACGTAGCTTCCATGGCGACTGACCTCTTCCTCTTGCTGATGGATTTCACCATAGCTAGCTTCATCACATCATACTTTTTCTCCACCTACAATGCAAGTCCCAACCTCACACACCCTCGTTCATCCTTTAGAGAAACATCCCACTTAGGATCATTAAAACCCCATCTTTTTCCTTACAAAGAACCACCTCATCAGAATTCTTCCCCTGATGGTGTTTGACACCACATGCCGCAAAAAAATCGAAATTCCCTTAAATTTCTTCAATTTGGGCACGATGTACCCTATTTAGATTATCAGGATAATCCACAGGAGAGAAAAGCCCTCCATTATAGAAAGATGATCTATCCATCATCTCCAAACATAATTATGGGGGATTACATGATACCAAAAGTAATATATATGATTTGGTTAAGTAATATATATTATGAGGTGGTGATTAAGAAAAAATAAAAAAAATGAACTAACAACATGAAAATCATATCTTAGGGTCCACATCTGATCACATGCCCTCTACAAACATCTCATTACTAAGATAAGCATTGTGATGAAACAACTAATATTTCCTTAAACAATAAATTATAAATTCTATACTTGAATCCGATGTTTAAATTAAATATTTTTCAAATTATTCTTTCAATCTAATCATCTTTTACTAATATCCATATATATGTGAATTTAAAAATTAATAAATTATTTTTTCACATCATTCATTGATTTATTTTGTTAATTCTATCAATACATATATTTTATAAAAATCCACTAATTATCTTCATGAAGTCTTTAATTCTGCATATATATCCATTCCACAATAGATATTTTTTTATCAAATGACACTGCGTTTATTAAAATACCACATCAATTTCAAATAACAACATTACCAATGCTTCTTTTCTCTACCAAGGTAGAAAATTCCATAGCATTTATCACAACATAAATAATGAAACAAAATAAGAAGAGACCAACTTTCAACCAATAAAATAATTCTTTTTATATACTAAATCTATTCATATATACTTTTTTAAGGAATATATGGAATTTTAATTCATTATTAAAAATTTAAATAAAATGAATAATCACAAAAAAAAAATCTTATATGGTTTGTTGAATTTTAACACTTCTATAATGAGTAATTTCAATCCATTAACTCTCGTTTTATTGTTCATATTAACTAATATTTCCAAAATACTATAACCACGAATCAAATATAAACCATACAAACAAAACAACCTTAATCCATGGATCACTCAGAAGAAATGATAGAATAAAGGATTAAATAGAAAAGAGATTGATTCCTTAAAAATCACGGAATATATCTTAGGAGGTATGATGCTGAAGAATATACTAAGAACATCTAAAATAGTTACATGGATCATTCATTGTACAAGATTCATCAAGGAGGAGAAATATATAAATGAGGGTTCAGAGTAGTGTCAAAATACTTAATTCAATGAAGAGACCAAAAATCATTTTATGGTTTTTTTAAAGAAATCATTTTTTATATTTGATTGTTGGCCAAAAAAAGATTAAAACGTAAAATTTATTACCCTAAAATCATTTAATTTTTTATCATCCCTAATTTACATGTCTACAAAAACTTTGTTTGTTACTGTTAATTGAGGATGTGTTTATCTTTAATCCACAAAATCCATTAGATTAATCCCTAATGTTTATAAGATACCTAATCATATTTAAAACAATGTTGCAGAACCAGGACGTTTTTATTACAATATTTAAATAATGGATACATGAAACCTAGTTTTATTCCATGATATAAATTAAAAAAATGTAACACAAAAACATTCATTGTGACTAGAACCATGAAATAATTCCACCAATTTTTTGGACTAATAGATCATAAAATGTTTCCATTAAAAAATAATTCTACTCAATGATGATGATACTAAATGATGAAAAATAAAACAATAACATGATATATAGATCAATTTGTGTAGTAAAGTGGTAAAATTAATTATGGGGAGTATTTTATACACTTACCAAAGCTATGATACACATGGTGATTGGAATCCTTGAAAAATAATTTATCTGAGGTCCCACAAACAATTTTTATTTCTACTTATGAATTTTTATTACTCATTATATTACATTATCACCATTCATTTTAGGAAAATTTTCATTAAAAACATTAAAAAATTATGAACATGAATTATATCACAGTTGATGCACAATAAGAGATAAATATACAGAAAATTAGTAAAACATAATGTTTTGTATTATTGGTTATTTTTGTGTTTGGTAAATAATTTTCAAAATTGGGAATCAAAACTATTAGACATTCTCAGGTTGTGTCATTTCCATGTACAATGTTGGAACATAGTTTTGGAAAATCATTCAACATAACCTTATGGGATTCCATCATTCTAAAAATTACCTAATTACGAGAAGGTCCTTAAACAAATTAAAATCCCAAACCCCATAATTTCATTAAATCATGACTCAAGCTCCTTGTTTCTTCAAAAAAATGTATCCCCTCCCTAGGTCTTATTTTTATATAATTTCAATAAGGATTCATCATGTAAAATCATTGGTTTTTGAATTCCATCCAATCCATATTATATATTTCTTCTTCCGATCATGGATATCTCTCTAGAGTAACATAACCCTAGAATTGAGCTTATCATTCAAAAAATATTTATATTTGATTTCAGTTTGATGGCCTATTATTTCAGTTTAGAATTCCCATGTTATATTTTATGTGAATTTGATATTGTTTTAAATTTTTTTAATTGATTAAGGTAGGTTGTTCCTTATACAACCTTTTTTCCTCAAACCTTTTATTATTGATGTTTTCTTTTTTAAATCCCTTAAATTATGTAAATATTGTTTTATGGTATTTTAACTACATAATTCTATATATCATGATGGTCATGGTTCATCCATTATTTTTAAATTCCTACATAATTTCAAAAATAATTTTTATATGTAATAAATTAAATTTATGAAAATTTGATTACTTTTAAATAATAAATAAGGTTAGTTATTTTTGTTTAAAATTAATAGGAAACCCTAGTTTCCTAGGTTAGAAAAAAAAATTTGGTGAAGTTCCCTTCTGAATAATTAATTGGTGAAGTATTGTTAAATATCCCCTGAGTCCGGAAATGTTATTTTATATCGATACCACTAGTTGACGGAAAGGCCTTATATAGTTAATTTTTTCTATGTAATAATTTACATAGTGATACTATGGTACATTTACAGGATATCTAAAATTTAAAATTTAATTCAATAATTCCAATAATAGTTATTTTGTTTAAAAAAAACACATGTATCATGTTGTTAATATTCATGAAAATTCTCAAAGGATAATTTCATTTTATTACATCTAAAAAATAATAAGTTTGATATTACATTATAGGGATTATGTGGAACCCTTGGTGGGGACCTATGAGAATTTTTATGCTCGCAACATATATCTACTAATTTTTGTATACATTACATGTCAAATAAGTTGCAAGAAAGGGGAAGTCATTTATTTGAGGTGGTAGGTATTTGTGTTAGCATCATTTATTACCATATAGGCGATTTAGGTGATGATTCCCATATTTCAATTTTTAATGTGTAAAATGATATTCATTTTATTAATCAAATTTAAACCAGACATTAAATCACCTCTTCTAATTATCATCCCAAAACCTTTTAATTTTTTTATTTTATGATAGGAATTTTATAATTTATTTTAATTATAGAATAATTACTTACATTCCATTTTTTATTATTGTCAAGAAATATGATTAACCTACTTAATATTATATGTAACTAAATTAATGTCCCTCAAATGTATGGAATGGTAGTTTTGAGTTCTAAAATAAGAACATGGTGAAATTATTATTTCCTGGGTGAAAATTTTCTCAATAGTATATTTCTAGATTTATAGGAAATTATTTCTAGGAATGGGGATTATTATAAACCATTGGTTTATATTGGATAGTGGTTCTAGTTATCAATACATGGAAATGAATACTTTTTATTCACAGAGAATTGATTTATTTATGGTAACTAATACATGCGCGAAGTGTTCCATCCACTATATTTTCAATGAGAACTTGCACCACCCAAGGTGAAATAACCAGAAGAGTATAGAATTTATATATAATATCATAAAATTTAGTTTAAAAAATATAATTTTATGTGGTTTAATGTGGAATTAATTAATATATATCAGATAAGTATGTGTAGAAAACTCATTAAAAAAATGTACCCCCAAACCTGTTGAAAACTAGAGATGTTAGAGAGAAAAATGATGGGAAACTTTATGACAACTACAGAGAGATAATTACTAAAATATTACATCTCCAAATTAAAATATATCACTAGTATAATATTTATCAACACAGTACAAGAAGGTATTTCTCTACTCGACCTTGGTTCCCATTCTTCTTGAATGATACAACACAAACCCTCGTGTGAAGCAAAGGAGTCCCATTAAAGATAACAATGAATTTGGACTTTATTATAAATAAACCAAATACATCCCAAATATTAGATAAAGTGGGTTCACTACAAAAACAAAAAACTGACAATAATATCAATATATTCTAATGAGAAGACAGAACTAGTACATCGAAGACCATTATCTCACTTAGTTAAGTAGGGTATAGAAATATATATCAAATATGATAAATAATCTGTAAGAATATTTTTCATGGTCATAATATAGGTCCATATAAATAAAAAAAAATTATAGTAAAAAATAAAGTATTCAAAATAGTTGAATCTAAATTGATGGTACCTCTTAGAGTTTCTAGAATAATATGTTCTTCCTCTTGAGATACTTCCACAATGTGAATAATTTTTGTCTCAAAAGCCTATGGATGGAACCCCTTTTTTATAAGAATTTCATATTACCATAGTAGTTTTTTGTTATAACAATCCCATTAAAATATGGGGGAAGACAATATATTTTAGAACATATAAAATTTTCTTGAGTGTCCATATAAGCTAAAGATCTAGGATGCCTTGGTGAAAAACTTTTATGAATTCAAAATTTTTCCACACTAGAACAAATTCAAAGGTACTCTTCTAGGATCTATAAGAGTTTTAATTAATCTTACCATCAAGATCCACCATAATACACATAATTATTTCTCATACATTGATGGTAACCCATATAACATCCACTTGGAAAAAAATGAACTTCAGTCAAACCTAACATACTAGCCAGATCATGGTTTTCCATCAACTATCTATCCATAACTTCTACATAAGAAGATAGATTCAACAAGAACACCCGAGAATAATTATGAGATTGATGTCACTTATTTTACCATATTATCATCAAATAATCAATTGTTATAATCTATAGTGGAAACTGGGAAATCTCAAGAAAGTTATTTTCATAAAATGTCATAGTCCTGTCAGCCTAATCAAGTTTGGAATACTATATTTCCATATCCAGCACCATAAACTTTTGATATAATAGATCAGTAAAAAGAACAGTATAGTTTACCCACTATAAAGCCTTGTGATTCCTAACTTTCTCCACTGATCCCCAACACCTCATTCTAGGTCCCTAAATCTTAAAGGATTCTTTTTTTAAATTAATCCATGTATAGTCCTTATGATATAAATCCAAATATTTATATTTCTCATCTAGTCCTCATCCCCATGAGGTTCATTAGTTCCTTGGAAATCAAGTGATTTCTAATAAAGTAAACATTGAGCATTAGCATACTTAAATAATGATAATTATATCATATATATTTTATTATTTAATTCAATACACTTACATGTACCATCCACAAGATGAGGTAATAAAAGATGAATCAAATCGCTTTGTGAGGTGGTAGTCGTCCATACAGATGAACGATGTTAAAATAATTCCATTAATTGTAAGGTAAGAAGGAATTTGATATGTTAATATTAAATAACAATTAATTTTTCATGAAATATATATATATATATATATATTAAACTTATCATTATGTATATTCATGATAGTTGATGATGGAAAATGAGTTACATCGGTTCGGGATGTTGTATCCCTTCGTACACACGAATAATGGATTCATTTCCCTTTTGATGGAAGTGGTCATTTATTTACAAAATCACATATTTTTATACATTGGATAATAATTTTAATATATCACCATTATTGAGAAATATTTTTTGGTTATGGAAGAATAAATAAAATAATTATGATTAGTAAAGAATGACGAATCTTCTTAAGAAAACTTTTATAGGATTATCCCTAATGATTTTTGAGATATTCCCAAAAATAAATAAAAGGAATAAAATAAATGTTATGGTATGTAATTAAGGTATTTTATTTTAGGTATTGGTTGAAAAGATTTTTTTTTTTGATATGGATTGGAGAGCGGGTTCCCTTTTATATGGGAGGTCGACTAGCATGGTTGTAAATAACCAAATCTACTTAGCAAGGGGACGTTAATATTAAAACAAGTGCCTCAAAAATTAGAAAATAAAATATTATATTTGATATAAGGTCTATAAAAAGATCCATAATTCAATATCTACATTTTTAAATATTTTATTCCATTTAATTCTTTAGTTATTCTATTGGTAAATGAGTTTAAATAGTAAATGTGGTAATAGATTTTTACCATTTTTAATGTCAATTATAGACCAAAATTATGTTGAATATATAATTAAATATTTATTATTATGATTATAAATATGAAATAATTTTATGAAACTTCAATTCAAATATTTATAAAATTTTAATTTCAAAATAAACCCATATATGTGTCGATACATAGTATTTCATGAAAAGAATTTTCATGTATAAGATGGTCTTGTAATAACTAAGTGAAAATTAATAACAATGAAATTAATTTATATTTATATTTAGAGATATATATTATATCTATTTTATTTAAAAAATTTGTCCTTGGGTGTTATTTTAATTAGTAAAATGAAAAATCAATATGAACATTAAAAAATATATCAGAAAACAATTATTTGAAAACATAAAAATAAAAAAACTGTAAAATTAAATATAATATGTTTGAAATTTATTTAACTATATTATATATAAATAACAATTCTGATGCTAAATTTTGAAAAAATTAAAATAATAATGATTCAACAAAATAAATTGTGTTTTTAGGAAAGGATAAATATTAAAAAATCTATATATTTGTCACTCTTCATGAAAAAATTATAATTTTATTGAAAAGTTCCTAAATTTTTACCCTAGTTTATCATCAATATAATTATTTTAAGAATGATTTCATTTTTGATAAATATAAAATTTTAAATAAAAAAATTATTTATAATATTTTCCAAAAAAAGAAAATAAAAATAATTTTTGAAGGAAGCATGTTTTTTTAGAAGAAAATATATTTATTAAAATTTGAGTTCTAATTTTCAAATTATAATGAAATGGGTATCTTATATTTTTTTATTTCATAAAGGATTTCATACTATTCATACCTTCTTTTTTTATGGACATGTTAAATAAAAAATATATATGTAATAACATTTGAATATAATATTGTTGTTCATTTAAAAAAATGTTTAATATTGAATATTCTATTGAACATTGTATTATTTTAAAATGTTTTGGTAAATTTGATCCTTAATATTTTTACGTGATCATAAGAATAAACTTTTTGGCATTTTCAAATAATTTTTTTGGAAAAAATACATCATAAAAAGTGTTAATAAAACATTTTATCAAAAAGGGAAAGGGAAATATGATAGAAATCACATAAATATGATTCCAATGGGAGAAAATCAGTGATAAGTGGAAATATATATTTAGAATGAAGATATTTTTATTATACAATTATATAAGAATTATTTATGAGAGAGGGTACAAATGATTTATCAAAAATTAAAATCCTTTTTTATTTCAGGAACATTTCTTTGTAGATGATCGATCATATAACATTACGAATTACGAACCTCAAGAGATTTCCCCCCTATAATGTATATTTTCATCAATTAATCATTTTCACCATAATATCATATAATTCTCTAAACAATGTATATTCATGATTATTTTTTAAACTTGAAGCACTAAAATTAAGGTGAACCATTAATAAGATCCATGAAAGAGTAATAATTTTTTCTCCTATCATTAGTACACCAAAATATAATTTCTATAGACAAATATAATACCCAGTATGGATATGATGTATTAATAACTAAAATTAACTAATAAAAAATGGTTTAACAAATATCATATGATAAATAAATTACCTTATAACCCAAACAACCTCTATAACCACACAATGAATGAAAATTTTAACTTCCAAGGTTTTCCCCTACCCATAAAAATATATATTCTACAGAATACCAACATTAATCCTAAATAATAATTAATATTAAAAAATGGAGGTTATATATATATATATATTAACGAAATACATTTTTTACTAAAAATATATTGAAAATCCTTAGTGGATAATATTCCTAAAATTTGTTTCTAACCACTACAGTTTTCTATAAAAAGTATTATTTCCACCAAATCAGATAATCTCAATTTACTATAATTACCTATACATAATGTATGTTACAAATATTATACATTCTTAAATAAGCTGTTTTTATTTAAAATTATCATCATACCATTTAATATAATTTCTTGGTCATTAGTACGATTCAACATTTTATAGAAAACTATTAATGAAAAACTACTAGATAATGATCCATATATTTTTTTTTTTTATTATAACCTGAATATCATTAATAATATCACTTCTGAAACATGGTTCTCAAATTCAAAACCTAAAATCTAGAAACATTCCACTTCAATTATTTTCATAACTTATGAACTCTAGAATTAACCATTGTATTATGAATTTGAATTAGTTATTTAAATATTTCCCACATATTTAATATTGAACTATTAGGTGTGCATAAGGTTGAACACTATTTTCCAACATCTAGTAAAATAGACACTTCAAAATTATTGATATCTAAATACCTTATTCTCTCATATTCAATACATAATGTATCTTATAGTTCATTTAATACATTTTTAATGGAAAACCTTCTAATATAATTTCTATGTGTGAAATTGAATCTTCTTTTCTTATTCAACATTAATAATAGATATTCCATGAGAATTCACAATTCTTTTATATAATGTGTTTTTAAATTCAACTCTATGTCGGTTGTTAATAGTAATTCAAATTATATCATTTTAATTTATCATCATCTTTCTACCTTAATTTATCATTTGTTTAAAAATACCTTTAGTTAAATAATTATATTTCCCATCACATTGGATATTCAAATGTATTATGTTATCCCTAAATATTAACTAAAATTAATAAAATAAATATCATTAGAATACATTGAAATGTGTAAATGGAGACTTATAATCCTATAATAAACAACTTATATGAGATAATTGCATCCAAAATTATGATTTTCTAGGATTCAATCATGGTTCTTCATGATAACATTTCAAATTAGGATTTATAACCTAAAAATTATTTCCTTTGCTTAAAAATTATTTATAAGTATTTTTATGAATTTCTAAAGAATATCCCATGGGAGAGACAAACCAGTTTTCAACCACAGCCCATTATCACATAGATAGAGATGATCAATTCTATCTCTATAGTACATTTTCAAAATTATTCCCCTATTTACAACAATTATAGATATAAATCAACTTATTGTATCTATATTGAGATGTAATTAACTAGATCCCACTCTCTCTATATTTCAACAATGTTTCCAATTTTTTTTGATACATATCCTTATCCTTATTTGTATCCTTAGTGTTATCACTATGAAATTCTAATACTAATAAGAAAAAATAACTATACCTTTCTCGAATACAAGCTATATATACCCAATCATTTTACATATATTATTAACTTATTTTTAACATAAAAAAATAATAATTATAATCCAATGAACATGAGGCCTAGTAAAATTAGAAGAAGAGGCACATAATAAATCAATGTGATACTAAAATAAAAAACATCATTTTATCCTCTATAATGAACTCCAAAACCCATTATTTTTTAAAAAAATTCATGTAATTACCCTATGAGTACCAATATAGATGGGGTGCACTAAAAAGAAAAGTACAATAATAAACGTGATAACTAAGGATAACATGTAAGTCAAAATTATAATATAGTACCCAAAAAGTGAATTTTCATGAGTAAATAAATTGGATCATAACATATAGGACACTTTTTACAAAGAATATATCATCCTTAAAAATGTGGTAGACTAATTTTACATGACATAAACATGAATGAAGTCTAACTATACTGAAAATATTACATGGTGGACGGAGTCCTTTAATGGACTAGGAATAACCCGTAATCCTATATATGAATCCAAATTATAATAAATATTTACCCAATGATTCTAGGTTCTATATGGAATCACCTATCATAACATGTTCACGATTAAAAGTCAACAAAATTTGAATCATCAATCAGATATAATCATAATGATTTCCTATGAATGAAAATATACATACTAATCTTGTCCCATATCACAATCAAAAAAAATAATAGTGATAAAATTTTAAAGATGAACACAGGTTATGTATCACCCTCTAAATTTATGGTATAATAATATATTTTTATGTTATAAATAAAAGTATATAAAGATTATTCTACATCTATAACATAAAAGGTTTAATTTTTGGATAATTTTTTTTCAAAATATTACATGGATGTTTTTTGTAAAAAATATTGTTTTTACTTTGAAATAACATCATAAAAAATTAAAATATTTGAAAAATATTACTAAAAAATGAAATTAAAAATAATTATATAAATTTATAAAGTAATATTCATAGATTTTGTTGTCAGGATGGTAGGAAATTCTTTAAATGTTGGTTAACATAAATGAATCATTCCTTTCCCACTATTTGTAAAAGCTTAAAAGACCCCCTTTCTGAAAATTACAATAAGATTACAATTTAAAAAATAAAAAAAATTCAAATATTATTTACAAAATTCATATAATAATTTGAAAAATGCTTTTAATCATTTTATAGAAAAAAATGGATACATAAGAAAAAAGGTTTTCGATAGAAGAGAGATATGAAGTCGATATTCCATAAATACATTTAATCAACCATTTTAAGTTATATTGAGATGAAAATGATACTCAATAGAAAATATAAATAAAAAATAGTGGCTAATTTAATGAAATGGTTTTATTATAAAATCACAAAAAAAATTTCCCATTGGAAATCAAATCATAAATAATTTCAATTAAAATGAGAGAGAAACATGAAACCTTATAACCCTAGAAACCAGAGAATCATAACCGCATAAATGTATTAAGTGAATTTTAATTCAAAGAAATCTTAATTATTAATGATTAATTACATTATATGTAAATTTAAATTATATAAAGTATATTTAAAAAATTAGTTTCATAAAATTACGCGTGTCTTATAAAATGGTGTTTTAAAATTGAAACACGTAACTCGTGTCCATAAAGTGTCATGACCCAAAACCAAGATAATAAAAAATACCCCTACTTATAGACACAAATTCTAGAAAACTGATAACCTTAAAAAATGAAATAAATCCAATGCATAACCATTTTTATATAAAAATAGGTTCACACATAACATTGTGAACTTGAAATTTGGTTTACACAATAAATAAATAACCCATGATTTATTGATCAATTCCAAATATAGGTCCCACCCATTACATAATGGAAATAAAA
Organism: Viscum album; assembly: GCA_963277665.1. Taxonomy (NCBI): domain Eukaryota; kingdom Viridiplantae; phylum Streptophyta; class Magnoliopsida; order Santalales; family Viscaceae; genus Viscum; species Viscum album. The sequence goes on along the minus strand of OY728156.1, from coordinate 1,221,702,842 downwards.
AATATTTTTCCCATGATCATAAAGAATTCATCCTAATAGAACCTATGAAAATAAATGGGATTGATAACCATTTCATCATACCAATGTAATGGAAAAGAAATGTGTTATATAAAAATTTCTTAATCATAATCAAAAAACATTCAAAGAAAGAAAAATAATGGTGTCCTTAAATTTTATCCCAAGAATATAATAAGTAACATAAATGGATTCCATCTTATATGGGAATTGGTTTTTAAATAAAACATGGAAAATTTCTAGAGAGAAATATCCCTTCAACATTGAAAATAAATAATAAAAAAATAAAAAAATTTAAAAACACATTTATTTGAAAGTCAATATAAAATCATATAATGTATTATTTGAAGTTCATTTAAAAAGTCATGAAAATACCTTTTTCACATTGATAATTACGTTTCTATAACAAAAATGTTCTAAAACATTATTACAATCATTTTAAAAGAAAATAACCTTGAAAAATACGATTGAAAAATTAAATGATTGATCAGTCATGACGGTGTAATTTTACATTCATGAAACATAGTTTAGAAACATAGATTTATTTCACATTTTTAGTAAATAGTAAAAACCACATCATTTGAATAAAACATTAATATTAATTTTAAACCATTTTCTTAAAAATTATTCATGGGAAAAATTGTTTTAAATAATACTACAGAATATTAAAAACATTATTCATAGAATTCAGAGGAAACATGTACATGGAAGAAAATGAATTTTCAACCAAAGTGATAAATAAATTTGATTTTTCATTAATTTTTTATCTCTTGAATAGTTTAATAATTTAAAATTAAAGGAAAAAATTTATTTTAAATAAATAAACTGATAGAAAAAATTTTATGTGTTTCATGGGATATAGATAACAACATATCATCATCGGAATCCAAATCATAAACAATCTCGATAAAAAATATATTTTCACATACATTTTTTAATATTTTTTTGTAAAATTTGAGTCACAATATCTAGAAAAAATAACACGACACAAAATAATAAATATAATAAGAAAAAATAAATTAATTATTTATCAATTCATAAGGGTTTTATATATATCTAAAAAATGAGATAATTTTATAAAATATCATATGTTCCAAAGAAGGAATTTTTGAACAAAATATCATACCATATGTCTCGAATTCCATCATACACATTGAATCCAAATTTATAATTAATATAGGTTTATTATATTAGAATTAAAATACCATAATTATATATATCAAACAATATATGGTTGATTTATGACCATTTATTACCTTTTTATTAACTATTCCCTATTGAAAAAATATTTCAGGAAATAACTAATTTGTTTATCATGCATGTTCTAATATGGTAATTTCATTAGTTTCATATTGATTATGGTTACATAATATAAATAATTTAAAACATTATATAAATAAAATATATATTCAGAATTTATTTATCTATAATAATCCATATATATATGGGAAAGAAAATTATATATACCGTTCATGGAGACTGTAGGAAAGACGTAATCATAAACAGTATTCTAATTTTCAGAAATGACTAAATGTATAAATGGTAAATATTATAAAACCTTTATTAGTAAATTATTATTTAATATATTTCACCTATATTGTTAAAATTTATCATTACTACCTTCCATGTAAGTAGTTAATGAAAAATGTTTCATATTGCTTCACGAGGCAATAGTCAGTCATACACACGAGCAACATTATCATATTCTAGATGAATATATAGTAAGAAGGTATATGTGATATTATAATTATAGAAGTATAATTTAGTAATAAATATCATTAATTTTTTTGAGAACCATTATTATATCTAGTAGAGAGAGGGTGATTGAAAATGAATTACACCAGTTCGTGAGGGGGTAGTGTGTCACACACATGATCTCCAATTTTGTTTCCCCTATGGAAAAATAGGATATGGATAAAGGTTATTCAATCATCATATTGACATATTAGTTTAATTTGGATACTGGTTCTATCAAATTTGAAATATTAGGACATGATTGATGGTGGTATGAAATGATGTAAAAAGAAATATCGTACCAAATGCAATTACCTTCTCTTAGAATAACCTTATTAGGATATATTAATAACAATAATATGATGGGACTTTGGGGATAATAAGTACATCTTGAATATTTATATAAATGTTATAGATGGTGTTTTTCTACGATTTTTTGAATTCCAATTATTTTGATGTTGTGAAAAAGTGAGATGAGGAAGATATCATTTATAATTGAGGATTAGTTGAATTTTTTAAATCCAAATATATATTCAATAATTGGAGGTCATTATCACCCACACTTCATTATACATTAATAAATAAAGTATTTGAGAGATGATATGGTTTATAATAACCTCAAACACAAATAATCTATTTATAAATAATTTTTTTATCCGTTATGTTTAATTACTTTTACAATTTATGTTTTCACAATAGTAACTTGGATAACTATTTTTACTTAGGTAATATATCCTTTAAAAAAATTAATATGATCCTTACTAGATAATTTGGAAAATATGATTTATCCTTTAAGAATCAAATTAAAATTACATTTATTAGATAATTTTCACCTTTTGATTATAAATATGAAATAAAATTGATTAAATAAAAAACCAATCCATTTGGAAATTGAATTTTAACTTAGGCGTATAAAAAGTGAAAAAATCATTCTAAACAATATTCACAATTATCAATTTTTATTATCATTATTAATCATTGTGACACAAAATTAAATAAAAACATATTAAATAATATAAATTATATTTATCCCCTAATATAATTCTATTTCACATTTTAAAAAATTAGAAGTATCATAATTGACTTTATGATTAATACTATATTCCCAAGAAAAAAGTTTTTTCCCCAAACAATTTTTTATAAATAAATAGAATTGTTTAATAAAAGATAAATTTTAGTATGATTAAAATGAAATATAATTGTTGATTTAACATATAATGAAATTCATATTCATTTTAAAGTCATATTAACAAAATTATGATATTTTTAACTTATTAATATGTATGAAAATTATTAAAAAAAACAAATATTTTCATTATTTTGTGAAAATTGACATTTCTATAAAATTATAAGAAATTTAATACAAGATAATTTTTATATTATTTTCAATTTTTTTTTCAAATTATAAAATAATTTTTTGAAATCTTAAGAAAATAAATAAATAAATGTAGAAAATAAGAGAAACAAACATTTTAGATAATAAATTTTTTAAGAATAAAAGTTGATTTATTCATAACTATTAACTACAAAACATCAAAGATGAATATAAAGTTTTTATACTAAAAATATAATATATTAGTTTCATTAAAAAATTTCAATTAAAAGTATTTAGTTAATTTAATGAGACAAAATAGGTTTGCAAGAATAAAAATAATTTTTCCGATAATCATTTCCACTATTTTGGAATGGTTTTTATTTTAATTTCTAACTAATTGGTAACTGAATTTTTCTTGAAATGTTATTTTTTTTAAATTTAGTTAATAATATTATTTGACAGCATTCTAATTACTTTGTTATAACAATTATATTAGAAAATAATAATATAATAGTATTTTATGTTTGTTAAATATATAATGATGTGTGTAATGTAAGCTGTTAATGAAATTATATTTACTTCAGAAATAAATATTTTATAGGATATCAAGTTATTCCACTCTATCCCTATTAAAATTAATTTATAAAATAAATTAATAGAACACTGCAATAAAATATTGAGGGTACTTTTTTATCATCACACACTCAAGTTCATACATCGATTTTCTGATTTTTTAATTTCTCAAAAAACATTATCTAGATCCTTAGTATTGTTTTGTTGAAAATTATCTTTACTATCCAATTTCTATATTGGTTTTCTGTTATAATAGTGTTCATACACCATTGGTACGACCTATTCGTTCAATAAATTTAAAGGGTCAGTAATGTAATTTTGAAAAAGAGATTCATCGAGAAAACAATAGAATTAAGACAGATTCATTGGAAGAAAAAAACACTAAGTTATTGTACTCATAAGATCAGGAGTTTGAAATGGACACAAAAAAACAAGTATACACCTTCTGTTATGTCATATGTAAAATTTTTATGGTGGTACTAATTCTATCAAATTATACATCATCTCATATTCAGTGAAATGAATTTTTATAATGAATTTTTTATTTTGGAATCAATAAAATCATTATAAGATCAATAACTTATTATTTTTAACAATAAATATTTAAAAAACGAAAATTGTTAGAAAAATTTATTAAATAGAATCCAAAAATAGGTTTTATATATTTTATAAATATTAACCATATGGATTTCACAAACTATGTGTAATAAAAATCGAAAACCTAGGATTTGAGTTATTTGACTTCATATCCTTCAATAGTAAATATAAAAATAATAACAACTTATAAAAAATTTAATAATCCCAAATAACTTCTTAAAAGTCACTATAGAATAACATAATATTCAAAAATATAAATCACATTTTGTTCCATAAATTATATTTAATTATTGTGAAAAATAGTTCTATTGGATATCTAGGTTTATCCTTAAACTGATAGATTTTCATAATTTGATTCCATATATCAAAAGATGTTTAATTATTCAGGTATCATCTGAGGGAGATACAATCAATGCTTAAGATCACATCAAATTTACAGAAAATATTCATATTAATATTTTAATTATGATTATTCATTTAAAATAAAATATGAAATTCGCTAATATAGACAACCTTAATTATCATGATTCACATTAGGGATAACTGATACATTATATTTCCTCCTGTCCATTCTCTTTAAAGGTAGTTTTAGATCATCATCTAAATAATCCTCTGTATTTGAGAATATAGTTTAATAATATGCAAACTCTTTTCACATAAAACATGTGAGTGTGGGTGGTGTATTCTGTCAACATCTCTAGGATTTCATTTAATTGGATAGTATATTATCATACCCTCTACATTATTTTTTTAAAAGGCCATTCTTCCCAGACATTTAACACCATCTTATTCATTTTAGGAATTCTCATAAGTTATTCTTCCCCCAATTATTGATTGTCATGAACCATGTTTGTGGTCATCCTACCCGACACCCCCACTAAGCCTCTGGCTTTGCCAAAAGGGTGATCCTCATCCCCATATATGGGAATGTGGTGTATGTGCATCAATAATAGAGTCTTGGGAACTATTTATCCCATTATGAACAACCATATATAATTATCAATAATAAAACATCACACCATGATCAATATCCATTACAAAAAGTGATACAATAGTTGAAGATAAATATTTTACATGTTTAATAAAAAACAAAAAAATTAAAACACAGGATGGAGAAAAACATGACTAAAACCCAAATAAATAATTCAATGAGAGGTACATCATCCCTAATCTACCATTATAAGTAACTAAAAGAGAGGATAAAATGGAAATATGGCCAACCATCACCACCAAAAAACATATTACATTTAAATAGGTCATACATAAATGACTATAAATTCACTGAAGGGTGTATGTAGGATGTGAGAGAAATTCGAGTAGGATGCCACCCAAATGAAATATTCCATTCCATACCATTACAAGACAAATCACCATGCATGTTATAAGAATGAGATTTTAAAAAATTTCAATAAAAACATTTTAATTAATAATAATAAATGAAATGTGATTTTCAATTAAAAAAATAGCAATTTCTACTATATAATGTAGGGAAGTACCACATCATATAAAAGGACAATATCATAGGAAATTACAATATATACTTACACTAATGGGACCTGAGGAAGCTTATATCCTGATGAAACATTGTACAATAACCATAACCCTCACTATCTACATGGACGATCTATGATAGGGGAATCCATCCTCTATCTTAATGTCCTTAAATCATCAATATTTTTAGTTATTATTTATATTCAATCCTTCTAGAAAGAATTGGGACTCTTCTCCATCTATCCAACAATATTTCTAGTCCTAGTCCACCCACTTAGATACATCAGATTCCCTCTACACTCAATTTCTATTTCACATGTCACGTATATCAACACTTTTACATAAACCCATCATGAATCATGAAAAAACATGGAAAACTATACAATTTAAAAGGAAAAACTCATAACATGTTAATACACACATCAAAATTGTTTTTATATATTCTTTACAACACCTTCACAATTCAAAAATCACATTTATAAGAATAATAAGGAAATCACACATAAAATCAATCGATTTCTATTTAGAAAGAATCATAAAACCCATATGTATGTTAAATTATTTTGATATAACTATTTTCACCACACCATTATTCCATAAAAAACATTTGTGAATAAAATAATGAAAACTATAATCTTCTAACAATGCTGTGGAATGGAATAAAATACCTCAATCTTTGAAACATTTAGAATCTAGTGGAAAAACTAAAATAAACCTCAAATGAATCATATAACAAAATTATTAAACCATAATCATCATTTTTTACCCAAATACACATAAATGAACCCTTACATGGCTAATAAATATGCTGGAAAAGAAGAAATCAAATTTCGAGGACGAATAACCCAAGAAGAAAATGAAATCAAAATAACCGATTTATACTTGACGATAATTTTAGGATGTAAGAAAAAACACCCATAATTTTAATTACAAGGGTGAAAATAAAGATAGTAGGAGGTTCTTAGGGATGAGAGTCCCATAGAGTTCAAATTAGGGGTGGTTTGGAGTTAAAATATTTGATGGGTAGAAGTGAAATTATACAATTTCAATGACCAGTGCCAGACACATGGTTTTACAAACCATGGTAAAACTATTGATGTCCTTTATCCCAGAGTAAACCAAACACATAATTAACAATGGTAGGGTTCACAGTCATTCATGAATTCATATAGCATAGATTGTGCTATTGTCCTGGGAATATGGTTTCCTCTAATAGTTCCACAACCTTGCACCACTATGTTTTGGGTGAAAAAAACTCAATTTTCTTAAAAAAAATATGGATAAAACCAATAGATTAACATATTACCAAAAATTAACAAAATAACATCACAAACAATAATAATTTATGTTACATTCTTCCCCACATTAAATATTTAAGTACTTTTAATGTCAACTCGACATCTGATCAGGGCATAGAAATAGAAATAGATTCTATTACCAATAATTTCTCTCTGACATCTCATTCTCATCACTGCCATGCTTCCATGGAACTTGGACCAATTTTATGGACTTCCCCCGAATAAATTTCTATTGGGAATCCCAAATCCATAAATTCCTCTCAAACATGAAAAATTCATATTTTAATTCCAATTCCTTCCCGTTCAACACATGAGATAAATCAATATTATACTTTTTCAGCTAAGAGCCATGGAACACGTCATGTATAAATTTCAACTAAGTTGGTAAATATAACTAGTATTACACATTACATGTCCTCTTGGTAATAAAAAATGGTTGGACATACAATAAAATTCTGTTCTATTTCTTAGCGAGATGATAGTGACCCATGCGAGGTGAAACATTAAAAAACACTCATCCACCCATGGATAATTATAAGGCTTGACACCTCTGATCTGTAAAATTATATTGATGACTATCCATTGTAAAAAATAGATACATGATTATCATAAATTCTTTATATGTTTCTAGCACAAGGATTTTTTTTAAACAAAATGAGTTTTCACAAAACACATACAAAAACAATGTGACTGAAATGGACGTCTATAATGGGACTCATATGGTTCTATTTTTATCGAATATTGATAACGTTTATTGTCGTAAAATTAAAAAAATTGATATCCTACAATCCCCTAAACTACAAAAAAACCCCACAATGTATCTTAAATTTTATTATTCACCCACTCCACCTATCCATTTATTTGGGGATGGTATGCCGAAGTCAACCAGATCTGTGACCCTGTTTCCTTCTGAAGGACTCACCAAAACAAAGAGGTAAAACATAGTCCCCTGTACAAAATTGTAGTGGATGTAATTCCATGAATCAAACTATCTTATTAAATGTACAATCAACCAAATTCAACCACCTTTTCAGATACTGCGAGCAAATTAAAATTGGATGACTTTGTTAGATAGTCAATCACTAAACTGATGGAATTCCACACATATGGAGTATGAGGCAATCCATTGATGATGTCCATGGAGACCTCGTTCTACTTCCACGAAGGAGTTGGTAATGGGTGAAACAAAATATAGGTTCATTGAGGATCTTCTTTAACCCTCTAACATATATATCATCATGATACAAATTCATCTATTTCTTGTTTCATTCTTGAACACAAAAAATGATGATGAACATCATAAAACATATTGTGGGCCCAGAATGAATGGGACACAAATATTGTTGGCTATAATACATCACAACCTTCCATAATGACTAAGGCAACATGATGGAATCCTAGAATCATAAAACTCTCCCTAGATAATGTGATCGATCACTTGGAACCACCCCCACCATTTGGGAACTATATAGAACACTAGAACAAATCATCATTCAACTCCTCTTACTGAATCGACTCGAAAAGGGAAGGGGCTAGCTTAACAATAGCCATGAATGCACCTCAGCTATGTTCCTTGGACTTAAATTTCATCTGGGGAAAAGAAACCCCAATGTCAACTCATCATTGGACTCCCTTAATTATCACATCGGCACATTATTTCTCAATGAATCTTGCACCACATTACCATTCCCTAGGTCATTGACGATTTCAAAATCAAACCCCTAGTAAAACTGAACCCAACAATGGTTCCTCTGATTGAGATATTTTGAGAATATGTTGGTCAAGATATTATTATCAAATAGACAGCAATCTTTGACCCAAAAATATAATGATTCCACTCCTTCTAATCATGTATCACCACTTCCAATTCTAGATCATGGGTTGGTAAATTCATTTCATATGATCTTATTTAGAGATAACCATATGCCACCACATTCTCATCCTATATCAACAATCACCAAAAAACATACCTAAGGCTTTATAGCTTACCACACATCTATTTCCTTTATATATAGAAACAAAACCAAGTGTTGTGGTCAACAACCACTTAATCTTCTAAAGATATGATTGACAGTCTACCATCCATTTTTACATAACTATCTTCTTGAGTGAGAACTGTGATGGTAAAAAAAAATTCAAGAAAAATCTCTAAAAAACTACATATAATACCCTCTATGAATAGAAAAAATCTTATCTTGAAAAAATATTTCGTTCTTCCAATGATATCACAATACTGATATTCAAAGGGTCTAATGAAACACCTCGTTCTGAGGTCATAAGATGAAAAACCATCACACCTTTTATCTTAAAGGTTCACTTTGAGGACTTCTCATAGATATAATTGTAATGAAGTGTTCCCATCATGATCCTTAGGTGTATATCATGCTCCTCCATGGATCTAGAGTAAACCAGGATCTCATCCAGAAGTACCACGATAAAAGAATTAAGATACTGATAGAACACCCGATTGATTAGTGATATAAATATTGATGAATAATTCATATATATGATAGGAATGACTATGTACTAAAAATGATCATACTTACTTTAGAGAACTATTTTCAGAACACTGAAATCTCAAACTATGACGAGGTGATACTGAGAAGGCATTTCAATCTTGGAACACCATCACTCCTTCTTAATATGATTAAAAACACCTAAATTAGTGGGAAAAGGGGACTTGTTACTGATTTTTACCTTATTCATCTTCTGATAATTGATACAAAATCAAACAGATACATCATCCCTCATTGAAAACATGATAGGGGCATGCCAAGGTGAATTTCTCAAGGGAATGAATCCTTTAGACTCCAAATAATCAAGATATAACAATAATTTGATCCTTCTGGTGGGGAACATATGGTACAAGTGAGGAGATAATGGCTATTTTCCCAGTGCCAAATCAATTGTGAACTGCACATATCTCTCTAGAGGAAAACTCAAAAACTCATCTGGAAAAACCTCTGGAAAATCATCCACCATGGGAGACAATACAATCTCTAGAATACCACCATCATCCTTCATCCTGAGAGACAATATCTAAAATACACAACCACCCAACTCTTGATGGGTATGTCTCACACATCCCAACTACGGATCCCTTTCACCATGAAAGACCATGGTACATCAATTCAGTACAACAAAACTCACTCATTTATGATAACAATAGATGTGTTCCTAAAATTTCACCATCCAATCCATATTGTGTATCATGTGAAAGAGTTCCTTTTTCCAAATCATTCTAACTCGACCCCATAAACGATGAGTGTACCTGATGGATACCAGAAATGTTAAATTCTATAATAACCAAGTTGGTTCAATAACTCCATCACATATGGTATAATCTAAGATGAAAATTTGAATGCATCCACAAGATGGAAAGAAATAATAGAAATAATGTCACCAGTATCAAAAAATAAAATATGTATGGATGATGAGTTATGAATATTTACCATGTATATTCAGGTCCTCCAATAGATGTTGCTGGTACCTAATCATTAGCATATAGATTCCTCGTCTCGACATGGTCATGAGAATGACCAATAATCAGTGGATCCTCATTGAGGTAAATATTTCAAAAGGATTTTCCATCCTTAGTGCCACTATCATGAACAAACCCAATTACACTTTTAGCTCGATATCCAAGATGGTCTTGATATAGCCTGAAAGTAATTCTCGATCCCCATGCATTGGCAACGTCCACATGGCATCACATATATCTAATGTATGAATGTTTTTAGCATAAAAATTATAGAACTAAAAATGATTCAAGACCAAATAAATATAAAAGGAAAATACATTCAGTGTAATATAATAGAATTTAAAATTAATTCAATCCCAATGTACTACAACCCAAGTACTAAAATAGATAAACAACCCATGTCCATGAGGATCGAACTCACCAAGTAAAAAATTGATCACCTAGATCCACCATCAAGAGATCCTTCCCCCTTTTTCAAAATTAGTAAGAGATAGTATAAAAATACCAACAGTCAAAAGTTGCGCGTGAGCCAAAGGAAAGTAGGATTTTGTCAATGATTATATAATAATATTCCAATATCGAAATAACCAATAATGTTCTTAAATTTTCATGTAAAAAGGAATGAAATTTATAAGAACATATTTATTCAAACCATGGATTACAATTTAAAATAATTGAATACATTATCAATTCATACATCACATTCCAAAATATGGAAATTCACTTCAAAAGATGGAATATACCTTAAATAATATAGTGGCACTTTTCAAAAAATGGATTAAATGAACACATTTATATATATTTTTTTAAAAAAATATACAGGCCATGTAAGATATTTTACAACAATTTATTATTTACATTTAAAATATATAAATGGAGAAACATGGTCGTGTGATAAATATTTATGATAGTTCTAGACTATGGGGACCCAATAAAGGTAATACAACAAATTATGAAAATAAAACCCTTGAACCTTGTCCAAAACGACTCATCGCCATTTCTTAAGGAATGAATGAGCTGATATAATTTTTATAACATTATTAATCCTAATGTTATTCCAAAATAACTCAATAAATACCTATGTATTTCATGTTCTCCAATTAAAACATGATGGGAAATTTTTTTAGAACTACTTAGGGTAAAAATAAATCTCATTCTCCATTTCAATGATCCAATGATCCCATTAAAAAACAGAACATGTTTTTTAATCATAAACATGCATTATCAAAATGAAACAACATAGTCTGCATAAAAAAAAATTGAATCCTATTTTCACAAATAAGGAATTGAAATAAATTCACCATTAAAATTTACAATCCAATTGTACAATTTAATTTTCATGTCATTAAATCAATTTTATCACAAACCTCCAACTCATTGGAAATGAGTTTTATAAGAAAATTACTTCAAATAAATTTTTAAAATTATATTAAAAAATTTAATTGATTAAATTTCCATCAAAACAAAAAATTTTAATTAAACAATTTATATGTCAGCTATTTACAATTATATACCAAAACCCTATTTTTATCAGAAACCCCATTTCAATGGAAATTGGATTTTTCCAACCACAAATTTTTATCAATATTATCCAAATCCCAAAAAATACATTTAAAATAAATCAATTTAAATTTAAACAATGAAATTATGGTTAATATAAATTCGGTATCTTCATAGAACCAACTATCTCAGAGCTATTAATTCTAGAAGCATCAAACCCTAATCAATATTTTCTAGGGAAGTACAATAACAACAGTATCCAGGGAAATAAGGATTTAAATGAAGCCCTATAACCCCAAAATAGTGGGTATTATATCCACCATCAATCACAGTGATCCATGTAACACTTAGGATAGAGAGAGAGAGAGAATTGAAAAACAATAATGAGAGGAGGAAACTAATAGAGAGGAGATTAAAGGGTGTCCCTCTTGCTTCGAATCATGTCTGGGAGGGATTGAAGGGGTCAAGAATTGTACATGGGAGCTCTGAGGAAGGTAAAATGAGTTTTTGTTGATGGGGGTCCAATTGAGACCTAAAATTATCATTGGTGAAATTTTAACAAAAATCTAATCTGAGAAAAACCCAACCCCATAGTTTCATGTGAAACTGTTCATGGTTTGGAAAAACCATGTGCAGGCCATGCACCCACTATAAGTGATCCATATGGTTCCTCATGATTGGGTTCATGGATTGAAAAAACCATGTCCAAGATATGAAGATATATCTATCCAAACTTTTCCATTTTGTTATTTTAGTGTGAATGGTTTAGAAAAGCATGCGCCAACCATGCGCCAACTATTAAGTACCCCAAACAATATCCAGATTTTAATTAATTGACCACAAATACCCCCAAAAGAAACCTTGAAAAAAATAAATTAAATGTGGTGTTTATGAAAACATTAAAATAACAACATGATTCTACAACCTCCCCACCAAGGGAAATATCGGTCCTCATAAATCCTATGAAAATTCCTCCATGCTAAAAAGATGACGCCACTAATCTCTTCAGTGACTCCCTACCCTACATATCTTGAGAATTAGAACAATGATACAATTGAAAATTAACTATTGTTATATTTCTCCTACTGAATAACTTGGAATCAAGATCGACTATCCTAACTGGTCCTTCAGTCACAGATAAATTATATTCAACTTCAATATCACTCCAACTCAGAACATGAGATTGATTAGATAAATACATTCATGCTGAGATAAATGAAACACATTTTGTGTTAATTAAATATGTGTTGGAATTCCTAAATGTTATGAAAACTTCCACATAATCTCCAGAACCTATAACAGTCCCACAAATCATAGATCAAGCTCTCATTGTCTCCCAAGCCGTCAATGTCCCAACAGGGGTGAAACAGTCATCAAAACCTCATCACTAACTAAGAACTCCTATGATCTATGGTGGTGATCAACATATGAATTATATCAAATCTTGGCCATCAATATTCTTTGATTAATCAACTAAATATTTATTGTCATCTATTTCACCAAACATTGTCAAAAAATGGAACAATCACCAATCTCTAACCCACACAACAAGAATTTAGAGTGGTGATAATACAAGACCTCAAAAAAATTCATCCTGATCATAGACTGGTAACTATTTTTTTTTATAAAAACTCAATCAGACCCTAATGATCATACCAAGACTCACCAAAGTCCAAAACACAAGCATGATACATATTCCCCAGAATCTGTATTGCTCTTTCTGTATAGCCATATGACTGTTGATGGTATGTTGTGCTCAAATGGAAATGAGATCCAAGTTCATCCTAATAGACCTTCCAAAATCATGTAGTGAAGTAAGAATCCTTATAAAATATTATAGAATATAGAACACCATGAAATCAAAAAAATTCATTCCTATAGAGATTTCCCAATTCCTCAACTTTAGATATCTCATGATTGGGTAAATAGTGAGATGATTTATTCATACTATTGATCACCACCCAAATTACATTATTCATTATCTTGGTATGTGAAAACCTAACCAAAATTTCTATTTATATATCATCCCCCATCAATGTAGGTAATGGATGTGGCTGAAGAATACCAAAAGGTTTGTAGTGCTCAACTTTAACCTGTTGGCATGTATAGAAAAGAGAGACATAGTCAACAATGCCCCATATAAAATATTTCAACCAAAACTGTAGCCAAAAGTCATAGAACATCATTGTGTACCCTGTGTGTAGTGACCACTAGTAACTATGATAATCCCCCATTTCAGGTTTTCTTAATGATGATGGTACCACGAATTGATTATTATTGTACATAATTACCTCTTTTTTGAACGAACAATGGAAAACTATCTCCCAACCATAAAGAGTGTACATGATTCTACATAAAACCTCATCAAGATTTTTATCATGAATAATCAACTTGAGGAGAGAGGATGTCAATAGGAAACTGGCTAAGGAACCTCACCCTCTGGTTATTGGACTCCAACATGCAACTATGCAAAGAGAGCCATCAAATTTCACTCCTCTAATGATTCTTCCACTTCCTAGGTCTGCAACGACATTCCCTTTTCAAGGTATATTGGTGATTTTGATATTATATGATTGTATTCATTCAACTCAATTCATTTGGTAGAGATTTAAATATTTTTGAGTCAAAACATATATCAAGATCTTGTGGCCTACATACAAGATAAAACTTTCTCCCTAATGGTAACTCCAAAAACTATATAGCATGTGCATCACAGCTTCATGTTCAAGGTCATGGGTAGTATAATTATTCTCAAATGGCCTAAGTTGATATGATCTGTAGGCAACAACATGGTCACCATGCATAAGAAAAGAAAAAAATTCCAAACTTGATGCATCAAAAAAGACAGTGTATCCCTAAATTGAAAATGGAAGAGTCAATACCAGAACAATAGTCAAAATATTTTTCATCTCAACAATATAATTATGAAATTTATAATCACAATAAAACATCACTACCTTCTCAATGTAGAGAAATCATTAGAGAAGGAAAATATGAGATGTCCTTAATAAACTGATGATTGGATATGACCAAACCCATGAAGCTCTAAATCAAGAAAACATTCTATGGTTTTTCCATTGTCAGAAATGATTTCACCATTTCTGATCAACTAAAATATAATTTTATGACCCCACATGTCCCAATAATTTCATTTCTTGAATCAAGAAAGAAAATTTTGAAATCATCATAGAGTCGGTGATTTATCAGCAAACTCAAACTGTTCTTAGATGATACACATGATCCTTCATAGATTTGTTGTATAAAAGGATTTCATCAATAAATACTACAATAATGGTATCCAAAAACTTGTGGAAAATTATGTTCTATAATTTCATGAAAAATGTAGGATCATTTTTTAGACCAAAGGGCATAACAAGGTAGTCGTAATGGTAATACATGCTCTGAAAGTTGGTTTTTATAATGTAAGAATATTTTATCTTCATTTTGTGGTATTCATAGCGAAGAACAATCATTGAGAACCAATTGAACTATTTCAACTTATCAAACAAATAATCAATTTATTCAACAAATATTATTTTCTTATTATAATTTGATTATGATTTCGTTAATCAATGTATAGATGGAGCGAACCATCAACTTTCACTTCAATGGAAATGGGCACCACCAAAGGTGACACACATGGTTGTATAAATCATCTCTCAAGAATATAATCCAATTAAGATATTAGTAATATCATTTTAGCTACTTCCACATGGAAATATAGAATTGATACCAGTTGAGTACCAGGCATTAAGTCAGTGGAAAACTCACCCTCCCTTACCGGTATCAAACTAGTGATGTCAGAATGAAACATGTTTGGAAAAACAACATCAATTGGAGGGAGATCACTAACGAAATATTCTCTCTCTAGATAAAATGAAAACATGGATATAACATTCCCCAACTCTAGAGTAGATGTTTCGTCTCAACTTGACCATAGGTCTTATTATCCTTGGAATACATGAGACACATCATTGGGTGTTTTGATGGAGACTCATATAAGGCTATAATCAATCTGGGCATTTTTATCAATGATCCCATCCAACACTAAAATGTTGTAAGGTGATTTCATCTCGAGAACTAGAAAAGTGCAATAATGGTCAACATCTGATAGAGGAAAAATTGAGGTAGGACTATAAAGATCCTTCAATATCATTGTACCAAGGGGTGTATTAATTTACATTACACTAGATAAAATATCCAAAGGAATATTAATAAGATTAAAAATACTAGTTGAAATAAATGAATGAGATGCAACATTAGTAAAGAAATAATTCCACAATGATGAAGTTATAGTAATGTCACCTATCGTGGTTTCTAGATCCATATCTGCTTCCTCTAGAGACTCTTCCACTATGTGAAGAAACATCATTCCAGATGTATTTGGCCACAACCCAATTAAATATGATGAATTTGATTTTTCCAAGGGTTTCGGAAGATATGATGATTGCATTCACCTATGAGGAGTGAAATAAATATTATACAATCACTACAAGTGCCCTGAACATCCATACGAGCTACATTTATTGGGTGCCTTAGTGACGAATTTCATCGAATGTCTTGCCTTCCACTCTATTAGTGAACCATGGGGCCCCAAATAGATATTGTAGGAGGCCTTGAATTAAATATTTATTGACAGCTTCCATGAGAATCATCATTATAGAATTATCCCTTGAATGAACTAACACTAACCCTCAGAGAGATATAAAGTCTCCATGTCCTAGACTTTACAGTAAGGTCCATTTCTACTATAAGACATCTATCCAACACATCAGTATGGGAATGAGGCTTAAAAAAGAAAATCTGAGATTGAATATCTGGTCGAAGTCCTAACATGAACCATCGATAAGTCATCCTCTCATTCAATACTATATCAATTGGGAAATGCATAAGCTCATCAAAATGGTTTGAATACTCTATCATGGTCAAGTCAGCCTACTCATGTTTGAAGAACATAGTGTACAAGGTTAAGAACATCAAATCTGGATAGAAGTAGTCAAAAAATTTGTCCTTGATGTCTTTCTAATCTAATCTCCTCGGCTTATTTTTCATCAACATCAGGTAAAAACATATTTTTGTCAGTCCTTACATCATGATGGATTGTTTTCCCGATAACCTCAATCAAATTTAGATAGAAAAATAGATTCACTCATTTATGTTTAGTAGTATATTCCTCCAACAACATATTCACATGTTTTTTTTAGAGTCATGAAAATACACAAAATTAGTGGACAATAACGATGAAATTAGATTTAACACCCAAAAAGAGAATGAAGGGAAAATAATTTTAACAGATAGGTAAGACTAGATTTCGGTTTCACTCTATCAAAATAAAAATAGAAAAAATACTAGAATATATCATCAATACATATTTCCTTAAAATACCATGGAAACATAGGGTTTTTTGTAGTGGGAACTGGCCAGGAACTCACTCAGAACTACTACCTAATCTTTAAATGATTTCCGAAAAGTGTACTAACATCAAGAAAGGATTCATAACCTCCTTATCATACCACTTTGTCAGGAACCAACATAGATACACTCATATTTTGATATATGACCTAGTCTTGATATATCCCAAAGGGAAATATCGATCCCCATAAGTTGGTTAATAACACCTAGCATCATACAAATTTAATGTGTGAACCATTTTTTTGAAAACATGTAGAAAGTAAGATGAAACAAAATAGTATGAATATCAAAAGAAACTCCCTGGGTAGTAATTTAAAAAACGTAAAATAGAAATTTAATCCCAAATTTCTACAACCCAAGTACCAATATTGGAAGAAAACCCCCTTGTCCCTAATAACGCAACTCCCCAAGTGGAATCATTAATAGATAGATCCACGTCTAATAGATGGTTTCTCTTTTCTTGAACCAGGAGGGAGATAATATAAAAATAGCCGAAGGTACATGCATTTTCTTACCCAAAACCTAGTATTATTTCTAAAAATATCCCACAAAATGATGCCTATATAAAATTAACAAATAATTTGACTTTAGTTTTAAATTAAATATGATTGGAATTTGCAAACTAATATTTTAAAAAATCATTCTTTACAACTTAAAATATGGATACACATTAGAAATTTATGATTCACATTTCCATAGATGGAAATATATTTTAAAATATGGAATTTACCTTTAATCAAATGGTGCGTTTCATAAATGGAACTTTTCACAAAATGGCTTAAATAAACACATTTTTATAAAAATAATTTATATAAATTAACAAGGTATGTAATATAGTTTACAAAAATTTCATATATACATTTTCAATACATTGATGTGAGTGACATGGTCATGGGCCAAATAGGTATGATAGTTCTTGGCAACATGGAAAAAACAATGTGAATGTGGAAAGGTATATTAACACATCCCTTGAACTAAGGCCAAGAGGACCCATGACCATCACCTAATGAATATGATGGGGTGGGTATGATGTTTTAGAACATTTTAGGTAATATAGTGTCACCCAAAATAACTAACTAACTAACTAATTCTTACATGTTCTATAATTAAAAACAAAAATCATAAATTTATTTTAAGTCTTCTTAAAATACCATTAAATATCATTTTCAATTTCAATATTCAAATTTCTCTTTAAAAACCATAATAGGGTATAAATAAAAAACAATCCTTTTGATGATGAAACCATTTCGCTTCCCTCAAAACAATTTTCATGAATTTCTTCACAAATAATTATTTCAAATGAATTTACCATTCCATTTCAAAATCCAATTTCACAACTAAATTCTTCAATATAATTTTCATGTTATTCCATCAATTTTATCACAAACCCCTAATTCACTAGAATTTGGGGTTTTTAAAAAAATTTCGGTCAAATCACTTTCTAAAATTAAATTTACATGTTAAATTTATGAAATATTCATTAAACTTTTTCAATTAAACATTTTAATTCCCAATAAATTCCAATTCCATACAAAAAACCTTTTTCCAAAAATATGAATTCACCAAAATATTGTTTCTATAGCAACTAATTTAATTCTATATCATCCAAATACAAAAAAATTCATTTCAATTCAATCAATTAAATTTTTAAAAAATCAATTAGGGTTAATATAAATAGGACATCATAACATAACTATCTACTTCAAAGACCGTGGATATAAAAATTCCAAACCCTAATTAGTATTCGTTGATGATGAACAAAAACAATGGGATTTGGGGAAATGAGGTTCAAAAACTACATTTATAACACCCAAAACAGTGGGTATTAGATCCAAAAATAAGCACAAGGATCCATATAACCCTATGTAGAGATAGAGAGATCATGGGAGATCAAGAACGAGAGGGGGAAACTAATCGAGAGAAGGTTAGAGGGAATTATTAAATATTCAAATTACATATTGGAGGGATATTATTGAAAAATAATAATCATTGGGAGAATTTAAAAAAGGAGAAATGATTTTGGGTCAATGAATTTCTGTTAGGGACCATAAAGGAGGGTTTGATAAATTTTAACAAAAAGTTGGATATCAAAATAAACTGTTCACATGGATTCCTAAGAATCGATGCATGGTTTAGAAAAAATTTGCATAGGTCATAATCCAATTATAAAAGGTTCACTTTGTTTCAACTAAGGGGGTGAATAACTTGACTAACCATGCATAAAACATGCAGATCCCTCTATTTAATTTTTTTATATATAAAAGCATGATGTTTGGAAAACTATGCGCCTGTTATGAACTTTCCTGAAACTAGCCCAGAAATATCCAAAATTTTCATAAACTCTCGTGAGAAAAACCCCAAATAGAAACCCAAACAAAGGTCAATTTAAAGGGGGGTTTTTTGAATACCTGAAAATAGTTATAGGATTCTACATCAATGATAAGAATTCCTATAACACATCATCCTAGTTGATTCTAGATGGAATGACAACCTCTAGGAAGTAGTAGGACCTACACCACTCTAATATGGGTGCGCCCCCATGAAATGGATGCAAGCGACACCTGGTTCCACACAGATGACTTCTTTTGGGTGGATCTAAACACATAAACCACACAAGTCATACTTTTCAACACTAGAAGCTTAGAACCACTCTAGTATCTTAACCCACAAATGAAAATTATAAGGAGGGATTTCTTTATAATCCACTTCCCATCTTACCCTACTCATCCTAATTCCACTTATTCTCATACAAATTTCCACTTCAATATCCTATTACTTATAGTACTTATGAAAGACAATACATCCTACCGTGATCGATCTTCACCATGAAGACACAATCTATCGACCCATCATAAGTAATCTATTTAAATAATAAGTCTTTGGATATGATATCTAGGTGAACCCCCCCCCATTGAATTTATAATCCTTTAACTACAATTTGGAAACCAAATCAGGTGCAATCTGAATGGCTATGTAATGTGGATAAAATATTCCATCATTGTATGATTCCACTAGTAATGATCCCAAAACTACCGAATATTGGTGAAGGAAAAGTCCATGAAAAAATACTTATCATTGATGAAAAACATTAAAACCATCCAAACAATCAGATCATAGTTTCTAGCTTGAACAACTGAGTCCCACAACCTATAATGTGGACTTTCCAACTATAATGAAGAACAATTCACCTACCATTCCTTTAGAGTTTCGAGAAACCAAAACTTTATCTCGATCTTCTCAAGACACTCCCAGAACTCCCAGGGTTCTATAATATCCTAAAATGAAGCATGATTGTTCTTGAGGGGAACTTAAGCATTGTCTTCTATGGAACCTAGTTCGACATCCCAAAAATGATAAGGATCAAATATAACTCCATGAACAAATGTTTAAAAAACCTGAAATAATATATCCACTAGTCACTAATCAATTTTTGAGGGATATATCTCTATAGAAACTTCCCACAGGTACCCAAGAGGTCTCTGGCAAGGAAGTTTTCTACAATAAGAAACATCCTTAATAAATAACCATAAAAAACCATGCATAAAATTTTAAGTAGAATAAACAAATGTTAAACACTTCCATTGATAAAAAACAACATTAATCAGAATAACACTCTACATTACGTCACCCCACCTGATGTCCATTCACAATTTGTATCATGTATGTACCACCTATATGAGAAGTCAATCTAGATTCCTAACATACTATGGTGAGTCAGTAACATTCACTAGGTATGTTTCCCACACATATAACTCACACTTAGACCTTCAAGCTCCAAAAAACATAGATCTAGTCTATCCAAGATCATCCCAAATATCACGACTCAATATAAAAAACCTCTATTTAATAAAATTTTATCATGAACCAGTCTGAGTACCATCCAACCTGACAACTGAATGAGAATGTGGCATGGAAAAAATGGCATTCTCGATCCCCACATATTGGAAAATAGTGCATGTGTATCACCAAAACACTCTTGGGAACTATTTATTGGATGATAAAAATCCATATATAATTATCCATAATAAAACATTACACTATGATCAATATTCACAACCAAAATAAATTCAATAATTGAAGGGATTCATTTTACTATTATAAGAAAAATATCTATTGGGGAGACCCAAAAAGAACAAAACACAAATTTTCCATGCATCGAGAGGGCCGTCACCATAATATAACTCCACAAACACCTACAAGAGAGGAATACAATCAATTGGATTCACAATAACTCCCATGAAACATGTTTCATTTACCTAGGACATATATAACAATGTCTACATACACAGAAGGGTGATTGTCGGATATGATCCAAATTCTAGTTTGATCCTATCCAAATGAAATATTCCATTCGATAACATTACAAGATAAATCACTATGGATATTTTAATAATGAACTTGTAAACACATATATTAAAAACATTTTAGGGAAAAAAATATTCAATGTAGGAAGATTTGATATTCAAATAAGAGTAAGGTCCACCATGCATCAATGACAAGAAACACATCATAAGGGATCATCACATCATGACAAATACATTAATATACCGACACTCGTGGGACCCTAAGAACCAAGTATATCAGTGAAAAATCATATAGAAACCATAAAATACATCTTCCTAATGAACGATCCATTATTGGGTAATCTATACTAATTTGTAGTGGTCTACAATCTTTATCATGTCTATTTAGTATTGTATCATCAATCTTGCTAGAAGGAACCGGGCATTATCCCTGGTTATCCAAAATAGTGTACTAGCCCTAGTATGCCCACCTAGATACCTAGGCTTCCATTTTTCATCAATTTCCATTTCACATGTCATGTATATAACCAATTTCACACACACACATCATGAAATATGAATACATAAGGAAAACTATTAATTTTCATAGAATAACCCCATATCATATATCTTTGCAAACCAAAACCATTTTAAACCATTCTTTATATGACTGACATAGTTTACAAACCTCATTTAGATACATAGTTAGAAAATAACACATGAAATCCTCCAATTTATATTCGATACCCCATATTACAACACATACACAAAATAATTTTTTTTGAAAACAAAATTTTCACCACAGTATTATTCCATAGTACATATTTAAGAAAAAAATAATGAATATTAAAGTCAATAAGTTATGGTAAATAATTGAATAATCTATATCATTCTTTTAATAATCCTGAATATGGTGGAAAACCACAAATAAACCTCAAAGGAAGCCTATAAAGGAAAGATAATACATCAAAAATCAATATTTTACACACAAAAAAAATCTAATTGAACCCATATTAGATTGATCATTACTCTAAAAACAAGAACGCAATTTTAGTGGAATAAAAAACCTAGAAAAAGGTTGAAATCATGATAATAGAGTCTTACATGAAATTTCATTGATAATACATGGCCAAAACCACCCTAAAAAATTGATGCCCAAGGGGGATAATAATGATAGAATGATGCCAAAAGGGATGAAAATATGGTATGGAATGAATTAAGGGTGGTTTGGGGATAAAATTATGCGATTATTGAAGTGTAACATAGCAATTTTAATAACCTGGATAGTCCAAATGGTTAGATCACATAGTTATCCAAGTAATGAAGAAACCATGTGGTCTCTAATGTCCAAGAGGAAATCATATACCTGGTTTCCTAAGGGAGGTTGAATTCTTGTTTTGCAAGCCCTGTAGCCTAGGCAATACCACAATCCAGGGTAGATGTTTTCTTCTATACTGGCATAGGGTTTCTACTAGCTGGGCAACCATTTTGAGACATATTCTATAACATCCTAAAAACCTATTTTACCACAAAAAATCCCAATAAAATTGGTGATAATTTCAAGGAAAAATTTAAAAAATGTAATACATGAAAATGAAATCAATAATGTGACATGAGATGTAGAGGACAATAATTTGTTCCACCAAATGATAAATTCTATTTCTCATGAAAATAAATCATCCCTTTCTTATAAAAAACATGAGAATATTAAGAATATCCAATTTTTTATAACTATCGTTAGTTCACATCAAATGACTTTTTAGTATCTACTAATGACTCTTATATATAATTTTTTCTGGTTATATGGTTTTATAAAACAAAATGGTTGATCAATTTTTATTTTATGGATGATGATTAAACAAGAATAATTAGTTGAATTTCAGATAAAACTCTATTTATAGGTACCAATTGATTAACTTCCCTTTTTTGAGCTTAATAAATTTTATCTCGATCATTATTTTTGGAATAAGAAGTATTTACTGGCTGAAAAATGTCCTCTTGAACTGATCCAATTATATTGATCTGACTTCCTCTTTATGAAACATATTATAAATAAGGAAACACCATTTATCTGACTCAACCTCCAAATCATAAAAATTAAAAATTAATTTTTTATTATCGTAACAATAGATGACGAGAAATATCCTTTTTGTGATTTGTATCCATTACTGAGTAACTATTTGAAAATAGGTCCCACTAAAATATGGTTAGAATTACCTCAGAATGAACTCAGAATAATTTTTTTCCTACATTACTAGTTTTCAAGTCTAGAAAGTTTCAAATCCAATGATTTTTTTCAATAATAGTAATGAGATAATATATTCCAACTATTTCACAATCTTTTTTTGATAAGCAAAATCATTTCATTTTCAGTTTCATCCTGCATTAACACGATTCCTATGGGTTATATACATTCATTAAACTTGAAAGTATAGCATTTGAAACTATAATCATAATGTGAAAACAAATATACAAGGGAAATCATTTATAATATATCCAAATCATTAAAACTTCATTTTATTAATTTTCTCCTTAGGTTTATCTGATGTTATTACTAATTACAATAAATTTAATTTAATTTTAATGGTTCATAAGAAAAAATGAGGAATAACCAAAGAATTTCTCATTAGAATGTGAAGCATGGTTTGAATTAAGTGAATACTCACTGTGAACAAAAATAATGGAAATGAATTACTGGAACTATTATTTTTGGGATTTTCCCTTAGATGAAGATCTACTAAAAACATGTAAATTTAAATATTCCAAAAATTATTATATTTCTATAAAAACACTATATTATCTTTCTTACTTAATATTTAGTGTTTTATCCTTTTTATATGATTATTCCTAGTATTCTTAAGATACATTTATTATCCTAGAAACCAATTTTTTTCTAATAATTTCATTTGACACCAACAATAGAGACCTATGATTTCATTCATAGATATGAATTTGTTTTATATGATTATTCTTTATATTTCATAAATACAAACATGATGATCCTAATAGTATAATGTATTTGGGAAAATTGGAATGTAATTTTTTCTTTCTAAATTGAATTATGTCATCTCCTAATAAATTCTTCAATACTATAAGCATTCTTAGAAATATTACTCATAATTGAATTCTAAAAATCCTGGGGAAATTAACTATAAAAATTAACAAGAATATATGCTCTGTTAGGGTAAATAGGTTAGATATCAACAAAAATAAGTATAAGTGTACGAGTACATGATAATAATATCTGATAATCATTCCATTTATGTAATAAATCATACAAATGATTAATAAAATCTTTCATGGAAGTTCTTCAATCATGAATCATAAATTAATCAAAGATCCTAATTCATGAGAGCATAACAATAGAATATTATAATGAATTTGGGAATACACATTAGCATACAACACTGTGAAATGGTTTAAATAGATAAAGGTTCACTCGTTATGTTATGGACATGAAATATGACTTATTAATAAAGATATAAAAATGAATGTAGGTCCATACATTAGTTCATAGACATGAAATTAGTTCATCAAATAATTTTATGGAAATTAATGAAGCCCGATCAATAACCATATTGATATAAAATCAGTTACACACATAACATTGTGAAATAAAGTGGGGTTCACAAAAAACATAACTAACTCATTTCTATTATCCAATTACCCAAATAATTGGAGGGAGATATAGGCCCCACCCATCATATAATGAAAATCCTACATTTTTGGGCTACAAGATCATAAAACATTAATCATATTTTAACCCATTAAAATAATTGGGGGTCATAAACTTTTCCTTATATCACAATGCATGGAAATGGAATGGGTTTAATAATCATTTCATCATCATAATCATAACCCAGTAAATGAAACAATAATAATGTCATTCTTGAATCATATCCCAAGGTTATAAGAAGAAATATCAAATGATGTTATCTTACAAGGAAAATTATTTAAAATAATAATTTGGATTATTTTATTTGGTAAATATCCATTCAAATATGAAAATAAATATATAATAACATTTCATTTTCAAATTTATTTTCATTATGCATAACCATTGAAATTTTTTAATGAGTATTTACTGATAATTTAATCATTTCTTAAAAAAATATTCACTTAACTTCAAGGATTTATTTTTTTAAAAAAATTCAATGAACTCTTTAAAACCCATATTCTATGAAAATATAATTTTAAAAGTATACTGGAGTATTTAAAACTTTTATTTTTCCTTATGCAGGAAAATTCCATTCATTTAATACACATATGAAAATAAGTATTCAAATCCTCTTTTTCAGTGAAAAATAAAAAGAGAATCATTTTAATAATAACATGATGACTTATTTTATAGTAATTTTTTAT
The DNA here is from genome assembly GCA_963277665.1 of Viscum album. Classification (NCBI taxonomy): domain Eukaryota; kingdom Viridiplantae; phylum Streptophyta; class Magnoliopsida; order Santalales; family Viscaceae; genus Viscum; species Viscum album. Next base: position 1,221,676,781 of record OY728156.1, on the reverse strand, counting down.
AAAATGTCATCATGGTGAAATAAATTCATTAAAGATATTTAAAATTTTTTAATAACAATGTATTAAATATTTTTAAAATATATGGACATGAATGAAAAATCATTTTATATCAAAGAGTTAAATAAGGTTGTTGTTTCCATAATAAAATTTATTGATTTTCATCAGCAAATAATGAAAATAAAATGAAATGAAATCTGGTATTCTCTATAAATAACATAGTGAGATTAAAAATTAAAAGTTTATTGAGTGTTATATGATAATATAAATCCATTGTAATCTTAATCATAAAAAATCCTAATAAACAGCGAGATAGTAATATAAAAATTTTCAACAATAGTAACATTTTAATCATTATCCCCATGAATGAATATAGTGAAATAAAATATTATTTTTCATCTAGAAAAATATATTCGTGATAAAACATATCCAATGGGAAGTTTATACTCCTCATAAAATAATATTGTTTCATAAGATAACTAAGTCCAAAAAAAGAATTTTGAGGCAAAAATCGCTTGAATTACATATCCACACCCATCATTAACATTAAGAAGTACCATATAATAAATATAATTTTTATCACAATATTAGTATGTAATCATATAAATATCATACCATATATTATTTACTTTTTTATTAACTGTTTATTAGAAATTCCTTCTTAAAATTATTTTTTGTGTAATAACTGCTTTGTTTTTCATGCATGTTTTGATATTATATTTTGGGTAATTTTTCATTGATCATGGATTCATCATATAAATAATTTTATTCATGATATAAGAATCATATATTGTTTCTTAAATGTATTTAGAGAAATCAATAAATGTTTTTGATAGAAAATAAAGTACACCATTAATAAAGATGGTAGGTCATACGCAAACAAAAAATGGTTTACATTTTCTTAATGGATGAAAAATATGATTATAATATATAATATTGAATGAGTTTGTATGAGTTAATATGTATCTAATATATTAATTATATTTATTCTTATCATATTTCATGTAATGTGTTCATGAAAAATAAATTACATAGTTTCATGATGTAGTTGTTCCCCATAAACACGAGAAACAATATTTTGATCCCATAGAATGGATCCTAAAAGGTATATTTGGTATAATATTTTATGAAGTATCATTGTCTCTTTAAAATTATTTAAATAAATTTAATACATCATTATATGAATCTATGAAAGGTGGTGATGGAAAATGAATTACATCGGGTCATGATGTAGTTGTACACTATTCACATGATCGATTGCTTCATTTCCCATTCGATGGAAGATGACCATGATATTGTTTTTACCATAAACATGATAATATATCAGTATATTATAGAAATTTTTTAATATATTTAAAATATTTTGACATGAATGAATGTTGAAAAATAAAAATTAATTAAGAAAGGGCTTATTCAAGACAATTACATTCGCATAGAATAACCTCATTTGGGTTTCTTATTATAGACACTAGGATTTTTATCATGGGATTAAAAGAAGCTATAGAGCATGGATAACGTTATTAGGTGGGATTTTTGAAGGGTTTGGGTGATAGATATGGTTTATTAGGTGTGAATAACTGATTGGAGGAAGATCTCTTTTATAGTTGAGGAGTGAAATTTTTTTTAATTACCCAAAACTAATCCAAAATTGGAAGCATCCCAACCCCAATTAGAATAAGAAATGATTAATAATGAATTTTAGAGAATATATGTTCAATAAACACCTCACACCTAAAAAACATGTTTAATAAAATATTATTACATTTCGTTTGTGTTTACATAATTTATCTTTTTTTGTTTCCAACTCCTTTACATATATCATTTTATTTTCCTAAGAAATTTATCTATTAAGAATAACAATAAATGAACCATATGATATAATTTATACCCACTAATTATAAATATTAATCAAATATATAAAATAAAACCCGAATGTTTTTGGAAAATTATTTTTAACACATGCACATGTGATGCGCAAAACTTTATTTTAACTTCAATCCCATTAGTTAATTTTTATTTTATATATTAATAATCGTGATAATTTTTTTTCCAAATTATATTATATAATTTTCTATAAACCCAAAATTTATTGCATTTATCAAATTAATATAACATAAGGGTTAGAATTTAATTTTAAAAAAATCCCAATGACATGATGAAAAAGCATCCTTCTATAGTGAAAATTCTCAAAACTATAGAGTGTTTTAAAATGAAATTTCAATATTAATATGATTTACATGACATAAATTATATATATATATATATATATTAGTTTTACTTCTAAAAAAATTAATAAAATTTGGATGCTTTTAAATGCATTAAATGAAATTATAATTCATAAGAAAACCCAATATTATTCACTATTCATTGAATCTTAATCCATTAAAAATTTATAAATATATATAAGATAATTTTTGAATAATAATTTGATAATGAAATATCTATTTTTAGTTGTATTTTATAAAAATTTAAAAAACTATTTTTAATGACAATATTTCAAATTGTGACACAATTTATTTATAAACAATAATTCTTTAAAGGGAAAATTTTGATTTATTCTTTTCCCATACATGAAAATTAGAATACCAATGATGATAATTTTATTTAATATATAATATGGATATTTTATTAATATCATTCACCAATTAATATTTAATAAATTTTTTGAGATAAAATCCATTTGTGTGCATAAAAATAGTTTTCCAAAAAAATTCATTTACATCCAAATGGATTTTATTTTCATTAATAATAAATTAGAATAAAAATAAATAATTTTACATACAATTTTAAAACATATATATGCATAATTTAGTAAATATTATTTATACCAAATAATTAAAAGACTATGTGATGCTGATAAAATTAAATAATAGTTTCTCAATTATATGTCATTTTTCATTAATTATCAGAATATTGTGTAACATAAGATATCAATGAAATTAAATTTATTTGAAAAAATTGTATTCACAAAATATCATTGTGTTTCATTACATTCCCACACATAAATAATCATTTAGTTTTACGAAGTCTTCTTACATCATTCCTCTTCTACCAGTTCAATTACTTAGGATATTGAATATTCTTTTCATTATCACCATTAGCACCTAAAAATCCAAGAGGAGTCACTGTTATCATATTAGATGTTTTTGGAAGTATGAAAACGTTATAGTTATTAATCATAATTAAATATAACTAATTTGTAATTATGACTACTGATGGCCTCTTACGAAGTGGTTTTGTTACATCCTTCATAAAGGATCAAATTTAGAAATTATATGTTGTCCCAAACATTCACTAACTACAATAGTGTAGTATTGTTGCAGTGTTTGGTCAAATCAACTAGGATACTAATGTATGTATTGAATAATTTTGGTCTCCATTTCATAAAATGTTTCTTTTTTAGAAGTCCTTTGTTTCTAAATAATGGTATGAGTTCTGATTGGGATTGATTAAATTAATAAATGAGGGATCAAGATCAAGTCGATTATCTTGGTGAAGGATGCCCTATAATTATTACATTAGAAAGATCCTATAACATAGTATTCTAAGAAACAAGGGTCTTTAGTTGACATTTGTCTTACGTTTATAGCTCTACCAAGGAAGTTGCTATTATGTGGTAACAAATAGAAACAACCTAAGTGAATTATGTTTGGATTCTTAGGTGGAAAGCTTCCTTAGCCCATGATTATAGCTCATTCTTCTACAATAAGGATTGGGTTGTTTGTTTGATTTTTCCATGGTCATGGATGTTGACATAAATGGGATAGACCATGAATTAATATCTTAATTACTACTTTAATTATACATTCAATGTATACATTTAAATGTGTATTAAAATTATTCAGATACATCGCTTGATCACCACCCCTAAATATTTATCTACTCATGAAGGTTTAAAATGAAATGAAATTAATGAGATATAGAATATTGCATGGATTGATAAACATTTGTATAATCAGGTTCGTGCAATTTATTTGGGAAAGATAACTGAAAAAACATGTATGAAGGAATTCACAATTATAAAACGAACTTGCATGCGAAAGAGGAATGGAACCCAAATCTAAATGCAATGGAACAAATTTAATGTGTTGAAGAATAGAATCTACATTGCTCTTGGATTAATAAAAGACCACATAATATGAATGAATTGAGAGTTTCAGAGGAGAAAATGTGAACGATTATGCATGGGATCGAGATGGATAAGAGAACCTCATTCGAAAGTGTCTCCAATGCTCTCTTGATGCTATGTTTATATATGAAATTTTTGCACTGACATTTACCTTTAATCCACGTCATATTCATGTAGATCTCCTATATGGCACACGGATCTCACGCATTATGAAGTTTCACCAGTACACGAAATGTACACATTGTTATTGACAAGTACCCTATGTTCATTCTATTTTTGTGCGGATTCCTTGTAGATTTCCCTCATAAGGCTTGGACAGGTCATCACATCATGTACGAGTATGTCTCAATGTGTAATAGATTTTTCATTCTGGTTATTTGGCTTGGTCATGACTGGCTTCACGACTCAGGATCATTTTGTAAGCTTCGAGTACACAATGTATAGGGTGGAATCACATTGTGTACTCAGTCTGTTTTTGTAGTTTTTCTTCCTTTTCTTTCATGAAATTTTTTGAATCCTTTATTCCTATGAAATTAGACACATACCATATGAATTATCACATTTTTAATGAAAAATAATCGAACCATAACAAAATAGTAAATATATTAATTGTGCTTATCACCCCCCAACCACACACTTAAATAGTTTTCTATCCTCATGAAATAATGCCCCTATAAATATTTCATAAAGGAAAAGCAATTTATAAATAAAGAAATATTCCTTATTTCCATAAAAATAAATTAGGTACAAGTAGAGAAGTATTCATGTTCTAGAATCTATCATATAGATAAATTCATTCATTCCACGTAGTTCGGATTATTAAAATAAATTATTTTTCTTTAATTAAATTATTTTAACAGCTATATATGTTATATGCCAAATTGTAATTTACCTCACAATTTCTCTCCTAACTCAAGGTGGAAATGTAATTTGAGTTATGATATTACCCTGAGAACGTGTTCATAACCATATTATTTCCCTAGTTATATCATCTCTACTATGTAATTATAAGTGTAAAATTAATCTAGATGGATTAAGAAATTTGGGTTCTGATGACTCTGCTATTGTGGGTAGGTAGGGAAATGTAAAAATAAGGCTCAAATAGGAAGGTAAGCTCTGTAGTACCAAGAAAAAAGGTGTATGAACAAGTGTGTTGTCGTTCCCCCTTTATTATGGTCAAATTGTTACTCTATAATATTTGGTTGGATCCATACGTATAAAAAGTATGTTATTGAAAATTAATTTTGTTCCCTTCATTTTCAACCTTTTTTTGTATTTTATTTTTTTAATGTTTTAAAGAGGATAGATCTCCCAACAATCACCTAAGAACATATAATCTTTTGAGGCATTCGTTAGTCTGGAAAATGGTGAATTTTAAACTTCTTAGTTCACAACCAATATCAATTTTGTTTTTTTTCTATACTCTTGATATTTTACAAATGAATAGAATTCGAATATAATATGAAAAATGGTATATGGAACACAACCTCACAGTCAGGTTATTGCATCATACATCTGAATAAGTTGAATCGTCCCATGTTGTCTGAAGGCCTCTCCCAAACTTCTTTAAAGGTAATCAGTAAGCATTGTTTATGTAGTAGGGTAGGAAGGGAAATAGGCTTAAAATATCTTGTTGTAAAAGTTCATTCATTGGAACTATGGACTGAACCAATTATAGATGTCAGTTGGGCCTCAAGGAAGTGGCTATCAAAAAGTGCCTCAATAATTTTAATTCAATACCTATTCATTCACGACGTTCAAAAGATCTTAGTGCATATTTTATTAGGTTTTCATACCCTATGTATCTCTCATGAAGTATGCTGAGATAAAAAATTGAAATCGTAACCTTGGTTTCATCATGGGTAATGGGAGTCAAAACTAAAGTTCCAATCACAAAGGGAACAAACCTTACATAGTGGTTTAACTAATCATAATTTCAATTTTTTGAATTTTAATTAATCCTCTAATATCAGCAATTATTCTGAACAAGTCTAGGCATGAGTGAAATAGGGTCCTCAACACATTTCCACTAAAATTTTTATTTAATTAAAAGGGCATAAATATTTTTAGGTTTAAAGAATCCTTATCTTTTAAAAAATGTATCCTAGACTAGTGAGAACAACCAACAATTTATGTGTATAAAATTTGATACATGAGAAACCCCCACATGGAATGAGATATTGTTTGCACTGTTAGTTAAATAAATGATGGAGTAGCTTTTTATTTGAGTGCGAAAATAATTGGAAATGATATTTTTTTGGACCTAATATAAATTAAAGCAAACTGAGATCTCCTTAGATTATTTGGTATTTCATTGGGATGATTGAAGCTATCATAGCAAGAAAATGTACCTTTAAATTTTTATTAAATGAAATTCCTATAGTTGATAGAAACCATTGGTTCATAGGTAATGTAATTTTTAATATTAGAATAATAGAAAACATGAAAAATGAAAAATTGAGATAACTATTTTATTCAAGTTGTGGAAGTCATATATTATATTTCCAAGAAAGACAGAAAATGAAAAATTAAAAAAATGAAAAAGACATGAAAACAAAGACTTTATAATATACATTATTAGAAATGATAGACGTGGAATATCCTCATGGGGCCCCCCAACATAGTGGCTCTGTTTCCTCTTACAGATTCTAGAGGATGTTTCATCAAGCCCACCAAGTTGTTTGTGTGGGTTGATCACTTATGGAGCAGTCGCATCAGCAAGGATTATATGTGGTAAGTATGGAATCAAACGTCATAATAGCTAATGGTGCTAGTGATATATGACATGCTCATTTACTCTGTGTTCGATGACATGTGATGAAACTTCACCGTCGAGGAAGACAATGGATTCTAATGAGCTTATCATGCTGTAGACATAATGTTAAGACATATAAAACAAAATACCACAATAAGTGAAAACGAAATAATTTGTATATAAAATGGTCCATATAATATAAGAAAATAGAATACACCATGACATAGTCAACAACCATCCCAAAACAAGATTTTTTCAGAAAATCCCAAAACATGGAAAAAAGTCATATCAGGGGTCCTCAGTGAATATTTCACCAACATATGTCCACTTCCAGGTGTATCAACCAACTATACCATCAATGTAGTTCTTTACAGAGTCTATGGTGGGGTGGCATGGACAATGGAGGGTATGGGAATAGATATTTGGAGATGGGATGGGATTGTGGTTGGGATTTATTGATTCATACGAGATCCATGGATCTGGAAGGAGGATCAGTGAATGCTACTTATGGAGGTGTAGGATATATGGAGACTGACTTTCTCTTCTGGACCTGCTCTCCTAGAAACTCATTTTGGGCAGAAGGGTTTGTGAAATAGGAAGGGAGGTATGACTAGGTGGAAGAGGGTGGGGGAATGGTGGATAATAAAGGACTGACCATGGTGGGTGAGGGTGCTGGGGTGAAAGAGGGAGGCTCTTGGAATGATAGATGATGATGAGAAGTGATCTTGTGAATATTTTCTAGAATACAATGATGAATACTCTATAACGATGTGAGGGTAGTATGGGTGGTCAGAGGGGTGGTAGTTGGCCCATAGGATGGCCTGGGAAAAGGTAGTGTGGTGGAGTTAGGAAACTGTGAATGTGGGGCTACTGGAGAAGCTTCATCTCCCTGCCCGAGAGGTTTGGGTGCTTATACACATGGGACACAAAAATAATGATATTCCTCCTTTTAGAACATATTCAACCTATGTAATAGAATTTTTTTTGTTATCTCCATTGGTCCAATAGAGTTAAGGGGTAAAGTGGCCTCGAAGAGTCCATGATATCGCACCAATAAAGTGATAAATAATCCACCCATGAGTGTTCCCCGATTCTTATTCGTCAGGTATCTGAAGAAGGAAGTGAATTAGGATGCCATATTTAATTGTTTTCCACCCATCATAGCTATAAAAATCATCATGTTCATCAAGTTGAAGATTCCATGGGTCTATCCTCTTTTTAACCAACCATGTTCCATGGCTTGATGTAAGATACACAATTCTATGCCTCAAAGTTTAGTTGACTTCATTAGTCAAGGATCATGATGTGACTAGGGGTCATGCGATTTCAGCGACCTTAATTTCATAGATATATCATGAGGCACTTGTAGTTAAGTGTTAGATAAATGTCTGAAACAAAAAACATTGTGGTATATATATCAAGCCCGACCCCGAAGATAGGCAAAGAAAACTCATTCAAGCGGTCTCATAGGTGAAAAAGGATATTGCCAACGCCCATTTATAATGGTTCAAAAAACACCATAAGTAACTCTTGGAACATCTCCTCACAAACATCGATAATGGTGATAATGTGTAGGTTATCATGGAGGTTAGGAATGATATTGACAATGTTCAGCTTGGTGATTGTCTGATTGTCATAGGTCTTGTTTTTATGATTGGGATTCACCTATAACATGAAAATATTAACCCTATGAATTGGGAATGAAGAAAATAATATGTGGTGTAGGTGAAGGTCATCATCAATGGATGTTGTGGTGGCATCAGATAGTGCCTTAGGAGATGGTGCTATGTGTTCTATGGAAGGTGCATGCGCTATGACTGTGGTTTTCTTTGGACACTTGTAGGATGGTTGTTTCTCTAATGGTGAAGATGTGGTGGTGGAAGTCAAGGATGAGAGAGAGGTTTTTGGGTGTTTGGTGTGCTTCATGGAAGTAGGTAGGTGGTGCGATGGATAGAAAGAGAGTGGAGAGGGGGTGCGTGGGTACGGTAGAGAGGCAGGGGTAACCTGACGGTACGGGAGGGTAAAAGAGGAGGGGTGGGACAAGGGTTTAAAAGATGAGGGGTAGTGGGACGTGTTGATGGGTGCAATGGGAAGGGGGTTAGTGAAGATGAGGGGTTGGAGGATTCTTTTAATGTGGGTCATGACTATTAAGGTCATGACTAACAGTTTTTTAAAACCAACATGCCACTTTACACGATGTGTATAGATGAGTCATGCCGTTTATGGAGAGGAAAATGGTTTTTTGGGTAGTAAATGTGTCACTTCATGTAGCGATGGTACATGATGTGTATTCAGATAATCTTAGGAAATTTTTTTATCCTTCCACAAACCATCATTCATTATTCATGATATTTTTAGATGGAAATATGAATATAACTTATCTAATAACATTCCTACCCTAGGTTGCCTCCCTGCCAGCTCTTCCTTTAATTTCTAGAGATTGACTCTTATAAGGTTTTTTTTAACATGCAGCTGATAGAATATCATTCATGTAATGGTTCATGAAGTATCTTCAATCATTGAGCATTGAACTTGTACATTGGTTCTCCGTCTCATTGTATATCAATTATTCCATAAGTAAATACTTCAAAAACCACAAAAGAACCATAAAATTGTGACTTCAACATTCTTATGAATATATTTAATCATGAATTAAATATAAAACCATTATTCCTTGTAATGAATATACATTGTGAAATTCATTGGTCATGCCACATTTTTGTTTTTTCCTTATAAATACATATGTTTTGATACACATCTTTCCAGATTTCTTCCAATGCGGTTAATTGAAATAATCATTTCACTCCATAATTTTCATGATCTAGATTGATTTTCTTAATTTCACTGAATTAATGATGATCCAATACAACTGTAAAATGAAATTGTTTACCATAAACCAATCTAAAAGTTGTTGTACCTATGGTTGTTTTATATTCATTTCGATATTCCAAAAATGCATCGTCTAGTTTCAGGTTCCAAACACTTATACTTGGGTTGATAGTTGTTTCAAAAAAATTTCACCTCCCTGTATGGAAACTCATCTTTACCACTTGGTTGTGGATGATAGAGAGATCTAGTGTTGTTGGTAATTCCATAATTTTCAAGAATTTTTCATTGTGGTGGATCTGAGAAATGAGTTCTATGATCACTAATGAGTAACATCAGAAATTCAAATCTTGAGAACACATTCCTTTGAAGAAAATTCATGACTACTTTTCTTATGACATGTGTTTTGGATTCAGCTTCAACCAACTTGGAAACTTAGTCTGCTACCTCTAGAATGCAATTACCTCTATGTGATGAAGTGAATGGTCCTATAAAGTCAATTCCCCAGATGTAAAAAACATTGTCTACCAGAATGGGGTTTTGTGGAATCTCATTTCTTTTACCATTATTCCACATTATTTGAATTCTATCACATGGATGATAGAATCTCCTAACATTCTGATGCTATGAGGGCCAAAAAAATATACATTGTCGAATCTTTTACACTGTTCTCTCTAGTCCATGAAGGCCTCATGTTAGTGATATGTGGCATATTTCGATCACATTTAGTATCTCTTACACTATGATTCAACATCATAACTTGTCATTATTACAATGCATAAATAAAAATGGTTCATCCCAAATGTTGTCTTTTCCATTAGATATAAACTTCTTGTGTTTCTAGTATGAGAGGCAATGATGGAGATACCATGTAGAAAGTTAGTTGGCCATATCAGAAAACCATGGATGAGTTTTGATACCAAACAATGTCTTATCTATAAAATCAACTCAATATCAATCTCATTGTCTTATTTTATAATGTATAGGGGTAACTGTGAGAGGTGGTTAGAGATGAATTTTTTTGGTCCTTTGGATTTTTTTACCACAATATCGAATTCTTGAAGCAAAATATTCTGGTGTATCAATATTGGTTTTGAGATTTTCTTTATCCTCAGGAATATAAGGGAGACACGATCTGTATTGACAATGACGTTAGATACAATGTTTTTCGAACATAATTTTTCAAAGGCATATACGATGACTAGGAGCTTCTTCTCTATTTTTGTATAATTGATATTGGATTTATTCCATGTGTGGATGGTATAATGGATTGTGTAAATTATGGTTTCTATACATTTTACAAGAATAGATCCTCTAGTGAGGTCACTGGCATCACACATAAATTGAAATTCTTTTTGCTATTTTGGTGAAATGATAACCGGAGAAGTCATCTGCCTATTTTTCAGTGTTTCAAATGATTTTCAGCAATCCTCATTAAATTAAAAATCAATGTCCTTTGACTACATGTGTATCAATGGATGTGTGACTTTAGAAAAATCTTTTACAAAGAGTCTATATAATCTATAATCCCCAAGTAAACATCTTATCCCTTTTATGGTTAATGGTTCCAACAGATCCTTGATGACATTGATCATAGTGGGATCAACCACAATTCCTTATCTAGATATTTTTTTTCCACATAACAATTACTTCTTGTACTATAAAGTAGCATTTTTCCCAATTCATCACTATGAATTTCTCCACAAAACATTAGAGAACCAGTTATAGATTATATATATACATCAACTAATCTCCTATAAACTGAGAAACTTTTTACGAATATTTTGAGATATTATTCATCCATATCGTGAAATATGTGTATCATGAATATTTGGAATTTCACTGGTGTAATGCATATACTGAATGACATGAGTCTATATGAAAAATCACCGAAGAGGCATGTGAAAGTGTTTTTGGGCCATTCAATATTGTCTACTACAATTTGATTGTTTTATGAATCGCCATCTAGGAAATAGTTGAAATATTTTCCCAGTATCCTCTCAAAAATTTGATCCATAAAAATTAATGGAAAATGATCTTTCATTATTATTGTATTCCAAAATCGGTAATCTATGCAAATTCTCCATCCAATGATGGTTCATGATTAAATGATTTCATTGTTCTATGTTCTTGTTAATGTGAGTCCTCTCTTTTTGGGAACAACGTGGATGGGACTCACCGATTCACTATTTGAGATTGGAATTATTATCCTAGCATCCAAATCGCCAACACTTATTTCATGAAAACCTTTTTCATTGGTGGTGTGATCCACCTCTGAGTTTGTCATTTGTTTTCATTTTTTTCAAGAAAATTATTTTGGGTCCATTCTGAAGGATTGATTCTCATAATATATGCCACTCCCTAGACAATTGATTTCTTATGTCATTTTAGGACTTAAACCCGATTTTCATCTTGAGCCTAAGATAGTTCAACATTGATAATGATGGGTAAAGAGAATGAATCCCTTACGTCTTTTTACTTCAATATACTAGGTAATGGTTTTAAATCCTACTTGGGTGGCTGAATGATGGATAAGATAAATGGTCAGACAATGTCTCTGGTATGTAGGATAATGGGTGTGATGATGTATCTGTTAGGTAGACCAATGAATATTACTTATTAGAAGTCATAATATTCAATGTTTTCTAATCCCAAATCATTGGTATCATCATCAATATCCCTTTACTCACCTTCATGAGTGATAGAGATGGCATGGCAGACAACCGGGACATTTGGATGTTGTGTAGTTTTTATCAAATTAAACACCACTTTTTGTTCGCTGACTTCAAGGATTTGGTGTACTTGATTAAAATAATTCAAGGAATTCCTATTGCAAGGAAGGTTCTTCCACGATTGACTGGGAAATATCGATCCCCTTCCATGTCTAAAACTATAATTCCAGCTGGAAAAAGTAAATTTATGTCCCTAACCAGAACATCTTCAAGAATACTACGTGAATATTTGACTGAAAAATTGAAAAAATACAATCATACTCTTGCTTCCATGAGCTATTAGAGTACATGTTTATGGAAAACATTCATCGGTGTTAAGTTCATGCTGGCTCCAAGATCACAGATCCATATTCCAATTTTTCACTATCCTATTGCAAAAGTAATTAAAAAGATTCTAGGATCTCTCATCTTTGGTGGTATATTATGTTGTACAGTAGAAGATCATTTTTCATATAAATATATGACTCGTAAGTCTTCTATAGTTATCATTTTTGATATAAAATCTATGATAAATTTCCCAGACATTGGAATTTTGATGATAACCACATCAAAAGGAATGTTGATATGCAATTGACTAAACATTTCGAGGAACAATTTGTTATGAGTATCCTTCATACCTTGATTTTATCTTTATGGAAAGTGGAGATGTGGACCCTATAGAGGTAGGGCTATATAAATGGGTTCCTTATGTTTTTATAGGGCTTGATTCTTCTTAACTGGAACTGCTTCTAGTGATGATGTATGGATGACTTCTTATACCTTTTTAGATGGTTTTGTGGGTTCTTTATGAGAAATTTCATCCTTTTGTTGTTGGAATTTCAACACTGATATGCTCTTCAGAACTAAAACCATAGAATCCTCTCATGAGTATGATTCAGTGTTACCTTGTAGGGTACTTGGTAATCTCTCAGATAAGGTCTTTGATATTTGACCCGTTTGAATCTCAGAATTTCTCAAATATGATAGCTGATTTTTCATCTTAGTTTCTACATTGTTATCCATTGATCATATTTCTAAACGAAAACTTTTAGGATACATTCCATTTTACTTTGGAGTGGTTGAGGTTCCTGTTGTGGTCTTGGTTGGGTGGACATAAATTGATGTTTTTGGGGATTCAGAAAGGGTTATTGGGGATATGTCTATTTTCATGGTCTTGGGATAGGGTTTGTTGGTGGATACCCTGGTGGTCCCTGATTGAGAAACTCAGCATGACCACTACACTACTGAAAATATCCTTTATGGTTCAAAGGATGCTGCTGAGCACACCTCTACAGACAAAATGGATTTTGTTGTTTCTAATGAAATGGTTGATTATGTTTATTATAATTAACCTAATTCCAATCATTTCATTCCTCATACCTAGCTTTGATATTTTGATATTGGTGAGGTCCACATCACATCTCACATGACTGAATCTTCATGACTGGGGAATGTGGGTGGGGTTGTGTTGTAGTTATTTGAAATTATTCGAGCTTTTTTGTTAGTTCCTCAACATGAACAACTAACCTGGTGGTCTCATCAACTTGGAGGATTCAACATCATGGTGGTAATTGGTAACTTTTTCGTAGAGTTGAATTGTGATAAAATTCATCTAGAATAGCTCTTATAGCTTCAGGGGTTTTAAACATCAGACCTCTATCAGCGGCAACATCAACCACTATTCATGCTATTTGCTAGAGTCCTAGACGAAATGTTTGATTTTGAATCTAGGTGATACCTTCATGATGTGGACATTTTATCATGAGTTATTTGAATCGATCCCATGCCTCCCATGCCAAAAATCTATCTTTTTATGAAAAATTCTTAATATCATTTTGATGTTTCTAGGTTCGGATTGGTATCAAGAATCATTTTCACGAGACCATCCCAAGTTATAATAGACTCTGGATCATGGATTTTGAGTTAAAATTTTGCATAGTATCTAAGTGAAAAAATGAATACATGAAGACTTATAGCATCAGATGATACTCTCTTGTTGAAAAAGGTATAATAGACTTCTAGAAAGTAGGAGATATGTTTGTGGGGATCATTGCTTCAAAGACCGTTGAATCGCCCCATGTTCTAGATCATATGGAAGATTACATGTTTAATTTCAAATTCGTTGGATTCAATTGATGGGTGAATTACGTTTGGTTTAGCACCATGTATTATTGAGAAAACATAAACCATGATGGTCTTATCTGGTTGCATTGGGCATTTTATGACTTGATGATTTGGATGGCCAGGTCCTGCATTGTGATTTTACTTGGCCATTGTCGACTGGTGAAGTGAAAGAAGATTCCTTTCGATACAGGGATTGAAGGCCAGTGGTTATTATGTTTTAAGGTCCTTGATCTGGATAAGGGACCAAGGTATATGAACTAAAAAAATTAAGAATATAGAAATACGTGTCTTGAAATATGAATGAGTATGTGGGAATGGTGATACATGGACCAAACAAACTAGAGTTATTCAAAAAAAAGGTTGTTGCCTCCACGAAACAACACCATAAATTTGGGGGAATCTTGTACGGTGGTGCCTTAAATTCCTCCGGTGTGGATCAAATTTTGAAATGATATTTTTACCAATCATTCACTAACAACAAGGGTGTGGTACAATGGTAGTGTGGCATCGAATCCAAAAGGAGACTTCTATTTATCTTGATCAGTTATGATTTGTATTTATGAAAAAGAGGCCTTTCTAGAAGTCCTTTTTTTGGTAATTTTGGAATGAATTCTAATTGTGATGACATAAATTAATAAATAATGGATTAGGATCATGTCGGGTATCTAGGTGAAGGTTTCCCTTTATGTATAACCTTGGAAAGATCCCATGACATAGTCTGCGAAGCAAACAAGGTTCACTAGTGGACATTGGTTTTACTCTTATAGCTCTACCTAGGAAGTATCTATTCCATGGTCATGAAATAGAAATATCATAAGTTAATTAATTTTGGTCTCTTAGATATAAATATTCATGAGCTAGTGTTCGTATCACATTCTACTCAAATTTAGATCAGTTCATTTCATTAATTGTCCCGTGGTCAGGGAAGTTCGCAGAAATGATAAAGAACTTGAATTAGTATTCTAAGAACAACATCAATTATAAATCACATGTTTTGATTTATAGGTGTATTTAAATTATTCAGATATGTTTCATGATCCCTACCAAAAAATATTTAGCTACTCATGGTTGGGTAAAGTGCAATTAAATAAAATTATAGATAGCATATATGCTAGATCGATAGACAATAATGGAATCAGAATCATCCTTGTGAATTGGGAAAGATAACTAAAATAAACATGCATCCTAAAATTATCAATTATGAAAAGAACATACCTGAGAAAGTGGAATAGAAACCAAATCTAAAGGTGATAGAGAAAATTTATTATGTTAAATAATGGAAACTCCATGGATCATGGATTAAGAAAAATGCATAGAATATGATGGAATTGAGTGTTTGGGTAGAAAAGTGGTGAAATAATTCTCAAGGGATTGAGAGGGAGAAGAGAAGTTCATCCAGAAGTGTCTCTTAGGATCTACCCCTGATTTAGTTATATAGGTTGTTTTGGTCATGATGTGTACCCTTGATCCACATCATTTTCATTTGGATCTCCAATGTGGCATGTGGGTCTCGCACATTAAGAGGATTCACTAGGAACACGATGTGTACCCATTGTTAACGAGATGTATCATGCATTCATTCTATTTTTTTCATGTATTCCTTGCAGGTTTTTCACCCAAATCTTTTATTGGTGATCATGTTATGTACATGAAGGTCCCGAGTCTATTGTAGTTTTCTTAATGGTTGCATGACTTGGTGAAAAACTGGATTCATGACTTGTGATCAGGCTGTGAGTGTTGGGTTCAGAATGATTAGGGTGGAATCATGATGTGTACTCAGTCTGTTTTTTTAGTTTTTCCACCGTTTATTTCATGAAAACCTATGTAGCATTTATTCCGGCAAAACTAGTACTATAATTAATGAATTTTCAAATATTTTAATGTAAATCAATAGAAAAATGAAAAAAATATAAATATATGAATTATTCTTATAAAACTACTTGTCTAACATCTATTCCATCTGGTCAGGAATCTCTTTATGTAAATCATTATGTTTCACATCGCATAGGACTTTGGCATACATTATCATATTTCAAACCATTGCATAAATAGAATAAAACAAACCAGATGATAATTAAATAACATAATAGAATGAAAATTACTAACATATTAGGAATAATTTTTAAATGATAAATGTGTCCTAACTTATCGGTATCAATGTTTAAAACATAGTTATACATAGTAAATTATACTATTAGGTTTTATGACAGGACAATGGATTCAAGACCATCATAATGGTTTCAAAAGAATATTTTTAATTTCCAATGTATATCCCCAAGTGGTGTCAAACCAAGGTCACCATGGCTAGTTTCTGAGAACCATATGATTAAAATATCCAGTTCAATGATACATTTTAAGTGATAATACCCCTATATAAAATTATGGAAGAACTGCATTAATTTTTAGTATTCATGATTATATTCAATTTCATGGATTCCACACTCCATATAATTACCCAAAATTCAAGGATATATTTTTTTCTATAAATTATCATTATAAATATCCATAGGTTTATAACTTATTTATTTTCATCTTAGTACAAAAAAACAAGTAATCATTTCTATTATACAAACAACAGATACCATGGACTTCTACACATGTTAATATATTATTTTTTAACATAAAAATAAATTTATTAGAACCAAATTATTAGAAGTCAAACTATATTAGAATGATTAGATTCATAATATATAAATTCTAGGATGAAGAAATAATTATAGTTTTAATAATACTTAATGAACTCCTAAATATTTTTGAACCCAAAAACTATTTAGAATATTTTGGGGAATTAATTCATAAAATTGTAGACAATTAAATCCCAGTAATGTAAGAAACATTATGAAGAAGAAAAAAATGTGTGTTAAAAGTATAATATGATATCAGAAAATAGAAGGACAAAGATTAATCACATGAGATCATACCATAAGAAACATGGTATCATAAGATCATGGAATAATATGAAATTTACAAAAAAAAATATGACATGAAATTTACACATGTCAATGATATCTTTTTATAAAATATCACTTAGTGGAAAAGTACCACAATCGATTATGTTTACTCCATAATCCCACACTCGATGATTCCTGAGCGTAATGTTTTACAAAATTCATTACAACAATGATTCGACACACATTTTATGACATTTTTAAGATTAGGTAATCTAATAGAAGGAAATCAATCAAAAAGAATAAAAAATTACACATTTAAATAAATTGGTTTTATAATATTTTCTCATAACACAATGAAAATAAATTTTATAATGATGGAATTTTAGATATGAACATGGGCATATATTTCCCCACATTAATAATGGAGATTAATTTATTGATAGATTTGATAAATATATAAAAAAAATTAGAAGAAATGTTAAACATCAATGTTTTTATAGTTTATGAAAATTTATTAAAGAGATTATAAGGAATATTATTTAGGGGAAATAATCTTTTCACATTAACACCAATAGGTAGATATTTTTTAAAAATAAATATATTAGGGAACAATTATATTAAAAAATAACCCTATAATATTATAATAAAATATTAAAAAATTTGAGTTCTGTTGGAGATGATTAATTTTTTTCATGTTGTATATGATAAATGAAACATTCTAGTCACATTATTCTAAAAATATTTAAAAAGTTATTTATTTGGGAAAATATAATAAGGATTATATTTATATAATATATGAAAATTTAAAATGATAGAAAATGAATTTAAAAACGAACATAATAATTTGAATTTTTATGAATTTTTTTAAAGAAAAATGGACAATTAAGATAAATAATCTTCAATCATAGAGGGAAATAACACTGAATTTCATATAAACTAATATGTTGGTCATTTTTTTAACCATAGAGTGAAAAAGTAAAATATTACATAAAAATATAATGAATTAATAAAGTATAATAAAAATAATGTGAATTATTAGAAAATGATCATATAATTTCCTTCAATTGAATGCATATCATAAACAATTATAATTTAAAAGAGATTGAAGCATAAAACCAAATTTCCTTCCTAACATTTGAATCCTAACACCCATGACTAATGTTAATGAATAGTAACATATAATTCCATGAATTATAAAGAAATCATGATATAACATTTAATGTTATTGTTTATAAACCATAAAAATGAAAATTTGGGTATAAAAATCATCGGTGTAAAGAAGGATGTTTGCAGATAGGTACCCCTTCCATGTTTCAAGACATTGTTATGAATGAATTTTATTTACAATAATATAAATATATATTAATATGTTATATTATATGGAACATTTTCCATTTTTAATCAATTATTGTTAATTTTTTTGTTTATTTATTTTAATGATATATTTTTCTACATAAATTTTCATATCCTTGTTGGGTGTTTTGATGATACTGAGTTCTTATTTTAAAAATGGAATAAAGGTGTTGATAATAGGAAAATGGGATTATGGGTCCATAATCCAGATAATAATAATTATGAAATAAATATTGTTATTATAAATAAATAAGACTTTAAAAAACCAGGAATTGTCATTATAAAAAATGAGCTAGATTACAATCATGTAGATTGTAGGTCATATGATGAAAAGTGTAATGATTCAAATATTCAGTTATCATAATTAAAATAATGTAATAATTATTTTAAATTTATATAATTATCATTATATCATAAATATTATATTACTTATTAAAATACACATAAATTTCCCATTCATGTGATGTAGAAATTAAAATGAAACCACATTTCATTATTAAGATATAGTTCACCATACACATGAACGATGATATCATATTTCAATAGATAATATGTTACAGAGGTATAAGATGTTTTAAATTTAAAAAATTATTAATATTCCATTTTTTTCATATATATTAATGAAACCATCTTTTATGAGAACAATGAGTGGTCCTGATGGAAAAAGAGTTACATCATTTTGTATGGTGAAAGTTTGTCTTACACATGAATAATGATTTCATTTCTCATTTTATGGAGGTAGAGATGTATTCAGGTCATGAAATTAACATTTTAACATATTATTATATGTGAAATATTATTTTCATTATAAAATAATCATCGATAATGTTTTTATGAATGTGGAAGAAGAAATAGAAAATTATGCTTGGTTAAGAATGATATTTTAGATAGCCTATCCAGTGTTAGAGAAAAATCCATCCTATATTGGTATTCTGATAAAAAAGGACTCTAATATGTGAAAAGATATGTATGTATTTTAATTTTGGTTGGAATGGCATATTTTATTTTATGTGTGTAATGTAAAGAAGTGGGGGCTCCCTTTTATAATGGAGTATGAGTTTCATTCTTTTAAATAACCATAACTATTCCAAAATGCAAAGTCAGTCCCTATAAAATTTCCTCAATAACTAAAAAATAAATTGTGGTAGGAGATATAAGGAATATAAACTCATATTCCATTCAAAAGATATATTATTTATAGAAATTATTACATTTACCTCTTTTTTTTATCTCCCCGGTATGGAAGATTTAACATTAACCATTTGCAACATATTTTTAATATTATTACTATTCATTTTGAGGAAAAATAACGTTAACCTTACTATATAAAATT
The DNA here is from genome assembly GCA_963277665.1 of Viscum album. NCBI lineage: Eukaryota > Viridiplantae > Streptophyta > Magnoliopsida > Santalales > Viscaceae > Viscum > Viscum album. Next base: position 1,221,656,662 of record OY728156.1, on the reverse strand, counting down.
ACATATGCAGATAAATGTATTGAATCCATTTTGTGAAATTCAATTCAAATAAGAGGTATAAAATAATTTTAAATTAAATACATAGTCGTGTAAAAAATAATTTTATGATGAATTTTTTTTATGGATAAGATGATAATATAATAAATATATGAAATTAAATCATAATTAAATGAATTTAAATTATTTTTTGGATATTTAATCTATAGATTTATTTTAAACTTGTAGTCATTATGGGCAATTTTAATTAGTTAAAAAATATAAACATCATTCACATAACAATAGATAAAAATGAGTTTCAAAGACTAAAAAACCATATACTTAAAATTTGTATAATTATTATAAAACATTAATCATTCAAATTAAATATTAACAAATAACAATTATGTTAATTTTAAATAAAATTAACATAATATTTGAAAAATTTATTTATATAATATGTTATAATGAAATGAAATTTTCATAAAAATCAGTATTTTTCCTTATCTAATAAAAAATTAATATATTCAAAAAAAATCCCATCAATGTTAATATTATTACACTAATTTGAATAATAGTGATAATTTTATAAAATAATAATTATATGTTTTATAATAATTAATTAAAATATTTTATGTCAAAAAACAATAAAATCCTCTCTAATGGGATGTTTTCTTGTAGAATAATTTTTTTATTAAAATTGTAGTGCATATTATAAATTCATCAATAATTTAATATAGTAATTTTATCTATATTTCTTGAAGATATTATTACTATTCATACCAACCAATATTAATGTCTAGTTTATATGTTTTATATTTATATATTTATATATTAATATATTAATATTATATTGAAGTTAGTTTTAACTCAGTTTGTGATGTTGAATATGAAATACAACATAGTATTATATTAAAATTACATGGTTTTACAATTGGTTTATATGAAAAACATGGTGGGATCGTAATGGGAATTCTAATATGGCACCCTAATATACCAATGAATGTATGAATACCTTTTTATATTTGATACGAGAGTGGGGATGTGGCCACTAAATTAGAGATGGAATTTTTTTTGAGATTTTTTCATCATCATGGAGGTGATTAGGTCAAATGGTTACTCCATGTCATTCATTATTAGGTAGTATTGTATTTTCCCAATTCTTGTACACTAGGATTATGCTATTTTTTTAGAAAATGGATTCCAATATCTGTTACCTTTTTGGTACAATCTATATGTTTTGTTATTTTTTTAAATTATTTAAATGTTTGGTTTTGTTCCAATAATGTTTATATTTTTTATATATCACATGATTAATAAACATAAACATATATGTAATTATGTACATAACACGTCAATATATGGAAAAGTCATATAGAATTCTCTATTGATACCCTGAAAAAATCATTATTCATTAAATAAATTCATAGTGGAATATTCCATGATTCTGAGGCACTATTTTCCAGTCGATATGGACTAAGAATTCTATTAAATCCAAGTAACATACATATTTTTTACCATTATCAAGGTATGTCTTGGTTATTTTATAAAATCAATGACCATAAACTCCAAATGTATTCTGGTCTAATATATATAATATTTCTTATGATTTGTATAGCCATTATATGCACATTAATTACCAAAACATTCTTTTTTATAATCTATAAAAAATCTGGTCCAATTATCTATAATTCTATTGATGCCCATAAAATACTTAAAATTACACAATTATAATGATTGATTTATAATTTTTCTTATTAAAAAACAAACTAATAGTAAATTTTTCTCCCATGAACCTATAAAATATGGTACACATAAACACATCAGTTTTTCAAATGTTATGATTGTATACTCTACATACCCATCATTTAGTGGATGAAAAGATATGTTATGGAAACCCAATATCATAAAGTACACTAAAATACCCTACAAAATCATAATTTTTTAGGTTTTCTCATTCATACACTATCATAAACGAAACTCCATGTATAATCACAAACACTTCTATATAAATTATCATAAATGGATCTATAACACAGGAATCCTTAATTGCCTAATTTTTTTGACATCGTTATTCAGTTTATAAAAACCATTATTGAATAATATCATAATTATCAATGGAAATATATCAGGAAATATATTAATATATATTTCCATTTTCAATGTTAACTACATATATGATGAAATAATCATTGTTTAACCTGATGTTAGGCTTTAAGACATATCAATAAAAGGTATCTTCAACTAAACTACTCCAGCAATTTATTTACATTGGTACAAAAAACACACACATTAAATTAATTTTATAACATTTAAATACAATGATACACACTATGTTATGTAGTGATATTACAAAATAATAATCACTCAAATCAACCATGGAGAAAAACTCCTCCCTTGAAAAATCGAATTCCATATATCCTTATTTTGTCAATCTAGTATATAACAATGAATAATGGTATCACAACAAACCTTCAAATAATGACATATTAGTTGATATTTTTTCACATAATAAAATAAATGGGGGTAAATTTTTATTTGATGTTGACAGACTCCTCCATAACATCATCCATATCTATATGTAAATAAATATGTTTAACTAATATTCTCCCCCAAGCACTAATATTATTAAAAAAACCTTTTGAATGTTATGTCTCTATTAATTATCTTCCATGTCATATTTTCACGTTCTCTACGATTTCTCAAATTCATTATACTCTTTGAAATAAAACCATTTCCACTAAAAAAATTCATATCCCAGATTGATGTAAAATTCTATGCCTTTTAAAAAAAATGCAATCCAAGAATAGTTTCAGTCATTTGTAATTGAACATGTGGTCCAGATAGTGCCAAGAATGCCTTCCCTGTTGTTTTTTGTGCCTTAAAAAACATTTTTGTAATTTAGGATAATCTATATTCATATTTTTTTAATTTTAATAATCTTCTAATGACATCATTATTGTTCATCTGTGTATCAAGGTTTGTGATAATATCCTAAGAGTGGTTATCACTATAAAAATCCATAGTAGTATTCCACTATGATGAGATCCCAACAGTGTTATGGAACTATTATAATTTATATATTTTATAGCTAGATTATGTAATTTTAGGGACACAAATGATATATTATATTAAGGGTAAGATTCATAAGACATTGAGGAACATTCTCATGGTGTACACCCATGGTAAAATCCAGTGTATGATATTATGTGAATGAGATCCTCCAATAGTAAATCCTTATTTATATGTTCCATTTTATGTTCCTATTTATGGACATGTATGTAGAGTCTGAAACTATAGGGTTATTATCAATAAGTATTATGAGTTATGTAATTTTATGTATGAATGCAAACCATGATGATGAATGTTTGAGGTGAGGTAGGATATATTAGGTGTTTCATAAGTAATATTATATTAATGAATAATTTGAAGAAGGATTATCCACTTCTATTAATTAATAAAAGTTTATCATTGATGTCCTTTCATCAAAATGAAATAGAATAAATAAATACATGACCATGAAATTCTATAGGAATGTTCGATTTCGTAAAAGTCAAAGAAAGAGACAAAAAGTGCATAGGCTACTGATAAAATAATGAAACCTTCTAGATTAGAGATGTTCTTATAAATGGATTATATTACACAATAATCATCCATATAAGGAATTTTGACATTGTGGAATTAAATACATTTCCAATGGGTTCTTTGGGGTGTTTCTATATTCTAACCTTGGAAATTAGGTTGCTTATCCTAATGCCACTAGGGATGTATCCTAGATGGTCACAAACATAATAAATACAAAATAATACATAAATAATATGTTATAATAAATTAGTTAATAGGTTGACTAATTGTTATTCCCACATGTTGATTAATAAATTTTCATGTTTCATTTATTTCATATATTCTACAACTATTTATTTGAGTGAATATAATGCTATAATTTTTTTCATAAATATATATTTTCTTTTTAGTGAATATTGTGTTTATTTTATTATTAGGAAATCATTTAGTGATATTTACTTATTAAATAAATAGCTATTATTCTAGTCCTGATAAATATTTTGGAGGAATATTAGACTATGTTAATAGGTCTGGTGAGAAATAATTTAAACTAAATATTAATTGATTAAATAATATTTAATATGATCCTTGGGTTAAGATCTTTTGGGAAAAAATATTATTGTTATTTTAGACATGAGGTTCCACAAGGGATTGTAAAAAAAATTAAATATAACTTATGAAAACATTTATTTCCAAACCCTAGTAGTATTTAAAACCAATAATGATATTTTTCTAATATATAAATTTTTTTCCATAATGGAAACTGAGTATAATACTCTCAATCCCAATAGAGACCCTTCTCCAAGAATGCTACCAATAATGGGGATTATTCTTCCTCCACCTCCCACTTTTATTTCATAAGAGTTTAAGGAGAATTATTTGGAATTGATTCTCATGGTGGTCAAATCCAAATAATGCAAGCAATATGACCATTTTTCTAGAACTAGGATACACCTATGCCGATATTCGTCGATTTTTGGAACACATGTAAATCCCTAAAATATGGAATCTGATATTTATTACTAAAATTTAATAAAAATACATCATATATCTCTAGTTATACACATCTATGAAAAAATAATTCACATTAAGTAATTATATATTTCATAAAATTTATTATAAATATAATGTGATGATCTTATCTCTTATTTTGGTGTTTTATTTATTTTCCATTTTTTTGATTAAATTCCATTGATCACTGTGTTTACCTCCATGTATATCATGGATTGAAAACCCAAAATAAAAATTATAATTCTGGGCACTAACCATCACATGCTAACACTATAACTAGAATGAACAAGTGGATTTAAAGGGGTCACAAAATTATTTATAACCATTTAATGATCATTTTTTGATTCATGATTTTATGAATTAGTTTTCATTTCTAGTTTTAATTTTAATTTTCATTTTGATATACTATTCTTACATTTAAATTTTTAGACGATCTAATCAAATTGATTACTTTTATGAATTAAATAAAATGGAATAACTTAACTAGAGGTGCCAACGATTCTGTTTGGATAACACCAGAGTACACACTATGTAATTGGAGATACACACTATGTACTAGTGTTCAATGAACCTTGAATTAATTAGGAATTAATTTAAACTGGTTGTATTTAATACACATGGGTCATTTAATTTCATACACTACATGTTTACTAGGCATTCCTGGTGTGTGGTCAGATGGATTGCACACAATGTAGTATATATACACGACATATAGTGTTTTAAGTCACAAATGAGCCATGTATTTCCATATATATCATACCAGACTTTTGAATGTGTATATTAGAGACCTAAAATTGTTGTTCCTTTTAAATACACCGTGTACTGCAATTTTTCAAACTAAATACATACATGTCGAGTCTCTAGGAATGTGCCATAGATTGACAACAAATAACATACACATTATAAAGCTCTCTTGTACATGTCATATAATCAATACAAATTATATAGACTTATAATAAAAATTATATAATATGTAAACCTTATCAATATATTATTTGATGTGTTCATTATGTTGATATTACATTCCTAATGATGGTTTGATATATATATGTCTAGTTGATTTCATTATAATGTTCTGATATGCATATATTGGATGAAGACTCGTGTATTTTTTACACATTATGAATTGAAGCAAAACACATGAAAAACAATCATGTAACTGGTGAAATCATTAATTTGATAGTATTTTCCAATAATTTACATGATAATTCATGTATTCCATATGTCATAATAGAATCAATATATCAATATAATAAAAGTCGTGTAGATTCAGATCCGAATTTACCATGTTGCCTCCAAGGTACATTCATGTACACATTTAATTTTAAAAAAATTCATTTAATGTTTTTGAAATTATGATGGATGGTAATATTAAATAATATCAGTAGAAAATTAAGATAAAATTATTTATTAATTAAATAATATAATTATTTAATTTGATAGAGATTTATGTTAATAATAAATATTATGAATTTAATGGTAGTATGATTTAATATAATTTTTTTTAAAACATGTGGATTATTATGAGCATATTTTTGATCATATTAGGTGATTAGTTTCATTAAGTTTATTATTAAATTAAATTATTGGATTGCAGTCCTTCCCTCATCAAATTATGTATGTGAAAACATGAATTGGTATTATTTTATGTGGACTTGTTTCCCTTCTTCTTTGTGTGAGTAAAATCATATGTATTTGATTTTCTCTCTTTCTAGTAGAGGTATCTCATCATTTTTTCTAAGGTGAATACAATCCAAGAGAGATACATATAGTTAGAAATCTATAACACCAACCATAATTAGTTGGAGGTGTTTCCCCATCAGTACGTGACTATTTTATCAACAAATAGATAAATTAATAATTACAAAAATGTCATGATAAAAACTCTTAATTTTTTTTATTTATATAATGTTTCATGGTTATTTCATTAGATATTATTTTTCCTAATCAGATGAATTATTGAACCAACAATCATAACAGATAGAACTAAAATAATTTAGACCATGTGTAAATAATATCTATTAAATGGTTAATCACTTAAGTAAATCAACATAATATTAACATGTATGTGATAAAGAAAATAATTATCCATTTACATATATATGCTAAAATCATTAAACTATATATTATATTAGTTCACGCTTCCAATACATCAGTTATAATTGAACCATAGTTTAAAGTGTTTGACCATCCATAGTCCGAGTCATTTCAATTATTAGGAAATTATAACATGACTTTTAGGTTGAATAATCATAGAAAAGATAATGGGATGACTTCCAATGTAGGAATTAGGGTAAATAAAATGTAATAGTTGAGGAAATTTAATTAATCAATTTTAGGATTATGGATTCCACTCAATATATCTAGGAACTATGAGTTAATGCAGTTTTCATTTATAATGCCTACTTAAAACCAATTATGAACCTTGAACCAAATTTTTTTTGTTAATAATAATAGAATATTTATACATTACACTAAAATGTATAACCAACATGATATTAAAAATCAAATATTTAGGTCAATTGGGTTTCAATAAAATATTGAGTGATTAAAAAATACAATATTTATTTATTTGTCTAAATTGTTTCAGAAAAAGTATTTAATCTCTCTAAATCATACATATAGAAAAACTAATAAAATTGAAATAAAACATATCATTGTAGTTAATACCCAAGTAGGATAACCCTATCACCAGCTCAAATTCCTAAGATTAGAATAGGTTCTTACTCATTATACACCTCTATTAATGTAAATTTTTATACTGGACAAACAAATTCCAAAAGTGCCCGTAAATGAGGCTACTGAAATTGGTTTGACTCTTATTGAAAAAATATTATGTTGCAAAAAATGTTATGTATTACGTTCCATCATATATGAACAATGCTATTTTGAGGAAATAAAAGGACATGGATTTATATAAAATTACATCTCAACTTTGATATCCCTATATAGATAATTCGTGAAAAGAAATATATGAGATCTCTCATGATTTTTTTAACTAAGCATGTGGAGGTTGTGATATCTGGTAATTATATGGTCAATATTATTATCTACATTTAACATTTATACATATTAGGGATGAAATTATAAGAGTATTTTAACACATATCTCATACCTTAATTACTAATAAAGTCCTTATTTTGTTTTATTGTTTATTATAATATGAGAAATAATGAGAATAGACTTTAATAACATCTTACATTAATTCAATATTTTCATAAAGATGTATAGAGTGATACCCAAATTGTCCCTTGGGTGAATATGAAATTGAAGATGAAGTAAAATGGTCCCACGACAAATAACAAGTGTAAAAATCACAAGTAACATTATTCTAAGAGAATGAATATCATAGGTTAGGGAAAGGAAAATGATGAAGTAGTTTTTAAATGGTGGAAATAAAGTCCACTAGAAGATGAACTTCACCCAAAATTTAGGGTATATTGAATGTGTCTTAGATTTCTAATTTAATTTTCTAATATCTACATATTGTTAATTAGATAAATCTTGAGGGGATCACATATGAATCCAAATTCAAAAACAAGTAGATTCCAAAATATGACTACATGAGAGGTGGATCATTGGGGCTACACATATTTTTATGTTGGGTGCTCTAAGCATTTGTGACTACCTACATTCATTTCCAATGAGAAGGGAATTGGTTCTAAAATATTGTTATTATGTATCGATGGTTACCACAAAGATAATTTCTATATCATTCAGAAATACAAATGGTTTTATTTTCTTGTCTTGAAATAAAATCTGTTTATTTTATAAATACAACATGTCTTATAGGGTAACACGTTAAAATAATGGTGTTTATGAATTAAATTATCAAACCCAAATATTTGAAATTGATAGAAAATCAAGTTCACATTACTCATATAACACCAACTATGGAATCACCATTTTGGTCTTGAAAATGGGAAGTGTTTGAAAAATATACTTCAAGATGATTATTGAGACTATTCTAATATAAAACCACCTGAATGATGATATTCTTATTCACAACAAAAAATGACCAAACCACAATTCAGTGGATAGAGTGAAAGGACCACAAGGATTCTAATATTGGTACATACTTATTTGTGTGTCCTATTTATAATATAAGCTAGAGGTGGGTATAATTAATTAATAACATTTACTAAGGACTCGAGTAGATAATTTTAGGAGTATTTGATGAGGTATAAGTTTATTTCCTTTGAGAAATTCATGGAATTCCAGAATGAAGAAGAGAATCAACTATTAATGAATAAAAGTTACACCAATAAGATCATGGTTGTGAATATCTTAACTAGTACTTTATCAGCCTTTTATGGGCGTTTCATATTCTATCTCAACTCAATCCATCATAAGCAACACAGTGGAATAATGATAGTGAATTGAAGACCCCACTTTTTCATACATGGTAGGTTCGATGATTTTTCATAAAGTATTCTATTATTCTTTTGGGGTTATTAGTAGTAAAATGTGGAATAGTCACTATATTGAGTAGAAAAATATGTGAAAAAAACTCCTTTTGATATATGTATGAAAAACAAACTCATATTTCACATACATATGTTTGGGGTTATGAGGCATTTTAAGGCCTTATTTGGAAACAAACATCAATATCGGGTTAGAAAGTGTATATTTATAGGGTATCCCATTGAAATAAAGGGATAATACTAATAAAACCACATAAGAAAGAATTTTACTATTTCTATACTATCCATCTTTCAGGTGGTGAAAAACATTTTAAAAAATAATAGCGAGAGAAAGATTGATTTCAATGAAGATGATCTTCTAGATACACAACAGTTGGTACTAGAATATATTCATATGGTCCTTATGGAAGTAGTAGTTCGTGAATCACATGTAATATGTAAGTCCACTAGAGAGGTAATTGAAATAGAGAGATATTGTTTTCAATTAACTATCATGGTGATACATTATATGTTAACAATGATGAAACTCTATTCAAAAAAGGGGCATGAGAGATATTATATGTAGTATGATGTAACGAATCCATGAATTGTGTAATGGATTCCATATACCCAAACCATGTATGGGCTATGTTCAATATTCCCTTTGATGTATATCATGTAGAGTGAAAATGGGTATTTACAACAAAATTGGACATGGAAGGAAAATTAAATATCTATAAAGAGAGGATAGTGGATAATGAGTTTAAGAAGAATCAACGAATTTACTATAATAAATTCATTTGACCAGTTACCATATTTAAATGCATCATAGTTATACATTTTATAGTAGCTTATAATGGCCACGAAATTCCCAAGATATATGTGAAAATTAAATTCCTCAAAGGGAGCACTTAGGAAAATTTCTATGTGATACAAGCTAAAGGATTTTTGACTCCATGTGATGAAAAATGATTTTTAAGTTGAACTACATCATTTATGGATTGAATAAATCATCCACGTCATGGATTATTTGATTTTTTAGAGCTGTATAAATTTTTTGTTTAACTATGAATAAATGTGATTCTTTTGTATAGAAATGGTACAGTGGGAATGAATTGTTCATCCTAGTAGTAAATGTTGATGATATATTAGTTTTTGGAAATGACATACCTGTCATACAATCTGTTAAGGAGTAGTCGATCAAGTGTATATCTATAAAGGACATAGGTGAAGTGGAATATATAATAGTTATAAATATCAATTGTGATCTATCCCAAAGGATTCATGGAATAAGTCAAAATATATGTTGACCAGATACTAAAGAGATTTAGTTTAGAATAATCCAAGAGGGGATTAGTTCTAGTGTCACATGGTTTACATATTTGTATAGAAATGTTTCCTAAGACACAATAACAAAAATATAGAATCGTTAAGATCTCATACACTTCAGTGATAAGATCAATTGTGTGTCCCATGATTTGTAAAAGACTTGATGTTTCATATGCATTGATTATGGAAGGCTGATATCAAATAGATCCGAGACAACATATTTTTTATACTCATTAGGATATCCTCAATTATCTAAGAAGAATTATGAATATGTTCCGAGTGTATGGAGTTGAATAAGAGGTGGTGGGATGGGGTTATATATATTATAGTATTGAAATAGATGAAAATTATTTAGATTCACAATTACAATATGTTTCTTGTCATAATAGAAGAGTTGGGTGCCGGAAGAGTTCAAAGAATATAATTATCAATAATACTACAATGGATTTCATGTTAATATATGCTTTTGATGTGCCAAATAATCCATTTGGATATGAGTCCTTTTCTAGAGGAATTATGTGGTACTAATTAGTATGGAACGCATAAAAATTTATTGTGATAATAATACATTAGGGGATCCTACAAAAGGCACAGGGTCACACCAACAGACAAAGTATATACTCTATAAATATAACCCAATGAGAAATTTTTACCAAAATGATGATATTTTAGTAATAAAAGTACCCCCAAGAAGAGATTATGGATTTACCCTTTAATAAATTCCAATCTCGGTTAAAGAATTAGTTTCATGTGAGTACTAGTTGTCTGAATGTTATTAATAGTTGGATCTTAGGAAAGTGGGAGTATCTTCACTATAACAAACATTTATCGACATTATGTTAACCAATATTCATTGATTTAATAATAACAAGCATCATATCACATCATGATTGTTATTATGGGTAAAATTGTATGTGATAATGTCTTAAGAGTAGTTATCACACAAAAAGGACATACCTGTTACACACTATGATGATAGCACAAATTTTCTATGAAACTATTCTTAAATTTTGGTCTTATATCCTTATGATTCAATTTGAGGGAAAAAAATTATAAGGTCTATTAGTGGTGGAGACTCATAAAAATTAAGGAACCATTACATGGTGTACTTATCATAGTGATATTTTGTGTAGGATATTATAAGAACATGATCCACCAGTATGAAATCCACATGTATATGTTTCATTTGATATACTTATTTATGTTTGTCTTAGAATTGATATAATTTTTAATGAATACTATTAGTCATATACATTTATTTATTGAAAAACCCATGACCACATATGTTTGTGGAAATATAGGGGATATTGGGTGCGTCACAAGTTATATTTCAGGAATTAATAATGTGAGAATGCATTTTTCCCTTCTGTTTCTTAATAGAAGTTGGTATATCATACCTTTTGATGGAAATTATATATCCCAAATAAATTCATGAATATGGTGTTCTAAAGACTAATTTTATTTTTAGAAATTCAAAGAAATAGACATCATTAACATAGGTTAATGACACAAGTGGTAATTCTCATTGGAAATAGATATCTAGATTACAAGATTATATTACACAATAAGAATTTGTATGTGATGTAATGTCATTGAGTCACTAAAATATTTCTAAATGGGTTCCATATAGTGTTAATAGATTCTATACTTGGACATTATATTCTTTTCCTAATTCCATTAGGAAATATTCTTAGAGGGACACACAATAAGTGTATTAAAAATCTCAGTTGATTAATAAATTATTATTTATTATTTTATAGCTTTTTTAAATATTATTCCTTCATTTGGGTTGATAATTTTTCATTATTTCATCAAATTCTATATTCCATCAAATGTTATTTGGGAGAATATAAGTTTTGGGGAATATTAACTAAATATTTATATTATATTTTATTAATATAATATAATATTAATTTATTTGTGAATAATGAAATGATATTTATTTATTAAATAAACAGACAACATTCAAGGCCTGATAAATATTTTGGAGGAATTATAGATAGAAATTTTAGGTTCACTGAGAAATAATATATAATATATATTATTTTATTAATTAATAATAAATTTTATTTTCATGTTATGGACATGTCAAGAAAATAAAAATATTACTGTTATTTCAGACATGGGTATCATAATGGGATCAAATAAATAGTAAAAGGTAGTTGTGAAAATATATATTTGATACCCAAGTTGTATTTAAACACAATTATATTATTTTAACAATAGATTCAATTCGTATTTTATTGTTTACAATGATAGCTAGAGAGAATCCTCTCACTCCATAGATAGATCCCTCTACAATAATTATCATTTCAATGGAGATTGATCTTCCCCCACCACCAACTCTCCAGTAAAAATATATCATGGAGAATGCTTTTTAGGTGAATCTAGAGATGATTAAAGGTGACCGATGCATTTGATATGATCTGTCATGGTAAAACCTGGATATTCCAAGGGTGGTGTTTAGAGATTTTTGGAACACGAGTAGATCGCCACTAGGTTGAGTCAAAATCTGATTCTAACAATGAAACATCGATACAATAAATATAGGTAATTAGATTTATCAACAAAGAATGGATTCACATAACATAATTCTCCAATTTATTAAAATAATTATAAAAAATATTTGATGATTCTCTCTTGGATTTCGATGTTTTATATGTTTCCTTTATTCTTTGATTCAATTCCTTTGATAACAGTTTTTAACTTCTTCCAGATGTCAGATTAACTGTCGATTATTAAAAAATAAATTTTGGGCCAAGAAACATCACACATATCCACTGTTCCTAGGACTAAAATAACCATACTCTAGAGGCAATATAAAATCATTGTGGGTATAATATATGTTCAGAAAGGAGACTCTACTGTAAAATTTATAACTAATTATAATAGGGAAATAAAAAAATCAATAATATTTATCGGTATTAAAATAATATAACAAATAAATAATTTCTAAATAAAACTCACCATGCATGAACAAAAATGTATCATCTCAGGATTTTAAGACAAAACACTATGTTAAATTTTATAATAGAAAGGTCACATTGAGCTTACAAAAATAACTAAATATTAGTATTTAAATATTTATCAGCTAGAAATTATAATGTTTGGAATGAATATGAATAACTCAATTATAAATATATAGTATATAAATTTTTATAATATTAAATCATTGGTTAATAATTATTAGATATGAATATGAAAACCAATTGAGTATAGATTGGGTGTCTTTTATTAAAAAATATTTTTATGCCGATAATAAAATTTTATCTTAATAATTTAAATTAATAACTATTATTTGAAGTTATTAGTAAATTTATATATTATATATTACATCAAATGGTTTTATATTAATACAGTATTCTTTATAGGAATAACGTAATAATATGTCCAATTTTAATCATAAGAAAATACATTTTTAAAGGTATTTTCCCACAATTTAATTGTACAATTATTTTAAAACTAAATTTGGATACATTTATAAATAATTTTATAAAATAATTTTATATTATTGGTGGAATTCCAAAATTATATTTCCATTAATGTTTTTTGAACTTTTCTAGGAAGTTTCAATTCCTGTTGAATAGTAAAAAATGGTGGATTTTAACTAAAAAAGGAATTTTTATAAAAATTTTAAAATGTTAAATAATACTATTAATTATTTTTAATGTTACCTTAAAAAAATTATAAATCCATAAACCAAATTTATGTAACTGGAAACAATTGTATGTTTGACTTATAAAGGAAAACATAGTAATGTTTAGATCATACAAACATTAAAAACCTACTTTATCCTCCCTTCCATTGGATTAATTTTAAATCAATTTTTTGTATTATATGTATTTAATTATATAATATAGATTCCATATATGGAATTATATGTTTATAATTAGGTTTTAAATTCATTTTAAATTATACTTATAAAAAATTTTCTATGATAAAGAATGATTTATCATTGTATTGGTTTAATAATGAAATAAGATAATGTAAAAATGTAAATGAATAAAATCCCCAAAATTAAAAATTTAAATTGTTGGTTGACGTGTTTATCGAACAAATACACCCTTTCAAAAATTATTTATCATTATAATTCATTATAATTAATCCCACCATAATGTGGTTCCATCTTATTATATAACAATCATTATATAATTACTTAAAATCGTCCCTCCTTAAGTATAATTACCACCCCTCACCACCCCACACAACCCCATTTCTCCTAAAAAGCCCCGATCCCCAAAAAATATCTTAGAAAATAAATATTTTCAATATAACACAAACTCAAGTGTTTCTTTTCGCTAAAAAAATTTCGTTTTTATGTTCATTAATGTATCCATCAAGGAGGGGATATTCCAGAGGTCATTTTCTAAAAGCACAACTCATAATTTATTTTATTCCTATAAAATATCTAATACTCATTCATCAATAAAGGAATTATAGTTAAAGTATAATTTATACACTAGAATGTTATTTTTATAACGTAATATATTTTATTGAACCGTTTTATTACATCATTTGATTCAAATATATGAAGGTATTTTCCAAATAGTTCTTGTTTATACTTTCAATTAATAATGACTTTTCCATTTTCATCAACAAATTTATGGAAGGTTATAAAATTATTATTATTAAATAATATTTTATTTTTCATATTATAACCAATATCTATTTTTTAACTAATATAATCATGTAATATTAAATAAAATAATGTATATCTTAAGGATTCTAAAACCTAAAATATTTAACTAAACAGTTATCGTTAACATTTTTTCAAAGGAATCAGCTTCATGTAAGAATGAAACATAATATATGGTATCAATTAATATTTTTTAAGATCATTAATATAATTTCATTTCACTAATAGTGTTTTATTTCTAATTTCATTTCACTAATAGTGTTTTATATTTATTCACAAATTAACTAATCATAAAATATTGAAATGAACACACTCGAAATAAAGAAAATAATAAAATATTATTAATCAATGGGTCATAATATTTTATAAAATCATCATATAAGGTATTATAAAAATTAAGATAGATCTTAAATGAGAAAATAAATTCCATAAAAAAATATTTAAGGGGATAACATAATAAAAATCCAAGCAAAGAAAGTGGTTAGGGGTTTTTTTACTCAAATTCATTTCATTATATAAAAATTATACTTCATTGGTTATATAATGATAAAATTATGTGTGAAATTAGTTTTAAATATATTATGTTTTATTTGAAAAATATTATTTGGAATTAAATTTGATACACATATTTGATGAATTTGATTAATTATAACTTCAATGATGTGATCTTTGTGAGGGTTTCTCATATCACTATTTTACTTCGATGAGATATATTCCTTATTTACCAATAAATATTTTGATTTATATAGTTCAATTTAATATATAATATAATTATTCCCATTATAATCATGGTACTCAATTTTTCATTTTAGAATTATCATTTTTAGGGTGCAGAAAATTCAACTAATTATAATGTATAAGGGAATTCTCAACCCAGTTTCTAGTATTTAGGAAAAGCATCTACATCATGGATTATGTAATGATAAAATATGATTGAAATAAATTTTTAATATCTTATGTTCAATTTATAGTTTTTATATTTATTTATATAATATTCACATATTAAATTTATTTTATTTGTTGTCCCTTCCCCAATATGATATTTATATAGGACTCTTTAACTAAAAGTCCTCGTTTTAAATGTATGAATGGTTTATTTAAAAACAATTTCTATTTAATATTATTGTTTTTTAAATGATTTTTATGAATTAATTTATATTTAAATGAATTCATTAAAATTTAATTTTTTTAATTTTGTAAAATATTAAAAAAAGTATCTTTTTATGGTTTTACGTAAATTATTTTATTTAAAAAACCATATTTTAAATATTTTTTTATAAAATTAAAACTGAATATTTTCTATACATATATGTATTGAATATAATTTCCCCATTTCATGTAACTATAATATTTTGAAAAATAACATATATTTTCATATGGTAACATTAAAATAAATTTTCTCCTATCATCATTTATTTTTATTCAAATCAAGTGATTTCTAAATGAAGGGTTTTTTCTCAAGGGATTTTTTTTATTACATTATTCATGATTTATGTTTTTGTTATAAGTATTGGTTATTGTTTATAATGATGTGTGGTTACGTGGTAAACCAATGAAGAGAAGTTATGTGATAAACCAGTAACAGGTTGTTTTATGATAAAACATGGACAAATGGTAATGTTATAACCTCCAATGCATTTGGTACTACATATATTGAAGTTTAACTTATTAGTTGTTCCATTTATATAAAATATTTTTCCCCAATATTTCATAAGGGTGAGTTTGATATAACGTATATGAAGTGTTGAGCTACATTTTTATCTCATTGGTAAGACCAATATATATTATATTAAGTGTATATCTCCATTAAATCTAACGTGTGAGACCAATAATGATTATAAAAAAGGGAGAGAACCATTATTTATCTATAATAAATTAGTTTGTGATTATATTGAAATTAGACTATAAGATTTCTAAATTTAAAAATGGGTTTGAAAGGGTTT
The DNA here is from genome assembly GCA_963277665.1 of Viscum album. Lineage (NCBI taxonomy): Eukaryota > Viridiplantae > Streptophyta > Magnoliopsida > Santalales > Viscaceae > Viscum > Viscum album. The sequence continues at coordinate 1,221,639,800 of OY728156.1, read as the reverse complement.
TATGAATGAGGAGATATGTTTTTCAAAAAAGTATTTTCATTCAATTTCTGTGAGTTTTAATGATTTTAATGAAGGAAAAAAGTGTTTCTTTTTTCATGAGAAAATTATTAATTTTAATACATCAATGAATATTGAGATAATAATAAATATTACATAGGTTTTAATGTTTTCCACTATAGAAACATCATTTTATATTTATATCCCTCATTGATATTTTTAGTCATATCTGGTGTCTTGAAATGTTTTTTCTCGAGTAAAGGACATGTTTGGATGAGGATAAAGACATGAGTAAAATTTTGAAGATGATTAATGAAATGAGAAAAAATCATAGTTGTAAATGTTTTTCTATTGGTGGAAAAAATGATACTGATTAAAAGTTCCAACTTGAAATGTATGTGTTCCCATTATAAGTGGTTTTCCTGATTTGTGAAAACTATAAACCAAAATGGTCTTTTGAAAATGAAGTGATTCCTCATTTAAAATTAATAATAATATGTATTTTTAAGGATATGTTATTAAAGTTGGTAATAGATCTGTTTTTAGAATACATTAGTGATTTATATTTATTATTAAGAGTTTTGAATCTCATCACAAGGTTTACAAGTTTAAGGACTATTATAAACACAATGTATTATAAAGCCATTTTTTATTTAAAGTTGTGGATTTATGGTAGATTAATGACATTTTTTATGATTCTATTTATAAATGTAATATATTTACGTATAGAGGATTAGATGGTTAATGTATTATAGAGTTCTTATTGGTATATCATTAAATAGAGAATTTTTATTTTAACATGTAATAATTAATTTCATTTTTTAATGATTTTATTTTCTTCATATTAATGATAGTTTATCAAAATAAAATGAATGAAAATTTTAACAACATTCATATCAATTATAGAAGATTTAATTATTACTATTATTGAAAAATTGTTTTTAATTATTTTGATAGATATTTTACAATTGAAATTTCATAATATAAACTATTTGACTTATCTAACATATCTTCATTTCACCAAGAACATTTTGGTTCACATTTTCTTTTTCATTTTATTTAAAATCCTTATGTTTACCGACTCTCTAAAAAAGGGAGCTTAAAAAGGAGATGATATTAACTTTATGGAATTTTTAAGATAAAAGAGATATAATAGATGTTATTGTAACAATATTTTATATGTGAATATTTTCCTAAAGTAAAAAGGACCCATTTTTTTGTTTTATATTGATGTATCATAGAGAAATAATTCACATATCTGATTATTGGAATGAAATATTGTGGAATAAAATGATAAATAATGGTTAGTTATTCTATATGATTGTTTAATTAATGATATGTTTTTGTATTGTGTATTCATGTTTATGGTATAGTGGTATTTTATAAATATTATTCTCCTATATTAACACCTAATTATTTTTCTATAATAAGTTTTTTTCATATGTTTGGAAATATTTGTTAGATTGAATATATAACTTTGAAAAGTTGAAAAAATTGATAACTTTTATGGTACATGTAACTCTTAATTTATTGATATAAAAATGTTTATTTTTTGAATAATTCCATTAAATTAGGTGGACATAAGTGTTGAGATATTTAAAGTATTTTTTGGATTATATGATCTCTAATTTTGAGGTAAAGATGGGTTTATACTTTGAGATGAAAAATAAATGGTATGAGATAACCTGTGACGTCAAATATATGATGTTTATTTTTTGAGATGTTTCTTAAATTTCTATAAATTTATAATTATTATATTAATATAGTCATAAAATAAAATAAAACCTATGGGATGGGTGACAACCCATCACATCTAGTAAGATCACAAGATCTATACCCCCAACTTAAAGGAGGCAAAGGTGTATCTCAAACTATTTTCCCATGTTATGTCATAGTTATTATGAAATTTAATTTCGTAAAATATCCCATTGAAAAATAATAATTTCATTTTTATATGATATGTTTTATTATATTGAAAACAATGGGATTGTAAATTTATTTGGGGATAATCCATTAGTTTTATTTTGGATGACATTCACTATTTTGGGAAACTTGTTTGATTATGGTTTAAAATATATGATTAGATTTTATTTGAGAAATAATGGATGAATTAATTTTTTGAACCCATATATTATTTATGATGATTCAAATTATTCATTGGATGTTTCAGTATATTTGGATGATTATGTGATAGGGGAAATTACATTTATGAAATGAGATTTTAAGAGTGATTAATATTGTTTGAAGATAAATATTAATATTATCTTCGAGGACTATGTGATCAAATATTTCTAAGTTAGGATTAAAATAATATAGTGGAATATTTCTATTTATTTTTATTGATATATTCTTAATGAATAATCTATATTGATCATTTGGTATTTCTATTTAATTTTAGAAATTAATGTATTTTTTTCCATTAAAGGATAATTCTTATTAAAATATTATATGTTGCACTAACCATTTTGATTTTATTTAATTTATTATATTAAGAGTAATATGTAGTTTTACTTTTTAGGATTTTTTGTCCACTTATTCTGATTCCATAAGTATGAATATTTATGTTAAATACTAATCATTTGGATAAAAGATGTGATTGGGGTGGAAATAGGTGAAACTATGAAATTATACTTATTAGGTTATTATTTTTTCATATTACAATAATCTATGTTGTAATAAAATAAATTTTATGAAATTTAATTTTTTTTAACATTACTAATTTAAATTTTTTACTGAGAAATCTATGGAATTTTAACCCAGCATTGTTTTTTTATGGTGGTTAACATTTTAACAAACATGTTTTATATTAGTCTCTATCACTCTAGGAGAATTAATTTTTCCCTTCCATGTATATTTTTTTTAGTTTGTAAAAATTTTATGTGTTATATTAGTGGCCCTTCATATATTCATCTACCTCTCTTAAAAAAAGTTTTATTGATAGTTTTTATTATGTTGGTTATCAACAAATTAATTTTAAAAACTAAAACCCCTAGTATTTGGTTCCAAAGTTCAATTTTAGAGTATGAAATTCCTAAAATATGGGGAGACCATAACATCTAGATATTTTAAAATGAAACTCTATATTCAATATCATTCAAGATAAAACACAAAAACCATATTCAAAATAATAAATATTATAAATAATAAATTTATCCCCTTGCTATTGGAATGGTGGAAATGAATGAGATTAAATAAAATTTTTAAATAAACAATAAAAATATTTATAAAATGAATTCATAGGATACCAATTAATTAAATGTAAAAATAAAAATTAATTGAATATAAAGGATTTATTTTTAATAAAAAAATATTTTTATACAAGAAATGGAATTGTGGAATAATAAATTTAGATCTATAAATATTGTTAAAATATATTTGTTTTTTCATATGTCATATTTTAAATATTTTTTTAAATTAATTTCAAATGTTTGACTTTCATAGGATAATAATAAATCTAATATAACCATATGAACATATATTTTTTTTCTAAAAGTCGTTTTACTCCATGTTAATGGTGAATATTATTAAAAAAAAGTTGGGAATGTTTATAAATTTTATATGTGAAAATAAACATAATTTTAAAAATATTTGTATCAAAATTATCTTTGGTTTATTTTCTATTTTTTCTTAAGAATCTTCATTTTACATGAATAAAGAAAAATACTAAATTTTAATTGAAAAATGACATTTCATCCAAATAATTGATAATGTTGTATTATTTTTTAAATTAATTTTATAGTTAAATTAGATAAATATTAAATATAATAATCTAATTTAGGGCATAGTATTAAATTTTAATCTAAATTTATATATAACCAATATTTGATCTTTTGATGATTTTCAATTTAAAAAACCAGCTCTCTCATCCGATTTAGAAGACTAATATTAAAAGTAAATTTAAAATTTATATGAATTGAATTTTTTAAAATGGATTATATATTTGGAATCCATAGGTTCAAATCATTTTATATGATCATTTTAATTTTTATGCATAAAAATGATGCAATGGTAAAAAAAATAGTTATCTTAGTATTGATAAAATTATGAAATGGGTAAATGTTAAAAAGTAAAAGCTTAAAATAACTAAACACAAAAATCATAATTTTGTGGGGTATGTGATTATATACCAAAACCTACATTTAAATAATATATTATCAATATAATTCATTGGAATTAAATTCTCACAAATGTGGGGGTTTTTACATATAAAATAATCATTTTTAATCACTTGATGTCATCCCTCCTCAAGTTTAAATTCCACCTCTCACCACCCAATTTAAAATGACATGAAGCTATAAAATTTCATATAGACCTTGTACTATAAACTACCACACGTCCATGTTATTATTTTCTCACCAAAATAACAATTATAATGTCTTTAGGTGAACCATCAAGGAAGTGATATTCAAGAGTTAATTTTCTCAAACCACATCCCTTAATTTAATTTATAGTTATACATTCTCCTCACCTTTTTCTTCAATCACGAAATTATAACAATAGTATCATTTATATAATTTTTTTTATAATTTCATATCTTATATCAATAAATTTTATTACCTCCTCTTATTCAAAAAAATAAAACTACTGTCAAATTTTTTTCAGTTAATCTTCTCTGTGAATATTGATTTTTCATTTTACATTCCGCATACATGGATAATAAAAAGTATTATCATATTTAAGTAAGATATTCATATTTAAAATTTAACATATTTCATATTATAAATGTAATATAAATACATGATATTAAATTAAACAAAACTACTTCACGAGGATTAGAAAAAAACTGTCAAATTAAACTAAATATTTATCATTATCATTTTATCGAATGAATCAACCTCATGTATCAAATAAAAATGATTCAAGGGAAAATTTAATATTATTTACCTTATTTAATTCTAACTAATCCCAATTATGATATTTTATTTCAGATTTACATAAAAATTCATAATTTTACACAAATGGACTGACCCTGAAACCATGAGATGAACAGACCAGAAACAATAAAATAATGGATTATTATTAATTAATGGGTCATAAGATGTTATAAAATCATCATATATTGTATTATAAATGTGAATATAATTAATTAATGAGTTAATAACATTTTGAAATAGTTATATAAAATTTTATGTTGTGAGAAACTAATGGGAATTGTTAGTTAAGGCCTTTCCAAATTCCATTTCTAATTAGTAGGTTCAACATCTTCTTCATAGATTATGTCAGGACAAATTTATGTGTGAAAAAAATTTCCACTATATTATGTTGTATTTAAACATTTTATCTATATTTATAGTATGGAATTAATCTATTCATTTCTATAATTATCACATCAATGATATGATCATTGTAAGGGCTTTACATCTCACTCCTTACTTCTATTAGATATATGGCTTTTTCACCACTAATTTCATTAGTGTGGTGTCTAAAATTTTATTTGATACATCATATCATGACTCTAATTATATTCATGGTATTTAATATTTAATTTAAATGTTATTAATTTTATGGTGTATACTATACGACTGATTACATTGAATAAGGGAATTCTTAACAAAATTTTCATTATTTCGGTTAAAATTATGCTTCACTAAATATGTCATTATAAATTTACTTGTGAAATGAATTTTAGTTATCTTATGTTTAATTTACAACTTTTTATATATATTCTTAAAGGATACACATATTTTAGTTATTTTATTAATACTCAATTCCTTGATATGATAATTATAAGGGAATCTTTAACAAAAACTCATCATTTTAAATGATTTAATGGTTTAATTAAAAAAGCATTCAATTTCATGTCATGGATCTGAAATATATTTTATAAAAGTATAAATATGTACATTAATGTTTTCAAACGTGTAATTTTTTATGTTCTCTCCTATATTTTATAAAATTGATATATTTTAGGTGTCACAAAAATGACATTCATTGAAAAAAAATATGTTAATGTTTATTTATAAATTTTTTAAAGCAATGTTTTCATTATATATATGTAATGATATTTGAATCACAATTTAATGTCTCAATATTATTTTGAAGCTCAAATTACATTTTTATATCATTACATTAAAAATATCCTTCATTCATGCACTATTTTTCAAAATTATTGATTTCTATATGAAATGTTTATTTTCATTAAAGACAATTTTATGATGAAATCATTCAGGATTTAGGTTAATTTTATAGTTCCTAATAATTTTTGTAATTATGTTTCATTACATGATAAACTAATGTTATGTGGTTAGGTTCTTAACTGACAAATAATGGTTCCAAAATAACCAAGGATGAGTGTTTATGTTATAACCTCCAATGCATTGGTTACTCAAGATATAAAAGTTGACCAAATTGTTAAATACATTTATATGATGGGTTTATCCCAATTATATCACATGAGTGATCCTGTTATAGCTTATAAAAATGGATGAACCCCATTATAGCTCATGGGTGATCCTAATATAGCTAATATGAAGGTTCAATACCTATTATAGCTCATTGGTGAGTATGATATAGAATATACAATGGTTAAACCCCATTATATCTCTTTAAGAAATTGGGTAGAAATTTGTTTATAATTTCTATGTATGGTTATTCTAATTATAATTGTTTTTAGAGTGTTTCTATTAATTTGATGATCACTTTTTTCATTGGGTTTATTTTATTTAAATGATATTTAATGATTTTATTTTCAAGCTAATGTTTTCTGTGTTTTCCTGAGAAAATTTTTATTTCAATAGCTCAATTAACATTATGTTAAGAGAAATATTACATTGGTTTTCAGGTTTTCTGTTATAATATAATTTTTTATTTATTTCCCTTATAATGTTTAATATGCTAAAACCATGTTTTAAAATTATTTTCATAGGGAATGGGTAATTAGAAAAAATAATGAGTATAGTATGAAAATTATTAAGATATTTAATGAAAAAAACATGTTTTATATTAAAATGGTCTTCTCTTCTTGGAAAAAATGGATACTAAGTATAATTTTATCATGTAATATATTAGTTTACATTATAAGATATTTACCTATTTTTCAAAAACTCTATACCTACATGATATTTCATAAATTAAAGTGCTTTATCATTTGAAAATTATTCAAATATGTATTTTTTAAGGTAAATTAATATAAAAAAATTCTAAATAAACCAGAAATTCATGATTTCAAAAGGTAGTACACAGACTACATGATTTTTGGAAAATAAATAAATAGATTGATTCCCCAAATCCATAGAAATTTTGTGTAAACAATCACTCCAAAAATCACATAATAAGTCATATCCCAAGATAAATAAAAGCAATTATAGTGGTCTAATGTCCTAACAATAGCTATAATATCACAATGGGAACTATGTGGTATCAAGAAAAGATTATGTGTAAAAATAATTAGTAAACAATAAATGGTTTATAAATTATTCTAGTCTGTGAGTATAAAAAAATAATATCATTAATTATATAAAATTATAATATTGTTAAGTAGTAGTGAATTGTGGAATAACAATTGATTCATACTAATCCAAATTTTCTCTGATCAATGAAAAAATTAATTAGTCATAGGAAACATGGTTAAATGAATAGGTTTCCATGAAAATGATTACAGATGATTATATAAAATAGTCCATAAAATTCATATGTATAAGAACCTAGTGGTTCCAAGGATTCGTCTAAGGAAATTTATGTGTGGAATTGGATAACAAACCTATGGTGAAAAAGACATGTTGTTTATCACTGCAGTTGAATCATAAGTATGAACCCTCAACATTCTAAAATCTAATTTTGTCTTCAATTAGACAAAGGTATTATCATGAGATCTATATTAGAATCTATAAAGATAATCCAATGTGTTTCATATATGAAGACATCATTCAAAATATAGGATCTTATTTTAGGTAATATATTTTTTCTGTATTTTCTAAGTGAATCATCATATCCCTAGAGACTCATTCTCAAATATAAGATATTAACACCATTTATAGAGGAATTAAATCATGGATGTTGAATCAATGAATCTTGTGAAATCCGTTGGGATTGTATGTAGAATTCAAAACATAAAACCTTGAATTTAATATGGAATGTATAACTTTTAACTGTAATCCTGACTTATAATTAGTTCAAATACATTAATGATTATTTATTGAAAATCAATCATATGATGGAACTATTCCGAAAAAAATTCTTTTGGCACAATTTCATTTTGATAAAACAAAAATAAGGACATTAATTAATTGAAATCCATTTAATTCTATAATCCCATTTCTATGTTATCTCAATTCATTCAGGGTACCACACAAACCAACTCAAATTTATCAATATATACACCAAAGTTCAAATAGTATTAATTTATATCTATTAAGTAATTCTAGATAATTAATCCAATAAAATCATGTATAAACCATAGGAAAAATAAATTTATCAAATTTGTAATGTTATTAAAATAAAAATCCATACATATAGGTGTCTCCCCATTTCTCATGTAGTGTATAATATCATTTTATATTAAATTGGTCTAGTTTTTTAGAAGTAAATTGGAGGAAAATATTTTGGACTATTTTATTTATTCAGGTAAGACTAAGTGTATAAAAACAATTTATGTAACCCAAAAAATCCCATGTATTTTATAATAGTTCCATTACTTGTGTGACAATCCAAATACATCCTAAAGGGTGGTTGGTTGAAAATAAAATTTAGGATTTCTCATAACTTATAAAGATAACACATCCTAATGGTTGTTTTGGTTACATACTAGGCATATTCATCATAGAAGTAAAATCCCAAAAGTCCCATAAGGATGTTTAATTATAATGGGGATGAGTAAATTTTTGTTTTAATAAGTTTCAAAGAAAAATTCCTTATGAATATTTTTTTTATAAAATATAATAATTTATTTGAAGTTAGACCAAACTCTCCATAAGGGGTAGTATGACTTTATTTTTTCAACATCTTACTATATAAGGGGAAATTTTACTATGCCTTGGTGGAGCTTTAAAATATAAATTATGGGTTGGATAAATGTTTGGGGTAATTCATGGAATTTACTATGTCCAAAATAAGGACACATTTTATAAATGACAATAGTTTTATTGAGAAATATATAGTTCACCTTCATCATGATCAATAAACATCAGTCAACCAGTATTAATACTCGATCCGTGTTATAATTATGAAATTAGAGAACTAAAAAACCTTTTAAACAGGGAATATCCAACCTAAACGATATGAGGGAACTATACATTAAAATAAATGAAAAAAATGAAATTGATATAATTTAAGATGTTCTCAAGGGTCTTGATTTTATATGATGGTTCCTAATATAGAAAATTGATAAAAAATATCTTTTTTTAGGATGGTTGAAGTAGGTGGGAGCACACGGTGGAGATTCTAGGCATGAGAGGATGAAAATTTTGGTGAAAAACATTTAATGTTGGAGGATAATGTCATCAAATTCCCTTTTTAATGAGTCACCTTATTTAGATTCATAGTTTTCTAAACCATGCACCAACTATTCTCACTCACATTCCAAATAATACCCACCTCCAACCATTAGGGTGATTTGTTTTTAAAACCATTTTATAACCCTATTCATGGATATTAAATTTACTATAAATATAACATGGTTATTTGGCCCCTTGGTCTAGTTTAATCATGAAAAATACCTATGATATATCGATTTCATGGTTGGTGGGAACGATTATCACTAAACATGTATTAAACATGTTCCATAAAGAGAAAATTTAAAAAACAAAAAGTCCATTCATAATTATAATATGAAATATATGAGAACCTGAGATACCTCTTTGGCCTCCATTATTGTTTGTAATAAATACTTATTTTGATCAATATCTAAAAATTTTAGTCCGAACCTCATTATTTTGATTTGTTCTGCCCACAAAACAAAAAAAATGTTTCTTCAGTATTAATAAATCCATATGAATAAATGTTTATTATAACCTTCAATAATGTAAAACATATCATTCTAAATAATCCTTATTGTAGAATCATAAAAATTTTCCAAAAATTTTTCAGTCATAAACTTCCTTTTAAACTACATCATTCTATTTCTTATTTCATGATGTACATACAATCTAGTTCTATGAACAAGACATGATATTCCAAAAATCTAAGACTCAATATGCATTTATTATCAAATATTGAGTTAATTATATATAATTCTGTTTTAATTTTTGATACATATGTCATCTCCCAATTTAATTTTTCCAATGGGGTTCCATAATAAGGCTTAAAAGACATGGACAATTCTAATCTATAGAGCCCCTCACAATCACAATTTACAAAAAAAATACATTTTCAGTGGTTTTACAATTTGATAAGCATGATTTAAAACATATCATAACTCAAAAAAAGAGATATTCTCTATCCCAACACCTCCTCTCATTTTAAAAATTAATTTCATTAGAGATATGCCTCATCTACCATTCACAACATGAGCTTGTATGCCATTCCTCAAATGGAATATAACTATATACTAAATTATGTTAATCAAATTAAAAAAATACATATCTAATACATCTTCCAATTTAAAAAATCCAATTACACATAGAATAAAAAATGACCCACCTCTATCTATCTTATATAGAAATCACACATATAAACCTGTTGACGTGTGGTCACCACCTAGCCACGAGGCCTTTAACTACATGTGACTTCACCTTATCTTTTAACCATATTCCTTATTCTTTAACCATAACCCTAGATAATTTCATGTATTGTAATATCAAGCTAATATACCATATATAAACATAATAAAAATTAGTTTTAGCCTAAAGTAATTTAATAGAATTCTATACTGCCCTTATGAAAATATGAAAGAATCATTTTAATCATTAGTAAATTTAGAAACAAAATAATTACACACTTACATATGTTAAAATAAATAATTTTTGGATGAATTATTTTATAATTTTTTTTTCATTTTCTCATAAATTTTTTAAAAAATGTCATTCTTCTCCAAAATGATACATTTGATGTCCATAAAATGAAACCCATTCATCATACATAACACAAATACCATTGGAGGTATTTGATCTTCAAAAACATTGGTTTATTAAAATTCTTCACAATAAACTTATGGTTATAGAATTTAAAATATTACAAATATAAAATAAGCCACCTTATTTAAGGGCTCCATTACATTACCTTACATCCCAAAGGTAACCATGATCACGCAGACCTGTCCACTGGAGTTCATCTCTAAATAACATTTTTCATCAATGGTTCTATACACTATTAACCACTTATCAATCACTGTGGATTGTGATTACTGGAACAAAACTTGTGTATAACTTCCCATGGGTTTCTTACACACCCTTGTTATGAATCTAGTATCCATAATCAATACAAACTTATACCCATGTTAAAAACATGATATATTGTTTGATATTATATATTTGAATTTATCATCTCATTAAGTCCTATAAACCATTCAAACCTTTCAAATTTGTACTTACCGTAGACATCTTCCCTTCAACCATGAAATTCATTTTATATATGACCACTATAATTATCCACATTGAAAGAGAGTATTAGCAATGAATTTATAATAAAAAACCTAATTCCTATCACACAACCATTGAATTTGGTTTTGGGACGATTACCTATAAATGCATACAAGTTACTAATGTAAAACTCTATGTATCTATATGTACAACTAAAACATTCCCTTTCATAGAATCACTCATGAAACTCTTCTTGATATACAATAACATTCATTATTAGCTTCAGACACTATATCCTTGAAAACACATATCGAGGTGTTATAACAACTGATCCTTTATATCATTATGATGGATACTAGGATAATTGAATGTTTTATTATTATATATTGGACATGTTTATATTGAAATTATCTTAACACACTATTTACTTTACTCCATGTGTGACACATGAACCTAGCCACTATGAATGAATAATCCTTTCTCTATGTAGTCTGGAACAGTATCATCTCTTGGTGTTACTGTGATAAAATCTCTCAAAACCGTAATACATCAATGATTAACCCAAAAAATTATCACATATCAATCATAAACCATAATTAAATTGAACTTTGTGTGTAGACATTGACAATCATGATATTACATAAATTAAATAGGTTCTCCCAATACAATTATGTCACATTCCTTTAGGCACCACATATTCATAGTATGTGTAAGCCTTCTCAAAACATCAATCTCGGGGTCAGGTTATCCCAAACAGCAAGGTGAATTCATAAGCCAAACATTATTTTCATTTTGATAACATGTCAATAAAATAGGTTGAACCTATTCAAGATATGCCAATCCCATTAAACAAAATTATCCATTATTCTTACATCTCATTAAGAATAAACTAACCACATGACCCCACACCTAGATAGGGTCTCATTGGACAAACAATGTTTTCTTCTTGAGAAAAAAGACATATTGAAAAAACATCCCATGCATAAAAATCAAAAAAGGAATCCAAATATGATTATTATCTTTAATGGAACTAAGAAAAAATTTCCAAATCTTCACATTAATGATGTCCATGAATATATAACTAGGGTCATGCATAATAGTTCAAAAGGATCTCCAACATAAAAATTATTTATAACACATGGGAATGAAATTAATAAATTCTGATGGGAAACATCCACATTCTTATCCAAGGAATTTATTAAGAAAAATCTCAAACTAACCTCTACACTAGTTTTTTTTCTAAAAACAAAATTAAAAAGTTATAAATTTTCCATTTAATTAATTAAAATTTTCCAAAAACATTATTAAGGATTATAGAAATTAAATTTCATTAACTATCTGAAAAAGGAAGTTTTTTATAAACTATACTTTTGAGTTTATTTAGCTGAATCCATAATGTTTTTTGATAATTATCTCACAGTAACCATTTAACCATTCACATATCCATATTTTTTATAAACATGGATTAGTTTATGGAAAATTTAATTATAATCTAAAGTGGAAAACATGTTCACATACTAACTGGAATTTTAATTTAATTATTATTTATAATAATAATGAACTATAACATATAAACGTTATTTATCAAATTCAATGGATTAGTTGTGTAAGATCCCACTTTACTCATATATGATACACTATATGAGTGGATATAGACCCATTTAATAACCATAAAATGTAACATAAATATACTTCCAAGGGATTACGTACAAATTCATTTAATGATTATATCGATATACAAGGGTCATGTCATGCCAACGGGGTTCAATTTTATTGGTATTTGTAAAACCTGGACCCCAAAAAGACCGGATCCAGTAAAATACCTATTACATTGGAATGATTAAGAGAAATTTAATACAAATTTATGATCATTTTAATAGTATTGAAGAAACTATATACACACATGAAACTCATATTACAATGATAAAGGTAACAAAATACAAAACATAACAAAAACTATTAAACTCCAACCATGGGAACTCAATAAATAGTCACCTCTTTATAACTTTTTGATGGTAAAAAAATGAAATAGGTGAGGTAAAATACTCATTAATGGTTAAAAATATAATAAAACTGAATTAATAATAACTGAATCATAAAAAAACTAGCATAGTTAATATGGAATGTTGAATAAATGAAAAACAAACGCCATTACTAAATTGAGAAGGAAACAACATCCATATATTTTTTTCATAGTGAAAACCTATAGGATAGTAATAATTTAAAATAGTTAAAGAGAATTATTATTAATTAAACTTCATGTATTTGGAACATGATACCATTATACGGTCGAAATGGTTTAAGTCTGTGGGTAGAAACCTGTCTGGTTTTTGGATACAAACTCAAAGGGTTTGTCGCCAACTGATTGTCTCATAGGACCTTTCGATGCATTGAGGGGCTATAGTGGTCCCCACCCATTACTGCATGTCTAAATAAATAGTTATACACATATTTAATACATGTACAATATTATTTCGCAATATATGTATAGAATAGAGGATTCGAAATCTTCAATATCTCTATAGATAAAACAACATTCCAAATAAACACTATATGGAAAAGGGTATAAGGATTTAGAAAATAATCATCTCCATGAAACCAAAATATGAATATAAAAAATATTTAAAATTTAAAATGAAAAATAATATCAAATGGGAAGTGGATAAACCCCATAATAAATATTAGGTTCATAATAAAATTAAATGACAATGAAATTGAAATTGAGACAAAGTCCCTTACCATGTTGTAATCAATCGATTAAGATGACAAAAAATTAATAACCACCAAATGAATCACAAAATAACATGATTATAAAGCGAATAGTTAAAATATATAACACATAACAGTACATAATACACCACATGTATGAAATAAGGGGTGAATAACCGAAATTTCAACGAATTAAAAGTGATATAAGAAACCCCATACAAACACTTCAGCATTGTAACATGTGTTCTTATAAGGGATTAATGAGAGGTAAAAGGGTATACCATAATTAATATATCATAACCGAAGTATTGGTGGGGGTGTGTTTGGGGTGAAAAAACATACCCCATAATTAGAAATTAAAAATAAATGGACACAACATAGGGGGAATTCATTAAAAATGGGGAAATGGAGGATCCCTTACCTTATGCCCGAAGGTGTTATTGATTGATCTTAGTAACCAGAATAATAAAATTTAGCTACATATATTAATAATTCCAGAACCTCATCAACATTTAATTGATATTGAATAACCTTATTAGGCTCATTTATTCCACATTGATGGGGTTATCAGATTCAATTTTATTATTTGGGAAGAATTTTCTTCCTTGGTTATCATGACGGGTTTACATGTATTCATTAATAGATGTTCGTTTGAAATGTGGTTAAGCATCAATAATTGTATATATATTATTAGTGACATTATAATAGTTATTATAATGATATGGTGTTATATACCATTAAGACAACTCATTAGTTAAAGGTTATTGATAAAATCATGGTTTAACTTGGTACTTTTGTTCATACTGAACTTGTTTTGTATTATTATTTTGTATTATGAGTGTATAAGGATTAAAAAACATTTCACAAGTTAAAATAAATATATTATGATCAATTTCATTCATTAAAAAGGTTTAACAGCCTATCTTGAAAATTGAAATAGAAATTGAAAACATGTTGTTTCTTAATGTGATAAATTAACACATCTCGGATGATATTTTCATTTTTAGATTACGAAGTGGAGGAAAAGATATATGATGATTAAATATTCCTAAAATATAATAAAATTAAATTCCATGTAATTTATTTTATTTATCATTTCATTTGGATGTGGTTAGGTGAGGAGATATCAATAATAGAATTGAACTTTTAAAAGAATTTGAAATAAAAGAGAAGTGAAGTTCAGCACTTGAGTACTCCTCCCTGAGAATATCTTTAAGGAATTTGTTTTTGGAATTTTAGTGAGATCAGTAAGCCTTGGATGTGTGGGAGCAGCTTAGGGAGATATTTGAGTATAATTTAGTCAAGGCCTGAAGATTGAGTGGTGTAGGAGGAAGATGTGGTGAGGGGTGGTTTATATAGTGGATGTGAGGAGGGTTTCCTTTATATTATATTCATAAATTTATTATTTCCCCACAAGACAAGAAATAGTGAGGATTCCATGACCTAGAACATTGATTAGTTCATGTGAGTTCAAGATGTGGGTTCTTATATCACTTATGATTATAGGAATAGTGAATTTAAATTATAATGTATTTATGTGGTAAATTAATGTATTTTTTTATTCACAAAAATTTCATGTATTTCATAAAAATACCAAAAATTTCCACAATTTTTTTGATGTGTAGAATACAAAAATAAACTCTATTTTTTAAAAATAATTTTCTAAATTTTATAAATTCAATTTTTAATTAAAACATTATTTAATCAAAAAATACCAACACTTAAAATATTCATCTCCATTTTAAGGGGATAAATTTTATTTACACATTCATTATTAAGGATACCATTCATATATTCCATAAGTTTATTTATAATGGTGTGTAACTATTCCCTTAAAATTATAATGATTATATTATACTCCAAATATCACCCTAATCGCTACCGTGTATGTCCATTTTTCAAAATTCAAATCATAGAAGTGGTGAATTTATGTTTAATGGATATGTTAAAACTATCTCTTAAATAAACAAGTGTCCAGTCAATGAATCCTAGTGTTTTTATGAAATATAGTCTATGAACAGAATTAATAAAAAAGAAACATACCACAAAATGTTTAGGGTGTTATATTATTCCCTCCTTTAGAAATTTATTCCTCGAAATTTTTCATGTATAAAGACTTCTAAAAATATGTGGGTGGTTTTTCTTCATAACTACCTTAGGTTCCCATGTTGATTCCTCAATGTTATGGTTTCTCCAAAGATGCTTTACTAGACGAGTTGTATGATTTCTCAATATTTTATTCCTTGTGTCAAGAATCTCGATAGGCTCTTCATAGTATGACAAATTAGTTTAGAGTTCTATTTATTCAAAGGTGGGCACATGCATTATGTCTCGCATGTATTTCACCATCATTTACACATGGAACCCATTATAAAATTTGGAGAGACATGGATTTATTTATAAATGGTAAGATATTGATATGGTTCATTGGTCGGATGTACATATGGATCAGTATTCCATTCTTACCAAATCTTAAGACACCCTTCAACTGAGATACTTTTAGGAAGACATGATCTCCTACTTCAAATTCCAAATCCTTTCTCCAGTTGTTGTCATGAATCTTTTTACTACTTTGGGATGCTTTAATATGGGCCTGAATTTTCTTCACCTTTTTTATCGTCTCTTTGATATGTTTTGGGCCTAAAATTTTCCACTCACCAACATCATCCCAACAAGTTGGATTTTGACACATATTATAATATAATGCTTCATATGGTTCCATTTGAATGCTAAAATGGAAAATATTATTGTAGGAAAATTCCACCAAAATGTATGTATTGATCCCACATACCTTGAAAGTCATGGGAGCATGATATGATCATGTCTTCTAGTGTTTCAATAGTTCATTCAAATGTTCCATCGGTTTGGAGGTTATAAGAAGGATTCATATAAATCTCAGTATCCAAAGACTTCTTGAGACTTTTCTATAATTATGACGAAAATTAGGGATCTCAATCTAACACAATCAATAAGAGTTCATCACGATGTCTTACAACTTCATTAGTATAATTCATTTCCAGGTTCCCTATTGGTAAATCCTCTCTTGTAGCAAGGAAATGTGTTAATTTTCTGAGATGATCCACAATTACCAATATTTAATCATTACTTCTAGGAAACTATGGTCAAAATGTGGTAAAAATCCATCATATTGTCATCCCACATCAACATTATAATATGTCAAGGTTTCATCACCCCTCTAGAATATTATGTCTCAGCTTTCACTTGTTTACAAACTAGACACATTGACACGTAGTCAGAAATTTCTCAATTCATATTATCCCCCAAAAACTATTCCATCATATCTATATAAATCTTTATGCTACAAGGGAGTATAGAGAAATTTGGGCTATGAACCTTTTATAATAGTTAAAAAAAATTCTCATGTACTGATGGAACATATATCCCCATCCCAAATTTCAAAACTCCTTCTTCATACATGATGTCTTCAAATATCCCATCCTTTAAAGCATTAATTCTCATGTGTATATTCTGAAAATCAGATTAAGATCCTCTTATATTCTTTAGTAAAGGTGGTTTAGCAATTATTTGAAAGTGGAAGGATGTTTCACATTTTTTAACATTTTCTATATCTATATTCAGTAGATAGATGAATATAAAATCTCTCTAAATCCTCATTTGGGTCAGATGTCCATGATCTTTCTTTCTTAATGCATCTGCAACCTTATTTTCCTTTCCTTGGGGGTAGTGTATGGAATGATAATAACAATTGATTAACATGAGTCATCTACTTTTCTTCATGTTGAGTTAATTATATGTGAAAATATATTTCAAACACTTGTGATCTGTAAATATCTCAATTCTTTCATCATAGAGAGAATGTATCCATATTTTCAGATCAATGATTACAACTGCTAACTCAAGATCCTGGGTTGGGTAAGTTTTCCTTTATGTCTTAAACATCCTTGATTCATAAGAAATAACATTATCATTTTTCATGAGGACACAACCCAGTTCATTCTATGATGAATCACTATATTTCACAAATACATTATTTCCATATCAAAGAGTCGAACATGGAGCATTGATCAATCTTCTTTTTCAATTCTTCAAAGCATTCTGTACATTGTATCATCCATACAAACATAACCCCTTAACGTTTCTTTTTGGTTAGCAGGTTATCTAGTCAGGAGAAATTCTGAACAAAATGCTGATAGTAACCTACTAAGACAAAAAAACTGCATACCTTGTGTAAGAACCTAGACCTTCTTTTCAGGTATGTTTTTTCTTTTTCTGGAGTTTTTGAGAAAAGAGGAGTTTCTTGAAATTTTTGAAGTACACGCCGTGTACTTTATAAGTACACGTAGTGTAATTCAATGTCACGCGAGGCCGTGTGCTAGCCGTGTCTGGGCCACACACCCGGTCGTATGAGGTGATGTGGAGGCCGCTTAAAGTAGAGTATGAAAAAGCCTAGTACATGTCGCATACTATAAAATTACACGCTGTATACTTTATTTCTTTTCATTAAGCAGAACGAGCTCACGTTTGACTGTTAAGTTCTCCTTATTGTAGGTCCCGTTCGACCGATGGAACCTGTACGCCGCCGAAACTTCTTCTAGCCCCCGTACCTCCATCCGTTCTCTGAATCGACCACCGTCATTTTCATTGGAACCGAAGAGGTATGTTCTTCCTTATTCTAGAGCATTGTTTTCCAATTCCTCCTCTTTTCTCAGTTATCATGGCTTGAACATTTTGTGTGTTTTCACAGATCTATGACATTCTAAGGAGATTCAAGCCTTGTGGTTCAATTATAATGGTCTCCTAGCATCAAGGTAGGTGGTTTTTTCCTTTCCGTTCGAAGTCTTGGAGTTTTAGGTGCAATTTCCTCCAATACCCTTGAACGGGGTATTGCATGTTTACTGTTTTTTCAACTGTTGTTTTCCTGCCTTGATTTCATGCTTGTGTAGAGGTAAATTGGTTCTGTAAGAGTATAATTTTTATTATTGGATGTTTTTCCCATTCCTCGTTCTATTTATGAACTTTTGGTCTTGTTCAGCCTATGGCCTTTATACCTGTTTTCCATGCCTTGTGACCATGGAATGAAGTGATGTTCCCGGATAGGCTTGTTATGCTATAGATTGGTTAGCCAAGAAGTTATGAAGGTTTACTTTGGAATTATAGCATTATTATGCACTCACTGGCACGAGGCTATGATAACCTAGTGCTATAGACAATAAGGGGATAGACCGAGTGAGCTTCCTTAGAGAGTCTTAGATGTTATAGACTATAGGGGATATACTAAGTGAGATTCCTAGAGAGTCTTGGATATTATAGACTATAAAAGGATAGACCAAGTGTGCTTCCTCAAAGAGTCTCGAGCTTTATAGACTATATTGGGGTAGACCGAGTGAGCTTCCTCAGAGAGTCTGTGTTTTGTTTGAATTTTCTTAAACCATTCCAGGCTATAGGATTAATTGACAGAGTGAGTTTCCTTGGAGAGTCTGTGACTAACCTCAGGATATAAGAGGAAATGAACGAGGGAGATTCATTAGAGAGTCTCAAGAAAATGGGGTTATAAGTGGATTTGACCTCATGGTCTTCCTCAAAGAGTCCTTAACTACCTTACACTATAAGAGGAATTGACTGAGCATGCTTTCTCAGAGAGTCATATATTTTTATATGACCAAATGAGAGGGGACAGGTTGAGTGTACTCCACAGAGGGTGGTCGGTACTTCAGGGATAGAACTAGGGTAGATGGCTATGCGTACTTCCCAGAGGGATTTCTCTTTGTCTTTAGCGGTTTTCTTCACTGGTGCTTGTTGATCTTTGGATTGGTTGTTGTTGTGTATCATCTTGTTTACTATTTACTGTTTACTGATTACTGTACTATAACCTGCCATATTCTCACTGACTATTAGGAATAGATCTTTGGGTGGTTACCTACTCGGATATAGTCTCACACCCTGTTTGGGTTATGCTTTTGGTCCCAAAAAAATTATATTTCTGTAGGTATAGACAAGGGAAAGCGCCCTACGACTTCACATACTTGACTTGCTGTAGAGATGGAGATCATCTGACCATGTTTATACTTGCAATACTGAGGAGGTGTTTGTCTTTCTTTTGTACTTGTTTTTAGTACTGGTTGTATTTCTAGCATTGTTACTTGTTTGGATGCATTCTTAGACATATGTAACATGTATTATATATATATATATCTATGTGTGTGTGTGTGTGTGTGCGCTCTTGTTGTTGATCATATTTAGTCTTCCTTTGTTTACTTGTGTGTGGATTGTGTACTGCTTCCATTATAGTTTATTGTTTATTGTTTTTCTCTTCCACTGTGTACTCTTCCAATGAGGGCATAGTTTCCCCACTATCCCACCGAAGGCTTTCCCTGCTAGTCGGTAGCCTCTGGCATTCTGGGAAATGTGCTTGAGGCCATGTGACCAACCGGGTACAGGGCGCCTTTGGGTGGCATCCGAAACCAGGGCTTTACAAATTGGTATCAGAGGGACACTTTTCTCTTGACTTAAGGTTTGGAGCCTATATCCAGGGATAGGATGGAATATGTACTTGGTAATAAGCAGTGATCGGGAGTAGCTAACCTGTGTATAGGGAAAAGCCATACTGCCTCATTTATTTCAGTTTTACTAGATTTCCCTTTTACAATTTATTTTATTTAACCATTGGGTGATCCACATTCTTTGTGTTGTTACCATTTTTATTATTGTTGTTATAATTTTGTCGCAAACTGATGAGATAAGGTTATGCCATCTCATGCATCATGTAGGCACTTTTTAGAAATCACATTCCATGCATTCTTGCCTTGCCATCTAGGATGCATTAGAGATTTCATGTTGTTGTGATATACATTGTATAGATTATGTATGCTGTTGTGATAGATGCTTGATAGAATCTCGGCTATTTGATAGAGAATTTTTTTGTATAGTAATTTGCTTAGATGGATTCCAAACTTTGGTTCATGAGGTCTAATGGGCCCTCATGGACTAGATTTTGGTGTATTATTGCCTGGTTTCCTAGTTATAACTTGTATAAGATTCCAAGCTTTGATTCGCGGGGAGTATGGACCCTCAAGGATTGGAATTTGGCACCTAAAATCTAGTTTTCTATGTTTTCTGAGCATTGGAGTAGTTTCTGAGCTACTGCCCAAGGAAACCCAGAATACACGGTGTGTACTTTATTAATACATTTCATATAGCTTTTAAAATGTGTCACTGACTGTGTGGGTAGAAACATGGGATTGTGAATAATATTCTGGAACACGCCATGTACGGTACGTACACGCCGTGTTATGGTGATCGTGTGTCTACCCGTGTGGCTAACGACACTGATGGATGAAACATTGACTTTAAATGTCGTGTCCTGTTATCACACACAGTGCCACGTAACCTAAGTACCTGGCAGTTTCACAAACAACATGGGTCGGGGAAATCCTTCAAGTACACACCATGTTCTCAGGGAGCACATCGTGTAAGAGTGAACCGTGTAGCCAACCATCTAACTAACATCACGAGTCATTGAAACCTTGTCTAGTACATGTTGTGTCCTTCGTGAACATGCCATGTAGTCTAGGATTAAGAGGAATGTGTGGGTTAGATGTGTATAGAGACTTGGGTAGGGGAATAGAGTTCAAGTATATGCCATGTGTAGGGACAACACGTCGTGTGGTTGGTGCATTACATGACCAGTTGTGGCAGAAGTACACACCCATGTGAATGGATTAAAGGAAGATTTCATGCAGTTTTTATACACGTTGTGTAGTCTTGTTTTGTAAAACCTGAATGTTTCATTACTCTTGTTATCTTCTTACAATCCTTGTTTTCGGTCTTTGATAATCTTGAATCTATGGTGTGCGTTTGACCTTGAAGATTCATGCCACCGAGACGTGCTCCTGTTGACCGCTAGTTGCAGGTTAGTGATCAGATGCCTAATATGGCTGATTAAGGACTTCTTATAGATCCTTATATTGTGCCAGCCTTGGAAATAGCAGTTATACCAGTTGTAGACGCTGATGCGTAGTTTAGGGAAGACTTTCTAAGGATGATGCAGACCATACAGGGAGCGCCGCTTTTTGCCCAGTCGATGGAAGAGTTGACGCATGTTTTCCAGCAGAAGCATCATCCAACTTTCTAAGGGGATGGAAGACTTCAGGCTGCTGAGTCGTGGCTAGAGGCCATTCTGACAATTTTTAAGCATCTGGTGAGATATCCAGATAAGAGGGTGAAGCTCTCTACTTATATGCTCTGAGACTCTGCCAATAGGTGGTGGGAGGCGATCTCTCAGTCAGGGCGCGAGTAGAGTATGAATTGGGATGAGTTTCAACATATCTTATATGATTACTTATACCCAGAGACCTTGATGGCAGATCGAGCCTTGGAGTTTATAAGCTTGGGGAAGGGTACACTTTCTGTTATGGAGTAATCATCTCCCTTTACCAAGTTGTAACGTTACATGCTGATTCTAGAAGGTAATGAGTTGTTCCTGGCTAGGATGTTTGAGGATGGTCTCTAGCAGGAGATCCGTTCCTAGGTGAACATATTCAGGTTGAATTTTATGTCCTCTATCGTCAACTAGGCACTGACCATAGAGCACAATCTGAGGGATTCTCGAGCAATGAGCCAGGGCGGTTCGACATCAAGAGTTTGTGTTCCTCTTACTGATAGCAGAAAGTAACATAGGGAGTCTACTCGAGGAGATCAGAGAAGGTGGAATGTATCTTCGGGCAGCCAGGTAGTATGCTACCAATGCAAGAGGAGCAAGCGTACTATGTCTCAGTGCCAGAGAGACCCGCTGGAGTGCCGATCATGCGGCAAGATGGGCCATATTCACCATTTTTTCCAAATGTTCTCCCCTACAGCAGGTGGTAGGGGTTATTCTATGAACTTGTGTTCAAGAGATGCATCACCAATTTCTCACCAGTCTGGGAACTATAGTTCTTTTGACCATTTAGGTAGAGGTGGAGGTCAGGGCCATGGTGGTTAGTCACCAGGTTACTAAAGAAAACATGGTGGATCAGCTTAGAGTGGTCATCCATGGTCACAGGGCTGTGGTATAGGCCAGACTTTTGTAGTATAGAAAACCCATTAGGAGCATGATCCTGGACCTTCTACAGTTCAAGGTATGATCTTAGTATCATCAGTTTCATCTTCATCTCTTTTCGATACTGGTACTATGCATATTTTTATCTCTGTTGGTATTGTGGAGATCATTGGGCTCTAAATCTTTTACTCTGCCGATACCTTGATGCTGGACAGACTATTGGGGACTAGAGTGGTTAGTGTACGTCAGTGCAGAGAGTTCCCTCTTTAGGATTCATGGTGTCACTTCTTATGGGACCCTTATGTCCTAGAGATGACAAGATATGATGTCATTCTCGGAATGGACTGCTTAGTCCCCTTCCATGTAGTCGTCGATTGCTATCATCGTAGGGAGAGTTTCGTATCACCAGAGGGTGGATTCTTTATTTTTTTTAGGTGAGTGGGATGTCTATGCGAGCAGAGCGGGTCCAGAGCATCATGGGTTGGGAAGAGTTACATCCCATATTGATGGTCTTTATTTGGATGACTAGGGTACATCATAGTTATACTTTCCTCCAGTGGTGGATCATTTCAAAGATGTCTCTCCAGATGGATTTTTAGGTTTTCCTCCGGAGCGTGAGACAAACTTATCGATTACGATCATTCTAGGAGCGGCACCAGTGTCCATTCCTCCTTATATGATGGCTACACCTGAGTTGCAGGAGCTCAAGAAGTAGTTGGAAGAGTTTTTGGCAAAGGGTTTCATCTGAGCCAATACTTCTCCTTGGGGTTCACCTGTCCTATTTGCGAAGAAGGAAGATGGTACCCTCAGGCTTTGTGTGGACTATCAGAAGTTGAACCACTTGACGGCCAAGAACCGATATACCTTTCCACGGATCGATGATCTCTTTGATCAGCTTTGAGGATCCTGAGTGTTTTCAAAGATTTACTTGAGATCCGGTTACCATCAATTTCATGTTAGACCATATGATATATCTCTTACAGCTTTCTGGAGCAGGTTTGGTATATATGAGTATATGGTTATGCCGTTCGGTCTCGTGAACGCTCCTGTAGTTTTCATGGAACTGATGAACCGAGTGTTCCATCCACAATTGGATTCCTTCATGGTGGTTTTTCTGGATGACATCTTGGTGTACTCTCAAACTCGACACGACCATGCTACCCTTCTTGAGATTGTCTTCAGTACACTAAGAGAGCATCAACTTTATGCTAAACTCTCAAAATGCTTCTTTTGGATAGATTATATTCCCTTCTTAGGTCATCTTATCTCTAAGACAGGAGTATCAGTAGACCCATATAAAGTGAGAGTTTTAGTTTCGTGGAAGCAGTCAAAGAATTTATTTGAGGTAAGGAGTTTCTTAGGGTTGGGTAGATACTACGAACACTTCATACATGACTTTTCACGCCTAGAAGCACTACTGATAGGTCTTACCAAGAAAGGGGAGAACTTCTTATGGTCAGATTATTATGAGTCAGCCTTTTAAGAGTTGATAGTGAGGTTGATTTCAGCACCGATACTAGTCTTTCCAGAGCTATTAAAGAGCTATATAGTCTATTGTTATGCATCAAGCATCGGGTTGGGAGCCGTGATTATGTAGGGAGATGGAGTCGTTGCGTATGGGTCTCGGAAGTTGAGGCCACATGAGAGGAATTACCCGACGCATGATCTGGAGTTGGCAGTTGTTGTTCATGCCTTACGATGTTGGAGACATTATGTTCTGGGAGATCACTTTATGGTGTTTACCAACCACAAGAGTCTCAATTACATCTTCACTTAGTGTGATCTGAATTTGAGATAGCGCAGGTGGGTCGAGTATCTTCAGTCCATCGACTTTGAGCTTGCCTATACACCGAGAATGGCCAACGCAGTTGCTGATGCATTGAGTATGAGAACTCAGATACAGGCAGTTCAGGAGGCCAGTAGTCAGTGGAATCTTATGGCTCTGTTCTCTAAGATGCATTTTCTAGTGCCCGATAGACAAGGGTATACCTTTCTATCTTTTGTATCTCTTACCTCTACTCTTCTCGATTGGGTACGAATGAGGAAGCTATCAGATTCAAAAGGCCTAGTCCTGCGGGAGAGTGTGTTAGGAGAGGACCATCTTCCTGGATGGATAGTGGGTGAGGTTGCGATCTTGTGTTTCCAAGGACATTTATGAGTTCCAGTAGACATATGCAAGGAGCTGATGTGGAATTTTCATTCCTCAGTTTGGGATGTTCATCCTGGTGTCACCAAGATGTATCATGATATTCACCGCCAGTATTAGTGGCCAGGTATGAAGAGAGATGTTGCTGGTTTCATCAAGAGATGTTCTTCTTGTCAACTAGTGAAGGTGAAACATCAGTGAATAAAATGTCTTTAATATCAGTTACCCATTCTAGAGTGGAAGTCTAATGATGTCACGATGGACTTTGTGACCGGGTTGATGAGGTCACCACGAGGGAATGATGCTGTTTGGGTTTTCATCGAGAGGCTTACTAAGGTTGATCACTTATTGCCAATCAAGGAGACCATCATCATTGATGAGCTGTTATGTTTGTACATCCGAGAGATTTTACATCTACATGGAGTCCCACACTCCATTTTTTCAGACAGAGATGCATTTTTTACTTGTGAGTTCTGGAAGGGGCTTCAGTAGGCTTTGGGTATACATGTACTTTTATGTACATCATACCATCCCCAAACAGATGGCCAGTCCGAGCGTACAATTCAGGTGCTTAAGGATATGCTCCAAAAATGAATTCTGGACTTTGGAGGTTTTGGGGAGTATCATATTCCTCTTTTGGAGTTCTCCGACAACAACAGTTTTCAGGAGACTATTCAGATGGCACCTTATGAGGCTTTGTACGGTAGGTCGTGCTAATCACCCTTTTGTCGGCTAGAGGTAGGAGAGGCAGCTTTGCTGGGACCTCTTCTTTTCCAAGAGACCACTGAGGAGATAGGGTTTATTCGGAAGAGGATAGCTACGACACAGTCTCAAATGAAGTCTTATGCTGATCAGCTGAGACGACCTCTGGAGTTCGAGGTCGGGGATCAGATTTTCTTGCATGTCGCACCGAGATTGGGACACAAGAGGATTCAGAGATAGGGTAAGCTTTCACCAAGGTAAATTAGGGACATTTGAGGTGTTGGAGAGAGTTGGGACGGTTTCCTATAAGTTGTAGTTACCTCATAGGTACCAGGCTATACAGGATGTCTTCCATATTTCTTAGCTCTGACGATACTTTTCTGACCCGTCTCATGTATTTCAACCTGATGAAGTAGAGCTCGAATCGGATGAATCGTTTAAGGAGAATCCTATCCAGATTGTCGATCATAGTAAAAAGGATCTCTGTGGCCTATATGTTCCTCTGGTACAGGTGCTATTGCAGCACAGGCAAGTACATGATTAGACTTGGGAGAGAGAGGTCGATGTATGATCGCAGTGGCCAGAGCTATTCAGGGTTTCTTCTTCCACGCCTCACTAGGGACATTTGGGGAAGAATTTCATTAAGGGGGGAAGTTTTAAGAACCCAAACCATCATTTTATGTACGTTTTTCCTTTTTCTGGATTTTTTTAGAAAAGAGGAGTTTCTCGATATTTTTGAAGTACATGTCGTGTACTTTATAAGTGTGTGTCGTGTACTTCGATGCCACCTGAGGTCATGTGCTAGCCGTGTCTAGGCACACACAAAGTCATGTGGGGTGATGTGGAGTCCTCTTAAAGAAAAGTACATAATAGCCTAGTACCCTCCATGTACTCCAAAAGTACACGTCGGGTACTTTCTTTTTTTCATTAAACGGACCGGGCTCATGTCTAACCACCAGAATCATATTCTTCTAGGTCTCATTCGACCAAGAGAAGTCATACAGTGATGAAACTTCTCCGAGCACCCGTGACTCCGTCCGTTCCCTGAATTGACTGTCGTCGATTGCGTTGGAACCACAACAGTAAGCTCTTCCTTCTTCTAGAGCATCATTTTACAATTCTTCCACGTTTCTAAGATATCATGGGTTGAACATTTTGTGCATTTTTTTAGATCTACGATGTTATAAGGATATTCAAGCCTCATGGTTAAAGTATATTGATCTTATAGCATCAATGTAGGTGGTTTGTGCCTTTATGATAGAATTATTTGAGTTTTATGTGCAATTTCCACCAATACCCTTGAACAGGGCATTGCGTGTTTACTGTTTTCCCCTGTTGTTTTCCTGAATTGCTTGCATGCTTGTGTAGAGGTAATTTGGTTATGTATGAGGATAATTCCTATACTTGGATATTTTTCCCAATCCTTGTTCTGTTTATGACCTTTTGGTCTTGTTCATCCTTTGGCTATTATAATTGTTTTCCATGCCTTGTGACCATTGGAAGGAGTGTTGTTCCCTGACATGGTTGTTATGTTGTAGACTAGTTAGCCAAGTAGCTCTGTAGGTTAACATTGGCCTTATAGAATTATTATGAACTGACTGGAATATGGCCGTGAGATTTGGTGCTATAGACTATAAGGGGATAGACCGAGTGAGTTTCCTTAGAGAGTCTTGGACATTATAGACTATAAGTGATAGATTGAGTGATCTTACCAAAGAATCTTGGGTATTATAGACTATAGGAGGATAGACCGAGTGTAACACCCTAGGTAAATAAAGAATATGAAATTTTTATATTTATCCCAATTTTTTAATAATATATTAATATTACTTTAAAGGGGACTCTATGCGCGATGACATACCCAATACGCAACAACGAGTTTCTTGGGAATCTTACGTTGCACTCTAATAATAAAATAATATTATTTTAAATGGTAGTTAACGCCTAGCCATTTTAATGGCGGGAATTAACATAACTAACTACAAAATGATTATATATGTTTGTCAAATATTTTTACACTTTACAATAAATTTTGGAGGATTAAAAATGCGAATGAATCCAATTTTAAGCGTAAACATTCTAATATTCTTTTAAAGGTCGTTTAAACGCCTTTTGATGGCGAACCT
Organism: Viscum album; assembly: GCA_963277665.1. Lineage (NCBI taxonomy): Eukaryota > Viridiplantae > Streptophyta > Magnoliopsida > Santalales > Viscaceae > Viscum > Viscum album. Next base: position 1,221,611,648 of record OY728156.1, on the reverse strand, counting down.
ATTTTAAATCCACTTTTTGACAATTTTATGTGTTATATTTGACAAAATAAAATTATTCTTTGGAATCAGGACATCAAAATTTACTTTGTGTAAATTTTTGGTATTTTTCCGATAAAGTTCATTTTTTAATGAATAGTGAAAAATGTTGTATTTTAATTCAAAACCACCTTTTAATATAATTTATTTATATGATTAGATTATCTTTTTAGTTGGTTTTAAAGTTAAATTAGAATATATTTTTACCATTTAATCCAATAGTGGTCATTGGAATTAATTTCATTTTGAAATCGGACTTAAACTAGTGTCAATCTTTTGATACTTATTGTTTCATAAAAACAAGCTATTTGCTCTGACAACGGGAATTAATTATTAAATTAATTAATGAAACATATATGTTTTGAATTTTGTAAAATAGACATCATTTTTTTATTTGTAATATCAAATATATCTTAGGGTGAAGTTTTGGTTTTTTTGAAGAACTTCAATTTTCGATGAATAGTGAAACCACTAAGTGGTACTTATAAAAACTGATTTTCCATTTAAATGAAATTTTACCACCTCTGTGTTTTGAATTTCAAAAATCCTACACACATGGTTGTCATTATGAAGTAAAATGCGGTTCAATGGAATTAAAATAATTATTTGGTGAATAGTAACTTTTATGTTTTTAATCGTGATTAGAGGTAATTAGTGTAGTTTAAGGTAAAAATAAAGTTTTAATAATATGAGATGAGCTTGAAACATGTCCTAACCTTATTGGATGTGTCATGGCTGACCAAGAAAATCCATGGGTCAACTTGGGGACCCCATGGAGCCACTTTGGTTGGGAAATGACATAAATAACTTTTTATTTAATGTAAAATTAAAAATGACACAAACATGAGTTGTTTTACAAAAACAATTTTTACGTGGTGTTATACAAGTCATATTTTTGACTATAAATAGTCATTGGAAAGATAAAAGGATTTAATAAATCATTATATTTGTTTTATAATTTTTAGACATTAAATAAATAAAATTATTTATGACATCATAATGATGCAGCGATTACCTCATTAATAAAGGATTTAAATTAAATGAAAATATAATGTAAAATATATGACCTAAACATTTCCAAAACCTATTGGATCGGTGGATTTAGAAACCTTATCGCCTTATCCTATAATTATATCAATTTGGGACCTTTTAAATCTGAAACTCATTTTCAAATAATGTAACATTTCTTTACTTTCCAAGAGTGCCCCTCCTCTCCTCTTATAAAAGGCCCCCACCTCTACCTCTTTACCCACACCTATCAAGCCTCTGGATTGGCCAAACCCAGATACTTTTGCCTCTCCACATCCCTATATTACTCCTAGAAGCCTCACTTTGGGAATAAGTATTCCCAAAGAAGCCTTTGAGCTCAAATCAAAAAGAGTTACCTGATTTTGAGGTAATGTCTTCACTTGTGTTCTTTTGTTTTATTTTGCTTCTTCAACCCCGTATACTCTTTTTATTCATTTATTTTGTAACAACTCCAGTATCTTCAATATACTTGGATGTTGTTATAAGAAGCATTAGAGCTACACTTACACACACCTACATCAAATGGTTAAAGAACATACTGTTTCTGTGGATGGCGAATTTCTGCCTCACGAAACGATGATTGTTCAACACTCATATGACACCTTAAAAGGTGTCCATTAAGATGTAAGTATATTTATATATGATATATAATATGTTTATGTTTTACTTAAGCTTATGTATTTTTCTTTTTTGGTATACCTTTATGGTTTCCATTGTGGGTAAACACGATAATTTCATTTCAAGAAGTGCGGACTACTGCCCCCTCAATGTGATTTGATTCGTTAATGTCATATGTGGGATGTATAAAATATGGATTTAAAGTTATTATATATGATTTATGTTACATATAAATGATTAATATAATTCTGGAATTAAAATATACATACCTCTCATTTAGTTTTAATTCCATTAATATGACATAGAAATGAAAGTAGCGTTCATCCGTACGTACGACTTACCGTCTCAATGAACGGTGCATTCCATTTCTTACCTCTAAATGATTATGTAATATTATAAATACATTTATATTATGGATATATATGATATATATGATATCTAAATCATGAATATCATTCTGGGTATAATGAACCTTTGACCACACGAACAACATGTAATTGTAAGAAGCCCACTTTTGACGTAAGAACCAAATATCGACAAAACAAACATTATTAACTTAAATGATTACATAATGTTTATAACATGGAAATAAGTGATATAAAAGGAATGATGAACTTGAAAAAGGTTCTTAATCAAGTAGAAATTAACTCAAGTTTATTATTCAGGATGTTAAAGAATGATCGAGTCAAGTCGGACCCGAGGTAAGGGATCCGACCCCTATCTTTCTTTTAAAGTGCACTCTTTTATGTCAATCCTTTTAAGCTCATATTTTTATGATTGGGATGTTATTTTATATTAATCGTAATGTACTTTTTATGTTAATATGATGAGAGACCCTATTTTCTCTCATCATCCATATTGAAATTTTTAAGTGGCGTCGTTAGGCTGCCGAGTTTTCGTAAGAGATCCAACCTCTCTCTTTCTTTTTAAGTACTCTCCTTTATGTCACTTCTTCTAAGCTCGTCTTTGTTATGATGGGGGATGTTATTTTATATTCCTCTTTCTGTACATTTTATTTTAATATGATTAGAGACCCTATTTTATCTCATCAATCCATTTTTGGAAGTTTTAAGTGGCACTGTTAGGCTGCTGAGTTTTGATAAGGGATTTTTCATTTCACTTTTATTCCCGTGAGATTTATGTTACATTTTCCACAATTCCCGTTTAGTGGTGTATGAACTTCCCATTATTTTACTCATTGTGTAATATAATTTCATTTATGAGTATTTACATCAATGTTGTATTGTCCTTCTTTCACGGGGTGTATGTTTCAAAAGATACTCATGTCGGTAAGGGAACCTTTCACCCTCCTCTTTTTAAAAGACTTATTTGTTATGTCTTTTAATTCAAATAACATTATATTGGGATATGTTCTTCTATATCCTTAGGGATTTAAATTTTATGGCCAAGTGATGAGATACCCTTTTTATCTCTCATCAACTCATTTCATTAATTTGATGTGACGTCGTTAGGCTGTCAAGGGATCTTCTTAACCCAATTTCGATTTCTTTGGGTTCAACATGTAGTTATTGAATATGTAATCCTTTGAATATGTGTGAATGACCTTTTATTATTTTACACCTAATATCCGGTTATATTGGGTGTATTTCTAGTTGTCACACATAATTATGAGATTGATTTATCCTTAATTTAAAGATACCTTCTTTACATGGGATTTCATCTCATTTTACATTTCTATTGGGACTTCATTGTTTTTATGCACCAATTCACTCTTATATGGTGTATAAACTGTCCATTGGAATATTATATGATGAATTCCTTTATTCTCATGATATTATAAAGTTTTGATTAAATGTTATTCCTCAATTATTGTATTCAAGTGTCTCTCATTTTGATAAAAACCCTTTAACTAAAATATCGTTTTAAATGTTTTAATGATTTAATCTTATAAATATGTCTCATTAATATCCGTGTTTTCAAAATGGTTTTACGGATTTATTTATATGGATATTAATGGTTTAAAATATTAAAAGCTTCAATGTGGTATGGGACACTTTGATTTAAAAATCTCTTAATTAAATGTTTTAAATGGTTTTGAAAATGATTTTTAGAATGGATTCATTATTTCAATATTTTAAAATGTTATATTGTTATTGCAATGTGGAAATGTTATCTTTCCTTTATTATTATGTTATGTGCTATGATTATGTTATGGTTCTTGGGCATTGTTATGAAGACGGGTGGTTCCGTGATAAACTAACGGCGGGTGAGCCCGATATAGCTCTCCAATGCATTGGGTAATGCGAAGGGGTTAAATGTTAAGGTTTCTCCGAGGAGATTTAGGGAATATACTGTGATGGGTATTCCAAACGTAACCAAGAGGGTTACTCCCTATGTAAGAATGTTATGAATGCCTCAAGTTACATTTATGTATTATGATCTCTATGATTTATTCATGATTTTATGAGGTATGTTAAAGTGCCTATGTTTTATGGGTAAAGTTTGATTTCATTCTTATGTATACATGTACTCATCTTTCCTTTCCATATTTTTATATCCCTTACTGAGGTTTTTATGCTCATCCCAAGTTTTTGAAATGTTTTTCACAGGTCAAGGGAAGGGTACATTATATGATGATAGTGTCAAGGAAGTGTCAAGAAAGAATCCATGTTTTATTTTAAATATGTTTCCGTTGATGGGAAAAATTAATACTATCTTTTATGTAACCACTTTGTTTAAATGTGGAATGTAATGCAAGTTTTACGATCTAATTATCTAAAACTCTAAACCTGAAAAGATCCTCGATGTGTAATCTTGTAATAACTCAAGATTAAGTAAGGTTTAAGGCTCGGGCCTTATACCGAGTGTGCTTCCTTAGAGAGTCTCGAGCTTTATATACTATATGGGGGTAGACCGAGTGAGTTTCCTCTGAGATTCTGTGTTTTGTTTGAATTTCATTAAACCATTCCAGGCTATAGGAAGAATGGATTAAGTGAGCTTCCTTAGAGATTCTATGACTGACCTGAGGTAATAAGAGGAATTGACTGAGTGATCTTCCTTAGAGATTCTCTAGACCTTGGGGCTGTAGGGGGATTTTACCATGTGATGTTCCGCTGAGAGTACCTCACTACCATAGACTATAAGAGGAATTGACTAAGCGTGCTTCCTCAGAGAGTCTTATATTTTCGTATGACCAAACTAGTGGGGTTTGGCTGAGTGTACTTACCAGAGGGTTATTGGTACTTATTGGATAGGACCATAGGGGATGGTTGTGAGTACTTCCTAGAGTTATACCTATTTTTGGTTAGAATTTTGCTTCACTGCTGCTTGTTGATCTATGGATCGGTTGATGTTGTGTATCATCCTGTTTACTATTTACTTTTTACTGCTTATTGTACTATTACCTCCCATATGATCACTAACTATTAGGAACAAATCTTCAGGTGGTTGCCTACTAGGATTTAGTCTCACACCCTATTTGAGTCATTATTTTGGGCCCAAACATATTATAATGTTTCATGTATAGATAAGGGAAAGAGCACTTTGACTTTAGGTACTTGACTTGCTGTGGAGCTAGAGAGCATGGGACCAAGATTAGCTTGCGATGTAGAGGAACTACCTGTCATTCTTTTGTACTTGTTAGGAACTACCTGTCATTCTTTTGTACTTTTTTTTAGTACTAGTTGTATTTCCAGCACTGTGAATTTTTTGACTTCTTTCCTAGACGTGTGTAACATGCATCATATATATATATATGTTCTCTTGTTGTTTATCATATTTAGTCTTCCACTTTTCCCTTGTGTATGGATTTTGTACTACTTCTGTTATTGTTTATTGTTTATTGTTTTCTCTTCTTCTATGTACTCTTCCAATGAGGGCATTGTTTCCCCACTATCACACTCAAGGCCCTCACTATTAGTCGGAAGCCTCTGGCATTTGGGAAAATGCACTTGAGGCCATGTAGCCAACCGGGTACGGGGCGCCTCTGGGTGGCTTCCGAAACTGGGGTGTTACACCATGGTTATGTTCTTTGGCATGGTCCATTCTTGTATTTCCTTTGTTTTCGCAGGATCAAATGGGATTCAATTATTAGATACAACTTATCTTAGAACAAAAAGTGATTGTAGAAAAAATTCAAACTTTTTAAACATCCCACATAATTAATTTCTTCTAATAGATTTGAGAATAATCAGTAAATGATTTTTATGGTTTTCATATCTTTTGATGTATACCAGAATATAATCAATCAATACCATAACAATGTTATCAAGATATTACATGAAAACATTATTCATTAAATCAATGAAAATTGAGGGTGCATTAGTCAGTCCAAAAGTCACCATTATAAACTCATAATTACCATACCTGGTTTAAAATGATGTCTTTGGAAAACCTTCCATCCTCAAATGCAGCCGATGATATCCATATCAATGGTTAATTTTCAAAAATTATTGTACTCCATGAAGTTGATAAAATAATTCATAAATTTGTGAGAGAGGATACTTATAATTTATAGTAATAGCATGGATTTCCCAGCAATCAATGCCTAGCCTCTTGGATCCATCTTTCTTCTTGACCAAGAGGACATGGGATCACTGTGGAGAAACACAAGGTCAAATAAATCCATTGTCACTCAATTCATCTTTTTGTTTATTTGGAATCACTAATTCCATTGTGGAAATTCTTGTAATGACACATGTATTTATATAATAGTAAGTTTTTTATTAATACATATGAATAATATATATAATTTTATGTTAACAGTGACTCTTTTTCTGATATCTTACTTGAAACACAACAAGGGGTATCTCCGAAATCCTATGTTTCACACAACATTGAGATATACCGAAAAATAATATAGTAATAATAATAATATTATAAATGGTTGTTCACGCCTAGAAATTGGAATGGTGGGAATAAATAATATAAATTGTATTTTGAAATATGGTTTACACATGTTTACATAATGATTCAGTGGTTACAAAATTTATAATAAATGTAAATAAAATACATTTCAATATAAATATTGTGTTTTTATGAAAACCTATTTCAAAGAGAATAATTGTGTTTTCATGTCACTCTATATGGATTTTTATTTAATAAAAAATGTATGATATATATTCAGTGCAATGTTTTAAAATAATATTTTATGTTTTCAATATATGATATAATAACATATTCAATTTTTTTGGAGTAAGGAAGTATTTTTCTAAAAATTCATTTTTAATGATTTTTGTTGAAAAACCCTTTTTAAATATAGTTTTTTTACTTCTATATTTACTATTTTAAAAAAAAATATTGTTTTATAGAATTGTGACATAAAAATTTACATTGTAATAAATTTTGGTTTTTCTCTAATAATGTTTATTTTTTTAATGAATAGAGAAAAATTATTGAATTAAAATTTAAAACAGACTTTTCATCTAATTTATTTATATATTTAGATAGTCATTTTTATTGGTCTTAAAGTATAATTTGATTATATTTTCATCATTTTATATGATTCTGGTAATTGGAATTAATATCTAATTTTAATTGGACAAAAACACATGTCAATCTTTTGATAGTTATTAATTTGTAAAAACATGCTTAGGGGTTTTGACAATGATAATTAATTTTAAATTACTTTTATCAGCATCTATGTTTTGAATTTGGAAAAATGGATTCCATATTTGGATTCTTTTGGTCCATATTTTTTAAATAGTTATCTTTTAATTTTAGATAATATGAATAATAACTTCAATTAATATTTTATTTACCATGGTTTAAGGGCAAATATTGTAAATAAGGGTAAACAAATAATATTATAGTAATATTTAACTTCCGTAATGCATGTCCTACCCTTATTGGATTAGATATGTCCGACCATGGGCATCCTTGGGTCTATTTTAGTACCTCATAGATCCACTTATGTGTGAATATAACATTTAATTACTTTTAATTTTTGATGTTTTTTCAAAAGAATTATGTTCTTATGGATTTTTAAAAAATCATGATATGGATAGTATAAAAATTGAGATAAATGATTATTTAAAACAATTAAAATTTTCATAAATTCTATTATAGTCTTAAAAATACATGATTCATCCAAAAGACATGGATAATTTTGGACATGCCCTTAATTAACCACTTGTGGTTCTATTGGCATTTTATGGTAACTGTATTAACTATATAGTATGAATATACAAGAAAACATAGTAATAGTTAAATTAGTTATCTATGGGTTAAAGCTCAATGACAAGGTTAAATTTGAAACCAAAACAAGTCTAAAACCTATTGGTTGAGATTATTTAGAACAAATACACTTCATATCATCAGATTAAATGAGTTTTGGACCTTTTGAAAATTTAAATTCAGTTTATAATAATATAATCTTTTAAGACATTCCTAATGTACCCCACCTTCTTCTTATAAAATGATACCACATTTAAAACCATAATGACACCTATCAATCCACTTGGCTCATCCAACCTCTACTCTGATAAGCTCCCAACAACCCTCTATTCCTCAATGAAGACATACGTTAGGAAAACGACAATTCAAGATAGCCTTCTAGCTCAAATCAAAGAGAGTTACCCATTTTAAGAGGTAGCATCTTCTCCCAGTTCCATTCCAATATTCTACTTCTTCTCTCCCAATTATATTATTATTCTATGGTCACATAAAAAATAGTTTCATCAATATACTTGGATGTTTTTAGGAGATGTATTTTATCTATACTTATACACACCTCCATCTAATGGAATTAGAACATTCTGTTTTGTGGACAGAAAACTACTACCTCACAAAAAAATGATTGTTCAATTATCTCATACCCCCTCTCATGGTGGAAATTATTATGGAAAAATATTTATATGATATATATTATGTTCATATTGTCATTATTATTCTGTAATTTTTATTTACAACATAACATTATTCTCTTCATGATGTTTAAAAACAATAATTTCATTTGAGGAAGCACAGACTACTGCCCCATCAAAGTGATATGACTCATTAATTCCATACTAGGAACTTGTAAAGGATAAAGTTAATTAAAAAATATAACAAATATAAAATATTATATTATAATGGAATTATAATATACATTTGTATCATTATGTTTTCATATCATTAAATATGATATAGAAATTAATGCAGCATTCATGCGTGCATATGGTTTACCATCTCCCCAAGTTGTGCATTTCACTTCTTATCTCAAAATTTTATGGAATATTATAAATACATATATACAGGATATATATGATATATATATGAATAATATTTTTGAGATAATAAAATTTTGACCATGTGGAAAAATTGTAATTATAACAAGATCATTTTTGACTCAAGTACCCAATACCGAAAAAAGACTGATATTAACATAAATAATTATGTAATTTTAATAATGTGGTAATAAGTGATATTAAAGGAATAATAAAATTGAAAAAGGTTTGAAATAAATTAGAAATTAACTTATTTTTATTAATCCTTAAATTAAATAATGAACGAGTCCTGTCAGACACGATGTAAGGGAATTCATCTCAATCTCCTTTCATTGAGGCATATTTTGATTTATACAAGACATTCTTTTGTATGGTGTATAAACCCATTTTACTTTTAATTTCATTAAAAAAAATATTTTTTCTACGTATCATTTTACTAAATAGTAGAGAAGATGTTTCTATTTAACGTTTTCGGTGACAAAGACCTTTCCTCTGATATGATCATTATTTGAAATTTTTCTTTCTTAACAAGATGTATTGTTTTTCAAAGGATAATAAATACCATATACCCTTTTTACATATTTTTGTATTGAAAATGGTTTTTAAATTTGATACTACTACTTTGATATCATGAAATTATTTATTGGGATTCGAAATGAAATTTTATGATTGAAATGTTGATATTTTCAATCTTTTATGTGTAATGATTATATAATAGTACAGGGACATTTGACGGGTGGTTACACAATAAACCAACTGATGGGTGGTTCCCAGATAAACCAAAATTTTTTTTTTACATTATAACTTCCAATTCATTGGGTATTGAATTCAGCCATATGGCTATTCCATTTACTGATATCTGTGGAAGTCGACTATATGATTATTCAATTTATGTATGTTTATGTCCCAATTTACCTTAATATGCTATATATTGTTTTATATGGGATTTAAGGTAATATTTTGGTTACAAAAAGGGTATGAAATGAGATTATATTGAGTGATGTGTTTTTGATACATTTTAAGGTGAAAAGTATTTATTTATGATTATGTATTCTTAGTTTACTTGTAGTTTTGAAAAACTGTGAGTTTTTATTCTTTTTTAAATCCCTCACTGAGCTTTTTATGCTCATCACATGTTCAGAAATGTTTTTCATTGGACGTAAGGATGATTAGGGTCATGGATGGGATCATGGAAAATTCATACTATCTATTACATGGCACAAGACATGATTCTTTTTTAAGAGTTTTTTATGAAAAATAGATAGTGAGTAGAACTGTATTCTTGTAATATTTTAGTTGTTATGTATAAGTTGTGACCTAATTATCGAAATATGTAAACCTCAAAAGATCCTCAATGTGAATTGTTGGCATGATTCAAAATTTTGTAATGTTTAAGGCTGGGGCGTTACAATTCAATACGGAGTCTCTGATTTAGGCATTGATCAATGAATTAAATCAATAGAGAACATGACTTATCTCTCTGTATGATGTCTTGGTAAATCCTCCAGTAATATGTCAATGTATTCTTGAACTATATGTATATCTTCAAATTGAATATTTGGGTCCACACCCATATATATTGTGTTGTATTCCTCTCAAAGAATTGAATTTAGTAGAGATAATGGGTGTCGATATATATATGAATTAGATGGTGAGGTTTCTACTCTATAGAAAAGGGATTCTACACCATTTTCAAAGATTTAAACTTCCAACTTCTTGAAATAGTTCTTCACATCATAATTTGAAATCCAATTTATACAGAGAATTATATCTGAGACATTCCTTGGTATGATGATAAGGATGGAAACTAAAGCATGTTTATGTGTCATGAAGGGGACTGAACGACATTCCTTTGTTTCAATGATACACCCCCTTGGAGATTTAACAGAAAACTCCATTATTAAATCAAATTGGACGTGTCCAATTTTTGTGGAAACCTGGGAAGAAATAAATGAATGTGATGATCCAAAATCAAATAATGTGTTGGATAATTTTGAAAAAATAATTAATGTACTAGCCACCAAATAATTAGGAACATCGACCTCTATGGTTGTAATTGCATATGATTTCCCATTCTCTAATGGAATTTGCTAAGGAAAGTCTCCTTGGTTCTTAGGAAAATCATTTTCATAGCATCCCATTTCAATAAAATTTTCAAATTGAACATCATTGACTTTTTTCTTCCCCTTGCATTCATTATATCGATGACCCTTTTCTCTACTCTTATAGCAGACTCCCATGACTTTTAATCATTTTCTAGGATGATTCTTTCCACAGTTCTTGCTTAATGTAAATATCAATGTTCCCTTTCTCTTCGTTGGAGCCAAACATTTTCTGTGGTTATTTGAGTAATTTTTATTTTATTGGCTTCCATTGATCAAATTTTAACTTGAAACTCCCTCTCTATTTTTATGGCTCTTAATACAATTTCATCGTATGATGAAAATGTTTGATAAGCATGTGCCCTTCGCTGACATATATTAATACCTTCAACGAAATGATCAATCTTGTCTTCTGAGTCATGTACATAATCTATGGCTACCTAGAAAGTCTTTTGATGGTACCTTCATGCTCTGCAACATAATCTTCTATCCTTTTATTCAATACAATGAATTTTCTCTTCATTTCGGTTCGTTTCTCATGAGGGAATGATTTGTCAAAGAATTTTTCCTTAAAATTTATCCATTCCATATCTTCTATGTCTTCTTCATCTATGGTATTCTTTATCATGGTCCCCCATGGATCAGTATTACCGTTTAGACAATATACTACATGCACTACCATTTCATTTTCATTACATCTTAATAACATGAATATCTTTTCAAGGGACATGATCTACTACTGAACTACCACCGGATTAGCAGTCCCACAAAATGATGGGATATTCTGCCACCTAAAACGATCCAACACATTCATAACATGTTTTTTGGTCACAACATATTTAATTTTTTCCGATATGGTTATGATATGATGTGCTCCAACATTCACTATGTTTACTTGATTAGTAGGAAAATACCTATATTGTCCAAGAGTATTTATTCCCTATATTCCATTAGGACCATTTCTAAATAAATTGATACACTAGATTAGGTTATAAAACATAAATTTTCATCTCAACTACTAAAGTACATAATATAAATAAAAAATATTTGCATGATAATATCAAAAACATGGTTTCATTAAAGAAAAATTTTACATTAAAATCCTTCAAAATGGCTTGTAGAGAGAATTTGAATTATCCTAAGAATATCCCCCAATATTGTCAAACCAAAAATGCAGCAAGCCCCATTTTTGTGTACCAAGATACCCCATTTCATGCTCAAATCTCCTTGTTGGACTTTTCACTCCTTGGTACATATGTACCAGAGCAACCTCTAACTATTTGTATCCATATTGGAATGTATTTTCTTAAAAGATCCACATAATATATTCCATTAAAAAACTCTATTATGTTCTTTTATGTTTTGAATCAAAATATTCCTTAGGGCTTTGTTCCCTAGTCTACATTTATAATATAGTTTCCATGTTTTCTACAAAACATCCACCGATAAAAACTACAAAACCCCGACCCCCAAAGCCTGGAGCTGATGCATTAACTATAACCTTGGTATGATTTAGAGGAATGAAATCCTGAAGGAACGATCAATTTAGTAGTCTTTAAGAAACATGATACATACATGAAACACATATTACAATGATAAATATACCAAAATATAACACCTAACAAAAACTAATAATTTGAAACAATGAGAACTCAAAAAATATTTTCCTCTTCATAACCAGTTGAAGGTAAAAAAATGAAAGGGGTGAGCTCAAATGCTATGTAATGGTTAAAAATAGATAAATCATGAAGAAAAAATAACAAAATCTTAAAAAAATGGAATAGTCACTATGTAATAGTGAATAAATGAAAAACACACACCATTAATAAACTGAGAATGAAATTTCATCGAAATATTTTGTCATAGTGAAAACCACGTGGATAATAAGAACTAAAAATTAATAAATAGAAGGATTATTAATTGGATTTCATGTATCATGAACATGATACCACTATACCATCAAAGTCCTTTATTTATATGGGTAGAAACTCGTCTGATTTTTCAAAACAAACTAGAAGGGTTTTTCTCTAACTGATTATCTCATGAGTCCTGTCGATGCATTTAGGGAACATAGTCAGACCAGCCTATTCTTTAATTCTAGATATTTCATTATAAAAATATTTAATTCAAGTAATATATCCCTTCTCATTATTAGTAATGAGTAGATGATAAATATTCATCAATATCTTCATATATAAGAAAACATTCAAAATAATATATATTTGTAAAAGGGTATACGACTTAAGAAAATAATTATATCCATGAAACCTGAATATAGATATATAATATATTTAAAATTTAAATTGAAAAAAAGTTTTCAAATGAGCAGTGGATACACCAGATATGAAACATTCAGGGCACAATTTGAATTAAATGACAATGAAATTTAAACTGATACAAAGTCCCTTACCACGTTGTAATAAATCGAGTTGGATCACAAAATATTAATAACTACCAAATGAATCAAAAACTAACATGTATATAAATAGAATCATGAATTTATATATCAAATGGTAGTACAAAATACACCACATGCAATAAATAAGTGGTGAACAATGGAAATCTCATAGAATTAAAAGTGATATTAGAAACCCCTAACAAACATTTCGGCATGGTAACAAGTGTTATTGTGAATGATTAATGAAAGGTAAATGGGTATCCCATAATTTATATATTATAAGGGAAGTATGGGTAAGGTGAGAAACATACCCCTTTGTACGGAATTAAAAATAAAAGGACACAACATAGGGGAAAATCTTGAATCAATGTGAAAGAGATGATCCCATACATTTTGCACAAAGGTTTTCTAGATTGATTTTAACAACCTGAATAATAAAATTTATCTTCATTAATTAATTAGTCCTAAATATATTAAATATGTTATTGATATATTATAACCTTATTAGTTTGATTCATTCCCTTTTGATTGGTTAAAGAGATCCAATTTTATTATTTTGGAAGCATTTTCTTCCATGGTTTTCATGACCGGTTTAATTGTATTCATGAATGGAAATTATTTTGAAATGTGTTTAAACATACATAATTTTAAATAAATATTATTAGTGACATTATAAATCATATTATAATGTCTTTGGGTTATGTACCTTGAGGATGACTTATTTGTAAAAAGTAATTGATAAATTCTTAGATTAACATGGAGGTTTTGTGCATAATGAACTTGTTTTGTACTATTATTTTGTATTATATGTGTGTAGGAATTATAGAACATTGAATAAGGTAAATTATCATATTATGATATATTTCAACCATAAACAAGGATTAATGACTAGTCTCGATTATATTAATATAAATTTAAAACATTTCATCCTTGAATGTGATAAATTAAAACATATCAGATGATATTTTCATTTTCAGTGTTAGAGGTGGGGGAAAAGAGAGAAGACGATGAAATATTACATTAGAATAATAAAATTACATTCCATGCAGGGTATTGGAATTATCATTTCATTTTTATGTGGGTATATGAGAAGATAACAACTAAAGAGTGGAATATGTAAAATAATTTGAATGAAAAGACAAGAGAGGTTCACCTCTTGAGTACTCCTCCATACAAATGTCTTAAAGGCCATTGTTTTTGGCATTATGGTGACACCATTAGGTATTGTACGTGGGGGAAGATCTTAGGGAGGTATTTGATTATACTTTATTCATTTCATAAAGCTTGAGTTGTGTGGGAGGAAGAGGGGGTGAGTGGTGGTTTATATAGCGAACGGGTGGTGGGTTTCCAGAATATTATTTTCATTAATTTATTATTTCTCCACAGGACAACCAATAGTGAGGATTCCTTGACCTAATAATATTAATATTTTCTTGTGTGTTCTATATGTTGGTGCTTACATAACTCATGATGCTAGGAATAGTGATTCAAAATTATAATGTATTTATACAGTAAATTAATGTATTTTACTATTCACAAAAAAATTAATGTATTTCATAAAAATCCCACAAATTCTCCCAAACCATTTTTAGATGTGTATAATCCAAAATTGAACTCAATTTTTCAAAAATAAATTCATAATTATGCTATAATTAATTTTTAATGATGAAATTTATTTAATCAAAAATTACCAACACTTAAAATTTTCATCGTCAGTTTTATGGTGCCTAAATTTTAATTATACATTCATGAGTGAGGTTACCATTCATAAGTTCTATATTGGTATTCACAATGGATATTTACTATTAATAATGGTATGTTACTATTCCCTTAAATCTAACTAGATTCTATCAAACTCCAAATATCACACTGATTTCAACAGTGTATATTCGTTTTTCAAAATAAAAAACACATAAGTGGAAGATTTATGTTTAATGGATAGGTTATGACTATCTCCAATATAAACAACCATTGTTTCAAATAAGGTTAGTGATTTATGAAACATAGTCTATAAATATAATGTATTTAACAGAAACCTACCATAAAATGTTTGGGTTGTTGCATTATTCTTTTCTAATTTATTTTGCGAGACATTATATATATGGGAATTGGCATTCCATTTATGTGAAACCAATTAAGGGTTGATTTATTAATGTTTTTTAATATTAAAAATTAATTAGATTATCATATAGAAATATAATACCAAGATTATCCTACATGTGTCTTTTCATGTATAAATTGATTCAATAATTTGTGTTCCTATTCACATGTAATAAAGTTAGATGATATTGAATGTTACAATTGGAGACCCATTTTATTTAAATATATCTTGAAACACTTGGATGAATTAAAAGAAAATTACATTCCATTAATCTACTATTTTCTCAATTTAGTTTTTTAAACAGTTTATATAAATATTTCATTAATATAAATGATGTTTTTTGATATAATTCCATCATCATGATATGACATAAGATTACATCTAGTATAATGTTGGTATTTTATATAACCAAAACTATACTATTACTATAAATGAGTTTTTATAACCTAAGAAATGAATATAATTATATACGGATAGAAATCACATAATCATGGTATAAAGATAAATAGGGAAATAGAATGTGAACTCTTTGTTCCTTGAATGATTCATGAACTTACAACATTTTTTCCATATCGGGCGAAGAGATAAATATTAATAATCACCAATAGAAAATATGATGAATAATCACTCAAGGTGGAGTAATAATCAAATATAATAATAATGTCATGACCCGTCCTCAGGGCCCATTCCATGACTACCCCAACCCTGCATTTCATAGTCCAGGGGCTGGAGACTAGCACCAAAGGTGCAAATCCCAATAAAAAGGGAAGGCATTGGCCTTATGATAGTAAATAAACTCAAAAGAGTACACACGATAAAGTAACCACAAAGCAATACTGAATACAAAAATAAGTGCTGAAAGGTAAATAGGCCAGAATAAAAACCCAACTAAAAAGTATAGTACAAATGAAAGTCTAGTACAATAAAAGTAATGTAATGAATCAACCACTGAGTCGTCCTCTGGGAATCCCACCTGAAGGGTGTGTACAGAAAGTCTCCTCGGTACCTTGGGTCCATCCTTCTGCTCCGTGTACATCCTGTCAAGTGGTCCAGCTCCGGGTACCGTCCACCTCCACAAGCCTCAACCACAATCAGTGGTGTCCGTCGTCTGAAACCAACACAATGTAGTGTGGGAATTTCCCGTGTATGGGTAAGTATATCTATACTCAGCAGGGGCCCCGAGGCCCCCGAAGGTATCCCAGAATCCATGAAGGATAAACCAAAAAGGAAAGGTACAATCATAAAGTATCAACCAACTCTACATAGGTATATTCCCATACATATACCTAAGTCATCAATCTTAGTTCAGATCCAACTCCCGAACCCAAACACACACAGGTCCTCACAGGAAAGAAGTCAATCACACTAATGGTAAAGATTGAAATTCAAGACTAATATCACATAGGTTTACATCTTTTGTAAAGTGATAGAGATGATCAGATGCAGTCACTGATTCATCTAATCTTGTGGACCCATGTTGGATACTAGTCCAGCTAAAATGTCAGACCAACGTAGGATACTAGACCATCCACTATATCGGACCCATGTAGGATACTAGAATAGAAATCAAACTGTCAAACCCACGTAGGATACAAGAATAGTAGTCATCGCCATCGAACCCATGAAAGATTTCCAGTACTGTAGTCCTCGTCGCCAAACCCACGGAGGATTCCATTACGGTAGTAGTTGCAGTCGCAGCCAGCTCTAGTGTTCCCGCACACAGCATGCTCGATTCTAGGAGGGTCTTCTCCTCGAGCCAAGGGTCGAGACATCAATTGTCACGAATTCAAGATTTGATGTATCCCATGGCTCCGTCTCATCAAAAGGAACTCAACGCGATAGATGACGCCTCAATCGGAGGCCTATTCTCTCTTTTATTAGCAGTTTCGCTCCAGGGGCCCGGTTGGAAATACGCTCATTCCAAACCCTTCCATTTTCCAAAGTTATCAAAAACTCACATAGAGTATCACAAAAGGCCGCCACGTCACGAGGGTCCCAGTGCCGCAAACGGCACGTCGATCGGACGCGTGGTCTTCATGTTATTCACCTTGAAGTGAAAACGGGCCAGGCCCGTTAAGCCCAGTGGGCTAGTGGGTCGGGTCAACCCAGATTTGGCGGGTCCGACCCGGCAGGGGGGTCTGACCGTCCTGATGAAACGCATGGCCCAGCCCGGCGTGGCGCGGTCGGGCCGGGCATCGCCCGTCTGGCCTCGGCACGGCTGGTGGGCCGAGCGGCTCGGACTGAAGGGGGTTGAGCGGTCCAAGGCGGGGGGGGGGTGCAGCACCCCGGCTGCTCGAACGAGTGGTGCCAAGTGGTGCCGCCCTCCCTAACCTGCCAGCCAAATCCGGTCAGCATTTTTTGTACAAGTGGACCACACGGGCGGGCTGCAGTTCATCCAGCACGGTGCCCTCCTGGAGCCATGGATCTCCTCTGCCCGACCGGCTGGTTCTTCTACCAAAGAAGTCCGCGGAACGCGGGCCACAGTCTTCCGCACGGGGCCGGCGCACGATTGCTACTTCTCCCATCATCCCCTCTTCAAACGCGTCTCAATCACAAACAAGGAAACTACAGAGGGTTTTCGGGCCGTGTTCATTTGGGTCGCACCCTCCACGTTAAGCAGTACCAATTGGCCAAGGATTCGAAGAATGAAGAACAATTTTATTCAAATAAAATTGATGCAATCCACCCTACCTTGGAAAAGATTCGCAGTAGCCATGCGTCGTGGATGAAAGTGTTGATTCTGTCATCATCAGAGTGCACCCGAAGAAGAAGTGGCGTCTTCTCTCTTGTCATGGAGAAAATAATAGAAGGCACGTCATCGTTCTTCATGGAATTTGTGTTCTTCGCCGAAGAGGGTGGTGTTATTTCATTGAGAGGAGAACACCCTTCTCTATTTCTATAGAGCTCCCACCCAAATTCCAGCACAACAAGTCGACTATAAAATAATAGCTAAGCTATTATTTTATTCACACAAGTAATTCAAAATTCCTACAACTTAATTTAATTAATTGATGAGTTAGAATTCATTGATTAACATGTGTTGGAAAACATTAAATATGGAGAGGGGGAGAGGAAGTTTTCTCAAAATTAAGTGGGGTTGTCACAATAAAGGAAGGGAATTAATTGGATAGTTTGAAGGGAGTTATGGGAGATGAATGGTTGGGGCTCGTGAGGGCCCTAACTCTCAAATATCCACACATGAGAAGTATGGTAGATGTGGGCCCCACCAATAACTTCCCATGGGAGGAAATAACTTCCATAGACATATAAATGTGTTCTAATCAATTTTATTTACCTTTTTAATTAAACCCCAAATTTTAACATTCAACCCGCATAAAACGCAGCCTCGGTAAAGGTCCCCTTAAGAGAAAACTGGCGCTGGGAGTTCATCGGTGTCTTTGGATTTCAATTCCGAGCACCAATTCAAAAGAGAGAAAAACCTACACGTACGTTTACTGAACGTACCTAAAAAAACATCAGAAATTGATTCTGGGCACACCGGGCCTCCGAATCAAGCACCGACAAAACCCACAGACTCGTATAATTCCAATGAATTAAGAAAAAAAAATTCCCATGAAATTTTTGGGTCTTTACATTACTCCCACCTCCGGGATTTACGTCCCTATAACGCTACAAAACACACTTGGAAGACAAATGGGGATACTGAGCTTTCATCTGTGTCTCCCACTCCCAAGTGCCCTCATGGAGGTTCCTGTGATACCAGTGAATACGCAGCAGAGGAATCGACCGTCCATGTAGGACCCACTCCGGTTGATCCTCAATCCCCACCGGGACCTCCGCAAACATCGCCCCGTCATCGATGTCTAGCTCCCCATGACCGATGATGTGGGTCGGGTCATGGACGTATCTCCTCAACTAAGATACATGAAATACATCATGCACCCAGTGTAACTGAGGTGGAAGGGACATGCGGTAAGCCACCTCACTTACTCTGATGAGAACCTGGAATGGTCTGATTAAACATAAAGATTACATGATGCCTCAGCCAAATCTCCACATACCTTGTCCAGGTTATACCTGTAAGAAGACGTGGTCACCATCCTCGAACTCCAGTGGTCTCTGCCTCATATTATTATAGGACTTATGTCTACTATGTGCAGTCTTCATCCGCTCCTGGATGATCTTCACCTTCTCTATCGTAGCCTGAACCATCTTTGGTCCTACAAATAATGACTCTGTAGGGTCATTCAAGCACATTGGTGATTTTCAAGGTCGGCCGTACAATGCCTCGTATGGTACCATCCCAATGGTGGAGTGGTAACTATTGTTGTACGCAAACTCCACCAAGGGTAGGTGATCCTCCCAGCTACGACCAAAGTCAAGGACACATGCATGGAGCATATCCTTGAATGTCTGTAAGGTCTTCTCAGTTTTCCCATCCGTCTAACGATGGAAGGCGGTGCTAAGACGTAGCTGCGTCCCAAAGGCCTCCTGCAACCCCTTCTATACCTAGGATGTAATGCGATCATCTCGATCAGATACAATAGTTTATTGCACACCATGAAGTCGTATAATCTCCTAAACATAGAGGTGTCCCAAGCACTCTACTGAGCCCTTCTCTCTAATCGGTATGAAGTGGGATGACTTGGTGAGTCGGTCTATGATCACCCAAATAGAGTCGTGTTCGTTGGATGTATATGGAAGCCCTGTCATGAAATCCATGGATATCTCATCCCATTTCCTCTCTGGGACCTCTAAGGGTTGTACCAAGCCCTACTGGTACCTGGTGCTCCGCCTTCACTTGCTGACAAGTGAGGCATCGTGAAATGAGCCCTGCTACAACCTTCTTCATGCCAGGCCACCAGTGCTATCGTCTATGGTCCTGGTACATCTTCTCCACTCCTGGATGCACCGCTAGAGGAAAAGTGTGAAACTCCCTCAGCACTTCCCCCTGCAGTGCAATTGATACCATAGTACGTCCCCTAAAAAGGATGACGTGCTCCCCTCCTTCAGAAAATCCATCAGGTGCCTGCCCTGTGGATATATGATCACGTCACTCCTCACAATCAACATACACACATTGTGCCTCTCTGACATGATGAAGGAGTGGAGAAGTGATAGTGAGAGACTGTAGAAAATATTATTTATCTCTATCCACAAAGGATATATGCAACGTGGCTAGCTGCTCTGTCGCCTCTCCTAGTAGCTGAATGCCCGACCTCATGCTGAGAGCATCAGATACAACATTCCACTTCCCAAGAGTATAGACTATCTCAAAGTCATAGTCCTAGAGTAACTCGAGCCATCGCCGATATCTCAGGTTCATGTCCCTCTGTGAGAAGATATACCTAAGATGCTCATGGTCATAGTAGACTGTAAAGAACTCACCCATCAGATAGCGTCGCCACATCTTCAAGGTGAAGACCACTGCTACTAACTACAGGTCATGGATATTGTAGTTCTGCTTGTGCTGGATCAACTGCCATGAACCATACATGATCACGGCCTGATCCTGCATCACGACACACCTGATTTTGGTCCCTGAGGAGTCGCAGTATACTACGTACCCAATGACCTCCTCCGGTAGCCTCAAGATGGGCGCAGTAGTCAACCTCTGCCTCAGCTCCTGAAATCTCTTCTGACATCTATCTGACCACACGTAGGGTTTCCCCTTCTTAGTAAAAGCTGAAAGAAGTGCTGCAACTCTGAGGAATTCTGGAAAAAATCTTCAATATTATCCAACCATATCTAGGAAACTCCGCACCTCTATCATGCTCCTAGGTGGATCCCAAGAAAGCACTGCCTCGATCTTCGCAGGATCCCCTACAACTCTTGACTTTGAGATGATGTGTCCTAAGAAGTGTACCTCTTGTATCCAGAACTGTAAGTTTGAGAGATTACCATAATGATGGTGCTCTCAGAGTGTATCCATTACAACCCGCAAGTGGTAGGCGTGCTCCTCCTCATTAGTTGAGTGTACCAGTATGTCGTCAATGAAGACTATGAAAAAACGATCAAGGTAAGGCTGGAAGATCCTGTTCATGAGACTCATGAACACTTTTGGAGCATTGGCTACACTGAAGGACATAACCAAGAACTCGTATTGGACATACTGACATCTGAAGGCTATCTTCTGCACATCCTCATCTCAAACTCTGAGTTGGTGATAACCTGACCTGAGGTCAATCCTTGAGATCCATCTTGCTCCCTTGAGCTGATCAAAGAGGCCATCAATCCTCGAGAGTGGGTACTTGTTCTTCATAGTCACCTGATTGAAGCGACGGTAGTCGACAAATAGTTGTAAGCTCCCATCCGTATTCTTGGAGAACAGAATAGGAGAATCCTAGGGTGAAACATTGGGTCAGATGAAACCCTTTCCCTGCAAGTCCTGAAGCTATACCCGCAGCTCCTAAAGCTCGGTGGGAGCCATCCGATATGCTGGAGTAGATATCGATGTTGTCCCAGTGTACAGGTCTATTTAGAAGTCTACCTCTCTACGAGGAGGTAGTCCTAGAACATTGTCAGGAAAAATGTCCGCATACTGATCTACCACAATAAGAAAACTCGGACTCCGCAAATCAACTACTCCAAGGATGAGAATATCCATCTTATGCTTGATTAGCTACCCTCTCCTTTGCGTCAGTCAATCCCACGCAGCTAAGGTTCCCTTCTCACCGGTGAAGGTGAATCTGCTCCTATTTGTGTGGATACACCACACATTGTGCCTAATACAATCAATCTGAGCATTAATTGTAGACAACCAGTCCATACCCAAGATGACGTCGTAAGGCCTCGACGCCGCTACAAGAAGATCCCAGCCGAAGCTCTCGCCTCCTAGAGTAAGCTCACACTATCGGCACTAGTGTGTAATTGTTGAGTCTGCACCCGTAGAAGTCTTTATCCATAAGGATCGATCCAACGGCTCCATCGGAATCTCTGAGCTCCGAACAAGGGTAGAGAAAATAAAAGAATGACTCGCTCTTGTGTCTATAAGCACTACAGTATGGGTGGAGTAGACACAAATAGTACCTTGAATCATCTTAGGGGCACTGTGGTCATAATCCTCCACTGCCTGGAGCTGTTCTTGCCTCTGCCCACCAGCTCCCTGTGGTCGGGCTGGACCTCCTAGTGGTTGTGGTTGTGGTAGAGCCTCAAAGCGTCATCCACCGCCCGTTGTTGGGCCAGCTCCTCTACCTCGTCTGCCTCCTCCCTGTGGACCACCATGGTTGAACCTCTGCCTTTGCCTGGGAGGTCCCTCCACTGTCTGCTGCTCATTTTTACAGTGGGTCGGTTAGTCTCGAGCCATGTGACCCTGCCCGCCGCAAGCATAGCACTACCTATTCCTTGTATAGCTGGCTCTGTTCTGTGTGCCCCGCACAACAGAACCTAAATCCTGAGGTCTCTCTCCTGATGGCCTGGTCCGCTTGGACCTCTGTGACATCTTTCTACTAATGGATGCAGAAGAATCTTCTATGTGTTGACCTGCGATGGTATGTCTCGCTTCTGGTGTTGGATCACCGATGAAGCTCTCCACAAGAAGGATCACTCCAGCACTCCTGTCTGCGTCGGAATGCTATGGGAGATCATCAAATCCCGGATCTCATGCCTCAGTCCCTGTTCAAAGGTCCTAGCCTTGAATAATGGGTACTGTACCATGTCTGTGGAGTAGCGCAAGAGGTCAGTAGACCTTGATGAGTACATGGCTACTGTCATGATGCCCTACCACAGATGAAGTAACTCCTGGATCCACACCACGCGAAGGGTGGCTGGAACAAACTCCGGGCGGATGAGACACTCGAAGTCTATCCATAGAAGAGATGCATCATGGTGCACCTGGAGCATCACGATCAACCATCTACCTACTTCTGCATGTAGTATAATCGCGGCAGGGATCACCATAAGGTCAGCTGATGCCCCTACCAATCTAAAGACTCAAGAAGATAGCCTCCAGCCAATCCTCGGCTGCCTGAGGGTCTGTCTCTCCACGGAACCTGGGCAGCCTCTATCACTGAAACTCATGGAACATGCTCAGTCGGAGTGAACCCTCTGCTGCTGGGGCTGGTAGTATCAGTGGCTTAGCGGGTAGTGGTACCACTGGTGCCTCCGCTGTAATGTGGCCCTACACCGAGGCCTTGTCGCTCGGTGGGCTGCCATCTCATACGCGACTCGGAACCCTAGCTGGCTACCTTCATGGGGCCATCCTGAAAAGAAACAAGAGTTCCATGGTCAAACAGAATACCTGGTGAGATGACACAATGTAATCACAAAGAAAACTTTTGAAACACACTTGAAATCAGCGTTTTCATGCATAGAGTTGGAAATCAGAGGTCAGGGTCCTGGTGTATGGATACGTCGGCCGCCGCACCAACACTGGAATCCCTGGTCTGAAAACCACTCTCAATACACTTAACACAATTGCTTCAAAGAACAGAAAGATAGGAGTCCTCAGTTATGCTATAGAACCGACTCCTCTAATACCAATTTATCATGACCCGTCCTCGGGGCTTGTGCCGTGACTACCCCAAGCCCGCCTTCCATAGGCCAGGGGCTTGCGACTAGCACCAAAGGCATAAATCTCGATAAAAAGGGAAGGAATTGCCTTTATGATAGTAAAAAAACACAACAGAGTACCCAAGCTAAAGTAAGCATAAAGAAATACAGAATAAAAAAGTAAGTGCTGAAAGGTAAATGAGCTAGAATACAAACCCAACTGAAAAGTACAATACAATTGAAAGTATAGTACAATAGATGTAAAGT
The DNA here is from genome assembly GCA_963277665.1 of Viscum album. Taxonomy (NCBI): domain Eukaryota; kingdom Viridiplantae; phylum Streptophyta; class Magnoliopsida; order Santalales; family Viscaceae; genus Viscum; species Viscum album. The sequence goes on along the minus strand of OY728156.1, from coordinate 1,221,587,480 downwards.
AAAGAGGCAACCACTAAGTCATCCTCTGGGAATCCCACCTGAAGGGTGAGTATAGAATGTCTCCTCAGTACCTCGGGTCCATCTGTCCGCTCGGTGTACGTCCTGCCAAGTGGTCCAGCTCCGGGTACTGTCCAGCTCCTCAAGCCTCAACCATATCAGTATTGTCTGTCGTCTGCAATCAAAACAACGTAGTACGGGCATTGCCCATGCAGGTGTGAGTATAACGATACTCAGTAGGGACCCCGAGACCCTCGAAGGTCTCCCAGAATCAACGAAGGATAAACCACAAAGAAAAGATACAATCACAAAGTATCAACCAACTCTACTTATGTATATGCCCATACATATACCCAAGTCATCAATCTTAGTTTGGCTCCAACTCCCGAACCGAAGCACAACCCGGTCCACACAGGAAAGATTTCAATCACACTAATGATAATGATTGAAATTTAAGACTCAGCTCACACAAGTATACATCTTTCATAAAGTGATAGTAAAGATCAGAAGCAGTCACTGATTCATCTAAGCTGGTGGGCCCACGTAGGATACTAGTCCAGCTAAGCTGTCGCACCAACATATGATACTAGACCAGCCACTCTGTCAGACCCATGTAGGATACTAGATCATAATTCAATCTATCAGAACCATGTAGGATTCAAGAAAATTCGTTATCTCCATCGAACCCACAGAGGATTTCTTGTATGGTAGTCGTTGTCGCTGAACCCATGGAGGATTCTAGTACTGTAGTCGGTGCAGTCGCGACCATCTCTAGGGTTCCCGCACACAGCACGCTTGATTCCGGGAGGGTCTGCTCCTCGAGCCAAGGGTCGATACATCAACTATCAAGAAGTATAGAGTTGATGTATACCAAATTTCTTTCTCATATAATGGAACTCAACGCGACAGATGACTTGTCAATCGGATGCCTGGTCTCTGTGTTATTAGCATTTTCGCTCCGGGGGCCCTGTTGGAAATACACTTGTTCCAAACCCAACCACTTTCCAAAGTTATCCAAAACTCACATATATTCTCTCAAAAGGGCCGCCACATCACGAGGGTCCTGGTGCCGCAGACGATGCATCGATCGGACGCGCAGTCTTCATGTTATTCCACTTTAAGTGAAAACTGGCCTGGCCCGTTAAGCCCCGTTGGCTGGCGGGTTGGGTCAACCCAGATTTGGCGGGTCCGACCTGGCAGGGGGTCAGACCATCCAGATGAAATGAATAGCCTGGCCCAAGGGGCATGGCTTTGCCTGAATGGCACGGCCCGACCCAATGAGGAGCGGCCCGGCCGGCGGGGCGCGGCCTGACCCGGCAGGGCACGACCCCCTGGCTGCTCGAACCGGCGGCACCAAGTGGTTCCATTCTCACTCACCGGCCGGCCTTCTCGGTGCAAGCGGCCCGCACGGGCGGGCCATAGTTAATCTGGCACGATTCCCTCCTGGCATCGCAGCTCTCCTTCACCCGGCCGACATACGGGGTGACTAGTTCTTCCACTGAAGCGGCCCGTAGAACACGGGTCGTGGTCTTTCGCAAAGCGTCGCCGTGGGGCGCCGCAGTTCCTCCCTTCGTCCCAGCTGTCTATGGTCAGACAATTCTTCCTTAGTCGAGCGGACCATGGTTGCGGGTAGTGGTTCTTCCGCACGGGGCCTACGCATGACCACTGCTTCTCCCATCATCCCCTCTTCCAACACGCCTCAATCACAAACAAGGAGACTGCAGAATGTTGTCGGGCCGTGTGCATTCGGCCCGCACCCTCCGAGTTATGTGGCAGCAGTTGGCCAAGGATACGAGGAACAAATAACAATTTTATTCAAATAAAAATGAATCAATGTAACACCCCAAGCTTCCACGATACGTTTCCCTTTGAATAATGCAAAGGCGTGCATTGTACGCAACTTTGAGATTCTAACAAACCACAACCAATCAAACTAGCCGTTATGAATAGTAATACTTACTTTTTGAAATTTTAAAAATTCTATCTCTCAAAATGGACTTCATTTTTTGATTCAGAATATCGAAATTAGCCTAGGGTGAAATTTTGGTACTTTTTGGATTACTTTCATATTTTGATGAATAGTGAAAATTTCTAAATTTAAATTAAAAACAACTTTTTTAATCCAAGTAATTAATATTGATAAATTATGAATTTGAGTGGTTTTAAAGTATATTTAGAATATATTTTTACCATTTAATTCAATGTTTGTCATTGGACATAATTTCACAATTAAACCAGACATAAACAAGTGCCATTCTTTTGACAGATATTATCTCTTAAAAACACGCTTTTTGTTTTAACAACGAGGATTAATTTTAAATTAATTTCTTCCACTTCTATGTTTTGAAATTTTAAAAATGGATTCCATATTTGGAATCAGGATGTTCAAATTTTGTAAATAGATAACTTTTATTTTAAGACATTTTGAATAATTACTTCGGTAAATATTTTATTTACCGTGGTTGAAGGGTAAATCCGGTAAATAAGGGTTAAAGAATAATATTATAATAATATTTAATTACCCTAAAACGTGTCTTAACCCAATTGGTTGATACATGGCCGACCATGGGCATCTTTGGTTTGATTTTGGGACCCCATGGATCCACTTGTAAGTGATAATGACACTTTATATTAATTAAGTTAAAGAAATTACAAAAATGACAAAAGTATATATATTTTAGAAAAACAATTTTTACATAGGATTATATATGTGGGATTTTAGAATATAAACATTAATTAGAAAGATAAAAAGATTTCATACATAATTATATTTTATTTACATTTTTTAGACATTAAATAATTTAGTTTATGTATGACACAATGATGATGCAGTAATTACCATAATAGTGAAAGATTAAAATAATTGATATTATAAATACCCAAATAAATATAATATGAGACATTTAATGAATTAAAATAATTTTCTAGGTTAATATGACATGTTAGAAATGATTTAATTAACTTTTTTCGATGTAATAATTCTGTAATGATTTTTAAAAAAATCAACTATTGAATAGTGTCAAAATTGACATAATAGAGTTTTTAAAACAAGTATTATATTATTAATTGATATTAAATTCCTAAAAATCTAAGGTCCGGCCAAGAGACTTATATCATGATAGGTATATTTTTAATGGACCATTTGGGGGTCTCTTGGATGTATATAGTACGTTTATTAACTATATATTATAAAAATACAAAGTGACATGGTAAATGTCAAACTAATTAACTAAGAGTTAAAACTAAAAGATAAGGTTAATATAGTGACACCAACTTGTATAAATTATATTGGTTGAATGTTTTTTGACCTATCCCCACCCTAAACTTTGAATAATAAACATGGTATCAATTAGAAACCGAATATGAATTTATTATAAAATAATATTTTTAGCTTTTCCAAAGGTGCCCCTCACCCCTCTTATAAAAAGGGCACTCCTCCTTCTCATTTCTTCACACATTCCAAGCCTTTTGGTTCGCCCAAACCCTTCCCAAATACTCTCTCATCTTCCCACACTACAACCTAGAGGCCTTAGTTTGATCCTAAAGCCAACCTAAGGATCCCTTTTGATCAAATCAAAAGGAAGAACCCGAAGAAGAGGTAATGTTTTCACCACCCCTTTTCAAGTTCCTTTCTTCTTCCACTTCTTATTTCTTTGTTATTACCATTATAAAATAATAACTCCAGTATCCTATATATACTGTGATGTTATTATAAATATGGTACAACCATATTCAGTATTCTATCCACCCTTTGAATAACATGTCACCATACGTGCGTACGTACGGATTACCGTCTCCACGTCGTGGCGTAATTGTTATTCAATATATTATTATTTGAGTGATTATAATAATGATGTGTAACTAATGAAAATAATAAATATAACATAATAATTATTCTAAATATATGATATACCATCCAATTATATATTATTTTAATATCAAAAGAATGATATTGTCGCTCGTGCGTACGTACGGACTACCGTCTCCACGAACGTGATGAGATTCATTCTCTATCGTATCCATTCAAGTATAATTATCATTTGATGATTTAAAAATAATTTTTAAGGACTTGATATCATTATGGATATGAATAAGATACAACCTATCCATGAAAAACATGGCTTACGTAACAAAACATATAAAAGAAAATGAGTAAGTTAACACCTGAAACGATGATAATTCTAAGATATTATTAACAAAGAAATGTTAAAAGATCATATATGATATCATATTAATGTATATGATTCGTGAATAATTTAATAACAATTATTTCAACATTATAAATGAGGTTAACCTACCCCCAACCAAGGAAAATTTCAAGGTATGGGGTTTCTTAACTCACTCTTAATTTCGCGAGAGTTCCATTGTTCACCACTTAATTATTGCATGTGGTGTATGTGTACTGCCCATGATTGTATTCATTGTGTAATATAATTTAATTTATGGGTATTTAAATCATCATGGTATAATACTTCTTTCATGGGTGTATGTTTCGTAAGTTACCTAATCGATAAGGGAATTTGAAATTTTAGTTTTCCACTCATTTGGCTTTATGCATATTTCATTGATTATATTACCCCAAGATTATGTGTGGAATCACTATTCATTTGATTATGTCATAATTTCCACTCCCCTTCCTGTGGATATACTTTTGATACACATAATCACTCCATCGATAATTTCTCAAGTCATTGATATGAATTTGATAAGAGTAATTTTAACTCATTCTCCATTTGTTGAGTTAAACATCCAATTCGTTGGTGTTGTTTTTACAAGAATATGTGTGAATGTCCTTGATTGTTTTACACTGAATATCCAATCATATTTAGTGTATTTATATTTGTCACACATAATTATGTCATTGATTTATCCTTAACCTAAGGATATGACCTTTATGAGAGATTTCATCTCAATTTACATTCCATTGAGACTTCTTTGTTGTTATACACCAAATCACTTTTATGTGGTGTATATAATTTACTTTGAAATATTATATCATGAATTAATTTATTCTCATGATATTAAAATGTTTTTATTACCTCAATTATTTGTATTCAAGTGTCCCTCTTTTGGTTAGAAACTCTAACTAAAATACCATTTTCAATGTTTTAAAGACTTATTCTTATAAATCTTGCTAATTAATGTCCATGTTTTAAAAAATGGTTTTAAGGGATTATTTATATGGACATTATAGTTTTAAAATTAAAACTCCTTTTAAAAGTTTCAAAGTGGTAAGGGTCACTTTGATTCAAAAATCTATTTTGAAATGGCTTCTTGACAAATAATGTGACTTTTAAATGATTTCAAGAAAAAGGGGGATATTTCTCTCAAATAGTTTTGATGATTATTTTCATTAATGGAAACATCCTTCATTATTATTGATTGAGGTTAATGTGATATAATACAATCTTCCATATTGTATCAAATGAGTTATGTTTGACTATGGATGTGCTATTTTTATAACATTCATGGTTTGTGGTTAAGGTATTGACATTTCATATGTTAGTTTTAATACGAATGTGTATGTTATTTTTAAACCTTTTCATATGGGAATGAATTGGACTTAATAAGTGATGGGTGGAGCCCGCTATAGCTCCTCGATGCATCGGTAGGTCTCATGAGACAAAAAGTGTCTTGGCACAAGGCCTTGAAAAAATCTTATTTGTAGTATTGGCACGAGGCCTTGGCTATGTGGTTATGATAGTTTGGAATTATTCATTTCATCATTATGAAAGTGGTTATTGATATTTCATGTGATTTATAGAATCGTAGAATATCCATGTCAATATGTAAATGGAATTATTTCATTTTATCTTTTCCATATTATGCGGAAGTTCAAGTTTAAAAGGCTTTTGTTTTAGTTATAAATTGATTTAAGTGTTTATGCTTATCTATGAAAGCTTCTGCTATATTGTTATCCTTACTGAGCATCTGAGCTCACCCCTTTCAATTTTTTTATTTTTCCCAGGATTATGAAGAAGTAATTTATGAATGACCTACAGGGATAGTATGAGGGGATATGAATACAAGATGTTTTTTTGATGTAATGTAAAACGTTATGAATGTATCTAGTGTTTAAAAGGCTATTAAACTAATAGGTTTTTCGAGACTTGATCATTATTTTGATCATTCCAATATTAAGTAATAATGCACCGAATCTGGGTAACTAGGGTCAGGGTGTTACAGTTGGTATCAGAGGAAGTTTAGTACAAACCTTGGAAGCTAGATTTAGATAAACTCTGATTAGATCACATAGCCCTAAGAGAGAATTTGAGGATTAGTATAGAATAACCTTATAGAATTTTGGTATTGTAGAGATTTTGTGATTTTTCTGAGCAATAAATCCCTGTGTAGATACGAGTAGGTAGAGGCAACTCTGGCACAGATGTACCAATGGTTAAACCCGAAAACACCGCTTTGAGCTAGACTCGAATAGGAAGTGGTGCACGACAACGGGCCTTACTGCACTCTTGGTTACGACACTCCCAGGGGATATGCTTTGTTAAATTCACAAGATTAGTATGAACCACTATTAAGGGAATACAAAAAAAATGCCCCAAATAATATATACCGACCAATAGATAGTGGATAACCTAGATTTTAACATAGGGTACCCCAACTTAGGATATATTTTTCAATTACAAGATTATCCTATTATGTCTATTTTTTTTACATTCTTATTAGATAAGTATTCAAAAACCCTAATTGTATTTTTTTAGTTGAAACATGGAGGGAGAAAGATCACGAACAACTATTCTCTCTCTTCCTGAAGAACTACCTACAATTATTATCCATAAGTCATGCATAGATGATGTTGAAACTTTTTCAAATGTCCAAGTTACATGGAAACAACTTTATGAGACATCCAATACCTCTAGCATTGCACGATTCTTTCAAGGATAAATTACCGACTATGGGATAATGTTGTGCTCTCAACTTTCTTACCACGCTAAGCATGGGAAGTACTATTAGTGTCTTTCCAAATTATTCACTTTATCTCAAAATTACGATGCACTAAATGATTTTCTAGATGCTGCAGAAGAGGTAGACCTTCGAGCAACCTATATGTATCAAATTATATATTTATGTCTTTTGGTATATACGGAAACTGATTTACCAAAACCTTATTTTGAAATATTTGAAGATGAATCAGTGAGAATTTTTCTAAAAAAACATGTTAAAAACGATGTATCAAAATTATATATAAGAAATACCTATTTTTTTATGATGCATCGATGCTTCCATCGATATAATCCAAGATGGATGAGGAGTTTTTGGGTAAAGGAAGTAGATGATTTGGAAAAATTTCTGAAGTACCATTGTGACACATGACCACATTCTACCAAAATGAAAATCCACCTAGTCTCTCCAGAGTTCATGTTGCGATCTGCATATCTCTAGTGACAAAATACAAGCCTGACCCAACGCATGTACTCACCTATGAATAATTAGAACTGAAACATGATCTATCTTATTGTGAAGAGCCTATCAGAATTCTTCATAACAAAGATCAAGTGTTGAGAAACCCAATGACTCGTCTGGTAAAAGTTCTATGGAGAAATCATAAGATGGAAGAGGCAATGTGGGAACCCGAGGAACTTATGATGAAGAACCTATGTGTAAATAAATGGATGGTGAAATGTTTAAAAGTGTTAGTGCTCTTTATTGATGGGATTACATTGGAATAATTTTCTCATGTATGTGTAAACCTGCAATTTATCATGTGAAAATGATATTTGAGGAAGAATTATCTTTTCTGTTGTGGATATTGTTATAAATAACCATTTCGTCTTATATGATAGTTGGGTTTGAGAAAATTATAAGTTATTATAATTTGGGATGAAAATACAAGGTATGAGATAAGATTTGTGGTTAAATTATGTTATGGTTATTTTGAGTAATTTATCTCATTTTGGTAATGTTATAAAATATAGTTTTCAAAAAAGGACAACACGCAGACTGTGTGACAACCCGTTGCGTCGGAGAAAGCTGTGGGAATCGAACCCACAACCACAGTGTGATTGGGATTTATCACCTACCACTGGACTACGTGAATCCCCTGGATAGTGTGACTAATTATTTTTGGTTAAATGATTTTATTGATCAATAATAAGTTGATTTGGGTTCTTATGTCTTAATAAATGAATACACTTGGTATATGAAAATGATTTGGTGATTAAGTGATAGATGTTATTTTGGATGTTGTTCTCTTTGTTGTGAACACTTTATGCCCAAGGAAAATAGAATAGTATGGGATTTCATTTGAGGAGTAATGGTGGATTTTTGTCTATGTTTTTATTGTGGATTTATAATGATTTGGGTTATTTATGGAAATTATTAGGTTAATTAATTTTAAGTATGTGACTTTAAGAGTAATTAATGTCATTTGGAGATACAATTTAACGTGGAAGACTACATTCTTAATAAGTTTTGGTTTCCAATATTTGTTTTGATTATATTGAAGGATTTTAAGGACAATTCATTATTGAATGGTATTTATTTTACTTTGGGGTATTGTTGGTTTAATTTTGGAAATTAAGATTAGTGTTTATTTCTCTCAAGGAATATCCTTCTGGGGGATCATTAGATCTTGTACTAACCATTTTGGTTTTGATTAATCTCTAAAGACAATGTAAATATATAGTTCATCCTGCATGGACCATGTGATTCTATAGAAGTTTATTCTAGCTCTTCTAGTGTAACAAAGTCTTCTTGAATACTCATCGTTTAAAAAAAATGAGTTAGTGGTGGAAATTTATTAAAGAATGAAACTCTACTTAAAAATTAAGTATATATATATTTATATTATTATTCAATATCATAAATGAATTCCTCATCCTTATGTAATGTAACTTAAAACAAAAAAATGTTGTTCGTTTACTTTCCTACTAGGAGACTAATGGTCGTTTGTCCCAACACAAGTTAGTGGTTTTCTTATTGTTAACTTTCTCTTGATCATGATTTCTATCCCTCTCCATCAGAATTTGACACTTATTTTATCATCCATATCCATGTTTTCCTACATGGAATCTGAGTATGGGTAATCTTGGTTGACCTTTATACATCTCTTTCTTCCTTTAGAAGTGATAGTTTTATTGACACTTTTTCCGATGTGGGAATTTCCATTATATTCCCAAGCACAATTTTTAAAATTGAGAGGACAGAATTTATTGAAGGAGGGCAGAATGTAACACCCCAAGATTCCACGGTACGTTTCCCTTTGAATAATGCAATGGCGTGCATTGTACAGAACTTCGAGATTCTAACACACCACAACCAATCAAACTAGTCGTTATGAATAGTAATACCTACTTTTTGAAATTATATAAATTCAATCTCTCAAAATGGACTTCATTTTTGGATTCATAATATCGAAATTATCCTAGGGTGAAATTTTGGTACTTTTCAGATAACTTCCATATTTTGATGAATAGTGAAAATTACTAAATTTAAATTAAAAACAACTTTTTTAATTGAAGTAATTAATATTGATAAATTATGAATTTGAGTGGTTTTAATGTATATTTAGAATATATTTTTACCATTTAATTCATTTTTGTCATTGAACATAATTTCACAATTAAACCAGACATAAACAAGTGCCAATCTTTTGACATTTATTATCTCTTAAAAACACGCTTTTTTGTTTTAACGACGGGAATTAATTTTAAATTAATTTCTGCCAATTCTGTGTTTTGAATTTGGAAAAATGGATTCCATATTTGGATTCAGGATGTTCAAATTGTGTAAATAGATAACTATTTTTTGTAGACATTTTGAATAATTATTTCGGTAAATATTTTATTTACCGTGGTTAAAGGGTAAATACGGTAAATAAGGGTTAAAAAATAATATTATAATAATATTAAATTACCCTAAAACGTGTCTTAACCCTATTTGTTGACTCATGGCCGACCATGGGAATCTTTGGGTTGATTTTGGGACCCCATGGATCCACTTGTAAGTGATAATGACACTTTATATTAATTAAGTTAAAGTAATTACGAAAATGACAAAAGCATATATCTTTTAGAAAAACAATTTTTACATATGGTTATATATGTTTGATTTTAGAATATAAATATTCATTATAAATCTAAAATAATTTCCTACATAATTATATTTTATTTACATTTTTTAGAAATTAAATAATTTAGTTTATGTATGACACAATGATGATGCAGTAATTACCAGAATAGGGAAAAATTAATATAATTCATATTATAAATACCCAAATAAATATAATTCGAAATTTTAATGAATTAAACTAATTTTCTAGGTTAATATGATATGTTAGTAATGATATAATTAACTTTTTTCGAAGTAATAATTCTGTTATGAGTTTTACAAAAATCAACTATTGAATAGTGTCAAAATTGACATAAAAGGCTTTTTAAAACAAATATTATATTATTAATTGATATCAAATTCCTAAAAATCTAAGGTTTGGCCAAGAGACTTATATCATGATAGGTATATCTTTAATGGACCACTTGGGGTCTCTTGGATTTATATAGTATGTTTATTAACTATATATTATAAAAATACAAAGTGACATGGTAAATGTCAAACTAATTAACTAAGAGTTAAAACTAAAAGATAAGGTTAATATAGTGACCAAAACCTGTCTAAATTATATTGGTTGAATGTTTTTAGACCTATCCCCACCTTAAAATTTGAATAATAAACTTTGGAGACATTAAAAACTGAATATGAATTTATTATAAATTAATATGTTTAGCTTTTCCAAAGGTGCCACTCACCCCTCTTATAAAAAGGGCACTCCTCCTTCTCATTTCTTCACACCTTCAAAACCTTTTGGTTCGGCCAACCCCTGCCCAAATACTCTATCAAAATCCCTCACTTCAACCTAGAGGCCTTAGTTTGATCAGAAATCCAACCTAATGAGCCCTTTTGATCAAATGAAAAGGAAGAACCTGAAGAAGAGGTAATGTTTTCACCACCCCTTTTCAAGTTCCTTTCTTCTTCCAGTTCTTATTTCTTTGTTATTACCATTATAAAATAATAACTCCAGTATCTTATATATACTGTGATGTTATTATAAATATGGTACAACCATATTCAGTATTCTATCCACCCTTTGAATAACATGTAACCATACGTGCGTACGTATGGCTTACCGTCTCCACATCGTGGTGTAATTGTTATTCAATGTATTATTATTTGGGTGGGTATAATAATTATGTGTAACACATGAAAATAATAAATATAACATAATAATGATTCTGTATATATGATATACCATCTAATTATATATTATTTTAATATCAAAAGAATGATATTGTCGCTCGTGCGTACGTACAGACTACCGTCTCCACAAACGCGATGAGATTCGTTCTATATCGAATCCATTCAAGTATAATTATCATTTGATGATTTAAAAATAATTTTTAAGGACTTTATATCATTATGGATATGAATAAGATACAACCTATCCATGAAAAACATGACTTACGTAACAAAAAATATAAAAGAAAATGTGTAAGTTAACACCTGAAACGAAGATAATTCTAAGATATTATTAACAAAGCAATGTTAAAAGATCATATATGATATCATATTAATGTATTTGATTCGTGAATAATTTAACAACAATTATTTCAACATTATACAGGAGGTTAACCTACCCCCAACCAAGGAAAAGTTCAAGGTAATAGTTTTCTTAACTCACTCTTAATTTCTTGAGAATTCCATTGTTCACCACTTAATTATTGCATGTGGTGTATGTGTACTACCCATGATTGTATTCATTGTGTAATATACTTTAATTTATGGGTATTTACATCATCATGGTATGATCCTTCATTCATGGGTGTATGTTTCGTAAGTTACCTAATCGATAAGGGAATTTGAAATTTCAATTTTCCACTCATTTGACTTTACGCATATTTCATTGATTATATTACCCCAAGATTATGTGTGGAATCACTATTCATTTGATTATGTCATAATATCCACTCCCCTTCCTGTGGATATAATTTTGATACACATAATCACTCAATTTATAATTTCTCAAGTCATTGATATGAATTTGATAAGAGTAATTTTAACTCATTCTCCATTTGTTGAGTTAAACATCCAATTCGTTGGTGTTGTTTTTACAAGAATATGTGTGAATGTCCTTGATTTTTGTACACTGAATATCCAATAATATTTAGTGTATTTGTATTTTTCACACATAATTATGTCTTTTATTTATCCTTAACCTAAGGATACGTCCTTTATGAGATATTTCATCTCAATTTACATTCCATTGAGACTTCTTTGTTGTTATACACCAAATCACTTTTATGTGGTGTATATAATGTACTTTGAAATAGTATATCATGAATTCCTTTATTCTCATGATATTACAATTTTTTGATTACCTCAATTATTTGTATTCAAGTGTCTCTCTTTTGGTTTGAAACTCTAACTAAAATACAATTTTTCAATGTTTTAAAGACTTATTCTTCTAAATCTTTCTCATTAATGTCCATGTTTTAAAAAATGGTTTTAAGGATTTATTTATATGGACATTGAATTTTTAAAATTAAAACACCTTTTAAAAGTTTCAAAGTGGTATGGGAAACTTTGATTCAAAAATCTATTTTTAAATGGCTTCTTGACAAATAGTGTGACTTTTAAATGATTTCAAGAAAAAGGGGGATATTTCTCTCAAATAGTTTTGATGATTATTTTCAACTATGGAAACATCCTTCATTATTATTGATTAAGGTTAATGTGATACAATATAATCTTCCATATTGTATCAAATGAGTTATGTTTGACTGTGGATGTGCTATTTTTATACCATTCATGGTTTGTGGTAAAGGTATTTACATTTCGTATGCCATTTTTAATGCGAATGTGTATTTTATGTTTAAATATTTTCATATGGGAATTCATTGGACTTAATAAGTGAAGGGTGGAGCCTGCTAGAGCTCCTCGATGCATCGGTAGGTCTCATGAGACAAAATAGTGTCTTGGCACAAGGCCTTGACAAAATCTTATTTTTAGTCTTGGCACGAGGCCATGGCTATGTGGTTATGATAGTCTGGAATTATGAATTCCATCATTATGAAAGTGGATATTGATATTTCATGTGATTTTTCGACTAGTAGAATATCCATGTGAATTAGTAAATGGCATTATTTCATTTTATCTTTGCCATATTATGCAGAAGTTCATGTTTAAAAGGCTTTTGTTTTAGTAATAAATTGATTTAAGTGTTTATGATTATCTATGAAAGCTTCTGCTATATTGTTATCCTTACTGAGCATATGAGCTCACCCCTTTCAATTTTTTTTCCCAGGATTATGAAGAAGTAATTTATGAATGACCTGTAGGGATAGTATGAGGGGATATGAAGACAAGATGTTTTTTGATGTAATGTAAAACTTTATGAATGTATCTAGTGTTTCCCAGGCTACTAAACTAATCGGTCTTTTGAGACTTGATCTTTCTTTTGATCATGCCAATGTTATGTAATAATGCACCGACTCTGGGTAACTGGGGTCGGGGCGTTACAAGCAATCCACTATACCTTGGAAAAGATTCTCGGTAGCCGTGCGTCGTGGATGATGGTGTTGATTATGTCACTGTCGAAGTGAACCCAAAGAAGAAGTGGTGTCTCCTCTCTTGTCATGGAGAAAATAATAGAAGGCATGTCATCATTCTTCATGGAATTGGAATTATTCGTCGAAGAGAGTGTTGTTCTTCGTATAAGGTGTTCTTCATCGAAGAGGGTGGTGTTCTTTCATTGAGAGGAGAACACCCTTCTCTACTTCTCCAGAGCTCCCACCCAAATTCCTAACAACAAGTCCACCATAAAATAATAGTTAAGATATTATTTTATTCACATAAGTAATTCATAATTCAAAAAACATAATTAAATTAATTGAAGAGTAATAATTCATTGATTAACATGGGTTGGCAAACATTAAAGATGGATAGAGCTTGAGTAAGAGTTCTCATAATTAAGGGGGGTTGTCCCAATAAAATAATCGAATTAACTGGGGAGTTTGAAGGGAGTTATGGGAGATTTAAGGTTGGGGCTCGTGAGGGTCTCGCCTCTCAAATATCCATACATGGGATGTTAGGTGGGTGTGGGCCCCACAAATAACTTCCCATGGGAGGAAATAAATTCCATATATTTATAAAATTGTTCTAAACAATTTTATTTAACTTTTTAATTAAACCCCATATTTTAACATTCAACCCGCATAAAATTCAACCGTGGTAAAGGTCCCCTTAAGTGAAAACCGACACTACGAGTTCATCGGTGTCCTGATATTTCAATTCTGGGCACCGATTCAAATGATAGAAAAATCCACACATATGTTTACTGAACGTACCTGAACAAAACTTCGGAAATTGATTCCGAGAACCCCGGGCCTCGGAATCAAGTGACGTCAGAATCCACAGACTGGTAAAATTACAAAGAATTATGGAAAGAAAATTTCCTTGAAAATTCCGTGTATTTAAAAATGAACTTATACAAAACAGTGCCATCCATGGAAAATTGGACCTTTCTATATATGTGGATTTTACATTCCAAGAAATGAAATATTTACCATTTTCTTCAACATTCCTATAATCAATTATATGGGACCAACATTGTAACATAATGGATACAGGTAACCATTGATACCACATTGTGATTTTGTGGGCCTGGTTCACTGAAAAATAACAAAACATGAAGGCCTCGTGGCCTCAATCATACCACTATATCTGTCAGAGGCTACTGACAAGCAGTGAGGGAATAATTATGTTATTGATGAGGAGTATCCCATAAGGTTCAATACTAAATATAAGAGAGTAATAAATTAAACGAATAAACTATAAGAAAATGAAAATAAATTAACAACCCAAAATTATCAAAATAAATTCACTATTCATGAATATAAAATGATATATAAACAATGTATTAATGTATACAACTAGTAGTTCACATAAAACAACTCTAGATGAAAATTGATATATAATATCAGGACACTAAACCTATATGATATCTGTGTAAAATATTGGACCACATCTGAAATTTCATGTCATACCCCATGTCAAATAAATGAAAGAGGATTCAGCCAATGTCTTAACATGAATCCATGTGTTCTATATAGGAACCAAGAGGAAGCTTAATCATGATGAGAGTAAAAATCAATATACAAACACAAAATGGAGTCTCATTAATTCCATTTCATGAGTATAAAGAATTATAGCGGTTAGCATTTAAATGAAAAAACCTGTAATGTTGAGGTGAATTTGAGAATACCAAATGCTTCAACATAAGTCCTTATATATTTGATAATAATTATAAAAAATATTTCATTGTACCAATGGAAATATACTATAGAACAAAATAAAAAATATCATTGTTAATCCATAGAATTTTTATTGTCCTTCCTACATATCATAGCCTTGTAATTCCAAGGTTTAATCCAATGCATTCTATGCATCGAGCTGTATGTCCAATCTGTGATTGTCTAATAATGGTGACTAGCTATGGAGTAGAATGTGATGTATAAACCCATAAAAATCCACTATTTAAAAATTTTCCTTCTAATCACATGAATCAGGTACATGGTAATGATGGGAGAGGCTTGATTGGAATATTAGGAGGATGAACCCATCTATATTTTTTTTCTGAGAGCATCATATTGATTCAAAAAAAATTCCTATACATTAGTATTCTTCATAAGTATCCAAGAAAATTCTCATCTAAAGGATGATGCATTCAGGAATTTTAGACATTGATAAGATATACAAAGGAATTATATTTTTTAATTCCAATAAATGAATCATTTGAATTTTCTTTCACACTCAGCATTTAAAATTGCAATCAAAGACATTCCCATTCATGTTTCACTTAAAAATCATATGTTCTAATGATTTCTAGAAATCAAATCCAATGTTTTTTAGTATAATCCATATGCATATTCAATGTAATCCAACAAACAATTTTGTTAAAATTAGATTATAATCAGTGATGTGTCTCATAAGGTCTTCAGTAAGGTAATAAATATTTTGATAATAAAATAGTATTGGTCATTTAAGAAGTACAAGATAAAAAAACCACGTATATAGTATTCATTTTTTAAACTCTATGTTATTAAGAAATTTTAAGAAAACCAGTACATTTCCAAGGAAAATAGAAGTTCTCCATTATATAAATGACTCCAAAAAAACCCTATAGGGTGTTTTGATAAAAATAGAATTTCGGATTCTTCAAAATATTAATCTAAACAATACCATTATAGTGTTTTGGTTATACCCAAGATATGGTCTTCATAGAATATAAGTCTCAACACCACAAAGTGGGTAGATTCATATCAATGGATAACAATAACTTATGGATTTACTAAGAGATATGAAAAACACAAAATATAAGGTCTTTTTGATTCATTAAAATTATCATTACCACGGAAGTTCAATTAAACTACACTTAACAATTCAGGATTCTAGTATAGGTCATCAAGATCCTTGGTTTAATGGAATATTTTAGTATATCAATGTTAGGATTTATGTAAAAAATAAAGGTAATTATAAATTTTAGATTAAACTATAAGAATTATCATCCTGTAGGATAGGGTGATATTTTATAAATGAAATGTAATTTAGGGGAAAAATAGACAACATGCCCCATTCTATTTAATCTTAACTCATTTTGTACAATCCCACAATTTGATCATTAACGGAAGATATCTATGAACTAAAAAAATAGTTTTTAACCCATACAAACCAAATGATTGAACTAGATAAAAAATAAAATAATGAAAGAAACCTAATATGGACATTTACATATTGTGTGTTATTGATCACAAACAATAACATTATATTTCCCAAATAAATAGATAAAATCACCAATGGAGGAAGGGAGAAAGGGGAGGTTGTGTGTGTGGGAACTTCTTGGCATGAGAGGAAGAAAAATGGGTTGAAACACATTTAAATTGATATTTAAAAATCATAATTTTTACATTTTAAATAAGGTCAATGTAGTTATAGAATATTACATTGTACGTATTTGAAATATATTAATGAATAACTTTTAAGCCAGGTGTTGAGACAACAAAAGATTCTCCAGCCTCGAGACCCTGGAAATTATATTATAAAAATACTAAATATAATAAAATCATGATAAATATTTTTTGTTGAAGAAGTGAAATAACTTCAAAATAGAGTCTCGTATTGTAACTCTAATACCATAGTAGCATAAAAAACATGATTTTTATCCTAGGCATGACCTAATTCTGGTCAATATTGGATGTTCATTTATGGTAGTTGTGGTATTTTCCATTACCTAAAATAAATTCAGTAAGTACATTATCTTATTAAATAATTCACATGAAACTTTATTCAATATATTTGAAAATAGTTATAGAATATCAGAAGGGTTATTCACATAACCCAATTATCTGTCAAAGGATGATATTTTTCATGCTTCATTAGTGGATCACATCAATGGATTAAAATAGACCAGATCAAGGTGGATCAATAGGGTGGGAAAGTAGCTAGATCCCCACATCACTTAGGAATACAATCTTAACCAATGATAAATAAAAATATAGTTAGGGATTGTGAAATTTGGTTTTTTTTCATTTTGATTTAAATTATTAGTTAGGATACTTTATACTGTATAGATTTATATTCTTTATGCCTTCACCTTTTAATTTTTTGATGTTATCCATTATTTTCATTCCATGCTTTAAAAAATGGATATCCATGATCCATGATCGTTCTCCAGGATGTCTTGAAAAATAATATTTTCAACCTTGACTGTTTACCTTTCATTTACCCATTCTTAATGTTCTTCTCTTCATGACTACATGGTCATAGCATGACAATTATGGTGTTAGATCAAGTCTGATGGAACCCCTAGATTAATCGATTGTTCACAAACTATAAGTGGTTATGGGTTTTGCAAATGGATCAGGATGGATCATGGGTTTTTTTTTGATATTATATGTATATAGGATCCATAGTGTTGATGGGAAGTGGAAGCACCAAGAAACGTGAAATGAATATTTATTTGATAAGTTAGTATTGAATGTCTGGACATAGATGTTCTAAAATAAATGACCGAAGTTGATTCCCACTAGTTTTGGGATGTTGATCAATAAAAAAACTAGCAATAAAGAAGGATATGTACATCTGTGTGATGGATCTCAAATGCTTATATGAAAGACCAACTGCACGATATGTATCCTAGAAGAATAGGTAGCGTGTATCCCCGACTGATGTGGTTCTATGGTTTCAAAAAATTTAAGGATCATGCATTGTGTGGTCATTACATCCACCGTGTGAACCTACCTTGGTGTCCATGGTATGTCCCCGCTAGTTCACACATAGGACCCCATGATGTTTCAAGTGGAATATACTCGTGGAATACCTGGACTTGGGCTGGTACATGTTCAAGACAATATTAACATCCAAACCCACAGGTGTGGCCTAATACACACTTGCAATCCCAAAGTGGATAACACACGAGGTGTATGAAACCTACACACAATGTAAAATTACATGGATATTATGATGTGTCAATAGGAGAACACATTTTGGAGATGGGGGATCACATTCCATATAGACCCCTATATATTCCATGCATTTCCTCCTTCAACTTCATTGTGTCATATCTCATTCAATATGAATTTTATTCTGGTCCACTAGTAGCCTATCCAAATTATTTAACTTCATAGAACATGATGGTGCCTTTTTTAGAAAAATATTTTCATGGAATGAGATATTCTAAGAATGATCCTATAGTATGTGATTCATGAGGATGGTAGTGATTATCAAAGGATCTTCAGAGAGATGTTTGGCTCAATACTACCCTATTGTACCAGTTCACGTGTTGCCCATAATATTGGATATAAGATAGGGCCAGTAATCTTTTACTAGACTCGGGTGAAAGTTCCCTGTATTGGTTTTAGAAATATAGTCAGTACTCTCCTTGTCACAACATATGGTTGGTATTCTCCATCTATGGAATAATACTACATATTCTTCAGGACCCAAAAGGGTGTGGGTCTATCATGAGAGTTGCGGATCACGTGGATATGGAGTGTAGTTTTGGGGTGCAATCCCTTCCACTCATATTTTGGTGAGGAAAAAAGAAAAATATATCATATCCCAATACATTGAAACCATTCATATATCCCTTAAATCCATTGGTATGTGAGTTGTCAGTTTAGCCCTATACCAATAGTTTATAGTGAACCATTGTAATAGTCATCCTTGAATTACAGTATATGAATGGATACAATTAAACCATTATTATATATACTCTAATGTTTTTAAAACAAATGGAATAATGTTATCACCAGAAGAATTAACTGAATACTAAAGGTTACATGTAAACCATTGGTATAAATGTATACTAAAGTCCCTTCAAATATGGGAAATTTTATTCAGTATAACTATATACCAATGGTTTAAAATACAATTCATATATCCTCCTATACCAAAAAAGAATATAAGGTCCTTCCATAAACTCTTTCACTCTAACATAATATTAAACTAAAAAAACAAGCCATACTATAAGATACTATCTATAGAATAATGAAGACTTGAAAAACATTTGTACTTGAGGGAACAAATAGATTTCATTACCATTATATGAAACATGATTGGAATTATGGTTAAAATCAAAAAATTAAAATAAAATATCATCAAATCAATCAGTTTAAATTTGATATATGTTGTGAGTATTTTGAATACCATTATGTAATTAAATTTTTGAAATTTAGTATCTGAGAAATCCTATCATTGTTAGTTAAATTGCATAATTATTGATCTTTTACCCTGGTTACTTCGTTTATAGATGATGACCATAAAAGAGAGGTATGGTATTCATATATATATTCCAACCAATTTATTTTCAGTAGATAAAAATTATTGTTGAGGACGCTGATGGGATTTGATCTCATTTATATGGCTCTACATATCCCTTCCCCTATTCAATGGGATGGACTCGACCCTTATTTTTTATACCCCTTACCATTTCAATAGGATGGGTTTCATCCCCAAATATATATGTTCTTTTGGGTTGGATAAGATACAATATTTACCAACCCAAACCTAGATGGTTAATTTTCCCAGAATTCTTTAATTCTAGCCTGATATTGATACAAATCATCCATTAATTAGGAAAACTCAAGGTAACATTATCAGAACATTATGTATAAGCACTAATAATGGATACATGTCTCACTACAATAAATTCTTGAGAAACATATTCTTTTATTAGAACTAAATTAGGTCATTGGAATGTTCCCATTCTCGATGCTTTTCAAAATCATTTCATATGCATTTTATTTCAAATTATATTGAAACATCTATTCTTTTAATATAATTTCTGTAATATATAACATTGAAATCATTATTAGTCAATGTAATTTTTTTGTTTCTATTATTTGACTAAATTATGTCAATATAAATAACTTTTTTGAATATGTTTATTTATTTAGTTTACTATGATTTTAGTTAAGATCCTGGGAGATATTTTACAATATTGTTTTATCGAATAATCAATATTATATTTTATTGGACTGATATATGGATTTAATTTTAATTTTTATCCGAAAATTTATTTATGTTGTATTTGTATTCAATGATTATTAAATTCATTAAAGGATGTTACATGGTGTCAATATGACTATAATTTTTTCTTGGAAGATATTTGAGGTTCCAAATATTGTTGAGAAGAATAAATGTTTTCTAAAATAATTTATTACGGTGTGTCAGTAATGTTGATGATTTCATGTGGTTTATAGATTTAACTTTATACTTGGTGGTCATGCTAGTTGATATCATTACTTATTGTGTGGAATAGAAAAATAATAATAAGTCTTTCCATTAGTTTCATGGAGGTACAATCCCATGATATAAAATACGATCGGTGGTGTGAGGTTCTTCCATTATTCATATAGAAAAAATGAGAATGTTTCCGGTTATAATTTGTTATGAGTTTATTTATAAAATATGTTGGGAAAATTTAATGAGCGGTGAGGGTTTGATGATTTTATGACCTGGTGAATTGATATTAAAATTTTATTCAAGATGATTTTTTTTAGTTGATACTTTCAAGGATTAATTATCAAGAGGGATATATTATCTGCATGAATATTTTTAGAATGTAATATTTTCTTGGATTTTTCAACTGGTCTTCATAATAATGTCATTTCTTTTTGATTTTGGAAACTGTGAACTCATCATGAGTGTTTGACTTACATTTAGATTGTAGGATGTAATGGCTATTCAGATGGGCATGTGAGAAATAGTAACTATGATCATTAGTTTCATACAAATATTTCTCTAGATAAATTAGATATCATAAAATAATATTCTCTACGAAATCTTGAGATATATTGATATATTAGAGAATGATTTTAATTTTATTTATATGGAGTTTGGAAAATAAAATTATTACAGAAAAATTGAAAAGTAATATTATCATAATTTAATCGTGTTTCATATTGTAGGATATGATTTCTCATCCCATAATGAAATCCATGAGTTCATTGATATCTATAAATGTAATTATCAGGTTATGTAAAGTTAATACATTAAATTAGTAAATTGTGTATAGGTACCCTTGAGTTGCGTCATGGTATTATGGAATTTTTGAAAAGCATACTCTAGATTTTTGCATGTAACTACATGTAAAGGATACATTAAAGACAAAAACCCTTGTATAGGTAACTATCAAGACCATGAATTATGTAAGGGTCATCTAGAACTATGTTTAGACCATTCCCTCTCTAAGGCTAATTCATAATTGTATAAAATTCATTCTTGATCCATTTATGGGTAATTTAGAAATCAAAAATTTAATTTGTGAAATATTTAATAGTAATTCAGATGTCCATAAATTTTTTCCATATAAAATTTATAATTATTGAATAATTAAGAAGATATATATGTGATACGAAAGATGTCATATCTTCTGTATAAAATAAATTCTATAAAAAATAAATGGATGCCTTCCATGATTATATACGGTGATGAAAATATTCTATTTTCATGATTCGAATATCATGATGTCGATATAGTCATGATTCAAATATATGATGAGAATGAGAATAAATGAGATGTTTATTTCATTACTAGATGCATGTAGAATGTTTCTTGAATGTTTTCAACCATAAATGGAGGCCCCACATAGTTTTTTGTTTCATTAATATTGTAATGGGGAAAATCAATTCACATCTAATAGTTGTTATCATACAAACTAACGTCACTCGAAAAACATTTTATTTAGGATTATGAATTTTATTATATATTTCTGTTCCTTATTTGATAATGTTAGATATTCCTCAAATTATTATTTCTTTGTAAAATATCGTTACACATATGACTACTTCTCTATTTCTTGTGTAGTTTCTTACATAAGATTATACTACTCAACAATGAATTTCAAGATCTTTGATTAATTTTTATTATAGAACATATTATTATTTTGGTTCCTAGTTAATATACATTTTCATTATTAGTAATATATTATTATTGGGAGTACTATAAAGGAAACATTGGATCAGTAGTATAATAAAAGAAATGTTGGATCATATTAACATGTATGTCATTATTTTTAAATTGCTTCCCCAATTTAATCTTTGAGGAAACTACTATCTTAAAGAATAATTCCATTTTTTTAAATTGATGAGAATGCCACAGTAAATTAGGTGTATTTTACATAGTTATAGAATTCATTTTCTCTCACTTTCAATATTTATTCATTCATGTATCACAACTTGATCTATAAAACTTTTTACACAAGTTTGGGTCTTTTGGTAGAGTTTTGAAATTATTGTATGCATCCTTGTGAAAATTAATTGAGTTTCCATGATTTGGGATTCAGTAGTTTTGATGAATCTCTATAATCTATCCAAATATCCTGAGAGTTTATCTCGCATACCTTAATGATTTTCAATAAGAATCATTATTTTATGGGAATTCTCAATATAATTTTAAGGATATTCCCAATCCCTCCATAGTTATTCCATGATACCTATGTAATCGCATTGTTCAAACATAGTAATTACCTAGATAGACATGAATATGGATTTCACTAGGACAGAATATAGTAAATGGGATACGACCATGGGCTATAATAACTTTCTGAGCATCAAGAAATCACGACTTTTGATTAATTTTACCCCAAAAAAATTTAATCAAAATAATACAATTTCAAAACAACCTATTCATACTTGTGACATCAATGGTAAAGGGAACGAAAATAAACAGAAGCAATATAGTATAATCTCTGGAAAAAATGAAACACTGTAATTAATCTCTCTACTAACCCGATCTCTATTTTATGGAGTAAAAAACCATATATCCACCTAGAGTAACCTTATGGACCCATTGGGAGAATATAACTACCCTCTATCCATAGAAATTGGTTAAAGGAATATGTGAACAATGTGATAATGGAAATAAAATACAACATATATATATCCATAGAAAATACTTGTCAACCACCCATCATTGAAGGATGAAAATTCCCGTTGTTTCAAATCATGTTCTAGTAGGCAAGGAGGAAATAGATCCATGTTTCAAAATGATACTATCAAACAGTACATTCTTATTAATTAACAATTACTCATTTTAGTAATTTAAAATAATAAGTGTGGATCATGTTTCATCTTTTTTTGGTTATTTATACAATTTAGTTTGTTACATTTTCATTAGACTTGGTTTTTCTTATTTTTTTATATTTGGTTGGAAAATTTCATTCATTTGAGTTCTAATTTATTTAGTTTGATTATATTTGGTTCACTTCAGTTTTATTTAGTTTAGGGTATTTTATATTGGTTGTAGTCATATAGGTTTAAATTAATTATATTTGGTCATATTCTATTCATCATTTTTAATATCATAATAGTTCATATTAGATTATTTTGACTTTGTCTAATTTAGTGTCATTAATTATTTTATTAAAATTATTATTTCATGATTTTAATCATTTTAGATTTATTTTGTTTGATCTCATTTAAATTTATTACACTAAGGGTTTATTAGTTTTGGATTTTATTAAATTTTATAATAATTTTTATTTTTTATTATTCCATTCATTGTGGGTTTGTATGGTGTCACCTTTTTAGTTCAAACCATTTTTGGTTTGCTCTCCATGATCATATTTTGATTAGTGTCTCGTGGATTATCATGGTTCATTAGGTATAATAAAATACTAATCAAGGAGGGATGTGAGAGATGTTACTGGATTACACTGATTATGTATGATTTTTTTATATTACATGATATGTGTTTTTTGATCTAGTTATTTTGATTTTTTTTGTTCAGTATTAGCTAATTTAATCTATTGTAGATTCATTTAGAAATATTCATTTTTATGCATTATAATTTAATAGTATTCAGATTATTCATGTTTAAACTAATTATATTATTTTATTTATCATTCAATTCAGTTTGAATTAGTTCATGTTGGTTTCATTTAAATTTTTTTCTTATGATTTGGATCAGGTTAGGTTTATTCGATTTGATTTAATTTAGTAAAAACTTCATTTCATATGAAAATACTATTAAAAAATCAATATCATTATTTAGTGAATTTTTTTTTGTGAAATACATGAAATCAATGAAAACATATGCAATCCACCTATGACATCGGTATCCCAAAACTACCATAGTGAGGACCAAAATAATCTATAAAAATACAGAGAAATCAAAACCAAAAAAATCCTTAAAAATGAATAAAATTTAAATGGAAGAAAACATATCCAAAATACATGGTTAATTTTAATTTTTTATAAAAAACTGATTTCGAAATATGGTTATCTATTGTGATAGAATTTTTTTAATCTATATAAAAATAGAAAGAAATAATTCTTCCTTACAATCAACAGTCAAACCAAGAAAAAACTTATTAGGGAAAATCGAATGGATTGGATTAGGAAAATGGGATTATTAGACCTATTTAATTGTTGTAGAATTGAATAATTTAATACTTGTTGATTATATACAATCAATTAGAGTGATTTCAAATCAAATGAATAGTAGAGAAAAAACAAAAAATATCACATAATTTGATACATCATTAAAAAATAAATTATAAATGAAACACTACTCCTTCATGTGTTTTATCACTGAGAACCAAAATAAGAGAAACCAAAAACATTGTTTCCCTAAACATAAAAAAACTATTAATATATTTATACAAAAAATCCCTCTTATTAAAATTTAATTTAAATTTTTTTAGTTAAATATAATAAATCATTCAAAAATAATTATATGAAATAGTAGACTACAATGAATTCGCATGCAAAGTATACAACGATAAAATTTTTAAACTTATAATAATGATAATTTATTTTTAATCTCATACAGTGCATCACCATTTCATTTCTAAAATAATAATAATATAAACAAAAGATATATTACGAAAAACTAAACACTCATTCATTTTGGTACATTGGGTTTTTAATTTGAAATATGTATGTTTAAGAGAAATTAATTGTGTGGACACCCATATTTTGGTATATTTATATTCATTTGATAGTTATAAAATATTATAATGTATATCTAATATATGAAAGAAATACCCAGTGATTCCTATACATTTTAGTAGATGGTATAGATAATAAGTCAATGGAATAATAAAAATATTATAGTTTATGATTTAATATCCATCACATATAAGAAAATAAATTGGCAGGTACTACTTTAAAATAAAGAAATATCAATTGGACCATATATAAAAAATGGTATTGTAAAATAATAGACATGAAATTAAATAGTTAGTCAATAATAATATAATGTATTAATTGATAGTGAATAATAGTATAAAATATTAATGTATTTTGTATACCAATAGAGATTAGAAAATTATTGTCTAATATTAGATAAAATTAAATAAAATTTTAACATTTTGCATTACAAAAATGAATGTGTATAATAATCTATACTGTAAATGATAGAGAATAATTCAATGAATAAAGTATGTATTCATTGAAAAAAATCAAACCTTAAAGCTAGTAGAGTATTTATGAAATATATTTTGGTAGATTTATTTTGTTAAAAGAGTCCCTCGATGATGTTGGTAGATAGTCTGTATGCAGTAGGAAGAAGTTGACAATTGGGAAATCTATTGTGAAATAGAATATCATAGATTAAGGAAAATAAGAATATGTATATGAATTAATATCAAATAAAAATTTGAATATTTGAAATATGTCTTTGGATTTAATAATATGGAAAGGGTATGATATTCACATCGGTATAATGAGGTTCTCGTACACATCATAAAATCACTTAACATTTAAAATATTCCCCTAAAAACATGAAAAACATGATTCTTAACTACATTAAAAATTTCATTACATAATTTAAAATTTCATTTCTAACATCTCTTATAAACCAACCGTTTCAAAACATATTTAAATCCATTTAAGAAACACAATGATTGTCAAAAAAATTAGTGAATAAACATTTATAGTGAAACCAAAATTGTTTCAAACATCACACATTAATTTAATTCATGGCCTAAATTGGTTCAAACTATTTGAAATATTTATATTTAATTACAAACAATTCTTGATATATTTTTACAAAAGATGGAATTTTATATATCACATGAAATTCCATGTGTTACATTTGAGAAAAAGATTTCCAATAATAAACATATTTATAAATTTTAATTACTATTTTCAATGTCCATTTGAGTAATCTAATAAAATAATTGTGTGAATAG
This sequence comes from Viscum album, assembly GCA_963277665.1. Lineage (NCBI taxonomy): Eukaryota > Viridiplantae > Streptophyta > Magnoliopsida > Santalales > Viscaceae > Viscum > Viscum album. The sequence goes on along the minus strand of OY728156.1, from coordinate 1,221,560,776 downwards.
TCACACAAAATCAGATTTATACAATCCATTAAAATAGTAAAACCAATCCCCTGTAAATAAATTTTGATAAATACATATTTTAACCTAGGAAATCCAATAACATATATTGAAAATATAATATAATAATTAAAGCATATGTTCAAAACACCAATGAATCAACGATCACAAAATTAAAAGTAATGGAATGGGAAAACCTACATCGAATCCATGACACATGACCTGGAATGAATCTCCTCTAATGGTGTATGACCAAAAAACCAATATGAAACTACCAGAAACCCTAAACACCAATGAAACTATAACAATTGGTTCAAGTCCTTGAATGATGGTTCGACCAAACTATAGTATGGAAGGATAAAACAACATTAAAACATGGAAAAAAGGGATTTTAGACCAATATTTGGTGATAAAATCATAAAAAATATTGATCATACTATAAAACACTAAGTATTTGAATGTGAACGAGGAGGATAGAAGCCAAAATTGGAACTATTGAATTAGAAGGAAAAAGAGCGTCAAGGTAGGGTTCCATATTTGAGTGGGATGATCATGATGGATGACAGGGGAATTGGGGGAGAATAGGGTTATTGGTAGGGGTAGAGGGTTCATGCTAAGAATTATCATTATAAATAAGTAGGGAACATGGTTTGAAGGGGAGAATTGGTTTTATCGGGGAGAGGAGAGTTTGTGGGATGGAGGCATGAAATTATGATTCAAAAAGAAATGATAATAAAGGGATGGTGTACCTATTATTTTTAAATTCATAAGGATTTATTTACCTAGAGAATCAATCCCTATGATTTTAAAACTATTGGTATATGTCTATGGTTATGAATCCATTTTACCATAATGAGGTTTTGTTTGATGAAGGTAATTGGTGTTAGAAATTTGGAGTCGTAGTATTACTCGTTGACATTGGATGGGTTGTGAGATGATGATCACAAATGTCTATTTTTTTATTGGATTCTTTATGAGCATTTATATTTTTGTGCAGTTGGATTTTATTCCATCTTTTTTATGTTGATATGACTAACGTTGTATCTCAATATTGAACCATTTTTATTTTTATGGAATCCAAATTTGTATTTATATACTCATCTCCACATGGAATTTTCCTGTACATTTAATGTCTTATGCTTATGATAAAATGATCCGAGGTTACTATAATGGATCCTTATGATACATTGTTTCACTGACCTCGTACGATGGTCAGGATTAGAAATTTTCAGGTGGGATGAATTAGTACTCCACAATTTTACTTTTTTTGTGGGTAGTTCATTTATAGTAGGGAATGTATTTATCCTCTTTTACTATTTTTATATACATTACTCTAATTGTATTCCAAAGAGGTTATTTCATGTGTGGATTACTCTAAAAGAAAATATATTTTTTTATTCCTGTGAAATGTTTCTTGGAGGCGTTTTGGAGTGTTTTTTGGTACATTAAGGAAAACCCTACAATTTTATGTTATCCCTTCTTGGTTAATGTAACAAATCCTTCACCTATAGTAGTGGACTTGGTCTTGTAGCATCCTAACCTCTGGCAAGGTAAGATACCCCCTATTGGTTAGGTAAACAAAAAATGTTATTAATGGTGGGATATTTTTGGGATGGTTCATGGAGAGGTCCCAATATTTGGATTGTATACGTATGGGAAAAGAATCAAAGTGTCTCAAATGTTTCTTTCATGCTAGGGAACCTAGTATTGGTGGAGTGCCCGATGTCTCCCAACAATAGCTATCTAACTAACTACTTATCTACTCTATATAGATATACATTGGTTTCATGGATAAAATAGTAAAACCATTATATATTATTCAGTCATGTGACAATACTTCATGATAGATATTTATAAATATATAGATCTATATAATCATGGTGCTTTTTGATTACATTCCAAATGCCTCCAAGATAGTATCTAGCTTGGTTACTTATTCATAATCATGGTGGCAATCAAATAATTGATGATCCCTTTGTTTAATGGCCATACAATGGGGGAATTTCATATAGGTGATAGTGGGAGGTAACCATTCCTTTGAAGTAGTAGTTTGTACTCGAAATTAATTATGAGAAAAGAATATGATCTGGGACATTATATAAGTTACATTTTTAGGGAAAATTAATGAATCATGGTGTTATAGATCCCATGATAGTAGTGTATTTTCTTTAGTCAGTGGTTTATGTCTACTTATTAATTTAGAACCTAGAAATTATATGTTTTTTCATTAAAATAGTCTTGTTCATATTTAATTTTGGTGCTAGTGGAATTTGGCTATATATAACTATGATGTGATAATTACCTCAAAATATGAATTTTAGAAGATGTTTTCTGATTAGTATTACCCTTCATCTTGCACTTAATTTGGATCTTGGAGCTTCTTTAGTTGATGTAGGGTGATATATTAGTTGTTGAGTATACGATGAGGATCACCGACCTTACATGTTACAACCTTACGATTTTAATTATTGGATTCTCCCCAAAAATAATGTTAAATAATGGTCTCCATATATACAATCAAGAATGTGAAATTTCATTCTTCCTACAAACTTATACAATAGTGATAGAGGATGCTCTGGTGAATGAAATATTCATACAAGAGGGGTTCCAGTTGGTTGAAGACAGTAATGGGCATCATGTTGCTGTGTCTTTTATAGTATGTAGTATGTGTTGGGTATTGGGATCCCAAAAATGTATGGAGTCACATTCTTATAATAACACACAAGGATATAAGGCTTAACGATCATGTAGTGTAATTTTTCCCCATTAGTGGATATTTTATTCTTATCATGGGATATGACACTTAACCCATTTCTTCCTAACCGTTCCAATAGATATAAATGCACATACATTAGACATAACTACATGGAAAATCCATCACTATGATTAAGGATATCCTAAACAAGGAAAAGGTAGCCATTATGTCGGCAGTTATGGTATAGGAATATGAGAAACTCTTAAGGGATGAGTAGTTGGTGGAGGAGAAAGCAATGATCTCATGCTAGCACTATTAGATGTCCGGCATAACCATGATAGTTGAGATGAGAGTTTCTGCCTGGTGAAGTTTATATACATAGAGTATAATTTTTATTGCACCAACCTTGGTTCCACACACCAGTTCCCCAAGCTAGTCCATAAAATGACCTCACGTGCACCTCCCCAAATGCTAGATATTGTAGACTATTAATGAGGGTTTAATATCAATATTGGAGAGAATATACCCTCTATATCAAATTATCACAAGAGTAGAAATAAAAAATAATTACCAAATGATATTACCTATAACATAACTGAACTAGTATCACATGATGATTAAAATAGGGAATAAAATACCCAACACAGAATTGTAGATATGTCATTCCAAATACATATAATGTGTCAATAAGAAAAACCCAAAATAAACAAATACACTTACAACTCCTAAATTTGTCCTCAACCATGTCTGGTTCCATCATCTATTTCCATCGTCAATCATCCATATATCATATGGTTGTTTCCCATACCATATCCTACAACAACGAAATCTCTTCGGCTAGCGATTAGGCATACCGAGGAGGGTGTGAATCCAACTCAGTTTGCCACAACCAATGGAGTCTAAAATATTATTTTCTCAATAAAAGGGTATGCATTTTTGTAAATAAAAATGAAAAATGAAAAGGTAAATAGTTATCATATTTCATAATTCCTTAATTAACTACATAAACCCTTAGTTTTCTGAGGACACTGGAACTCTCGATACCTAATTCGGCCCATGCCAAGAAATGAACCATTTCAGAATTAATTGCTTATAATTTATAATTTAATCATTCCATATCTAATAAAAACAATATTCCATTGGAAAATCATGGGAATATAACATCATATCTATCACCCCATGGTAATTTGGAGCCACAATCTCTATCCTAAACCACAAAAATCACATTGGTATTTTGAGCCTCAGTTATTATCCCATACCTAGTTTCTCATATTTTTATTTGTAGAATTAGCCCCTATCTTACACATATTTTATCTTATTCTAAACAAGTGGGATTTGGAAGCATCAGTCTATTTCACACACTCATCTACAAAATCAGTAATATGGGATTTTGAAGTAGCATTCCATTTACCACAAATGAATTTTCAATCATTCACACATATATCAAATATATCACCTCAATCTAGATTAATATACATTAATCCATTTATCAACATCTCACATCAATGTACGATTATAATTTATTATAAAAAACACCATTCATCAATTTGATCACATGGAATAATATAACAATTCACAATTAAGGAAATTTTCATTATTGAAAACATTAATCACATTAACTCATTATATTAAACTCAACTAAGTTTTTTTCTAATTTTTTATTAATTCATGATCAAATTAATTACCAAATTTCCCAATCTGAATATCACATCAATTCGATAATCATGATATTTGATTATTTAATTAATCAATTAATTACTCATATTCCACAATCCCAATATAAATATAATTAATTAACTATTTAATTAATCTAATTCCACAATCAAAACATCCCATGAATTAATTAATTGTTTAATTAATACCATTCCACTTTATAAAAATTTAATTTCCACATTAATTGACTAATTCGTCAACACCACTGATTAAAAAATTCCATAGTACCTTAATTAATTAATTAATCAAATTAAATAATTCAATTTAAGAAAATAAATCCATTAAAATCCATTAAATAGTCTTAAATCACATATGCTAAATCAAAAAATTGGGATTAGAATATTAGATCACCGACCTCAATATTAACGATGAATGATCACTGGTGGAAACACCTAATTGTAGTGGGACCCCCACAATTAACAGAATAATGTGATCTATATCCGAATATAGGATCTAATATCCAATGAATCCCAATCCATGAAACATATATCTAGAACCAAAAAATTGAGGAAACATCCCATTAATGAATAAGAGAAATATTGGAGAAGGAAGAACATCTAATAAAGATGAGATTCTCTAACCCAGAGATGAGAAAATATATAATTCTGTCATTGATTAATGATGAAAGTATGTAATAAGGACATAAAATCCATCGAGGAGCCTCAAAAAATAAAAATAAATTGTTTAATTTCATATATTTTTTTGAAAAAGGGTGACGCCTGGGGGGGTAGATTATTTTAGAGACCAAATTTTTGATTAATTAAAACTGCATGCACAGTTTCTTATTTTGGGGTGAAATTTTTACAATATGTGTTCCATAACCAATAACATCATCTTGGGGGTCCAGGGTTACTCATATTAATAGGAAATGTTTGAGAAAAGTTTCACCAACTATTCAATCCCCCACTATCTAGTGTTCCACAGTTTAATAGGTCAGGCCATATGGTTTGAGATAACTATGCCACAATAGTAAAATGCACCAAAACCCTATAAAACCAATTTTCTACCAACTGCATACCAAATGAAACACCAAAACATATACTCAAAAAATTAATAATAATACATGTAAACAAGTTTGATCTATTTCCAAAAAAAGTTTGGGATCTTATAATATTTCCACTTTATAAACTCTCATCATCGAGTTATACTTTGAAGCCCCACTATGATTACAAGTCTAAAATATAGGACCTCTAACCTCACAAACATGATTTTTTCTCCCATATTTCCACCTAAAAACTGATATGTTTCCACAATACTTGAAAAATTGGAATGGTATTTCCCTAAAAAAAATTCTCACTGCGATCCAACAAACATATTAGATGCTTCTCAAAGGATGCATTGGTCTCATGATCATCCTCATCAATATCACTCACATGAAATGGTTTGGGTTGATTCCATAAATTTTGTTACACACGAAAAACATAATTCATTACATTGTACCTTTTTGGAAGAGCTAATTGGTATGCCACCAACCAAATTTACTACACAAACTCAAATGGTTCAACAAACCTATGATCCACCATTCCCTATCTCTAATTTCTACAGTGACCCCATCTATGTGACACTCAAAAGAAACCATGATCTCCATCTATAAACACTGTGGGTTTCAAATGTCTCCCATAATTGAACTTATGTCTACTTATATTCATTGACATATGCTTCTAAAATAGTTGAACCCACTCTGATCCCCAACATTTAGCTCAATGACCTCATTCTAACTAAAACATATAAGACAAACCCCAAAAAATAATTTATTGTAGGACCACTATAAAAAAACAAAATGAGTTCCCTTTTTCACCACTGAAACAACATGATTCTATGTAATATACTATTGAGTTCACAAACCCTTACTTTTGGTGAGTTCACAACCTTTGACATTTAGTGTTTATCACCCCCATTATCATAGAATATCAATAAAACATCATGTTAATCTTCCACAAAAATCTCGATGCATTTCCCAGCTCACCTAGCCCAAAAATCAAAGAGAACACCATCTAACATCGACATCATGTCATTCTATTAGAATGTACCTGAATATAAAACCATCTTCCCTCCATGCATGGACCATGGATCACCTGACTTCATTCCATGGTTTTCTTCCTACCACAGAACATAGTTATCATGGAGTCAACATCGAATGATGGATTATAACTCACCACATAAAATGGCCAATTTTCCATTCCTAAGTCAGCCCATTAATTTACCTTATTAGTTGATTATTAGATTCTTAATGCCAGAAAATTCAACTCATAGTCATCTTGACACACCTACAAACCCACTATAACCAGGGGCATGTTCCCATAAAGAACATGTCACACCCTACATTATGTGTATCATACACATTATTTTGGACATCAAACTACAAAACCCACTCATCAATCCCATGTTAAAACCTAAAAAATGGACATGGTCTTCTAGATCTTCATAAGATCACAAGAAAAATACCCCACTAGACATTTTTGGGACTCGAAAACAACACCCACAGAATTCATCTACCTCACAACCATAAAAAACATCATCTATGAACTATTGATTGTGTACCTTCCACAATACAGCTACACATGTATCACATCATGTGAAAAACTTTTTTGTGAACCCATTACTAACCAAAAAACATTCATATGTCATGGAGTAATTCTATATCTCTCTTAGGATACCTAGTATGTGGTCATTGAATTATTCATTATCATCACTAGAAAAGGTATAGTAAGATGCTATTGATGAATACCACCAAAATTTCTTTATCAATGAGGTTACCTCAAAATATGGAAACACTATGACCTATCAAATTTCATTGGATTCATTACCCTCCAACCTCTCATCAAATAACCACCATTGAAACTCATGTTGTATTTCCACCCATACTAGCCACCACATTACGTATCACTACTATTAAGCTATGAACCCACACTTTTTGTGGAACTACCACCACCCAAATCTTGAGTTCTTCCCTCATGAGTCCGAATAATCACAACAAAATCAAAATTTCTCATCACATTAATCCTGAGTGAAATGGTCCCTCAAAAAAACATGCATCGTGAATCCCAAGAACATTCCCAATACCTAGTCCTCTTCTAAACCATCTAGTTCTAATACCCTCATAATATAATTCACTAGACTCAAATCAATATTCCATTAAACAAACAACCCCAAAGCTAGGTTCAAAATCCTACTCACACAACAAAACTTGCCCCCTAGTCTGCAGACTCATCAAAATCATGGTATTTTCAAACATTATCTCCAACAACACAACCATTTGAAAAAAAATTCCCAACCTTCTGATTATCCTCACACCCAATCTCATTTCCATATCAAAAGAATATTTCTATTCATTGACCTATTTTTTGTTGTCTGATCAAATTTTAACATCAATTCCGACATTGAACACCCTAAAAACCATAAGACCGTGTATTTTTGAATGATCACTCCTTATAAAACCCCTTACAAACAACTATAAACACTACTATTATTCCATTATAAAAAAACTATAGAATGACCATATTCTTTTACCAAAAATAGATGGCACCAACCATACAAAATTTTAACCTCTGATGTAACCACTCGTTCTTTATATTCCAAGGCACCTTCATTACTGGGATAACTTCCATTTAGTTTAACCTCAAATTTCATAAGGTTGTTGAATCATAGATATATCGTTAGTCACATATCCAAAACCATTAAATTTCACACATAATTCTCTAGTATACCCCTCAGTATAATACAATCATTTTTCCCACTATCAAATCAAAAACGTCCACCAATTCCACTCACATCTAAATATGATCTAAATCTAGTTGAACGCCCTTATGGGTAACCCTCAAAAGTTCAAAGGCAAAAACCCCAAAACTAGAATCGGGGATAACTAGTGGCACGAGCTCTCCCACTATTCCAAACACATAAATCCCCAAAAAACACACTAATAACAAGTAATAATCCTAACCCTAATTGAAACACACAAATCCAAAATCACTAAGAGACCATGTGCTTTAGATCACATAGTAGCTGTAATATCCAAAACATACCAGAACTAAGACAATAACACCCATTATAGTTTCCAAAACATAACTCACAATATCCCAAATGTCAAGTATTAACATATTCACAACTTTGGACAACATCCCACAACCCAGATGCCCCACAACCAATAAATATGATCTCAAATTAGGGAACACTCACTGTCCAAACCATCTATGCAAAGAGAAAAATAAAAAACTAAAGGGATCCAAATTTACCTTGCCTCATGTTTCCGTGAACTGTATAAAATTATTAGGGTTATAAAGGATTTTATTTTCCCCTATAATTCCAAGAACCAATGAGGCATCTTATTCCACATGTGGAGGCTCATTTCTAGCCATATAGACCTATTGTCCTATCTATAAATGAGATCATAGAGGCATATCCCTATAATTCTTAACAAACATCCTAGGACATATAAAACCAGTTTAACAATGTAATGTTTAGAGGGATTCAAAATAATACTTCATATGTCATTCTACCAAACCACACCACACGGTCAAAATAATTGTGTTATCACTTCCCTTGATTATCATAAATCTTTTTCAGGAAAAAACGGTTAAAATCATTATAATTATTCATTTTTTATATTATACAACTATTTAATCTTATTTTTCATCATTTTATAACCTTTTATTCTTATTAGAAACTTTTTTGTCAATTACACAAGAATTTAATTAAATTTTAATTTCGAAAACATACCCAAAACCTGTTTTCCAGTACATGCCTAAAATGATACATGTTACAAAAAAATCCTATGTTATTAAAGTGATTCATTAATATTCAAATCTAATTCTACTCTGGGCCACGTACCAAATCTTGAAAAAATAGAAACAATAAACAGAACAACCAACAATTGCACCACCCGAGTAGAAATAACATACACTATAACAACACACATCGATAAAAAAATCACACCCTAGGTACATTCCCTTTAACCACATACATGGGTTAGCTACCGCCATGCATGAGATCATAACAAAGGCTATAATCATCCTATTCCACTATCTACATTTCCCAAATAGAAAGAAAAAATAAATTAAATGAAAAATTTCCTCAAATAACACATTATTTCATCATGTCCCATGTGCGACACACTTGTACCCCATGCTGATCAGTCATATAACCTCAGGTACAACTCCTTATATACCATAGGCTACTGACAAGTAGTGAGTGTATAATATAGATCCCTATGAGACAATATAATCTTTATCAGTGTATCACAATAGTGAAAATAAATATGAATAACAATGTCATATAACCATCAACCAAACCAAACATATATCACAAGTTGAACCAGACATGAAATACAATATCCAATAATATATAGTAGAAATGTCATTAAAAATCTGTGTCAATTTTCAATTTTAAAAACCCAAAATATAAAAAGGCACTGAAAACTCATAAGAGGGTCCCGAATCACATCGGGTTCCCTCATCCATGCTCCATCCTGACTTAGCCATCTTATAGATGAATCTTGTTCTTATCCTATCATGGAACCATGAAATATATTCAGTTACCAATCAGGCATCTCTAGTAGGGTGTGATTAAAAATATTTGGTCCACCACCAATGGTTTCTAAAAAATATCTAGCGTATAACTATGTATACTGTAGTATAAATAATAAATTATAATGTATTTGTAAACAGTTATCTGATTTTTGAAATCATTAATTAAACATATAAACCCTTAGTTTCCCAAGGACACCAAAAAATCTTAACAACTAATTCTACTTATTCTATAGTCTTAAAAATATTAAAAAAATATGTTTATCATTTATAAATTCATTTCAAATAATATCATTTCCAATTGGAACCATAGCCTAAATTCAACAGATGGGAATAAAATTTCATGTCTAAAATCTCGTTGGTATTTGCAGCCTCAGTCCTAGTCCCACACCTCTATAATAACATATGTATTTGAAGTATCATTCCCTATCACATAATTTCCATATCATATGGTTATATAGAACTTAATTCCCCTTAACAAACCTAATTTATCACATATTAATAACAATTGGATTTTGAAGATGAATCTTGTGTCCCACACACATTTATCAAGTCTTCACTATTAGATTCTGAAGTAGCATTCCATGACCCAAAAACAATTTATCATGAATTAAGACATACATCACAAATATCCCATCAATTTGGATTATTCAACATTAATCCCTTCACCAACACTTCACATAATAGTACCATTATGATTTATCACAACAAACATCGTTTATCAATTTAATCACATGGAATAACATAACAACCCACTATTAATTTTTTCATTATTTAAATTATTTAAAACATAAACCCTATTGATGAAATTTCAACCATCTCAAATTCCTATTTGTTGTTTTATTCATAATAAAATTAACTGACCAATAACCCAAAATCTATATCCCATCAATTCCATAGTCACAATATCCCATTAATTAATTCACCAAATAATTAATCTAAATCCCCAATTCCAATATCCCATTAATTATGTTATTAATTAATTAATCCAATTACACAACCCAACTATCTGATTAATTAATTAAAAAACTATTTAACCCAATTCTATAATTGAAAAATTACACATACCCACTAATTAACATATTTTGTAACCCCACTAATCATCCAATTCCACAATCCCAATTATTTAATTTACCATATAAATTAATTAAAATTTTAATTTTAATTGGTAAAAACTAAATATAAACTCTATAATTATATACATTTAATTGAAATAAATACTTTTGGATTGAAATTTTAGATCACTTACCTCAATATTGATGTCCAATGATCAGCAATTGAAAACCCAAATTAAAGTGTAACCCCACAATTATGAAAAAGAATTATATATAGTTATGAAACATTGATTAAAGATAAATAAAATACGGATCCATAAAACATAGATCTAGATATTCAAATATAGTGAAAACCCACGTCAATGTATGATAGATAGATAAGATAATGATTTTAAAAAAAATTGGATGAGATTCTTATATTTGGAGAGGTGATGATATTCAATCCAAGATATGATTCATGATGAAAAGTGGTTGGAAGGCCTTGTAATCCATAAGGGAGCCTCCAATAATGAGGGAAATTTTTTTGGTACATTTTGGGCCTAAATAGGGTGTTGTCTGGGGGTCTAGGATATTGAAACCTGATTATCAAATTAATTAAAACCACGTGATTTATTTCTTGGGAAGGGGTGAACTATTTTACAAACAATGTACCTCTTCTAGAGGGTATGTCTACTCAAAATAGGCTGCACATTGTGAAATTATGTGTCCCAACCATTTAATAAACTTTTTTGTGTTTTCATGGTTTTTTTGGTGCATGCTACAATGTTTTTGAAAACCAGGAACCAACCATGAAATGACCAAAACCCCTCGAAAACACCACATTTTCTACCTAACACACTGAATATAAAACCCAAAAATTATTATAAATAAAAAGAAAAAAGTATACCTATAAACTCTCTCATGAAATCAATAGAAATTTTTTAGACCATAAAATATGAAAAGATCACACATTGGATGATATGAGTTTCTACTAGTGTTTTTTCTTTTCTACCCTCTGTACTAAAAGAAACTCTTGCTAGAAATTACATCATCACCTTATTCCACATGTGAGAGATGAATAATGAGGTTCAATATTTATCCTTGTATATTTTCTTAGAGGATTTCATTGGGTGTGATTCATCGATGTCACTTGTCTTAATGTAGTGGTAGTTATCATATGGTGGAGATTTTTATGTGCGAACTCTTTGTTTTCCTAGTTAAACCTTTTGGATTCATCATTTTTTGGATTGGTTTTTGATGTTTTGTTCCCAAATTTACCATCACCAGAGGACAAATAGATTAATTTAGTACGATTGGAAAAGATTAAATTTTTTTCTTGGAATATCTCATGGAAATGTTTTTGTACAGTTAATATATTAGTTTGTACCCATCTCCCATCAATAGTAATGTTTACACCATGGAGAAGTGGGCACTACAAAAATATAGAATCTTTTGATAGAATCGAAATTTAATGACTCAATCAATAAGGTTGTTTTTGGACTGCCTACAAGGTGGAAATTGTAATTCTTCATTTAAAAGAATCCTATAATCATAATAATATATTTTAAGGGATATTAGATATCCCTTATAGAGATTTGGGAGCTATGTTTTTAGATTGTGGACCTCTATGAGACTTTTTTTTAAAACTAGTATTTCACCCTTGGAAGCTCATGTTTTCATCAAGAAAAATAAATATGATTATTTCTTATTTTTTTATTTTCTCCTAGACCATGTGTGGATAAAGAAACTGGTTACCTTTTTGATGATTTATAACCTTTTTTCATAGTTGTGAGGTATGAGGTAGTTCTTGAATATTAATCATAGGCACACCTACAAATAGTTGAGGGTTTATAAATAAAATATTTTAAAGATAGAAATGAGATAATGATTTCTAAAATATGTTCTCCTTGTTATTCATTTTGGAATGTTCAATTACCCCATTATGTTTATAGGATAGATGGATCAGATTATCCCACCATTCTGAGAACAATTTTTATTTCCTTCATTTATCACATACTCATCTAGTATATGTTAGACTATGATTTTGTAGGAAATCAAAGACTGTATTAAAATTTATCTAGGAGAAATATATTTATTTTAAGCTTCTAATATGCCGAATTATGGTTTTAATGGTTCACCATCAGGGTCAAGTCATTTTTGATCCTAGAGTAGATCTGGACTGAGTGATGATTGATACAAGGCTTTATTGGGAGCCAACATAGATGGATTCAATTGTATGAAGATTTATTATCAATGAAAGATACTATAGGAGGTTCACGATGATATTATCCCTGATTAATACCCCATTAAATACCCTAACAAGGATAGGGAATCAGTTTACAAGGAACTGTTTGTTTCAGATAATATTTGAGTATATGAGGACAAGGATAACTACTAATCCTATTTTGAGTATACTAAATAACGTCATTTTGTATGTAGTGTATTTAGACGAATTTGTAGATCAGAAAAGTTTCATGTTAATGTAAAGGGAAGAATATATCAAATATGTTTTGATGTAGAAGATACCCCTCATGTATAACTATGTGACACATTATCTGGAGTTGGCTATGGTAGTTTTTTCTATTAATATGTGGAGGTAATATCATCTAGGGGAGAGCTATAATATTTAAATAAACTACACTAGTATACTATATATCTTCATATAGAGATATTATAACCAAATATAGAGGTTCTTATAGTTTTCATACATGACTATGACTTCGATATAGTCTATACACCTGGGAAGGGAAAACTGGAATTTTCCCTTAATAGGAATTCATCATCTTGTATGGTTGATGTGGAAACTAAGCAGTTTGGTTTCTTGACACTAACCATTGTAGATGAGAGGGATGCATCTTACATTTTTGTGAGGGGTTGAAATATATTCTATTCTCTAATATACAACATATAACATTATTATTAATATTAGTTGAATGAAATTTGTCATCATAAAATCTAGTGCATAAACAATTAAAAGGTAGGTGACAAAATATGATATATACATTGATTCTAATGATATAGAAAATACATTAACAACATTATAAAAATACATAACACCCTTAGCAATTTTTAAAAATAAAAAGACCCCACAATGTACATGATTATATTTATAACAATTACTAGAATCCATTGAATGAAAAAGTACACAAATTATATTTTTTCGTGTTAAATATGACATCATTGTTGGGAGTGGGTTCCCTAGACCAAGCAACATAACAAAAATTTATTTTCATTTAAGATATAAAATTTTATATATACATATGTTTATTATAATCTTAATAATATTAATACTTATGTGTCCACAATTTATATAGTAGTTTCCAATGGATATGTTTTTTATCTAAATGTTGTAATGGATTCTAGATATAATTAAATCAACGAGATACTATTAAAAAAATATTAAATATATTACCTATGGTCTGGAGTTGTCATATGGATGGGAAATAGACGATTTATAACAATTAGGTTCTAGGGGATCTTAAGAAATTCAATTTTACCTCATGAATATAGTACATTGTGGTCATGAGTATATGAAATCATATGGAATGAATTTCAAAAAGGAACCCCACATGTTCTAATTGAAATTGGTTGTTCCTATCTATGAATATATGTATTGATCAACAAAATTGATATCATTATCAATTAATATAATTTTATCATATATTTGATTCATCGAAAAAGCCATGACATTTACATCATAGTGATGTAGCTTGTCTTGGGTGAATATTTGGTGGTATGAAAGTTGTGAAAGACCAATATATAATTTTTTTTCTATGCTTTTGAAGAAATATATCATTAGATGAGGTTGACCAGGACAATAGTTCCTTTTTAATCTATTTTTACTTCATAATAAGGTGTGTCCACCTGGTACAGACATGAAATAAATGAATAATCAAAATGATTATGACACAAGTGTGCATCCTTATATATGGGATATCATTATACAAATAGAATATATAATATAGAAGAAGATACTAGTAACTATAAGATTACTTATATCTGTGTTGGTCTTGATGGGTTACAATATTTTTATCATGGAATGGGGTTGGGACTCACTTATATTGAGATAATGACCTATAGGTTCACACACTCTATGTGTCCACAAATTTCACCTATTGGAATTAATATGACTTGATGACAGAGAAGGATTCATGTGAGGGGGTAGTGAATATATGAGCTTACTTGATCATAATAAAGATAATTAAATTAAATAATTGATATTTAGAATAATGATTATTTAATTTATTTATTGGGATATTCACATTTTCCTTGAGCATATAAGTGAGTATGTGGAAAATAATTTTGTAAAAGAACATGAGACATTATAGAATAATTAAATTATTTTCAGAGTATATAAGATGATTTAATAAGTTTTATATTATCATGTGACATGTTAAAGGAAAAAAAAGATAAAATTTTATTTTTAATTTTATGATAAGATTAATTAACTCATAAGTGTGCACAAGTGTCTAAAAAAGGGTAACTACTTTCTACATATGGAAGTAAAATTTGTAAACAATAACATTGGAATAATTGATCTTTTTATTTTCATGAATAAGATTCTCAACCATTTTCATGAAATTGAGAGGTCTTCTCTCCACCAATAAATTTTTATAGTGAGAAACTGAATTAAGATGATGGATCAATTGATAAAATTTTCTTGATCAAGTTAGTGTTCTTCAAATGATACAAGTGAAGTCATAAATTTTATTGATTTACATCTATTGAAATAAATATTTGAGTATCTATGATTGAGGTAAAATTGTTCATATGTGGGAGATCTATATGATTAAAATTTTGTTAATATTAAGAAATAACATGTTAATGGTGAGTAAAATAAAACATCAATTTAAAATTTATAAAGTACTATTTACTATTCTTTTTGTTTTTTTATTAATTATTAAATTGATTTTTTGCATTCCTTTGAGAAATCACGATAAGGGGTTTTTTGGATTCAATATTGTTAAAAATAATTTTATCAAAATTTTTTAATTGTTTAAAATGTTTTTTCTCATTGTCCCCTTGCAACATCAATAGGTATTTTGAAATTATTTAAGTCAAAAAAAAAATAAAATTTTCTATTAAATTTTTTGTTATATGGAAATAGGTTTTCTATATTGTCCCCACATACTAGAGAAAAAAGTGAATATATTTAGAATTACCAATATATGATTGATCTATGATTGATATGTTATATGTTTTTTATGTGAATGTATTTAAAAGTTTATTTATTCATAATTTTATATGTATACTAATGCAATGTCATTTCTATTGGTGAATGAAAGAAGGGTGTTGTGTTTTAGTTGTAAAAAATGATACCTTGTGGGGGTATTATTTTTGTTTGATATCTTAATTTCCAATCCTAAATTAAAATCATTAAATATTAATATATATTTTTATTAATATTAACATCCATCCAAATGGAAGGAAAATATTTATTTAAAAAAAATTAGTCACACAAGCTTCCACTCAAATAAATAGGATATACACTTGTAGGCCACACATATTTAAATGGTAGTTAATTTATGGAAAATAATTATATTATATATAATATATATAAATATAATAATATATTTTGTTTATAGAAAATGTTTTAAAATTATAGAGATGTATAATATATATATATATTCTCATACAAGGATGCCCCATCTAGACATGGTATATATACAAGTAGATTATATCCAAACCATATGCTTGTTCAACCGAATCATCAGTACAGAATTAAAATACGAGGATATGTTTTAGATCTAAAAAGAACAAAAAATGTAGAAAAATTTGAAAAAATAAATTTAATTGTCTTTGAAATATAAAAATTAACATAGATGATGTGGAATATATTAATAATTATTTAGAATTATGTTAATTTAATTTAGGATTTCCAAAATATCATAAAAATATATTTTTGAAAATTAAATTTTTCATAAGTAAAATTTTTGCTTGTTGACTGATCACGAACCAAGATTTATGCATGTATGATTTCTTTCATGATAATATAACTTAAATATTTTATATAGGTTTTAAATTGAATATTTATTTTATTTTTATTATATTTTCATTATCCAACTATATTTAAATTGTGTAAGGGTATTCATGTTGAAATTAAATTAATAAAATGTATTTTCTCATATTGATATTCCCTCACATGTGTGTGATCAGTTTATTATATATTAATTATGTTATATATATGTTTTATTCAATTCTGAATGTGAGTATATTAAATCTTATCACATACTATAACGATAAAAAATAATGCATATATAAAAATAATTTTTTTGGTGAGTTTTTTTATATTTAATGTGTGGTAATGTTATTAGAATGATCAAATAGAACAATAATTTTAAATAGAAAAGGATTTCATTCACTGATTTTAAATACAAAATCACTCAAATATGATTCTATATCGTTAAATTACTCTCATAACATGAATTTTGATACATCTAATTTTTTTAGGTGCTCATTAACCCTAGTTGATGGTAACTATTAATAAAAAAATATCATATGAGTGTGTTCGGTTGATATAACTAAATTTTATAAAAAATAAGTAGATATAGATATATTTATACTACTATAAGAACCAAATTTAGTGTTGGTATGTAATTATTTACCAAATATGGGACTCCACTAAATACATCAAAGAGATGCGAATTAATGCATTTGGAAAAACAAAATCCTTCAATACACTCATGGGGTAGTGGTGATCTATGAACTCTGCCAATGATGGGAGGTTTCAAGATCATTACGACTAGAATACATATTTGATGGATAATTCTAAATCATGTTGTTTAGGGCCACTATGTTTTGATAAAATGTTTTGATACATTTGAGAACAATTTTCCAAAAATGGCTATTGGAAATTGAGATAATGTACTAGTATGATAATTTATTTTATTGAAGAAATGAAATCCCTAAATAATTAAATTATATAGTGATCAATATTGGATAATTTGATAATCTGGTTAGGTTATAACTTCTATGAGTTGGGTATGTGATTTCATATATCAATAATATTGATATTGAATGTTGCATATGGGTCACCGAATTGTAGTAAAATTAGTAACTAGGTTGATTAAAGAAGATTTCAAAAATGATGGGGTATTTAGGAAATAAATTTTCCTATACTTTCCAAATTATTAATCAGATATCAAAATATTTCATTTACTATAGGAATGATTCTGGTATAGAATAATATTAATTATGTTTCCTTAATTTATGTAATCAAAATCATTCTGTCAATCATCAATGCCCTGGGATTTTATTTAATTTCTGGAAATAAATGTATTATTTTATATAAGAACAACATATTTTATGTTAAATAAAATAATAAAAAATAGATTTTATCTAATTTAACTAGAATATACAAGTTTAGTAATCAATGAAAAATACAGTTATAATTATTCATATCATACATCCATAGGGAACATCAGGCCGTATCATATAAATGAGTATAATTTGAGTGAACTATATACTATAAGGTATATAGAGTCTATTGAGATAAAACCATTAAATGTAAGGAATACTTTTTAGCATAGTAAAATTACCAAATCACCCTATAGTTTGAAAGTAGAACGAATCAATGAATTGATGTTGTTATATCATAATGATGTATGTGGTCCTCTTCAAGAAGAGTGAATGGTAGGATTTTCTTACATCATTACTTTGAAAAAATGACTATTGTATATAAAGATATATCTAAAAAATGTGGTGTAAGTCAGTATAATTTAGCAAGTATCTACGAAGATCATAATGATGAAGGAAAATATATATGTAAATTGTTTTGGAAACACCAATTAGACCACTATAAAGTTTATCTTAATTAAGATCTCATCAATCATTTAAAGTTTTTTGTGATTTTTTCCCAATATACTCATTATATATACCATTATGCACATGATTTATTGAAAGATGGAATGATACTATAATTGAAATGGTTTTATTATTGATGATTCATGACACTCAACATTTATCCGTTCTGGGAAATGTAATCTAAAATGGGAAATATACCAAAGAAATGTTCTAGCTAAAGAAAATGATTGGATTCAATAAGATTTTTTATCGAAATAAATCTATTCCAAGACACATAAATGTATGAAGATGTTAATCATATTTTAGGACTAGAAATGGTATCAATATAGCATTTCAGAGTATAAGGTGAATCTATTTAGAATATCACAAGGATTCTAAAAACTACATATATTACCCTTCATATACGAATCATATTATAGGAGTAAAATCTACATTCCTGAATGTGAGGAAATTTTGAATAGAAATAGTGGAATAAAGTTTTCATTTGATCAATTTATTGAATAAAATGTACATGAGTAGGTCCTTGAAAATCTACAAAAGTGGTAATGGAAGTGGAATATGTTTGTGACACTTAAGTATGATGTATGTTACCTAGAGTGGTTATGGAGAAAATGAATTTATTTATCCTTATGTCAGTTTACACAATACTCTTATAGAATTATGATCCACTAAATAATAAGGAATAAGTAGATTGAATGGGTTATACTAATGATAAATAATCAAACTCCACAACATTTTATGAAATATTTCTATTTAACTAATTTTTTATAGCTTGCGATACACACATCCACATGTGTAAAGGAAACAGAATATAATATACAATTATAACATAGAATATAATTTTGTGGATGTGAATAATAATATGTGATATTTGAAAATTTTACTTTTTAAACATGTGTAAAATAAATTATTTTTTTATTAATTTATTAGAATAGAAAAATTGACATTAATTGAATGAAAAAAAGTAATTTTATAACAAATAATCCGTTTTTAAATAAAATTTAATTGTCAAATTAAATTAATACATACTGATGAATCACATTAATGAAATTATTATATTATATTTTAAATTAATTATTATTCATTTTTATTATTATTCATGTGATAAGGATATATCATGTTTTCTACTAAAAACATTATTTCTCAAAAATATTTTTTCATCACATTTGGGAAATTATTTTAATATTAGTTTACTCTATATATAAGAGTTAAATATGATATCATCTATTCTATATATGGACATAAGAAGTAAAAATTGATAAATATGCCACTTTAATTCATGGAATTATGTATAGAAACACTGGTAAAATTTATCACCTTGATAAAGTGTAAATCTAGTTGATATCTATTAAGAATAAGTGTTATGGTGACAATTTGACATATAAAATCATTATTAATTAAGTTAAATGTTCCCTCGTAAAATTTTTCTTGTAATAAAAAATATTTACCGAATATTTGTCCTTGGAAATGACCTATATAATATTTTAAGCCAAGAAGGATATGAAATATCACTCTCTTAGTTGTAAATATATAGTATGTGGTCATATAAGGAGAAAATAATTCTTTGAAGAATGTTAATTTTGATATTCAGAATAATAATATTATCATAAGAATTATTTTGTATTTATAATATTTAGTTATTATATAGTTTCCAAAAATTCTTGTGCAATTCTATCAAAGTATTTATTCAATTAATATAAATATAGAATAAATTATTTGAGAAATATTGAAATTAAAATATAATTATATGTTATATTATTCAAGGAATTGATTAGAAAAAAATAACATATTTGAGTTTTTTAAAAGGATTATATTTTAATTTAATCATTTCATTTGGGTATTTAAAGTCCAATTAAATGATTATTCCAAAATATAAATTAATTATATTTTATAATTTGTAATATTTCATTATGTGATTTATATTTTAAAAAAAACATTATCTTCATACATAAGAATGGAATATTGTTGAAAACCTAATACAAGGTTCATTTTTGAGTAAATTTTCCATTTACAATGAAATTATTACCCTTTTATGGTTAAAATATATGTTGACATGTATTAGTTTAATAATTAATAAAATAGGGACAACCAAAAAACCTAATTATTAAAACTTTAGAAAAAAAGTATAAATTTCAAAGGATAGTGTTATTTTAATCATATCCCCTTTTATTGTAATTGATTCTCATTTAGAATCATCTTGTTTGATATTGAATTTTTAATATTTTAATATTTTATAAAATTACATCTATGTCCCCTCCCTCATTTTTAAAAAACTACCCCAACTTCCCCTTCCATAAAACACAACTGGACATCTATACCAACCATCCCATTCTATAATCACATGTAAAATTTCTTATCCACTTTATATAGTTGTTTATTTTTGATATACCAACTTGACGATCCTTAAAATGATATCTAATAGAGTAAATTCGATGAAAACATAATTGGATCAAATGATCTGTTTTTATATTTTAGTGACCATCAACAAATATATAATATTTTATTTATAAATTTCTATATTTAGTTTCATAAATATAGATAAATATTTTTATGAATTTTAATAACTGTTATACACTATCCTCTCCATTAAATTGTTGGAAAAATTATTTCTCGTGACAACATATGGCTTACAATCTCAAGATAGTGATATAATTCATTTTCCATCACTGTATTTCTTGGATGGTTATTGTAATGGGTTTACTGATTAAATAATATAATTATGACAGAATTATAATTTTTTAATTATAATATCACTTCTACATTATAACCCTCTTATATATTGGAAATAAATTTCGTTTCATAGGCGTACATTTGGATTACCACATCCTGGAAAAGAAATGATTTATTTTTAATATATATTTTACATGGTTGGAAATAAGGGTGTGTTTAAATAATTTAAATTATTTATGTGATATAATAATTTTAAAATATTTTTGAAATATTATTTACCTTAATTTCATTTTATCTTTAAAAATAAGAAAATAGTGTTAATTAATAAGTACAACCAACCATATCCAATAATAGTGTAATTCATTTTCTTATCTCTAACATACATGAAGGACCCCGAAACATCCTGGGAGAGGAGGGGTGAATCAGGGTGTAAACATATTCTTGTTAAAGTTGTGTATCTTGTAATAATGTCGGTAGAAACATATTTAATCTCTTAAACATTTGAAAGTAGGGAGATGACACAACACATTTACTTGGTTCACCACTACGGGCTATGTGCAAGGAGCATATGCCAACAGGTTGTCGGTCTTACCTAATTACACTAAAAATTCACTAGTTTTGGATTACAAGGATTGTGTATAGTCACTCTATCCAAGTCACACTACTTTTAAAAATGTTTTGGGATATCCCACTACGTCCCTGGGGTTAGTCCCATTGACTCCCCCTAGCTCACTACCTTAGGTGATGTCCCACTCTATTTATATACATGATGGTATCTTCAGTAGATTTTCATTGAAATATGTTTCTCTGTTCAGCATGAGATCATACTTGCATATATGTCTTGGATTGATGCATTTGAAAGCATTGAACTATTTAACTGGATATTTAGAAGCCTATTAGAAGAAAAACACCACACTTGCCCGCAATAACACAACTTATACACAAGATTTGGGAATTGTCACAATAGAAGACTTTCACACAACTCCTACATTCCATGCAACCCTTATATTTCACACAACAACACTGAAGGGTTCACTTTTTCTTTCTAGAGTATAGGAACACCTTGATCATATGATTCAATCTCTTCTAATCTTTTGCGCACATATATTTGGCATGGCTGAGAAACCGGATTTTCATTAGAAAATTATTAAGGATAAAGTTGTTTTAGCCACCTATTTATAGGCCTTAGTGTCTATGTGTGAAAGATACCGATGTATCTTATTCGGTGTGCATATGTTTTAGGTTAAGTGTGAAAAACCACTTTTTAAGTTGCATTGGGTGCACAAACCCTTTTGTGTAAGATCATATTTCGCTCAATCCAGGACTTTGACATTTTTCGACATTCTGATCCTGAAACATGTCTTGTGAACAAGTTCCAAAAACACATTCAATCTTACAAAAAAAACCTATCTTTCAATATTTCATTCTAATCAAACTCTAATAACATTTCCCAGTAATCTCCCAGATCTTCCATGAATGTGATGAGAATAAAAAACCCAAACCTTGATCAACCCAAAGTAGATTGACAACAAACACAAACTGAGCTCCCTTTTCAGCAATGAACAACCTTGATTCCAATAATATATAGATGAATATATATATATATATATATATATATATTATTAATGAAAATATATGATATTTTCATCATTATAACAATTATGGATATGATGGAACCATGATCAATGTACATGAACCTATATTATTGAATAAAAATGATTAAAATTAATAAAATAGTTAACACCCAGAAATTACAATTTAATAAATAATGATTAATATATGGCAGTTGAAATGTTGTAAAGGGAGAATATATTATACTATAAGTATGAAAATTATTCCTGTATTTATTTATACATTCTTTTAATTTATTATAAAATATTTTATAGTTAATTTTATATAAGTTGAAATTAAGGTAGGGGTTTATCATCTCGTTTCATATTCATTTAGATATATGTTATATCACGCACAAATATTACTTTATGATGTGTATATAATTACATTTTACATTTCATATAATGATTATAGCTATGTTAAAAAAAATTAATTATTTCATTTGATTTTATTCTTTCAGGTGTCATACGACTCAAATGTTTCCAAAGAGGTTAGGGTTTTTTGCTATAATCACACTACATACCGAGACAATATATGATCTTGTTTAAAATGATGACTGATTTATTTAAAACTATAATGAAATTAATGAATTTTATGATCCTCATTTTGTTTCATGAGAATAAAATATTTCCTTTAATTTTATTCTCTTTTTTTAATCTGGAGACTAAAATAATATTATCATGCAGAAACATACCTTAGTTATCTCTTCAGTAGAATATTATTTCTCTTCCATATAAGTTTTATAAAAATATTTTCAAATTTTTTGAGATTATTTTATTCTTATTATTAATGTTAATTTGTATCCATGATAGAACATTTAAAAATAGTTTTTAATTGTATCTTTTTTCACATTCCAAACAAGGTACTTTAGGACTTATTCGAGAAGTGTTAGAGGAAAATTTTCCTTTATTACTTAAACAAAATGAAGAAAATTTATCACTAAAATGAAAAAAATACATTGAATGTTCCATTATATGTTTTCAGTATTATTCTTTAATATCTATTTTAATTTAATTTTTCATATTTTTTTGGATTTTTTATAAGTGAATTAAAAGTAAAAATAATATTTTAACCAATATTATTTCAACTGATAATTAATTTTTTTCTTTATTGATGAAATCATTTGATGTCAACAATACATTAATTAGGATATTATACAATGATACAATCAATAATCATTATATGAATCTTTTATGATTATGATGACAATATGTTTATTTATCATTTTACTTTTCCATGAGTTATGTTCGGATAAAATGAATAAATGTTTGTGAATCCCATTTATATTCTTATCGTTCTTCCCTAATTAAATGTTTATGAAACTAATTTAAACTAATCTATTTAGATATGATAATTTTTAAATGAAAATTTTGATGACAAATGTATGATTTTAGTTATCTTTTGAGGTGTCATAGAATCAGATATCTCTCAAATTCACAATGTAAATATAGATAACTCTTGAGATAATCTATATAGTAATTGGGAGAGAACCTATTCCAGTTAAGGGATTTTTCCCCCATGATAGTCTTCTGAGTGAACCATGATTACTATGACGGTTTTTAGAATAACCCTTATAAAATATGATATTAATTTTAGTGAAATTGACTACAAAGGAAATTATTTTCAATGACTATTTGTATTCCATTCAATGTTGTCTTATTTAAATGAAAATTTATGATCGATCATGTTGTTTCATTTATTTATGATTAATATCCAATGAAAAGAATTATTATATTACTTTACTCAGGATTATGATATTTGATTTGAATGTTAATGTTTGAATTTGTTATTATCAAGTTCTTATACACTTATTCTCAGGTTATATTCATGTGGACATTCATATAATCCTTGTGTACACTTATTTAAAATCTAAGATCAAACTTTTCTTATGAGTCCACTCCCTAGGTTATTTTTTTCTTTAAAAGGGAATTCCCATGTGTGGCCTTTTCGAACCGTCAACCCAAGGAAACCCCCCTTTCCACGAAGAGGTCAATCCAGAGATATCTCCAGCCAGGAAGGAGCCTTTTCTAGCCGAGATGGTAGAGCATCCCAGAGGGTGACAACCTGGGCGGCGATGGTTCGTCAAGCAATCCGTCAGCATGGGTGGGTTGCGCCTCATTTTTCATACCCAGACAGAAACTGGGTGAGCCGGCAAGGTGAGTGGATCCTAGGAGAGAGGTTTTCCCTGAAAGAGGACTCCGATGATTCGAACCCCATACCTCCCAAAGAACTATATTGTTGTATCCCTCTCCTTCACCACTATACCACATCTAATGCGGAATAAAGTACACTGGGTTTTTAGCCCCATGGGGTTACATGGTATAGGTGGGCCATCACTCGCCACCGACCACCTATATGTACTCCCCCAATCGCAGTCCCAGGTGTAATGGCACCTGGGCTTTTAGGCCAATTCCACATGGGGTAGAGGGGCCCACGAGAGGTGATAAAGGCATATAGTGCACGTTGCCTTGCGAGGACTTGATCCCAAAACCTCGAGGTCAGGATGCCACCGCCGCTCACCAACTCATCCATGCCCAGTGGGAAAAAAAGTACACTGGTTTTTTTCATGCCCAAGGGGTTACACGGTGTAGGTGGCAAGATAAAATTTATAAAATTTCAAAAATTAGGTATTACTATTCATAACGGCTACTTTGATTGGTTGTGGCGTGTGTTAGAACTCGAAGCTGCGTACAACACAGGCTACTTTATTATTCAAAGAGATGTGTACCGTGGATGCTTGGGGTGTTACATTCTTCCCTCCTTCAAATAATTTCGTCCTCGAAATTTCATATGATATCACTGTATAAAAAGACTCAGGTGATTCTTCATCATAAGTTCCTCGGGTTCCCACGTTGCCTCCTCCATCTTATGGTTTCTCCATTGAACTTTTACCAGATGAGTCGTCCGGTTTCTCAGCACTTGTTCTCTTGTATCAAGAATCCGGACTGGCTCTTCACAATAAGACAGATCGGGTTCTAGTTCTCATTCCTCATAGGTGAGTACATGCGTTGGGTCGGGCATGTATTTTCTCAACAGTGATACGTGGAACACATCATGAACTATAGAGAGACTTGGCGGCATTGCCAAACGGTAAGCTACAGCCCCAATTCGTTCTAGAATTTCAAAGGGTCCGATGTACCTGGGACTCCATTTACCCTTTTTACCGAAATGTATAACTCCCTTCCATGGTGATACCTTCAAGAAAACATGATCTCCCGCCTGAAACTCCAAATCATTCCTTCGATTGTCAGCATAGCTCTTCTGCCTACTTTGAGCTACTTTGATGTGGTTTTGGATTACCTTCACCTTTTCCATCGTTTCCTCCACCAGTTCTGGGCCTACAAGTTTTCTTTCACCAATGTCATCCCAACAGGTTGGTGTGCGACATCTCTTTCCATATAACGCTTCATATAGTGCCATCTGAATTCTTTAATGGAAGCTATTATTATAGGAAAATTCTACCAGAGGTAAATATTGATCCCACATTCCTTGAAAGTCAAGTGACTATGATCTCAACATGTCTTCTAAGGTTAGAATAGTTCTTTCTGGTTGTCCATCTGTTTGAGGGTGGTAAGTAGTGCTCAAATGAAGTTCAGTATCCAAGGACTTCTAAAGATTATTCCAGAATATTGATGTAAAACGAGGATCACGATCCGAGACAATCAACATGGGTACTCCATGATGTCTCACAACTTCATTAATATAAAGTCTTTCTAGACATTCAAGTGGTAGATCTTCCCTTACAGCAAGAAAATGTGCTGACTTCGTGAGACGATCAGCAATGACCCATATTGCATCATTTCTTCTAGGAGTCTTTGGTAGTCCCATGGAAAAATCCATCGTAATATTATCCCATTTCCACTCAGGTATGGGAAGAGGTTGCAATACTCCACCAGGCAGTTGCCTTTCAGCTTTCACTTGTTGAAAAACCATACATCTTGACAAAAAATCAGCAATCTCCCTATTCATGTTGTCCCACCAAAAATGTCCCTTTAAATCTCTATACATTTTGGTGCTCCGAGGGTTTATAGATAAATTGTAACTATGAGAACCATCCAACAATTCCTTCTTTAAATCAGGTATATCAGGAACACAGAGTCTCCTCCCAAATTTCAAAATTCCATATTCATACACAAAGTCCCTCAACCTCCCATCATTCACATCTTTAATCTTCTTTTTCAACACTTCCTCATCGGACTATGAACTCTTTATCCTTTCTAGTAAAGATGGTCTGAAAACCATTTGAAAAAGTTTTGATGTTTCACCCTCCATGGTGATTCCCATATCCATCTTTACTAGATCCATGAAAATAGGATCCCTTTCCACTCTCATCATGTTCAAAACTCCATGATCTTTTCTACTCAAAGCATCTGCAACTTTATTTTCCTTCCCTAGGTGGTAGTGTATCGTGCAATCATAATCCTTGAGTAGTTCAAGCCATTTCATTTTCCTCATGTTTAGTTATTTTTGTGAGAAAATATATTTCAAACTCTTGTGATCGATATATATCTCACAATTTTCACCATAGAGATAATGTCTCCATATATTCAAGGCAAAGATTACAGCATCTAACTCGAGATCATGAGTAGGATAGTTTTTCTCGTGAATTTTTAGCTGTCGTGATGCATAGGCAATAACCTGATCATTCAGCATAATGAAAAAACCAAGTCCTTTCATTGATGCATCACTATAAATGACGAACCCATCATTCCCTGATGGTAGAGTAAATATAAGAGCGTTGACTAATCTTCTCTTCAGTTCATCAAAAAATTATTCACACTCTTTTTTCCAGACAAATTTAACCCCTTTACGTGTGAGCTTCATTAATGGGTTAGCTAATCGGGAAAAATACTGGACAAAAAGTCGATAATAACCTGCCAAACCAATAAAGCTACGTACCTCAGTTATACTCGTCAGTGCTGGCAATTCTTGGATTGCCTTGGTCTTAGAAGGATCAATGGAAATTCCACCCTTAGAGACAATGTGGCAAAGAAAGGAAATCTCCTGAATCCAGAATTCACACTTGCTAAACTTCCCATATAATTCATGCATTCTAAGAGTCTTCAAGATAATGCGCAAATTATTTTCATGATCTTGGTATCTTTTGGAGTACACCAAGATTTCATCAATAAATACCACCACAAAATCTTCTAGATATTCCTTTAAAACTCTATTCATTAAATCCATGAATACAGAAGGTGAATTAGTCAATCCAAAAGGCATTACTGTAAACTCGTAATGCCCGTACCTTGTTCGAAATGCTCTCTTCGGAATGTCTTCCTTCTTCACACAAAACTGATGGTATCCAGATCGAAGTTCAATTTTTGAAAAGTATTGAGCTCCATGCAATTGGTCAAATAAATCATCAATGTGAGGTAGGGGATACTTGTTCTTTATTATTATAGCATTGATCTCCCTGTAGTCAATGCACAACCTCATAGATCCATCTATCTTCTTAACAAAAAGGACTGGGGCTCCCCATGGAGAAACACTAGGAATAATAAATCCCTTATTACTCAATTACTCTAGTTGTTTCTTTAGTTCAAATAATTCCTCGGTGGCCATCCTATAAGGGGTCTTCGATATAGGCCTTGACCTAGGAATTAAATCAATAGAAAACTCAACTTCTCGTTCTGGAGGATGTCCAAGTAAATCTTCTAGAAACACATCTTCATATTCTTTCACAATAGTTACATCCCCTATTTGAACATTACTTTCCTCGCCCTTAGTCATTTCACTCTCTTCCTCCCCAATAATTGAATTTAGTTGTGCTACTATGGGTGGGTCTAAATAAGAATTAGGTGGTGTTGATTCTTCTCTAAAAATAAGTTGTTCCTTATCATCATCATCAAAAATCATAACCTCCATATTCTTACAATAAATCTTTGCATCATAGACTGAAATCCAATCCATA
Source organism: Viscum album (assembly GCA_963277665.1). Classification (NCBI taxonomy): domain Eukaryota; kingdom Viridiplantae; phylum Streptophyta; class Magnoliopsida; order Santalales; family Viscaceae; genus Viscum; species Viscum album. Next base: position 1,221,531,817 of record OY728156.1, on the reverse strand, counting down.
TCGAGGATTATATCAAACTAAATCATAGGTATGACAATGACATCAGCGGATAAATAATAGTTATGTGCTCTAATGGGGACTGATTCACAAAACTTTGTTGCAATAATACTTCCCTTAGGATTTTTGACTGAAAATTCTCTTGTTAAATCAAACTAAAAATATCTGATTTTCTTAGCAAACTGAGAAGATATGAAAGAATGCGATGATCTAGAATCAAATAATGCATTTTCTAAACATGAGGAAACCATTAAATTACCTGCCACCACGTCTTTCGGAGCTTCAACCTCAGCAGTAGTGATAGCATAAGCTTGGCCTTGATCCCTTGGCCTCTTCTGAGTTAAGTTCCCCTAACGCTTAGTACATTCATTTGCATAATGCCCCATCTCTCTACAATTATAGGATTCCACATTGACATCAACTTTATTTCCCTTGAAATCATGAGCTTGGTGGGTTTTTTCACCATACTTGTAACAGACTCCCATTCCCTTCAAGCAAGTACCAGGGTGTTTCTTTCTACATTTACTGTAGGACTGATATTCAACTCTTCGGTTCTTCCCCTTATTTCCATTTCCAGATTGATCAGAAGATATCTTCTTTTCTTGCTTTGCTTTAAAGTCATAAGACTTAGAGAATTGTTTTTCCGTCTTGATAGCACACGAGACAATATCTTCGTATAATGAGAAGGTTTGTGAGACTAATGATCGACAGAGAAATGGTTTTAACCCATCAAAGAAATGATCAATCTTACTTCTTGTGTTACGTATATAATCTGCAGCATGCCTCGCTAACCTTGTAAAGTTAGCCCCATACTTTGCGACATTCTCATCCTCCATCTTCCTAAAACATAGAAATTGACTTTCCATATCTGCTCAATGGTCATGTGGAATGTATTTTTCTAAGAAAAGATCTTTGAACTCTCTCCATTCCATATTTGATACTTCATCATCTTCCTTTGTGTTTTGAATCAGCGACCACCATTGATCGGCATCTCCAGTGAGGCGGTAGATTGCCCTGACAACCTTCTCCCTTTCACTACTCCCCAAGGCATGGAATATTTTCTCTAAGGAGTTTATCCATTGCTCAGCTACTAATGGATTTGTACCCCCATTAAATGTTGGTGGCTGTTTCCTCATGAAGCAGTCTAACATTGATTCTCCACGTTGCGGATCAGGGTGCTCCATACGAGTAAGGTTATTCTTCATAACCGGAGTGAGTTTTCCCAGTATGGTAATAAGTTGGTCAGCACCAGTTGTATCTCCAGATCCACAATAATTATCTTAAGTAGGAGGGAAATCCCTACACAGAGTGCGTGAATTGATATGGTTTCCATTCCTTCCACTAAGCGCCATTTCTAAAAAATGGCATAAACTAGATTAGTTTATGAATTAAAATACATAATTCCATTCTTATAAAATACTTAACATAAATTGAACTATTTATGGATATAATCCATAATCATAAAAATGTTTTCTTTGAGGAAGTATATACTCATAACCCTTCATAGTGGGTTGTAAAGAAAATGAGAATTATCCTAAGCATATCCCCCGGGAGTGTCGTAACCAAGAGTGCAGCAAGGCCCGTTGGCATGCACCAATTCCCATATGAGTCTAGCTCAAAGCGGTGTTTTCGGGTTTTACCCCTAGATTCATCTGTGCCAGAGCCTCCTTTACCTGCTCGTATCTAGACAGGGATGTATTGCTCGGAAAAATCACAACATCTCTATAATACCAAAATTCTAGGAAGTTCTTCTATACTAATCCTCAAGGTTTATCTTTGGGAAATGTGCTCTAATCATAGTTTATCTAAATCTAGGTTCCAAGGTTAGTACTAAACTGCATCTGATAACAACTGTAACACCCCGACCCCAGTTACCCAGAGTCGGTGCATTATTGCGTAACATTGGCATGATCACAAAAGATCATGTCTCGAAAGACCGATTAGTCTAGTAGCCTTGGAAACAATAGATACATTCATAAATGTTACATTACATCATAAAGTGAAAAACTACAATAACAAAGTCTCCATAGTCCACACTCATATCCTCTTCTGACTATCCCTGCAGGTCATTCATAAAATATTTCTTTACATCCTTGAACATATTAAAACATTGAAAGGGGTGAGCTTAGATCCTCAGTAAAGATAACAATATAGCGGAAGCTTTCATAAATAAACATCAACATTTAAGGAAATCTATAACTAAAACAAAAACCTTTTAAACTTGAACTTTAGAATAATATGGAAAAATTAAAATGAAATAATTCCATTTACTTACTCACATGGATATTCTACTAGTCGAATAATCACATGAAATATCAATAAACACTTTCATAATGATGGAATTCATAATGCCAGACTATCATAACCACGTAGCCAAGGCCTCGTGCCAAGACCACAAATAAGATTTTGTCAAGGCCTCGTGCCAAGACACTAGTTTGTCTCATGAGACCTACCGATGCATCAAGGAGCTATAGTGGGCTCCACCCATCACTTATTAAGTCCAATTCATTCCTCATATGAATAGGTTTAAACATATCATATAACATAATCGTATCACATAAAACATGCATAAAGGAAATATTAAATTTCCACATTTCAATCACAAGATATCAATACAAAACATTGATATAATAAAAACACTTTCAAAACCATTTTCAATACCAAAAGAAAATTAAAACTTGTATTTATTTTTCATTTAAAAAAAGTTATGTCTTGTAGAGGAAGCCAAAAATCAAATAATGGTCACGGCGGCTGAGAAGTCGTTGTCGCCGCATACATACAACAAGAAAACATTCCTTTTTTTCGTTTAGTAAAACGCTTTGTATAAAAAGATTCCTTTTGAATAAACGTAAAAGTCAAAGGTGTTTATACACCGTATAGAAGAAATTTGTGTATAAAACAAAATATGCCTCAAAGAAAGGAGATTGAGGCGAAGTCCCTTAAAAAGTTCATTTTATATATATATATAATATATCTATTATGTGTATTCACTATAAGTACACATCCAGAAAGTAAGAATACAAGATAGGACATAATAATATCATGACATAATTTGAAAGTAGGAGATTAACCCAAAGAATAGAAATTGGGTTAAGAAGTTCCCTTACCTCGTGTCCGACTTGACTTGATCGTTCTTTAACCTCCTGAATAATAAACTATAGTTAATTTATATTTACTTAAGAACCTTTTTCATTTTCATTATTCCTTTTATATCACTTATTACCATGTCATGAACATTATGTAATTATTTAAGTTTATAATGGTTATTTTATCGATCATAGGTACTTGAGTCAAAAATGAACTTCTTATAATTACAAGTTGTTGATGTGGTGAAATATAAATTATATCCAGAATTATATTCATTATTTAGATATCATATAAATCATATATATCCAGTATATACATTCATTTATAATATTACATAACATTTAGAGGTAAGAAATGAAATGCACCGTTCATGGAGACGGTAAGCCGTACGTACGCATGAACGCTACTTTCATTTCCATTTAATGGAATGAAGTTGTAATTATATAAAGGTATAATATAATTCCAGTATAATAAAATATATAATACCATTTAATCCATCCTTTATACGTCCCACATATGGCATTAACGATTCAAATCACTTTGAGGGGGCGGTAGTCCTCACTTCCTAAAATGAAATTATCGCGTTTACCCGTAATGGAAATCATAAAGGTATGCCATAAATGAAAAATACAGAAGATTAAGTAAAAAATAAACATATTATATATCATATATAAATATAGTGACATCTTAATGGCCTCCTTTGAAGGTGTTATATGAGTGTTGAACAATCATCATTTCGTGAGGCAGAAATTCGCCATCCACAGAAACCGTATGTTCTTTAACCATTAGATGTAGGTGTAAGTAAGTGTAGCTCGAATACTCATTATAACAACATCCTAGTTTATTTAATATACTTTTGTTGTTACAAAAGAAAGGAATAAATAGAGTTTAAGGGGTTGTAGAAGCAAAATTAAACAAAACAACATTAGAGAAGACATTACCTTAAAATTGCGTAACTCTTTTTGATTTGAGCCAAAGGCTTCCTTGAGAAGCATTCTGGCCAAAGTGAGGCTTCTAGGAGTAATGGAGAGAAGTTGGGAGAGTATTTGGGCAGAGGCTGGCTGAGCCAAAAGGCTTTGAAAGTGTGAGTAAGGAGGTAGTGGTGGGGGCCTTTTATAAGTGGAGAGGAGGGGCACTCGTGGAAAGTAATAACTTGTTACTTTATTATACAATGTTTTTCGGATTCTAAAGGTTCCACAGTTATATAATTCGAGGCTAAGGTGATAAGGGTTCGAAATATTCTCGTCCAATAGGATTTGGACAAGTTTAATTCTTAGATTTTACATTATCTTTTAATTTTATTTAAATCATTAATTAATGAGGTAATCGCTGCATCATCATGGTGTAATAAATAATTTACTTTATTTAATGTCTAAAAATTATAAAAAAAATATCATGATGTATGAAATCGTTTTAGATTTCTAATGAATATTTATAGTCAAAAATATGACTTGTATAACCCCATTTAAAAATTGCTTTAGTAAAACAACTCTTGTTTGTGACATTTTTATTTTAATATTAAATAAAAAGTTTTTAATGTCATTTCCCTACCAAAGTGGCTCCATGGGGTCCCCAAGTTGACCCATTGATTTTCTTGGTCGGCCATGACTCATCCAATAGGTGTAGGACAAGTTTCAAGGTCATTTCATTTTATTATAACATTATATTTACCTTAAATTTCACTAATTACCTTTAATCGCGATTAATTAAACTTAAAAGTTACTATTCACCAAAAAATTATTTTAATCCCATTGAACAACATTTTACTTCCTAATGACAACCATGTATGTCGGGTTTTTGAAAATAAAATCACAGAAGTGGTAATGTTTCATTTAAACAAAAAATCAGTTTTTTAACTACCACTTAGTGGTTTGACTATTCATAAAAAATTAAAGTTTTTCAGAAAAAAGAAAAAATTTCACCCTAAGCTATAATTGATATTCCGAATTCAAAAATTATGTCTATTTTATGAAATTAAAAATATATAAGTTGCATTAATTAATTTCATAATTAATTCCCACTGTCACAACAAATAGCGTGTTTTTAAGAAACAATATATATCAAAAGATTGACAATTGTTTATGTCCAATTTCAAAGTGAAATTAATTCTAATGACCACCATTGGATAAAATGGTAAAAAAATATTCTAATTATACTTTAAAAGCACTCAATAGTATAATTTGTCACTATTAATTATTTTGATTAAAAAAGTTTTTTTATGTAATTTTCACTATTCAAAGCAAATTGGAAGTTCTCAGAAAAATACCAAAAATTCAACACAGGCTAATTTCGATATTCCGAATCCAAAAACGAAGTCCACTTGGAAAGATAAAATTTATAAAATTTAAAAAATTAGGTATTACTATTCATAACGGCTACTTTGATTGGTTGTGGCGTGTGTTAGAACTCGAAGCTGCGTACAACACATGCTGCTGTATTATTCAAAGACATGTGTTCCATAGAAGCTTGGGGTGTTACACTATTTATATATTATTATTAGTTTTTGGGATTATGTTGTCATCAAATCATTAGCAAATAGCTCAATTTTGGTTTATTATCAATGTTCTTCATCAAATATTCACCCATGAACTATGAAGATGTGTTACGACATGCGTTAAAAATTCTAGTTGGTAGGTATGAAGATTGGAAATGCTGATTATGTGCCTCAATATAATACTGTATAAATATTTAATTGAATAGAATCTAAAAGATTTTATCTTTATCTAACCACTTATTGTGGTAGTTTGGAAATTGGATGAGGTATCCATCGATTTCGTTGGTGTATTACCATGGAATCCCTGAGGGTGATGATCAATCTTGGTTGTGATTAATAATTTGGGAATGTCAAAACATATTATTATAATTAGAGACACTATGATATTTTATTATCTATGTATGAAGTACATTTAGAATTTATTTTTGGTTACATGGGGATAGGACATTATTTTAGAAAAGGATACTAGGATTACCTCAAGGCTCTAGAGAAATCTATAAGAAGTGATGGGTGCTCAAGTTAGGTTATTCATTGCTTATCAAACATAGAAATACAGTCAAGAGAAGGTTTCTATTCATATTTTTGGTTTCATGCTTTGGATATTTTTTAAGGTGACTTGGTTTTATTTAAAATTTCTCTTTTTTGGCCGATCATCATCTTGGGAAATAGGTTGGGTTGGCTCTGAGATATGGCCCACCATTTGTGATCGGTGAACGGATTGGTATGGTTTCTTTTTAGTTGGAATTTTTATATCAGTTTAAATTTATTCTTGAGTTTTTCCATGTATTGTAGATAATGAAATTTCATATTTACCCACCCAAATAATTATTTGGTAAGATATTGAGTCATTAGTTGATTTTTTATTTTTAACTAGATAGTTGATATTATTTAAAATCAAGAGAAAGGATTTCATGGGAAGTCTATTCTAATGTTCATATAGTTATCGAGGCATAGATTGAATTCTCATGAGATATGATAAAATTTTTCATTGATATGGTATTATTGGACTCACCTCATTAATTTACTTAATTCATTCTGATAACTTCCATGGGACAAAAGGGTTTTGGTGGGGATTTTGTAACATCCTATTACCTGCTTTCATTTAATTCTCTACCATTTTCAGGTTTTCCAAATTAATTTGGAATCCCATTGGGCACCCAAGTATAGATAAAACTTAATAATAAAAATGGCCTAATTATAATGGATATATTTTTATTTTAATTAAATGTGTATTGGAATAAATGTGCTTGGTATAATATCCTTGAATGGTTCCCCATGATATTAGAGAATTAGTGAGGTGGTTTAGGATTTTTTTGAAGAAATATCCTATTTTTACTATGTGATGTGTGATTACAAAACATGTAAAGGGGTTACCGCACTCACACATGGTCACGAGACAGAAATCACGAGAATTTTTAACAACATGGAAAGAGTACACACCGTGTAATTGTTAAATTACATGTATTGTAAAATATTAGGTTTTAATAAAAAGATGAATTTTTGGTTTTATGTAATCTCCATGGATTAACTATTTTGTGAATGGATTGAAAATTTTGTAACTTTAGAGAGTTTAATTTTTATATTTCTTAATCAACTGATTCTTTTATCAATGTTTCCACATCACTCCATTATCCCAACCTAGATACCTTCTCCAATGATTTTAGGTGTGCATATTCAATCTGGATATAATTTTTATCTATTAATCACTATTGAGGTTTGTTTTAATCTCTCTAGGTGAGTAATAATTTATTATTAATTATTACTTTGACCTCATTGGTGATGTTGTGTAACATTATTAGATCAATTGATCCATGTTGATGTTTTTTGTCATTTCAATCAAGATTCATTGTGTGATGTTGTTCTAGGGGTCGTTTCCTTTATTGTTTATGGGGTGAAATTTGTTCATTCAAGGGGAATGTATTTACTCCTTTTTCCAACACTGAATTTTTTAAATTGAATCAATTTTAAGATTTATAGATTGGTTATGATGATTTTTATATTATTTGTGATCTTCTTTTTGTTTGATCCATTGTGGGAGTGAACAACACTAAGTTTTGAGGTATTTCGTTCCATCTCAAGAATTTAATAGTGAAATGAATTTCTCATATTTGGATAATTTGTTTTATTAATTGATATGACATGATATGATGGAATTTTATGTGGGCCTATAATTGGGTTTTAATAAAGTATTGGTATCCCCTTGTTTTGGTAAATGATAAATGGATTTAAATGAATCATGAAATGGTTTTGTGAAATTGTGTTCAAATAATGTTTTGACGGAAATTGTTTGATGAACTATTTTGGTAAATTTTATCACATGGGAATCTATTAATACTTATGAAAGAGGTATAATATTAGGTCTCATCCATTTTATAGGGGTTACTCAATGGGTTATACTATGCACCCTAGCGATATTTTTATATGGACATGTTATAATATTTTGGTGGTTCACCTGCTCGGGTGTTCCACATTTATAATGACTCAATGCAAATATATAGTAGATACATGAGAATGTGATTTTAAATTTTAGGAATTAAATTAATTCATATCCTAAACTGGTGTCACCCTTGGTATGATTTTATATTTTATTCTTGGCTGATTTGGGCATCTTTTTGTTTTTATAATTTAGTTACACTGCCATGGATTTGATCTAATATGTGATGCATGATTTTTTTTGGAAAATATATTTTTTGGCATATATGCTTATCCAATTTTTTAAACTAAGTTACCTTCATTATTAAGAAATATGGAAAAAGGGAAATAAAAAAATTTATTATTTTTCATTTAAATGATGTTAAACCATTATAATTAATTTTTTTAGAAAATAGGGATTTCTTGGACTAAAGTTCATGGACATCATATGGAAAAACTAGGTGGGACATTATTGAGCCTTTTATCTCACACCCTATGTACACCTAATGTAGTATATAGATCTGGTTATATCATTCAATTATGGTAAAAGAAAGGACCTACTATGAGGGAGAAAGTTATTCATCCAACTTAGTTGGGTAGCTTGTGGTGCGATAGTGGGATTATGCCCACCCTATCACATTGAGTAATATTTTTACTAGTTTTTCTTTCCTTTACAGTTGTATATGATCCTTGATATATTTTCTACATTTGAGTTATTTTGATTGTGCAGTTATTATTTATTGTTTTCGAATATATTTAGATATCATGTTATTTCTATTCATCATGGTTATATGTGCCATGTTTTTGCTTCAGGTTGGTAAAAATCACTCACAATTTTCGTTGTCAATGTTTGGGTGATTATAGCCTACCCCTGGGGATCGGGAATGCCTTTCGAGTATGTGGCCGGTTCATTTAGGTTCCATATCAAGAGGGTATCCATGTAGGTTTGTTATAGGATTAGATACAAAAATCTATGTGGATGTTATAAACATTACCCATACCATAATTGATATGTGAAAATGTCACCATGGAATTATTCTTCTAGACCCCTCAGACAAATATTGGTTATAATTGCATTCTAGATGTATTTGATCACCTTATTAATTAAACAACCATCATTTCCATCAATTAAGACTTCTATCTTGATCAAATTTTTAGAATTTACCTTAAATATGTTGTAAGGATTCATTGATATAAAAATTATATAATATCGGATTGGGACTCAAGTATTACCTAAAATTTCTTGGGAAGACATTATTAGGACCTACATACAGAGATGGATTTTAGCATGATGTATCATCCTCAAATATATTTTTAGTCTAAGAGAACCATTAACACCCACGATGAAACATTACGAGATATTTCTATAGATATCAATGGTTGTTTTTATAACTTGTACATATCATAAATATTAATTACAAATTATTAGATGAAAATTCATTACACAACATAATTATTCACACCATAATATTTTATGTATATTGACATTGAAAAATTTACACATAATCAACTAGCCCATAAATGAGCTATGTCATCTCAAACTGGGTACTTCATTACTACAACCCATCTTAGACCTACCATACAAAATACCGTTCTTAATAACATATGGATGGAAATATATTATAGGATGATATAATATGCTCACCATGGTTAAAAATTGATGATATAAATATATGATCATATCAAAACAATAGATATGTATAATGCTATGTGAACATAAATATAACTCAATATCTCCATACCCAATCTATCACAAATCAGGAATATTATTCTTGGCATAAAGCATTATCATTTATGAAATTATCATCAATAAGATTGGGAAATCATAATAAATAAGTGATGAACCACAATCTCATATCTTAAATATCTTTCATCATAATTAATATAGAAAAAAAATTCATTTTTCATGGTTAACCACCATGACTACAAACATAGTTGACCAATACTCACTACATGTTTCCTATAGTGAATAAAGACCATTTACACATTCTCCATCATTATCTCATGTTAAATAAAGAATTACCCAATTAATTTTAAGGATATAGAGATTATTCCCATCTTCAAAGGAAAAAATGTACTTATATGTTCCACAATATCAAAAAACATACCATATTTCTTCACATTATAACCCAGTGAAGAAGAGGGTCTCATAAATAATTTGTTAATTTAGTATCAAATAAAACATGAAAAAATAAATGGGATTAAAAAACATTTCATCAAAAAAATCATAACCATAAAATGTTATAATAATGACGGTATTACTAAATCTTTTCCCAGTTTATGTATAATTAATATATTTGGCCTGCATCAATTATTATAAAACTCAACACAATGATGAAGAAACTTGTCTGGAGTGAAAACATAATAGAATCAAAGATTTTAACTGCCCAATGGATGAAATGCTGCTTATCACATGCTTTGGTAGGATTAGGTGTTAAAAATCTGAAAGCCTTCAACCAGTATTTTCCAACAAAGTTTGTATGGAAACTAATCAATCACAAAACTTCTACTATGGGATTCATAAGAAATAGATTTATGACCAGAATCATAGATGGAAAAGCTAGTTATCTATAATCCTCCATTTTTATTGGGATTAAGGCCACTTTCCAAAAAATTCTCAGCCACTCTAAATGGATGGTGAGAAAAAACTCATCCCTACATTTTTGGTGTGTCAATTTTACTTTAGAGCCACTCATCTCTCATATCAATCTAGGGGATTATCACACTGATCATACCACCACAATAAATAAGTAGCTAGAAAATATGGATATGATTCGAGAGGATGTTGTCCATATTTCTTAACAACAATGATTTTATCAAGCATGATGACACCCTACTATAGGAATGGTTGGGAAATGGCTTGCTTGACTCAAAAACGTTTTATCAGCATTTAATTGAGGATGAAGAACATTGGATTGGCAGTTTGCAAAAAAATGGTAGGATCCTTCTCGTTTCACGCTTCTTTAGAGGATTGATTTTAAATAAATACCATTTGACACAAATATTCAAATAGATGGAATTCTCCTTTACTCTAGATGTCCTATTTGTATGCATAAAAGAGAGGATGTTGAACACCTCTTTCTGAGATACATGGAAGCCTCTTCCCTTTGGGTAGCAGTACACAAATTTTTGGCCTTCAAATCCCATGCTCAGGTTCGGTTGAACATTATATTAAAGCTTTGTTTAGTAATGAATCTTCCAAGAAGATAAATGTTCTCTTCCAAATGGCATGCGCTAAAACCCTGTATTAGCATTGGAGTAGTAGAAACAGAGTGGTGCATGGAATTTGCAGCTTCAATGCTGGCTGCGAGATGGCATGTATACTTACTGTAGTGCGTGAAGCTAATAAACTACATTCAGAAAAATACAGAAACTCTATTAAATACTGGATTATCTTTTTGTGGCTTAATATTACTGGTAATTTTCCTAAACCCCATTAGACCATGGTATTTTTCTGGACCTCACCTTTTGTAGGATGAAACTAGTGCAACATGGATGGATCTTCTTGGGGGAACCCAGGCCCTCGAGTTATGGAGAAATTTTTAGGGATGAGAACAGGGACATCGTCGAATGTTTATACATAACTTGTGAAATCTTCACAACAGTTGAATTGGAAATGACGCGCCTCATAAAAGTGGTTGATACTACTCCCAAAAAATATGGAATAATATATGGTTCAAATGTGACTCCACAACCCTCGTACATGCCGTTAGAGTGGGACAAATGCATCTCTCATTAAAGTTGAATGCTAAATGGGTGAATTATCTGGACATGCTATCATTTCTGAATTACATTGTCACTATTCGTACATGTAGGCGAACTATATTGTGGATGGGTTGAATAATAAAGGATTGAATGTGGAAAGATTCCAACACTCAACTACATTACCCGATGACATGACCACTTTTTTTCTAGGAGATAAATATAATATTCTTTAATTTCGAATTGTGTAATTCTTTTTACACATAATTCAAGGGCCTCAAGGCTCACTTTTCTAAAAAAAATGATAATTAACACTAAAATATTTCATTTTAGATGGAAAACTATTTTGAAATATAACACGAAAAAAATTTGAGATAAAGTGTTGTTCCACTTTTAAATATATATTTTAAAAAAAACTATTGGAAACAATATCTTTGAAAATATATATTCAACATTATAAATGAAAAATTATAACATTTAGTGGTTATGAAGGCTGGAAATTCAGTTCCTTCTCTTCACATTAAATAGAAAATTCAGTTCACATTATTGCCAAAATCCAAATGTTCATGCTTGGAAAAGAATAATAATATTACTAATAAGAAAAATTATAATACACTAGACAAGGGTAGTAAAATTATAAAAAAACCCATTGGATTATATAATGAAATTAATTTTTTTTCTAAAACATTGATATGGAAAAAATGTAGTTATCGACTGAAGACAGATGTTAATATTATAAAATGTATTTGTAAATAAATGAAATAGTGATTATAAAATGAATATGTAAATCCAAGTAATGTTTATATTAATCATCATAAAATTAATTCATTGTCAATATTTACCCTACATAAAACCAATAGGTAGTGAATATGGCATGTGTCTCAATGAATTAGAAAGCGAGACTTAAATCCCTTACCATTATTATCAATTACCTTCATACAAATTAAAACCTCTAAAATAATATATATATGTTTATTTGATATAGATTAATTAATCATAACTATATACATAAAAATTTATATTATTAACTTATACACTTGTATTAATTTTCTATTATTAATTCATTGTTAAAATTATGTTTCGGTTAATAATTGATTTTTTTATACCTGTTTAGATTTGTTATATCTAGATATCTATATTTTATAATGGATACATAATAAAAGTAATGATAATAAATATATAAATAACATATATATTCAATATATATTTAGTAATAGTCATTTATAAATGTTACATAATGAAAATGAAACACCCCATTCATAGAGATGGTGTGTAATACGTAAGCGTGAATTTTGTTTCAATTTCATCAAAGGGTGAAATGAAAGAAGGGAAGATAATACATTACCTTTAGAAAATAATTTTTTACTGTCTTATTTATCACATATATTTGTGTTATTTACATAATCACCCTCCATGAAAATTGTTTGTGAAAATGGGTGACATCACTTCATGAGGGGGTAGTCTACCGTATACACAAAAAATATTTTCTTATCCCACATGAAATAGAATTTAATAATTTTTTTTTGATAAAATAATAAAAGAAGTATAATTAAATAAAAAAATATCATATACATTAATTTAATCATACACTATTACAGTCCATGTGAAATTGAAATAAAAAACATGTTACATCAATCCGTGAGGGGGTAGTCCATTGTACTCCAGAACTATACTATTGTTTTCCAAATGGCAGGGAGATATTAAGGTTGATGTTTTATTCTAATAACATAGATATAATAATATAATAATATTATTATATATATAAAATAAATCCATCATTATGTCCCTCCATGAGGGGTGGTGATGGATAATGAATATCATCATCTCACGATGTGGTTATTGGTCGTACAAAAAACAAACGGTATAAATTCCTATTTTTTAGAAGAGGAGATGAATATATTTTATGAAGTTAACATAATAGAATATCAGAATATTTTAGATGAATTTTTTATATCATTATTAGTTTTTAATATTTCATGGTTTTATAAGAGTACGTTAAACAGAAAATTACAGGTTAAAATTTTTCCAATTTTTCAGATTAACACTTTATGTTTAACTGATTTCTATCGACAAATTTATTTCTGATATCACCATGTACTATTTTATGTGGTGAGAGTATCATTGGATTACTTCAGTTTTGGAAATTCCTTAATTAAATGTTTTTCGATGTGTGAATAGGGGAGGAGAGGTGGTGGCTATTTATAAGTGGGGGAGACGCCATGTATTGAATTTAGGAAATGAATAAAGTAAACATAAAATTTTCACCAGAAAAAAGATCTAGAAGGAGAAATTATAAAACCATATAGGTTATAATGTTTATCTATGGCCATAAAATTTTTGTTTTAAAAAATTCTAAGTCATTTTACCCCTTATCATTTTTTAATGACCACATAAACCAATTTTCACCCAATAAAAGGTAATTAATTTGTACTTATATAACAATTAATTATAGACTATAAATATGTTATAATTATTATAAAATATAAATTTTGATGATTCAAAATAAATAATCAACATAAAAAAATTCTATTCATAGATGATGAAAATTTGAGTTCAAAATTAATCCCACAAATACGCTACAAAATCAGTTTTCCAAAGATAAAATCATCAAATGGATAAAACAAAATGGCCTAAAATTTATATATGAAAATTATTATAATGAATAAAATTGCATTAAGAGATATATAATAGAAGTAATTCTAATTTTAAAAATATATTGAATAATTCGGATGTTTTTAAAATAATTAAAATAAATTGAAAATTATTAATATGAATTAATATTTTTCAATATTTATTGAATAAATTAACATCTCAAAAAATTTTAAATGAAATACCCTAGATAAATATGTAACACTTATTTAATAATTGAATTTTCTTTTTTCAGATGAATTTTCTTAAATTTTTATATATTTATTTGAAAAATAATTAAACAAAAATAGATAAAATAACTTTTTAGAAATATGTAGTTCTGTTGAATAAAATAGGATTTAATCTAATCCCATTACTAGAAAACACATTATATAACTTTAAAATATTTTTTGAAAATATAATTTTTAAATTTAATTAATATAATTTACAAAATTGGAGTTTTTATATTATTAAGATGAAATTTTTTTGTGTGCATAAAAAATGTTTTTCAGAAAAATTTATCCTTTAATTTTGTATGTTTTTTAAATAGAAAGTATAATGAATTTGTAACAAATGAATTCATTTTATATAAATTTGTAAACAATATATTTGAATAATTTTAATAAAACTTTTCAAACAATCCTTCAAAATTTCTCATTTTAAACAATAATATTAAATAATAATATTTTAAAACTATAATGTCATTAATTTAAGATCAGTCTTGGGTGTGAATCATGACATCAAAAAAAATTAAATATATTCAAAATAATATTTCATAAAATCTAATAGTATTACATGGTTGATATCAACACCTTTCTCTGGTGGAGTTTTATTATAACAATATCCTTCAATCAATTATTTTGATGTCTCTTTATGAATCCCCCCAATGAATGTAGTCGAAAACTCAATCCTTTTTTGATAATTTTGTAAGAAGAAATAAAATACTACAAATTCTAGCCATGGAAATGGAAGTGAATGTTAATGCCATTCAACAACAAACAATGAATCTTAGAGGTGATGGAAATTTATGTTATGAATCATTTGAGTGATCTAGAATGTGACTATGGGGATAAGGTTATTATATTTGAATTACTTAATGGATAAAGATTATGAGATTATAAATTATTGGAATGTTTATCCGTATTCTTGATAGAACATTATATATTATTGATCATGTAGGGATTTTGTTGAATTTATTATGCTTCCACCAAACCTCTCTCAAGTTAACCACATTTTCAATGAATCATAAATGAGGAATTACATAGTTGTTCCTTCATATGTTTTTAACTATGAGGATGTACCATTTGCGTGTGATCTTTACTATGAGAATCAGTCAGTAAAATATTCAATAATAGAGATAATGTGCTAAACAATATTACTACTCACTTGTTTAATGATCACTATAGAAATTAGAAATTTTGAGAAGCTACAAGGGAACCAAAGAATGTGATTGAATAGAAAAAACTTTATCATCTTATACCAAAATGATAGAATTTCATTTGATAAATTTATTTTAATGGGGGTGGTTTGTAATATCCCTTGATTTTATGGAATATTTCTCTTCAAAAATATTTTTGATATCTTACAACACACACAATCCCATATCTTAATAAACTGTAATATAGTATTCTATTAAAACATAACCATTAAATTTATGGGTAGGATAAGGGATAAATAATTTTATAAAAATGTATTATGAACAAAATCATTAAACAAATTCTTCAATTATCAATTAATTACAAATGAAAAATAAAATCATTTTAAAGTATAAGATATTTTTTAACAAAAAATTACTTTGTTATAGGAAATTATATTTAATAAATTAAATTAATTACCATTGGAGAATTATTTTAATGATATATATATATATATATATATATATATTAGACCATTATTTTTTAAAATTAAACTTAAATTTTTTAAATTCATGGGGTATAGTAAAATTTATTTCAGTGTTTCAATTTTTTTTATAAAATCAGTTTTCATCCTGTTTTGTGTAATTATTTTAGAATTAAATAATGCCTCTTATATGTATAGAATTTTATAAAATGGATTATTTAATTTTAATTACTAGGATTGTATTTCATATATTTCTCAATTTAATGGTATACATTATGAATATTAGCCATTTTAATATTTATCAACATAGTAAAGTGTAAATTAGTATTTTCATGGTCAAAAATATTTGTTAAGGTAACAATTATTCATCTAAATTATTATTAGATGGATGGAAATCATCCCTTACCAATTTAGTCTTGATATTAAATTGTTTAGAAGACACATGTACATGAAAATGAACTATAGAGATTTTAAATCACCTGAAGTTAGATAATTTTTCTATCATAGCTTTAAATATATCTTATGTGTTCACAAGGGTAAAAAGAATGTTTTGAAAAATATTAATATTCTATTTATTGAATAAAAAAAATTAATCATAATGTTTGTTTATTTTTAATTATTGGTGATAAAATAATTATATCAAATGAATGAGAAATGATAATGTATAATGTATTCATTTAATTGAAAATTAAATTAAATGATGATATAATAATATTAAAAAAATTAATATGATTTATTTATACTCTTCACCAAATTTGTTAGATAAAAATAGCATATTAGTGTCGTGTGAAAGGGTTAGACTCAAATTTCTACGTTTTCATTCTTTATTTAATGAAAATTTATATGAACATATCCAAAAATTAATTTATGTATACTTTATAAAATGTAATAATATATTAAATAAATTTAATTTAATTAAATTCATATCTTTAAAAAAATTTGATTTCCATACTGTTTCCATCAGTATTCATCGACCATTCATGAGTCACATAAAAATTTATGACAAAATTTTTAACACCTTTTTATTAAAATATTTGTTACCAATGTTAAGGTCAATAGTAATTAACAAATATATTAATAAAAAAATAAGGATTAATATTACTCAAAATCAAGTTTAAATTTAATTCAATGTTGTTATGTTAATTTTATCTAGTTCTCATGAAACTAATGCCTATTAGGAGGAAATTGGGTTGACAATGACATTATAATATTTAAATATTTAATGAAATTTCAAAAGTGTTGTCTCCCTCCATTATAAAATAACTCCCCAACATCTTCATCTGACAGGTCGTGCAGGGTGTTGTTAACTCCCTACAGTACCTTTCAATAACAAATTTATAAAACTCAAACTATGCTACTAAACTAATTAAAGAGTAGTGTTACTAATGTTTGAGGTCGAACCCATAGAGATGGTTGAATTAGTTTGATCATAATTAAAAAGTATTTAATTGAATTTAGTTAAAGTAATAATGTGAGAAATGAATTAATTGATCCATTTTGAGAAAGAGAAAAATCATAAAGCAGATTGATTGGTTTTTTTGAAAATAAATTTTGAGAGTTGGTCATTGTAATGTAATACTGCAGTTCATGTGAAATTGGATTTTATAAAATATTTTTATTGACCCATGATTGGTGCTAGGGTCAAAATGAGGTAGATCAAAGGGTTATGGTATTTCATCCTCAATGTGACAA
The DNA here is from genome assembly GCA_963277665.1 of Viscum album. Lineage (NCBI taxonomy): Eukaryota > Viridiplantae > Streptophyta > Magnoliopsida > Santalales > Viscaceae > Viscum > Viscum album. Next base: position 1,221,513,966 of record OY728156.1, on the reverse strand, counting down.
TGCCACTTTTCCCTTGGACAAGTAGTACAAGATTTAGCCGAATTAGGTTTTCCTTAATTCTTTTTTTAAACATGATTCCCCAATGTTGAAAATGGCCATTCATCCTTTAATGTTATTAATTGTAAAATTTTAATGCTTCTTTTAATTAAATTATCGATGGTCATAAATATGTCTAAAGAAATGGATTGGAAGATAGTGAATAAATTCCACAAACCAAATACATAAATAATTAAAATAATGAAATACAAAGCACCATCCCCCATATATTTACATCACCCTAGAACATGGTGGGTTTACACTCGCATCAATGAAAATAGAGAATAATATGGAAGATGTATAGAAGAAAAATGCATAATGAAAAAAAGAAAGAACTCAGAAATAGATTAACAACTTCTTTCCATGCTTTTTTCCCAAATGAATTTGAATTCCCCAATGATTCAACTGATCTCATATACTTATAGGCATTGAATGGGGTTTTCCATACTATTACATGATGTTTAATGGGTTTTCAAAACATGTAACACCGATATGAAATTACCTACATGAATTTTGAATCTGTGATAATCTCGTACGAATCTGGTTTAATGATATTAACCATTGACTCATTTTATGATGTGTTTTGGGGGATAAAAACATATAACCTTTAAATAATAAAATCTAATAAATCTTGAAATATTTCTTCTGAAAAATAAAACATGATAAATGTCTTGTCGTATAATCTACTCACATGATTTGTGATTGTTTTTCACCACACATATCACCTTTATGAATTGTCCGGATAACGGCATTCCACTTTTATTAATTCATGATGTGTAATCGGATTACATGGCATTAAAATATTCCACTACTTGTTATCCAGCAATAATTCTTTTAAAAATCATTTATTGCACCGTAAGTGAATATAAGTAGAACAGAGTTTCAATTTTCTCTATTATTTTCCCCATTAATTAATTTTTCATAAATCAGTTGTTTCCGACCAAATATCCTAAATAAATGATCTATTCTCCAAAATTGGAAATAATATTCATGAATATATATAAATAAAAATATTAAAACACAATCAAATATATGGATGAAATACACTTATCAAATATCCCAATAATGAATTCAGAATTGTCCTCATGGATGGAATCTCAAAAAAACTACAAAGGGTGTTCACCTTATGATGCTTCAAATTCAATTTTAATATAAAATATTGAAAAATTGTAAATTAAATGTTCATCATTGACACCTGAGAATTCATCAACAAAACATTTTTCAATGAAACGATCTAGGAACATTTTTACATTTTCCCCTTTGTAACAATTGTGCCTTGTCAATCATCCATTATTATTTTTCAATCCATTTTCAATATGCATGCCATTTTAAATTTACCTCATGTTGGGTTTTCCACACATTTTCAGGATAAAATGGGTAAATAGAATTTTTCACATACCTCGAATCATTAAACACACCATAATCTTCCAAGGAATCTAACATCTCGACCATGTAAATAAGAAAATCACAAGTAATCATGAGTGATTTATGATTATGGTTCAAATATATATGTTGTTGCTGGGTAGGTTGTAAAATTATTTAAAAAGTAAATCTCAAAAAGGAAGTCCAAATCTAAATAATTTTTCATGATAATGAAAAATAGATCACTAAATTTCTCTTGTTAAAAATATCATTTCTATCTTCCACCAAAAATCACAAAGTGGGATCTTAATACATGTAAGTGAAATATTATAATAATATTACTTTTCTCTTTTCTTTTCTTTTTATAGTTTATTTTTTATTTTTCTAACTTTATGATTACAAAAAATCCCACATACATCTCCTAACCGAAGACAATTAAAATATCATTGGTCTATAAAATGATGATTTTTTATCCCCCCCAATACACAATCTTATTTTTGAATGTTTGTTAGAGATATATATGAATAGTAAAACACAATGAAATATTTAATGACCTCCCCCATATCATAATAGGCAATCCCATATTAAAATTTCCAAAAAAAATATATTAGTACACCTAATAAAGTACCTCCCCTAGACTTATTGTTTTTAATATAATGAAAATTATTTAGAGGATGGTAGGAATAGATATAAAAGGTGTGTAACAAGGAGTAATTCCTTACATGAAAATTCATGACTTCTAAAAGCTCAAAAAGTTTTAATTCATGGTGGGTCTCAGGATAAGAGATGTCAATAATAACCAATAAATCATTTTTAAAGTGATTTTGTTTATTCATAGCTTCAATAAAATTCATTTAATGTTCTAGAGGAAAATATGATAATGTTTCTAGATAAATATACTATAGAAATAATGGAAAATAGTAAGTGTTGGATGTCATGGAAATAAGATGAATGGTTGGTTAAATTACTCATCTAAATGCATTTGAATAATTAAATGAATTAATTCAATTATTGTAAATTTAAAACATGGACATATATCTGAAATACATCATTTACATTGGTCAAAATACTCCTCAAATCCGGACTTGTTATATCCTAATCTATATTTAAATTTATACTAAATTTTCCATTTTTTCGCATTGTAATTTATTAACAAAGAAATATAAATACTAGAAATGATAAAATTATTTGGTATATTATGTATCCTATATTATTTGATTAAAAAATGAATCATGTGAAGTCATCGAATTCTTAGCTAAATCTCGGAATCCTTTTCAATGTGGGGATTACATTAAAAAAATGTTGAATTGAAATTCTTACTCCCCTAGAACTTTCTTCTTCATTGTTGGTTATGCAGGTTATTCCTCGGGTATTGATGGCATTTTAAATAAAAAAGTGAAGAAAAGGTTATTCTCAATGAATTTTGAAATATTTGGATTAAGAGAAAACACAACACCAAAAATACAAAATAAATAATGATAAACAATTGGGTTGACTCATGAAATATTTTTTTAACTTTGTTAGCTCAACCTACCATTATTTTAGCATCATATCATGTGATGGATGATGGAAAACATTTTACCTCTTTGAGGTCCATGATTGGTCTCTGTTGTTTTTTTTCATTTAGGTCGTCCATTGTCCTAATTCTCAGAATAACATAATTCCTCCATATGGTAGTACATTATTTACCTCTAATGAACTAACCTAATATTTCATCCTCAATAATGTTAAAATAAATTAATGTTCATGTATCATCGATACATATTGTCTTTTTTAAATGTTTTGGAGTCAATATCTCTCCTTGTTTGAGCATGCATAGTCCTTATATTCACTTTTTTTATTCAGTGGAGCATCTTCTTTTAAATAAAATCTAATTCATTGTCCTCTTCCATATCATTTACATCATTAACTTCAGATATTCAGCTTTCTCCAAAATAATTTTCCTCTTGTATATCATAGGTCTTTATTGCTCGATGGATGTTGGAATGTACATGATCACATCCAACTCTCATATAGAGTTCTTCAATTTCAACATTGATTAGAACACACACAATGGATAAAAATGACCTTCCCAAAATGAGGGGATTCCTATCCTCTTCCGTCTCTAGAACTAGGAAGTAAACAAGATAATAGAACATGTCCAATTTTATCATTATGACCTCAATGAATCTGATTGTGGATTTCACTATTCAATTTTCTAATTGATATGTACTCTTGTAGGATTCATTCCATCGAACCCCAAACTCTTGAATTTCATGTATGACATGATATGGACACTCACAACTAGGTCACAACATTCTCTCCTACATTTGTTAGCACCAATAAAAATGTTAAGTTAAAAAATACATGGGTATCGTTTTTTCATAGGTAGTCCATTTTATACCACGTTCAAACACTCTCATGTGAGTGGAATTGTTCCAATCTCTTCTAACTTCTTCTTCTTGGTTACCAATTATTTCATGAATTTCAAATATGCTAGCTTCTTCTCAAGTTCCTCTACAAAATGTATATTAATAGGTAATTTTATTAATGTTTTCTATGAGCTTCACTTTATGAACATATTTCTCCACTTGTCCAATTCAATCTAGAAACTCGTTCATTACATGTACTGATATTGTTCTACTTCTTCTTATTCAGATACTTTTTCCTTGTTACCTTTAGCTTCCACTAGTGGATAGTCGGAAAATTATATACTATGTATTTTTTTCTTTCCTATAATATGTTTTATAGGATTCAAATATTCACATGGATGTTCATCGGTGAATATTGGTAGTGTACCTATAGGTCTCTCTCTATGTTGATGAACACTATTTTTAAACTTGAAGCCCTAGACTTCTTAATGTTGCCTTTTGGTTTTATGATTCATCTATTATTTCTTTTAGTGTATCCCCAAAAGTAGTCAATAATGTTTCAAGTGCCTCCTCTGATTTATGGACTTGGATTTTTAGTTAGGACCATTGAGTTCTTGTGGTTGGAATCCTTGGGGACTTTTTTGAAATCCAGGGACTCTTTTGTTGTGGTTTTCAACCCTACAAATGATTACCGTGATTGTAATCTGCATAGTTGTAATTATCTATATGCATACCACAGGGGTTCTACTGCTGGACCATACTGATAACCATCTCATTGGAAAGAGACTAAATTTTTTTACAATCCAATATTTTTTTATTTCAAGAATGCCTTTCCACCGAGTCTATTTTCCTTATATCTAGATGATATTTCTCACTATTTCATCGAATGAGTTTTAGATTACTTTGGGTAATTCCTTCATTAAATATAATCGAGTTGCATCATCAATAATTGAACAGTTTTTCTATTAAAACCCCTTATAGATTTTTGGTTTTAGTATCCAAATATCTATTCCGTGATGTGGGCACTTTTGTTTCATGTATGTATACCATTCCCATATAGAATAGAAGAATTCATCTTCAAATTGGAAAAAGATTAAAATGTTTACTCGTAAATATATGTAATTAGAAGGTCGAATAAAGTTGTTGAGGAAGTTCCATGTCAAGTCAACCCAGGAAGTGATGGAATGTAAATGTAGGATTAGATTCAAGTATTGATCTCGACCACAAAATGAAAATTGGAAAAGAGGATTCTTAATTAATTGCTTTAGACATTCTAAAATTGAAAAGTATCTCAGAGCTTGAGACAACATCACAATGTTTTTTTTTTCAAATCTTCAAGTGAAATTATGGGGAATTTAATACTATATGATATTATTTATATTATTTTTATCATGATCCTTAAGTGTTTTGAAACAATAGGTGGGGTTCCATGATTCTTGGTTTTAATCATATGTTTGATGGGTTCTTTTAGTCAAGAAGCATATGTAACCCCTGATCTCTCTGTCGAACCCTAGATGGTTGATTTATCTTACCCCCTTACATTTTTGTGTCTTTCATTCAATTATTTAGGATTTTCTCCAATTTCGGATAGTAATCAGGGAGATATTTTCCTTTTTATCATGTATTGGGGTCATGAATTTAAAAATTCAAAATATAAAATCATCAGCATGAAGACATCATGTTTAAAAAGGTAAATTTAAGTAAAATAGAAATATCATAAATTGAAATCGTAAAAACTAAAATGAAACCTTTATAAGAAACTATACCAGTTTGGAAGGAAAAGTAGGGCATCATTAATTACCTATAAATATATGAATTTTTTTTATAAAACTCAGACTATGCTACTAATTTTTTTAAAAGTTAGTTTTAGGTAGTATAAGGCCTAACCTATATAAATGGTAGAATTAGTTTTATTATAATATAAAAAGATTTAATTTTTTCTGTTTATGAAACATGGTGATGAAATATTGAATTTATTGGTTTTGAGAAAGAGAAACAAAAATAAAGTAGATTGACTGATTTGTGTGAAAATAGATCTTGATAGTGTGCTATGGTAACGTAAAATCAAGGTTCAGGTGCAATTCAATTTTAAAAAATAAAATCATTAACTCAACATTGGTGTAAGATTTGATAATAGGTACATCCAATGGTCATGGAATCTCCTCTACAATGTGGAAATAACCTATTTCCTTGGTATGGTGATATAGGATTTACCCAAATCAAGTTTCTCTCGATAATATATTTAAACCTTATTTCACCCAAAGTTGACAATGGTAATGACCTTTTTTGGGTTATCAGTTGTAAAATTTTATTGCTCCTTTTAATTAAACTATCAATGGTCATGATAAAGTAAAAATATAGGGATTTGATGTTGATGAATAAATTTCACAAATCAGATAAATGAATAATTAATGTAATGAAATCCAACGCACCTTCCCCTTTCTATTTACATCAACCTCGCACATGGATGGTTATCAACCTCATCGTGGTAATGAGAGAATAATTGGGAAGGAGGAAAGAATAATAATTCATAATGAAAAGAAAGAAAAAACTCAGAAATTGAAAAGAAACGCCAGTCTATGCTTTTATCTCCAACTGAATTTGAATGACCCCAATGCAGTAGCATAGCTCTAATTTGTATAGCGTTTGAATGAGATAATTATAGAAAATTACACTTCATATAATGGGTTTTTATTTCATGTAATGTTGATCTAATGGTTCCTCTGTGACTTTTTAATCTACATGAATCTCACGTGAATATTATTTGTAGATTTTGTCCACTTACTCATTTTACAAGATGTAATGGGGTCTCATGATGTGTAACCTTGAAATATTCACATTATATGAATCTCAAGATATTTATTCTCTGAAAAAAATCGTTAAAAATGTAACATCTTTTAATGTAGTTACACGATGTATAATAGTATTTCATAACATGTATTTACTTAATGACTTCTCCATGTAGAAACCTTCCTATTTGATAAAGACATGGTGTGTAATGTGATTACATGACGTGTAACCTTTTTGCTATTAATTTTCTAGCTTCAAATCATTCAAAAATATGTTGTCACACCATGAGCGAAGTGAAGTGGCACACAATGTATTTAATCTCAATTATTTGTCTCCATTCATTCATTTTTCTAAAAATTTATCATTTCCTACCAAATACCATAAAAAAGTCACTATTCTCAAAATTTGTAACATAATTCAATTAAAAATATAAATTAAAATAGTAAAACACCATAAAACATATGTATGAAATATAGTTATCATCATCTATACAGTTCATTAAAACTTATGGGTGTACCATCCCAAAACAAATCCCTTGTGAAAATCCATACGATTGTTGTAGATGTATTTTTATTTTCAAACTATCAATACGAGGATCCTTGAGAAGACTTTTACACAAGATATTTCAATCAAAAAGTAATATCCATAGTCCCTAACATTCAATTTTTAACTTCATAATTACCTTCTATAAATCAATTTTATTTTTAAGAAAATAATATTTTTAATGTCATTAATATATCAAAATGTTATTATGGTGATTAAATAACCATTATCCACAATCTGTACCATTATATGTGAGGTGAATGTTTCTCTTGTGGGTATATATGACTTACCATCTCCCAGTAGCAATACAATTCATATACCATAACTATATTTATTGGATGGTTAATAAGAGAGGTTTAAAATCAATATATTATATTTGAAAAATAAGTATATATCACTAATTATAATACCACACCAAAATACTTACATTATAATCTATTTGAAAACAATAACATTATTCATATGTGTGTCTAGACAACCACCTGTATAAAGAAAATGTGATTTGTTTTTCAGATTATTTTTACATGGATTTCAATAACAACATATTTAATTAATATAAATTATTTATATGATATAGTAATAATTCAAAATACATTAATTATTATTTACCTTTCTTTCATTTTATTTATCTGAAGGTGAAAACTATATTCATTCATTTTTCTTATATATATAATTTTTGATTATAATATATATATATATATAATGAATATATATAATATTATTATAATTGTATACACTATGTATAGGAAGGATACATTTTCATGGTCTTATGTCTGGAAATACTAAGATGATAAAATCAAGAAAAAGGACACATATAACACAAAGAAACAAAGATTTTTTAATGGAGTTATTGATTATTGGGTGCAAAATGTTTATAAGTTTGAAAGGCCCTGGATAAACATAGATCGACCATTTTCATGTTTTTGAAGACCATGGTGCTTGAAATGGCTCCATGGAAGGCTAGAGGATTTCGTTTGTGAGAACATGGAAAGAGGGGGTGCACGATGTGACCAAGGATTACACAACGTGTACCATTCAAGTTTCAAAAAAAATATAACGAATTGCAATGGCGTGTTTTTCGGCATAACCTAACTGCAAGAAAGTACCCGACATGAGTGGGAAGTGCACATTGTGTACTAACCCACCACTCAATGTTTAATTGACATAGCAGTTGGTCGATTCTTTCCAACCCTACATCCATGGGTCCCCTCCCTCTCATCTTAGATGACCCAATAGAACCCTCTTTGGTGTTTTAGATATCACTTCAGTAAGGATCGATCTCAGGCCTCCTTCTTCAATCCATCTTTGATTCATCTTCAACATGAGGTGATGTCTACATCTATTCATTGATTTTATTCTGTCCATTTTCTCCCATTTCTATTTTCCATGCAATCTAATTTGATATCCATGTTTTTAAGGGTGTTTCTTTTGGTTGTTGTTAATGGAGTTGTCCTGTGACATCCTCGGCTGGTTGCAGTTGTTGTGCGGAATCCGGTATGGATCTGTAGCTTTGATCTGTTCTAGAGAAAAGAACGCCAGAAACCTTTTGAGGTAGGGGATTCATGTCTTCTCTATTCTTTATGGGAAATCATAGAGTTAGCAATATTTAGCCATTTGATCACAATGGAATTTACATAATAAATGTTTGATCTAGATAAATAATTTTATATTGATTGTATGTTATTACATGTTGTTTTTCTAGATATAGTGATATCTATTCATTTCTTATTAGCATGTTGTTCCAAATTAAATTGTTAATGAACATAAATCTATCATTAATTGTTAATTAATATTCTAATGATAAAGAGTAATGTAAATGAATCATCCATTTTCTATTGTAAATTAATGATAATCAAATTGATGTAGTAAGTATTTTCATATGATTTGTGATATATTTTATTTAGGTTTCCCATATTTGGACCTAATAATAATAATTTTTTTATTTCTAGATGGATTAATGAATCAGCTGTTTAAAAAATATATAATTCCTGGTAGGGTTCTGAGTTGTCCTCTTACCTATATGGTCGAGTGCCTTCTGCATTAGAGCCACAAGTACTCATTATGTTTGAAGGCCAAATGCCTTGTTTAAGGGCCAAGATCCCATTTGATATGATGTTTGTTTACAACATATTGTGATGTAATGTGAGACTGTATGGATATTGTGATATGTGGTGGTTGGGATACCCATTTTTTGTGGCAACAATTAACACCCAGAGTTATGAGATGAATCATTTTATGCTTGTGGGTTTTGAGGAGGACACTAGAGATGATGAAATTGGTTGGATGTGAATTCTTGGATTCTTACTAAATATTTTTGGTTTTTTATCTACATTACATTCCCCAGTACTCAAGGATGATGGCCTTGCTTACCCTATTTCATAAAAGGGGTGAAGGCACATGGGGTATTCCATGTGATTTTCTTGTTTAGCTTCTTGATGGAGTATGGATCTACACTCAAGATATAGGTGGCCAAAAATTAACATGTAGTTTATCTAATCACCATGTTAATCCCCCTTCTGTTTGGTTCCGTAGAATGGGTTTTTCAAGAATTCCTTTGAATATTTGGAACTGATAATACTGTTAATAAATGATTCAATAGATAATGTCAACCCACAGGGTTGGAACATTGTATAATAAAATGGCGACTTAACAATTCAAAGGAACTATGGATCTTGGTTGGAATGCTAAGGAAATGTAATGTGGAATTGATAATGGATAAATAATTTTTAATAAAATAATTAACATTTAGTGAATCTTATACATAGGGAACGAAGTAATATATAAATCTCGTTCAATGGCTGTGATCATATAGGATTCCTAGACAAAGTATTGGAAACCAGGAGTCTAAGAGATGTTAGATGTAGGTGTGCCTTAAAAAAAGTTGTGTCAATAGTGTGGTTGCGATCTATAATATAATTTTTTCCTTTTGTGTTTTTATACGGTATTCCACCATGTTAGATAGTGGAACTGACACCCCTGGGATTCGTGAGCCCTGAGGGTGTTTTCACCAACATTTTGATTGGAGGATGGATGGAAGACTACCCCCTTTGGCCTTTCTCTCTTCTCTAATTAGTTAATTGTGATGGTAGGAACACCTATTAGTTTTCCCTAAATATTCATGTAGAGGGATGTAATGGTTTGTGGCTATTCACATACATATATTCTAGAAATAGTTTTCTATGGACTATTATAGGTGTAACGTGTATACGTCATGATGTCTTGATGATCCTTACTTGGTTGTTGGGCTATATTGGCATAATAAATAATTCTAGATGTATGATACATGTTATGAGAGGTGTGGTGGCTCCTAGATAATACCTGGTTAATTTGGTTGTGTGGATGTGGTGGTTATGTCGATCAAGGTGCATGTTGGGGTGATTCGCCCAGGTGTCTATTGAAAAGCCTTTTGGGGATAGATGTTTAGGACATGTGATGTTGGGGAAAAGTGGAAAACCAGTGGGGAAGTATTATCTCGAAACCCTTATTATTCGTTATTATATAATATACTCTTTTATGTGATACTTGGTGAGACTAGAAACAGTGAGGCAGATAACATAATATACCTATTCAGTAGATGAGTTAGTTTCACTTGTTTTTCAATGTGCTTTAGCATGCTTTTTTTAGTTTTGAATGAGATGATATGGGGAGGATCCTAATGAGTATACTTTTATACTAACCCAAAGTATATATAAGCTATTTATAAAGTCACATGGATTAGGTTTATCATTATGGTGGTTACTACTAATTTTGGGTTGTAGGAGTTGTTCATGATTCTTGGGTGCTGATGTTTTTACTTTCATTTGCTACAAGTGATTTTCCCTTTATGTTTTAGTAGTTCATGAATAACATTACATATGTGTACATGGGATATATTTTATACTGCATTATGAGTTGGAGTTGGTTGGTGGCTATCTTATCTCTCTCTTTCTCTTGTGTTATTTTTAAGGGTAATGCCTCCCATTTGTGTTTTTTACTATTCCCTTGGTGCTAGTTTCCAACTCAGGTCCTACTAGAGGCGGGACTCGGAGGTCACTATCTCACTTCTCACATTGTCGGTCTATGAGGGGTACACCATGTTGGTATGGGTAATGATATAGTGGTATCAGAGGTTTGGTTGAGGGATTAGATGGAGTTTAGTGTTAGGTAGAGGTGAGGCTCAGAGGGTTGGTAGAGAAATGGTGTCAGTTATGTTTATAAATAGATGTAAACAATGGAAAATAACTGAGACATTGGAATTTAGGACACTTGTGATATAATGCACTGACCATTAAGTTTACAGTGTACACTAAACAAGGTGATACTAGTTGCAGGGTAGAGACCTAGGAAAAGATCATGCATCATGCTTCTTTCAGCAAGTGTTTGAATGGGTAGACCTTGAGATAGGTTAACCTAAAACGAATGAAAGAAATAAAATAATTAATTAATTTTGATTCTTCCATATTCCAGGTTTAGAAGCTAAAACTACTTTTCATATTATGGTTATGGATCTGGGTTAATTTCCTTGTCGGGTTCGCACAGATGGTTCTAGTGAGCTACGATAGTAGATCTTCATAGAGTAGAGGTTAATGATGAAGCCAACTGGAGGAGGACACTCTGAGAGTTTCATCACTGGAGTCTCTAAAGTTATGGGGTCTCAGTTTTAGATGTGGTCATAGAAGAGTGGTCGGAGGAGGTTCAGATATCCTTCAGTTCGATCTGTTCTCAAAAAGAGCATTGTGTGTCTTGCGTTGTGATGCTACTGCAGGGAGAATCAAGGAAGTGGTGGTTCTTGTTCCTTGTGGAATATGAGGATTTAGGGATCTCATGGGAGGAATTCAGTTATAACATCATAGTTATGTTCCATTCTTTGACGGTTAAGGCTTTAAGTACCAAAAATCTTATTACCCTTCGATAGTGGAGATCTAGTGTGTGAGAGTTTTGAATCTACTTCTGAAACCTTTAATGATATGTATCGGACATGTTTCCATATGATTAGGCCAAGGAGACACTCTTAGAGGAGAATTTTACTTCCTGATATCCATGGATAGGTCACCCCTTTTATGCTGAAGACATATATTGAAGTGTTGGTGTAAAGACCCTGAAATTTCAAGAAAATGTTTTTCTTAATTTTCTTTGAAATTTTACAAGAACGCTGTTTCTGACGGCGCCTGAATCCGAGGCCCGGTGTGCCCGGAATCTTTTTCCGAAGTTTGGCTCGGGTACGTTCAGTGAACGAATGAGCAGGAATTTCTAACTTTTGAACCGGTGCTCAGAATCAAAATCTGAGGGCACCGATGGAACCGCAGCGCCAGTATTTTCATAGGAACACCTATTCCGTAGTTGCATTTTATCGAGTTTGGAAGTTATTTTTCGGGGGTTTTTAATTAAACTGAATAAAAATATTTGTTTGCCATATTTTTATTTGAGGTGGTAGTTAGAACCTCCAAGGGGAGGTTAGTGGAGGGGCCCACCCGCACATAACCTCCCTTGGGTGGATGTTATAAGGTTGTGCCCACATGAGTATCAAACCCCCTTAACCCCCCTTAACTCTTGAACTCTCCATTTATGTGGATGAAACTCTCTCTCATTAAATGATTCTCTCCACCTCCCTCTCATTAAATTTGACAACTTGAGATATTTAATTATGTGAGTTAATTTAATTTCAAACTCTTGAAATTCATAAGCTTTGTTGTGTTAATAAAACAAGTTAAGAACATATTTTATTTGGGTTGGAGTTTAGTTGATTGGGAGCCTTTGGAGAAAAATATTAGGAAGTCTTGAGTTTCTTCTTTATATACGATGAAGAACACGAAGAACGTCTCTTCCGCCACTAAAGCATGGCGACGCCATCTTCTTCATCCTTATTCAACCGAGGAAAGGAAAGGGAAGCGACGCCCACGACAACGCCATAGATGAGTACCCTTCTTCCTTTCTGACACATGAGCATGTGAATTGGGAGTGTGTGACGAACACGACAATCGAGGAATCGATATCTGCCATTTTTTCGAGATCTTCAACGAACGACAATTACGAGGTAGGGAATTTAAATTGTGATTGTTGGTGAACCCTCGTTTACTCCCTTCTAAATTTATGAACGCGGTTCATCTAAATATTAAGTTGATCCGCGAAGATTATTTTGCGGGTTGGGATTATTGTAATTATTCTTTTTATTTAAGAGGTCGTAGGGGGTTGTCTTTACTTTATTTTGTTCGAGATTACTCCATTTATTTTTATTCTTCGTGAATATGTCCAACTGCTATCGTTTAACGAGAGGGGGCCAGACCGCACAAACACGGCCGACCCACCTCATTTTTCCATGTTGGATTTCTTTGTGGTTTGGTACAGGAAGGCATGGTGCCGTCGCACCATGTGGAATCATGTGACAAGGAAATGCACGGCACCGTCGCGCCGTGTCATGAAAAACAAACAAGGGCGCGACATCGTCGAACCACGTTGGAGAAACCCAAAGACATCCGCGGACGGAGTCGGGCCACGACGAAGGGGCGCGACGCCAACACGTCACCCCGGAGAACCACGAAGATGGCACGTTTTTTTAATTGACGTGCGGATTGATGAGCGACAACAAAACGGGGTCACAAAGTATTTTTGAAGCTTGCGCAGTAAAGTATGAGACCCGAGATGAATAGCGGATCAGACGGTTTTGAAAACGGACCACCGGAGCAAATCTGGTGGCCTGTGGAAACGCCCGGAGGCGCGGGTCGCTAGCACGGCGCCGCCGGCGACCGGAGGCGGCGGCCGGACCCATCCTGCCACCTGGCGGCGGCGCCGCCCGAGAGCGCCGCCAGAAGAAAAGGCGGCGACGGTTGCGCCGCCTCCCTCAATTAACGGCGTGGGGCGGGCCACACGCACCCCCCACTTCCCGACTTCGGCTCGGCCACGATGAGCCGCGGATGGCCAGTCGGGCCGGGCCGCGCCGGCCGGGCCGGTCCGGGTCTAGTCGGGTCGACCCGGTTTGGGCCGACCCAGGGGGGGTCGGTCCGGGTCAGTCTGGGCCCAGACCCCCCGTTTCGGAACACTTTCGGTCAAATGCCCATATCTTGGGCTATGGACCTCCAATCGACGCACCGTCAGTTGCGTAGAGATCCTTGAAACGAGGTGATCGTTTCAGTATATTACACTCAAGGTTTCAGAGAACTGTGGGTTCGGCCGGGTTTGTTCGTACACGAAACCAACCGGGTCCTCAGAGCGAAAACAGATATATCTTTAGTACCGGACGTCCGATTGAAGCGCCATCTATTTTGTTGAATTCCTTTTGATGAGATAGAAATTTTGGCATACTTCTCCCGAGATTTGGATGCATTTGGAGTTTGGGCGAGTTGGATTGTACTCGAAATCCAACTGGGCCCCTGGAACGGAAAAGATGATATCTTTCAGACCGGACGTCCGTTTGACGAACCGTCAGCGGAGTTGGTGATCACATTGATAAACGGTCCCTATGAGTATACCCTATGATATTTAGGGTTACATTTGAGATATGGCCGGGTTGGTTCACTCACGAAATTAACCGGGCCCCTAGGACGAAAAGGCTAATGTCACACAGATCGGGCGTCTGATTGTTGCGCCGTCTGTTGCATTGAGACCCCTATGACGAGGCAGTCCTTTGAGATAATTCTTCGTGGGACATTGTGATACTTGTAGTATCGACCAGAAGCTCGTGGGGCAGACCCTCCCGGAGATGAGCGTGCAGAGTACGAAGACCGTGTAGCCGGCTGAGACCTGACGACTGCTTGACCGATCGACTCGGTGTGTTTCGGATAGCTCAGTGGGGAGCGCTTGGTTGTAGCGGCAGACCCATAGTGGAGGAGCACTTGGTTGTAGCGGCAGACTCGCGGTAATCAATAGAAAGAGTACCTCTGGAGGCTATGAGGGGGAGCGCTTGGTTGTAGCGGCAGACCCACAGCGGAGGAGCGCTTGGTTGTAGCGGCAGACCCGCGGTACTCAATAGAAGGAGTACCTCTTGAGGTTATGAGGGGGGGCGCTTGGTTTTAGCGTAAGACCCATGGTGGGAAGCGCTTGGTTGTAGCAGCAGGCCCACAATAATCGACAGGAGGAGTACCTCAGCAGTTTTAGGTCAGTGAGCAGTACCTCGGAGTCGTGACAGGACCACTGTACACTCCAGAGATGAAGCTCTTCAGCAGTTACAGTTTCGATAATGAAAATCCTGGTTTGAGATGAGTCTATGATCCTTGTGTTTCTTCATGATTGAGATGGGTTACTTGATAACTTAGGTATATGTATGTGCATATACCTGCGTAGTGGTTATCCGTTGATTTCACAATCCTTGTGTTTCCTCATGATTGAGATGGGTTACTTGATAACTTAGGTATATGTATGGGCATATACCTGGGTAGTGGTTATCCGTTGATTTCACAATCCTTGTGTTTCCTCATGATTGATATGGGTTACATGATAACTTAGGTATATGTATGGGAGTATACCTGGGTAGTGGTTATCTGTTGATTTCATAATCCTTGTGTTTTCTCATGATTGAGATGGGTTCCTTGATAACTTAGGTATATGTATGGGCATATACCTAAGTAGAGGTTATCTGTTGAGATCTTCTTTGTTCTTATCCTTGTTGGTTTTAGTGAGACCTTGAGGGTCTCAGGGTCCCTACTGAGTATCGTTATACTCACTCCTGCACGTGCTATGCCCGCACCTCGTTGTGTTGGTTGCAGACGATGGGCAGTGCTGACGGAGGTCGAGTGTTCGAGGACTGGACGGTACCCGGAGGAGGACTACACGACAAGTCAGTACCCGGAGGTGGACTACACGACGAGTCAGTATCTGGAGGCGGACTTCACAGTGAGACGACACTCGGAGGAGGTTGACGGGCTAAAGCGTTGTGGTGGACGATCTAGGAGCTGCGCCATCTATAACTACCCTTCAGTTAGGATCCGAGGAGGACGACCCAGGAGCCGCTTTCATTCTTCCAGCTATTGTCTTTTCCTGTTGTACTTTGTTAAGTTGTAGTTTTACTTTCTTTTGGGTTTGTATTCTGGACCATTTATCTTTCAGCACTTCTCTTTGTACTTAGTGTTTTACTTCCTCTTGTACTCTGTGGTGTTTTTTTTACTTTTATAAAGGCAATGCCTTCCCAGTTATCGGAATTTACGCCTTTGGTGCTAGTCGCCAGCCCCTGGCCTATGGAAGGCGGGCTTGGGGTAGTCACGGCACGGTTCCTGAGGACGGGTCGTGACAAATTGGTATCAGATGAGTTCGGTTCTACCACAAAACTCAGGACTCTGATATTTTTCTATGTGAAGCAATAGTGTTAGGGTACCGAGTGTGATCTTTAGTTCAGGGAGTCCAGTGTTGGTGCGGCGGCCGACGTATCCGTACATGAGGACCTTGACTACTGATTTCCGACTTTGTACACGAAAACAAAGATTGCATGTGTGTTTCCAAAGTATTAAAGTCAGCTCAAACCAGGTCAGCTCACCAGGTATAAACGTTGACCGTGTCGCATCTGTTCAAGATGCCTCCACGCAGATAGTCAGTTGGAGTTCCGAGAGAGTACTCGATGACGGCTCACCAAGCGATGAGGCTCTGATGTAGGGCCCTTTTAACTATGTTGGCACCCTCGGGTGGTGTACCAGCAGCACCACCACCTGTTGGGCAAAATATGCCAACAACTATACTAGAAAACTGTGCACGCTGGCAGAGCACATTGCACGAGTTCCAGCAGCAGCGGCCTCCAAGGATACGAGGCGAGAGAGATTCCCAAACAGCAGAGCAGTGGCTGGAGGCGATTGCTAGAGTTTTCCGCCTAGATGAGACATCAGTAGGGTGGATGGTGGACTATTCCACTAGTGTTTTCCATTGAATGACCGTGTGGATGGTCCGCATAGTGATGAGGCTTCGGTACGTGGACCAATGCATGAGATAGTACCTTTGGGTAGTGTGTTAGCTATACATCACTACCTGTTAGTCAGCAGTTACAACCGGCGGTACTGGTAGGTGACATGTGTAGGCTTACTGCCTTATATGTGTTCTAACATCAGATACCCTCAAGTTCCGAGGCGAACCTAACTCATAGGCGGCTAAGGACTGGGTTGAGGAGGTAGCAGAGAGTTTTCCAGAGCTTATACAGTTTCGGCGGGACGACGTGTTGAAGGCTGAGAATTCATCGAGGCGTACTGAACATACCGGGTACTCGATGGATGCATTTTGATCAGTGCTATAGAGCTCAAACCTCTGAGTGTGGTGAGTTTAAGGAATTTCGAGCCAACACCTTTTTCTTCTATGCAATCCTACTCACGTTAGGGTTCTAGAGAGAACCTTGAGGTTGAATGATCTTTGGCTGAATGAATATAGACAGAGTATGTTAGCAGTGGGAAGATGCAAACTGGCATCACTCACAGAGACTTGGACGTGTAAAATGTTTCAAGAAGATGAAGCTTTAAAGAGAGATGAGTCTGCGAAGTGGCAGACGTGGAGGCAGAGCTAGGAGAGCAGCATGAGGTGGTGTACATCTTAACATGCTACAACCACCCGCCTTAGTTATCCCCGCCATGCTCAGGGAGCTAGAGGGAAGAGGAAGAGTGCGGCTGCATGCGGTCAAGGAGTGTGACCCAATGACTCTAAAAATGATTAATGGTATAGTCTGTGTCCACTACTAGCTACTGTAGTAACAGACGTCGATATGAATCATTCCTCGCTTTCAAAAATCTTGTCCCAGACCTAGAGTTTCTGGTAAGCCATGGACTTGACCCTCACGTCTGGAGATACCTTGGGAGGAGACTAGATAATCACACTTACGCCGACGATGTGGTCAGACCCTCGAGGCAAGTGTTTCGGTTGGAATCTCTTGGTGGCAGCGTCGAGGCCTTACGACGTTGGTTTGAGTATGGACTGGGCAATCACAGTTCATACACAAATTGATGGTATTAGGCAAAAAGGTTGTGGTTTAACTACGATGTCGGGACAGGTTTTCCTTGGTCGGCGAAAAGTAAACCCTAGGAAGCATAGGATAACTCATGCATAGGAGGGTGTGACCGATCACTCTTGAGTCGGTCAACCTTACCCTCGTGGCAGCAGTCGTTTGAGTTCCAGCTCTAACTGGAATTGGAAACCTCTGGAGTTCGAGGATGATAATCACGTCCTTATACGGGTCTCACCTCGACGAGGTTTATGGAGATGTGGCCAAGGCGGAAAGTTATCTCCGAGTTTCAAAAGATCTTTCTAGGTCCTCAGCTGGGTAGGCGAGGAGGTTTACCGCTTGACCCATCCACCTCAGTTGCACCAGGTGCACGACGTCTTCCACATACCTCAACTGAGGAGATACATGCTTGATCCTTCACACATCATCGACCTCAGGGAATTGGACATCGATGACAGGGCATCATGCACGGAGGTTACAGTGGGGATTGCGGATCGATGGGAGCATGTCCTACGAGGATGTTCGATTCCTCTTGTGTGTTTTCGTAGGCAGCACAGAAACCTTCAGGTAAGCACATGGGAGCGGAAGGCTCAGATGCGTGCTCTGTACCGCTTTTGTGACCCCAGTTTGTGTTGAAACTTTACGGGGACGTAAAGCCTTGAGATGGGAGTAATTTAAAGACCCTGAAATTTCAAGGAATTTTTTTTCTTAATTTTCATTGAAATTTTACAAGAACGCAGTTTCTGACGACGCCTGAATCCGAGGCCCGGTGTGCCCAGAATCTTTTTCCAAAGTTTGGCTCGGGTACGTTCAATGAACGAATGAGCGGGAATTTCTTACTTTTGAACCAGTGCTCGGAATCAAATTCTGAGGGCACCGATGGAACCGCATCGCCGGTATTTTCTTAGGAACACCTATTCCGCAGTTCTGTTTTATCTAGTTTGGAAGTTAGTTTTCGGGGGTTTTTAATTAAACTCAATAAAAATTTGTGTTTGACATATTTTTATTTGAGGTGGTAGTTAGAACCTCCAAGGGGAGGTTAGTGGGGGGTCCCACCCACACATAACCTCCCTTGGGTGGATGTTATAAGGTGGGGCCCACATCAGTATCAAACCCCCTTAACCCCCCATAACTCTTGACCTCTCCATTTATGTGGATTAAACTCTCTCTCATTAAATGAGTCTCTCCACCTCCCTCTCGATAAATTTGACAACTTGAGATATTTAATTATGTGAGTTAATTTAATTTCAAACTCTTAAAATTCATAAGCATTGTTGTGTTAATAAAACAAGTTAAGAACTTTTTTTATTTGGGTTAGAGTTTAGTAGATTGGGAGCCTTTGGAGAAAAATCTTAGGAAGTCTTGAGTTTCTTCTTTCTCTATGATGAAGAAAACGAAGATCGTCTCTTCCGCCACTGAAGCACGACGACGCCATCTTCTTCATCGTTCTTCAATCGAGGCAAGGAAAGGGAAGCGACGACCATGACATCTCCATCGACGAGTACCCTTCTTCCTTTCTGACGCATGAGCATGAGAATTGGGAGTGTGTGACGAACACGACAATCGAGGAATCGATATCCGCCCTTTTTCCAAGATTATCAACGAAGGACAATTACGAGGTAGGGAATTTAAATTGTGATTGTTGGTGAACCCTCATTTACTCCCTTCTAAATCTAAGAACGCAGTTCAACTAAATATTAAGTTGATCCGCGAAGATTATTTTGCGGGTTGGGATTATTGTTATGATTCTTTTTATTTAAGAGGTCGTAGGGGATTGTCTTTACTTTATTTTTCTCGAGATTACTCCCTTGATTTTTATTCTTCGTGAATATGTCCAACTGCTATTTTTTAACGAGAGTGGGCCGGACCACACAAACACGACCGACCCACCTCCTTTTTCCATGTTGGATTTCTTTGTGGTTTGGTACGGGAAGGTGTGGTGTCGTCGCACCACGCGGAATCATGCGACAAGGAAATGTGCGGCGCCGTCGCGCCACGTCGTGAAAAACAATCAAGGGTGCGACATCATCGCGCCGCGTCGGAGAAACCCGAAGACATCCGCGGACAGAGTCGGGCCACGACGAAGGGGCGCGGCGCCAACGCGTCACGCCGGAGAACCATGAAGACGACACATTTTGTTAATTGACGAGCGATGACAAAACGAGACCGCAAAGTATTTTTGAAGCTTGATCAGTAAAGTATGAGACCCGAGATGAACACCGGCTCCGACGGTTTTGAAAACGGACCACCAGAGAAACTCCGGGGGCCCGCGTAAACGCCCGAAGGTGCGGGCCGCCGGCCCGGCGCCGCCAGCGACCGGAGGCGGCGGCCGGTCAGGCCGGACCGAGCCGGCCGGGCCGGGCCGCGCCGGTCGGGCCGGGTCGGGTCCATTCGGGTCGACCCAGATCGGGCCGACCCAGGGGGGTCGGGCCGGGTCAGTCCGGGCCCAGACCCCCCGTTTTGGACCACTTTCGGTCAAATGCCCATATCATGGGCTACATACCTCTGGTCGATGCACCGTCAGTTGCGTAGCAATCCTTGGAACGAGACGATCGTTTAGTTATATTACACTCAAGGTTTAGGAGACCTTTGGGTTTGGCCGGGTTGGTTCGTACACGAATCCAACCGGGTCCTCGGAGTGGAAACAGAAATATCATTAGCACCGGGCGTCCGATTGACGCGCCGTCTGTTTCGTTGAATTCCTCTTGATGAGACAGAACTTTTAGCATACTTTTCCTGAGATTTGGATGCAGTTAGAGTTTGGGAGAGTTGGATTGTACTCGAAATCCAACCGGGCCCCTGGAACAGAAAAGCTGATATCTTTCAGACTGGACGTCTGTTTGACGAACCGTCAGCGGCGTTGGTGATCACGTTGAGAAACGGTCCCTATGAGTATACCCTATGAGATTTCGGGTTACAGTTGAGATACGGCTGTGTTGGTTTGCTCACGAAACCAACCGGGCCCCTGGGACGAAAAGGCTAATGTCACACAGACCGGGCGTCCGATTGACGCGTCGTCTGTTTCATTGAGACCCCTATGACGAGGCGATCTGTTGAGATAATTCTTCATGGAACTTTGTGATACTTGTAGTATCAACCAGCAGCTCGTGGAGCGGACCCTCCCGGAGACGAGCGTGCGGAGTACGGAGACTATGTAGCCGGCTGAGACCTGAAGACTGCTTGACCGATCGACTAGATGTGTTTCGTATAGCCCAGTGGGGAGCGCTTGGTTGTAGCGGCAGACCCACAGCGGAGGAGTGCATGGTTGTAGTGGAAGACCCACGGTACTCAACAGAAGGAGTACCTCTGGAGGCTATGAGTGGGAGCGCTTGGTTGTAGCTGCAAACCCACAGCAGAGGAGCGCTTGGTTGTAGCGGCAGACCCGCAGTACTCAACAGAAAGAGTACCTTTTGAGGCTATAAAGGGGAGTGCTTGGTTGTAGCTGCAGACCCATGGTGGGAAGCACTTGGTTGTAGCTGCAGGCCCACAGTACTTGACAGGAGGAGTATCTCAACAGTCTTAGGTCGGTGAGCAGCACCTCGGAGTCGTGACAGGACCACTGTACACTCCAGAGACGGAGCTCTTCAACAGTTACGGTTTCGATAATGAAAATCCTGGTTTGAGCTGAGTCTATGATCATTGTGTTTCCTCATGATTGAGATGGGTTACTTGATAACTTAGGTATATGTATGGGCATATACCTGGGTAGTGGTTATCCGTTGATTTCACAATCCTTGTGTTTCCTCATGATTGAGATGGGTTACTTGATAACTTTGGTATATGTATGGGCATATACCTGGGTAGTGGTTATCCGTTGATTTCACAATCCTTGTGTTTCCTCATGATAGATATGGGTTACTTGATAACTTAGGTATATTTATTTGCATATACCTGGGTAGTGGTTATCCGTTGATTTCACAATCTGTGTGTTTCCTCATGATTGAGATGGGTTACTTGATAACTTAGGTATATGTATGGGAATATACTTAAGTAGAGGTTATCTGTTGAGATCTTCTTTGTGGTTATCCTTGTTGGTTTTAGTGAGACCTTGAGGGTCTCGGGGTCCCTACTGAGTATCGTTATACCCACCCCTGCACGGGCTATGCCCCCACCTCGTTGTGTTGGTTGCAGACGACGGGCAGTGCTGACGGAGGCCGAGTGTTTGAGGACTGGAAGGTACCCGGAGGAGGACTACACGACGAGTCAGTACCCGGAGGTGGACTATATGAAGAGTCAGTATCTGGAGGCGGACTTCACAGTGAGATGACACTCGGAGGAGGTTGAAGGGCTAAAGCGTTGTGGTGGATGATCTAGGAGCTGCACCATTTGTACCTACCCTTCAGGTAGGATCCGAGGAGGACGACCCAGGATCCGCTTTCGTTCTTCCAGCTGTTGTCTTTTCTTGTTGTACTATGTTCAGTTGTAGTTGTACTTTCTTCTGGGTTTGTATTATGTCCTATTTATCTTTCATAACTTCTCTTTGTACTTAGTGTTTTACTTCCGCTTGTACTCTGTGGTTTTTTGTAACTTTTATAAAGGCAATGCCTTCCCAGTTATCAGGATTTACGCCTTTAGTGCTAGTCACCAGCCCCTGGCCTATGGAAGGTGGGCTTGGGGTAGTCACGACACAGTTCCTGAGGACGGGTCATGATAGTCGGCGAGGGAAGAGGTCATCAATAAGACATTAGACAGAACCGGATTATTATGAGAGGTGAGTCGTCATGATTCCTCATGATGTAGACATATGGTCTGGGTTCTCGGTTATTAGGGAAGAAGAGTTTACTTTCGACCAGGTGAAGGTTCCATCCCTTGGCATCTCATTCCACTTGGGGAGGCAGACCTCAAGCCTATTCCAATAGATAAGGTGTTTGTTTTTCTTTTGGAGGATGAGGTAATCAGCATAGAGAGTTCTCGACCTTTCTAAGCAGTCATCATGCACCAGGTGTACCACTCCAGGTTCCCCTTTTTTGGTAGTTCTTGCCGAGGCAGCTACAACAAGTTGCACCAGCTATGGATAAACGAAGAGATGATAGGGTAGGCATATTACAACTCCATTGTGCTCCCCATCCTTAGAGACCATATCATGACCATGGTGGCGGTCGTTATTAGGGTATGAGAGGTTGTGGTGGATATCATGGTCAGTTTCATGCATTTGCATTGCTAGCACCAGGCAAGAAGAGCATCATTCGAGGTACCCATTGGTTGTTTTCTACTTGGTTTTATGTCTTTTTTGTTTTAGGATCCATGCAATACATTATATCACGAACACGTTTCCATGATTTGGGACATGAGGTAGAGATTCGTCTAGTAACCTTGGCATTGACAACGCTAGTTGGAGGTCGATTTGACTTGTTTGAAGTATGTTGAGATTTTGAGCTCGTGATGGGGTAACAATTCTCTTGGTGGATTTCTTATGTTTACGGATATATCCATATGATGTCATAGTCTACTAGGATTGGTTGTATTCAGTGCAAGCTATTATGTTAGGCTTCAAGAGGTATGTGGCGTTCATCGATGATCATGGAGAGACAACGATGTTTGTTGGCGAGTGAGACCATCAGATGGGTTAGAGGCTTGTTCTGACCTTATCATCCTTGATGGATGAGATGATTCTGGGTTATTTGGAGGTTCATAAATTGGTGTTTTCTAGGGTTATAGAAGAGTACCATGATGTCTTTCAAGAAGAGGTTGTAGCATTTCCCCCTTGACATGATATCGACTTTGGGATCAACCTACAACCAGGATCATCTAATATCTCTAAGACTCTACATAGGTTGGCCCCTTATATGATTCGGGAGCTAAGTATACAACTTGATAGTATGTTACAATGTGGTTTTGTTCAGTCAAGTGTGTCACCATTGGATGCACCCGTTATGTTTGTAAATAAGGCAGACAAATATTTTTGGTTTTGAATCTATTATAAACTCTAAAACAAAGTGACCTTGATGAATCACAATAATTTTCTATGTATTGATGATTTATTAGATTAAATTAAGTGTGAGAGATGGTTCCCGATGATTGACTTGAATTCAGGATATCATCACATGTGTGTGAAGGTTGGAGATATCCTGAAGACTACATTCCTTTGTCATCATGGGCTTTTCGAATTCATTTTAATTCTGTTCGGTGTGATTAATTCTCTAGTTATGTTCATGGGATTGATGAATGTTGTGTTACATGAGTTCTTGGATAAGTTCATGGTGATTTTCATCGATGACATCCTTGTGTACTCTATGTCTATGGTGGATCATGTCATGTATCTGCATTCAGTTTTGGAAGTTCTTCGTCAACAAAAACTGTTTGGGAAGTTGTCGAAGTGTGGGTTTTGGTCTTGAGATGTTTGATTCTTTGTACATGTGGTGTCCCATCAGGGAGAATATTTGGAACCCTCAACAATTGAAGAGTTTTTGACTTGGGTAGCCCCCAAGATAATAATGGAGGTGAAATTTTTCCTTTATCTCATAGGCTATTACATGATGTTCATAGCTAATTTCTCTTGGGTTTTGACTCCTCTGACAGTATTGACCTGGAAGGATCATGACTTTGTGTGGACTGATCAGTGTCTGGAGTCATTCTAGTGTTTGATGGAGATGTTGGTAAGTGATCTAGTTTATTTTCTTCCCATGGAGGGAGTTCAGTTTGATATTCTATACGATGCTTCACATCTGGTGTTAGGTTGTATTCTGATGTAGCATTGATCACTCATTTTCAATGGGTCTCTATAGTTGTGTCCCCATTAATGTATCTATGTCACTAATGATCTTGAGTTATTAGAAATGGTGTTTTCTATGAATTTTTGGATACATTACCTCATTGGTGATCCCTTTTTGGTATTAACTGATCATAAGAGATGGTTGTATGGTTTCTTCCAATGTGACATGTACATGCAACAGTGTCAGTGGATAGAGTTCTTATAGGAATATGACTTCTAAATATCATATAAACCACGAAATGAGAATGATATAACTGATGAACTAAGAATTACGTCATGTAGTGAAGCAATGCATGAATCGAGTGATTCTTGGAGAGGGATGGAAAAAGATTCAACATTGAATCTAGATATGGGAGAAGTTTGGGGAACAGGTTGACATCGTTGGATAATGGGGAAGTCATATCTCGAGCCGTAGGTGGAAGAGTAGTAGTTGGGAGATCTAGGGGTGTAGGTCTAGAGAGACGAATTTTTTTATGGTGAGGCCCCTAGGAGTTGGTCGGAGGATGATGAACACTTTGTGATATATCAGGGAATGATTTTTTGTTCCTTTGGGGATGCATGAGATGCTTGTAATAGTGTTAAATAGTTATCCATTAATGTTTCATCTTTGCATGAAATATATTTTCTGATACTTGAAGATATTGTTTTGGTTTCATGTGATGAAATGGTTAGTTTCATAGTTTATGTCTCATAGTTTGGTCTGTATAAGGTGAAGGTCGAGTATTGTTTTCTAGGTGGTTTTCTCTAGCTGTTAGATATTTCTCAGTGGAAGTGTTATGACATGTCAATGGAACTTGTTACTAGTTTAACTTGATCCCCAGGAGTCCATGAATTTATTTGGGTGGTAGTGGATCATTTGACGAAATCATCCCAATTCATAGCGATCAAGGAGTCATGCTCATTGGATGTTTTGTTGAGGTAGTATTTGGATAATGTGGTGAGACATCATGAAGTCGTGACGATGATCATTTCTGATTGAGATCATTGTTTTATCTCTAGGGTGTGGATATGTCTCCATCATGCTATTGGTTCTCAGTTGTGCCTTAGAAAATCTTTTAATCCGCATATGGACAGACAGATAGAGCAGACCATCAAGACTCTTGAAGACATGTTGCACTATTGTGTACAATATTTTTCAGGTTTAAGGGGGAGGCACATAGCCTTGGTGGAGATCGCTTAAAAAAATTATTCACTAGACCATTGGTATGGTGCCGTTTGATGCCTTGTATGGCTGACCTTGTCGTTCTCCATTATGTGGGACTGGGGTTAGAGATTCATCAATTCTCATACTGGAACTAGTGTAGAATATAATATAGATTTTTCCAGTGCCTAGTGAGAGGATGAATACAGCGCATGATCATCAGAAGTCATATTCTGATCAAAGGAGGAGAACAACGAAGTTTGATGTTGGGGATCACATGTTTCAGATGGTGACTCTCCATCATGGGCGGTGAATGTTTGGTCGTGGGAGTAAGCTTTCTCTTCTGTTTGGTGGGCCTTTTAGGTGTTGGATGGTGTTTGTTCCATGGTGTATTGAGTAGAACTTCCTCAGTATATGAGCTAGATACATGATGTTATCATGTGTCACATCTCCATCGTAATCTTCATGACGACTCTCACATCATCAATTGGGGCGAGGTAGATGTTGAAGATGATTGAACCTTATAGGAGTGTCATGTAGAGATTTAGGACTGTAAGGAGAAGGTGTTTCAAGGGTGTTCTATCCCCTTTGTTCATTTCTTATGGTGGCATACTGGAATGGATGATAGTACCTAGAGAAGTGAGTCACAGATACACACTTAATATCCCATGCTATTTGATGATTATCCATTTCCCTATAATGATGTTCATTTTGTGGTTGAAGACCTTTACTGTCTATGAGATTGTTTTATTTTTTTATTGTTTTGGATTGCTCTCTTTGAGAGGTATCTCCCCTGGAAGAGTGTTTTTGTGATGGTTGTGGTTTTTGGGAGGTTTTATGTTGTTCTTTTAATGTGGTTGAGCTTCGTTGGTGGTGACATCCTTGAGAGGTATCTGATGGGGCGGTTGTTCAGACAACTCCTTTTCTGTTTCCACTTTGGGTTTATTTTGGATTCTCAAGGATGAAAATGTTTTGAGAGGTAACTAATGTAAGGGACTGTATCCACATAGATCGCCCATTTGCTTGTTTTTGAAGACTGAGATGCTCTTAGAAGGGTCGATGGAAGTCCAGATATGTTTGGTCGTGAGAAGTTGGAAACTGGGCATACATGACATGACCATGAACTAGAAGACGTGTACCATTAGAGATTCATATAAATAAAATAAATCATTGAGGAAATGCATTTTTGGGAACAAACCGACCTCAAGGTAGAACATGACATGATTGGGAAGTAAACATCTCGTATTGACCTGCCACTATATGTTTTAATGACCAAAATCCTCTTGAGTCTTTCTAATCGTATGGACATGGCTCCCTTCCCTCTAGACCCAAGCGACCTAGGATACCTATATGTGAAATTTTATAGATCTCTTTGGTTGGGATCGATATTGGGATTCCTTCTTTGATCCATCACTGATTCGTCTTCAATCCGAGGTGAGATCTACCTCCGTTCTTTAGTTTTCTTTGATTCATTTTCTCACGTTTCTCTTTTCCATGCTATGGAATTTGATATCAATGGTTTTAAGGGAGTGTATTTTGGATTTTTTGGATGTGATTGTCCCATGACATCCTCTAGTGTATGCAGTTGTTACAGGGAAGGTGATTCTGATCCGTTGAATTGATTCGTTCTAGAGTGATGAACATCAGAATAATTTTTAGGTAGGTTATTCATGGATTCTCTAATTTTACACACAATATTAGAGTAAGAATGATTTATCAACTAGATCAAAGTGGAATTAAAAAAATAAATACTTGAACTAGATAAATATATTGATACTAATCGTACGTAATTGCCTTTGGTTTTGCAGGATTGGGTGATATCTATTATTTTCTTGTTATCATGTTGTTCTAGATGAAATTTTTGAAGAACCTAAAGCCGAAAATAATTTATAATTAAAATGATAAAGGTAAAGAGCCATACAAATGAATCTGGTTAATGTTTTTGTTTATTAATAATAATGAAATTGATGTAGTAAACATGTTTAATTGATTTGTGATAACTTGATGTTTAGGTTGTATATAGTTTCAACCTAGAAATAATAAGTTGATTAATTTCAAATGGAAGAAATAATTGGTTATTTTATAAAAGGATAATGCCTAGTTGGGTTATGTGTTACCCTACTTCTTGTAAGGCTGAGTTCCTTGTGCTTTGGAGCGATGAGTGATCATCATGTATAAAGAACGGATGCCTCATTTAATAGGCAATAACCCAATTGATATGATGCTTTTCCTACTGCATGTGTTGTGATGTGAGCATGGATGGATTTTGTGATATGTGGGGGCAGGGAGGCCCATTTTCTGTGGTAGTAGTTGACACCTATAGTGGTGATATGGATCAGTTTATGCAATCAAGTGTCGAGGAGCACACCAGTGATGATGAAACGGGGTGGATGTGAATGTTAGGATTCTTGCTAAATCTTGGAGGTGGTTTATCTACATTACATTACCCACTGATGAAGGAAACTAACCTTTCGTACCCTCATTCCAAAAGGGGAAAAGGTACACAAGGTATTCCACATTCTTCCTGTGTTTAGCTTCTCAGGGGAGGATGGGTCTACACTCTAGCTATAGGTGGAAAAGACATGACGTGTAGTATATCTACTCACTGTGTTGATCCCCATTGTTTTTGGTAGAATATAATGTTTTTTTCTAGAATTCCTTGGAATAAGGGAAAGTAATAATGTGGTTAATAAATTATTGAATAAATAATGTTAAACCATGGGGTTGGAACATGGTGTAATGTAATGAGGAGGTCACAATTCTAATGAAATATGGATCTTTATTATAATGATAATTTAATGTAATGTGGAATTTATAATTGTTAAATTTATGTTTAAAGAATTAATAAATGTAATGTGTAACTGATAAAAATAGAATGAAGTAATATCTAAATATATTTCAATTGTTGGGTGCTTATAGGATACCTAGTCTTAGTAGTGGTAGCCAGGAGTCCATGATACATTAGCCAAAGTGGAGTCTAAGACAAGGTTATTCCCACAGTGTGGTTGTGAGCTATAATATATTCTGTACAATTTTTGTTTCTATATGCTAATCCACCCCATCCATTAATGAAACTGACAACCATGGGATTATGATCCCTAATGGTGTTTTCCCCTACATTTCAGTGGGAGGATGGATGGCTGGCTACCCCCTTTGGCCCAACTCTCTTTTCTTGGTAGTACCTTGTGCTAGTAGTCACAAAAACAAGATTTACCAATATATGTGTGTAGAGGGATATAATGTCTTTTGGCTCTTCACACACATATATTTTGTATAATGTTTCCTATGGACTACTATAGGTTTAACACGTATAGGTTGTGGTAGCTTCAGGATCGTTACTCGGTGTATGAGATATAATGTCTTGAGGTATAATGCCGGATGTATGATACAAATTATGAGAGATGTAGTGGATAATTAATACTACCTTGTTACTTTGGTTTCATGGACTTGGTTGTTATGTTTCATGATATGAATGTTTTGGTGCTTTGACTAGGTGTTTGCGGGAAGGAATTTTAGGACAGAGATGATTAAGACGTGCAACATTGGGGAAAAGCATCCAACCAGGGAGAAGTAGTAGAAGGGATCACTTGATAATCATTATTATATTATATAATCTTTTATGCGATTCTTGGTGAGAGTATCCATGTAGAAGCTCAGAAATTATTATACCTATTTAGATGACGAGTTAGTTTCACTTTTTGTTCACTGTGCTTTCACATGATTTCATTACTTTTTCATGAGAGTCTCTGAGGATGATCCTACTAAGTATATTTTTATACTCACCCTGCATATATATAAACTATTTTCCAGTCACATGGAGTTGGTTGGAGACAAGGATGGTTACTACTATCTTCAGGTTGCATGAGCTATTAAGGCTTCGTGGTTGCTACAGTTTTTACTTTCCTTTGGTAATTGTAGTTTTCCATTTCAGTTGTAGTAGTTCTTGCATAACATTAAATATGTGTATTAGGGATTTATTTTATATTGCAGTCTGAGTTTGAGTTGGTTTGTGTCTATCGTATCTCTCTATTTTTCATGTGCTCTCTTAGAGGGAAATGCATCTCATTTGTGTTTTTTACATTCCTGTCAAGTCTATTCGTCAACTAGGGGCCTACTAGAAGCAGGACTTGGGGGTCACTATATCACTTATCAGATTTTTGTCCAAGGAGGGGTCAACATTGTAGGGAGGGGTCACAGAAAGGGATATTATATATTATAATATAAGTGTGTGAATGGTTCTATTATAAAGATATCACGAACATAAATTTATTATAAAGGCTTTTAGAGTATGTTCAATGGATTTGAAAATCGAATAAATTGTTTATCATATCTATTTATCTTTTTGGGACATTTTTTGGATGGTGGTTCCATAGTCCTGAAACCAAAGAATAAAAAAAATTAACAAAAGGAAAATGTTAAAAAATATAAAAGTGGGAAATTTTTTATATTCATTTTCATGTAAATGGGTAATATCCATTGGAAGGATATCCAACCACGTCACTCCTTTTTATAAATAGTTTTTTAAATACCATCAGCCACTACGTATGATTCGTGATAAACTTGAGTTATTATATGGTGTCAATTTGAGAAGTGTTAGAGACAATCCTTCCATATGGTGGTGAGAGGCCAAGAAATATGCAAGAAAATCCTCCAGTGGTATTGCACAATGGTGGTGGAGTCACATTAAATTCATATTTTGTTCCAACCATGATTTTTGAAAAACTAAAGCACTATAATGGAACTATAAATCTGTACTTCTGAAGATTTTGAATCTCTACATGTACCATATTATCATATAAGGGATGATCTATTATGATCTATGCACTCCACTACCAATCCTAAAGGGCATAGGTTTCCCTTTTAGGTACTGTCCACATTATTATTGGTCTATCCTGGGATGGAAGCTTGCCAAAAAATATACAACAAACCCTCCAGCTTAATGTATCTTCATTGACTTCCATGACGGTGAAGAATCATGAGATATTGAGAGAGTTGTGGAAGTTACAATATTGGATCAGGCCGACTTCAATGATTTTAGTAAAAATAATCACTTATGAAGCTTGCATATTAAATTTATTATTATAATGAACAATCATATTTCAATTATACAATATGAGATGCATCAATTTAGAAACATCATCTATGAAGACAATCCCAAATTATTGAAAAACATCCACTATAGTGTATCATTAGAGATGAAACCAAATACAATCCGAACCTATCTATATGAGATAAAAAATATCAAATATGTATTTCCTAAGAGTAGTGATAGTATCCCAAGATACAAATATGTGGTAAGAATCTTCTCTATGTTGTTCATAGAGACGAAATTTGGATTATAATTTAATACCAAATAATTAAAGAAAAAAATCAAATGGAACATGATAGTGGGGTATTCTCCAGATAAGGGTAAATCTAGAGGGTCGAAGCCAAGGCATATCGATGTTATATAACCAATAAAAATCCATATTTACAACAATAAAATTATAATATTAGAAGAGATATAAGAAAAAAATACCATTTTTTTTGGGTTCCCAAAAAATGAAATAATTAGAACTAACAACTGATAATTGCTAATAATGGTGATAATGTCAATGGGTAATGGAAAATATGTTGTGCACAAACGTTCATTAATAGAGATACCAGTGTCATCTGGTAAAATCATACAAATGATCAGTTCAATGTGAGGAAAACAATTCTATTTATCCACCAAAACTAATAGATAAGATTCTCCAATAACTATCAATATGGAGTGAGACATAATTTTAACAAAAGGGTTCTTAATAGAATTCCAATTAGAGGATTCCATGTATTTAATGTTTCCTTGTATCAACCTCTCAAAAAAGATACATAAAAATTTAAAGGCCATGTAATTGTTATTTGAAGGTTCTATGGGAGTCTCTCTTGAAGGTCATCATTAAAGATATTAATATTTTTAATACTCACACCACCATTGGCTATAAGATTTCAACAATTCATCCCAGGAACTGTGACAAGATTTCTTTGATGAGTGATACAACTCCAAACTAGGTATTTTTACTAACAATAATAATATTAATCAAACAAATGGGATAATTATAAACAATTATAGTGGAGACCGTATTAGAAATAATATTGTATTTTAGAAGAACAATTCGTCAATCCATAGAAAGGTATTTCCCATTATATGAAGAGAGATGATTTTTTATTTGATCAAAAATGTAGGAGAAGTCGGTTCTCTTAGGATTTTCCAAGAAGATGGGGACTCCATGGTATGTGAAGGGTATGGATCCCTATTTAATACCAATTTCATTCATAACACTATGTTTTCTGAGGTGCATGGAATCATTTTCAAAATAAAATAAAATATTTATTTGTGTTAATGGATTGTCCAATGACATTTTCATAGTACAAGAGGATAAACTTAATCTTTTTAATGTTATTTTTATCACCTTGATGATAAATAATGTTGTCATCTATGTACAAAAGGTTATATGTAATATTCATGTTTATATAGGCAATAACAGGGTTTATTTTACCATTATTAACCATTTGTTTGAGGAGTTATCTAAGATAGTCCTCTATAATTGGGGAAATAATGGTAGAGAGCCGGTCACCAGGTCTAAAAAAATTAGTGAAATATATGTATCTTTCATGAGTTCCATTAATTATAAGGGATATGTGAGGTGATTCAAAAAGATTTTTTATTTTGTGGATGAAATTTTCAATTAAATCATAGTTGTTGAGAACATTGTATGTAAAACCCTAATCAATAGTGTTGAAATATTTCATAATATATATTTTAATAATTATGCTACATCCTCTACTAGAATTCATTATGTGTTTGGTACTTTTTTATGAAAGGAATATGATGTCATGGATAAAAATTCCTCTAAGAAATCTAAATAGATTCAGGAAGATGATTTTATATTCAATGGGGGAAAGACTATTAGAATGATGTCTATAGATAAATTTATAGAGAGTGATTTTGAAGGAAAGGGTTCTGTGGAGGTGAATTTTAGAATAATTATCCACTTTGGGAATAAGGGAGGGGAAATGAAGAATAATTTATGGGTGGTGGATCCATCAAGGAATAAATATTTAACTAAATTATAAACATCCATTTGAAATGTATTATAGTATTGTTAAAAAATAGAGTCACTAGTTCCAAAAATGATTAACATGTCGGGTTTTTACGCCAGTTCTATATAACTGATTCCCAAAGCTAGAAAAAATTGTTTATCACATCAATTAATTTATAACCAACGTGAATGATTGAATCTAGGCACATTATCATGTCTGCTATAAAATAATCGACGTGAGAAATCAAAGATCAGCGATTTATCACATCAGTTATAGAATAAGTTATTTGATAGAGGATTTATACATTGGTTATTAAATAACCGATGCTATAAAAATTAAAAATCGTTTATTATGTAGAATATTGAATAACCAACCTAATAACGCTTTTAAATGATTAATTACTACCTGTATTTGGTCATTTTATTTTCATCAATCGGGAGACCTGTGACTTGTCTCTCTCACACAGAAAACCTAGAAAGGATTGTTAGATGTCATGCCCTCCAACCTAGTTTTTTCAATGTTGTTCATCATATTTGTTATCTACAGAGCTATCAGGTAAACTCTCAACACACAAGTAAACCTCAGATGTGTTAGTTTCATTTTTATTTTTCATGATTCCTTAAACATATGTTTTGGGGATTTATTTTTCTATCTTTATTCTTTCTCTCATGGTATGTTTCATAGTGTTCTTTTATACCATGATAAATTCATTTCTGAAAAAATAAACCATGGATGGGATATCATGAATGTTTACAATGTGTGTGTGATCTATCATGTGTGCGCATGTACATTCATGTGTGTGGGTGGTGTGGGTCTCTAGGGTGTGGGGGTGTCTAGGGGGTTGGGGTCTCTAGGTTATGGGGGTATCTAGGGGGTGGGGGTTATTCAAGTGGGTGGGGTGCCTAAGGGTGTCTTAGGGGTGCGAGTGTTCAGGGGGTGTGGAGATATCCAATGGTGTAGGGGTGTCTAGGGGGTGGGGGTGGTGTCCAGGGGGTGAGGGGGTGTCCAAGGGTGTAGGGGGGTCTAGGGGGTGGGGGTGGTGCCTTGGGGGGGTGAGGGTTCTATCCAAGGGGGTATGGGGTGTCCAAGGTGGGTGTCCAGGTGGTGGAGGGATTTCCATGGGGGCTTTCCAAGGGGGTGGTGGTGTGCAGGGTGTAACACCCCGAGATTTTATGAAAAATATTCTTTTTAATTTCATTAATGTCTTGTGTTTTATGCTACACCAAAAGGAGCTTCCAAACCATGCATCCTTGACTTGCCTTGCATTACACGCAATCACGACCTTCCTCGATAGCATGTGTAGTACGCAATACTGAGTGTCACTAAACGAGATATTATTATAATATTTTTATGAACTAGCCGTTATGAATAGTAATACCCACTTTTTGAAATTTTATAAATTTTATCTTTCAAAATGGACTTCATTTTTGGTTTCGGATTATCGAAATTATCTTAGGGTGAAATTTTGGTACTTTTCGGATAACTTTCATTTTATGATAAATTGTGATAATTACTAAATTTTAATTAAAAACAACCTTTTTAATCGAAATAATTAATAGTGATAAATTATTAATTTAAGTGGTTTTAAAGTATATTTAGAATATATTTTTACAATTTAATACAATGTTGGTCATTGGATTTAATTTCACATTTAAACCAGTCATAAACAAGTTTTAATCTTTTGATAGTTATTATCTCTTAAGAATACGCTATTTGTTTTGACGACTAGAATTAATTTTTAAATTAATTAATGCAACTGATAAGTTTTTAATTTGTTAAAATAGACATCATTTTTGTGTTCATAATATCAAATATATCTTAGGCCTAATTTTTGGTATTTTACTGGAAACTTTCATTTTTTGATGAATAGTGAAACCACTAAGTGGTAGTTAAAAAAATGAATATTTCATAAAACTTAATTTTACCGCTTCTGTGAGTGGAATTTCTAAAATCCTAGAGAAATAGTTAATATTAAAGACTAAAATGTGGTTCAATGAGATGAAAATAATTTTTGGTGAATAGTAACATTTTACTTTTTTTAGCACGATTAAAAGTAAATAGTGTAATTAAGGGTAAAAATGATATTATTATTACTCTAACACATGTCCTAATTCTATTGGATAAGTGTAATTCGGCCAAAAAAAACCTCAGGAAAAAAAATATGACCATTTAGGCTCACTTGGATTAGATTAGGACATTTAATATTAATTTATTTAAAGAAGGGTTAAAATAGTTAAAATCAAAGATTAATAACTAAATCATTTTCAATATAGGGTCATACATAAGATAAATTCGACTATAAATATGAATTAGAAAGATAAAAATATTTCCTACATAATGGTATTTTATTTGTAATTTTTAGACTTAAAATATTTTAATTTATTTATGACACAATGATGATGCAGTAATTGTCTTATTAATGAAATATTGACATAATTGATGTTATAAATACCCAAATAAATGTAATTTGAGACTTTTTATGAATTCCAATAATTCTCTATGTTAATATGACATGTTAGTATCGATTTAATTAAATTTTTTTAACTAATAATTCTGTTATGATTTTCACAAAAATCAATTACCAAATAGTGTCCAAATTGACATAAAATAGTTTTTTTAAAAATATTATATTATTAATTGTTATTATATTCCTAAAAATCTAAGGTTCGGAAAAGAAACTTATATCATGATATTTTTATCATTAATGGACCACATGGGGGTATCTTGGATGTATATGGTATGTTTATTAGCTATATAATATAAAAATACAAAGTGACATGGTAAATGACAATCTAATTAACTAAGAGTTAAAACTAAAAGTTAAGGTTAATATAATGACCTAAACTTGTATAAATTATATTGGAGGAGAGTATTTCAACCCATACCCACCTTAGCTTCGAAATAAATCAATTTGGAGCTATTAAAAACCGAATATGACTTTATAATAAAATAATATGTTTAGTCATTCCAAAGGTGCCCCTCTCCTCCCTTATAAAAGGGCACCTCACCCCTCTCTTCCTCACACCACATTGAACCTGCAAGCTCGGCCAGCCCCTGAAAAATTCTCTTCTACACTTTACTAGAAACATCCTAGAAGTCCTGGTATTCTCCAAATACCAATTTTAGTGCCCTAAAAGGAGGTCTCAAAGAGGCGCTTCAAAGAAGAGGTAATGTCAGTTACCGATTCTTTCAACTTTATTTATTCATCCACTTCTTATTCTTTAGTTGTTTCATTATGAAGTAATAACATCAGTATAAATCATATACTGATATGTTTTTATAAGTATGAAACAACCCTATTTCACCATCTATCCATCCTACGAAAAATGAAATCACCGCGCGTGCGAACGTAAGGAATACCGTCTCCACGCTGCGGTGTAATCTATTTTCCACCACCACCTTACTTGGATGGGTATAATGGTGAAAATAAATAACTACATATGATTATTTTAAAGTATTATTGACTCTGTAATATTATACATACACTCCAATAAAATTCCATGATTATGGGAACGATATCATCGCTCGTGCGTAAGTACGGAATACCGTCTCTACGACGCGATGAGATTCATTCTCAATGATTAACCATTCATAAATGATTATAAAGTATATATAATAAGTAATCATGAAATATATGAAATAATAATGATACTGGATTTATGTATATATATGTATGTCATCCAATTAATTCCATTCAATTCAATGAGGAAACGAAAACAACGTTCTTGCATACGTACGGCCTACCGTCTCCATGAACGGTGTATTTCATTCCATTTATCGATCTATTATATATATATTATGAATATATATTATATATAAATCATGTTTTATATTCTGGAATTAAGTAATCGTGATCTAAGTAATCATATGAATAATTACAAGTCAAAACATGGATGACAAATGAAACGATTTTACCCAAAACGCTCTTTAACAAGGAATTTACAAAAGAACGGGTAATATAAAGTCACAAGTGAACCATATATGATATAATAACAATGAATATGATTCTGTAATAAGTCAATGACATTATTTAAATCATTATACGGGAGGTTCAGATATGTACGAAGCTTATCAGACCTAAGGTAAGGGATAAATACTCCAATCTCATTCTTATCCGATATTGTTTATTCTTAAATATTTACTAGGGTTATTGTTATTATCCATGTAAATAATTTATAAAAATGTTTTCATGTATGTTTAAAGTCCTTTTTACCCATTTTTAATTTTACTACATGGTATGTAAGGAATCATTTTTCTATGCTACGAGGTACTTTTTTGACTTTTCCGGCAAAAGTACGAGAAGAATGTTTTTTAACTTATACGGCACGAACGGATTTTTACAGTTTTATAAAGCCTTATTTTCATGAAGATTCCTCCAAAATATTTCATTACTATTTTCAAAAAAATCCTTTTCTTTTAAAATTACATGACATTTTTTGAAAAGAGAATGATTTTGAAGAAGAAAGGATATTTTCCTCAAGAATTCATTTCATGTGTTTTATCAAAACCATTTTTCATCTAAGATGACATTATTTCATATGTTTATGTTTCAAGTATCATGTCTCTATGATTTACATGGTTTCAATTTTATTATTATGAAATGATATACATTTCTTTTATACGGATTATGTGATGATGGGATGATGTTTATGAAACCAATTTTATGTATTGGGTTTTTATAAATTATGTATGTTTATTTTGTGGCACAAGTAAGAATGATTTCATTATGAGATGGGTGGGACCTATATCTCAATCCGATGCATTGGGTAATGATTTATATCTCATGAGATAGACATGGTTGGAACGGTATGTTAATCCGGTTCAGTATTACAGGACTGGAATGAGGAGTGAACTCGATTCAGAAAGGGACTTTGTCCACTAAGATGGTCTTGGCAGCAATGCCTTGGCTACTATGGGAATCATTACATGTGATTAATG
Source organism: Viscum album (assembly GCA_963277665.1). Lineage (NCBI taxonomy): Eukaryota > Viridiplantae > Streptophyta > Magnoliopsida > Santalales > Viscaceae > Viscum > Viscum album. Next base: position 1,221,476,149 of record OY728156.1, on the reverse strand, counting down.
GATACCACAATTATATGAGTTATTCACAAGCTATGTTTTCATGATTTATGTTCCATTATGATCTATGCCTTATGTAATTCCATGTTTTAAGTCGTTGCTCAAGATTTCGATGTTTAAACATTATGTTCATGTTTTTATGTTCAAATGTATATGGTATGTTTTATTTTATCCATGATTTCCCTTATTGATAATTTGAGCTCACCCTTTTTATGTTTTATTTTCCCCCAGGATTGAAATAAAGGTTTTAGGTAAGGAAACAAAAAGTGGAAGATCTTTATGGGAGATGTTGAAGATCTTTCACCATGATTAGAAGATTGCGTTCCAAGATTCCAAAGACACTAAACTATTACTGAACTTGTGTGTCTTTTTTTGTTATGTATTATGTATTCTGCCAAAGTAATGTAATATCAATGTATGTCAAGATTTGGGTCTCTGCAGTTGGTATCAGATGAAAGGTTTAGTCAACCTTTGGAAACTAGGATGCGAGAACTTTAGTGAGATCTCTAGAGATATTTCTATGTTATATCTAGGGATGTCCCTAAGGTTAAGTATAAGTATAGATTATAGTCCTAGAATTACAGTAACGATCTTAGAATTAAACCTAAGATGTTAGATATTGAAGGTAATCCCCCTTTATTATGTTGTTTTCCCTAGCATGATTTTTGCTTCTCACACTATTATTTTTTGGATTTAGACGATGGCTAGAACCTAAAGGAACTGTGTTGATCAATGCATTGGACAATGCAATGATTGTCCTCTTGAACAAACAAATGTTATGGGAGATGGAGCAGAAAATCAAATTGCTATACTTACACAATCTATGAATCATTCTGGACTTCCAAATGAGCAGAGAAGTGAACAATATTCTATTGAGTCATTCATGAGGGAACGCCCACCTTCTTTCAGTGGGTCTTCTGATCCACTTGTTGCTGAACAATGGATCAGTACCACTGAAAAGATATTTTCAGTTCTTCAATGTTCTGAACATGATAAAGTCAGCTTAGTTGTATATCATTTGGAAGGTGAAGCTGATCAATAGTGGAATCTTATCAAGAATACGAGGCCAAGATATGAAATTGAGTCCATGGAATGGGACGAGTTTAGGAACTTATTTTTCAATAAGTACTTCCCTCGTATTCTTCGAACAAAGATGGAGAAAGAGTTTCTTGAACTAAAGAAAAAGGATGATGAATCTATTGGTGTATACGAAGCGAATTTTATAAGGCTTGAAAGGTATGCATCTGGCTTTATCATCTAACCTGAAAGTAAAGTTGATCGATTCTTCAGTGGCTTAAAACCAAATCTTAGAAGGGAATTAGTTATAAGAGACTTCAGTAGCTATGAAGAAATTGTGTGTTGTGATATAAAGGTAGAAATGGAAGTTAGTGTTACTTATCCATCTCATAGTTTTGACAAGAAACGAAAGATGGAGTTCAAGGAGAAATATCAGAATAATGATGAAAAGAAGATGAATGTTTCTTTACGCTCAAAGTGTGGAAAGAAGCATGGTGGAGATTGTCTTAAAGGGACTAGAAAATGTTATATGTGTGGAAAATAATTTCATTGAGCAGCTGAGTGTCAATGTAATGGAAAAAGGGTTTCTAATGATGTGAATAAAGAAAAGACTGTAGAGAACGCACCACCAACACTTCAATGCTTCAAGTGAAAGGAAATGGGGCATTATGCTAATAAATGCCCGAATCCAAGGGTTAGTGATGATCGACATGAGAAACCACTTAAGGAAAAGGACAAAGGGAAGTCACATGTGATCACTATTGGAAATGTTTAATATGAAAATAATGTGGTGGAATGATTAAGTGTTTTTTAATGGGATTCCAAAAGAATTTTGTATATAGTATCGTGGAATATTGGAATATTTATGTATTTGTCTATTGTGGTTTTCAATAATTTTATGGTACCGGTAACCATGGAAAGTGATTGAGATATTTTTGGAAAAAATATGATATGCACATAATGAAGGGAAAACAAGAAAATGAAATGTTTGATAGTATTCATGAGCTCATGATTGATATAAAGAAATAGTTATATCATGGTTCGATGTTTTGGTATGTGAAAAAAGTTAACTTTTGACAGCACTCATGTTTTCACTAAGATTCAATGGGTATTCATTTTTTCAAGAGAATACATGATTAAGGCCTTCAAATGTTTGGAATGTGACCACCAAGACATATCTCATGATATATGGGGATCAACGATGGTATTAACATGCTAGTTTTATGAACTCTTTGGTAATCATTTTCACTATAATATGAGATTGGAAAACAGTATTTTTGATAAGCCTAAAGATTAGAATGGATTATGTTGGACATAAGTTAGTATTGTTTAAGGATAGAATCTTTTTCGATATTATTTATGGGATGTTATAGTAATGTAATTTTAGAAAAAGGAAAACCTGTAGGATGGGAGACATCCCATCGCGTCAGACAAGGCTGTGAGAATCGAACCCACAACCGAAGTGCGACATGCCTTTATCACCTACCACTAGCCTACATGAAGACCCTGTTTAGTAGAAACCAGTTTTATTATATTAATCAGTATGATATGTGAAGTATAAGGCCATTTTAGGAACCATATATGATTAATCTCAATATAGATGGACTTATGTATTTTTTTGATAACTTTTCTAACCTTATGTTTGAGACAGATGGAATGACCCATCATTCTATCACATGATCTGCAAACACATCACGAATGAAAAATTAAACTTTATTTCTGTAAGAGATGAAGTGGAAATTGTCCAAAGAATGGCCAACAGTGAGACTGTACCAAAATCACGAAAGTATTTCTTCTAATTCCAATTTCATCAACCTTAGGGAAATGATCTTGAAAACCAAAAATGTTTTCCTAGTGCTCTTATATCCGATGAATCATATGGTAACTTAGATCATCACAAATTTATGGCTTTGTGATTGTTGGCTTTTTCATAGCCATGTTCTCTACCACTCTCCATCATAACTTGATGGTTAGATTTTTCTTCCATATCCATATTTTCACCTATGTTCTCCTACATGGAAACCCAGTGATGAGTTAATTTGGGTAACCATTACATTTCATACTTTAGTTTTTAAATCCATGTTTTTTATTTCTTTTTACGATGTGGTTTTCTATTAAAGAAACTTTCGAGTAGTAAACCATTTATAACCCCGACGAATTTTGAGGGTGAAATTTATTTTAAGGGGGGTAGAATGTAACACTCCGAGATTTTATGAAAAATATTCTTTTTAATTTTATTAATATATTTTCTTGTACCCTATACCAAAATGATCTTGCACAACACAATCCTTGACTTTCCTTGAATTACATGCAATCGCGACCTTCCTCGATAGCGTGTGTAGTACGCAATACCGAGTTTCACTAAATGAGATATTATTATGAACCAGCCATTATGAATAGTAATACCCACTTTTTGAAATTTTATAAATTTTATCTTTAAAAATGGACTTCATTTTTGGATTCGGAATATTGAAATTATCTTAGGGAGAAATTTTGGTACTTTTCGATTAACTTTCATTTTCTGATGAATAGTGTAAATTACTAAATTTTAATTAAAAAAAACCTTTTTAATCGAAATAATTAAAAGTGATAAAATATTAATTTGAGTGGTTTTAAAGTATATTTAGAATATATTTTTACAATTTAATACAATGTTGGTCATTGGATTAAATTTCACATTTAAACAAGACATAAACAAGTGTCAATCTTTTGATAGTTATTATCTCTTAAGAACACACTATTTGTTTTGACGACGAGAATTAATTTTTAAATTAATTAATAAAAATGATATGTTTTGAATTTGGTAAAATAGACATAATTTTTTAGTTCATAATATCAAATATATCTTAGGCCTAATTTTTGGTATTTTTCTAGATACTTTCATTTTTTTGATGAATAGTGAAACCACCAAGTGGTAGTTAAAAAAATGGATTTTTCATAAAATTTAATTTTACCACTTCTATGAGTGGAATTTCGAAAATCCAAGAGACACAGTTAATATCAAGGACTAAAATGTGGTTCAATGAGATGAAAATATTTTTTGGTGAATAGTAACTTTTTACTTTTTTACCACGATTAAAAGTAAATAGGGTAATTAAGGGTAAAAATGATATTATTATTACCCTAACACATGTCCTAATTCTATTGGATAAGTTTAATTCGGCCAAAAACAACCTTAGGAATAAAATATGACCATTTAGGCCCACTTGGATTAGATTAGGACATTTATTTAAAGAAGGGTTAAAATAGTTAAAATCAACGTTTATTAACTAAATAATTTTTAGTATAGGGTTATACCTAAGATAAATTCGACTATAAATATGAATTAGAAAGATAAAAATATTTCCTACATAATTGTATTTTATTTGTAATTTTCAGACTTAAAAAATTTTAATTTATTTATGACACAATGATGATGCAGTAATTATTGTATTAATTAAATATTGACATAATTGATGTTATAAATACTTAAATAAATGTAATTTGAGACTTTTTATGAATTAAAATAATTTTCTATTTTAATATGACATGTTAGTATCGATTTAATTAATTTATTTCGAACTAATAACTCTGTTATGATTTTCACAAAAATCAATTACCAAATAGTGTCAAAATTGACATAAAATAGTTTTTAAAACAAATATTATATTATTAATTGTTATTATATTCCTAAAAATCTACGGTTCGACCACGATACTTATATCATGATAGTTTTACCATTAATGGACCACTTGGGGGTCTCTTTGATGTATATGGTATGTTTATTAGCTATATAATATAAAAATACAAAGTGACATGGTAAATGTCAATCTAATTAACTAAGAGTTAAAACTAAACGTTAAGGTTAATATAATGACCTAAACTTGTCTAAATTATATTAGATGAGAGGATTTTGACCCATACCCACCTTATCTTCGAAATAAATCAATTTGGAGCTATTAAAAACCGAATATGACTTTATAATCATATAATATATTTTGTTATTCCAAAGGTGCCCCTCTCCTCCCTTATAAAAGGGAACCTCCTCCCTCTCTTCCTCACACCACTTTGAGCCTTAAAGCTCGGCCAAACCCTGAATAATTCTCTTCTCCACTTCCCTAGAAACATATTAGAAGTCCTGTTCTTCTTTAAAGACCAATTTTAGTGCCCTAAAAGGAGGTCTCAAAGAGGCACTTCAAAGAAGAGGTAATGTCCGTTACCGATTCATTCAACTTTATTTTTTCGTCCACTTCTTCTTCTTTAGTTGTTTCATTATGAAATAATAACATCAGTATCACTCATATAATGATATGTTATTATAAGTATGAAACAACCCTATTTCACCATCTATCAATCCTACGGAAAAAAATATCACCGCCCGTGCGTACTTACAGAATACCGACTCCACACCGTGGTGTAATCTATTTTCCACCACCACCTTACTAGGATGGGTATAATGGTGCAAATAAATAACTATATATTATTATTGTAAAGTATTATTGACTCTCTAATAGTATACATACACTCCAATAAAATTTCATGATCATGGGAATGATATCATCGCTCGTGCGTACGTACGGAATACCGTCTCCACGACGCGATGAGATTCATTCTCAATGATTAACCATTCATAAATGATTATAAAGTATATATGATAAGTAATCCTGAAATATATGACATAATAATTATACTGGATTTATGTATATATATATTAATGTCATCCAATTATTTCCATTCAATTCAATGAGGAAACGAAAACAACGTTCATGCGTACGTACGGCCTACCGTCTCCATGAACAGTGTATTTCATTCCATTTATCAACCTATTATATATATTTATATTCTGAATATATATTATATATTAATCATGTTTTATATTCTGGAATTAAGTAATCATGGTCTAATTAATCATATGAATAATTTCAAGTCAAAACACGGATGACAAATGAAACGATTTTACCCAAAACGCTCTTTAACATAGAATTTACAAAAGAACGGGTAATATAAATCACAAGTGAACCATATATCATATAATAACAATGAATATGATTCTGTAATAAGTAAATGACATTATTTAAATCATTATACAGGAGGTTCAGATATGTACGAAGCATATCGGACCTAAGGTAAGGGATAAATATTCCAATCTCATTCTTATACGAGATTGTTTATTCGTAAATATTTACTGGGGTTATTGTTATTATCCATGTAAATGTTTTATAAACATGTTTTCATGTATTTTTAAAGTACTTTTTACCCATTTTTTACTTTTACTACATGGTATGTAAGGAATATTTCTTTTGTTTTACGTTACGAGGTACTTTTTTGACTTTTCTGGAAAAAGTACGAGAAGAATGTTATTTTTAACTTATACGGGACGAACGGATTTTTAGATTTTTATAAAGCCTTATTTTCATGAAGCTTCCACCAAAATATTTCATTACTATTTTCAACAAAATTCTTTTCTTTTAAAATTGAATGACATTTTGTGAAAAGAGAATGATTTTGAAGAAGAAAGGATATTTTCCCCAAGAATTCATTTCAAGTGTTTTATCAAAACCAGTTTTCATCTAAGATGACATTATTTCATATGTGTATGTTTAATGTATCATGTATCTATGATTTAAATGGTTTCAATTTTCTTATTATGAAATGATATCCATTTCTTTTATATGGATTATGTGATGATGGGATGATGTTTATGAAACCCATTTTATTTATTGGGTTCTTATAAATGATGTATGTTTATTTTGTGGCACAAGTAAGAATGATTTCATTATGAGATGGGTGGGGCCTATATCTCCCTCCAATTAATTGGGTAATGATTTATATCTCATGAGATAGACATGGCTGGAACGGTAAGTTAATCCTGTTCAGTATTACAGGACTGGAACGAGGAGTGAACTCGATTCAAAAAGGGACTTTGTCCACTAAGATGGTCTTGGCAGCAATGCCTTGGAAACTATGGAAATCGTTACATGTGCTTAATGGATGCCACAATTACATGTTTTATTCCCATGATATGTTATCATGAATTATGTTCCATTATGATCTATGCCTTATGTACTTCCATGTTTTAAGTCGTTGCTCAAGATTTTGATGTTTAAACATTATGTTCACGTTTTTAAGTTCAAATGTATATGGTATGTTTTATTTTATCCATGCTTACCCTTACTGAGCATTTGAGCTCACCATTTTTATGTTTCATTTTCCCTCAGGATTAAATGAAATGTTTTAGGTAAGGAAACAAAAAGTGAAAGATATTTATGGGAGATGTTGAAGATCTTTCTCCACGATTAGAAGATTACGTTCCATGTTTCCAAAGACACTAAACTATTATGGTCCTTGTGTGTATGTTTTTGTTATGTATTATGTATTCCGCAAAATTAATGTAATATCTAGGTATGTCATTCTTCGGGTCTCTACAAAGGGGGTGTAGAATGGGCTGGATGTGGGGTGTCCAGGGGTGAAGGGTCTTTTCATGGAGGGTTAGGGGTGTTCAGGGGTTCGGGTTTGTGTCGAGGTGGGGTGAGGGGGTTATCCAAGGGGGTAGGATGTGTCAAGGGGGTAGGGGTTGTCTGTGGGGTGGGGGGTATCCAGGGGGTTGGGGAGTTTGTCATGGGGTGGGGGTGTCAAGGGGGTGGAGGTGTTGCCCAGAGGGTGAGGGGTCATTCCAAGTACGTCGGGGGGGGGGGGGGGGTCCAGCGGGTGGGGGTGTCCATGGGATGGGGGGTTGTCTAAGGGGTGGGGGTAATTCCAAGGGTTGGTGGTGTCTAGGGGGTGTCCAAGGGGGTGAAGGGTTGTGTCTAGAGGGTGAGGGGGCATTCCTAAGGGGTAGTTGGTGTTTATGGGGTGGATGTTTTCCTAGGGGGTGTGGTTTCCATGTGTGTCCAAGGGGGTGGGTGTGACCAGGTTGTGATGGGGCTATCCAAGGGGGTGGGGTGTCCATGGGATGGTTTCTAGGAGGGTGTGGGGGGTTTTCCAAGGGGGTATGGGGTGTCCAGGGGGTGGGTATGTCCAAGGGGTTGTGGGATTCAATGGGGGTGAGTGTGTACAGGGGTGGGTGCATCCAGGGGGTTCAGGTGGTTGTCCATGTGGTTGGGGGTGTCTAGGGGTGGGGGTTTTCCAAGGGGGTAGGGGGTTGGACTACCCCCTCACACCCATGGACACCACCCCAGCACCCCTACACACCCCTAACCTCTTGGGAATACCCCTCACCTAGAGGACAACACCCCCACCCCCTTGGACACCCCCACCCCCTTTGATAAACGCCTACACACACCACCCCCTAGACACCCCCAACCTCATTAGATATCCCCTCCCCCCCTGGACACCACCCCCACCCCCTTGGACACCCCCTGGGAACCCCCACCCCTTGGACCCCCTAGACACCACCCCCACCCCAATACACCTTCTACCCCCTTGGATATCCCCCTCACCACCCTGGACACCATCTCACCCCCTTGGACACCCCCTGGACACCCCACCCCCTTTTACACCCCACCCATAGACACCCCCAACCCCATGGACTGCCCCCACCCCCTGGACAACCCCCCCACCCATCCTCCTGGACACCCCCACTATCATGGACACCCCCACACCCTGGATAGCTCCCCCCCCCATGAAAACCCCCAACCCCTTGGACAAACCCCACCCCCTTGACACCCCCTAGAATCCTCAACCCCCAGGGATAGCCCCCACCCCCTAGAAAACCCCTCACCCCCCGGTGAAATAGATTATAAATTAGAGAGTGTATGCCAACCGTTATTGAAATGTTGGTATACATATACTCCAACAGTTTCCCTAAAACCGTTGAAATAGATTATATGATGGACAACATGTATTCCAATGGTTGTTGAACCATTTTAATGTATATATCCCAACTGTTTCATTGAAACAATTATCATATATTAACTTCACACAGTCTATACCAACAGTTCATATAGAACCGTTGGAAATAGCTATTGCAACATCCATCATGCCAATGATATGTGAAACCATTAGGATATTCAATCCCAATGATTTCAGTGGCTTTCCCAATGGTTAAAAATAGCTGGGATATGTGTAATTATCAATACTTAATGTATAAATTTTTTAATATTTATACTTCATATTTATTTTTTATGGAATGGTGAATTTGGTATCTAGTTTCACCAGGATGTATTCTTCATGTACCTTAAGAAGAAAGGATCCAAGGTGAATTTAAAATTGTTATATCTAACTATATTTTAAATTTAAAATAATTTCCATGCATATCTTTTTCATATACGCATATTTTATATTTGTATTCCAAAATATTTTACATTAAAATTTTGATATATTTCATATAAATATAAAATTTCTTTATCTAAAAATGTGGTATAATTTGGATATTTGTAATAGGTAAGAATGAGTCAACGTTGGATTAAGAACATTGAATGAGTAATTAATATGAGGAAGGTGTTTATGCCATTTTGGAATTTTCTAAATGAAATGTTCCATGGGGCAACATTGTTTTCTCTCCATACCTAAAATGATTGAATATTAAGAAGTTTAAAAGTAGAGAGATCAAAGATCATCATATTTGTCATGGTTTTAATTAGAGTTTAATCCCTTGGATTTGGCATGGTGAAACTGAATAAAATGTCAGATCTACTAATGATTATGATTTTTAATATGGAAACTCCGATGGAATTCAAGAAATGATTCATGATATCATAGTATAACAAATTGGGATAGATCTGACAGTTGCGCGTCATTATGGTGATGATAAAAAACCATTTTATCTTTTTTGTAAGGAATTTAGTGTTTTTTAGGGAGTTTTAATATTGATTAATATGAAGGAAAAACATGGAAAGAGTGACATAAGTTTTATAGAGGTGATACTATTGTTAACAAACATTATTCCAAAAGACAATGATCTTATAGATTCACATCATAAGGCCAAGAAAATATTATTCCGGATGGGATTGGGATACCAAAAAATACATGCATGTCTAAATTAATGTATGATATATAAAAAGGAATATGAATTTCTTTCAGAGTGTCCAAAATGTGGGACATCACCGTATAATTTGATTTAAAAATCACAGGCTGATGTAGATTTTGAAGAGATCCCTACCAAATTATTTCTGTATCTTCCTATAATTCATCGTTTGAAACATTTATTTGCTAATTCACATGATGAAAAAAGGTTAAAATGGAATGTCGATGAGTAAATCTGTGATGGAAAAATATTCCATCTAGCTGATTGTCCATAATGGATAAAGCTTTATGAGAAATATCCTACATTTTGAAATGAAATTAGAAATCTCATACATGGGTTGTGAATAGATAGAATGAATCCATACCAGACCCTCAGTAGCACACATAGTTCATGGCTTGTTTTATTTGAAATTTACAACCTCCATCCTATAGTTTGTATGATGTTCAAATATGTAATGTTGAGTATAATGATCTCTGGTCCGATGTTACCTTGAAATGATATTGATGTGTTCTTTCCACCATTTATTGCTTATTTTAATATTTTATTGGAGGATGGTATTAGGATGTATGATTCTTATAAAATGGAATATTTTTAACTCCATGGAATGCTTATGTACAAAATTAATGACTTCCCAGCATATGGAATTTTTTTAGGATAAAGTGTTAAGGGGAATAAATCATGTCCAATTTGTGAACAATATTCTTCATTTTTTCAATTGAATCATGGGAGGAAAACAATATACATGGGTCATTGAATGTTTTTTTCTTATGGATCACTATTATAGAAGCAAAAAAGGAATTCAATGGATCATATAAATTTGATGTTTCTCTAAATCCTTTATCCCCTGATGTGTATTTTGATAGGGTGAAAATCCTTGATGTAACATTGGAATAGAAAACTAAGTCAGTTAATGATAGGAATATTTGGAAGAAAAGGTCAATATTTTTGGAGCTACCATATTGGATATATCATTAAGTGAAACATAATATTGATGTCAAGCATGTGGAGAAGAATATCTACAACAGTTTGATTGGGACATTGTTATATATTAAAGGAAATAAAAAAGATGCGTTGAATGAAATGTTAGACTTACTAGTAATGAGAGTACGTTTGAAGGTAGCTCCCACTCCTAATGGAAGAAGAACATTTCTTCCTCCGGCATGTCATATATTATCCATGAGGGAGAAAATTATATTTTTTCAGTGTCTTAATGATATCAATTTTCATCAAGGTTATTTTAAAATTGATTATTTTTTTGTCTCTTTGAAGGATTTGATGTTGATAGGTATGAAATCTCAAGATTGTCACATCATGATACAACAACTTCTACTAATTTCATTGTGTGCGAAATTTCCCATCCCCCTCAGAAAGACTAAAATAAGCTTGTGTGATTTTTTAAATTTAATTTTTAATAATGAGATTTATGTGAATGATTTAAACATTTTGGAAAATGATGAAATTCCTATACATTGTCAATTGAATATGTATTTTCTTCAATATTTTTCTGATATAATGGTGCATTTAATGGTTCAATTGATTTGAGAAATAAATCTTTGTGGACCTGTATATATTCTTTGGATGTATCCTTTTGAAAGGTATATAAAAATATATAACGGGTATGTTAAGAATCTATATAGAACTAAAGTCTCCATTATTAAAAAGTATATTTATAATGCGGTGGCGATGTTTTGTACCATCTACTTGGATATAGTGGATCCCATATGTTTGCCTCCATCTCACTGTAAATGAGTCAATAATTAGGGAAAGGGGATTAGTGGATTAAAAGTAAAATCATTGTCATCCGAATAGATGATGAAGGTAGAATTATTCATCTTGAATTACCAAGATGACACTCCACCAAACATCAAACTAGATATTAATGAGATGAAACAATTTCATCCAAAGAAGAAAGAAATTTGGATTTTGAATGTGCACAACCAAACATTTTTTTCATGGTTTCAAAAGACCTTTCTTGGTAGATTAGATGTATTAGAGAAACTATTATGGACAGTGGGTGGTCTATTTTTAAATGTTATTACTTTTTCCTGGTATGAAATTAATGGCTTTACATTTCATACGAAATCTCATGACAATAGAAGTGATTTTCAGAATAGTGGTGTATTAGTGTTTGCAAAGTAATGGATTTTTCAAGTTCGAAAGACAAAAAACCAATTTCTGTATCAAGTGAATATTATGTTTTCATTGAAGAAATATGGGAGGTTGATTACTTTCAAATTAAAGTTAATATTTTTAATGGAAAATGGTTTATCGATAATAACATTGTCAGACACGATGAATTTGGAATGAAAATTGTTAATCAGAATAGATTGGAAGACACAACGGATTCCTTTATAATGGAAACACAAGTAAAACAGATTTTTTTTGAAGCTGATAAATCAAATATTAAATGCTCTGTTGTTTTACATAGGAAAAACTATATTTTGGTGAGGATAAACATGATAAATATTCTTATTTATGTTATATCCCTACTTACATGGAACAATTAGTAGAAAATAATGATGAGCATGTTGAAGACATGTTTTGTTCAATAAAGAACGATCATTACGAATGAATTTGGGAAAACAATCAATTTGTACCTGCCCAATATTACAGGTATCATATGATTATTTCTTTTTTACATTTATTATTTTCATAAAATGTTAGAAATTAAAGTTAATTTTAATTTATATTAGTTTAATTTATCATGTTTTCCATTTCCTAACTTATATATCTATTGATTTTGTTGAATGACAATTTCTTTTCCTTGTTTACTATTTTTACCATGTAAACTAGGACTACCATGTTTACCATAGTTTACCATATTTTACCATATTTTACCTTTACCTAAATTATATATTTATTGAATTTTTTGAATGATAATTACATTACAATTTTTACCATGTTTACCATCTATACCATTGTTTAACATTCTTACCATATTTACCATGTTTACCATAGTTTACCATACTTTACCTTTACATAACATATATATTTTTTTATTTGGTTGAATGAAAATTGCACTAACATGTTTACCATTTTACCATATTTACCTTTTCTTAACATGCATACCTTATTTATCATGTTTAGTATTACATAACATAGTTCATATTTCAATTTTTTCATTAAATTAGTATTTTAATATCTGAATTTCTATATTAGCGAACTGAAGTTTTCTTTTTTGATTTGAAGGATAATTAAAGATCAATCATTTTATCAACCACTTGATTCTAGAGATGAGCCTCATGTTCATACATCTGGAGAGGAACATTCACATGCTCCTACTAATGTTCCCTAATCTTCCTCGTGTGCTCTCATTACGATAAAGAAGAGTTCAAGAGATGGTAAATGTGGATTCACACATTTAACCAAATTATCACTTGCCTATAACTAGGAATAGAGGATACTCGTTGAGTTTGATGATGATGATATTCCTGGAGTTCTAAATCAAAATCATTTTATGTGTTTTGTATTGACTCAAGCTAAAAGAAAAGTCAACATTTTGTATGATGATTGGATAATTGTGGACAAAGAGAAAATATCTCAGTTTTCGGCGACTATTTTGGAAAGATATTTTACTATTGTTTCACTTATATTTAAATGATTATAGTATTATATGATGTAGATTTTTCTATCAAATGAAATTTGATATTCTTCACACTGGAGGATTCAGGAGGAAACATTTATCAATGGTTGTAAAGAGATGGAGGGATTTAAAATCAACCCTCAAATCTGATTTCATTTTTGGTCATAGGATTCCTGAGAATCCAGGTAATATATATATATATATATATATACTTTCATTGATGAAGACACGTGGATAAAATCTGTTGAAAGTATAAGAGAAGGTTCAGTTTTGGTAACGGAAATGTAAATTTTATATGCTTTATTATATAAATGATCTTATTAATTTTTTATTAATGATTTATTATTCTTAATTTATATAAATCAAGGATATATCCTCAGAAGATCCAATCTAAAAATGTATACCCTCTTAGTTTATCTCAGGGAGGGTATACATTATTTGAAGTAAAAATGATGGCTGAAAATTTACAAAAACTAAGAGCTGAGTGTTCAAGATCTAGAGAGGTTTTACTTCGATCATATACATCTAGACATGAAGAATGGAAGATAGCTCGGATGGTAATAAGGTGAAATATTTTTTGGAAGAATAAAAAACTATTGTTGAGGGGTTTGTATGATGTTTATTTTATTTGTATAAGTTAATTATATTCTTTATATAATTCGAATCATTACAGAAATGTTCAATTAGATATTACATGAATCTCTTGGGGAGGAGAGCTCACATGTGGTATTTACAGCTGTTAGGAGGCATGATATTTTATCTACAGCATTTGGAAAGCCCAAACACCCCAGTTGAATACGAGGATATCCGATGATTGTATCGTTACAAAAAGTGTTTCCACATTATTCAAAATCTCCCACTGATGGTGTTTATTAAAAAAATAGATTCCTTGGATGCTGATGTTCATAATATTAATGTGATTATGGATGAAAGTATTAGAGCATAATTATTGTCTCTGTTTGCAGACATAAAAAGACAATTCCAGGCTGTAGATCACACTCCTCCACCTCCCCCTATAAACCCCATTATTTATCTTCCACCTCCACCAGTAACTCCCACTCCCCCACCTCATCCTCCAGACCCTGTTTTTTAATCCTACTTCTCTAGCACAACATCATACATATTGTGAGTTGAATGTTGAAGATATTTAGCCCGAATGGCCTAAATGACTTCATTTTTATTGATTTTGATAAACCCCCTTTCAAGGGATGAGGGGGAACCATTACAAGGCATGTATGCTCAGAGATTTTCTGGCCCATAGGATTAGGAGATTACATGACCAAACGATCTTAGGGAATTCAACCAGACTATGTACAAGGAACTTACCCTCCCTAGCATCTGGATTATGATAGTAGCTCTCCAACTTCGCATGGCTGTCTGGCTAGGCTTCTCGTGCAAGCACAGGCTAGTCCCAATGACATAGACATACCCTCTCATTCTGAAAAATCCATTTGTCTCTACTCTGGTGAGTACACCTTCTCTGAATCCTCTTATGGGGATGATACTTTTTTTGTAGTCTGTGTAGGAAAAATACATGTGTCCTGAATGCCTTGAGGTGGGTCGATGTCCTTAAAGGTGGCCTGAAAGCCATACTGACCTGAAGTCATGGGTTTCCCAAAAGCCTTAAAGACTCTAAGCCCAAACCGGTGGCCCAAGGTGAATAGTTTCAACTTCTACAGTACGGAACAATACCTACTATAGTAAATGCTACATTGTCTTCTACGGTGCCTGCATAGTGTACAATTTTGTTACAGCACCTGTACAGAGCGTGGTCCTACTACAGTACATGTATAGTGTACAGATCTACTACAATACCACACAATGTATAGTTCTTCTACAGTTCCTGATACAGTAATGTTACAGTACCAGAAATATGCCTCTACCTGGTTTTAAACTTGGCTCATGTGGATTCACTTAAGGATACCTCACCAACTGGGTTGAGGATCAAGTGTTATGTTGATGATCCTCACTATCATATAGGTACATATGGGATAGTATATAGTATAAGAGATATAGTTCATCATCAAAAGATATAGGTAGAGCATTATAGGGTCACTGTAGAGGATATTATAGGTAGATCAGCTTGAGTACAAATACCTATAGATAAGGTGACGATAGTTGGACATAGTATCAACAACATTTTTGTTTGGCCATATATATTTGTACGAATCATTACCATAGAGGTCTGTAGGTTATCTTTTATTTTAATATTTTATTAATGTGTTTTTAACATATGAAAACTAATATAATATTCTATTTATTTTTACACTAATACTTAAAAGGTAAAGAAATAATTTACAGATAAAAACAATGAAAAATGGTTATGTCATCAGATATAGATTCTATTAGTCTTGACCGATTGTAAAGATATTAAAATTTGTGGGTATATCATTATGAGTTTCCAATGGATGCTCATTTTTGTGGTTGTACAATAAATGTAGGGATTGTGAAAAATTATTTCATGGAGCTTGTTATTGGAGATAAGTTGGGCATCAACGTGGTGTAGTTTTTTTTCATGTATATCATAACACCTTTCCCTGCATTATATTTATTAAAATGGTATACTTATGTATATTTTGTATTAGGTATCTTTATAACATATGTGAGAATAATGAACAGACAGATGTATATAGATTTATGGACCCTCATTTGATTTCCCTTGAATCACATGTAATGGATGAGGAACAATGAACACTTTATATTAATGAACAATTTGAACTGAATATAATCACATAGTGTTGGATGATTCCATTTTGTGAAAGGTGTGAAAAATATATATGGAAAAGTGTTCATTTATGTTTAACATAAAAAACCACTTAACATAAATTTAATTTTACATCAGTGATCATTGGATGTTATATGGGTTTTTACAAGGTATAAAACACTTTATTAGATATGCTCTGTCTGTGGAGATATGCGTGGATGTTTTAAGAATATTTTGGAAAAGTAAGTTTTAATTTCTTAATAATTGTTTATATTATGTTGAATTTTAAATTTATCCCCTTCATATTATTTTCTAATAGGGGATGGGTCTACTTTTGAAAAAACACAAAAAAATACCAATATGAAATATGTAAAAGTAAAAGCAAATATCCATTTCTAATTTTTACTTTTTGATGTTTTACATAAATATGTTATTTTGAATTGACAATCATTTAAAAAATATATTCATTAACAATGAGGCATCATTAAATGATAATAATATATGTTAAGATTTATGTATAATATAATTACAACAGGAACAATAGTGAAGTTTGACTTGATAAGATTTCTTTATAAACATTTCCATAATATTTCATATGATTTATTCATTATACATGTTAAATAATATCCTTTTAATTTGTATCTATTTGAATTCCATTAACTCTATAGTTCTCAGTTTTTAAAATAGTTACAAGTGGAATGGTCAAATTATTTTACAGGTTTGATTAGATTTTAGTTTTCTTGAATTGTAAAGTGTAATTTTGAATATTATAATTATAATGGTGTATTCGGTAGTTTTTTTGGTTATATTTAGGTTTATTTAGTTGAAATTGTATGTTTTTAATGTAATATATGTCAATGTTTAATATTTCTCTTGTTCTTCTTATATTGGTACACTTCTGATTTTTTTCTACTATGGATTCTAGTCTGGTTTCGGTCTAGTTTTTGCGTGTTTCATACTTGGGCAGAGCATATTAATGGTTTCATGGGGGGGGGGTTGTCCAAGGGGATGTGGATTTTAGGGAGGATATTTAGGTCGTGGTTTCCTTTCCAATGCGAAGGGGGTGTCCTGGGGGTGGGGTGTCCAAGGGTGCAGGCTATCCATGGGGGCGGGGGTGATGTCTAGGGTGTGGGAGGGTGTCCAAGGTTGTAGGGAAGTGGGGGGGGGGGGCTGTCTAGTGAGGTGGGGTGGTGTCTAGGGGGTATGGGCTGTCTGGGGGGAGGGAGTACATGGGGTGGGGGGATGTACATGGGTGAGAGGGTTACCAGGGGTGGGGGTGTCTAGGGGGTGAGTGGGTGTCCAGGGGGGGTCTTGTGGGGTGGGGTAGTGTTTAGGGGTTGGAACGGTGTCCTTTGGGGGGTGTCTAGTGGTGTGGAGTGACTTTTAGTGGGTGGGGGGCTATCTAGGGGTGGGAGGGAGGTCAAGGGGGTGGGGCTGTCAATGGGGGTGGGAGGGTGTCCATGGGGTTAGGGTGTCCTGAGGTTGGGGGTGTGCATGGGGAGGGGGTGTCTAAGGGTTGGGTGTGTCTAGGGGGCGGGGTCTATCTAGGGGGTGGGGGTCGTCTAGGTTGTGGGGGTGTCAAGGGGTTGGGGTGTCCCGGGGGGGGATCCATGGGGTTGGAGGGGTGGGGTGGTGTCTAGGGGGTGGGGTGATGTCTAGGGTGGGAGGGAGGTCTAGGGGGTGGGGTCTATTCTGGTGGGTGGAAGGGAGACCATGGTTGGGGGGGGGGGGTGTCCAGGAGGGTGTGAGGGAGTCTAGGGTGTGGGCGTGTTCAGGGGGTGGGGGTGTCCAAGTGGTGGGTAGATTTCTATTGGGGTGGGGGCCTATCCAGGGGGTGGGGGTGTCTAGGGGGGTGAGGGTGTCTAGGGATGGGTACTGTCCAGGGGGTGGGGGATCTCCATGTTAGTGGGGGGGAAGTCCAAGGGTGGGGGTGTCTAGGCGATGGGGGTGTCTAGGAGGGGTTGTCCAGGGGTGAGGGGGTTTTCCAGGGGGTGGGGGCTATCCTGGGGGTGTGGGTGTCCAGGGGGGTGGGGTTTCTAGAAGGTGGGTGGGTGTCCGGGGGGGTGAGGGGGTCCCAAGGTGGGGGATGTCTAGTGGTTGGGGGTTGTCCAGGGGGTGGGGAGGTTGCCCAGGGTGGTGGGGCTCTCTAGGGGATTGGGGGTGTCCAGGGGGTTGGTCGTGTGTCCAGGGGGGGGGGGGGGGCTGTCCAGTGGGTTGCGGTTGTGTCCATTGTGTGTGAGGGTGTTCAGGGGGTGGGGGTGTCTAGGGGGGTGGGGGGCTATCGAGGGGTGGTGGGGCTCTCTAGTTTATCACATCTGTTATGAAAATAACCGATGTTATAAACATCTTTTTACACGTCAGTTTTGTAATAAAAAACGGGGAAAAACGTCAGAGGAACATTTTATTACATTTTTTATTACATAACCAATGTAACAAAAGATATACCATGTAGTTTATTTTAAAACTTACATAATAAATCACGACTCTAAAGCATTTTTCACATCGGTTTTTTATGGACCGACATAAAAAATACTTTGAATTTATGTTTTTTACGGCGTTTTTAAAATAACCGATGTTAAAAAAAATATTTATAACATCTTCTGTAATAATTTCGGCCAAAATAATACACAAAAAAATTAACCGATGTATTTTTTTTGAACTAGTGAGTTACTATAGACACCAGGCATAGGAGTAATTCCAGACATCAATCTAAAGACAAAAACTATTATTTCATGGTCAAAGGGTTAACTATTATGTAAAATGTTATCATTTTGGATAAACATGTTATGAATGCAATCAGGTAGTAAATATTTTTTAAGGTTAGAAAAATTAATGATATTGGTAAAATATGAGACACTATAGTGAGAAAGTCCTTCTTTGTTATCAATAATAACATCCCCATTGTTAAAAGAGTTGAGGGGATATAGGATATTCATGTTCATTGAAGTGCATTGTAGAATTTAGTGTTCCCGTCACTATCTTTAGGAATCATTATCATGAACGATTTTTTAATGGTAATGTTTTAATGTAATAAGAGATTTATTCTTAGAACATAGGTCAATTTCATGTTGAGGATCTATAGTCAAATACATTTGGATCTAATGTTTTTTTATTCTATAAAAAATAATTATATTGTGTTTTTTAATCTAGACTGTTTCAAAGGCCTTATGTTAAAGGGTTTTTGAAATGGAATATTCCTTCAAATAAAATTCATTTCTTTTACAATTTATGACTCCATTATTTGAAACTAAAAAATCACAGATCAATTGGATTTCTATATTAGGAGAAAAGTCAAGTATTGTGTGATGATTTTAATTCCCATACAGAATGGTGGGCTGGACTTCGACACATCAGTTGAATTTTTTTCGGTTGAGTTTTCCTTGAAATTTTTATGAAAGATGAATTTTATTTCTATCTCATTTTTTTGAAGTGAATCTATTATTTTGGACTTCTTTATTGGTACTAGAAAATCTATAATCATTGATGATCCAGTTTTCTCAGCAGATTTGTTGAGTCTTCTTGTTAGTCCCATATGACCATTCAATTAGACAAATTGGCCAAAAATCCATTCTAATGATATGTTGGAATTTTTATTTGGAACACTAAAAAATAAGAATCATGTACAATGCACTATATTGTTTAAGGATATGATCAATACATTAAAATCCAGTTTTAATAAATGAACTTTAACAATGCTCTTATTATGTTTTTATGATCAAAACATGAACAATAAATGGAAATTAATGAAATTTTAGTGGAACATATATGATAGGAGTAATTTATAATAATGAATTAATATGTAATATCAACTCCCCCATATATAGGCTTGTGCATGTCCTCTTGTATACAAAATGAAAACATAGCTAAAACATTTTTACTTATCAAAAAATATTAAAATCTTCTTTTCACCAATAATGGGGTCTATAATAGTTCACTCATACATAAATAATTGAACCAAAAATTACTATAGCAATAATGGTCCAAAAAAAATTAATTACTTATTCTAAAAATTAGAAATATAAAATGTAGGCACTCCTAAAATACACTTCCCTATATGATAAAAATTTACTTCTAGGGGTTCACTCATTCAAAAAGAAAAAGTGAAAATCCATGAGTTAGAAAGAGATATCATATTCCATTTCCTATTTTAATGACAAAAAGAATCCTGAGTTCATTTATCAGTTTTTTAGTGGTTATGGGAATGAAGGAATGTTATGACCAAAATATTGGAAAAGAGGGTTGAAACACCATCATGGGTAATAGAGTGTGAATGTTTTTGGAATAAAACATGGATGGATGTCATGCCCTGTTCCCCTGGGCCCGTGGTGTGACTACCCCAAGCCAACCATCCATAGGCCAGGGGCTGGAGACTAGCAACAAAAGATTAATATTCCATACGTTGATATAATTTCCTTTAATTCTATACAATCAAATACATGGAATATTACACAATGAAAACCACAAAGGAAGTAAAGTTTTCAAACCACAACAAAGTATCACTACTTAGTGTAATAAGTGTAAAATGAAAGTAACTGGGGATAGAAGACAACCCAAACTGAATGTAAAGTATGTTGAAATATGTACAAGCTTCAGAGGTTTTATTCCAAGTATCCTACCTAAAGGGTATGTACAAATCTCTGTCAGATATCACTACAGTACACCATGTCTATTGATCCACCTCCGAGGACCATGTAGTCATGGTTTTCTAATGTTCCTATCAAAGATGTTCATTATCTACATAAGACACAATTGGTGAGGGAGAATCCCTTATAGGTGTGATTATGAAAATACATTGGAGGGATCCTAAGACCCTCGAAGGTCACTTATTAATCTAGGAAATAAGACACCACAAAGGAAAATACAATAGTGGTAATACAACCAAAAAAAGATCTCAAACGCATAGCACAAAAGAAACGACGTAGATTACATAAGGTATAACATAAGTAAAGAAGTAAAAATACTCATTTTTATAGATAAATAATCTTATTCTATGGAGAGGCTCTGCCACAGATCCACACTGTGTCGCTAAGTGCTAACCAACACATGATCTCTAGGTGCTGACCCACAGATGATCTCTTGGTGCTGACCCACAGATGATTTCTAGGTGCTGACCTAGGCGGAATCACATGGTGCTAACCCACACAATATCGCTAGGTGATGACCCACACAAGATCGATAGGTTCTGAACCATAGCGGATCAATAGGTTCTGACCCACACATGATGTCAAGGTACTGACCCCATAGGATCTCTTGGTGATAACCCACATAGGATAACTATTCATTATTCATGTCACACTCAGCCACTGGATTCCCACACATAACACGCATGATTCTGTGAGAGTATTCTCCTCAATCAATCATTCATACCTCAACCACAAAAAGTCCCATATAATGTAACCCCAATGGACTAACTCATAGCATGGTTCCCAATGCAATAGATGGTGTGTCGATTAGATTCTCGATCTGTAAGTTTAATATTTTTTAGTAAAAAGGGCCCAGTTGGATTCAAGATCAATCTAACCCTAATGTAATCCAAAATCCACCAAAATTCAAGTGTATTATCTCAGATGGACTTCCCCATTGCATGTGTCACAACCCCACTGAAAACACGTCAATCAAACACTCGTTTTGAGAGATACGATTGTTTTATTAAAACGATGGCATGAGGGGTCCAGGTACAGTCTTACCTAGTTGGACCGACATGACCCAACCAGTTATAAGGATCTGGCACGGCTTTGGAATGGGTTTGGCCCTGTCAACCCATTGGGCCAACATGTTCGGCCTATTAGGACGGGGCCGACCTGGTGGCGGGTTCGGCCCGGTGGTCTTGGTCCAACCAACTAAGCCATAGATCTGGCCCATGGCTGGCCGGCCCTCCCAGTGGGGCATGTCCAACAAGATAATTATGGAGTGCATGATGCGGGCTAGTTCTCTAGACCGAATGTGGGTGCGTTTGGTTCCACCTAGTGGATCTAGTGGTTTCTACCCCACTATCTAGCACAACTGGTATCATTTTAGTTGTTCCACCTATGGGTTGTCCACGTTTTCCAACTCACATGAGTGGACCTATCCTCCACGCAGTGATGACTAGAATCACATCTCCTCAATGCCTCAGTATTCTGGTCATGTATTCTTACCGCCACCCTCCTCCTGCGGCGGTCACTGGAGTGATGGTGATTCCTTAGACGGGACAATGAAGTCACTCCAATAGTCTCTTTTTTGAGCTGTTTTCACCTACACCCTCTGTAGGGTGGAACCAAGACTTTGAAGCCTTCAAATCCATCGTTCTAACAAGCTGGATGGTCGAATTCAAAGAGAACATGATGAAAAACATTCAGAAGGAACAGAACTTATTCGGGATAGCCCGCGCCCTCGACATTAGAGTGAAATCATTGGGATAAACATGATGATAATGATAAAGCTTGAAAATAACCAAATAAAATCCCCACACAATATCCACCTGTAAGAACGTACAATTAATGGATCAAGCCATTAGTCGGTTTATATGCATTCATCATTAGTTTTTTTAAATAATGAGGAAAAAATATTTAATTAAGTATAACCCATAAACCCCTACCTGGTTGACGTTCGAAGATGTGACCCTTCGTACTCGAAGTTTCAAGATGTTGACTTTAGTCATCACTTTCGTCTCCATTCTTTGAGGTGTGTCAAATTCATTGTTTATCTGCCGGTGCACCATTTTTTTCTGTCGAGTAATACCATTAATGTTTTTCTTATAATCACCTAGGGTTATTCCTAGTTTCACAAACACATCAAACAATTAAAGTAAAACACGTCGCAGAGTTTCGGTTGCACTGTGATGTCGCATCATAATGTCTTTCCATTTATGAAATATAGATACTATTACGCTTACATTATTTCATCATTATGCTACGTGATATGGGCCATTAATGAGACTCATTAATTTTCCTCGTCATGGCCTCGTTGGTGCACTGTTGTGTTGACATGTTGCCACTCATTGTTTGAGAAAAAAAATAATTCCCCTAAATTAATTTTTTTGAAAGGTCTGAATAATATCTATTCCACTCGGCCCACATTTTCCAAAGTTACATAATTTCTATAAATATCTCGGTGTACCATGTTCAAAAGTGTCCTCATATTTTCGATTTGGGTACCAATTTAAAAGTAAGAAAAACATGCTCGCACGATTGGTGAACAAACCTTAATAAAAGATCAATACTTTGCTTAGGGCTCTCTCAGCCTTGGAATAGAATACCATCAGAGTGTGTGGTCTCCGAATAATTCAATATAATTAAATAAATTATGACAAATTTACGAAAAATTTCATTCTCCTCACCTTAGGGATATACGTACCCCAAAGCCAAATCAAAACTAATCAAATAGAGGGGGTATTGAAAATGAATATGGGCCTCCTAATCCCATGTTCCCTCATTGATATTCTCATTCTACCACTAAAACTACACTAGGGGAATTGATCAACCATGTAGGACCTACTCTTATCAATCCTCTATCTCTAATGGGAACATTGCAAACATTTCCCCATCGTCAATGTCTTTCTTTCCTTGGTCGATGAAGTACAATGCATCATTCTCGTATCTTCTTAGATATGACATGTGGAAAGCATCATGCACTCAGTGCATCTGTGGGGGAAGAGATTGGTAGTACGCCACCTCATTAATTATGATTAGGATATGAAAAGGTATGGTGAAACTTGGAGATAGTTTCTTGCCCTGACCAAATCTCCATAATCCTCATCAGGATGAGACCCAAAGGAATACATGATATCCCTCCTCAAACTAAAATGGTCTCCATCACTTGTCGGCATAAGACTTATGAATGCTCTGTGTTGTCCTCATCCACTCCTTATTTATCTGAACCTTCTCGGGGGTAGCTCGTATTAACTCTGGACCCATGAGTGATGACTCCCATAGGTCGATCTCAACTTCAGGACCTTCTGTGAGAATATATACATGAGACTCTTGTATTCGAAGTCGATGGTAAAACACTCAACCATCAAGTAGTTCCACCATATATTGATTGAAAATTATAATACTTCTAACTACCAGTCATTGGTCACGTAGTGTTTCTCACGATATCTCAACTGTTGTGAGATGAAGGCGATCACCACTCGCTCCTACTTCAGGACAAAACCTAGTTCAGTCCCTTATGTGTCGCAATAGACCTTGTACCCAACACCGTCATCTGGTTGACTAAAGATGGGTTCACTTCTTAACCATTGTCTTAGCTCTTGGAAACTCTTCTAGCACCTCTCTGTCAATATGGAGGGTTTACATTCCTTGTAAAATATGAAAAGGGTGATGTATCTTTGGAAATGTTGGGTATGAATATATGGTAGTACCCAGCCAACCCCAAGAAATTCCGCACCTCGGTCACGCTCTGGGGTAGATCCCAAGAAAGAATTGCCTCTATTCACACCAGATCAACTAAAAATACATACACTGAGATAACGTGTCACAAAAAGTGGTCCTACCATATCCAAAACTAACACTTCAATATCTCACCATATTGATGGTGCTCTCAGAGTGTATGCAACACTAACTGAAGGTGTGTAGTTTGTTCCTCCTCTGACGCTGAGTACACCAAGATGCCATCAATGAAGAACTGCACAAAATGATCAAGGTAATGATGGAAGATACTATTAATGATTCCCATAAACACTGCATGGGAGTTGGTCATGCTGAAAGGAATCACCATAAAACTCATAGTGTTCATCCTGGAATCTAAAGGAGATCTTTGGTACGTCTTCATGACGCACACGAAGATGATGATTCCCTGATTTGAGGTCAATCATTGAGAACCACTTCACCCCAAAAATTTATTTGAAGAGTTCATTAATCCCCAATAGTGGATATTTATTCTTCACATTCACTAGATTCAGGTGTAAAAAATCAATGCAAATCCTCAAACACCCCTCTACCTTCATAGAGAACAACACCTGGGTTGCCCATGGGGAAACACTGGGCCATTACAACTGCATATTCTCTAATTCCTCCTAATGTACCATTAAATCACAAAGCTCAATAGGATCAATATGATATGTATGTGTAGATTTAAGTGTCATCCCTAGGTGCATGCTAATTTATAATTCTACCTCTATGTGAGGAGGTAGTCTAAGGACATCTTCTGGAGAGACATCACCATAATCGTCCACCACTATAGGAATGCTCGGACACCCCTCGTCCACTGTACTACTGGTGAGACTATCCAACTGGTGAGTGATTGGATGCACCATCTTATGAGAAAGTCCATCCTATTCTGTAATTATTTCATTCTCGCTGGTGAAGAAAAACCTGGTCCTATCCTCACGGACACACCTCACTTTTCCCATAAAACAGTCGATTTGAGCATGGAATATGGACAACTAGTCTATAACCAAGATGATGTCAGAAGTCCTCAGTGCGAATACAATGAGATCCCAGTAAAATATTTCACCTCCTACTATTAGGACACACTTCTAGCACCAGTGTGTAATTGCCGAATCCCCTCATGTAGAAGTCACTAAACTTAAGAATCGAGCCAACGACCCCACCAGAATCGTTGTTCCTCGGACACGTTCCATGGAAATGGTAGAGTGAATGGAACATATGTCTATGAGATTTGTAGATAAGGTTCCATAGACATAGAACATACCAATAATCATATCTAGAGCTCCATGGTCATTGAAATCTATTGCCTGAAGCTGGCCCCACCCATGTCCACATGCTCCCGCAGCTCTGGTTGGACATCCCGGGGGGTGGTCGCGGTAGTACATTGATTTACCTTCCACCATCGTCTACTCGGCCTACTCCTTTACCAAATCTTCTAACTAATGTAAATCCTCGCTCGATTCACTTTAGTTATCTCGGTGGTCCCTCAATTTCCAACTGGTAATTCGTACAAGGAGTCAGAGAGTCATGATCCATGTACCCATGTACACCATAATAGTAAAAATATCTAGACCTATGATGTACTCCTCTACCCTATGAGATCCACACCTATCACCATGCATCCCGGGGTTATCCTCTGGATGATTTGGCCCATTTGGTCCTCTGCGTCATCTTCCTAGGTCTAGCTACAGATGACTCAGCCACAAGTCATCTGGTAGAGGCTCTCACTATTAGTGCCTTCTCGGCTAGAAATCTCTCTACCAGTAGGGCACGCTCTAGCACTACATCCTACATCGTAATGATTAATGAAATCATCACCAACCTAAACTCTAGTTGGAGTCCCTCATCAATGGTCTATACCCTGAATAAAAGGTCTTGATCCCAATTGATGGAGTAGAGGGAGAGGTCAGTAAACCTCGTTGAGCACCAGGAGACAGTCAGGTTGCCCTGTTTTTGGTGTTGTAACTCTTGAATACTAACTAAGAATAGTGTAGATAGTATGAACTCCACCTTAAATAGGCTCTCGATGTCTAATCAGACAAGGGTTTCCTTCTCATTCATCTAGAGCATCATGCTCTACATCCTTCCTGTCGTTCCCTGAAAAGAAAATTGGCTAGGATAACCATTTGGTCTTATGATGTCTCTACTAAGAAAAAACACATGTCAAAGCCTGAATCTAGTCCTAAATTTATTGAGGATCTGTCTCGCCTACAAATGTCAGAGGGATCAATCTCTAGAACTCATAGAGTGTACTCAGTTGGCAAGCATCGTTTACTGGGGGCAGGTAGAATCTGTTGCTCTCTGGGTGGTGGTGCTGCTAGTACACCACTCGAAGGTTCAATCACTATCAGTGTTCCCTATGCCGACGCCTCACCACTCGGTGGGACATCATACTGATATTTCACTGAAATCCTAGCTGGATATCCTCAGTGAGGAATCCTGTAAAAAAACAGATTCACCACAATCAATAATTTATACCTTGTGAGTTGAATCAAAATATATTTAGAGAAAAACATTCCCAAAACACACGAAACTAATGTTTTTGTATACCAAGTCAGAAAACATAACTCATGGTTTTCTTTTATGGATACGTCAGCCGCCGAACCAAAAATGGAATCCATGAATAGAAATCCAAACTCAAGACACTAAACCATAATACTCCATTATAAAGTTACATACTATTAGTTCTTCTTGTAGAACTGACCACCCTCCGATACCACATTGTCAGGACCCATCCCATGTTTCCCATGTCGTGACTACCCCAAACCCACCTTCCATAAGCCAGTGGCCGGTGAATTGCACCAAAATGGAATATCCTAAATAGAGAAGGAATTACCTTTTATCCTGTACACACACACATAGGGAATACCGCACCCAGAAAACCACAACACAAGGAAAGCAGTACAACCACAAAAAATTATCACTATAGAGAGTTAAGTGTGTTAATTGTAGGTAAAGGGTCCCAAAAAACAAGCCCAACTGAATGGAATGCACCTAAAAATAAGCATTTATATTGAGTTTATCTGCCTTGGATGCTACCTGAAGGGTTGGTACAACCCATTATTGGATGTCACTATAGCACTCCATGTCTATCGATCCACCTCCGAGCACCATCTATTTCAGGCCCCCAAATGTCCGTATCAAAGCTGACCTTCAATAACACAAGACACAACATGTTCATGTGAAACATGTACATGGGTGAGTATAAAAATACTCAGTAGGGACCCTAATACTCTTGATGGAAAATCAGTAATCCAAAAAAGAAAACACCACAATGGACAATGACATAAAGGTAATACAACCAAGAATTTTCTCAAACACACAACACAAAGTAAAAGACATAGCTCACACTGGGTATAACATATTTACAGAAGGAAATATGATTAATCATAGTTATAAATCATCATATTCATACTTGAGGTTAAGCTACCGATCCACACTGGGATTCTAAGTGCTGACCCACATAGGATTGCTAGGTCATGAACCACACTAGATCACTAGGTGCTAACACATATAGGATCACAAGGTGCTGACAGACACATGATCTCTAGGAGCTGACCCATACAAGATCACCAGGTACTGACCCCTATAGTATTGCTAGGTGATAGCCAACATAGGGTCTCTAGGTTCTAACCAACACAGGATCCCTTGGTGCTGACCCACCCATAATCATTGTTCATTCTTCACATTACACCCATCCACTGGATTCCTGCAAATAAGACACTTGATTCTAGGAGGATCCTCTCCTCAAGCCATCGATCATACCTCAACCACGATGATATACCACAAATAGTAACCCCATGTATCTTCTAGCCTCATGGGTCCCAATGAAAAAGACAACTCATCGATTAGACCCCCAATCTTGAAGTTATAGGCTTTTAGTAAAAAGCGCCCAGTTGGATTAATGTTTGATCAAACCCAACCATACTCTAACTTCTACCAAAACACATGTGGAGTATCTTGGAATGAAAAATCCATCGCAAAGGTCCCAACACCACTGATGGTGAGTAATTTGGACACCCAGTTTAAGAGATAGGAGCATTTTAATGAAATGGTGGTCAGTGATATCCAGGACCGGTCTAAACCTATCAGGCCGACCTGACCCAGTCCGGGGGTATGACATGGGGCTTTCATGGGTTCGACCCTTACATCCCATTCTACTGGTGGGTCCATACCACCATAGATGCCTGACCTACATGGTATGGTCTAGTTCAAAACACCAGATGGGGGTGTACATGATTTTACATGGCGATGCCAGATTTTTCCACCCCTATGCCAAGAACGACTACCCTCTTGATGAATGTTATCCAAGAAGGTTGTCCACATGCTCCAGGTCACCCAAGTGGCCTAAGTGGGCCACTCCTCCATGCGGCTCCGATGGGTGTCGTCTGGCCGCGACGCGCCTCCAGTGCATTCCACGTGCCACCGAAGTCGCTCCAGTGGTCCATTTTTGGAGCCATCTACACCTACAGCCATTTAAGGTAACCACCTTCACTTTGAAGCCTTTGAATCTGCCTTTCGAAAATGTTGACCAGTTTTATTCCATGAACACATCAAGAACTACTACGATGGAGATATCGGTCCTTGTTTGTGTCAGCCTATTACATATGCATTAGAGTTTAATCATGGGGATAAACATGATGATAACCAAACTCTTTGAAAAACCCCAAATCAAATCGCAACACAATATCCACCTGCAAGAATGTTTGATTTTCAAATCAACCCATGAGTCAGTTGATCTACCTTAATAATTAATTTTCTTATATAACATCAAAGAAATCATCAAATACATTGAATGAATAAACCCCTACCCAGTTTAATATTAAATATGTGTCACTTTTTCTATGAGGTTTCAACTTATCGAAATCGCTCGCCTCTTCCAGCACTGTTCGTTGAGGTTTGTTGAAGTTGTTGATGACACACCAGTGCGTCCTTTTTCAATGAATAGGATGAGTATTGGAGGTTCGTCATAGAATATCTAGAGTTTATTCCTCATTCCACCAATGCGTAAATCAATTAGAAGGAAACACATCATAGTGTTTCAGTTATGCTACGACTTAGTGTCATTACACTGTTTCATTTATTAAACTGTATCGCTGTTATGTTTCCTTTATTTTATCCTTATGTTTCCTTATACTAGCCATTAAAGATTTCAATTAATGTGCATTGTCATTTACTCATCGCTACATAGCAACAATTCCAGGTATCCACTAATCGATTGACAAAAGAAATAAAATAAATCTCTTAAATTATATTATTATTTTTCTTGAAATGTTTGAAAAAAAACATTTCTTCTAGGCCCTCGTCGGCCGAAGATATATAATTTCAAGGTGAATCCCATTATTTTGAGTTCAATGGTGACCTAAGATTTCAGATATGAGTATTGGTTCAAAAGAGAAAAAAACACGCGTGATCATTTACTAAACGTTCCTTAAAAAATTCAAAATTACGTTCTTGACACTCTTGGCCTCAGAATCACGTGTCGTTAGAGTGTGTGGTCTCTGAATAATTCCATATAATTAAAAATAATTATATGGAATTTCTGGGACATTAAAAAGGAAATAAAGAAAAGTATTTACAACGTCATTATTGTGTGATTAAAGGAAAAAATAAGATGAAAATTTTAAGGGCAAGAGAAAATAAAATATATACAAAACCCAAAACATTTTTGAATGACATAAGTGTTCTTTTCCATTCATTTTTTGTGGATTTTTTCCAGTATTTACATAAAAATGGATCTCACACCCATCTCTTGAGGTATTTTTTATTTCTTCAAGACAAAAATTTTAATACTTACAACATGATAAAATGTTGAGTAATAGTGATTTTTGAACTACCAAATATAGATCCCATTTATTTTCTTTTTTATCTAGTTTTTCATATTACTGTTTTGTGAATAATTTTCAAAAAAATTACTACAGGATATCATAAACTTATATAAATTCTCAAAACTCACCTAATGACATCCTCTCCCCATGGTAAAGTGGATGTTTTCCCTCAACCATATGATAACATGCCCAAAATTATGAAAAGGATACCCAAAATTAAATCCGTTCCACCCACACATAAATCCCAATAAATTATGAAATGAAAATCCATGTAGATGTTATGTGGGATAAATACTTCGGATTTTAATATCTCCCTCAAAAAAAGGTTTCCACATGCTCAAAGGGGCATTAAAAAGGCTAATAACTGTAAGGGTTATGAGATTCTATTTGGCTATTACAATTCCCAATCGGTTAAAAAAATGCCTCTATCATATTAATTTACACCTATGTAGAAAATTAATCTAGAAGGCCCCTGAACTCAAGTCTCAAAATATGCGGTAAAAGACACACAATTTGAAAAGATAACCATATGTTGAATTGGAATGAAAGATAATTTATGATTTTATTTTTGGGATAGAATCATTTTCTAAATAGAAAAATAAGCATTCAACATTAATATTTTTATAGCACAAATAGTTTTTTATATGTTAATGATGAAAATACATAATATTTTAGATAAAAACAAGTTATTGGACACCCAAAGTGGATCAATAAAAATTTAAAATTGAATGGGGAGTAATTGTGAATCTTTTAATTGCTTTATTTTTATTTTTTAAGTTTTTTTAAAATATAGACCAAAAAATAAGAGATATTGGGAAAAACTTGGAAGAAGAATGTGGTTAAGAAATAAAATTGATTGGACAAAAATAAATAAAAGATACATATAAAAAGAAAGGTACATAAAGAGATAAAGAGAGAGTTAAAGAGAAAGAGGTTCCCCAGTTTTTTATTTGTCAGGTTAACATCTCCATCTAGTGGTGGGCCTAGCATAGTGGTTGGGGATTTGATATAAGTTCATATGGATATCTAGTTGTCTTTCCTCTCTTGGTGATTCTTTAATATGTGTCTATTTAATCAAAATTTGCTTTTGGATGTTGGGTCTAGGACATTCATTTCAAAAAATGGGTGAACAATAGAAATAATAATTTGACCTTCCGAAAGAGAATTTAACATACCTTGGTGAAGACGAAATCGATATTTGAAGAAATTTACCTTTTAACATTCATGGAATACCTTTTGTAGGATGTGTTTTTCATGGAATTCCATATCCTTTTCATTGAATGGATTATATTTAACAAAGGAATCCAGTTGATGATCATTCAATTCCTTCAACTTCCACAATCTCCTTTATCTTGATTTTTCACAATCTATGTAACATGTTTTGATAGCCCAAAATGACTTATGTAGGATATAAACTAATAAATGACCTTCTATACCAAAAACTAGCCTATGTGGAGACATCATAAATGGTGTTTTATAGGTAATTAAATTAGCCCAAAACACTTCACCAAGTCATTCAGATAAGCCATTTGTGGTAGGATTTACTATTATCTCAAGCACTAATTTCACTTCTATATTACAAACTATATCCAAGACATTGGTTTTTGGGTGATATGTATTTTTTTATGTACAAGTATAATTACCCATACTTTACATACATTTTTATTACTTCAAAATTGAAGCATACTTATTAAAACATATAACAAAACCCTTATAGGACCGTATAGGTATAGTGTCTTTAGAAACTGGGAAACATAAAAAACCATGTAAATAATATGGACATTATACTTGAAAAATAATCATACTAAATAATGTCATCTTAGATGGAAAATAGTTTTGATAGAACAATTGAAATGAATTCTTGAGGAAAATATCATTTCATCTTTAAAATCATTTTATTATCACAAAATTCCAAAAGAAAATGATTTTATTGAAAATAATAATGAAATATTGTAGAGTATGCTTCATGGAAAAAAGGCATTATAAACTATAAAAATCCATTCATGCCGTATAACGTAAAGAAAATTCTCCTTGTACTTTTAACGGAAAACTCATAAAGTACCACTTATTGTAAACAAAAGAAATATTCCTTCCAAAACACAAAGTAAAAGTAATAGAGGGGTAAAAATGAATTTAAAAATACTTGGAAGAATATCAAACACTTTATCAAAAACATTTTTATGGGAACAGATGAATTGTATAACCCCAGTAAATACTTACGTATTAGCAATCTCGGATAAAAATGAGATTGAAAAATTATCCCTTACCATAGGTTTGATATGCTTAGTACATATCTGATCCTCATGTATAATGATTTAAATAATGTCATTGACTTATTACAGAATCATATTCATTGTTATGATACCATATATGGTCATATTCTTTTCTTCTTATTAGTAATATTTCATTGCTACTTGTTAATCGGGTGTTCATTGCTTTATCTTATTATGCATGTTTTGTCGAAAAAATTATAATTCATATTTTTAGGTGATAGATAACTCATTTACAGAATGGTATTTTTGTAATATATATCATATTAATTCATTCAATTAATTTATATAATCTTGGATTAATGGAGATCATGTAGAACGAGTCGTATCACATCGTGGAGAAGGTAGGTCGTACATACGCACGAGCGATGATATCATTCCCATAATTATTGAATGGTATTTGAGTGGATGATGGAATGTATCAGAATTATTATAATGTTATGATAATCATATATAGTTATTATTTAAACCATTAGACCCATCCATCAAAGGTGGTGGTGGAAAACAGATTACACCACGGCATGGAGACGGTATTCCATACGTACGCACGCGCGGTGATTTTATTTTCGTAGGATGGATAAAAGGTGAAATGGGGTTGTTTTATATTCATAATAACATATCAATATATTAATGATATTGATTTTATTAATTTATGATGAAACAAATAAATAAAAATGAGTATAAGAGGATATAAATTGGAATGAATCGGTAAAGGATATTACCTCTTCTTTGACGCGCCTCTTCTTAACCTCCTATTAGAACACTAATGCTGGTCTTGGAAGAAGACCAGGACCTATATAATTTTACTAGGGGAGTTGATATGAGTAATGGGAAGTGGTTGGCCAATAATGAAGGCTCAATGTTGTGTAAAGAGTAGAGGGAGGAGGTTCCCTTTTATAAGGGAGGAGAGGGGCACCTTTGGAAACCTAAATAATATTAAATTATAATAAATTTAAAACCCACTTAAAAACATCCAAAATGACTCAAATCTGACTATTAGATGCGATAGGGATGTAATATCATCAACCAATAAAATTTAGTCAAGTTAGGAATTTATTTTAAACATTATCAACTTGATTTATCCTTATTTAATCTATATAATTTTAATTGTGGTAATAAGATTCTAAATTTTAAATTGTTATAAATGATTACTTATGTGTTTTTAATTGTCCAAGAATTGATTATTTATGAAATTTTAGACAATATAAATTTTAATTTATAATTTTTAAATATTTTTGTTATTTTTATACAATTTTATAATATGTTATTTTTGTAAAATAACAAGTGTGAATTTTGACACTATTCATTAATTTGAATTTAAATAAATTCTACACAGAGGATATATTTGAACCAAAATATTTAATAGATTCCTAACATGTCATAGTAATCTATAAAATCAGTGGATCACATTATATTGTTCATATAATATTTATTTAAATATTTTAAAACCATTTATTTGATATTTCAATCAATAAAATAATTTCAACTTCACTATTGTGTCATTATTAAGGATAATTATTTAATCCATAAAAATAGTAAATAAATTCACATGATGTAGATAATGTTATTATATTATAGGAGACTATTCATGTTCTATGTTTTATGAAGTTGATCACTAAATTAAAACTATAACACTTATAAGATATAATAGAGTGACATGTTTTCACTTTATTTGGTTTTAATTATAATTATATCATTATCATGGTAAATAGTCCATGAGACAAATCTAATATATCCCTTAAGTGATATGGTTCGACTTTAATTTATCCAATATAATTTCTGTAGGTGTTATGGTAATTTTATAATCATATTTTTACCCTTAATTACCAGATTTACCATTAATTGTTGTAGTAAATAAAAATTTTCATAGATACTATTCATAATGTCAAAAAAATAAAATTAATATATTAACATAATTTGGAAAAACTAAATCCAAATATGGAATCCATTTTTCAAAATTCAAAACATATAAGTTGCAGTAATTAATTTAAAATTAATCCCATTATTAAGAAAAACAGGTTTTAAAAGTTAAAACATTATCAAAGATTGAATAGATAAGAATATCATCTATAAAGACTACAATAAACTGATCAAGATAGTCTCTAAAGACTCTATTCATCAGATTCCTGAAGATAGTAGGGGCATTAATAAGACCAAATGGCATCACTATAAATTCATAGTGTCCATACCTTGTATAGAAAGCCGTCTTTGGTATATCCTCCCTTTTGACCCTCAATTGATGATACCCTGAATGGAGATCAATCATTGAAAAGTATTGAGCTCCTCTTAGTTGGTCAAATAAGTCATCAATGTGTGGGAGAGGATATTTTTTCTTGATAGTGATCTTGTTATGTTCAAGATAATCAATGTAGAGTCGCATTGATCCATCTTTCTTCTTAAAAAATAGAACAGGTGCTCCCCAAGGTGATGCACTAGGGAATATGAATCCCTTATCAAGATTCTCTTGGAGTTTCTTCTTCTGTTCCTACAACTCAATTTGGGCCATTATACATGGTGTTTTTGAAATGGGCATATCACCCGGTATGTGTTGTATTGAAAACTCAACAACATGATCTGGTTGAAGACCTGGAAATTTCTCTGGAAAGACATCATCAAACTCCCATAAAATGGGAATTTTCTAAATTGTGAGTTTCTCTCCGACCATTTGAGATAAATAACCTTCATTTATTGGAATCAAGACCCATAATATGGCTGAAATTTCCATTGGAAGTTTATATTCATCCTTGCTTCGATAGATGATCATAGATTGATCAGGAATATGAAATGTGACTTCCCTTATTTGGAAATAGATATGAGCTCCATATAAGGAAAGACAATCCATGCCAAGAATCACAACAAATTCCACTATAGGAAGGGTCACAATATTTGCAGGAAGCACTTTCCCACAAATGTCAATTGAAGAAGAATTATAAACCTTTTAAGGAACCATTGTGCCATTATGAGTTTTCATAGCTAACTCAACATCTAATTGTCAAGGTAGTTTAAAAAAACCCATAGAAAATTCTTCAGAAATAAAAGAGTGGGTGGATCCAAAATCAAATAAAACATTTTCTACTTTAGAGTGTATGGTAAGTGTACCTTTCACAACTTCATTATCGTACTCCACATTGCCTGTAGAAATTGCATGAGACTTTCCTTTGACATTGGCCTTATGAGTTTGTTGACATCGATCATCATAAAAAACACTTGGATTAGAGAATTTATTAGCATAATGCCCCATTTCCTTGAACTTGTAACATTGAAGTGTATGAGGTGAATTCTTTGTAGCCTTATCTTTTCTCGCATCACTAGACATCTTTTTCCGTCATTGTGACATTCAAATGTGTGATGACCTTATTTTCCACATTTGAAACATTTACATGTCCCTTTAATATAATTACCTCTATGTTTCTTTCCACACTTTGAGCATAAGAGAAAACTCATCTTCTTTTCAGTTTTGTCTTTAGATTTTCCTTTGAATTTCATTTTCCTCTTCTTATCAAACCCATACGACTAATGGATTACTCCAATCTCCATCTTCTCCTTGAGAGCACATTGAACAATTTCATCGTAGCTATTGAATTCCCTTATGGATAATTCCCCTCAAAGACATGGTTTTTAGCCACTAAAGAATCGATCGATCTTACTCTCAGGTTGGATAATAATTCCGGAAGTGTACCTTGAAAGTCATGTAAAATTTTCTTCATAGGTACCAACTGATTCATCATCCTTTTTCTTTAGTTCAAGAAACTCTTTCTCTATATTTGTTCAAAGAATACGATAGAAGTAATTATTGAAAAATAAGTTCTTGAACTCATCCCATTCCATGGACTCAATTTCATCTCTTGCCTCGTATTCTTGATAAGATTCCACCATTGATCAGCTTCACCTTCCAAACAATAATCTGCTAAGACGAATTTATCATGTCCAGAACATTGTAGGACCGAAAATATCTTTTTAGTGGTACTAATCCATTGTTTAGTCACTAATGGACAAGAAGACCCATAAAATGATGTTGGACGCTGCCTCATGAAGGATTCAACAGAATGTTGCTCCTTTTTTCTTGTTTGGATGTCCTGTGTGATTCATAGCTTGAGAAAGTTGTGTGGGCATGTCTATAAGATTTTTCATTCTATCTCGCATAACGTTTGGCTACTCAGGGGGACAATCATTGCATTGCCCGTCGCATTCAGCATTATCATGGTTCCTTCGGGTTCCAGCCATTGACTAAAACCAATAAGCATAGTGTGAGAAACACTAATCATAATAGGAAAACCACATAATCCAGAATAACATTTTGTTATCATAATATCTTAACATGGGATAAGTCATAGTAGTGAAATTTAATACCAATAATCATAACCTAAAACATGAAACTTTGTGTCATACACACATAATCATAGAAAATCATTTCTTATTAGTCAAGACTCATTTCCAAGACTATCATAGTAGACAAAGTCCATTTCTGAACCGAGTTCACTTTTCATTCTAGTCCTGTATCAGTGAACCGGTTTAACTTGTCATTCCATCCATGTCTATCTCATGAGATATAAATCTTTACCCAATGCATTGGAGGGAGATATAGGTCCCACCCATCTCATAATGAAATCATTCTTACTTGTGCCACAAAATAAACATAAATCATTCATCATAACCCAAAGAATAAAATGGTTTTCATAAACATCATCCCATCATAACATAATCCACATATAAAAAATGGATATCATTTTATCATAAAAAAAAATCAATCCATGTAAATAATATGGAAATTATACTTGAAACATAATCATACTAAATAATGACATCATAGATGGAAAATAATTTTGATAAAACACTTGAAATAAATTCTTGAGGAAAATATCCTTTCTTCTTTAAAATCATATTCTTATCAAAAAATTCCATTGAATTTTAAAAGAAAAGGATTTTTTTTGAAAATAATCATGAAATATTGTAGAGTATTCTTTACAGAAATAAGGCGTTATAAACCGTAAAAATATGTTCATTCCGTATAAATTAAAAAACATTCTCCTCGTACTTTTAACAGAAAATTCATAAAGTACCACGTATGGTAAACAAAAGAAAGATTCCTTCCATAACACAAAGTAAAATTCATAGAGGGGTAAAAATTACTTTAAACAAACATGGAATAATATCAAACACTTTATGAAAAACATATCTATGGACATGGATGAAAAGTATAACCCCAGTAAATACTTACGTATAAGAAATATCGGATAAAATGAGATTGCAATGTTCTCCCTTACCTTAGGTCCGATATGCTTCGTACATATCCGAACCTCCTGTATAATGATTTAAATAATGTCATTGACTTATTAAAGAATCATATTTAATATTATGATATCATATATGGTCATATTCTTATCTTCATATTAGTAATATTCCATTGCTACTTGTTATTCGAGTGTTCATTGCTTTATGTTCTTATGCATGTTTTGTTGAATAAAATCTTTTTCCTCTTTTTAGGTGATAGATAACTCATTTAGAGAATTTTATTTGTGTAATATATATCATATTTATTCATTCAATTCATTTATATAATCTTGGTTTAATGAAGATCATGTAGAATGAGTTTCATCATATCGTGGAGATGGTAGGTCGTACGTACGAATGAAAGGTGATATCATTCCCATAATTGTTGAATGGTATTGGAGTGGATGATGGAATGTATCAGAATTAGTATCATGTTATGATAATAATATATAGTTATTCATTACACCATTATACCCATCCATGAAAGGTGGTGTTCGAAAACTGATTACACCTCGGCGTGGAGACGGTATTCCGTACGTACGCACGCGTGATGATTTCATTTTCAGTAGAATGGATAAAAGGAGAAATATGGTTGTTTAATATTTATAATAACATATCAGTATATAAGTGATACAGATTTTATTAATTTATGATGAAACAAATAAAGAATAATGAGTAGAAGAAGAAATAAATCAGAAAGAATCGGTAAATATATTACCTCTTCTTTGACGCACCTCTTCTTAACCTCCTATTAGGGCACTAATGTTGGACTTTTAAGAAGTCCAGGACCCATAGAATATTACTATGGGAGTTGAGATTAGTAATTTTCAGGTGTTGTCCGATCAAGAGGTCTCAATGTTGTGTAAAGAGGAGAGGGAGGAGGTTCCCTTTTATAAGGGAGGAGAGAGGCACCTTTGGAAATGTCCAAAATATTAATTTATAATAAATTAAATACCCACATAAAAAAAACCAAATCAATCAAATAAAAATATTAGATGAGATAGTGTTTTAATATCATCAACCAATAATATTTATACTTTTTGGGAATTTATTTTAAACATTATCAAATTGATTTATCCTTATTGAATATATTTAATTTTATTTGTGGGAATAAGATTCTAAATTCTAAATTGTTATAAATAATTACTTGTGTGTTTTGAATTGTAAAAAATTGGATAATTTAAGACATTCAAGACCATATAAATTTTAATTTATAATTTTTAAATATTTTTGTGATTTTTAAAAATTTTATAATATGTTATATTTATAAAATTACAATAGGGTCAATTTTGACACTATTAATTTATTGAAATTTAAATAAAATCTACACAGAGGATATATTCGAAACAAAATATTTAATAGATTCCTAATATGTCATAGTCATCTATAAAATTATTGGATCACATTAAATAGTTGATATAATATTTATTTTAATATTTTTAAAACCATTTATTTGATATTTCAATCAAAAAAATAATTTCAAATTCACTACTGTGTCATCATTAATGATAATTATTTAATCCCTAAAAATTCTATATAAATTCACATAAAGTAGATAATTTTAATATATTTTTGGAGAATATTTATGTTCAAATTTTTATGAATTTTATCACTAAATTATAATTATTAAACTTATAAGATATAAGAGAGTGACATGTTGTAACTTTCTTTGGTTTTAATTATAATTATATCATTTTCATGGTCGATAGTCCATGAAAAGAATCTAATATGACACTTAGTTGATATGATTCTACTTTTATTCATCCAATATAATTTTTGAAGGTGTTAGGGTAATTTTATAATCTTATTTTTACCCTTTATTACATGATTTTCCTTTAACTAGAGTAAATAAAAATTACTGTAGTTACTATTCATAATGTTAAAAAAAATAAAAGTAACATATTAACATAATTTGGACCCACGGAATCTAAATATGGAATCCATTTTTTAAAATTCAAAACAGAGAAGATGTAGTAATTAATTTAAAATTAATCCCTTTGTTAAGAAAAACGTGTTTTAAAAGTTAAAACATTGTCAAAGATAGAAATGTTTTTACCAATGAACTCAATGAAACATTTATGCTAATGACATAAATTATATAAAATGGTAAAAATATATTATATTTATACATTAGAACCATTAATGTTTTATAATTTAACCATATAAATTATCTTCATGAAAAAGATGTTTTTAAGAAAAATTTGCGTATTTTTACTATTCATCAAAATATGAAAGTTATCATAAAAGTAGAAAATTTTTATCCAATGTTAATTTTTATATCCTGATTCAAAATAAGAATTTTATTTTGTATAATTGAACTTATAAACTAGTCAAAAATTATATTTAAAATGGGAGCTCCATCAAAAGGAGGTAAATATGCATTTTTTGAAAAATACTTCTTTTATCAGAAAAACTGATTTTGTTTTCATACCTCATTTTAGAAATTGTTTAAGAGGAATTATAATTTTATAAAATTCAAAATTTAGTTAATAATATTCATAACAGCTAGTTTATAATATTATAAAAATATATCATTGTTTAGTGAAACTCGGTATTGCGTACAATGCAAGCAATCGAAGAAGGTTGCCCTTGCGTGTAACGCAAGCCCAGCTAGTGTTGTGTGTAGTGAAATATTTTTTTGCATATAACATAAGAAAAAAAAATATTTCTCATCAAATCTCACGGTGTTACAAC
Source organism: Viscum album (assembly GCA_963277665.1). NCBI lineage: Eukaryota > Viridiplantae > Streptophyta > Magnoliopsida > Santalales > Viscaceae > Viscum > Viscum album. The sequence continues at coordinate 1,221,435,472 of OY728156.1, read as the reverse complement.
AAACCCATTCTTTTCAAATGTTTTTCTATGGTCTAATTATAGAAATTAATTCTTATGTCTCTTATCAAGGCACATAGTGTTCCAAATCAATGTAAAATATATGTTTTGGGAGATCACTTGTAGTATTTACATAATCCTTCCTAGTGGGTTTTGTTTTGGCCAACCTAGAAACATTTTAGTGTGCAAGAAGAATAACAGATAATTTATCGGAAGGGGAAAATAGTCCCGTAAAATTGATTCCCCAAACATCAAATATTTCATTGATGACTATAGAATTTTACAACATTTAATTTATTTTAGAAAGTGTACCCAATGTTTCACAAGTGGGAGATGATTGATACAACTCATATGTGTCTTTAAAGTGTGAATTCTTGAAGAATCATGAGTCAAATAACTTTAAAGATTTCCTTTGTAGTTGAATTTACCCACCACCAGGAATTGAGTGACAAAATTCTATGATGGATTATGTTTTATCATCATTAACCCATCTCTTAATTACCATGTCAGCCCCTGTTTTCCATTGTTTATTATCTTAAAAAAATTAAAACACTTTTCCACATCAATTTTTATTTTCATTGAGAAAATTTTAAGAATAAATCAAAAACAATGTAATTTACAATTAGGGAATACCATTTTAATTTTGGAGTGATATATGAGCGGTGTTCTATTTGAAATTACAGATCAATTATTTCAGAATGAGGAGAATTATAAATTCTAATCAACTAATCAACCATAGGGTATTATTTTTCATGGAAATATTAAATATCAATTTCAAAAGTTTCGATCATAAAAATACACCTTAATATGCTCAGTTTGGAATCACATTTCATAAGAGAGAACATTAAAGATGAATGGTCTGTAATGATTTTGATTTGATAACTAAAAGATAGAGCCGTAATTTATCCAAGGAAAAAAACAAAACATAAAGTTCGTTTGCAGTCACTATATAGTGATATTGACTTCCATCCAACATTTTAGGAATCATAGATGAAATTAGTATTATTTTCTCTTAATCAACCATAAACGTCCACAATTCACCAATCAGAAGTATTACACATCAACTCGAAGGGTAACATAAATTATGGGGTTAGAATATTGATACAGATGCAAGAACAACTTTATGCTCCACAAAGTCTCTCTTTCAATCCTCATACAAATGGAATATAACATCATTCAGAGTATATGAGTATGCAGAACAAAAAAACATACTATATTTATGGATGAATTACCAATAGAAACTATCAGGACCATAAAATGAATGGATATTTCAAGCAATTGTGGGTTCTAGAATCGATTAAGTCACCTCAATTTTTAGAGGATCGAATTGATTAACACCATGTGAAATTATTTTACCTAGCAAATACCATTAGTAACCATGAAGTGATTTTTTTTAAAAATTCATCAGAATATTACATTTTTCACATTTTTGAAGGACTAGGGAGTGTAAATTCAAGACAGATTCAAATGACTCACCATAAATTTAAATATCCATAAGTACCTCATTGAAATGCTCAAAGAATTCATAAAACATACTAATCTACACTTCTGGAATTCTACAGGTTCATTGAAAAGGACAAAAGGTATTCTCCAATACACATATGTTCTAAAAAGAAAAGTTAATGTAGATTTTTTGTGGTCTTGATGTGCAGATGGTATATTAAAATGTTTGTTGTATACATCATGATTGTAAAAATGTACCATTGTATAAAAATAATTCTAGCATTTGGTCATAGAATGGGAATAGGGTAGTGATCTCTTCCTGTTTCACAATTAAATATCTAACAATCAATGCAAACATGCCACTATTTTCCACTCAAGATGTAATGACCACTCTATGTTCATTTGTGATATTAGTTATCCTACCCTTGATATGTTGTAATTGAATTGGACTAACCCATTCAGAATCAGAAATTAGGTAGATACTAATACCTAGTTGAATCTTTGTGATCACGTCCCTAACTACCTCATGAATGAGTCTATTGAGTCTTCATTGTGGTTTTTTGATTGGTTAGGATGACTCTTCATGATATATGTAACACATGAAAAGAGCATAGTTGATTCATGTAATGTCATCTAGGTTTCACCCTAAGGCTATGTTTTCTATAACACCTGAAAATTTCTTGACTCTTCGGTTTCAGTAAGTGTTTCATATAAAATGACAACATAATAGTGATCATGAAAAAGTAATTCATATTTTAGGTTTTTAAGAAGAGGTTTTATATTGGTCTCAACTATAATTTACGGGATTTACAACTCAAGAATGGAGGAAGTGCTTTTAGTTTTTTTATTACTTTTTAGTAATACTATCCTTGGCAAAACTATATATATAAAAGTTTATAAGGGATGGAATAGAGTTTCAAAGATCCATTATATTGATGGAGTCTATAAATGTAGGGTAAAAATAAACATCAACATTTACGACTATGTTGATCATGCTTCCAATTTTACAAGATCACCTCTCATTAGAATAACATGAGCATGATAGAATTGGGATTAATGGACTATTAGATGTTTCCATAGATGCATTGTTTGAAAATGAGGAGTGATCCCTTAATGGGTATCACATGTATTAAAAAATATTGAACACAACTATTTGGTTCCCAAATCCCAAGGATGGGATGCCAGTATGGACTTCAATCATAGTTATTATTTTTTGGATTAATGGTCCTCATAGAATTAAGGGATACTAGGAATACATCATCTCATCTACCATGTCAATGACATAGAAATTATCTTGGTAAATAATATTATTATCATGGACGAGGAAATCCTAAATTATTCACTCATGATTAGTTCTACTTCGATTGGGTAACAGTATGACAACATCGATTTGAAGCAAGGTACCTTGACCAAGATTGGAGGAGATAGATTTGGGATTGAAATTTATCAAAGCTCCTAGGTCTATGAGTGTGTCATCGTTGTTCGAAATCATTATTTGGTATGATGAAGTAAATGGCCCTAATTCTTTTCACTTCAAGGGAATAGACTACTAGGTTTAAACATTCTCAATGGTCTAGATTTTCTTCTAATGTGTGGATAATTCCTCACAAAACAGGGAATACATATTTATTTGATTGATGGAATCCAAGATGATATTGTTTACTTCAAAACGTCTAATCATGTTGATCATTTTAAGATCAAGTTCAACGGACTCCCATAGTATCAAGATATTTTGAGGAAATGAAATTGGGTTCCTTAGTGGAATGGAATGAGCTGAGGTAGTTTCATTAGATTAATTTTCTAGAGTTTTTATATCTATTATCATGATCAATATTAAAATTTTAATTTGTGGATCCATCATGAAGAATGAATTTTTTTCTCGATATATGTGAAGTTGAATCTACATTATCCATGGGTTTGGGAAAAGATTGAGATGGGAGTTTAGAATAATTGGATGGTTTCATCCCATTATAGTGTGAAGCATGTTAGCAAATTTTGGATTCAAATTTTGAAGGATAGAACGGGTGATGTAGGAATGATCTTCCACCAAACATTCACATGGTTTCATGGATGAAGATGAATTTCATGTATTGGGACTTCTATGATATTAGTTTTTGATAAATTAATTTTATTATGATGGGAATTAAGAAGGACTAGTTGGATAGTGGAATCTGGAAAGAAGAGGTTGATGATTTCTCCTTAGAGAATGAGGTATAAAAGGGTAAGGTTGTTGGTTGTTATCACCACCTTTACCATATTGGAATTGGTTTGGATTTTTTTAGGGGACTGAGGGGGATTATAGACCGGATTACCTTACCTCATTAAAATATTATAAGTAGAAGAGAATTTATTATATTGGGGTTGGATGATGTTTCTAATGAACTGACCATAATTTTATTCGTTGGTGTTCTAATGAGCATGTGAAACATTTAACTCCATTGAACTATAAGGATCAGATTTCTCATCGTGATGGCATGGATATTTAAATGTTGGATGAGCTAGTGGGATATAGATTCCACAATCCTTAATAGGTTAATGGATAAGAGATTGGGGAGAATATTTTTTTGGTATTTAGATCCAAAACTAGTTAACACACAAGGGATGTTTGTTCACAAATCCACCCAATCATCATGTTGGGATATATGTATTAATTATCATAATTTTCATTACATGATAATGTGATATAGTATGGAATTTATTCATTTTTTTTATCCATATTACTTATGAGATCTCAACAATCTATATGTTTTTTCATAAGATTATAGACAGTTGTGGCATAAATGTGAGTTCCCTCCATCGACCATAACCCATCCTAGATGTATTGGATCAAGGGTTGGATGAGGATTTGTTTGTGTGGATAAGTATACACATGATTTTTTAATATCTCCCAGTACACAAGGACTGATTATTTCAAAAATTGATGGATACAACTTATTTATTTTAGGAGTGAAGTAGTACAGGGAGAAGGAAACAATTTATTTATGAAGAATTGCTTCATGTAATTCCATCTGGTTATGGAAGTAAGAGGGAGGCAGTAGAGACATGACTTAGAGGAGTCATCTTAGGAAAAAGGGAATGATGGAAGTTTGATTTTTTATTCATAAACCCCTTAAGGCTTCATGGTAGAGAAAACCACATTGAACTCATTTAGATGAAGATGTGGGTGATCACCAGCTAGCCGATGAAAATGAGGTATATGATGAATCAAACATGATTTGAGTTAGAAATAAACCTCAATACTTGAATATTGAACACCAAGTAGTTAATAATTAATATATAGGGAAGTTAGTTTGTTAAAGTTATGTTCCATAGGATTGGCTATATCTTGATCAATAAGATGGGAAATGAACGGTTCATCGGTGATTTTATTATCTCTAATGTTATACCTAAATTGGATAAGTTTTAACTAGACTTTTGGGCCAAAAAATATGGAGGATTGTTTGGGATGTTTAGTAGAGTTAAGAGATATTTGGAAAATAATAGGAAGATGCTATTTTCATTATGTTTTTTCATATTTTGTTATTTTATTTTTTTATTTATGTTTTTTATTTTTTCCTTGTTTCAAAAAAACTAGAAATGACCAATGACTAATTGAACCATACCACAAAATGTTTCCATATTAATCTTGGAAAACTGTCTCTTATTGAATTATCATGGACCTAGTTCTCTACTAATGTGTATATTGGAACTCAAGTTAAATCCTCAGTGATGGTATTTTTTTAATATTTGATTATTTTTATTTTCATTTCATTTTGATGGTGGGAATTTGTTTTTAGAGATTAAATGAAATGACTGATTAATGAATATTTATTTAACAATTTAATAATGAATGGGGTGGTCACATCAATAGGGAGATAATCATGTGATATATTTTATATTTTCTCTATATTTCATTAAATTAACATCCACTACACAAGATTATTTTTTCCAATATTCCCAAGTGTTAAGGCTCTAATCCAAGACTCAAGAAGGGTATATATATCAATCAATTCTTTTTTGTGGAAGGTCATATATTTCTTGACACATGTTTACTTTTGTTGTCAATAATCTATGTAATCCACTTTTCAAACAAAACATGTTATTAATCCATAACATTTTATGTTCAATATAAAAAATATTAATTTAATAGATATTTATTAAGAACAATCTCTTAGTCCGATAACATCACGTAATTATGACTCAACCTAATATGTTATATACTCAAGAATAGAGTTGTTCAAGATTATAGATTATAATTATTTTGGTTATGAGTTAAATGAAAAATTTAATGTTTGGGATAAGAAAAGAATTGTTTTCCAAAAACACAGATGAATGGTAGAGAGAATTATAAACAGACTATTGAATGAATGAAAAAGAAATCGAATGGAGTGATTTTCTACTTGATTAAAAAAAATAAAAAAATTATTTTTACAAGTAATGGGGTGGATAATAATAAGAGATAATAAGAAATAAACATTCATAAAAACAAAATTAGAACCCAAACACATACTAGATTACAAATGATGAAAAAAATAAAAATAAATCCAAAGAAGAATATATCATTGGTATCTAAAGTAGAAAGTTGAGTATAGAAGATCCACCGGATCCTTTTTCATAGCCTTGTTCATGCTCAACTATCCTCATTTTTTGTAAATTATGGATCCATTAAATATGAGAATGAGTTTCTATTATAGCTAAATAGGCTTGAATATTTGTACTCCTAAAACATCCCATCAAGTTACGTAGAAAATATTTCGATCGATAAAGATGAATATGGAGAAATATTCCTCTTTAATGATGTATTTATGGATTTTTATAGTTTACCTTCAAATTTTTTGTCCATTTGACTTTTAGATCCAATATTATGGCTATTTAAATAAAAAATGTTCTTCTGCCCATTTTAACCCAGACTTTTTTGAAGGCCATAATGTGAATGAGTTTTTGAAAAGAAATATTCCCTAAAATATGAACCATTTATTCAAAAACTAAATCCACATACATAAAAAAATTTATAGTAAAAAATATATGATCCATTTAACATCTATATCAAGAGAAATGTTATAGATTGTGTGCTTATTTTAATTCCTAGAACGAATTGAGGGATAGACTTAAAAACATATGTTCGGAAACATTTTGTTAGTGTTGGGACTTGAAATTATTATCCAAGGTTAATAGTTCATTCATCCTACATTTGGTGGAGAATAAAATATTTTTTAGTTCTAGAATGAGGCTATAAATTCGATCATCATGGCTTTTCATGTTTTCTCAGTATATTTATTGGGTCTTTTTGTGTGGTCTATATAGCCCATCAATGGTCTGAATTAGACAAAGATAACATCTAATGATATGATATAATTTTCATAAATAAAACAAAAAAATAACAATATAATTATTTGGATTAGTATATTAAATAGTATTATAAAACTTTTAAACAATATTTTAATTAAATGAACTCAAACAATGCTCTTGTGATATGTTTATAATCAAATCATGAATATTTATTGGAAATTAATCATTTTTAAGTGATAATAATTAGAAGGGAGTAATGTAAAATCCTGAATTAATTTAAAATATCTATACCATTCATTCAATTATATAGATGAATAACATTTAAATATTCCCCACCTATTGTAAATTGAGCTAATGATCCTTACCTTGTGTTTGAATTTTCACGTGTATCTTTATCTTCATATTATTTCTATATCCTCATTAGGATGGCACCAAATACTCTAAAAGATTGGATTTAATCCAAAATAAGAAATCTAGTATCATGTTAATTTTGTTTTAATCTAAATTAATTCGGTTTCTTAAGAACCATTGTGTATTTAAGGCATGATGAGTTGAGGGGAGGAGTGTCCTTTTATTAGTGGGGGAAATGAAAAACATGGTATTTTTTAAAAGATTTAAATGACCCCAAGTTCATAAATTTTCATCGTGATTTGAAATAGATGATTACATTACCTTATAGGTCAAATAGATGAATTATGTCATTAGAATAGTTTTTAGATAAGGGAATAGGTAATATTTATTCTTTTCTTTTTAGTTCAACTAATAGTTAAACCCATTTTTACCATAACCACAATAATTATTTTGTATTACTTTAACTATATAATTTGATAAAAAATTATGTTCAAAATATAATAAATTATAAATTATCTATTTTATTAACATTTATTCCAGTTTTCCTAATTCAATTTATATATTTGGTAGTTATTGTTAAATAATAATCTCACAGACACGTCTATAGAATATGTTTTTAGGAGAACTATTTTTGGGTGAACGATGATTCTATATTAACGCTACGACAAAAAATAATAATTTCATGAAACTAAAATAAAATTTATGGATAAAAAATCCTTAAATTTTAATAAATACAATTCCCAATAAGGATTATATTAATAAATTTAAAAGGGGAAACACTATGCATTTTCAAACTGTTTTATGAAAAACCACAATTTAAAACCAAAAGAACATAAATTAAAAACCAATAGAATGTTAAATACAATAGTATATAATTGAATTTAATAAAAAAAATTATAGGTTACATTAAATCATATTCAAAAAATAAATATATTTTTAATTTACATTGTTTATTCAAAATAAAAAACTTTTACATGAAAACATTATTTTTCACTATGCTGTGAAAAATCAATATTTTTCAAAATTTTGAAAATATTAACACAATGTAATGTTTTATTTTTTTATTCAAAAAATAAAAATTATTTCTCTAAATTAAAAATTTGAAATTGAAAAACAAAATAATTGATCATAATCCAAAATATGTTCTGAATGAAAACTTATTCCACTTCTATTTAAAATTACTTGATATTTTTACAGCTAAAATAACATTATAAATCATATTCAAGAATAAAGAAATAATTTATTCTCTATGTAATTGGGTTATTATAATATTACACCAATTTAGAAATTGAATCCTCATAGTTTTATTTATATACCAAACTGTATTGTATATATTTACCTTATAGAATTATCAAATTTCAATGTTCACTCTTCATCCATATATTTTTTTCTATAAAACTATTAACTAGTGATTCGCCATATTTTACAAAACATTCTCTATTTGTTCAGGAATCTGAACTATAAATTCTGTATAATAAATATTTTATTCTTATTGAACTACATTATAGCTATGAACATTAGATCAATACAAAAAGCAATCCCCTTAAATCTAAATATAAAATACATTTTTCACCTGTGATAAATCAAAATCAAAAAACACTATTTAGGAAACTAATCAATTGTTATCAAAGGTTTATACTTTCTAATGGATCCAATAAATATGTTACCTTTTTTAACAAAATGAATAAAAAAATTTCCATGGATAACTTTTGAGAAATATAGTATTAGATACCTTTAATGAATGTTCATTCCTCTAGTTATCCACTTAACTCTTATAAAAACATTGAGTTGTACTCTTTTTTTTAATGTACATAACATTCGTAGCCATATAAACTAATAAATCTATTCCGAAAAACTTCCATTCTCCTAATTCATTCAAAAAAATTATTTACCAACACCTATTTCCATATAATTGCTTAAATATTGTCATATATATATTTGAATTAATGATATTATTATAAGAATTCACATTCAAAGAATAAAATTTATATTATCCTTCTAGATAATACTCTGATCAATAATTTTGAATATCATCCATGTTCTGAATTGATCTCTCATGTTGTCCAGTAGTGTGGGGATGAAAAGATTTATTGAAATTTAATTCACAAAACAATTACTTCTAATGTCCATTCAAAAAAATTATAGGTCAGCCTAGGTTCAGGGCTTGATTCAATGGATAATGTACATCTAAGAATCATGATTATATCCTATAGATATAGTTTATAAATATGATATAAATATATTTTATCCCAAAAGAGAAGGAAATGAGTATATTTAGTTAATCGAGTAATAATGACCCAAATCACATTATTACCTTAAAACTTCTATGATAATCCCTTCATTAAATTTATTGACATTTTTCCTATTTATAAAATAGAATTATATATTTTTAATCAATCCCTCCATCAGTTTCATTAATATATTACATGCTAAGAGGTCAAACACATCATAGTAGATTTATTGATATCTATTTTCATTACATCCCATCTAAATGACATTAATAAGTTGAAGTAAACTAGTCCAAAGGAAAGTGGAAAAAATATGGTGAGTCGATATACTACACATCGAGTAATCACAACCATTACCATGAGAGTAGAGTCATCCATCAATTAGAAGATAAACATGAAAAGATCATGGAATACTCTGCATGTATTCACCTTTTGTGGAAATAGAATAACAAAATTCAAGGTGTGGATATATATATATATATGATAAATCAAATGAGAAAAACGAGATCGTAAGGGGATCCCCATCTCACAACTTAGCCTATGAATATATGTATCTAATAGTTATAAAATTCCATTTACAATGCCCATCACCACAACTGTCTACCCTTAAGTAAACATGTATGTAAAATCACATTTATTAATTGTGTCACATATATGAGGGGCCACAAACTCGATGTATAAGACATATTTACAGGTAAAAAATGAGGGATCCTCCCTGATAGCCTTTGAGGAATCAGATGACCCGATCCACGCGAGGGTCAACTTGGTGGTCATTGAGGAAAACCCAAATATACGTGAGTGTCGACCAGGTATTCATCTAGGATTCCACTACCAACCAATAATAGATGTTCCATTATGTTTTCACCAAAGACACCAATCCCAGTTCTACTGGATGGTAATCTTGGTAGTCATTGAGAAATATACAACCATGGTCTATTGGAGCGTCAACTCAATAGTTTTTGATAAATACACTACAAATCTCTACTAGAGGGTCAACTCCATAGTCATCAAGGACTCCAATTCCCATCTCTACTAGAGTGTCAAATCAGTAGTTGTCAGGGACTCCACTTACCAGCTATAAAGTAGGGACAACTCTGTAGTTTATGAGGACTCCACATCCAATTTGCATTGGACGGTTAACTTGGTTGTTGTCCGAGACTCTACATCCCAATTATATTATAGGGTCAACATAGTATATCACAATGGTTAACTCAATAGTCATTGGGGACTCCACTACATAGCTATGGAGTATGGTCATCTAATTTGTAATCAAGGACTCCACTAAGTAGCTCTACTATAGGGTTCAATTCATTAGTCATCAAGGAGCCACTTTCCATAATTACTATAGATTACCACATGGGGTGGCTCTTGTGATCATGCATGATAACTACCTTTATCATGAATTGCCTAACAAAGCGTCATGCGCCGAATATTCCACATGATTTCTAGAAATCCATTACTAAGGGAACCGTTGAATTCTATATGTAAAGACACACTAGATAGGATACTCAGTGTAATAATATAAGAGTCCAAATGATGTAGATATGAGTGTTTAACATTTCCACGAAATGTACATGGTTTATTATGGTTTTTCACTATGTATGGCCCCAAACTTGTGAATTGTTGTGTGCTCTCCCACACATGGATTACTGATTATGTAGTACTACACTGTGTGTAAATTTTCTAAATTACATATATTCTCCAAAAGCCTACACGATGCACAAGTCATGTCATTGACCATTGGGAAAAAATATAATTATACATATATTCCTCTTTAAATAGAATTAGATTGTCATGACCCATCCCCCGGGGCCCACATCCTGACTACCCCAAACCCACCTTCCATAGGCCATGGGCTGGTGACTAGCACCAATAGTGTAATTCCCTAAAAACTGGGAAAGCATTGCCTTTATAAAACATAACACACACAACCAGAGTACAAGAGGAACCAAACACTAAGTAAAAGAAGTATAACAAGTTTAATGAAAGTAAAGGGGAAAAAATACAAGCCCAACTGTAAAGTAAAAATACAACTGAAATAAAGTACAACTAAAAGGGACAAACAACTGAAAGGTAGAAGCAGCTCCTGGATCATCCTCCAGGGTTCCTACCTGAAGGGTAGGTACAGATCGCCTCCTCAGCAGTCCACGTCCATCAAACTCCACCATGTACCGACACGTCGTAAGGTCCTCCTCCTTATATCGTCTCTTCCTGGTGCTCTCAGCTTCTGTCCGCATTGTCTGTCATCTTCATCCAACACAACGAGGTGTAGGCATAATCCGTGTAATGGTGGGTATAACGATACTCAGTAGGGACCCCGAGATCCTCATGGTCTCAAAAAATCAAAAAAATATAAACCAAAATGTATTATTTCAACGGATAACCATTACTTAGGTTTATGCCCATACATACAACTATGTTATCAAGTAACCCATCTCAATCATGAGGAATACACAATAGTTATTGACACAACTCAAACCAGGATTTTATTCATGATGTCTAAACCACAGCTACTGGAGAACTCCTCCTCTGTTGAGCACAATAGTCCTATCGTGACTTCTAGGTGCTGCTCACTAACCATAAACTGATGATGTACTCCTCCTGTCGAGTACCGCGGGTCTGTCACCTCACACAGTAGTTCTCCCCACCATTGGTCTGCCGCCTCACACAGTAGCACTCCCCCTGATAGCCTACAGAGGTACTCCTTCTGTCGAGTACCGCGGGTCTGCCACCTCACATAGTCACACTCCTCCACCATGGGTCTGACACCACACACAGTAGTTCTCTCCATTGGGCTATTCAAGTCTCTTCGAAATGAATCGGACAAGCATTCATCATGTCCCAGCCATCTACTAGGTCTCTATACTCCATATGCTCGTCTCTGGGAGGATCCTCTCCATGAGCTACTGGTCGATTCCTCAAGTGTCACTAAGTCCCACGAAGATGTATCTCAAATTTCCGCTACGTCATAGGGGTCTGAATGCACCGGACGACACGTCAATCGGACACCCAGTTTGTGAGTTATTAGCTTTTTTTCCTAGGGGTCCCGGTTTGTTTCGTGTATGAACCAACCCAACCTTTTCTCAACTATACCATGAAATCCCATGGGGTATACTCAAAGGGACTGTTTCTCGATGAAAGTACCAATACTACCGACAGTTCATGAAACGGACGCCCGGTCTGAGAGTAATTGGTTTTTCCGTTCCAGGGGCCTGGTAGGTTTTTAAGCTAAAAACGACCTAACCATACTCCAACTATTTCCAAACCTCAAGTGGAGTATGCCAAAAAAACTGTATCATCAAAAGGAATCCAACTTAGTTGACGAAAGATCAATCAGATTGTCTGGTCCTTAAGTTATAAGCATTTCCACTCTGAGGGCGCAGTTGGTTTTGGGTTCGAACCAACCCGGCCATACCCAAACTTCACCAAAACCTTGAGTGTAATATACTGAAACGACCATATCGATCCGAGGAAACCTACGATACTAGCGGTGCGTCGATCGGAGGTATGTATCCCACGTTATGAGTGATTAACCGAAAATGGTCTGAAGAGGGGGGTCTGGGCCCGGTCCGACCCGACCCAACCCACCCTGGGTCAGCCCGAATTGGGGCGACCATACCCGAGTTCGGGTCCAGCTAGGTAGGGCGTGGACCGACCCGGTGGGTGAACCCCGACCTAGTGGTTTCGGCCCGGCCCGTGCGAGGGAGGCCTAACCCGTGCGGCCGGTGGCCCAGCCCTCGTGCAGGAGGTCCGACCCGTGCGGAAGAGGACCGGCCCGGTGGCTGGCTGAGGCTTGGCCAGGCTAGCCATGCAAGGGGGGGGGGGGTGTGGCCTCCCCCGGTTCTTCGTAACGGCGGCGCCAGGCTAGCCCCGCCCTGACTTCCCGGAACCAGCGTGGCCCGGGTTCTGCTCCCCCACCGTCACGGCCGGTGCCTCGTCAGTCTTCTGCCGATGGCGCTCTAGAGAGCCATTTCCCCCAGGCAGCCTGTTGGTGCCGGCTTCTGCCTCTGGTCGCTGGCGCCGCCGTGCTGGTGACCCGCACCGCCACGATCTTCCACGGGCCACTACAGTCATTCCGGTGGTCAGTTTTGCCTCCCGTCTGTGCCTGTGGCCCTCTCGGGTATTTCTCTACATTATGATGGCCTCAAAACATCGTTTCTCTTCCGTTCACCCATCGCTCAACAATTCACGCATCACAAACAAGTTTTTAGTGGGTACGGACTTGTTTGTTAGCTCGTACCCAACACATTTGGGGATTAAAAAATCACCCAAAAAATAATCTCCCAAGTTTGAGTGTATAAAACACATATATAAAATTATACAATATCCCCCTACCTTGTAACTAATGTTGCACGTCGTCGAGCCACAGATGACGAGAATCGTGGTATTTGGCATCAAGAAAGACCGGTTTCATCCCATCAATGATGGAGGAAAAGTAAGTGTCATGATGCAGAAAGAGAATCTGAAGACATCGTAGATTCCTTGACGTCGGGGTGCGTCCGAAGGGAAGCTTCGTTGAAGAAGTCTTTCACGTTCTTTGTCAGATTTGTTTTTTTGTTGAAGAATGGTGTTCTTCATTAAAGAGGAACACCTTTCTTCTACTTTTCCAGAGCCTCCACCATCAAATATTTTCCAACGATAATATAATAAAATCCACCCAACTTAATAATTCCAAGCACTTAAAATTAATTAAGAATTAAAAAGACAAAGTTGGCACACTTAATGGAGGGAGGTGGAGAGTTAAGAGAGGGGGTTAAAGGGAGTTAAAGAGGGGAGTTGAAGGGTTAGGGTCTCGTGTGGGCCCTACCACCATTATCCTTCCATGGGAGGAAATGTGGGGTGTGGGACCCACCTCCAACTCATCTTTGGAGGAAATGACCACGATCAAATAAAAAATTATGTACACATAATTTATATTATTTTTTTAATGATTCTCCTAAAATTAACTTCTCCTCCAGATCAAACGCAACTGTGGTAAAGGTCCCCTTAAGCGAATACCAGCACTGCGAGTTAATCGGTTTCCTTATATTTCAATTCTGAGAACCCGTTCAAAAGATCGAAAAACCTGCATGTACGTTCACTGAACATACCTGAAAAAAACTTCAAAAATTGATTCTGAACACACCGGGCCTCAATATCAGGTACCATCAGAAACTGCAGACTCATAAAAATCAAAAGAAATTAAGAAAAAATTTCCTTGAAATTTTTGGTTCTTTAAATTACCCCCGCCTCTGAGCATTATGTCCCCATGAAGATACAACACAAACTGGGGAAACTAAAGGGGGTACTGAGCACACATCTAAGCCTCCTTCTCCCATGTGCTATCCTAGTGGTTCCTATAATACAAGTGAATGTGCACTAGAGGAATCGACCCTCTATGAAGGACATGCTCTTATCGATCCTTAATATCCACTGGAACCTCTGTGAAGTCTCACTATCATCAATGTCCAGCTCCCCATGGTCAATGATGTGGGACAGGTCGTGTACGCATCTCCTCAGCTAAGATACGTGGAAGATGTCGTGCACCCGGTGCAACTGAGGTGGAAGGGGAAGGCCATAAGCCACCTCGCCTACTCTGCTGAAGAAGTGGAGGAGTGACTGTAAAAGTCTGTAGATAGGATGAACCATATCTATCCACAAAGGACATATGTAAGGCATGAAGCTACTCTGTCACCTCTCCTAGATGTTGAATACCAGTCCTCCTGCTGAGCGCATCTGCAAAAATGTTCCCCTTCCCATGAGTATAGACTATCTCGAAGTCATATTCCCAGAGGAACTCAAGACATCACCACTATCTTAGGTACATATTCTTCTGAAATAACACACACGTGAGACTATTGAGATTGGAGTGAACCGTAAACCGTTCTCTCAACGAACAATGGGTGAGACTAGCCAATTGTAAGAACTCATCTTCACCCTTCTTCAACTACATTCTACAAGAGCTGCTAAGATTTATTTTTTACCGAAAAGAGAAATCTGGTCTCATCCCCTGGTTGAACCATATAATTTGCCTAATATAGTTCATCCTGACATGAACAATACTAATTCATGCCATGGACGACATCATAAGGCCTCGACGCAACTACAAAGAGATCCAACCATTACTCTCACCTCCATGGGTTGAGTCACACTGTCGGCATCAGTGTGTGGTCTCTGGGTCTCCTCGAGTAGAAATATCGAAAGTGATGGTCAAGTCAACAGTTTTAACCAGAACCTCTTACTATTAACCACAAAAAAGGAAGGAATTCAAATGTCATAAGGACATGTGTCTTTTATTACCGCATCTCAAGGTACAAAGACACAAAGAATCCATAAAAAACGACTTTAACAAATATAGAAGCATCAGGAACAAAGGCCTCTATGCCTAGAACTAGTCCAACTCATATCCAACTGCTTCCAGAGCTCCATAGTCATATGCTTCAGCTTCCTGAAGCTGGGATCTCCCCTATCCACCCATTCCCTACGGTCTGGGAGGATCTCCTGGTGGTGGTGGTGGCAACAGCTCATAACATCGTCCACCACCAGCTGCTTGACCAGCTCCTCTACCACGATCGCCTGCTACTTGCGGTCCATCATGATCAAAACTCTGCCTCTTCCTAGGAGGTCCTTCATCTAGTTTCTGATCATCCGAGCGGCGGGTCAGACAGTCACGTTCCATGTGACCAAGCCCACCGTAAGAGTAACAATTTCTGCTCCTGGTAAGTCATTCTCCACCACGGGTGCCTAACACACATGATCCCGAGTCATGTGGTTGACCACCTATGGGTCCGGTCCACTTGGACCTCTATGTCATATGTCTATTTTCAGCTAGATAAGACTCTGTTGCATGTCGACTAGTAGTGGGTCCCACTACTGGAGACTGCTCATCAAGGAAACTCTTCACTAAGAGGGCTCGCTCCAACACCCCTGTCTGCATCGGGATGCTGTGAGAGATAACTGAATCTATGATCTCTCGCCTGAGTCCCTGCTCAATGGTTTGGGCCCTGAAGAACGAGTAAAATACCATATCATTGGAGTAGCATGAGAGGTCAATGAACTTCACTGAGTACTGTGCCACCGTAATGCTACCCATCTGTAGATGCAGTAGCTCATGTATCTGCACCGCTCGAAGGTTGGCTGGTACAAAATCCACCCGAAATACGCTCCTGATGTCTGCCCATAGAAGTGTCACCTCGTTATGCATCTAGAGCATCTGGATCCACCATCTGCCTACTTCTTCCGAAAGTGGACTAGTAGCAAGGATCACCATGAAGTTTTCTGGTGTCCCTACTAGCCGTAAAGCTCTCACCATAGCCAAAAGACAATCCTCAGCTGCCTGTGGGTCCATATCACCCCGAAACCTGGGTGGCCTCTGGTGCTGGATCTCGTGAAGTTCGCTCAAGCGGCGTGCATCGCCTGCTACTGGGGCTGGTGGCATCGGTGGCCCAATGGGAAGTGGTACCTCTGGTGCCTCCTCTGGTGCCTCAACTAGAAGAGGGCCATGTACTGAGGCCTCATTGCTTGACGGATTGTCAGTACGTACATCTCTCGGGGACCTCACTGGTCGTCTGCAGGGAGACATCGTAAAAGAAACAGATGTGACACAGTCAAAGATTATACCTGGTGAGCTGACCTGGTTTGAGTTGACTTAAAGAAAACTTTTGAAAACACACAATCTATCAGTGTTTAATGCATTGATTCGGAAATCAGAAGCCAGGGTCCTGGTGTATGGATATGTCATCCACCCACACCAACACTGGACTCCCTGAACTGAAAACCACAGTTAATACCCTTAACATTATTTCTTCCCAGAAAGAAAATATTAGAATCCTAGTTCTGCGGTATAACCGACGTCCTCTAATACCAATTTTTTATTACCTATCCCCGAGGCCCGCATCGTGACTACCCCAATACCACCTTCCATAGGACAACGGTTGGAGAGTAGCATCAAAGGAGTAATTCCCTAAAAACTGGGAAGGTATTGCCTTTATAAAACATAACACACACTACCAGTGTACAAGAGGAAGCAAGCACTAAGTAAAATCTATATATCAAGTGTACTAAAAGTAAATGGGCTAGAATAAAAACCCAAATGTAAAGTACAAATACAATAGAAAGCATGTACAACTAAAAGGGACAAACAACTGAAAGGTGGAAGAAGCTCCTGGATCGTCCCCCGGGTTTCCTAACTCTTCAACTCCCATCAACGATGGAGGAAGAGTCGTTGTCGTGATACGGAAAGAGAATCCGAATAAAAATTAGATTCCTTGACGCCGGGATGCATCCGAAGGGAATTGTTGTTGAAGAAGTCTTTCGTGTTCTTCGTCGAATTTGTTCTTCGTTGAAGAATGGTGTTCTTCGTTGGAGAGGAACACCTTTCTTATAATTCTCTAGAGCCTACTCCATCAAATATTTTCCAACGAAAATATAATAAAATACACCCAACTTAATAATGCTTAGCACTTCAATGAAATTTGAAATTAAAAAGATGAAGTTGGCACACTTAATGGAGGGAGGTGGAGTGTTAAGATAGGGGGCTAAAGGGAGTTAAAGTGGGGAGTTGAAGGGTTAGGGGATCGTGTGGGGCCCACCACCATTATCCTCCCATGAGCGGTTATGTGGGGTGTGGGACCCACCCCAAAATTCTCTTTGGAGGAATTAACCACCATCAAATACTAAATTATGTACACATAATTTTTATTATTTTTTTAATGAATCTTAAAAAATTATCATATCCCCCCGATCAAACACAACTGTAGTAAAAGTACAATTAAGAGAATACCGGTGCAGCGAGTTCATCGGTGTCCTCAGATTTCAATTCTGAGCAATGGTTCAATAGATTGAAAAAACCCACATGTACGTTCACTGAATGTACCCGAACAAAACTTCAGAAGCTGATTCCGGGCACACCATGTCTTGGAATTAGGTGCCGTCAAAAACATCGGACTCGTAAAATTCCAAAAAAATCAAGAAAAAATTTTCCATGAAATTTCTATGTCTTTACATGGATTTCAAAATTTATCACAATAGAGTGATCCTCATAGAAAAACATGTGACTGCAAATTCACATGCCAAATCAAAAACCTTGTGAAAATGTAGTATTTCACTACATCATGCTGAAATAGTCTATCATGGGCCATGTCATAAAGAAAAATTAAAAACCCAAAACTTTTCTTGACATATTTCGAAAATGCCAGGGTCATGATGCTGCTGACAGTTTTTTATTCTGATACCATATGATGATGTTACGCCTGAAACAAAATTCCACAATAATAATATTTTTATTATTAATGGAAAATTCGTTTTATTAATGCACAAGTCGAAAAAAATATCTAACATCGAACTTAAAATGATCATATCAATTATAGGGTTATGTTTCTACTATTGTCCTATCAATTGGAAACTGTATAAAGAAATTATTTTTGGATTATGATTTTGTAACAAAAAATAAAAATAATATAGTTTTACTATTATTATTAATATTTATTAAGAATCTCCTTTCATGTGAGAAACCACATTGGCTCCATCATGAGGTTTCACCTCGTGTCACAGGATCCATGGTGCCTCCCCTATTTATTTATTCATAATAAATATAAAATTATTATCATGATACCAAAATATTAATAATGTGGGAATCAACTCTTTCACATTAGATCTTCACAAGCCACCCATTCAACATTTCATTAAATACCACATTTAATTTATATTAACTCAACACCATTATTTTAATTCAAAATAATAAAATTTATCACCCTTATTATTATTAACAATAATAAATATAGCCGTCACAACATTGATCATGTCCAACCACCTCATTGAAGATCCAAGTCTAGCCACCACCTAGTCCATTCCAATTAGCATATGTCATGAGATTTATCACATGGCCATGGAATCAGTCTCTTCACAACACATGGAATCACTATAACCTATCTATTTAAATGAAGATCATCAATTGGATCTAGAAACACCTATGATGTCAAAAACACACCCGTGTTATCAATCAAATCCATTTAGAAAACACAATCCTACTCACTTATAAATCCATCGACAAATCAATGATCTTTGTGTCCCTCCTATAATTGCATTGAACTGGGGGGGGAGGGACCAGTCACATGTGATCACTCACAAAAAATATTAAATCAATACACCATGGTCCAATGATATAGAATTCATAAAAGAGTTAAGGAAAATAGCTAATATAAAGTGTTGTAATCACATTTTTCCATGTGTTTCGGGATAAATATATCTTAGAGGGGAAACCAGGTTGAGAAACATGTCATGAAATGAGATTAATTGAATGAACAATTTATTTTGATACAAGGCCTCACAATAAGGTTCATTTAAAAACAGATTAAGAAAAATAAATATGATCATGCTCAATATTTTAATCAAAATGGATGAAAAATAGAAATGATAACTTGTCCATCGTTCATGGATTGAACATTGGAAAAAAAATGCATCTTCTAGCGATGAATGTGATTTGTTGTATCTTCTACCTGTCGATTTATCTTGATCTGATCATCATTCCTCATCTGGTCTTAATCCACCAATGAAATAATACCTCCACCATCTGTTAGATCCATTAATAGTAATTCCACCCACCATTGAAAATTTAATATAAGATTACATTTATATACTATTTAATTAGTAAATTAATAATATATATATATATATAAATAAATGTATAATTTATTTTAATTCAATGTACCCGTTAATAGTTTCCTAATCATTACGTCCAAGGATAACCAATATTATTTCTTTTGTATGAAAAACTATATGATTAAAAATCAATGCTGAAGTCAAATCTCCCTTCCATGTCTAGATATCCCTTCCAAGGCTGTGTTTGTGATTTATTTGGATTATGGTTAATAAATAAATTAATCAAATTAAATAATTTATCCCAAAAACTCGCTAATGGATACTTCATAAGTCCTCCCATCAATAACAAATCATTGGTCACATGTAGGGTGAACCCCATCAAAATATTAAATCCTAGACTCCGATTTCAGATCAGAGAATTAGATTAATAGAAGTTATTTTGGAGACCACAAGAATGTGATATGAAATATATTTATTTTTTCATGAAATTAATTATGAGCCCAATAGTCCTCATAATCATGCGCCACTGTAGCGCCTAACTCCAAAAATTTTTAATTGAATATTAAAATGTCTTATATATAAAAACCTATGTCAAAACATTTATCCATATTTTAAAAATTTTCATCCCTAAAAATCATAAACTGAGGAAAAATATGGGTATACTACGCCAACATTGGGCTCTTCCATTAATCTTCCCTACACTGGGATGTACATGCAATGGTGAATTGGAAAACTCCCTGATCTCTTCCTCTCATAATATGATGGGAATCTTTGTTTATCCCAGAAAAATATTGGTTTGATTCCCTTCCTTCAAAAATCCATTAGGTGAAACTCCTATAGATATATGATCATGCAAGATCTTTTAGTCAATATACCCATTTTGTACCTCCCTAAATAGAGGAAGCTGACGGGTAAAAAACATCTACATGAGGTACAAATCACCATCCACACCTATAATGGTCAATTGTAATGAGGTGAACTTCTTTATCAACACTTTCAATAAAAATTGCTGAAAAATCTCACTGCGAGAATATAATTCAAAGGTCATGATTTTAATGACCCTCAATATCACATCGCTTCATCCTCACTAGATTCCACTATCAATCATATGTATAAGAAGACATTTCCCATGAAGTGGACCTTAAAATATATAATTTATTCCATAAGAGTGTCATATGACTAGAAATCAGGAATCTTGTTAACACCCACCCCCCCTATGTCGAGTGTGCTATACATATAATGTTACGGGACTGCCGACACAATTGCAACAAACTACCCACACCAATCCAAGAATTGTTAAGGATCCACCTAATTAGTATTTTGAACTATACTATGGTGTTCAACATGCCCAATGGTATCAAAAATAGGTCAAGAAACTGTTGCATCTCAAGGGAGGCACAGTCAGTACAATAATTTCTCAGACCTAGAGTCGGTGATAACTAATCTCAAGGTCAAACCACAATATCCACATTGCACCAAACCACTGGCCGATGAACTCAATGATTCCTAGGGGTGCGTACTCTTCCCCATGTCCCATGGTTCAAGTGACACTAATCTACACTATTACAATAATCTCTCATCCTCTGATTATGAGATTAACACCAGGTATCCTAGGGAAACATTATGGGTCATACAAATCCCATTCTCTATAGAATCTTTCAATGACAACATTGTATCTCACAACTACACAGGGTCATTCGATATGTTAGAATATGAATTAGGCCATACCCGGTGAATGTTCAAATAACATTCCATCTCAAAATGGGGAGGCAAAACCAGCACATCCTCATGATATACTTCATCAATCCCCACCATCATTAACGTAAGATGAGATCTCACAACAACCCCTACACTAAGGGTAATACTATCCATTTTATAATGATGGTGCTGTAACCTCCGGCAAATGAGCTCAACCTACTCTACTCAAGGATCATTCCATATCCATGGAAAAAATTAAGGCCTTGAACTATAAGAACAATGACCGTTGCTGTTACATAACATCTACGCATCAGTGGTAAATTACCAACCCATGTTGGGGAAAATAATAGATGGTCTCACTATTGGAATGGGGTGATTTGGTGTGAGGAAATCTCTCTCATCACATAGTAAGGTCACCCCATTGGCAGAAATTTGCAACACGAAAAAATCACTGCAAGCGATTCCAACATAAAGGATTAGGAAAAATGGCCACCACTTGTATTGTATGGTCATTAACTGGGGCTAAACATAGGAAAATGTGGCCTTCAAATCTGTGTTAACATATAATGAAGGTTTATTTTTGACATAGGTCATACTAAAACCACACTCAAGACTCATGTCTAGATGTACAATCTTGTGAGAGCCTATCCCTTACCATTATATTATAATCGCTGATACCATGTCATAATCTAATAACCCATTAAATAATCACATCGTGATCACACATGTATAAGAAAATCCTCCTCTAATGCTCTATACTATCCAATTTTTAATGAAACTATCTCACCTGCATGGTTTCAAACTACAACAAAAGGATGCATCTTGGTGGGGGGAAGTGTCCCACTTCCTTGTACAAGTGATTCAATTCTAAAAAAATCTCCATCTTCATACTCTACAAATTCCCAATGTCATCCTATTGAGGTATCACCTCATAGAACACCATCGAGAAGGATCATAATCGTGTGACATATCCAAACCATAGGCCAATCCACACCTCAACCACATGAAAAGGGAGTATATCTCAAATAAAACTTGGATGTTCTCTCTATCACGAAATTGAAATGAAAACTCATCCTGAGTGTGTCATCTTCTAGTACCAATAGAACCAACTGCTTCTATATGAAGAGCACTGGTAGTGAGTGCTTCCATCTGATCAGTCGGGTTTTCCATAATTATGAAAACTAATATCACTAAATGAATCCAATCCTATGAAGCCTGGATATCTAGATCATGTTGGATCCTTAGTGTCCACTAGTGAAAAAACATGTGGAGTGTGCTATGTCTAGTCAGATCCTTAGCCTATTGTACTAGTAAAATCTGCCGCTCACAAAATGTGGGTAATAATTCTCGATTTCAAGGATGAAGAATCCTATGGGATGGACCCCAAATTGAGGCCTCATCACTCTTCAGATTTTCTTCATGATCCATAAATTGATAACATGGTATTAAGTCTTCAGAGTGGAATCTTGAATGTAATCAAGACATACTATGGTCAAATGGGAATATATATATATAAGATAATGGGGAGCTGACTCAAGAAGGAAAATCAAAGATGTTATCCTACATGATACATGTACCATTGATCCCTATAACCAATATCTTGGTATTATTAGCTAACAACTATATTGTCTTGGTTTTGGTGATTGGATACATCATATGAACACACCATTACTGAATTCTCTAGCCTGTGATCTATACTCGAGAAAATTTTACCAGGTTTCAGTAAACCCAAACAATTCCTCATAAAGGTAATACTTCTAACAAAGTAGTATGAATAAATTTATTTGATTCCAACATACCATGACATGGAACAAGTTGGGGCTCAAGACACAACTACCCCTATCTAAGACCGAAATATTCTGGGGTCGAATTCAATAGGGAAGACACCAATTGCACAAATAGGACATTCTATAATTACCTATACATAAAAATACAACCATCTCTATGTATAACTGCATATAGAGAAAAATAAAAATAACAAAAACACATGGGAAAGAACCATACATGAAAAAATTCTATAGAGTACATGTGCATGGAAGTATAGAATGATAAGTAAAGTGGAAGTAATACATGCCCAACTAGGAAGATATCCCACCATGAAAAAAATTGAAAAAAAAACACTGTGAGAGCCCAGCTCTTGAATACCATTCTATAGCCATCATACTCAGTCCAAAGTAGAAGGTGTCCCTAATATCTTCTAAAGTCACAATATACCTATCCTTAATCTAAAAAAGACAATAAACATGTGGGAAAATACCACATAGGGGTGACTATAGACATAAAATTAAGATGCCCCAATATAAGAAGTGTGAGTAGTAAGAGATACAATAGGAATTAAATGATAATTGAGAAAAGATACAATCAAGAGAACATCCCAACCCAAACCAATAGGGAAAGTAACTTCTCTCAATCACAAGGGACTTAGTAAAGTGAGTAGATGAACTAGATTTCGATTCATCACAATCAATAGATGTATAATAGACTCCTCAATGAAGATAAGATTAAAACATATAGCACAAGACATACCCCTCCTGCCTTTGCCTCTCAGGTAAATAGTGTAACCAAATTCAATGTGTGGATACAAAAGAATATATATATATATACAGAAATTTTCAATAATATGAAACATAAAATTTATACTATAGGGATATTATCAAATATTATCCCAAGAAGATGAGTTGAAAATAGTTCCAAAATCACATCAACAATTCCCATTATATCATGTGTCAGTATAGAAGTAACGACCCAAATCAAATGGCACATCAAGGATATGTTGTAACTCATGGGAAAAATGAATTTTAGGACCAATGACAAGGTCCAATAAGTCCAAACCACTATGTTTTTTTAATGAGGACTCCACTATCCAGCTCTTCAATAGGGTCAATTTGATAGTGGTCTTGGACTCCAATACCAATAAATACTAGGTGGTCAACTCGGTAGTCCTTAAGGACTACACTACCTAGTTCTACATGAGGGTCAACTCGGTGGTCCTTAGAGATTCCATTACCTATATCAAATGAAGGATGAACACATATTCCCCAAGGAATCCACGTTCCATCTATAATGGATGATAAATTCAGTAGTTGTCGAGGACTCTATTGGAGGGTCAACTCACTAGTCAAAAAGGAATCCACTTTCCATGTCTACTATTGAGTCAACTCAATAGACTTCAAGGACTCTAGATCCCAGCTCTACTAGAGGGTTAACTCAGTAGTCCTCAAAAACTCAACTTCCCAGATCTAATATAGGGTACCACTCAATTGTCATCGAGGACCCACTACCCAGATTCTCTAGTTGGTACCACTCATGATGCCACATGTGATCATGCACGATCACAATAATCATCCTATATTTATTATCCAAGTTTAATGCCCATAACCTTACATATAATATCCGTAATTTCTCAACTGAGGGTGCTATCATGTTTTAAATGGTGAAACACAATAAATAAGAACATCATGTGTGAATGTTCATATCCAAAACATGATGATTCATGAGATTAATGTTTCCTAAAAAATTACACGGTGTGTACGGGGTTTACACAAAATGAGACCATGCACCTCTAGAAAGGGGTGTCCTCACCAAAACATGAATTTTTGACCATGTTGCACAACCCAAAGCTTAAGGGTATTATATGACATGTCTTGGATGAAATCCTTATGAATTCACGAGGCTTGTCATCGGTCTATGGAAAAAATGACATTCCATATATATTTCTCTTTAATTAGACCTGGATGTCCAAATGTATAACACCATTGTTATCTATATAGAAAAATACTATATATAGTCTATTAACAATCCCAAATTGTACATTCGGTAAAAATAAATTTCATTTCACTATAACATGCTCGAATAGTGTATCATTGGCCTGAGCCATGAAGTCAAATTAAATAACCCAAAATTCTTCTTTAAAGTCCAACAACAATTTTAGGGTCAAGATGCCGCTGAATGTTTTCCATTCTGGCATTTTTTGAAGAAGATACCTTAGATAAAATATTACACAATAACAATAATAATAATACCAATGGTCATATCATTGACTCAAGGAATGAGTTTGAAAATTGGAACCAATATTAGTCTTAAAAAGACTATATTAATTCTAGGGTCACATTTCCATAGATGTTGTGTTAATATGACATAGTAGCAACATGTTACTGGAAGATTAATATTTTATAACAAAAAATAAGTATATTTTTATTTTAATAATATGATTAATATTTTTTTAATTTTGTTTCAAAGGAGATACCTTGTAATATTTTCCATGGGGTTTCACCCTATGAGTTATGCTCTAAAGAGCCTCTCTAATATAATTGTTTAACTAATATTATTATTACTATCATAATACCATTATAATTTAAATGTTGGAGCCTCCTATTTCACACTAGAACATCAATCACAACCCTTTATTCTTTTCTTGAACTAAATCATTTATTTTATCTTGACTCAACAAACTTTTTACTATGTAAAATTATTATATTAATCAACATTATTATTATTATAAAAAATTAATAACATTAATGGTCACCTAATTGATGAAGTATGACCACTTCATCAGAGATCTGAGTATTTCCACCACCAGATCCTTGCCGATCGACCTTATCTCCAGTATTTCACAAAAGGAAACCCCACAAAATCAATATTGTGACACTGCATGCCATCACTACGGACAAACTAGGAAAATGGGGATCACTTATTCAATCCTCAAACAACTCTAATCACAAACTATTACTTTTGGTATCAATACTATATTTCTAGAAAACACCTGACCGCCCATAAATAAATCCAAAAAAAACCCATCAATTCATATATTATTCACTCCACCATAATGAATCCGAGTGCTCGATCTCACTCTAAACCACCTTTACAATGTCGTATCATGACACCATGGTGAAATGAGGAACAACATGAAGAACGATGGAGGAAAATGACAAATAAGAAATGAGGTAGACAATGTTGTCAAGTCGTTCTTGCCCAATGGTTTCATAGAAAAGAAAATTGGGACAAAAACATGTCATCAATAAGAAATAAATCGAATGATGATTTTTTAGATACATATTTTCATGCGAAAGTTCATTTAAACTATTATTAATTAAAAAAATTCATCAAGATCACTATTTTATTAAAAGGATATTAAACCCTATATTATGAGTCCTACCATGAGAATGGACCCATCATTGGTGAACAACATGTTCTCTAGTGATTATGGGGATCCATTGCATCAACTACCTTTTGATTCAACTCGATCCATTAAACAGTTATCGCCAGGTATCAATCTAACAATGAATGATATTGTCCCCATCCTCTTTGATCCAGCAATATGTATGAGTCCAATCCTTGAATTGTTTTTATAAGATTAATTTTATAGAGTATTTAATTAGTTAGTTTAATAAAACAAACAAATTATTTATTTATTTATATTAATTAAATGTCGCAACCAATGGATGCCTCATATGAACATCACATGTAGACAAACATTAGGCCACACATAGGGTAAAGTACTGATTAAAAAATCAAAATTGTATTAATATTTCCCATAAGAGACTCCTTTTGTGAGTTATTTGGGTTATGGTTATTAAATAAATTAACAAAATTAACTAATTTATTATATACAATCGATAGTTGCTAACACATTTGAAGGTCCAGTGTCATCTAGAATGAAGTCAGACCTGGGGTAAACACCACACTACCAATTCACCATGTGTTATTATATTTCTAATCAAATACTCATTTAAGGGGATATTCTACATTTATTTGAAATCCCCCTATGTGTGGTATAAAATATTTTTAATATTTTTATAAAATTAAATCTGTGCTCACCGGGCATCAGAATAGAAATTCCTCACTCTGCCAGGATCCAAAATTATTAATATGAATATTCCAGTGTTTTACAAAGAAAATCCAGAAAAACAAAACCTAATTGGAATAGTGTATTTCATTTAGATTATATGATCTTGGTAATTTTCACTACCAAGTATAATCAGTTGACCAACTTCATGGTATGCTATCAAAGGCCTAAAATAATTGAATAAAATTTTCATGGAACTATAATCTTTAATAGCATATTTAACTAAAATCCAGTCATAACCTAAATGATATCAAACTATACTATCATTAGTTCAACAAGATTTTAATAAATTTCCACCCTAGTAATAATAAAAAAATTACACTATGTCATCGTTTCTTTAGTACATCCATACGGCGTTTTCACCCAAACATCTATGTTTCATTCGTGTGGTGAAATTTATAATTTTCATGATAATTTTACAAAAATAAAAACATGTGGAGATATAGAGTCCTACATGGTATTTGAATATTTTGATTGCATATGTATCATGCATATCACTTCATCAATTGATGGCACAACCTCAACCATAGTAGTAAGAATATATTTTCTAACACCCTTTAGAATTTGTTCTCGATTATTTCTATCTTGAACTAGTAAAATATAGAATCTGTAAGAGTGCTAAAAATATTAAATGCTACTGAAACATAATAAAATTTGATGGATATCAAATTCCACAATCATGGATTCTTTGGGATAAATATACTTTAAATAGAATGCCATATGGAATTTTTTTTCATCGGTAATGCATCCCAAACATCATAATAATTTCAATAGGGTACTTTTTGCAATAATTTCCATGTTATGTGAACATCATTTTCTTACCTCCATATTTATTTATTGAATGTTTTTTCTATTTCATTCATTCATGACCACTTTGAACAGTCAATGTCAAAAGAAAAACACGAGTATAAAAAAACCAACTCAAACTTTTCAGAAAAATGAACAACTTTCTTAAATATTTTATATATTTATCTTATGAAATATCTTATTAGTCTTGGTCTCAATCCTGATTAAAAAATATTAATTTTAAAATTAATATATTCAATAAATTCTATCACATACCTATCCAATCATATGACGCTTTCGTCGTCTGTATCTCCAGAGTCATCATGTTTTTCTCCCAATTCCTTGAATAGTTTTTCCATCTATTATCGAACAACCATAGAGAAATATTTCCCATGAAATGTTCCGTAAATATTTCACTTTGTAGAGAATAATGATATTATTTCTCTCAAGTATTCTTCAAACATGTCCACAATTGATCACCTTTTTCTCCGAAATGATAAATAAAATGTTTTTTCTTTTTATATTCTGAACATCAAATGACATCAAATATATTCCTCAAATCATTGATCAATATCTTAAATACCATAGGCTCATATGATCTACTAATTTATGGGGGAAGTTACCTCATGAAATTATCCCCAATAATACTGATCTTTCTTTGTATATTGGTTTCCTTTCTAGCTTTGATACCATCACTATTTATTTCTTGAGTAAAATAATCCATCAATACAATAGACTACCATACTAAAATTCCTACCATCTCTAGATACTGATGTGGAAGGATATTTTCCTCATGATGGCCTCCCAAATAATCTTCCATTATTCCTCAATGGAAAAATATTATGAATAAATATAGTTTAGATGAAGAAACATTGAAGAATTAAAATGATAAATTCTTTCATATTGATAATAATTAAAATATTCTACGGTCATACTATTAACAGTATCTTAACCTCCATTTTCCTCTAATCCCATGATGATACCAACTATATAGATCTAACATTTAATATTACATGATATTTATTTTAAACTCACAAATTTAATCTTTTAAAATTTGGGATTTTTCATGGTGTGTAGTTTTTGAGAATTAGTTTAGAACTCATACATAACAAAACAATTCGTAAAAAGTGAAATTATATAATCCTTATTCATTCCCCGCCCCATATAAAAACAAAAAAGTGTAATTTTCATGAAAAATAATAATGAAATTCATCATGAAATTCAATACGCAATTTTGTGTGACCATCTAGGACATTATATCGACAGTAGTGAATAATATTCCCAAACCAAGAGCGGGATCTAGCAAACCATCGTGGGACATGAAGATATAAAGATATTCACAACAGTGAAAACCAACCTATGAACTTTTATAGTGTAATATAATCTCTTTATATGTAATATCCTATATTAAAAGATGCACTCACATGTCATCTCCTTTTTCTTTAATTATAGTTTGTTGATTTAACTGAACAGATTTACCTTTGACTTTCGTGACAATAGTCTTATAAAGGTACATCCATCTATATCAACTTGTCTTTGGATATATTACTTCCATAACCTAGAAGTGTCAAATCCTTTCTTGACCATTCAACCAAGGCCATGCCACCAATGACACAACCTAAAAATCATTCTTTCCATGACTTCATTGCCATAGTTTTCATCTTGCTTCAAATTATGAAATCAAATGAAATACATTGGTAATGATCTCAAGTTAAGAGACCATTACTATCGATCTTAGTTAGAAACATCCAATGACACTGGAAACTTGTACTGTTTCTATTGGCAAGTTAGTCTTCAAGATCTCAGTACTAGAGATCACCAAGTACAAACTTGATGAGAAGAATTAAGAAAGCTTATGAACCACCATCACATGATAGTCAAATATCTTCTATGTCTAATCATTAAGATGTATATAGTCCATAGAATATATATTTAAGATTAATTTCATAGTATCTAGATTTTCTCATTCATGCTTCGGATCTTCTATAACATTTTTATACGACAATTAATCTTTGGATGTTATCATTTATATTATGGATTAGAAAAGTCTACACTATAATAGTAAGACCATATCATGTATAGTTAAATGTATTCATGATATCGTAATAAAAATCAAGGAATTTTTCTATCAAGGGAACCCACGATTTCAACAACATGGTTTGAGTATCCATAATGATTTTAGGAACATAGTATAGCTATTTAGGTGACTAATTAGATTAACTTATTGGTAACTAGGGATTTTTATTATCTCTTTACATTTTCCGGGGAGGATCTTCCTAGGATCCGATAAATTATATTATTGTACTGGCCATATGTATATATAAATTTTTTCAGGTATGTTAGAGTAGTTTGGATATCATGCTGGTTACTACTAGTTTGGGGCTTAGTCGGGGATCATTGGGTTTCTTGGTCACTGTCGACTTTTGTTTTTATTGGATACATGCAATTTTCCATTTAGTTGTTGATGTTCATGGATGATATTACATATATGTATTATTATCCATTTATATTGGATTCTGGGTAGGATTTGTTTGTTTTCTATCTGTTCTCTCTCTTTCGCTGGTGTTCTCTTAGAGTGAAATGCCTCCCTTCTGTGATTTTATTATACCATCGGTGCTAGTCCTTAACTAGGGGCCTACTGGAGGTGGAACTTGTGTACCACTATGTATTTTATCCCAATTCCAACCTATGTAGGGTACACATTGTAGGGAGGGGGTCATGCCAAAACTCATTGATCTTTATATCGTGGTCTTATTTGGGTTAGTTGAAGATCCCACCCGGATGATAATTTACTATCTTTAATATTTCTAACATGAATTTATAGATATACCCTAATATTGGAAATATATGAAATAAAATAAAAATATATTTTTTGAATATAGATTTCAATAGGTGGCACAAAAATAAATTTTCCATAAAATGTAACTTATTTTTATCGAGAAATAATAGGAAATACCCTTTAGTGGATTATATTTTCTCAAACCAAGACCAAAAAATACATGAAATTAATATATAACTATATATATTAAGGAATTTTTTAAGTTTTATTTAATTATGTAGAAAATAAAATATTTTTTAAAATAATGAGTGTTAATGTCACTATAAATTAACTTATTTGAAATAATTAAAATAATTAAGATGTGATGAAAAAATAAAAAATTACTAACTAATTAATATACATAATAAATTTTTATTATTTATTAATATAAAATTTAATAGATATGTAAAAGGTTATAAAATAATTAATTATGATTCTTATCAAGATTATACAAGAGTCTAATTATTTTTAACGGTAGACATGATTGAATATAAGGGTTTTCCTTCTTCACTAAATGAAATTAATATTGCCTGAGGATAAAATACAAATTTACAAAACTATGTGAACATTATCCATTAAATACAATTAATTTTTTAATATTATTTATATATTTTGGTTTTAAATATCTTCTTATCCATTAACTACTTTTTGGTTTTAAACATAACAAAATATTGGCTTATAAGTGGAGTTAACATTATCTTATCTTTTTAGTGGAGAATATTTATCCTCCATGTCCATGTTTTCTATATCAATTTAGAGATCCATTAAAAAGTAATTTTATGGTTTATTATGGTCATTTATTTTTACTTTAAATTCATTTCCAATAGTTTTAATTAATTTTTTTAATTATTTCTACAGTGTATCTTTTTCCCATATTATCATTATTTTTTTAAAAGGTTAATTTTTATAATTTCATAATTATTTCAAAAAGTTTTTTAATTAATTTATCACTATATTCCAAAACCTATTGTTTTTAATTTATTTTTTTGAAATAAAATTTATCAATATGTAATTAAAAATTCTTATAATTTTTTAAGGAAATTTTTGAAAAATTTTATTAGTTTTTTTAATCCGTGTCAACATTCATTAATGTTTTTTTTTCATCTAGATATTATAGAATGACAATATATGCCTTTTCTCCAATGATGGATTATAGTCATGTTTTATTGAATTTCTTATGAAATATGTTTAATTATCATTAGTTAATATGATATGGATTATTTATGAATGTTATCATGTTCATGCGACAAATAAATTTGTAGTTTCTTATTATAAGATGGGTGAGACTCTATTTAGATTGCACTCAAGAGAATTGGGTAAAGATTTTTATCTCATGATATAAAACGTATGTGACTGGGGTATTGACCAAATTCCTATTTTTTATAGATTTGGAGAGTTAAAACAATCCATTATGTTTTAAGATATATTCCATTTTGTGAGTATGGTCTTCGTAGTGATCCTTATAAAATGAAATTATTTATTATACACATGATTTTTCCACATTATCATGTTATATTTCACTAGATTATAATAATTGCCTTTTGATTCCACATTTCCATTCCTCATTTCACTTTTTTTTTCAAAATTAATATTTCATTATTTATGATTTAGGACAAATATTTTATTATGTATATTTCACTAATTCTAAATTTATGTTCTTTGATTTTGTTATCAAAACCATATATATATATATTATGATGAATTTTACTGTCTTATTTATATTTATGATGTTCACACCAAAATGATCATATATTCTAAAAATATTATATTAATCCACTCATCTATTAATTAGAAAGTGTTTTATGTATGAGATGTTTATAAGGAAATCATATGTGATGTATTTATTTGGGATATGTTATAGATTTTTTTTTCATTTTTAAAAATTTCATGTATTTAGTATACAAATACACTAAACAAATTCATTAAAGGGTGTTATTTACTATGATATTTATTGTATATTCATGTAATATGATGTAATACATATGTATATTTTAATACATATCATGAATAATAAAATATTTTATGTTCATTGAAATGAAAACATGTGACCTTATTCTTTTTTTATTCATTATTCCCTTATGAGAACTTGTGTTTATTTATAGAAGGTTGATATTTTTTTAATTGTGTATTGACTACTATAAAATAAACTAGATAATAATATAAAATAATTACCTTTGCCACATTTAATTAATATTATTAAAACACTAAATGGGGGAATATTATTTTCTAATACTGGTCTTAACATTAATCTTGATTAACTATGGGTTAAAAAAGATATATCAAAAAAATAATTTTGAAGTTGAAATTTATATTTTATATTTTATCCATTAGTTTTACTAATGAGAAAATAATGTTCATTGATTTAAAAAATTAAATATATGTTAGGTATTTTGATAATTGTTTTATAATCATCGTAAAAAAAAGATATATTCATGATCAAATGGATCCTGAATGAATCTATAAAATCAATATTATAATTTTTTTTGAAAATATATTGTACACAACTATCTGTAAACATGGAATTTGGAATGAGGGTATTATTTTTTGGGTGATATTTTCTTAAATAATGAAATAAATGTTGATATAGAAAATGTTATGCATTGATTCCATAAAAGAATCCAAAAATTGACTTTTTTATCATTATTTTCTTTAATAGAATGAATATTTCATATATAATACTCAAATTCATGTTTTAGGATGAAATATTTCCCTCGTAATGAAGTTTTATTAGATTAAAATATTGATTTATATAATTACTTTTAGAAATTAAATATAAGAATTATCATTTTTAGTTCTTATGAAAACAAATCATAGTAATAGACATGAATTATATTATGATGCAATAGTAGTTGTTTTCTGATGCTTCCCATGATATTGTTTATTATAATGGTATATGAATCATGAAAGTAAAAATCATATAAAAATGTATACCCTATAAAAGATTTAATGTTATTAGTTATTTTTAATTCACTAATGAGGGGATGGAATTATCATTTTAGTGAATATATCCTGATATAAACCTTTTATAAGTGTTTTTTGCATATTTACTTATAGTGTAATATAAATTTGGGATTTTTAAGGTAGGTAGTGTATCCTTTGAAATTTTATTTAAACTATTTATATAGACTTATATGTTGATGTATTAAAACTAATTCCTTATGTAGTAATACATATACTCAAGAAATGTTAAAAGTTACAGAGTAGTGGATGTTGATGGTTATATTGTCTTACATTTACTAGTAATCAAATCAAATTCACGATAATGTGTTTATTTCCAATTTTCATATGAATTCTAAATTGTTCGGTAAATTTAAAAATATTTATATTCTTTCAAATGGTGTATGGGGATGTGAGATAATTTTTAGTGTGGGAATTATACTATTGGATGATAAACACATAAACACTATCCCAAAATTTTATTGATATATAGTTTTTAAAATATAATTATGAAATTAAATGATAAATAGATTACATAATTCAATTTTAGTAGTATATACAAGAAATATGATTATGTGATATGTTATAAAGAATATTATTTTGTGGTAAATAATTATAATTTAAATCGCTATGCATGATTCAATTTTTTTTTGTAATTGTAGAGTATTAATCAAATGAATGGTTGTCATAGTAAATCACAATACCAAATTATGGATAGAAAAAAAAAACTCCTTAAACATTTTAACTAGAGATTATCATAATGATGAATGATTTTATTTAGTTTTTTGTGGATCCAAACATGAAGAAAACATGATTCTTATTTACATTATAGATTAATTCAAGGGAGTATATATAAATTATTTATTACATATAGTTATAAGATATTATAGAATATGTATGTAAACAAATATTGGAATCATACCTCATTTTATTTCATGATTTCATAAGAAGATTCATAACTATATGGTTAGTAAATTGATTTTATTTGTAAAAAATATCACCCATAAATTGATGAGTCAGTTAACTGAAAGAAATTTATTTAAATATTTATATATGTAGTGTATTTTTTGGTGGTATGTTAATCAAAGGAGATGAAATGTGGAATTGAGTGTTTGTGATCAAATATTATTACTAGGGATTCATAATATTGGGAATCAATGTATTAATATTTAACAGAATGTAAAAACAATTATTGGCCCATTTAATATTTTGTAAAGAATTAAAACCATCAAATATGAATTTGTAAATTAAAACTTGATAATATATTTTAAATAATAACATTCATGATTATATTTATGGGAGATATATTTAGTATCCATCTCCTATTTTACATTAAATAATAGTTTATTTGAATTGAGATATGAATTTAAATATTAGAATATTTTTTAATTATGATTTATATGTAAGGGTTTTATTTAGAATATTTATTCCCCGTGATTAGGTGTTATGGAAGCATTATAACATCTACGAGTAATCATGGGAAAATTCAATTCTCATTTGTTATTAATGAATATATTTTATTAATGAAATTTTAAAAACATTCTATGGGAGTAAAGTAAATTTTTTGTAGAGAATTATAGTATTTATAATTTAAATTTAGTTAATGGATCTAATGATTGATTCAAGATATTTTACAGAAGTGACCTTATTGAATAAAAATAAATGATATTTATAACTGTTAAATCATATATCGGATAATTATTTAGGTCATTCAGATGATGCATAATTTTTTGGTAATTAAAATATATAGAATTAATCAAAGTATTTTAAAAAGGGGAAATATTTAAAATGAAGTGTTAATAAATTTTTTATTTTATTTTTAAGGAATTTACCATTTATTTCCTTGTGATTAATAAAAATTTATCATTAGTATACCATGAGATACAATTTAGTAATAATACTTATCTAGGTTTTCATTTTTATATATTGCTCTAGATTATTAATAAGGGATATTAAATTTAATAAATGAATTTTATGGATTTAAATGGTACACTATATATTTATAATGACTACTTCACCCTATAAGTCAATTGATAGAAAAAATTTATTTTTACAATGAATGCATATTATTATTGAAAATGGCTGAAATATAAAATAACATTTAAAAATATATTTGGGGTAATTATAATTGTGTTTTAAAAGGATGAAATAATTATGATAATATATTGATCTGGAAGAATTAGGGGACTTTTAACTATGTGAGTCAAGTCGGAAAATTATTTAAAATACAATTTTGGGGTAATTTTTTTGACTATAAATCACCATGTTAATATAGATTTGTATGTAAAATAGTGAATATTGGATAGAGAGAATGGAATTTTTTTTATAAAAATAGACATTTAACAATATTGATAAAAGACATATATGTTAAATTTTTTATAGTGTCAGTTTCTTATTTTTAATTGGAGGATGGTTATAAGGCCCCGGCCTTAAACCTTACTTAATATTGAATTAAATGAATAATTCACGTTGAGGATCTTTTCAGGTTTAGAGTTTTAGAGAATTAGAACATAACTATTACATCTCAAAAGATTACAAAGTAGTCACTTCTACTAAGTTTCCATAATAAAAAAAACTCTTAAAAGAAGCATGTCTAGTTCCATGTTTTATATAGCTTGACATTCCCTTGATCCCATCCTTGACCTTATTCCACTTTAAGCCCTGTGAAAAACAGTTCGAAAAACTTGGGGTGAGCATAAGAAGCTCAGTAAGGGATACACAAAGAATGAAAATTTTTAGTTTATCAAAACAACAAGTAAACCATGTATACTTTATCAAAGTAATACCTTTCACCATTATGAAGTAATAAAAACTCTTCACTGAATAAAGTATCATTACTTACCTTTTTGTAACCAAAGTATTACCATAAAACCCATATAAAGAACACATAACATATATAAAGGTAACTTGGGACATAAACATACTTAAGTGGAATAACCAAACGGTCGACTTCCACACATATCACTTAATGGAATAGCCATACGGCCAATTTCCATACATACTTAATGGAATAGCCATACGGCCGACTTCCATACCCAATGCATTGGAGGTTATAACGTAACCACCCGTCCTGGTATTCACGGCACCACCTGTCATATGGTTTATAACGTAACCACCCGTTAAAATGTCCAAGTACCAATATAAAATCATAAAACATAAAACCAATATAAAGGAATGATAACATTTCCACATTTCAATCATGATATAACATAAATATATTGACATAATAGAATCCTTTATCAAAACCATTTTCAATACCAAAATACATAAAAGAGTATATGGTATTTATTTTATTCTAAAAACAATACGGCTTGTTGAGGAAGCCAAAGACCAAATAATACTCGCGGTGGCAGAAAAAGTCGTTGTCATCGTGTACGTTAAAAAAACATTCCTTTTTGTCATTTAGTAAAATGCTTCGTAGAAAAAGATTCATTTTGTATAAAAGTAAAAGTAAGAGGGTTTATACACCGTATAAAAGAAAGTTGTGTATAAAACGAAATATGCCTCAATGAAAGGATATTGAGACGAAGTCCCTTACCGTGGGTCCGACTTGACTCGATCATTCTTTAACGTCCTGAATAATAAACTTGAGTTAATTTATACTTGATTAAGAACCTTTTTAAAGTTCATTATTCTTTTTATATCACTTATTGCAATGTTATAAACATTATGTAACCATTTAAGTTAATAATGTTTGTTTTGTCAATATTTGGTTCTTAAGTCGAAAATTGACTTCTTACAATTACATGTTGTTCATGTGGTCAAAAGTTCTTTATATCCAGAATGAAATTCCCGATTTGGATATAATATGTATCATATATATCCAGCATATACATGTATTTATAATATTACATAATCATTTAGAGGTAAGAAATGAAATGCACCGTTCATGGAGACGGTAAGCCGTACGTACGCATGAACGCTACTTTCATTTCTTTGTCATATTAGTGGAATTAAAACTAAATGAGAGGTATGTATATTTTAATTCCAGAATTATATTCATCATTTCTATATATCATTAATTATATATATACATTATATACATGTAATTTTAATAGTACATTACATTTGGGGATAAGAAATGAAATGCACCGTTCATGGAGACGGTAAGCCGTACGTACGCATTAACACTACTTTCATTTCTATATCATACATTAATGGAAATAAATAATAATTATATAGAGGTATATTATAATTCCAGTATAAAATCATATATAATAACTTTAAATCCATCCTTTACACGTCCCACATATGGCATTAACAGATCACATCACTTTTAGGGGGCGGTAGTCCGCACTTCCTTAAATGAAGATATCGTGTTTACCCATAATGGAAACCATAAAGGTATGCCAAAAATGAAAAATACAGAAGCTTAAAGAAAACATAAACATATTATATATCATATATAAAAATAGTGACATCATAATGGCCACCCTTGAAGGTGTTAAATGAGTATTGAACAACCATCGTTTCGGGAGGTAGAATTTCGCCATCCACGGAAACCGTATGTTCTTTAACCATTTGATGTAGTTGTGTGAGAGTGTAGCTCAAATAAATATTATTACAACATCCTAGTATTTTGAAGAGACTGGTGTTGTTACAAAAGAAGTAAATAAAAAGAGTTTAGAGGGTTGGAGAAGCAAAATAAAACAAATGAACAAGAGAGAATGAATTACCTTTAAAAGTGTAACTCCCTTTTGATTTGAGCCTAAAGGCTTCCTTTGAAAGGCTTCTGCCCAAAGTGAATCCTCTAGGATGAGGAGAGGGATGTGGAGAGAGTAATTGGGCAGGGGTTGGCCGAGCCAAAGGCTTGAGGAGTGTGTGTAATGAGGTAGAGGTGGGGGCCTTTTATAAGAGGAGAGGAGGGGCACTTTTGGAAAGTAAAGATATATTACTTTATTTGAAAATGTGTTTCGTTTTTAAAAGGTCCCACATTGATATACATCGTGGATAAGGTGATAAGGGTTCTAAATCCACTCATACAATTGGTTTTGGACATGTTTAGTTTATAGATTTTACATTATCATTCCATTTTATTTAAATTGTCAAATAATGATGTCATCGCTGCATCATTATTATGTCATATATAATTTAATTTATTTAATGTATAAAAATTATAAACAAAATACTATGATGTAGGAAATCTTTTTATCTTTCCAATGACTATTTATAATCAAAATTTGGACTCGTATAACCCCACTCAAAAATTATTTTAGTAAAACAATTTATGTTAGTGTCATTTTCACATTAACATTAAATAAAAATATATTAATGTCATTTTCCAACTAAAGTGGATCCATGGGGTCCCCAAGTTGGCCCATGGCTTTTCTTTGTCGTCCATGACTCACCCAATAGGTGTAAGACAAGTGTCATGGTGTTTTCACATTCTTATAATACCATTTTTACCTTAAACTATACTAATTACCACTAATCGCGATTAATGAAAAAAATTACTATTCACCAAAAAATTATTTTAATCTCATTGAACCACATTTTACTTCTTAATGACAACCATGTATGTCGGATTTTCAAAATTCAATACACATTAGTGGTAAAATTTCATTTAACTGAAAAATCAGTTTGCTTGATTACCACTTAGTGATTTCACTATTCATCAAAAATTGAAGTTTTTCAGAAAATTACCAAAAATTCACCCTAAGCTATATTTGATATTCCGAATTAAAAAATGAAGTCCATTTTAAAAAATTCAAAACATATAAGTCAAATTAATTAATTTAATAATTAATTCCCGCTGTCATGACAAATAGCGTGTTTTTGCGAAATAATAAGTATCAAAAGATTGACACCAGTTTAAGTCCAATTTCAAAGTGAAATTGATTCCAATGACCACCATTGGATTAACTGGTAAAAATAATTTCTAATTTCACTTTAAAACCAATTAAAATAATAATCTAATCATATAAATAAATTAGATTAAAAAGAGGTTTTGAATTAAAATACAACATTTTACACTATTCATAAAAAAATGAACTTTATCATAAAGGTACCAAAAATTTACACAAAGTAAATTTTGATGTCCCGATTCTAAAGAAGAGTTATATTTGGTCCAAAATAAAGTATAAGAGTGATAAAAACTATATTTATTGACGGTTCACCATTAAAAGGTGATAAGTGAACCTTTAGTGAAAATTAGAGTATATATACCCGTAAAATTGAACTTTTTCCGTATTTTAAGCTTTTATCTTTTATTGGGTAAGTGTATAAACATTTAAAAACATATCTAATCATATTTTAGTTATTTCTATCCATTCCCGCCAGTACAACGGCTACTTGTTAACTAACATTTAAAATAATATTATTTTATTACTAGTGTGCTACGTAAGTTTCAAAGAAACTCATCGTTGCGTATCGGGTACGCTATCGAACATAGCAACCCCTTTAAAATAAAATTAATATTTAATTCGTAAATATTAATAAATATGAAAATTCTTTATTCTTTATTTACCTAGGATGTTACATCCTTCCCCCCTTTTGGGAATTGCGTCCTCGCAATTTTATTCACTTATCAAAATAAGTGGGGGTATTTATCCCTCATAGCATTTTCAGATTCCCACATTGCCTCTTCAATCACATGGTTTTCCACAAAACCTTTACGTGATGAATCACCTTATTCCGTAACACTTTCTCCCTGTGGTCAAGAATCTGGACCGGTTGTTTCTCATAATATAGGTTCTCTTCCAGCTGAACTACCTATGGGCTCAAAAAATGAGATGGATCTGGCATATACTTTCTCAACATCGAAACGTGAAAAACATTGTGTACCTGAGATAAACTTGGAGGTAAAGCCACTCGGTATGCAACTGATCCAACTCTTTCCAGAATTTCGTATGGTCCAACAAACCTTGGACTCAACTTTCCCTTCTTGCCAAATGTCATCACGCTTTTCCAAGGAGAAACCTTGAGAAAAACATGATCACCTACCTCGAAAGATAGATCCTTCCTCCGGTTATCCGCATAACTCTTCTGCCTGCTCTGAGCTGTTCTCATGTGTTTCTGAATCAGCTAAACTTTTTCTACCATCTCTTCTACCAATTCTGGTCCCATCAACTTCCTTTCACCCACTTCATCCCAGAAAGCTGGAGTTCGACACCGCTTCCCATATAATGCCTGAAATGGTGCCATCTGTATACTGGAATGAAAACTGTTATTATAAGAAAACTCAACCAAAGAAAGATGTTGGTCCCAACTTCCCTGATAATCCATAGAACAAGCTCGTAGCATAACCTCTAATGTCTGAATTGTTCATTCTGACTGCCCATCTGATTGAGGTTGAAAAGTTGTACTAAAATTTAATTCAGTACCCAATGACTTCTGAAGGCCTTTCCAAAAGTTAGAAGTAAACCTGGGTTCACGATCCAATACAATGGAGAGAGGAACTCCATGTAACCTGACTATCTCTTTAAGATACAACGGGAAAGTTGATCTAGAGAGAAAGTATCTCGTATAGAAAGGAAATGAGCTGATTTGGTCAAGTGATCAACAATAACCCAGATTTCATTATTTCCTCGAGATGTCCTCGGTAATCCCACAACAAAGTCCATGGATATGTTTTCCTATTTCCACTCTGGCACTGGTAAAGGCTGAAGTATCCCTTTCGGTAACTGCTGCTCTGCTTTAACCTGTTGACATGTTAAACACTTCACAGTAAAACCAACAATATCTCTTTTCATTCCATCCCACCAGTAATACTCCCGCAGACCTCTGTACATCTTAGCACTGCCAGGATGAAAAAACAACTCATTCTTCAACTGTGAATCACAAGTCACACATAACCTCTTCACAAACCTCAAAACACAAACACAAACTTATCCAAGAACTCATGGAAAATTTTATTCATAAGGTCCATGAATACAGCAGGTGCATTGGTTAACCCAAAAGGCATAACTACAAATTCATAATGGACATATCTAGTACGGAATGCAGTCTTCGGAACGTCTGCTTCTTTTACTTTCAACCGATGGTACCCCGACCTCAAGTCAATCTTCGAAAAATACTGAGCTCCCTAGAGCTGACACCACTTCATTCGATGGCCCAACATCTGCTGAAGTTGTTGCAAAGGATTTCACCACCCCTTTCTGCTTGTAGTCTGGCTGCATTCCCCTAGTTGAGTTCTTCGTTGGACACTCGTTTGCATAATGACTCATTTCATTACACTTAAAACATCTTACCGTTGGCTTTTCATTTCCGTCTTGATCATCTTCCTTACAGTTACGAGCAATATGACCAGACTTACCACACCGAAAGCACTTACCAGACTTGGATAAACATTCTCCAGGATGCATTTTACCACACTTCTCACAGTATGGATATTTGGTTTTCTTACCTCCTTGCTTCTTTGATGAATTCTTCCCATTTTCCTGCCAACTAGACCTCTTATTCTGTTGTTTGTCATAGAACACCTGATCATCGGAAAACTCCATTTCCACCTTCTCCGTACATCGAACAAGTTTTTCATAACTTTTGAACTCACGAGAAGCTAAAGCCCTTCGATACTTTGGATTTAACCCTGAGTAAAAACGGTTTATTTTTCTATCAAGATCTCGTATGATGTTTGTAGCATACCTTGCCAATCAAGTGAACTTTTCTTCATAAGCAGCCACTGAATCATCCTCCTACCTCAATTCTAGGAACTGTTTTTCCATCCTAAGACGAACCACCTTAGGAAAATATTTCTCAAGAAACATACCTTTGAATTCGTCCCAGTGAAGATCCTCAATCTCATCACTATCCCTTATATTTTTCACCATCGACCACCACTGATCAGCTTCACCTTCAAAACGATAAATAGCAAGACTAACCTTTTGATGTTCTGAACACCCCATGACATCAAAAATCTTATCCAGTTCTTTAATCCACCCTTCAGCTTGCACAGGGTCAGATGATCCTCTGAATGATGGGGGATGTTTCCTCATGAAATGTTCCACTACTGACATGTTCCTCTGTGGTTGATCTGGCTGATCTCGTGCATGGATACCACCATCATTTATAGCCTGAGTCAACTGTGCCATCACTGCAACAAACTGTTCAGTTCCAATTCCGACCATTTCTGGATGCTGATTTGGAAGGTTATCTTCCTCCTGATGTCATCCCAACATAGCTGCTTTGTTTCCTCTGCGGAAAACCATTCTGAACACAGAAATATCTTAGGCGAAGCAACATGGTAATCCGTAAATGCTATATCTTTTCAATCATATTATAATTTAACACTTTTCTAAATCCTAAAGTTGTCTAAACCGTCCTCTGATACCAACTATAAGGCCCCGGCCTTAAACCTTACTTAATATTGAATTAAATGAATAATTCACGTTGAGGATATTTTCAGGTTTAGAGTTTTAGAGAATTAGAACATAACTATTACATCTCAAAAGATTACAAAGTAGTCACTTCTACTAAGTTTTCATAATAAAAAAACTCTTAAAAGAAGCATGTCTAGTTCCATGTTTTATATAGAATGACATTCCCTTGATCCCATCCTTGACCTTATTCCACTTTAAGTCCTGTGAAAAACATTTCGAAAAACTTGGGGTGAGCATAAGAAGCTCAGTAAGGGATACACAAAGAATGAAAATTGTTAGTTTATCAAAACAAAAAGTAAACCATGTATACTTTATCAAAGTAATACTTTTCACCATTATGAAGTAATAAAAACTCTTCACTAAAGAAAGTATCATTACTTACCTTTTTGTAACCAAAGGATTACCATAAAACCCATATAAAGAAAACATAACATATATAAAGGTAACTTGGGACATAAACTTACTTAAGTGGAATAACCAAACGGTCGACTTCCACACATATCACTTAATGGAATAGCCATACGGCAAATTTCAATACATACTTAATGGAATAGCAATACGGCCGACTTCCATACCCAATGCATTGGAGTTTATAACGTAACCACCCATCCTGGTATTCACGGCACCACCCGTCATATGGTTTATAACGTAACCACCCGTTAAAATATCCAATTACCAGTATAAAATCATAAAACATAAAACCAATATAAAGGAATGATAACATTTCCACATTTCAATCATGATATAACATAAATATATTGACATAATAGAATCCTTTATCAAAACCATTTTCAATACCAAAATACATAAAAGAGTATATGGTATTTATTTTATTCTAAAAACAATACGGCTTGTTGAGGAAGCCAAAGACCAAATAATACTCGCAGTGGCGGAAAAAGTCGTTGTCACCGCGTACGTTAAAAAAACATTCCTTTTTGTCGTTTAGTAAAACGCTTCGTAGAAAAATATTCCTTTTGTATAAAAGTAAAAGTCAAAGGGTTTATACACCGTATAAAAGAAAGTTGGGTATAAAACGAAATATTCCTCAATGAAAGGAGATTGAGACGAAGTCCCTTACCTTGGGTCCGACTTGACTCGATCGTTCTTTAACGTCCTGAATAATAAACTTGAGTTAATTTATACTTGATTAAGAACTTTTTTAAAGTTCATTATTCTTTTTATATCACTTATTTCCATGTTATAAACATTATGTAACCATTTAAGTTAATAATGTTTGTTTTGTCAATATTTGGTTCTTAAGTCGAAAGTTGACTTCTTACAATTACATGTTGTTCATGTGGTCAAAAGTTCTTTATATCCAGAATGAAATTCCTTATTTGGATATAATATGTATCATATATATCCAGCATATACATGTATTTATAATATTACATAATCATTTAGAGGTAAGAAATGAAATGCACCGTTCATGGAGACGGTAAGCCGTACGTACGCATGAACGCTACTTTCATTTCTTTGTCATATTAGTGGAATTAAAACTAAATGAGAGGTATGTATATTTTAATTCCAGAATTATA
Organism: Viscum album; assembly: GCA_963277665.1. NCBI lineage: Eukaryota > Viridiplantae > Streptophyta > Magnoliopsida > Santalales > Viscaceae > Viscum > Viscum album. Next base: position 1,221,390,668 of record OY728156.1, on the reverse strand, counting down.
TTCATCATTTAGATATATCATTAATTATATATATACATTATATACATGTAATTTTAATAGTACATTACATTTGGGGATAAGAAATGAAATGCACCGTTCATGGAGACGGTAAGCCGTACGTACGCATGAACGCTACTTTCATTTCTATCTCATACATTAATGGAAAGAAATAATAATGATATAGAGGTATATTATAATTCCAGTATAACATAATATATAATAACTTTAAATCCTTCCTTTACACGTCCCACATATGGCATTAACGGATCACATCACTTTTAGGGGGCGGTAGTCCGCACTTCCTTAAATGAAGATATCGTGTTTACCCATAATGGAAACCATAAAGGTATGCCAAAAATGAAAAATACAGAAGCTTAAAGAAAACATAAACATATTATATATCATATATAAAAATAGTGACATCATAATGGCCACCCTTGAAGGTGTTAAATGAGTATTGAACAATCATCATTTCGGGAGGCAGAATTTCGCCATCCACGGAAACCGTATGTTCTTTAACCATTTGATGTAGTTTTGTGAGAGTGTAGCTCAAATAAATATTATAACAACATCCTAGTATATTGAAGATACTGGTGTTGTTACAAAATAAGTAAATAAAAAGAGTTTAGAGGGTTGGAGAAGCAAAATAAAACAAATGAACAAGAGAGAATGAATTACCTTTAAAAGTGTAACTCCCTTTTGATTTGAGCCTAAAGGCTTCCTTTGAAAAGATTCTTCCCAAAGGGAATCCTCTAGGATGAGGAGAGGGATTTGGAGAGAGTAATTGGGCAGGGGTTGGCCGAGCCAAAGGCTTGAGGAGTGTGTGTAATGAGGTAGAGGTGGGGGCCTTTTATAAGAGGATAGGAGGGGCACTTTTGGAAAGTAAAGATATATTACTTTATTTGAAAATGTGTATCGGTTTTAAAAGGTCCCACATTGATATAATTCGTGGATAAGGTGATAAGGGTTCGAAATCCACTCATCCAATTGGTTTTGGACATGTGTAGTTCATAGATTTTACATTATCTTTCCATTTTATTTAAATCGTCAAATAATGATGTCATCGCTGCATCATTATTATGTCATATATAATTTAATTTATTTAATGTCTGAAAATTACAAAGAAAACTACGATGATGTAGGAAATCTTTTTATCTTTCCAATGACTATTTATAATCAAAATTTGGACTTGTATAACCCCACTCAAAAATTATTTTAGTAAAACAATTTATGTTAGTGTCATTTTCACTTTAACATTAAATAAAAAGATATTAATGTCATTTTCCAACTAAAGTGGCTCCATGGGGTCCCCAAGTTGGCCCTTGGCTTGTCTTGGTCGGCCATAACTCACCCAATAGGTGTAGGACAAGTGTCATGGTGTTTTCACATTCTTATAAGACCATTTTTACCTTAAACTACACTAATTACCACTAATCGCGATTAATGAAAAAAATTACTATTCACCAAAAAATTATTTTAATCTCATTGAACCACATTTTAATTCTTAATGACAACCATGTATGTCGGATTTTCAAAATTCAATACACATTAGTGGTAAACTTTCATTTAACTGAAAAATCAGTTTGCTTGATTACCACTTAGTGATTTCACTATTCATCAAAAATTGAAGTTTTTCAGAAAATTACCAAAAAATCACCCTAAGATATATTTGATATTCCGAATTAAAAAATGAAGTCCATTTTACAAAATTCAAAACATATAAGTCAAATTAATTAATTTAATAATTAATTCCCACTGTCATGACAAATAGTGTGTTTTTGCAAAACAATAAGTATCAAAAGATTGACACCAGTTTAAGTCCAATTTCAAAGTGAAATTGATTCCAATGACCACCATTGGATTAACTGGTAAAAATATTTTCTAATTTCACTTTAAAACCAATTAAAATAATAATCTAATCATATAAATAAATTAGATTAAAAAGAGGTTTTGAATTAATATACAACATTTTACACTATTCATAAAAAAAATGAACTTTATCAGAAAGGTACCAAAAATTTACACAAAGTAAATTTTGATGTCCCGATTCTAAAGAAGAGTTATATTTGGTCCAAAATAAAGTATAAGAGTGATCAAAACTATATTTAATGATGTTTCACCATTAAAAGGTGATAAGTGAACCTTTAATGAAAATTAGAGTATATATACCCGTAAAATTGAACTCTTTCCGTATTTTAAGCTTTTATCTTTTATTGGGTAAATGTATAAACATTTAAAAACATATCTAATCATATTTTAGTTATTTCTATCCATTACCGCCAGTACAACGGCTACTCGTTAACTAACATTTAAAATAATATTATTTTATTACTAGTGTGCTACGTAAGTTTCAAAGATACTCATCGTTGCGTATCAGGTACGCTATCGAACATAGAAACCCCTTTAAAATAAAATTAATATTTAATTCGTAAATATTAATAAATATGAAAATTCTTTATTCTTTATTTACCTGGGATGTTACAATGGTTCTATTTAGTTTTTGAAACACATGTCATTCATTTACCTCTTCTCTTTAGAGCCCTTTATCCATAGCACATTTCTATAGTTTTTTTATTTTTCATGATCAATGAATAAAATATGAGGAATTAGTCCCTATTTCATAGAATTTGACATAGAAATGTTCTATAATTTAGTTGAATTATTCAAAGTCAATGTAGGTTTTCAATACTATAAGGAAATTTAAATTATTGTCACTGTTCTTACCAAATTAATAAAATAGTCTTATAACATTTCACATCACCCTAAATAAATTATACATTTCTATAAAAAAACACAAGTCCATTGACCTAGATTCGGGGTTATTTTTGTATAGTGGTATAAAATATATATTACCATAGTACATACAATCAAACAGTTCTATACTATAACACCATAAGAATATAATGAATAAACATCATGTTTTTATGAGTCAATGACAAGGAACACCAAGATTATAATATAATATAACAAACCAATACATTGTGATTTATTTCTTTTTTATATAAATTCAATATCATCGATTACTTGTGATGCACATAATGTTGTGTTTAAATGTAAAAGACAATGAATTGAAAAGTTATTAATTTAAAATTGCTATTATAATTAAGAACTTGAATTTGATTGTATGAATAATTATATCTAAATTATGAAAATTATAGGGTTTAATAATACCTAAAATAAAATAATAAGATATATATATATAATATATAAAAATAAAACCATATTAATGAAAAATAAGTTTCATAAAAACTATATTTTTCTAAAAGTCGTTTAGCTGCACTTTTAACACATAATTAATAATTAATTTTCTAAAACAATTATTTTAAAAAACGAAATTCCATATTTTAAATCTATAATATACAAATCATATTATGGTCACTTTTTTGGACGTTTTTAAAGTTTCATTTTTTAAAGAATTATAGAAAAATATAATTTTAAATTAAAAACACATATTTCATTTAATTATTAATAAATTAAAATTCTATTTTATATTTTGTTTTAATATATGATTAATTTCATTGTATATATCATTTAATCCAATTTAGTTCATTATAATCATTTAAATATTTATTTTATTTATTAAAACACTATAATTTGTTTAACATTTCATGTATGAATAAAAAAAATTTGATCACGTCTGTGGGATTAATTATAAATTAATTTTATTAATTTATATTTATCTAATTCAGCAAAAGTAATTATAAACTAGCAATTAGAATAATTTTTTATTATCTAATATGTTTAAAAATATTTTTAATCAAAATGAATAGTGAAATGTAATTCTGACTGATATGGTAAAATTGGGATTACCTAGAAGTTAAACTAAAAATTTAAGGTTTAAAAATTACCAAATAATGGGTCAAATTATTACTGTAATTTATTTATTAAAAAATATACACCAATACATAGAATAAAAAGAAATTTTATATAATATATTATTGTAATGACTCTCATTAGAGATCTTGTGTAAAATTTCCCTGTATTTTATAAGAGGGTTTCATTTCCCCTATATAAAAGGGAACTCCCTCCCCTTACATATTCACACCCCTTAGTCGATTTTATTGAAAAAACCTAATAAAATATCCCTAAAACATCCAAAATGATATTTTAGATCAGTTTTCTCTTAAAACATCCATCCATATGGTTATTATGTGGATATATAAATCTGGATTATCTAAGAGAAGTTAATTTTCATTACAAATTAATTTTCATTTCATTCTAATTTTCCACCAATAATTTTATCATAATATATGAAAAATAAAAAACCTTTTATTTTCCAAAATACCATGAAATTATTATTCATATGTAATAATATTTATCCACATCCACATCAATGAATTGGGAAATGAATTCATTGATCATGTTTGTGAAATTCTACCACCTTTTAACCTAATGTAGTTTGTTCTCCGTCATAAAAATTCAAGGAAGGATATAATGATAGATTTAACACATTAATATCATATTTATGATATTATTATAATTACAAAAATTTAATATCACCTATTTATTTTCATGTCCAATTATGTTTCAAATATGATTGTATCTCCCATGTGTACGGTGAAATACACTAAATAAAATGAGGCGATTGTTTTTTTACATAAAATTTGTAACAAATTAAATAGAGGAAATTATTTTACATATGTGATATATATTATATGATATTGGTTCTATAGAATTAATATATAACAGACATAAAAACCCTATAACTCCCTAAGGTAAAGATATCATCACTCATTTCTACATAATGCCTACCATCTCCATAGTGTTATGTGATTATTTTTCAATGTAAAACATTCATAAATGGTTCTAATTTTATTTATAATGTGTAATGATGATATTTATAAAAATATTATTATTATGGATAATATATATATATATATATACTCCAAGTAACAATAAATTGTCATAAAAGGCGTGCATGGGAAAACATGTCAATTAACACAAAAAACATTGAAAAATAGTTATGTATTATTAAAAAAGAGGTAGTATAATGTTATAATAGGATCATATATGACATGATAAAAATGAATATGGTACTATTTTAAATTACTAACCTTATTAAAACAAATATATAAGAGATATGGACACATAAAAATGAAAAAGCCCTCAGTTAAGGTTTTGTCATCACACATTCAATTTAAATTGTCATATTCTATATTCACTACTTATTTCATTTTGGTTTTTATATAATTACCATTTTAGATTATATATTGTGAATACATTTATCATCATGGTATCTAATGTTTCACTTGATTTCATTTACTTTATATTCCATATTATTTTCAAGTAAACAAATTGGTATGGGCTTTGTTTCAAAATCACATTATTTTTAATGATTTTTTAGGTTTACATTTTTGATAATGGAATTAATATATATTTAAATCTAAAGATACATCTATATTACTAACCTTTTGTTATTTGTAAAACATTTTAGTTAATAATACCAATTTACACTTCTTTTTATGAGGAATAATAATGAAAATATTTTAAAGATACAAAACATTATTTCTTTTTTCTGCCTAAAATACATTTAACAACAAAATAGATGTCTTCTAAAAATCACATTTTTTTAAAAATGTTTTAAAAATATTTCTTAAATACATTTTTTCAAACAAATGATTTATAATTTTTTTAAATGATTCTTTATGTCATTTTAAATACAATATGGATTTTTATTTAAATAAAGTGTGAAAGGAATCATTTTTAATGTATACGATATGAATTTAATTTCCCACCATCATGAATAATAATTATTTAAATTAATTTTTTAAAACATTTTGAAAATTATTTTCAATGAAAAACACTTAAAAATTTAATTTTTTTTTAAATAAAGATGTTATTTTTTCAAAAAAATGAATTTAATGATCTGTTTGTGTTATTTATATTCCACAAGGACAACAACCCTATATTTCACATAGAATCCCAAGAGAATATGTCTTATCAATACCATACTTATTATTTTTCTATATTGCATAAGATTATGTTTATAGGTTGGGGTATGTATTAAAATTCCATAAATTTATTTTTCGATATGAAGGATTATGTTGATGATTCTTCAACCTTATGATATGATGACTACATTTGACATTGTAATATTATGGTGGGGCACACAATATCCCCATTATGAAATGGTATGTCTCATGATACTACCAATATTGTATTTTGGCTCAGTCCATACCCATGGATTTAAATATCTTGGATCAAGGCCTCGAAGGTGTGTTTTAAATGTCAAAAATTATGCATTCCATATTAATTAATTAATTAATTTATATTCGACGTGATTATTAAATAACTAATCATATACATAATTAAATTTCAGGATCATGTGGTTATTTACATTCCATTTATTAATAATAATTATCTATTACATATAATGCACATGTTATTTATTAAATGGAATGTATTTTCATTATTTAACTCTTCATTTTGATTATCCCTTATTAATTCATTGATTCTGTTGAATGCATACCCTTATTGAGAAACTGATATCTTATATTCCATACGTTTTGTTTTACTTAAGAGACTAGAATGTGTTTTATGATTGTTATGTAGGGATATGCTAAGGGGAATATCTGCGTCCTCAAGGAGAACACAATTTGAATTTTATGATTCTAATTGTAATGTCAGATTGATGTTTGCAATTAGTTTAACAATACTACAAATCTATTTTTTCCTTATGGATAAGAATATAAGTATCTTATTATAGTGTAATAATGTATAAAACAACAATGGGTTACATGGTATGAAGACACTTGACTTTTTATTAGATGAAGTTTAGAAGAAACCATGGAAACTAGATTTTGTAAAACATTTATTGGGGAACATACTAATATGATACAATTTGAGGGTATGTATAGAATAAAAACATAATGTTTTAAAGGTAGATATTATGTGTTTTTTCATATAAAATAAATTTATTTATATCTTCTAATAATTTTCATGGTTCTATAACACATGTATATAGGGGTAATAACTCAGAAAATAGTGCACTTGTCTTGACCACTTATCAACTAGTGCATGAAAACATCCCCTACTGAACACCTGGGTTGACAATATTGGGGGTTGTGGTTAGGAAAATAAATTTTTTGTTACCAAATATTATGATGGATTTAAAAATAATGAAATCCTAAAATAATCCTCATTTATGATTATAATATTATCTATGGATAAATTTGGAAATTTATGTTAACTATTTCAATATTTTTGGGATTATGCATTATGATTCATTATATTATGATCTAATCTTGTATATTAAAATGTTTTTAAATGGATCCCAGTGGAATTAATGGCAACCATATCAATTCGTATATATTAATGAGTAGGAATGGAAACTTAATTAAGGATATTATGACATTATTTTCAAGGAAATAAGTCTCCCAATGATTATCATCATATAAGGATATTTTATATTTTGATATCAAGATAGAAAAATAATTCTATATGTATTATTTCATAAAATGGAATACAAAGATGAATATATTGGAAGCTAAATAATAGATATGCTAAATAAGTGAATAACAGTTTTTTCTATAAGTGAAAATAGTGCAATGAAACACCCAAGTACATTCTTGAAAGGGAATGGGATTTTTCTAAATGTTTAGAGATAAGGAGAACCATTATAAATATTTAAAGGTCATGACTGAAATTATCATTGTTCAAGGGTTAAACTATTATATTATGGGTCACTTTGAAAATAAATACCCTATGCAATAAGGTAATATACCTCAGAAGAATCTATTAGATCGTGGACAAGTATATGATATTACGAAATATAATGTTTAATGATTAAAGTTCATGTTCGTAAATTCAATAAATATTTCATTGTAATATTTATGAATGATATTATGGTGATATGAATTATAAAATGTATAATTATTTTTCTACAATAAAATTTATTATAGGATTTCAAATAAGATGTTGAATGGTATTGATGACAATGAAAAGTGATTTAATAACAAGGTGAACATCTTGGAAAAACATGATTATGGGAGGATTACCCAAAATATGTTCTTTATGATGATGCTAGAATTAGTTTTTTATAAAATAGTGTTGGTGACTGTGACATTTTTTGTGATTTGATTTTATATTTCATCTTTCCAATAGTTTTCCACAAGTATTTATTTTGGGAATAGATTCAATAAAAGGGGATTTTATATTTGGAGGAATTAATTTTTTCATTAATTATTTATGGTGATCGATGTATTCATATATTTGGAATGTTACACTATGATCCATTATATATTTTGTGGTCAATATAATGTCAATTTAGTGGAATTACTTTATTAAATATGGAATTTGATTTGGGAAAACATATTTTTGATGAATGTTAAGGTTAATTAAATATATAATGGACTCTGTTAAACATTTGGTTTTATTTTATATCATGGGATAACTATTTTAATTCTATTAAATACACGGGGAATATCATTTTAATCATTTATAGATATTTATTTCCATTAAAATGGTATTTTTGTTTTTCAAGAATATAATTTTTATCTTGGGTATTCATTTGATGTTGTAAGAAATGAAGTGGAAACTGATGAAATATAAAATTAAAATTCTTAATTTCTACTGTAAAATAAAATTATTCCTTATAATTATACATCATTATTTTTATATTCTAGATCATAAAATAATTCATAAAATTTTTTATATGGATCTTGAAACAATGATGTTATCCTATTACCATTGTATATGACGTATCAAATGGTCCCTTAAATCATTTAATATTTAGGGTTTTTTTTTGACAAATCTTAATCATTCACCTTTTTATGATGAAATAACTCTATCACCCTCTATCACTATATGGTCATTAAAATATTCATCCATTCTCACGTCTTCATGTCCAACCTACGTTCTACTACTTGGAATCTTATTTATGACATAAATTCATATGACCATCACACTTCCAATTCTCTCATATAAGGATAACGTTTTATTATCCATTATCATGATTTTGTTTTTCAAGAATGATATATTCAAATTTTAAACCATTTATTACTTTGATCAAGATGAAATTTTGAGGATGAAATTTATTGAACAACTAGAATGTAACCCCTTATGTTTTTTTATAAGAACATCATGTTTGATTTTTTGTAGGTCATGTAACCCCAAGAATATAAAAGTATATAAAATCCTGATCATTTATGATATATTTAATTTAAATTAAATTAAATTTCATTGATATCATTCGATTCACACGAATCTATATTTAAACAATGCATAATACTCTATTTAAATGAAATTATTTAAACATGGCCATTATAACAAAGACATTATATTATTGTGTATGGATATTACAAAATATTTATGTAAAATATATGGTTGAAAAATATATATAACAAATAATCTGGATAACTATTTATTAGAGATGAAATTATAACCATTTTAATGAAAAATAAATGTTTTCTGAAAAAATTTGTTTCTTAAAGAAGGTTTAGTCGCATTTTGAACACAAAATTTATATATAATTTTTAGCTATTTTTGAAAATTTATTGTAAAAAATAAAATACTTTTATAAAATAATCACATCAAAATAATCACATGGTGATTCTTCGATATTTTTTTAAAAGATATATTTTTTGAAAAATAGTAAAAAATAATGAAATTTAACATAATACCACATTTGAATTTAAATTATTAAAAAATTAAACTATATTTTTAAATGGTTTTAATGTATAATATGTTAAATAATGTATATATATATATATTAATAGAATTTATGTAATTATAATCATTTTAAAATTGAATATTTATAAAAAAGTTTTGTACACTAAATCATTTTCTCATCAAAAACCTGCTTTCTCATCACGTCAAAAATATTAATTTTAATTTTAATTTTTAAAAATTTATGAAAGTAATTTTGAAAAATTAATTATATATTTTTAATAATAATAATTTAGGTTATAAAATAAATAAAAATTATTTTTTAACCAAAATGAATTATAAAACCACTAATAAATAATTACCACGATTACAGTTAAAATGGGGTTATAAAGGGGTAAAGCTAAGAATATAAAGGTTAAAAGTGACTTAGTGACATGTAAAAATAAGAATTCAAGGACTTATATCGACCTTATAAATTAAAAATAATCATATAAGTTTACTTGGAAGCATTTTTCATGGTAAATAATTTATCATTTTTCATCCTTTTTCTAAATTTCAGTGTAATTTTCATTAGTGTTCTGTTTCTCCTATATAAATGGGAAATTTCTACACTCACATTTTCCCCCATAATGGATATATCACGAAAAACACATAAAAAATCTCTCCCTGATAATATTATTTATATTATAACATTTTCTTCAAAAAAAGGCCATCTCTAAGGTCATTAAGAGGAGATCCAAAGCACACATCTCAAAGAGAATGTAATTATAATAACAAAGAACATTCATTTTAGTTCTTATTATTGCAGCATAAACTATGTATCAAAACATAAAATATAATAATAATAATATCTAAAATATTATATATCTCATTATTTTGATGTAATTATATTTATCCATCTCCACTTATATCATATGGGAAAAGAAATTTTTGATGTTACTACAGTGGATTTCCACCATACATTCTAATATAGTTATTTTTTCATCACCAAAATTCTTGGATGGTAATATTTATTAACTCACTACACATATATTATAGTTTGGATTTTATAATACCTCAATAATTTTAATATCACATCTACCTTTTTATGTTCCATTCCATTTTCAATATAATAATGTTATGTGTTTGTATAGTAAACTGCTGCCACACAATGCGATGTGATTAGTTTATCAACTATATTTTAAATTAAATGTAATAATGATAAAATTAATTAACATATATTATATAGATAAAATGATATTGATTTTTGAAAATTATAATCTGATCCACTTTTTTACCCTTTCACCGGTTAGGAGAATGATATCGTCGTTTGTGCATACTTATGGCCTACCATATTCTCTAAGTGATGTAATTTAGTTTCCTTGTGAAACATTCATAAATGTTTAAAGAAATATATTTAAAAATTAAATATGATATTTAAACATTGTTATAATTTTATTTATTATGTATATATATCCCATGAACATGAAAATAATCATTAATTGAAAAATTGTAAATACAATGGATGTGAATTAACACCCGATACAACCAAAATATTGAAGTATTAGTAACAAAAAAGAGGTAAAATGATATAAAAAGAACATATATGATTTTAAATATATAATTTTGTTTCTTTAATAAATAATTATCCCATTTAAAACCATTATATTGGAGTTATGTACACATTCAAAGGAATCATACCCAACACATGTGTTTCTCATGTCACTTTCACTTCTATGAATCATATAAAATATTCACCAATTAATTCCTTTTTCTGGAGTACATGCGACCTCAATGATATTTTAGATCATGGATATTTTTATCTTTATTTTATTAATTGCTTAATTTTACATCATTTATTTTATGGGGATAATAATTTAGAAGCTAAAAAAGCGTTAAGGTATTATTCCACAATCTCATCATAATTTAGAATTTTTAATTTATATGAATCCGTTTGGGAAATTATATGTTATTATTAAATGAAAATATTTCAATTTTATTAACATCTTTTTATTAATTAAATTTTTCATGTAATAGAACCTATTTCTATTCTTCTGTACTTAAAATTATTGTGAATATTGTTTTATTAAAATCAAACTTTATTTCTCACTTCAGTTGGAAATCCTTTTACATATAATCCCATGTTTTCTAAAAATGTCTTCAAAATTGTCATTAAAAATTTTAAAATTATTTATAAATGATTTTTTACAATGATTTACTTTTTAAAAATAAAATTGAAAATAAGCTTTATCTCAGATTCCATGCAATGCAAATTTTTCGTTGACAACGAATTGTAATGGTAAATTTAGTTTAACTAGTACAAATTGAATGAAATATTCCACTTGTATGTGCATGAAATGTTTTAATTCATAATTAAAAAAATTTGGATTTTTATTTTTGAATGAAAATTATTGTAATAATATTTTTTAAATTAATTTTATATTTATATTTTCAAAATGAAAAGGTTATTTTTCTAAAAAATATATTTAAGTGTCTTTTAATTGTATTTCTATTCATCAAAGACATCAACCCTTTATTTTTCTTTGGAATGAATATGGAAATTCTATTTTCATAACATTATTTTTATTTTATGGGATTGATAATCATCATTTTGAGTATGGATGTATAATTTTATTTCCATTCAATATTTTACTCAGGATGTTTTATGCTTATGTTTATTTATTGGAATATGTATTAATATTTTATTAGTTAGTTATTCAATAATAATTATTTTTCAGATTATGTGAAACAGATTTCATTTCCAAAATTATTTTTACATAGAAGTGAGGGGAGGGCCCCATTATTTCCTCGTAATGAGTCAGTTTATCTTGGAAGAGAAACTAGACTAGGTTTTGGAAGAGGCCTTACACATCTATTCAGAAGTCTTAGCACATGGTCTCAAGGATATATTTTAGATATCTAGAGATATGAATTACCTCATATTGAATATATATTTTTATTTTCAATGTGATTTTTTGATTAGTTAGAATATCCATATTTAATATTCATGTTCATGTTATTATTTAATTTGATTTACGTGATCATCATTTATTCAGTCCATATAATGATAATATTATGGGTTAATTATAATGTTTTTGGTTATTTACATTTCCATATAGATTATCAAATAATTTTTTGTATAATCAAACATACTCAAATAGATACTATGTATAGGACCACACCCCTTTCATTTGTTTTATTTTACTTAGGATACACGTAATTTCTATATGATTGATATACATGGATATGATATGGGGAATAATGTTGTTTTTAAAGAAAATATTATATTAAATTTAGGTTTTTAGATATAAATTTAGATTAATATAAGTCTCCATTTTACGAAACTACTATACAATGAACTTCTTCATGATTCAATTCTTTATACCATAGGAAAATATAAAAACATAGAATTTGTCTCTACCCGAATGGCTTGATGGCCTTATATTTTTACTGATTTTGATAACCCCCTTTCAAGTGAAGAGGGAGAACCTTTACAAGGCCCTTAAACATATGGATTACATGACCCGTAAGCCTTAGGAATTCTACAGACTATGCTTGGAACTCCTCCTTCCAACTTCTTCGTTATGATATTAGCTCACCACATTCACATGGCTATTCGGCTAGGAATCCCATGAAAGTACAGGTTGATCCCGATGGAAATTCAATACCCTATCTTTCTAATAAATCCACTTAGCTTCTACACTGGTGAATGTGCCTACTCTAATCCCCATATGTATTCTGATCCTTGTATACTCTATCTAATCATTAAACACAATTTTTGGTTGCTTGAGGGCCTTGAGGTGGACCAAAGGCCTTGAGGAGGTCCAAAGGCCTTTAGGTGTCCCAAAATACATATTGGACAAAAGGCCTTGGGTGGCCTAAAGGCCTTAATGTACCCACGACCCAAACTAGTATCCCCAAATCCTATACAGATGAATAGTTCCAGCTACTACAGTACCAAAAAATGTTTTTTACAGTACCTACTGTAATACCATCTAGTGTTCCTGCTACAGTACCTAAAGATATGTCTCCACCTAGGTTTGAACTCAGGTCTCTTGTATTCACTTGTCGACTCCTTACCAACTGGGCTGAGGCTCTTGTGCTAGAAACTGAAAATATGTTACAAGGGTTGGGGTCCTTACATATACTCTAAAGATACAAGATATATAAATGATCATTACAAATCAGTAGATATTTAATATAAATTTAAATGAAAATTATTTTTTATCCTTGATTATAGTCACTGAATAAATGGAAATCTTTTTTTTTCTAAGAAAAAATTAAAACAGCAATAATGGTTGAGCATTTAAATATAGTAACTAGTACTGTACATCTGATAATAACATGGTATAAAAATTAAAGTCATAATACAGTGTTACTTATTATTCAATTTATATAATAATAAATAAAATTAGAACAATATATCTAGAGATAGAAAAAATAAATATATACAGATATTCTTATGGCTAATTATAATTAATCTCATAATGGTTTAATCCATTCTATTGAAGATAATAAATGTAACATCATGATCATTACTAAGTCATAAAGTACAAATGGGATGGAACACGCTAGAGACACAAAGTAGCATGTCCCATGAATCCCATTGATTTATTGAGGGTATATATTACTCTAGTCCCCAATTGTGTGAAAAAAATTCCAAAGCATCCATTAAATGAACATAAAAGAAAAATGATACAATATATAGTGCTCTATGAGGAAATTTATATATAATATTTTAAAAATAATCAATTATTATCAATAAATAAATACAATTTATGTGAGTTATAAATATTTTACCTTTCTATAGAATAGCATGAAAAACGAGGTGAATGTCCATCATTTTAATAAGAAAAAAATGATAATCACAACTAAAAGTAATCATTATAAATGGGATGATATGGGAGTAGTGTGGTGGGATAGAATAATCATGTTAAATATATTACTGATGTTTGAAAATTTATTGAAATAGTTTATAATTGTATATGACCAATGAAATGACAGAAAATTTCATGACCCCCACCCCGACCCAAAGGTACTCCTTTGGTAGAAAATGAGATAAAGCAGATAGTGAAATCTCAAATCCCATTTCTAATAGGCCACAGGTTATCGAAATGCACTAAGGTTATATGATTTATAGAAGTATGAGGATTTAACTACTAAAATAATGTGATGAAATCGAGATAAAATGTTTAAACCTATAATCATTTGTCAAAAATGATAAAGAACATCCCATGTACATAAATGTAATTCCAATAAAAAAATTTGAAAAACCAGAAGAAAAAAATAAGTTCCAATAGATTAAATAGATAGTTACTATAAATCCCAAACACCTCCCAAAAACCAAAATCTTGTAATATCTAATATAACCACCAACATGATCTTTCAATATTAGAAAATATTATATATATATATATATATATTTGGTGATCATAAATGGTATTCATTTTATGGTCTTAACTAGACCATATCGTTATAATGATAATGAAATCATGATATATTCTAGTGAAAAATATATGAATCTAATTCATCACCTAAGTAGTTAAAGGGTGTTCCTACTCTCACCATAACAATCTCTCACCATGTAACACATATTGGGGATCATAATATAGTAAATAAAAAGTGTGTATCCCACTACCAATTCCCAAGTGGTTTACCACTATACCCCAACATCATATATGAAAATCCATATCTCTCCAACAAACCAACCTTAATACACATTTTCTAAATTATCATAAACTGAACCTCAATTATGACAACATTTCATAATATAATAGAATATCAATATATTTTAAATGTTTAGTATCCTAGAACCCCCACATCCAATATAAAAGGTATTATACATCATATATTATAGCTCAAGCTATAAAAACCCATAAAATGAGTAATGCTACATCAATCCCACACAACCCATACACACAAAACATATATTAATACATAAGATTATATATATAGATATTTCTTATATTGAATTATCTATAATTCATTACAATCCTCTAGACACATATAATGGGACACTATCCACTATGCATTCCATCACATACTACTACCAAGAAAATATTGTGGGTCTAAATGGTGTTGCTTTGCATGCATTCTACACCAACCTTGAAGTTGTGGATAACACCATCCAACATTCCACTTGTTTTCAATCACCCAACAAATATGGGTCGGATAAAATATAATTTTTGAGACATGTAAGATATAAAATATCATGCAACCACACTATACTCATTAGCCTATTATTATTATCAATTGTAGTTATCATCTCTCATACACCAAACATACACCACTAAAAAATATATATCCAATAAGAACACATGAACTTTAGAAAAACATTCAACAACCGATTTCATTATTTTTTTTAAATTATCCATACATCAATTAATTCATTAGCCATTATTTAACATTAAGCCTAATTATATTTCGTTAAACTTCAGAGTGCGGTCCATTCCCTCCAACATTAATCCAAAATATTCTATGGATTTTTTGGAATGACATATCATTCATTCTAAATTGATGTTACAACATATGATAGAATATTTATTATGAATTAACCATTTATAATTCTTGGTTATCTAATATGCATCCTATAAAACCATAAAGATGTGAATAACTTGGAACAACCCATTACCTTCTTTTGTGGGGAATGAAATGTATACAAACAACAATAATAGATATTTATACCAAAAGTAGAAAATTATCATGGTTAAATAAGCCATTAAACAACTACTAAATAAATCAGTGCATTGTCTTATTCCATTAATTTTGGTTCCTTCCATGACCACTTCATGCATATCACCTTATATCTCACCTTAAAATGCATAAACATCCTATACAAGCACAAAGAACCAGAACCATATATTTTCCATAAATATCCATTACAAGATCTTGTCACATTTGATAGGTATATTCACAAATAGGGAACCCTAGGATGTAGAAAAAACCTACATGTTCAATAGGGAAACTTGGACCTAAAATAATGGATTTAATCTCTACAAGAAAATATCATAACTTAGACCTACAAATAGGGGATTTGGACTTTACAATATTTTGGACAACTCAACCAAAATTATTTAACTATATCGAAAAAATCTATTTTATTCCTTATTTAATTAATTGAATCTTTTTTTAAATGGTAACAAATAGATGTATAATAGCTAATCCACCATAACTAGATATTAAATATTTTCTAAAACCATCACCCTAGAATTACTTCCAGTTTCAATAAACTATGAAATGAAAATTACTCATTTAACATAATTGAATTATTATACATATTTGGATGTATAAATTCAGGTTCGCTTTATACTTCCATTATCACAGAGAAGAACAAATTCAGTTAAACATTCATTAATCCATAAATGATTCAATCAAATTATAGGAATCTAATGATTCTATAAACAATCATCTTTATGTTATTTATCAATAAAAAATATGTATCCTTAATTACTTCACTATTTTCATCAACATGGCATGGTAACTGTGGAATAATAATCATTCTAAGAAAAGTATTACATAAATAAAAAAATATATAGAAAATCAATACCTAAACTATTATCAATGTGGAAGAAAGAATTTATTCACAAACCATATTAATTTATTGGGATAATCTAGGATATCCATTATTATGGGTGATTTAGACCCCACCAAAAAACCTAATAAAATTTCAATTTAAGGCTAAACATAACCAAAAGAAGAATAAAAAACTCATACCTAATGGTTTTCTACAATATTTTATAAAGAAATGGGTAAAAAATAAAATATTTAATTTTCTCTCTCATGATAAATCTACACCCCTCTAATGATTTCATACAAAAAACATACCAAAAAACTAAACTATAACTATGGAGATCAACCATAATTACATGGTCAGAATGAGTTGGAGGAAAAAATATTATATAGGGAAAAAATTTGTAAAAGAGGAATAAATCAACTCACATCACCAAGGATCAAACAAGGAAGGCTAGGGAACTATCAAATCTAATCAAAAAGGTAATTTATGTTCATAAAAAAAATTCATGGTCACCTAGGTTTTGAGGGATAATCATATGGAATTGTTGGTAATAGGGTGTGGACTTTCCAAAAAAATTCAATAATACATAACACGATGATGTGGTCCCATTGACCACACCATAGAAACGAATGAAACAAGAAGTGCTATAGTGAAATGAAAGTGACTATTCCATGAAATACCATATCGAACTCACATATGATAAATGCGGAACATACCATAGTATACATATTAAATTAATGAGGAAAATTTCATTATTTAATAAACCACGCCATAGGACCCAAAACATATAATGATATTATTTTATATCCAATCTCCACACCACTGTGGTACCATATTTGTAAATGCATCGCAAAACTAAACCCTCATAAACTTAGTCTAAAACATACATCTCCATGGAAAGGTAGATAGCTAGTCCAGGGATGCGATATGATGTATCCTAACTCTATGTTTTAGACAAGAAAAATATTGATGTTTCTATAATATCTGCCAATGAGACCTCATACACCATATCTTGTCTGTCTGTACCATACAATCATTCCATATAACATAGCTTAAGTCTCCATGTCATAAAATCACATTTTATAAAACATTCAAACCCACTCCCCTGCTTCATCATATATGAACCTCTAGCACCCAAACACACTATGTAATGAAGAATTGGGATCATGTAAAACACATCAGACATGTCATTAACAATCCTTTCCCTCTTGAACTTAAAACCAATCATGGATAGGAAAATCTGAAAAAGGGTTCTCCACCAACAACACCATGAGATACCTATCAAGATTCTCACAACAATTTCATCTCAACCTCTACAAATAGAGAACTAATAATGAAACCATGAAATAATATAGCTCATCTCTTATACACTCTCTAATAAAAGTTACTAGTCAATCAATATAATCGTAGGAAATATAACATTCAATTAGTGGAAATAATAACATAAACAAAAAAAAATCAATACAAACCAACGAGAGTCACTAAAAGAGTAAATTAAAAAGAAAAAATGATCAAGGTTCATATATCTTAACAATGACACACAATTCTAGGTAAACTCTTCCACACCATTATGTCACAACACTAAACAGACAAATGGTATAGAATACCAGCAGAACACATTCTTTTAGTGGTCCTTGATCTCTATAGGCCACTCTTTGAAGGTCACATAAACATTAATATTGATCATTCCCAAAAAAATAATCTAAAAATATTTATAATGATAACAATGGAGTGTTGAAACATGGAAAAAATCATGCATCCAAATCATCTTTTGGGGAACATCCATCAGATACCCCATTTTCCCGACAAGAGGAAGCACCTCAAAAACCATAATAAATGGAGGATAAATATTACTCCAGTTACCACATCTTCACATAACATGATGTGAAGTAATATTTAAGAACACATGATTTCCAAAAATGAATTTATGAGGTATCTGTCTATGATCACCATATCAATTCTAATGATCTTTAAATACAATTATACTTTCACAAATTACATGAAAAATATCTTTCAAGTTTTTTATATCTTCATTTGGATAAATATTTACACTATAGCCCCAGTCTAACATTATGGTGAAGGGAAACATTTTTAATAATATTTTTATAATGTTCCATACCAATGTAGTATTTAATCAAAAAATTTATGTCAACATTACCAATTGTAGATTCCACATCTATGAACCTATAAAATCTAGGACATTAGAAAGTAAAATTTCATAACCTTTCTGATTATTCTTCCATATTTAACCATCAATCTATGGATGAAATTATGTTCTATATAATAACTATGATCCAAAATATTGGTAGAGATATCTTCAGAACATGGGAGAAAATAGCTTAATGGTTAGAAATGATCAACTGTAAAACTAAATAGAGCCTCCCCACCTCATCTGATGACTTCGCTAATTAAATATCCTCAAATATTTAATTATTTACCACTTTAAATTTTGATGATGTATTCAAATGATCCATTATTACCCATATAGTATAAAATCCTCTATGGGTACGAGTTAAACATATATAAAATTTAATCTATATTTTATACAATGTTAACTAAGTTACATCTAACATCAATAGAATCCCCTTATAATATGGTGATCACCCATAACCTTCTATAATTCGATACAATGGGACACATACTATGATGACACATGGTTCATCCCAGGCTTTCAAAATAGCTTTCTCAAATATTTGTTTAACTATCTCATTCCTTGATGTACCTCCACATGAGTGCAATGGAACTCTTGGAGAACCACCTGGCGCATCCGAAAATGGATAATAGGAATCCCCAACAACAAAATCTAGTAATTTCAACTCATCAAAAAAATTATATGGTGTATTAATGATGAAAAATAGGTCTCTCTTGACCTTCCCCTCAGAATACCCTAGATGGGACTCCAATACCTTCTATATTGATGGAAAATTCATAATCATTGGGATGTGGAAGCATCTTGTAACATCCTCTCCTATATCGAGGCGAATTACTAACATCTATTACAACAATATTTACAAATATATTGATTCATGAAAAAAATTCCTGAATTCCTGCTCGATTCATTACACACAACATTCTCCTTTATTGCATGAAATTTAAAATTCCCATTAAAGTACAAATTATAATGTCCATCACTGCCTCAATTTCATGTCATTCATGGAGATGATATACCTCAATATTTTTCTATACAGAAAATCCAAAAAAATACTCACTTTTGAGGTAACGTTACCACAACTTCATGGAAAATAAGACTACTTTTAAATCAATATCGTGACAAGAATATTTACGCTTAGGGGGATGTGACATATAAGACCCAAAAGATAAAATTGATGTATATAG
Source organism: Viscum album (assembly GCA_963277665.1). Classification (NCBI taxonomy): domain Eukaryota; kingdom Viridiplantae; phylum Streptophyta; class Magnoliopsida; order Santalales; family Viscaceae; genus Viscum; species Viscum album. The sequence continues at coordinate 1,221,370,234 of OY728156.1, read as the reverse complement.
AATCAGAAAACAACCCAATCAAAGATGTGATGTTTCATACAAAACCATGATATGAACTCCCTATATATGATAATATTACAATATAAAAAACACATCCTTTATGAAATTACATTATTTTAATCCTTTCCAATCTATAATATCATGTAATTATATATTTTAAATTATATTAGATTCATCATAATGTGAGATAGGTTGTCTAGAAACCCAATATATATATATAATATAAGACAATGAAAAATATTCACCTCTACAGTAGTCATGGGGTATTCCTATGAAATGACCTTCAAAATAGTTAAAGGATCCGAAAATTCTCATTAAGGGTACATGAAATTCCATAGGAAACCTCTTTAATGAGCCTAGAACTCATTAACTAATATCATACAAAATAATAAGTAATGATAAAGTACTCCAAAAACTACTCACATATTATATTTGTGCACATACATATATGCATAAAATATTATGATTTCATCAATTGAAATTATATTTAGCTGATCAAGAAATTCTGTAAAAAATAATTTCATCATTCACATGAATATGACTAGAAAATTCATCATATTGAATGAAATATAAAGGAACACCAAATTCCCATTACAACATAAGAAATATGCGAAATAACATCTTCATCCTTTACCTTAATTTTAGGATATATTGATCACACTATGATATTTGAGAGACATATATATCATTCAGCTAATCAAATTATTCACAAATCAATGGAGATGAAAATTGGTTCTTCACGATAACCAGTTTCATGTGATTATAATTGATATAGAGATGAAATATTTTGTTCAAATTAATAATGATGAAAATTGGTACTCTCTTTGTTGACACACCCAGATGATCAATGCATCACTGTAATAGATCATGGATCTATACCTATAGCTCAGAGAACACAGAATGTTCCATCCTATACGGTGACATAAATATCAAGGAAGCACCTATCTATAGCTCTATCCCAAAATCTATCTCTCATCTATGGGTTAATACAACATCCTCCTCATGAAGAATACTAGTTTATTCTTCCAAAACCGAAGGAAATAGTAATGGTTGAATCTCTGATGATATCATCATCAGCTAATCCATTATAAAATATATAGAAAAACATTATTCAAATACATTTGGGGCCCCTAAACAATGAATATAGAAGCCACTATTGTCTCATCACAAACCACATTCCAAATAAAAAAAATCGAATCTATCATATGAGACATCTAAAAATTATATATGGAGGATGATGTCATAGGAATGTATCTATAAAAATAGGAATTATTATTAAGTGAAGTTCTTCTATAACACTATCTCACAGTATCTACATACGTCATACATGCAGGATAAACCTCTATTTGGATATTCCATCTGGAATGGGAATGAAGTTATCTCCACCAAAATTCCAATATCACAGACTAGGGTATGTGATGTAAAGTAGTGTGCGGCTCGTGCATCACACAAATTATGAACCTGCGTACAAAAAAGGAAAATTGAACTTCAAACACATCTTTGTCACCCAATTCCAACAATGATACGGAATATAGTTAGCCTTGTATTTATCCAAAGCCTCTATAACCCTAATCTAGACCACCAATATGTCCATGCTCTTCACTCTAAGGATGAAGAAATTATCAATGATGTCCTCTATCTAACCCACATTACCAATGTTAATACCATGACAGATCATCCTTACAATTGTTTTTTATGAAACATCCTCAAAAGAAGAACCTAAAACATATTACATGTTTCATGACTCATTCCATGAAATTATGGGAACTCTTAAGACACATTACCACAACATCCAAATTTAATGCATGTGTCTAATCCCATGTAAAATGCCTAAGATTATCCACCCATGGAGAAACTAGATAATGAGGGATGTGAACCACCCCTGATTATGATAAAGTTCCTCTATATTTTTAACAATGAACTCGATACTATAGATATTCGATGAAATGAATCCTGAAAAATCAGATATTGTAATGTTATTATTTTATCTAGTATCCTCTCAATGACTTATTTTCTTTCCAACACATTGAGATACATCTGAAAAATATATAAGTTGATCGGGAACTATATATATATATATATACAATTTCTCATATAAATTCCTCACCCTAGATTCCTTGTTTATATTTAGGTCCAAATCATATCAGTTTAGGGTCTTGAAATGGATCCTTAAATATTTGATTATGTAACTCCCCTATTGAAAGGTACGATACTCCAAGAGACAAGCTTACCCTATGAACAAATAATAAAAATTGTCATAGAAATGGTTCTTAAGAATATCCCATAACACTCCCAACTCCATAAATTTATTTGAGGATTAAGATCTATCAGTGCCTTTATCATATATAAAGAATCATCATGGAAAAAGCATAGTTCACCATGCATTCATTATTTAAAATGAATGATATCTCATACTACTCCATATAGTATTCTATAATAGATTATAACAAAGATCCATCATAAAACATTAATTTTTAGAACTATAACTCCCATTATGTCTTCCTCCATGTTCTGTAGTTAGAAATAACTACTCTGCTACAATCAGCAAGGATGTGTTCCTAAACATCCTCTTCCCAAAACTGACAGGGAAGTCAACTAGGTGCTATATCTACAAAAAATAAAATGGCTACAGGATTCTAAATATGGAATGTAAATTTTTATTATTAGTTGTTATTTTTCTACATTATATTTATTTAATTTATAACTTATCTAGATGTCTAAATAGTTGAAACACATGGAAAAAATGTTTATTCATTATTCTTTCATATTTCATCTCTTTCCAGTGTCACTAATAATAGTAATCAAGTTAAATATAATGTTATTGGAAAAATATCACATGGGGTGATAAATTCAATTTTCATATCCTATCTTCATTTGTTTACATTTCTTACTAAACATTACTAAAACCATTTCAGTACCAATCCAACAAGTCATAACGATTTCAAACATAGAACACCATAATATCCATCATAATATACCATCAATACCACTATTTCACTACCGTGTTCACCAAATAGGTAACCCTCTTAAGCTAAAAACGATAAAAGTGATACAGTTACCATGCAATGCCCACTTAAAATAGACCATAAGTGTGTGAAAATCACCAGGGGTATATTTCAATACAAGTCAATGGAAATAGCCTCTAAAATAAATTAAAAAATCATAGATAATATGAGTACAAAATTCAACTCTTATTCACATAAGTTATGAATATATGGTTTACATGCTTTTAATTCCATTCATAAATTAGATACAATTAAAGGAAATTTTATTAACAAATAGATAAATCATGAAGTCCACATGAAGATGAAATAGATCCAAACAAACCATGAAATAGTTATATTCATGTTGATCTCCAATATACTCCTAAAAACTTATAAATAGTTTATATATTCATTAGTAGAGAATAATAGGAATTATCAATTGGACTGACCCAAAAAATAGCCATGTATATGATAATGACTGAATCCTAAAACTATAGAACATTGGGGGATGTTAACTCCTTACCAAAAAAAGGTATATTATTTACCAATATAAGCTATGGATACCTATCACCAATTACTGCATTCAAAAGATCATAATAATGTAAATAAATCATGGGTTACCACTTCCAGTTCCCCACTAGTTTTCACTTTTTCACACGGTATAGAACCCAAATCAATATCTCTCCAAAAAAACAAATATAAAAAAGGGATAATATATCATAATAAGAACATCATGCATCACATAATCCCATACTCTTACTCTATTTCTCTATCAAGTGACTGAGTAGTTTCATGGATTCAACAATGTCTGTATGTAATGTTTCACACATTAATTATTAAACAGTAAGGCTTCACAACCCATATAACAATTAATGTACCTCAATCCATCATAGGGAATACATGTTGTACCTATAATAACCCTTGAGATTATATAAATTCTAATATATACATGTGATATAACCAAACCCGTTAAAATTATCTATAAATATATAAGAGGAAACGAACCACTGTCCATAAATGCACATAATTCCCTCAGGAGGAGAGTGTGAGGCCAGATAGTGTGGTCATCCTTCCATCTATCTCCAATATAGATGTTAGGTAAAACAAGATCATATTGTAAAAACTGTGATAGTATACCTACATACATGGGTGGGTTAGACTATCAAATATAAAATATATAGTATATAATTCAATTAACAAACACACTTTGTTATTTAACTAATCAAAATAAAATAGAATTTATCTTCACTTAGACACACAGCTTCCAATGATATGATCTAGGTATCCTATATATGCACATTCATTTAATAAGATGTCGAGATATTGATTTCTTTCCTTTTTATAATACAAAATTCCATGATCCAGTTAAAACTGGTCCTAAGAGAATTTATAAAAAAATAGGAATGTGAGTCAGACGAATTGGAATAATTACAAATCCAAGAGTACATGAAACAATTCATGTCCCCTCCACCATTGAGTCATAAAAGCAGGGGCTGTAAAAGACCACATCATATCTATCATAAAAAACGTGAGATGTGATAAAGCATCACCCACCTGATTGGACACCCTATAAGCATGTAAGAATGGAAAATTTAAATGAGTTACAAGATTGATACAATCAACCCATTATGGTAGCACCCTCCAAGGAACGTTACACATTCTTTATTATAGTGAATGAATCTCAAGTTGATAATCTGAATCAATAAATTTTAGGTTCCATTTATAATGAAAAACATACAATAATTAATGAATTTTCACCCATAGTTCTTATTCATACCTAATGATCACACTAGTAAATTGATAAAAACATCCCTTGACAATGCCAAGATAATTGAAAAAAACACCACCAAATTTTGATGGCCCTGGTGCACCATATTTACCTTCATCCACATTAACTATGAGCCATGGGAATATTGGAGATATCCAATGAATATACATGAGTACTCAAGGTTTCTGTGGCTGGCCAAAAACTCAATGTAACTGAATGGTATATAAGTCCGAAACACTATTAGGCATCGTAACTTCGGGAACATAGGAAGAAGTACATAAATTCTTATGAATCACCTCCATTATACTCTATATAGGTACCCATATACTGTCAAACAATATAGAATTATTAGTATCCCATATGGACTCAATCATAGTAGCAGCTAACTCAAGAAGGATGTTGCAGACCAGTTCACTAATGACTGTATTGGGAAGCCATGCCAGTAAACCATAGAGCACCAGATTCCAATCCAAATCCCACCCAAAAAATGCTCCAACATAATCCCAAAGGTGTCTAGAATAGGTGCACTTCATAGACAGATATTGAAAATTCTCATCAGCAGCCATTAATAGATCATAGGTTGAAGAAAAATAAAATCCATCCCACTTGAGTTAATTATGGTGAAGCACCCAATTTCTCCAGATTCTCCAAATTTGAAGAAATCTAAAAGTCCGAATGAATTGAGTCAGGAAGTGAACAATCCAGGAAGGTGAGTAATAAGAACCCCTACAAACCAGCTAGTAGTAAGCCCTCCTAGTAAACTAATAATTTCTATTATGCCTCCAATCAGTGTGTCATAGTCCATGATGGTGTAGTTTTGAATTTATAGCTCCACTTGGGAGGGAACCATGATCCCCAAAAGATGAATCTGAGATATAAATTCATCATTGGAAAAATGTCCTACTTTTGGAGAAAAATGACATGTTGTCCTGAAGAGGCCTCTCATGCCACGTCATGCTCCAGTTGTTCAGATGGGAGTCCCTAATAACCATCCACTTTGTTTCATGAGTGATTCTCATAAATGAGTACTTTAGATATTCCCAATAGATGATGCAAGATAATGTTTTTATCCATTAAAAAACCTTCCATTAAATAAAATAGTTAAAAAATACTAGAACCTTTTTTGGAAATTATACCCAATGTGAATTTTCAGATAAGACCATCATTAAAAGGGATTTACATGTCCTCTAAATAATATTATGTTAACCATAAAAGGGAGTTCCATGTCGTCAATGGATAGTCTCGCCGAGTCTGTAGTTCCTCATTATTCACATATTTTGTATTCCAATAATAACTAACCTCATAGTTTATAATTTTTAATTATCATTACCACTTAATTATAGGATCTCTATAAAATAAACTAATCCATAATAAATATATCTATGGACTACAATGACTAGCTATCAAAAGAAGTGGGGAAATGAATAAAAAACAAGAAAACCGCCCATACATCATGTAAGCAGAAAACATTCAACCATGCTTAAATATTTCTTCACATTAATGGTAAATACCATATTTCACCCCTTCAATCAAAAAATTTCCATCACTGATACCATTATGAATAACAAATTTTATCATTTTCACATAGTAATCAATTACTCCCAAAAACCCATCATCCCTTCCCATATCCCTATATTCGACATCCACCCCATTCTCACATCACATCATATATAAAGTATAAAAATAATGGAAACATGTATGGAATTAAACTACCACTAAGGTCAACATGTCAATTAACCAATAAAAAACAATTTTATATTTTACATGAAAATGGACTCACTCAACCATAAACCCAAGGAATTAAGCATTCATATGAAAATGGGCTCACTCAACCACAAATATTTATAATTATTATATAAGAATATTTATTCCATATTGAGTTATCTAATTTATGTATCAAATTTTATAAGTACCAGAAACTTATGAAATTAATTTTAAAATAGATTTTCAAATTATTTATTCATTCTCTTTAGAATCACTTCTACAATTTAATATTATATTATATTTAAAATTATCATTTGACATAACATTAATTATTATCCAAAAATATAATTATATATTCATGTTTATTAACCTTTTCTATTCTAAAATGGAATAAAATTTTCGATTAGACATTCATTAAGAATAAATTTATTTATGTCAAATTAAAAAAAATTGTTTCATTATACATTCTTCTTGAGGTTATTTTAAATAAAAAATACAAGAATTACAATCTTTACAAATTATATTAAAATAAAATTTTTGACCAAGAATATAAAACATTATAGATAATAAATAACAAAGATATACTCCAATCAACTAAATTAAGAGGAAAATATTATAATGGTGGAGAAAGATATGTAATTAGTAATCATAAATAATTATTTTGTTAATCTGGTTTAATTTTATATATGTATAATTATAGGGATAGAAAAACATTTCATGGACAAATTATGTTTTAACATAAAAAAATGAGATGAAAAAATACCATAACTATAGCCTTTTAAAATTATTCTAATAATAATTGAAAAAATGTGGATCTGAGATCACTTCTCTCGTACGAAAATTGTACCCCTTTTAGGATGTCGGGCAATTTCCACACCATGAAATAACAAATGAACTCCATTAAAATGATTGAAATAATCATTTATAATGTGGTGGAAAATAATGGGATGAAACCAGATCAAATTGAGAAAGAACCTATAAGAAAGAGAAAAAATCACTTTGGATCACCATGAATCAAGAACTGAATACTAAGGATCAAATTTGATCCAGAGGGAATTATAAAGACATAATAATGAAATCATGGGAAACTATGGTAAACTATTTAAACATTTGAAAAATGATGGATTAATGTTCATTTGTATATCTCTATGCATTCTAAAAAATATAACCACACAATATAATACCATTGACCATGCTAGAAAATTGAATAAAATTGGATGGAATACAATGTATTGAAAGTGAATATGTGATAGGTATGGAGATGTTCCTTTTAAATACAAAAATCTAACTTAAATATTTATAAAATTTTACATTAATGAACTTGAATGATATTTTAAGGTTTAGTGTCTTCGAAATTATGATCATATTACATGAATTAAATAATTTTAATAAATAAATATTATGAATTTTTTGGATACTCATTTTTTATTCCATTCGAATTCATCTCACAAAATATAATTTCCTAGGAGAAATACATAAAAAGGAAAGGGGGCCTTAAAGGAAAAAAATTAAAAATAAGGAAATAAATAACACACAAAGAAGATGAATAGCTGTAATGTATCATCATATGAGTATAAACACATCATAATATAAATAACATGAATCATAACACATAAATGTGGATAAAATATATAAATTGAAAATCATTCAAACATCAAGTATATATTGACACTTAAAATGATATGAATCATAATGTAAAATGATCCATTAATGAATAAAATTGTCATAAGACATTGAATTTTCACATTCCCATAAGTATATATAAAGGCTCATTTCCATGACTATATAAGTGTATAGAACTAAAAATAATTATAATTTTTTAGTAGTGGTATATTGGTTGGTAAAAGTTTATTTTTTTGGTAACTGACATTACCAACAAAAATTTTCATGTCACTAAATTGTTGTCAAAAAATCTATTGCTAAATGATATTGATATAGATAAAATATATATTCAACAATTATAACAATACCAATTGATAATATATATGTTGGTTAAAATATTTAGCAAAAGATTCATATTACGGAATTATTTATTGATAATAGAATTACAAACATTTATATTTTTATTGATATTATTAGTTAAAGAATTGAAGATTTAATATTATTAGATATTTTCAAATATTATAAAGGAGTTTTAAGAGATTTATTTTAAAATATATTATATATTTATTTAATAAAAAATAATTATAAAAATAATAAAAAGCATTTAAAATTATCAATGAATTAAAAAAAGAAGGAAAATTGAATTTAAATTTTTGAATGTTTTACAATAATAAATAATGCACCAAAATATCCCAAATATATCATAAAATATAAAATAACATCACATATGAATTTAAATAACAACTACTCTATACTCATAAACTTTTCCATGTTAATAAATTACACCATCTAAATCTGACTAAGTAGGATCAATAATTTAACTACCATAAAAGAATCCATGTAGTTTCGATCAACCCCTTTGTATCACAATTCCATGCATCTCCAAAATCTACAGATCTAATAAAGTTGAAACCAGGTCTACGAATTCCCCACACGTAATTCCCTTGATTTAATGTACAATACAACCTTCTTATGCTCTCATCACACACTCTAAATGGTGATAACAACCCTTACTGACTTCCTTGTAAGAATATCAATCTACTCTAAAACCAAGGGAACTACAGTATTCTTTTTTACTTGACGATCCATCTAGCCACATCTACCATCACGCATCACATCAACATACACATGATTAACTGATTCTATGAACCATAGGGATCTTGCTGAATCACTGAAAAGGAAAATTCACCATCAACAAATGTCCAAATTCATGAATAAGAAAATCAAAACAAGTCTTCATACATTTTTTAAGAACCACCCACCATAAAACATAAAAAATAACTCATATGTCATGTTAAGACTTTTTAAATCTCCCATTTCTAGCATATAAAACTGGTATGTAGTCTTTAGAGTTAATGAAAAATAGTTACATACCTAGATTAATTCTTAAAAATCCAATCAAAATACACCCAATACATATTACCAATAAATTCTCACCATGAAACAGCTAATGGGAACAATAGAGTTCAATCAGCAATGAAAAAGTACCTTTTATATGAAAATGTTCATCTTATACAAATTTTATCAATAACATCACTACATAAAGTTCAAATCATGTTTAATAGATTTATATCATATCACAATTCATAATGAATGAATAAAAATTCATGTAACTTAAATAGTTTTACCACTTTTTCCTGTAAATCAGCATGCTTAGAAGCATATAAAAGATATCAAAAATTGAGTTAAACTGCCTCAAATACAGGCATATCCAACATATCTACTTTTGGTCTATATTATCAAAATGCACATCTTATAGAGATTTCAAAATCTTAGTTAAAAAATATTATCAGTAGTCCACAAATAAAACTAGTAAAAAATGCAATTTAACATTATTAACACATGCACTATTTTGTGAAAATATAATCACAGACTAACCCAAACTAGATCATGACTCAACATTTCAGTTTAAAAATATTATTTAGAAATCCAGTCATTAAAGAGAAAATATATACTCATTAAAATTTTATGAATCCAAGAGAAAATATATACTCATCACAATTTACCACCAAACTAGAAAACCAAATTACATGGATAGACCAGTAGTGAAACCATGGAACCACAACATGTCCATTACATCAAAAATATCTTGATCAAACCCAAAAATATATAGCTACTTCCTTGACAATAATATCACAATTGGGATTCATTTTTCAAAAATTAATGAAAACAATTTATGATAAATAACAAGTAATTTTCTAAAATTTCTTTTATTTATGTTGAATTCTTATAATATTAAAGTGTTAACAAATCCTTAACCCATTTGAACATGAGAAGTCATAAAGATGAATTGATCACATGTGTGTATTTTATGAACACCAAAATTGGATATTCCATCATTAAAGAACAACTTCCAACAATTAATCCATTAATATGGGAATGAAGATTTAGTGACAAAACATTGTTCAATATATACTAAAAACAAATAACTGCATATTAAAAAATATACCAACTTACAAATCACATTTATAATACTGAATTTTAAATACTAAAAAAATCTATGATATTTAAATGAAACACTATTAATTTTTAATCACAAAAATATATCATTGTGATATTTAAAATATAGATAAAATCCAATATTTATGTCAACTGTTATAAATATTTAAACTAGTTAAATCTAGGAACATGAAGCATTCATTATATTAACTCTTATAAATAGGATAATAAATCGTACACCTAATTATTAATATAATAAAATAAATATTATGGTTATCAAATCATTGATAATGGGAATAAAACAACAATAATGAAATGTGAATCTTACATAAATAAATAAAATGTACAACATTAAGGAATTCCACACACTGAATCAAAAAAATAAATTGTAACTAAATAATGTATAGAAAAGAACTATTCATCGATATCTCAATGAATCTTCTTCTAATAAGATATTTAAAGGGTTAATTCATATGTAAAACATTCAATCTCTACCAATTAATAGAGTAACATTTATATATGTGGGTTTTTTACTATAATGTATTGTATGAAAACATTCTAGATAAAATAAAATTATATACATACTTTGAATGAGACTTTTATTCAATATTGATTTCAAATGATGCACTTATTTTTCATCATGGGGTTTTTACCGCTATTTTATCAAAATCAAATACTGGTTCGCATTAATTTTCATGTTTGGAAACTTTTATTCATTCCAATAAGACCAGTATATTATCCTTAACTATATGAAGTTCATTAATTTATAGATATCAAATTGAAAGGGTTTTACATTTTTTTGACTGCAGAAAAGATATTTTTTTATGTGAGTGGAGAAATCTAAACTGAAGTAATTCACTAAACATTCAGAGACCAAAATTGTTTAATCATTACAGAAATTTTATATTTCATCACTTAAAACATGTTCCTCACAACCAAATTCATTTATTTTACACATTAATCTTTAATTAACATAAAAATAAATGTTACCTCGCATTTGCGAGGTCCATTTAAAATAATTTACAAAAGGACGCTAGTGGGGGAATCATGGGATGAGAATAAAAAAATACTGACATTGAGCGATACTAATTTACCAAAGGGTCCGTTGATGAATGAATGCATAGCTGTTGACTAAAAATGTGGAGACAAACCGAAGGGGGGTAACTGCATACCAGATTTAGTGATAAATCAAAGAGGGTGAAATGAAGGGATGAATGGCATGGAGATTAACCTAAATAATTCATGTCTTGGAATTAAGTGAATGATGGTTGATGATGAGACAATGAACCAATAACTCGATGTCAAATTTTTTTTGGTTCAATGTAATGATCACTTCTCGGATCCTCAGGAGGCACATTCAGCTCAAAAGCTTAACAAAATACAACATCTGTGAAGGATTGAAAATCGGCATAAGGGTTTTTTGAGTTATCACTTGGAGGTGACCTCTACAATTCTCATGACATCCAGATAAAAACAATATATTATTAAAAATTTATTTACTTAAAATCTATACAATTATTTTTTTTCACTTCATTGTTTTATAATTGTTTATTATATACATAACGTGAAATATGATCAGTTTTTATTAATTTTAAAATATATATACAAATTTCATGAATCATTATTAAATTATCATTATTTCCATTAATTGTGTAATAAATTTTTTTAATAAAATGTAAATTATATATAATAATTTCCAGAAACCTTACTAAATTTTCAATTATTTAATTCATTATATAATCATTTATTTTAATAAATTTATTTTTATTTTGAATAATTTCGTGTAACATATATTCTTATTGAAAAATTATTTGGTGTTAATATAAATCAATATAAATAGATTCATATATTAATGGTAAAATAGTTTTCAGAATTACTATGATATAATGTGTATTAATCAATTAATATTGACATCTATATATTTCAATAAAAATTATTTTTGGTACATGAAATGAATATCAACAATATATAATTTTTTTAAATTATTTGTTTTTACAAATAGATATATTATCTGATGAAAATATAGGTTGGCATATATAATTTTTTGGTTATTATGGGTTCACCCTATAATAAATGTATTATAAATGGTACATTCCCAAGACTACCATAGTGGAGTGGGTTCACTCCCCACACAATAATTGTAGTCATGGTTCACACCCATGACTAATATACTGGAGTGGGTTCACTCCCCAAACTATCTTAGTAGTTAGTGGTTTCATATCAACACCACTGTGTAAAGTGCTAAATGTATTTAACAAATATTTATTCTCACTCCATGGAAAGGGAATATGTGTATTGATTATTTGAATCACAATATTAATAATATTTTTTTTTATATCTGGTTCAATACCTATGGAAGATATTTGGGTAATCATAATAATAAATAATTATTTGTGGAAAAGTAAAATTTTGGGAAATTAATTTTAATCCACGGTGACATACATTGTGGATTTTGAATATGGTATATTTGTAGGTAATGAGTGTTTTTCATATATAAAAAAATATTTTTTTCCATAATTATAATATAAGAAATTCATAAATATGAGGATGATTTTACATTTAGATGAATCACATAAATATATGTACTTGAATGTCAAAGTGGGAAGAAGAGAATTCCCATAAAATATTTCAGCAGCTAAACATTTCCCTTTCTGGCTTACAAAAGGTATATAATTTGTGGGAATGAGGTTATCAAATTGCTAAAAAACAATATTTTTGTTTTTTTGGAAGAAAAAATATCATGAATAAATAAAAACATTTCGACACACATAATCCATATAAGAAAGATGTACTTGGATGAAAAAATGAGAGGAAGATGATTTGATTACCATGAAGCTTTTCTTCAATACATATTTAGAGGGAAACCATAGGACCATGGAGAGAATTTGTGAAATACATGTATTGATAAATTGGTAAGTTTATTTATTAATGTCTTTTTTACTTTTAGTGGCGAGTGGTGGTTGGATGGAGGTATTTATATTGCACGAGAGGTGTTATTAAGTTAATAAAAATTGATTTATTATACTTAATGATACCTTATATCGGGTGACATGAATTAATATTAATTTGGTTTCAAATTAATTTTGTAAATGACATTTTGTTTTTTATACTCATAAACCACCCATTTTATTTTATAGTTCTTATTTATTTTAATCTTTAACATTTTAATAGTTTCTTGGTACATTATTTTACATATTCTGTAGTACCTCAATATTTATCAGGGAATCATTTTAATGCGTGGAATGGAGATTATGTTTCTTAAGTAATTTGGAACATATTATTGTCTATATTGAATCCTTTTATATTATTTTTTATATAAAACTATTAAAAATAAATTATATTTTGATATGTATATAACTCATAAATTATTTTTAAATGATAAATTCATGATCTTCAAAAATGATGAAAATGTGTTTTTAATTATTACACATTATATACTATGTTGTTCCTTGACGAATTTATTATTAATAATAGTTATTAAAATAATTCAAATCATAATCATATCATTATTATTTCATAAGAGTTTTCATATTTCATAAAAACTATATTTTCACTTTTTAACCAAATAATGATATTTTATAAAATTACAGTAAATTTAGTCTTATATTCCTCTGATGTGATAAAGTGGAAAATCAAACATTTTTTATCAAATTAGAACTCAAAATATAATATTCTTAGATTAGAAATGAAAATATTTAGTTAATAATTTTTAATCTTTTAGATATAACGTACCTTTCAACCACTATAAAAATTAATTAAAAATATAAAATTTATATTATTATATAAAAGAAATTTATATAAAAATTTCAGGAATACATAAAATATTTATAACATATAAATTTATTAAATTACATAATTTCATGGTAAATTAAATATTTCTACTGTTTTTATTAAATAATATCAATAGTCACTATATTTCACCAACAACAATATTATTGATCAAACATCTTCTTAAATTAATTTTCATATTTTCCAATGATCATACATGACAATGCTAAACAAGATGAATGGTCATATATCTCTATAAATATAATATCATTCATAGTATTCATCATTCAAATTGATATAAATTAAGGTTAAATATCATTTCTATAATGAACATCAAATTACAATCACTCAATTTCATTACTATTAAATTATTCATTTGTGGGCTCATTTTATGGGATCAAGGAGACCCAAAATTTTATATTTTACATTATTTATTCTCTGTTAATATTCTTATTTTAATATTTTTATAAATGATTTTGATAGTCATAAATTGTGTGAAATTGTGTTAATAAATGGAATGAATTTTTGATGATTTGATGGATGTTTCTTAGTATAAATTTCATATGATATTAAACTTCATATTAATATATGATATTCAAATATCACTATAAAAATTAAAATTTCTTTATGTTCTTATAATAATTTGTTATTTATAAAATAAATTTTATATTACGATCATAAATACATTTTTATGGAGTTACTTTCTTCCCCCTTAAAGGAATTTCTCCCTCTCAAATTTATTTTATTGATAAACATCATTAAATAAATATATATGGGACTTACCAAATATTATTGATATTTATTTTATCCTTTAATAATAATTCCTTAACTCTCCTATATAATGGGTAATTTCCTCGGTGATTCTTCCAATCCCCGAAGATATAATAAAATTGGGCCTCTGAAATATTATTGCAAAAATTAAATGATATAAGAAACAAAGAGGTGTTCGTTAGATCAATAAGTTAATTTTAGGTGAGTGGAATCTTAGTAAAACCTTTGAAATTAATAAAAATAGAGTATCCAATATTATTTATTGCTAAATGTTTTGGAATATATAAGAGTTTTGTACACATTGACTTTCCTTCCATCAAGTATGTTTCTAATTGAAAAGAGAAAGATAAGACAAAAAATTAATTAAATATATATCTAAATTTTAACATGTTTTACAAACCCCACACATTTAGAACCATTGTATAAAAATAAAAACATAAATATAAATAAGGATACATTAAATATCAATAATAATTCAACTAAATAAGTTATAAGGCGATTTTTATTATTTACATTCCTATAAAAATCAATACATGATACAATAATCATAAAATTTATCAATTCAAAAAATAAATTCATTTCGGGGTGTGACTCAATAATTTTAGAAAACTTCTAACATTTAATATAATCATAATAAGAAAAAAATGAACTATGAGGCAGTGGATCTTAATACTCATTTTATAGTCCCAATTTAGTTTCCATAGATTATAAATTATGTTTTCCTATAATACTTATTAGCCATTGGAATAGGGAATTAATATTGATAATTCTCATGATTCTCACATATAAGACATTGAGCTATTTATAAGGCCTTATCCTAAACAATATTACCCTATATTATCTTAAAATTTAAAGATTGATTCAAAAAGTTTTCTAACTTACCACATAAGCAGCATTGAACATCAGGATGAGTCGAAACAATCATCCATTTTTCGTTAGTGTCGAGATGTTTATGTTCACCTAACTATAATATTTTTGATCTATATATACATCTCTTACTGATGTCTAACACTTTACACCTCATATTAAACAACTCTGAAATTTTATTTGCAACATTTTTCATGTGGGGAATTATATTATCTTATTATTTTGGAATATTCCCAGAAACAATTACAACCATCGCTTCATTTTTATATGTGTAATCTCATATTTTTTTTAGTTGGTAATCATAATACATGATTACAATTTTTTACAAACATTATATAACTTAAATCATCACAACATATATTAGAAAGGTCATCATCACCTTGTTTATTCTAGCCAATGATTTTATGACTCATTCTATTTACTATAATTTTTATTCTAATAATGATCAATCCAAATTGGGAAATTATCTACAATTGGAAATCATAAAATAACAATTCAAAATCAATTTTTAATCTAAAATATTCTAAAATTATTCATCTAGGTTGATATACTTTTATATTAATTAATGTTTTTCTTTAACTTTATATCCTTAATAATTTTATGAAAAAGATTAGGAGAAACCAAAGAATATCCTCTATGAGTGTCAAACTAGGTGTTCAGAAAGTCCCATTATCATGCAGTAGTTATCAATTGAGTATATCTATATGTAGTGTTTTTAGACATTTCCCATTTATGAATATTTTATTGATCCATATTCACTTATAGTATCGAGGTAGGGAAGTATTTTCTTGGAAACCACATAATTAATACTCACTAAAACATAAATATTATTTTCCAATAATTAGACATGTCCTTATTGTTATTACTAATGTTTTATTTAAGAATTTTCACAAATATATAGACAACAGATTGATACTAATAGTGCTGATCCACCTTTTAAAAACATTAATGTATAACAAAATATTATAATAATGAACTTAGCAGATATTTTTAGTTTTAGTGCCCTTGAAATTAAGTACTTATTACATGATTTACATATGTATAATATTAACTAGAATTAATTGATTATTTTTTGATAACCTTTTTTCATTTCATCATATGTCATCATGCTACAAGAAATTTCCTAGGGACATGTATCAAACGGAATTGGTGTCCAAAATACGTTATGTTGGGAACATAATACAATTCATAACACATTAAAAAGAGGAATAATAATAAAGAATGATCATATAAAAATGAGACATATCCTAACAGAAATACTATGATTCATAACATGTAAATGTGGATACAACATAAAAATACACATTCAAAAGAATAAGGAATAAATCAGTTATGTTAAAAAGATATGAATCATATATAAAAAATGAGTCATACGAGAATAAAATTGCTATTGGACATGAAATTTTAGAATACACAAATGCATTGAAAAAATTTTCCTTATTTTTCAAGCCTCATTTCCATGACTATCATAGTGAAATGGGTTCACACATTTTTGATCATATCTATCATGGTTTACCCAAAAGACTTTAACAGATGAGTGGGTTGTCACCCCAATATATCAAAGAATTCAAAGATTATTTAAAAGACTATTATTTTTTAGTGGCTTCACCCTTCGAAGAATTGTATTAGTTAAAAGGTTCATGTAATCAAATTTTTGTAAAAAGATAATTACTTAATTAATAAAACATTATTTTTACAATATGAAATGTGAATATTGATATATTGTATGTAAATACTTGAATATATATAAAAATTTTACATCGAGTTAAACAACTATGGAACGTAAATTGTTATTTGTAATATGATAATCTCTCATGTAGAAAAGGGAAATATTGAGAAATTAAGTTTGCAGCGTGATTGTATATGTTGTGGATTAAAAATAAAAAATTATTATTGTCATTGAAAGATTATCATCATGAAAAAAAATTTGGAATTGGAGGGAATATAAAAAGTGAATAAATAATAAATAGTCATTATCATTTAAATGACTCAATAAAGAGGACTAGTTTAATGATACGTAGAGAATATGATAATTTTCTTACTAAATTTTAGAAACTTAATGGATGACATTGTCTATTTTAAGAAGTTGACAATTGGAGTGAATGAAGTTATCTCATTTTTAAAACAATATTTTTGTTCTATATGTAAGAACAAAAAGATAATAAATAAAAATAAATATGTTGGACACCAAAAAGACACAGAATAAGGAAATACTTGAATGAAAATTAAGAGGATGAGAATTCCCATACCATGATGAGTTGATTCCTAAATAATTTAGGGGAAAAAATATGACCATGGAGACACCTTGGAAAGAACATGGAGGGACACTTTGGTAGGGTAAAGAAGTACAAATTCATTGATTATGAATTTTGAATGGAGAGTGGGGGAGGGAATGTGGTATTTATACTTAAGAGGGGTGGATTTAGGTGATTAATAAATTATTATATAGTATTTATGGAAAAATTCTATGGTGTGGAATTATTTACAACGATTATGGATGAAAATTAATATTCTTATGGATTGGTTATTTTATTAATGAGATAAACCACATATTTATTTTATTTTGTTGTGTATTTTAATCTTTTATATTTTAATATTAACCTGCTACATTATTTTACTTATAAAACTACAACTCTATTTTTACGATAATAAACGTTTTAGTCCTACAAAAAATCAACTTATTATGTAATATGGATATTCTATTTATATATACTAAATTTATTTTAGATAATTCAATTTATTAAATTGGCGGAAATAAACCCTAATGTGATACCAGTATAACTCATAAGAATAGTTTTATTAATGTTCAAATCATGGACTTCAAAAATGATAAGCCTGTGTTTCTCAAAGTATCACACTATGTAATATATTGTAAATTAAACTGTTTTTATTAATAATTTCGATTATAAAATTTAAATATTAGTCATATCCTAATTGTATCTTAAGAGTTATCATGTATCATAATTATTATATTTTTACATTTTATCAGAACAATCAAAAATTTATAAAAACTATACTAAATTTATGATAAACTAATTACAATATTTAGAAATGAAAAATTTCATATCTTAACATATTAGTAATATAAATAAGAAAATATTTTAAATTAAATAAAATTCTTTATTTACAGAATTTTATACATGTTTATGATGTAAAAGAATCATTGATCATTATAATATTTACTTAGGTATTCACTAATTTATATTGTAATAAAAAATGATTTATAATATAATTTCTTGAAAATAAAATTGATGTATAAAATTTAAATTTATGATATGATACAAATTTAATTGAAATAAAATATTAATATAAAAAAATAATTTCAAGGTTCACATTATTACACCAATAACAATAATATTGACTATCTTGGTTCTTAATTAATTTTCATAATTCCCACCGGTAGTATTATCAAATGATCAACAATCCAAACACTCATATATCCTTATGAATACTATATCATAATCACTCTTCATCATTTAATTTTATTATAATCAATATTCTATATCATTTTTATAATGAATTTTGTAATAATAACTATATATTTCATTATTATGGAACTGTTCATGGGTGGACTCACTCTAAGGGATCAAGGAGACTGAAATTTGTGATATATATTTTTTATACACAGTTAGTGATTAAATTGTTATATATGGATTTCCAATATTGATTTATTTATGCTGATTGTGACCTTATTAAATAATTAAATAATGTTTCAATTATTTCTGTTATGTGTTTTCATTTACTTTTCTGTGATGTACTATTTTGTATTAACATATGATGCTCAAATTTCATTATGAAAATTATAAGTGTTTTTATATGTTTATTATGATAAATTTATTATAAAAACAATTTTTATTAATAAAATTATAGAATTTTTGACGATTTGAAAGTGCCTACATGGTCCTACTATTTTTTCTGAAAAATATAGTAGAACAAGGATTATATCCCTCATTTTGGGAAATGGATAATTCCAATGTCTCCTACCCTATTCTAAATGAACTATAACACTAGAAGAATAAAACACTATATCCTACCTCTATTCCATAGGGGTGCCAAATTTGGTATAACTTCTTAGACTCATCCCTCGAACTCCTATAATATTGCTTGCCACTATACGCTAATAGAGAAAACTTTCCTATGGATAGGATAATCCACATACTATTTATAATTCATAACCACACAAAAAATAGTGGTGTGTTGAAAATCCTTATTTGACCACTTACACCATACGTCATCTATTTATGATATAGTGGACTAACTTATGCAAGAGCCGAAGGACCCACACTATTCAATGCCCTTTTAATAAAATTGTAAGTAATATACCATGTGTCCAACTTTAGGAACCTTCATTACCAAATATCATAATTTAGAGGGATAAAATTATCTTCAACCGTAAAAAACCCTCAAAAAATTATGTTTTTCTGACTTATATGTTTTAAATCAATAATCCAAATAACAATTCTTTAAAGTGATAATCCCATGACGACATGCGTTGATTACCATAGGTATATTAGTTAAAAAAACATAGTTTAGTCCACTATAACCCAAACAGATGGAATTTTATATATGTAATATTCATCCTTTATTAGATAAATTCCTTGTCTAAAAAAATAAAATATCAATAATATGAAAAATAATTTGCACAAATTGGGATTTAAAGAGTGTCTTTTTTTAGTCATTGAAATGTATCAGAATTATATAAACATTTATATACAGTATAATGAGTGAAAATAGTGATCTATATTGAAAATTACAATATTTTATTAATAAATAATAATTACGAAAATATTTTTTATTTTATATAAAATGAATATTAATGTATTAAAAATTTCTTATGTAAATAGATTATAAACAACTACATTTCCATGTAGATTTTGAGAAATTTTAAAATATTGTTTTATAAAAATAATATGTTCTTGGATTGAATTTTACGAGGAAACAAGAGATAATTAATTGGTTAAATGATTTAGTAGTAGAGATGAATAAAAGGATAGGTGGGAATTTATATAAATTAAGGAATATTTATTTATTAAAATTTGGATATATTATTAGGATATGAATTTTGTAGAAATGAAAAATGATGTATTCACACACACTTTTAAACCACTATTATTTACATTTATAACAAGTTTTTTACATCAATATTTTGGGAACATAAATGAAATTTTTAATATTACCATGTTCATGAAGAAAAATTTTAACCTAAAATAGTTTTTTAAAAAACAATCGTATTTTAGTCTTTGGATAGTTCATTATATAATAGGTTATTGATTATTAATAATTTAAAATGCACTATATTTTTAATTAAACATATTAATTTTTTAAGAATAATCAATTCAAAATTTTTTCATCGTTTATTTGTAATAATGAATATGTATTACATACCATATAATCAAAGTGTGTTTTACTATTATATTTAAAATTAAACTATATTAGAAAATTTTAAAAAAATCACTATAGGATAATTTTGGTATGTTTAATCTATATATAATGTTCCTTTTCAGATAATAATTATTTATATATGAAAATTTCACTCATTAAATAATGGGTTTTATGTATTTTATAATAACTTGATTGGTATAAAGTATTTTAATAATATTTTTTTATTTTTTTTATTCTAAAATAAATGAATGTCATTAAATTCATACTCTATGATTAACATAGATTAATTTTAATAATTTGTTATAAAATAACCAATTTATACTCTATTTATTGCGTAGGAATATGAAATACATTATGGTATCCTCAATATTTCAATGATCATATTACTATTGAAACATTATGATTCCATTTATTTAGATCCCAATAGTAATAATTTTATTCCAATGAATTCACATCATTCACGCCAATGAAATAATTCACTAAAATCACTTAATTTTTTAAAATTCAACTTCAATTTTTATTTAATATTATAAAAATAAAGAGATCTTATATTTAAATTTTTTATAGGATGATCTTTTGGTTTTTGATATTAAAATAATACCCTATATTCATATGTGTACGATTACTCTGGTTTCCATATTTATTGGTAATGTAATTTTATAGTTTATAAGTTTTATTTTAATGATGATATAACTTGTATAATGTGATATATTATTGTAATGATGTGTTAATATTAAATTTTATGATATCATATATTACATCCCCTCCACACACATTTAAATAAATTAATCCATTAAATTTTGTGTATTAAAAATAATTATTAATACAATTAAATTTTGTTTCATTGTTTCTTCAGGCTCACACATTTTTTCAATGTAATTTTGATTGATCCAATGTACCTTTAGTGAGAAATATATTTTATTCTTTAAATAAAATTCTCTTGTTTCAAGAATTAATTTTTTCTTCATTATATAAAATGTCGTATCTCTCACTATATATTTTTTTGATCATTATTATACATATAAAAGAAAATACACGAAAGAAATATGTAAATTAGAGAATTTATGTTGAATATCTTGAGGGTATGTCATGGCTACAAATCAATATAAAATATAAAATGTAACAATGTATTTTCCTTAAAATTTTCAATTATTACATTAATCTACATCTCAATTCCATGAATATACCTATCTTTAAATAATCAACATTTATTTTTTTCTTTCATTGATATATCTTGATATAATTCTAGATGTGTCATGTTTTCTAAATTATCCATTAAATGAGTTTGGGATAATCAATCTTGCTTTCCGAAACATCTCATCAATGGTTAGATTGTCACATTACTCACTTGAAAATACATATTTTTTTCCATTTTGATGATATTTCAAAAGATATTATTGTGTCGAAATTACATTAGGGGTAGATATGGGACACATGTTCAATGGTGTTTGAATTAAAATTACATAATAATGTTCTTTTAATGTTCAAATAGTCTATTTATACCACCACCTATTTTGGTAAGATATGTGGTTCTTAAATGTATCATACAGTTTAAATCCTTTTACATAATCAACTATAAATATGATTTAAAACGTTGGTCATGATTAGAGGAAATTAAATATTCTATACTAGTATGTCTCACAACATCGTTTATATAAAATCATGTAAGACACTTAATAGTTGGATCCTTCATTGTTTATGTGTAATAAGTATGCCTGAAATAGAGATACAAAATAACCCATATAACATAATTCCTCTTACATTTCATATTAATCCATTTAGAATATTCAACTAGAAAATTTTAAAAATACAATATTGGTATAGAAATTGTTTTCATGATAACATTTTGATGTTTTATCATAGCCATTATTTGTTGTAAAATAATGCATTTGACACTTTATAAGAAATTTTCTTATTTATTCAAAACTAAAAAAAACGTTATCTCAAATTGTTATATATAAAATTCTTTTTTAATGGGTTATATAGATATTTTAGTTAATAAATTAACCACATTATTCTATTTTTAAATTTGGTTCCAATAGAACGGATACCATCATTTTTAATTTAAATAACTAATAGTCATTGTTTTAATTGATCAATATCTATTATATTATTACTATGATCATATTTACAAGATGCATTCTATCATGTTAAGTATTCCCTATATTAACAAGGAAATATTATGGGAAAATTAATTAGAAAATGATTGATTTTTTATATTTAAAATATTCATGTACAACTTAACTATATCTACAAGTATATGATCAATACATATCCTAATCATGGTTTGGACCTCATAATTATTCCTATTTAATGCATTTTCCTCCTTGTATTCTTTTTAATTGTGGTAATTAATTTCATTTTATTATTCCTTTTGAATATAAATACATATCATTTGTCTAATGTTAAGGTCTTACTATGTGAATATAAACAAAACACCCTTTATGTCTATATATACATTAAATATTTGAGCATAAAGAGAGAGTGTCAACATCTTCATAGAAAATAATTCAATTATTGACTCACGATCATGACTAGGATAGTTTTGTTCATGGTTAATCAATATCCTTGATTCATAAGTGAAAAAAATATTCTTCAGTGACGAAACAAAATATTCCATTCATTTATTGATCACTATATATAAAAATTCATTCCTCCCCCAATTGTATTTTTTTTATTAGTGAAATTAAAAATATCATCATTAGTTTTTAAAAGAATTATCGCATCCCTTCAAATAAATATTTTAACCCCTTTATATGTCAATATGTAAAAAACATTATTGAATATAAAAAATATTTCAAAAACATCCCTACAAAATGTTGGGAATCTTTAGAAACTACATTTCTCTGTTATATACATTGATATGTTCCATTATATGAGAACATTTTTTTCGTAATACATCAATATATATTCCATTATTTGATAACATATGTCTATGTAATTATACTTTTTAAATTCATAATTCACACTTACTAAATCTTATGTATAACTCTTTATGTCATATAATATAAAAAATATTCTATATATTGTTTTGATGAACAGTTTCATCCCATATATTATAGAAATATGTCATCAAGAATCACAAAAAAATATTATTGAAATAATATCCGAATAAGTTCCATAAACCCATATTGAAAATTTGATAATCCAAAAACCATATATAGAAACTCAAAAAACACATACCTTGTGAATAAATTTTCCCATTTTTTAGAAAGTATTTTTAATTTTTTTTGATAAAAATGAAATGAATTATATTAGAGATGTATTTGTCTCCTTGGTATTAATTTCTTAATGATAAAGGATAATTTTTCTTAATATTAATAGAATTAATTTTCCTACAATTTATGATCATTATTAAAGACCAATCCTTATTCATTATAAATAAAATAGGTTATCCCCTAAGTGAGATTCTAGGTTATATGAAACCCCTATAACATATTCCTTTTTATAGTTTATTTAATGCTATAAATTCTAACATATCCCTTTCTTAGGTCGGATTATATAAGGGGTTTTCAATAATGATATGGTTCATAATTAATTATAATTAATCATATTTTGTATATTTTGAAAATTTATTTTAATATACATTAATTTAATTTTATAAAATTTATATATTCTTTATAATATATATATATATATTAAATTAATTGATCATAGTTGATATTTTTTCAATAAAATAGTTTCAATATGACGATCCACTACTAGAGGTTCTACAAAAGACACATTCAATGGTGTATCTTTTATAAAATAAAATAAATCAATTCATGTATCTGAGATTTTAATCTCAATATATTGGAAATAAATTCATTTATTATAATGTGATAATAAATTAATCATAAAAAATTGTGTCAATGTTAAGAATTGGTATAACAATCATGTTAACAACTAAACAACCTCCATGTGTTCTAATAGAAATAACCGAATTAATTTCATGGTAATTGGATTTCATATAAGATGATTAACAAAAAACATCACCCTGGATTAATTTGATGACAATTTAATATTATTAGTAATGCTACATGTTATAATATATTCATTGGATCCAAAATTATATAGTTTATTAGATAATGTTCAGTTTCTAATCATATTTTAAAATATCAAATATTTAATAACATAAAATAGTAATGTTTTAAATGCAGAAGAATATAATTTTCACATTATACTCTTTTGTGTGGGACAACATAGAAAATATATGAATAGATTAGAATAGTTTTGTATCTTTTTGAAATATTAATTTTGATATTGTTGGATTCTCATTTCCTTTTCTATTGTGGGTTTGGTAGAATGTAAATTAATACATGAAGAAGACCCCAAAGCCTTTGACGAACAATACAGGGTGTTTCATTCCATAATTAATTTATCTAGAATATTCATCCACCTCTATATTTTGCATTTGTAAAAACAATTCTTCATGAATCTCTGCAATCCTCTCCATGTTCTATATATAATTCAAAATTTATAATATATAATAAATATATTCAATATTTATAGCATAATTCAATATCTATTAATAACATGAAATTTTTTGATAGTATAATTGTCTTCAATGCCTTATATTTATCCATTCATAGAATTTTACTAACAATGAATACATAATCATTGGTATATATTTTCAGACATGTAATGTTATCATCACTCCATAATAACATCATCTTAATTTATTATTAATTTTAAATTTTTATTTCCATATAATCTCAAATATAACAAGGAAAATAATTTTCATGGAATAATTCCTTGAAATATTTATATTTCATGTCTTTTTATCTCTTCCTACTTCTTGATTTTTTAAATCAATGATCATAATTAACCAGAATCTCTATATAGATAACATAACATAATAATAACCTTCTTCATCCCAATATATATGTTATTAGAAAGAAGAATATATAAAAACACTATCCATATATATATATGAATAATGAATAATTTTTTCCCCTAAGACAATAGGGTTAATTCCTCATGAAACAGTCTAAAATGAAAATTCAATTTTAAGGTAAACAGGTAATTCAAAAAATGAAAGGTTATTTTTCATTAATTGAGTCAATTTTGGTATTATAGATTCAATGTTATTAATTCTAAAACTATATTCCAAGGTATTATTAAGTTCGAAAATCTAATATGGGATATGGGAGTTGACACAATTTACATTCAATCTATTAGGTTCAACTTCTATACATTTTTACTCACATAATCAGATCATGAATAATAATATTAATTCTGAATCCAACTAATTAATTACTATAAAATTATCATAAATAAAGTTCAAGTACTATATATGTTCTAATATAGGTATATATATATATATTTTTATGGGGCATTCAGAGTGTTTTACTCTATAACAATACACTTCTATAAAATGTATGTAGGGTATTAATATAACATTTTCTAATACAAATTGAAATTTCATCGATTCGAGTAATGGAGAGTTTATTGTTATTTTAAAATTATTGCACTAAATATATATAATTAAAATAAATTTATCTCTATAGATTCAAACCCACCATAGAATAGATACGTAAAAAAAATTATCATTACAATGGAAATTTAATGTAAAATATAGTTACATTCTCTAATTACCATTTCATAGAATTATGTAAATGGTAGATATATTAATAGTTTCATAGGATATTGTAAAAATCATAATGTGGTTATATTAGAAAATTAGTAAGAGGTAGTATATATAAATATATAACATTTAATAATCATGTCATATATAAATTAGATGGAATAAATAATCTATTGATAACACAATAAACGATTAAATGATGACAATAAATTGTTATATAATATATCAAAGGGAATAAATAATCATGGAATATTATTAACTGATGCAATATTAATGTAATTTATAAAATCAAATTTCATAACATTTATATAAGTGTTTCGTTAAAGACATAATACATAATTGATAAAGAATGAAAAAAAACACCCAAAATGGTTTATCTCATGAAATATTTAAATTAATCAACAATATATGTAATTTGGGGCTCCAAGCACCAGATAAAAAAGTCCAATTCGTCTATTTTATGAATAAAATTACCAAATAATGAAATAAATATGGTTCCCTAAGGATCCTGATACATAATATTGGTTAGGTATTAAATAATTGTCTATAAATAAATATTAGTTTTCATATTTATAAATATATCCACATTCAATAAAATAATTTCACAAATATGGTAAATATATGACAATAATATATGAAAATATATTTTTTACACAAAAAAATGAAATTTTATATTTTAAAAATGTGTATAATTCATTATTATGGTAGGATACTTAATAATGAAAATGATTTAAAAAATTATTTCCAAATTATTAAAAAATGATGGCATTGTAGTAGTCCAATGAAATGGTAGAAAAATAAATATTAAAAATTATTATAGTTCATATGAAATCATTAATAAGGACTAGGTATATAATTTTTTCATCAGGATAAAATTCTATGTATGTACAATTTGATCTCTAATGGTGGACATGTGAAAATATTGAGCTTAATACACTAGGGATACAATTGGTGATTCTGTAAATATTTCTCAATAAACCATTCATAGAATATGAAACCCTCCAAAAAATAACATATCACTAACACCAAAAACATGTTCCATATTTTGGATTTATAATAATTATGTTTTATGGCTGTGGAAATGCCATTTCACTTTAATAAATTATTTTAGTTGTTTAATGAGAGGAAATAAGGATATATCATTCACATTACAATTAATAAATTAATAATAATGAATCACATAAATATTTGATGTTTTAATCAAAAGACCAATACGGTAAGGGTTATAAAAAATTATATATGTTATCGGATTAATAACCCTTACCTTGCAATGTATTGTCCATGAACAATAGAAACAACTCTTTAGATCTTTATGAACTCTATAGATGGAATATTGATTAAAAAATGGAAATGAAAACCATTAAATATCATTTCATAGTTTTAAAAATGAGAGAATGTGTGGGTATTTATAGAAAATATGGGAGAATTGTTAATTAAAAATGGTACTTGGTATTCGGAAATCTAGCTTGTGGAAATTTAAATATAATGGATTTACCTGTTGTTGTAAATATTTTTTTCTAATGTTTATACAATTTTCATTCGAGATGATTTCTTTATTAACAATATAATGTCTTTAATAATATATTTTTCATCGAAAATAATTATACCAAAATATAATTTTTTTAAAACATTATTTTCAGTTTAATTCTTTGGAAAGTACAATAAAGGATTTGAAATTTATTATAATACATTAAAATAAATGATTTTATAATGTTTTCCTATTTCAAGATAATTTTTTATTTATTATACTTACCACATCATAGAATATATAGAATACATAATGTAGATTATTATTATATTTTATTTCGTAATTAAAAAAAATATTTTCTTAAATTTATGAAAATTAATAGTTGGAAATTGTCAACAATATAATTATACTTTTATATTAATTTAATGGAATTAAATTTCAATTTATGTGAAATTAAATTGATACAATAATTTTTTAATTTTTATATCATGTACTTCACACCAAAAATTTAAAGATCACCATTTAGTAATATTTTATTATAAAATTTATATTTTTTTACAATATTACATATTGGATAAAATAATTTTTTTATTGATTATATTATTACCAATTTATTTTTTACACTTATAAAAGACTTTTATTTAATAAAAATTGTCTCATTATTATTTTAGTTTACACATTAATATTCAAATGTTATGATTCCAAATTTTATTGATTCAAATAATAATATTTTCCTCATAATAATTCCCTTCTTTATTACATATAAAATCACTCATCACATTAATCTATTTTCCAAACATTATATTCATTTAAATATTTTTATTAAGAATACTAATTTTTATTTAATTTAAATATTCTATATACAGTATTATGATCTATATTTCAACATTACGTTGTTATATTTTATTGTTATGTGTTCATGGGAAGTAGCTACATCAGTTATATTGAATTAAATTTTATAATTTCTTATTATATTACAATGCAATAACAATTATTATTTTATGGATTATAATTGTGATGTTTTAATTTATAATATTATAATATAAAATATGATAATTTATTTCATTCCAATTAAAAGATAATTACCCTCATATATTTTCTTATTTCTTTCATGATATTATAGATACATGTGGGTATTCCATGTTATGTATAGTCCATTCAACACAATATATGTCTTGCACTATTATACAGATAATTACATAGGGTCATTCCTATATAGGATGGGTTGTGCCACACATATTTTATACGTGGTTTAATTATTTTCTTATAATATTTTTATTTATAAGGGATTATATATAATTGATCATGTTGTTCTATACAAAAATTAACATCAAAAAATGGAGTTGATGAATTACCGAGATTTGGAATCTTGGTAGGTTT
The DNA here is from genome assembly GCA_963277665.1 of Viscum album. Taxonomy (NCBI): domain Eukaryota; kingdom Viridiplantae; phylum Streptophyta; class Magnoliopsida; order Santalales; family Viscaceae; genus Viscum; species Viscum album. The sequence continues at coordinate 1,221,340,535 of OY728156.1, read as the reverse complement.
ATTAGATCAATTATTATTTTTCACTAGAATACATGTGATTTGGTAATGTATTTTCAAAAATTAGAAATTACATGGTGGGTTTTATTAATCATTGTATATTTCTATAGTAATAGTTATTGTACAAAAAGAATGGTTTGTAATATAATTAATTTTTATTATTCGTCTTTTTTATTAAATAAGTTGTGTGTTTTGAAAAAATGTGATGATATAATGATTAAATAATAAATTTTAAAATAGCATATCCAATGTATTATATGTTTTTATTTGTTTTTTATTTTTTTAAATCTTTTATTAAATTATGAAATGTGTGAATTCTATAATTTTTCAATGAAAATTGTGTATAACCATATTTCAAAAACATATAATTATGAAACAACTGTTGTGTCAGTTCTAGATAATTAAAATCATTTGTTTTGTTAATTTTATTGACTAAAAATTCTATAAATGTATTTTATGATATGATTTAATATCATCCTCAGATTATTGAAGGGAAATAAATAAAGGGTATGGTATAGAAATGACTTTCTATATAATTGTTTTTGAGAAATGGTTCATTATAGATGGGTTTAAATTAATATGATAATATTTTTTATGTTTTTTAAATATTATCATTCCTTTAATATGATCTATTTATAATATACGACTTTCACCATCAATTATATTTATTATATGGATTTTAAGATTTGGGTTTATTACATCAAAATATTGTTTTTTTATATTAAATTTTACTACTATTAAATTATATATATATAGTCATCATTATTGAAAGATTAAATTTTTTCAAATTGTGGAATATATTATCTAATTAGTGGTATTTTATTTTATTACGGATCAATTAGATATTAATATTTTATTATTTTTGATAAAGACATGTTTACATTTCATAAAAATTAATTGATAATGTAATTTTTATTTCAATCTAGATATGTTTACATTTTATTGTTTTCAATAAATTTTTATTTAAAATGTTTTATATATCATTCATTTATTTTTATTGTTTTGATTTTTAATGGTTTATATGATAGTATTTTTATAGAAAAATAATAATTATATACTCAATTCTTATATATAGACATTGTTAATCATTTTGGTGTTTTTACAAGATATAGAGAAATGGAATACAACATTATTCATGGATAGTGGGATACACAACATTTATAGAGACAATGAAAGAGTATTTTTGTTATCGTGTTCTCGATGGTGGGACACACAACATTTATAGAGATAATGAATGATTATTTTTGTTATCGTGTTCCATGAAATTATACATGATCATTATATCCTATTTTTGATAACATTATATAAAAGGATGAAACTGAAATCTAAAGATTTAATGTCTTAATAACTTAAGTATATACAATATTAATACAGATAAAATGTTGATCATCATTTATATCATTCATAATTTTACATATATAAACATTTATTTTATTAATAATACATGAAATAAACTAGGTCCATATGTCAAATAAAGATATAACCAAGACCTAATAATGGGAGGAATTATTTTATTTGAATAAAGATGCTTGAATTAGTAAGAGTAAATTCCAAAATTAGAATTTAATTTAATTTTATGTATAATATTAATTTTAAAAATGGTATATTGTGAACCCTTAAATGAACCAATGTACCAACTACATGACCCATGGTATTAAAGAATAACGAACAATGAATAAAAAGATCTATTATCCTTTCCACTGTCCTTCCATGCAAACCATGGACCAGAAGACCTATTTTGTCATTTCATCAATGTGCCATACTGAATTGCATAAGGAAATTATCTAGAGAACTGAAAGTTGGTAGATTTTATGATAATTTGGTATCCACTAATGATTATCCCATAACTAACTAATTTTAATGTTTATTCCTTCCCACAATATTATAGTCCACCAGTCATTGAATACTTCAATACAAGATCAATGGAACAAAACGTCACGAACTATCATTGGTTTAACCTCAACAGGTAAATAGAGCCAATCCATCATAAGACCCAAGAGGAGTTCTTGATCCTCCGGTGTTGTTAATAAGTTCCAAGGGCATCACTAGAGGCAGTTGAAACAATTTCCCTAAATAAAATATACAAGGACTGTTGAATAAATTAATTAACAACCTATGATCAAAATATATTCCAAATTTTACATCATTTAATTTACAAAACAAATAGGCAACAATACTGAACAATAAATAATACTAGAACATCCATTCTACACATGACACAAAACAAAACCTCCATGTGACCCCGAGGGTCACTCTCTAAAAAAAACCATCACCTGAGGCAATCAGACAACAATAAGAAACGAAAAGAGAAACTAAATACAAAAAAACTATGGGCATGAGTACTAAAACGTAGTAGGTAGGCGCAAATAATTTTATACCCTATTCATATCCATTAAATAAATAAACAATTATTTTCAGGTTTGAAATACAAATATAAACATAGAGGATTCCATACATAAATTTCTAAAAAAATCACAACCCATTTCCCTGACATTTGAAAATAGGCTCATTCATGTAGGGAATATATGTTTATTGGGGAGAGGGATAAATGGGGACCAAACAAAAAAACTCTCATTTTTTATTATAAAGTTAAATTGGGTAAACACTATTTAATTCTAAACATTCTCTTAAAACATTTTTAGCAAAACTACTCATTAGAATTTTTCTAAGGGACAACCAAAATCTTGAACAAGAAATATAGTCCCAAAATTTGGGAAATTTATAATAATTATATTGTCAGATCATCATAGAAATACATAGGAACTCAGAGGAAAACTAGAACATACTACATGTGTTACTCAATCTGGAGGCATTCCTTACTTAGTGACATCATAACTCCCTAACGCCCATCTATCACCCTAAAATTCCTGGTCAAGGGGCTTAATACAATAAAAATAAACCCATATATCCACCTACTATAATCTAATTGATAGTATAATAACCAATATTAGTGATGAAATCGTTCTATGTAAACCACATATCTATGTCGGGTTCAAATGTCATGATTCACAAGGGGGTGTGCCATTCCATTCAAAAAACAACTCACATACCTGTTATATACACAACACCCTACTGAAACATTACCATCCACCTCAAGGGTTGTCCCTTGTCATCAAACAATAATTACACCAGGGAGGTCCCATACTGAGGACCATCCCATGTCATAGATCAACAACTAGGCATTAATCCACACAAGAAGGATTTTCCAAAATCATTTTCAAAATGAAAAATGCACCATTAGTTATACCCATCCAGGGTACCTTTATCAAAGATAAATAAACACCATAAAAATTGTTTCCAACAATATGAAATTCCATTTTCACTATGCATTAAACATACAACCATTATGTTTCGAACCCACACTCAAAAACGTCACACATTCCAAGAAACATTTTTTTTTTCAAATCCACATAACCAAAACATTGTTGAGATGTACAAAATGAACTTAAAGGTTCTAAAACAGCCTTTTATCATTTAAAAATTACAAATCAATTCATAAAATACAACTAACAAATCAATTTCTCAACCATAAATACATTTGAAAAAACATTTCATCAATCCAACGAACCATTCAAATCCCAAAAACACTAACAAAGGCTAAATGGGCATATATCATTAATCACTTAATGTGAAAAATCCCTTTTGAGACTTACATAATCACATTGAAAATAAATCACATGTTTATGAAAACAAAACCATGCCATTATAAAACAAAACACAATTAAAAGAGCATGATGGTAAATTTCCTAAACACAAAGCATACTAAATCCTTTCCAAAAATTCCATGTAATAACAGAAAAAGTGAAAACCAACAAATTGGACATTTTAGAATGAATTTAACAATAATAAATACTTATTTTACAAACAAGGGGTTTGAAAAAATAATAAATAAATGTAACCATACATTTAAAGGACATATGCAGTGGGTTCTTACCTGGACCGATGAAGTGAACCTGAAAATCAGTGCGAAAAACTAATTGCTCTACAATGGAACATGTAGGGTGCAGAAACTAACCTAACACAATAAGATTGATTTTTTTTAGAAATTGACCATAAAAATCTAATTCATAGCAGTAGAATAACATCAAATATAAAGGAAAAAAGAATAAAACTAACGAAGGGGGATCCACAACTAGAAAAAAAGGCAGTTGTCGGGGTTGTGACCACCCGAGAGGGTGCCACATGGGTAAGGGGTTTCTTTTGAAATTCAGACACCCGAGTCTATATACTAAAGGCAACTACCAAAGAGGGATTGGGTCGCACGAGAGATAATCATCCAGTGGTTTAGGGTCTACTGGAGAGGCAACTATCACCGGATTAGGTAAAGACGGCCAGAGGGGTAGGTGGTTCGTCAGAGAAGGATGTCGCCCAGTTGGGAGAGCGTGTAGTGGCCAGATGAGTTAAATGGAAGGGATTTGACCTTTTGGGAGGTTGTGAGATGAATAGACAAGTGTCGACAATTGGTGCAACCATATGGGAGAGAGCTCACGGGAGAGGTGCACCCAGGGCAAAGGGTGTGCTATGCAGTAGTTAAGGGAAGAAGGGAATAGGGTTGCGTTTCACTTGTGGGGAGTGAGAGATATATTGGAATCAATAAAAAATAATGACATAAAAATGAAATAAAAGTAAAAATTATCTAATAATAATAATGAAAAAAGTTTAATGTAAATAATAATGTCAACAATAATAATAATAATAATAATAATAATAATAATAATACCAATTACAATAACATGGGTTAATAATAATAATTATTAATTATAATTAAAATATGTAAAAAAATTATAATAATGTTATTATTTTTCGAAAATATAATAATTTTATTATTTTTGTTAAAACATTAACTTAGATCTAATTCAATTGTCGGAAACTGTGTAGTTTCCCCGCACGACTAATAATATTTTTTAAAAATGAAGTTAATGAAAATTATTTCATTCATAATAATAAAAACACTATTAATAATAAAAATAATTATCATTTTGTTTTTCGTAATGATACTATTAATAACAATTTCAATGATGAAAGAACCAATAAAATTTTTAATATTAATAAAGGTGAAATTTAAAAAAATTCTTTTTAATACAAATAATATTAATCACAATTTTGGTAATATTAATGATAAAAACAATTTTAATAATAAAAATAAAAAAATAAGAAAATTTGATAAAAATACTGGTGATAAATTTTTTTAATAATAATAACATTGAAAAAATTCAATAAAAAATAAGGATTTTAAATATAATATTTATAACAACAATAACAATAATAATATAAAAATTGTTGTTAAATTATTAGTAATAATATTTTTCACATTCAAAGAAAATATAATATTTATAATAATAATTTATCGCACTAATTATACTAAGAATATTATAATTAGAATTATAAATGGTCTTAATTTTGTTTTTCATTTCCATTAATATACTCAATTTATTTGAATACTGTAACCATGTAGTGACTATGGCATAACTGCATAATCTCCCAATCATTCTCTACACATGCCCCAGTGTAACACCCCGAGCTTCCACGATACGCTTCTCATTCAATAATGCAATAGCTTGCATTGTACGCAAGTTCGAGTTCTAACACACCGCAACTAATCAAAATAGCCGTTATGAATAGTAATAACCACTTTTTAAAATTATAGAAATTTTATATTTCAAAATGGACTTTATTTTTGTATTCCTAATATTGAAATTAGCCTATGTTGAATTTTTTGTAATTTTCTGAGAACTTCAAAATTTTTATGAATAGTGAAAAATACTTAAAACAACTTTTTTAATCAAAATAATTCATAGTGATAAATTATACTATTGAGGGGTTTTAGAGTATAATTAGAATATATTTTTACCATTTTATCCAATGGTGGTCATTAGAATTAATTTAACATTGAAATTGGACATAAACAATTGCCAATCTTTTGATATAAATTGTTTCTTAAAAACACGCTATTTGTTGTGACAGCGGGAATTAATTATAAAATTAATTAATGCAACTAATATGTTTGGAATTTTGTAAAATAGAAATCATTTTTGAATTCGTAATATCAATTATAGCTTAGGGTGAAATTTTGGCCTTATTCTGAAAAACTTCAATTTTTGATGAATAGTGAAACCACTAAGTGGTAGTTAAATAACTGATTTTTCGTTTAAATGAAATATTACCACTTCTGTGATTTGATTTTCAAAAATCCGACATACATGGTTGTCATTAAGAAGTAAAATGTGGTTCAATGAGATCAAAATAATTTTTTGGTGAATAGTAACTTTTATGTTCTTAATCACGATTAGAGGTAATTAGTGTAGTTTAAGGTAAAAACAATGTTTTATTAATATGATATGAGCTTGACACTTGTCCTACTCCTATTGGATGAGTCAGGGCCGACCAAGACAACCCATGGGTCAACTTGGGGACCCCATGGAGCCACTTTAGTTGGAAAATGACATTAATATATATTTATTTAATGTTGAAATTAAATTGACACAAACATGAGTTGTTTTACTAAAACAGTTTTTAAGTGGGGTTACACAAGTCCAAATTTTGATTATAAATATTCATTAGAAAGCTAAAAAGATTTCCTACATCATAGTATTTTTCTTATAATTTTTAGACATTAAATAAATTAAATTATTTATGACATCATGATGATGTAGTGATTACCTCATTATTTAACGATTTAAATAAAATGGGAAGATAATGAACAATCCAAGGCTTACACTTGTCCAAAGCCTATTGGATGAGGATCTTTCGAACCCTTATCACATTATCCTCGAATTATATAAGTGTGGGACCTTTAGAATCCGAAAAGCATTGTGTAAATAATGTAACATTTCAATCTTTCCAAAAGAGCCCCTCCTCTCCACTTATAAAAGGCCCCCACATCTCCCACCTCATTTACACTTTCAAGCCATTTGGCTCGGCCAACCTCTGCCCAAATACTCTCCCAACATTCCTACCTTACTCCTAGAAGCCTCACATTGGGCAGAACTCTTCCCAAGGAAGCCATTGGCTCAAATCAAAAAGAGTTACCCGATTTTGAGGTAATGTCTTTTCTAATGTTGTTTTGTTTTATTTTTCTTCTCCAACCCCCTAAACTCTTTTTATTCATTTCTTTTGTAACAACACCAGTATCCTAAATATACTAGGATGTTTTTATAATAAGGATTCGAGCTACACTTACACACACCTACATCTAATGGTTAAAGAACATACGGTTTCTGTGGATGGAGAATTTCTGCCTCACGAAACGATGATTGTTCAACACTCATATAACACCTTCAAAGGTGGCCATTAAGATGTCACTATATTTATATATGATATATAATGTGTTTATGATTTATTTATGCTTCTGTATTTCTCATTTATGGTTTACTTTATGATTTCAATTATGGGTAAAACGCGATAATTTCATTTTAGGAAGTGCGGACTACCGCCCCCTCAAAGTGATTTGAATCGTTAATGCCATATGTGGGATGTATAAAGGATGGAGTAAATGGTATTATACACTATATTATACTGGAATTATATTATAAATTTATATCATTATGATTTAGTTCCATTAAATATGACATTGAAATGAAAGTAGCGTTCATGCGTACGTACGGCTTACCGTCTCAATGAACGGTGCATTTCATTTCTTACCTCTAAATGTTACGTAATATTATAAATGAATGTATATACTGGATATATAAGATATATATGACATCTAAATCATGAATATAATTCTGGATATAATGTATATTCTACCACATGAACAACTTGTAATTATAAGAAGTTTATTGTTGACTCAAGTTACCAAAGATCGACAAAACGACCGTTATTAACTTAAATAATTACATAATGTTCATAACATTGTAATAAGTGATATAAAAAGGATAATGAAATTTAAAATGGTTCTTAATAAGGTAGATATTAACTCTAGTTTATTATTCAGGAGGTTAAAGAATGGTTGAGTCAAGTCGGACACAAGGTAAGGGAACTTCTTAACCCAACTTCCATTCATTGGGTTAATCTCCTACTTTCAAATTATGTCTTGATGTTATTATGTCCTATTTTGTATTTTTACTTTCTTTATGTGTACCTATAGTGAATACACATAATATATCTATTTTATTTTAAAAATGATCTTTTTAAGTACTTCGTCTCAATCTCCTTTCATTGAGGCATATTTTGTTTTATACACAAATTTCTTTTATACGGTGTATAAACCCCCTTTGACTTTTACGGTTATTCAAAAGGAATCTTTTTATACGAAGCGTTTTGATAAACGACAAAAGGGAATGTTTTTCTTTCCGTACATATGCGGCGACAATGACTTCTCTGCCGTCGTGACCATTATTTGAGTTTCGGCTTCCTCTACAAGCCATCATTTTTTTTAATGAAAAATAAATACAATGTTTTAACTTTCTATTATTTTGGTATTGAAAATGGTTTTGAAAGCGTTTTTATTATATCAATGTGTTGTATTTATATCTTGTGATTGAAATGTGGAAATGTTATGTTTCCTTTATGCATGTTTTATGTGATACGATTATGTTATGGTTTATGATATGTTTAAACCTATTCATATGAGGAATGCATTGGACTTAATAAGTGACGGGTGGAGCCCGCTATAGCTCCTCGATGCATCGGCAGGTCTCATGAGACAAACTAGTGTCTTGGCACGAGGCCTTGACAAAATCTTATTTGTGGTCTTGGCACGAGGCCTTGACTACGTGGTTATGATAGTCTGGCATTATGCATTCCATCATTATGAAAGTGGTTATTGATATTGCATGTGATTATTCGACTAGTAGAATATCCATGTGAAGAAGTAAATGGCATTATCTCATTTTACTTTTGCCATATTATGTTGATGTTCAAGTTTATAAGGCTTTTGTTTTAGTTATACATTGCCTTAAATGTTTATGTTTATTTATGAAAGCTTCCGCAATATTGTTATCCTTACTGAGCATCTGAGCTCACCCCTTTCAATGTTTTAATATTTTCCAGGATGTGAAGAAGTATTTTATGAATGACCTGCAGGGATAGTCATAAGAGGATATGAGTGTGGAATATGAAGACTTTGTTATTAGTTTTTCACTTTATGATGTAATGTAAGACTTATTAATGTATCTAGTGTTTCCAAGGCTACTAAACTAATCGGTCTTTCGAGACTTGATCTTTTGTGATCATGCCAATGTTACGAAGTAATGCACCGACTCTGGGTAGCTGGGGTCGGGGCGTTACAGTTGGTATCAGAGGCAGTTTAGTACTAACCTTGGAAGCTAGATTTAGATAAACTCTTATTAGAGCACATAGCCCAAAGATAGACTTTGAGGATTAGTATAGAAGAACTTCCTAGAATTTTGGTATTATAGAGATGTTATGAGTTTTCCGAGCAATACATCCCTGTCTGGATACGAGCAGGTAGAGGCGGCTCTGGCACAGATGTACCTAGGGGTAAAACCCGAAAACACCGCTTTGAGCTAGACTCAAACGGGAACTGGTGCACGACAACGGGCCTTGCTGCACTCTTGGTTACGACACTCCTGGGGGATATGCTTAGGATAATTCTCATTTTATTTACAAACCACTATGAAGGGTTATGAGTATATACTTTCTCAAAGAAAACATTTCTTTTTATGATTATGGATTATATCCATAAATAGTTCAATTTATGTAAAGTGTTTTACAAGTATGGAATTATGTATTTTGATTCATAAACTAACCTAGTTTATGCCGTTGTATAGAAATGGCGCCCAGTAGAAGGAATGTGAACTCCAGCAGTACGTATGATCCAAAGAGTAAGAAGGATAGTATCTTTCACGGTATTAAGCCAACATTTCGAAGGGAAATAGTCTCCCATGTGTTCTCAACATATGAAGAAATAGTATCATGTGTTAATAGGATAAGTAAAGAATTCTCTGAGTCCTATGGCTTTGAAGCGAAGCAAGAAACGAAAGGGATGGAAGAGAGAATGATGGATAAAGGGATGAGGGGAAAGAAGAATTTTCCAATATGTGGTAATTGTGGGAAGAAACATCATGGAACTTGCCTAAAGGGAATGGGAGTTTGTTATAAGTGTAGAGAAAAAGGACACAAAGTGCGTGACTGCAAGGGTAAGAAAATGGTTTCAAATGTACAATGCTTCTTCTGCAAGGATTGGGGACACTACGCAAACCAATGTCCAAATCATCAGAGCATGCCCCAAATGATGTTATTGGATAATAATCAAGTTATGATACTACCACAGATGAGGAGTAATGATTAGAGTTCTTATGTTGTTATTAAAGATTTTTTTTTTAATTTGAGTGTTGTATCAATGATGTACTGGTCATAATAATTATGGAGTATATAAGGATTGTACTGCAGTACTATTTCATCAAGGACTTGAGATTGTGTGGAACCAAGAAAAGTGACTCCACAGTAGGTTAAATTTTTGGAAAATATATGGTTGAGAGAAAGATAAACCATAATATGGTTTTGATACTGAGATTGTGATTTTGGAATAAGACGTGATTGATTTGGATAAATTATATTGGATATACTTAACTTCCTTGAAACTGATTGATGTTTTGTATACATTTTTGGATAGAAGGAGTATATCTAGTATTCTATAAGGAATAAGGGATCATGTTAATTCAGTATGTTTAAAAAGAATACATGATGAAGGTGTTCACATGTTGTTACGTGGGATAAAGGATCTTCATTATGTTTACCTTCCTTATAAAATTTGGGCTGTGAGTTGGACAGAAGTATTTTGGATAACTATTAAGGTTGGAATGGATTAAGTTGAACCATGGATAGTATTGTTTAAGTTTAAAAAATTTATGAAGATTATTTTTGGAATATTATGATACTATAGTTTTAGGAAAAGGACAACCTGCAGGGTGGGGCATAACCCGTCGCGTCGGACAAAGCTGCAGGAATCGAACCCACAATCATAGTGCGACAGGCCTTTATTTCCTACCACTAGCCTACAGGAAGTCCCCGGTTATTACAAAATAATTTTACTAATCTAAATGGTATGTGTTAACATTTGGAACCTTATACAATTAGGATAAGTATAATATTTTTGAGTTCTATTATCTTTTGAGTGAAAGATGAGTTGAAGGTTGAAACTCTAATTGTCAAACATAAATATATATATACCTATCTCTTATTCAATGAATAAATTAATTCTTAAACTTTAGTAAAGGGATATTAAAATAAAAAAAATGTGTTATCCTAATACCTTATGTCTTGTTGAACTGATGATATTTTAAATCAACATAGATTGAAGGCTTTGAGGCCCTCAATTTGAAAGTTGATTGTGATTGATGACCTCAATCACTCCCTACAAATATTTACGTTTTTCCTCCAATTATATGTCTCTAATTGCCACCAATGTTCTCCTTATCGAGATCATAATTTGGTGGTGACTTTCTTATTTCCATTTCCCTCTTAATAAGGCTAAATTTTATTAATCTTATTTCCGATGTGGGTTTTCCACAAAGGTATTTTCTCTTTTCAACCTTTTATTTTCAAGGGAAAAAATTTCAAATTGCGATGACGCAATTTATTGAAGGAGGGGAGAATGTAACACCCCGAGCTTCCACGATACGCTTCTCATTCAATAATGCAATAGCTTGCATTGTACGCAAGTTCGAGTTCTAACACACCGCAACTAATCAAAATAGCCGTTATGAATAGTAATAACCACTTTTTAAAATTATAGAAATTTTATATTTCAAAATGGACTTTATTTTTGTATTCCTAATATTGAAATTAGCCTATGTTGAATTTTTTGTAATTTTCTGAGAACTTCAAAATTTTTATGAATAGTGAAAAATACTTAAAACAACTTTTTTAATCAAAATAATTCATAGTGATAAATTATACTATTGAGGGGTTTTAGAGTATAATTAGAATATATTTTTACCATTTTATCCAATGGTGGTCATTAGAATTAATTTAACATTGAAATTGGACATAAACAATTGCCAATCTTTTGATATAAATTGTTTCTTAAAAACACGCTATTTGTTGTGACAGCGGGAATTAATTATAAAATTAATTAATGCAACTAATATGTTTGGAATTTTGTAAAATAGAAATCATTTTTGAATTCGTAATATCAATTATAGCTTAGGGTGAAATTTTGGCCTTATTCTGAAAAACTTCAATTTTTGATGAATAGTGAAACCACTAAGTGGTAGTTAAATAACTGATTTTTCGTTTAAATGAAATATTACCACTTCTGTGATTTGATTTTCAAAAATCCGACATACATGGTTGTCATTAAGAAGTAAAATGTGGTTCAATGAGATCAAAATAATTTTTTGGTGAATAGTAACTTTTATGTTCTTAATCACGATTAGAGGTAATTAGTGTAGTTTAAGGTAAAAACAATGTTTTATTAATATGATATGAGCTTGACACTTGTCCTACTCCTATTGGATGAGTCAGGGCCGACCAAGACAACCCATGGGTCAACTTGGGGACCCCATGGAGCCACTTTAGTTGGAAAATGACATTAATATATATTTATTTAATGTTGAAATTAAATTGACACAAACATGAGTTGTTTTACTAAAACAGTTTTTAAGTGGGGTTACACAAGTCCAAATTTTGATTATAAATATTAATTAGAAATCTAAAAAGATTTCCTACATCATAGTATTTTTCTTATAATTTTTAGACATTAAATAAATTAAATTATTTATGACATCATGATGATGTAGTGATTACCTCATTATTTAACGATTTAAATAAAATGGGAAGATAATGCAAAATCCAAGGCTTACACTTGTCCAAAGCCTATTGGATGAGGAGATTTCGAACCCTTATCACCTTAGCCTCGAATTATATAACTGTGGGACCTTTAGAATCCTAAAAGCATTGTGTAAATAATGTAACATTTCAATCTTTCCAAAAGAGCCCCTCCTCTCCACTTATAAAAGGCCCCCACCTCTCCCACCTCATTTGCACTTTCAAGCCATTTGGCTCGGCCAACCTCTGCCCAAATACTCTCCCAACATTCCTCCCTTACTCCTAGAAGCCTCACTTTGGTCAGAACTCTTCCCAAGGAAGCCATTGGCTCAAATCAAAAAGAGTTACCCGATTTTGAGGTAATGTCTTTTCTAATGTTGTTTTGTTTTATTTTTCTTCTCCAACCCCCTAAACTCTTTTTATTCATTTCTTTTGTAACAACACCAGTATCCTCAATATACTAGGATGTTGTTATAAGAAGGATTCGAGCTACACTTACACACACCTACATCTAATGGTTAAAGAACATACAGTTTCTGTGGATGGCGAATTTCTGCCTCACGAAACGATGATTGTTCAACACTCATATAACACCTTCAAAGGTGGCCATTAAGATGTCACTATATTTATATATGATATATAATGTGTTTATGTTTTATTTATGCTTCTGTATTTCTCATTTATGGTTTACTTTATGATTTCCATTATGGGTAAAACGCGATAATTTCATTTTAGGAAGTGCGGACTACCGCCCCCTCAAAGTGATTTGAATCGTTAATGCCATATGTGGGATGTATAAAGGATGGAGTAAATGGTATTATACACTATATTATACTGGAATTATATTATACATTTATATCATTATGATTTAGTTCCATTAAATATGAAATTGAAATGAAAGTAGCGTTCATGCGTACGTACGGCTTACCGTCTCCATGAACGGTGCATTTCATTTCTTACCTCTAAATGTTACGTAATATTATAAATGAATGTATATACTGGATATATAAGATATATATGACATCTAAATCATGAATATAATTCTGGATATAATGTATATTCTACCACATGAACAACTTGTAATTATAAGAAATTTATTGTTGACTCAAGTTACCAAAGATCGACAAAACGACCATTATTAACTTAAATAATTACATAATGTTCATAACATTGTAATACGTGATATAAAAAGGATAATGAAATTTAAAATGGTTCTTAATAAGGTAGATATTAACTCTAGTTTGTTATTCAGGAGGTTAAAGAACGGTTGAGTCAAGTCGGACACAAGGTAAGGGAACTTCTTAACCCAACTTCCATTCTTTGGGTTAATCTCCTACTTTCAAATTATGTCATGATGTTATTATGTCCTATTTTGTATTTTTACTTTCTTTATGTGTACCTATAGTGAATACACATAATATATCTATTTTATTTTAAAAATGATCTTTTTAAGGACTTCGTCTCAATCACCTTTCATTGAGGCATATTTTGTTTTATACACAAATTTCTTTTATACGGTGTATAAACCCCCTTTGACTTTTACGGTTATTCAAAAGGAATCTTTTTATACGAAGCGTTTTGCTAAACGACAAAAGGGAATGTTTTTCTTTCCGTACTTATGCGGCGACAATGACTTCTCCGCCGTCGTGACCATTATATGAGTTTCGGCTTCCTCTACAAGCCATCATTTTTTTAATGAAAAATAAATACAATGTTTTAACTTTCTATTATTTTGGTATTGAAAATGGTTTTGAAAGAGTTTTTATTATATCAATGTGTTGTATTTATATCTTGTGATTGAAATGTGGAAATGTTATGGTTCCTTTAGGCATGTTTTATGTGATACGATTATGTTATGGTTTATGATATGTTTAAACCTATTCATATGAGGAATGCATTGGACTTAATAAGTGACGGGTGGAGCCCGCTATAGCTCCTCGATGCATCGGCAGGTCTCATGAGACAAACTAGTGTCTTGGCACGAGGCCTTGACAAAATCTTATTTGTGGTCTTGGCACGAGGCCTTGACTACGTGGTTATGATAGTCTGGCATTATGCATTCCATCATTATGAAAGTGGTTATTGATATTGCATGTGATTATTCGACTAGTAGAATATCCATGTGAAGAAGTAAATGGCATTATCTCATTTTACTTTTGCCATATTATGTTGATGTTCAAGTTTATAAGGCTTTTGTTTTAGTTATACATTGCCTTAAATGTTTATGTTTATTTATGAAAGCTTCCGCAATATTGTTATCCTTACTGAGCATCTGAGCTCACCCCTTTCAATGTTTTAATATTTTCCAGGATGTGAAGAAGTATTTTATGAATGACCTGCAGGGATAGTCAGAAGAGGATATGAGTGTGGAATATGAAGACTTTGTTATTATTTTTTCACTTTATGATGTAATGTAAGACTTATGAATGTATCTAGTGTTTTCAAGGCTACTAAACTAATCGGTCTTTCGAGACTTGATCTTTTGTGATCATGCCAATGTTACGAAGTAATGCACCGACTCTGGGTAGCTGGGGTCGGGGCGTTACACCCAGACACCTCCAAACCAAAAACACTCATTTTTTCAGATTAGATCTGATGAATTTAAACATGGACTCACCCAAACCATAATAAATTTATCTGAGGTAGAAAAAACAATAAAATAATGAATTTACAGAAGTCGGGTGTGAAAATTCTCCCCTCAATAATGCTTTTCATACTTGGATATTCATAAAAAGCCCAATACCAGAAAATAGAACATGATACTCCTTTACATTTTGTGAAGATTCCCACATAAAGACAAACAAATAGGCAACAAAACACCACCAACTAAGAGAAAGACTGACAAGAATAACATATGATATAGAATGGAGTCCTCACTAAGCACCACCCACCAAAAAAAGATTAAAAACCCCCCACCACAAGGGGAGGAGAAACTCGATGAATTTACACATTGATCCAAAACCCCGACCACAAGGGGAGGGGAGGGTTGTTCCCAAATAATGGGGTATAAAAACCACATCTAACAACACAAAAAACTATAATGTCTCGAAACAACAAAACTCATGCAATACCAAGGACATAAATTATTCGAATGCCTTTTTAAACCACTAGGGTTCTCCTGACTGTGCACAAACATCACTCTGAGACTGGTGGAGGAAAATATGATGTATGAACCATCTCATGAATCACTATCATACATTAGAAACCCTCATACATAACACACAAATGAAAATTTCATAAAACACACTTATATTAAAAAAATTCAATTGGGTTGACAACAACCATTCTTATGATTGAAGAAAAAGTAGAACAAAAAAATCCACTTATCATGGCATTCACATTCAAATAACATTATAGTGATAAATCCCCATAATGATACCAAACATCACCCTATTCATATAAAAGGTATGAGGTGACATTTGAAGAGTTGGTTCTTGCATCCTGACACGTTGTGGAATCATGAAGATATAACTAATCAAGGTGACCCAAGCCTCCACATGATTGGAAAATTCTTGGAGCACTTATGAACACTGACTTTTTTTAACACTAATTACTACACTAATAAAAATTCATGACAATATAGCCTGATGAAGATGAAGGGAGGTCTAAAGGCCTCTTAATTACACTACTAATACCACCAGTATCATACCAATTCTCATTCTTCAGACTGACATCCTCTTCATCACTTCCACAACCCATAGGATGATTTTCCAACCCAAGTCCTCCTACTAACTCATTTTTAGCATGAAGGGCTTGTATCAGCACAATGGAAAATGTGGTTTGGTTGTGTTCTACCATTTTCGACTGTAGTTTAGTTTGGAGCACACGTTCGAAAATTTGAGATTTTTCGGGATCATTTTCAACATACCATGGGTCATATAGAGCTAGGTCCAAGAAATGTTGATCTAATTCTAATTATATTCCGACACCTTTTTGAGAACCATAAAACGGAATCATCTTTTTCAGATTATACATCTTAGAAAAATATTGTTTGCAAAACAATGACTTGAATAACCCCCATGTATGATCTTCCAAAGACTTTTTTCGATACATGGACTTCAACCATTTCTATGATGAACTATTGAGCATGAAGGTAGAAAATTTTACCTTTAATGTATTAGAAAGCACAAGAAAATGGAATTCGCATTCCTTATCTTTTACATACACACCCCCACTTCAATTTGACTCACATGACCCTAAATGAAGGGAGGGTTCAACTTATAGATGTCTAGAATATAATCTATAGGTTGATTAATTGGAGTGTTTGACAATGATGCACCGCCCAAAGCTATACCTTGAGAAACCATTCAATAATTTTGGGGGAGGACACTAAGAACATGGAAACATGGAATTTAATAAAAAAATAATTACCATGTCAAATTCAACTTTTCAAAAATTAAAACAAATCATTTCAAAACCAATTTAATGAATTAACAAAAAAATATTGATGATTACCAAAGGAAAACTAGTGTCGGTGGGTGACGTGGCCATATATTTGGTGGCCATATTCCAATCACACCACCATAAAAAATAGTATTCTATGAATATGTCCCCAGCTCCACATGGATTTTTAGTCCCTACGAACTCGTGAAGGACACTTACCAATTATTTTTTAATTACAAACACCAAACAAACCATAAAAACCAAAAAGATAACTACAAAACCGGAAATCCCCTGGTAACTCGAGGATCATAATGAGAAAGGTCTCATGATGTGATTGTAATGACCTGACCCCAGGGCCCATTCCATGACTACCCCAAGAACACCTTCCATATGTTAGGGGTTGGAGACTAGTGCTGCAAAGTAATATCCTTGAAATAGGAGGGCATTTTCCATTAACCCTACATAAACACACAATCCAATAACACAACAAGATGAGATCACGAAGCAAAATAGCAGTAGTAAAAGTGTGTAATTAAAGTAGAGGGGTTGAGATACAAGGTCAAATGTAAGATACAACTACAACAGAAATAAGAAAACAACTTTTGAGATCGTCCACCAAGGATCCTACCTAAGGGGTAAGTGTAGCTCATATCCACAGCTCTCCATGTCAACTGTCACCACTATCCACTATCAAGTCCTAGCTTCTCGTGTCTCAGTAAAAGATTCACATCGTCTGCACAAGACAAAACAATGTATGGGAAAAGCCCATGTAGGGGAGAGTATAACAATACACAATAGGGACCTCTAGACCCCAGAAGATATCTCATAATTCCACCAAAGAAAACCACAAAGCTTGATTTTATTCACAAAGCACATAGAAAAATACTCATCTCAAATCAGGTATAATATAGTTACAAAAGTATAGATGATTAGTCGTAAGTCAATATCATTATATTCTATTAAGTAGAACTGCTGCCGACCCACCCAGGATCGATAGGTACTAACCCCCACTGACCAACATAGTATCTGACCCACATAGGATCGTTATGTGTTGACCCACATAGGATCGTTGAGCACTGAACCACACAGGATCTCACCAACACAAGATCTATATGTACTTACCCCTGCTGACATACACAGCATCAGTATGCACTGACCCACACACGATCGTTGAGTGCTGACCCAGATAGGATCTGACTGGCATAGGATTGATAGGTTCTGATCCAGTTAGGATCTCTATAATTTGATCCACACATGATTTCATGGTGTTTATCCACAAAGGATCGCTAGGTGTTAATCCAAGTAGGATCGCTATTCATTCTTCACATATCATCCATCAACTGGATTCCCATACATAGTATGCTTGATTATAGGAGGATCATATCCTCAATCCATTGGTCATATTTCAACAGGAACGAAGTCCCATGAAGAAATAACCTAAAGATTTTTCATTTCATAACAGTTCCAACAAAATAGATTACATGCCAATCAGACGCCCTGTATGAGAGTTATAAGAATTTTAATGCCGAGTGACTAGTTGGATTCGGGTACGATCCAACCCGGTCATGCTACAACTTTCTCCCAAACTCAGGTGGAGTATGTCAAAAGGAATCTCTCATTACATGGATTATAGCAACACAGATGGTTTTTCAAAGAGATGTCTAGTTTGCGAGATACGACCTTTTAGGTGTATGTTGGCTGAAATGGGTTCGGGTCTGGTCTGACCCGGTCAGACCGACTCGACCCGCTCGTCATGGGTGGACCTGACTTGGTCTATGCCTGACTCTTCCCAGAATGAAACTGATGGGCTGGCCTGAGTATGTTGGGCCGCAAGTTCAGCCCGCTGGGCTGGAGATTGACTCGCTACGCCATAGACTGGCCCGCTGGGCTTTAGACCCGCCCGACCCTCTCTTGAAGGGTGCGGCCCGCCGGGAGGCCCGACCCGATGTCTGGTGCAGTCTGCCTACTGTGTGAACCACACAGAGGGGCCACTCCCCCCCCCCTCCCCCATTGGCATAAAATCCATTCAGTGTATATGTAACCGGTGGCACCACGTGGCCCCACCATCGCTGGCAGCATGACACTGGAGGCGCAGGTCCACTTCGTTGCGGCCACCTCCCACAGTACGTGATGACGCGCCCCTCAACCCCAACGCATCCTGCTGAGGGTAGACCGACCATCTAGTCTGCCGTAGTTCCAAGCAGTGCCACCTCCTTTTGCAGCCGGTGCGCAATGGGCTACCGCCCTCACCCGCCGGCGCTAGTTCCCCATCGATACATCTTCCATGGGGTTCTATGAATGATTTAGAGATCAGTTTCAACTCCCGTCTGCACCTACTGGCCCCCCATAATTTCCCTGTCTCTATGTGACACTCTAATTCACATTGTTGTTAAATTCCAAATTTTCCCACCAAGAATGAAACAAGAAAACAGGTAGTGGAGGGTCCAAGCCTAGTTCATTTGGACCATTCCCTCCGTGTAAGCATCATAACAAGCAGGTATCAAATAAAAACATCACATACATATTGATTAAGACCCATTCAAGTCACCGATGAAAGACACCCCCAAATTCAGGTATGATGAAAATAAATGAGAGTTTCTTGAATTTAATATCAACCCCTACCTCATAAATAATTGCAGTTGTCGCGGTTGTGACAGGAGAAGAGTCCTCATTGGATGAAGTCCCTAGCATTCGTTGATCCTAGATTGTTACCTATCAAACAACATTCCTCTACTGGTGGAAGATACCGTTGTACTTCTACAAATGTTCTTCTCCTGATTAATCCATGTCCAAAACCCCAACCTATGATCCATTTAAATATATGGGGAGTGTGAGTAACACATCAACAGAATTAATGAGGTTTATTAATGAGTATTTAATTGATGAAGCGCTTAATACCCAATGGCGTTGTTATACAACCGAGGGGTTATTCCATTAAATATCATGACAACCAATTGGTCCTCCACCGCCACTCAATAAGAGATTCGATAAAATAAAATAATATTTTTGTTATTTTATTATATATTTACAAGTCTCAAATACTAACTTTTTCCCCAAACCTATTGTGGTCGATGTTAAGACTCCCTTAAATGAATCTTGGTGCTACAGATTCGAAGGTGCCCTCAGATGTTTAATCCAACACTAGTACAAAAGTTATAAAATTCCTCCCATAGGTTTACTAAACTTAAATTTAAAATAAGTTCCAAATTCCGTTCTGGGCA
Source organism: Viscum album (assembly GCA_963277665.1). NCBI lineage: Eukaryota > Viridiplantae > Streptophyta > Magnoliopsida > Santalales > Viscaceae > Viscum > Viscum album. Next base: position 1,221,320,202 of record OY728156.1, on the reverse strand, counting down.
CACTGAGCTTCAAAATAAAGCACTGTCAATTTTTGCAGAATCATAACAATTCCAACTAATATTTAAAAAATATTATGTGGAATTTCTGGGACATTACAGTCCTACAAATTCCTACACCTCCTACTCAACAACACTAATACTTCTACTATAAAAACACCAAATAACAATGGGCTCTCTAGAAGTCATGGTCCACTCATGAGCCGACCTCCTCTGATACAATTTTTTCATGAACCATCCTGGGATGACTCTGAACTGTTTTCCTAAGGCAATCTGTGGCATAAACTGACATCCATTCCCTATCTTCCCAGAATGGTGACATGATCAAAGAGAATCAATAGAGGAAATGGGAATGATTTAACATATAAATAAAATAACTACCCAATATCAAAATCAATTAAAAATTTTACATCATTTAATTTGAAGAACAACCAAACAACAAAATGATCAATAAATAAAACTAGAATAACCAAGATGAATGTGACCCCAAATGGATCCTCTGTGTCACCCTGAGGGTCACTCTCCAACTTAACACTTACCATCATTCAAGGTGATAAATCCAATAAAATAACCTATACCAGAATCTAAACATAATAAAACACTATGGGAATTAGAGTTAAAACATATTATGTCTACTCGACTAATTCTGTACCCAATTCATATCCTTTAAATAAAGCCACATTAATTTTCATGTTTGGAATAAAACAACAAAAAATGATTTTTAATAATTTACTTTTCCAAATAAATAAATCAAAACCCATTTCTTTTATTTTTAAAACCGGTCCCATTCATAGTGGAAAGAGAATTTCCTAAGGGATAGGGATAAAAGGATACCGAATTTATAAACTACCATTTTTAATTTTAATGTGAAATAGAGGAAACTCTTGTTCATTATCAACGGTCTCTTAAAATCATTTTAGCAGAACTACAATTTTATAATTTTCCAAATGTGCACCCAAAATCATGAGCATTGAAGATGGTCACCCAATGAGGGTAATTGAAAACATGTCTACTGTCATATCATTATGTGATTACTTTGAAACACAGAGGAAAACCATAAAATAATATTCGTGTGAATCAACGTGAAGTAATACCTTCATCAATGATGTCATGACACCATAATTCCCAACTACTAGCCTTCCTGGCCTAGGTGAGGGGCATGTCCCTATAGCAACAAAACCAAGTATTCACACACTATGGGATACTAGCTAGCAAAATAACCTATACTTGTGCATCAAACATTCGTAGTAAACCACTTTTCTATTCTAGGATACAATGTCATGTTTCAAAAGGGGTGTGTTGTACCATTCAAACAACAAGTCACATACATTCTATATACACATCACCAAACCCGAACCACCATGAAGACCACAAGGGTTGTCTCGTGCCATCAAGCATTCATTACATAAGGGAGGGTCCATACCGAGGACCATCCCCTGTCACGGATCTACAACTAGGCAAGGATCCCATCCCAATAATTTTTTTCCAGGATCCATCTCAAAATGTCAAAGACCATTTAGATCTACCCATACAGGGTACATTTATCAAAGATAAATAAACACTTTAAAAACCATTTCCAAAAATAAGAAATTACATTTCCACTATGACTTCAACAAACATAATTTATGTATTAAACCCATATTCCTGCAACTCAAATTAAAAAAAATGAATTTATTTGAAATCCAGTTTACCGATACTAATTTTAAATAGAACAAAAAGCACTCAAAGTAGGAAAATGAGGCTTTCATAATTTTTAAAAAAACAAATATTTTCATAAAATACCATACATAAACCACTTTCTCAACCAACCATACCTTCCAAAATCCATTTCATCAAACCAACCCACCGTTTAATTAAAAAATACACATATAATGTCTAATGGGGAATATATAATTAAGAACATAAAGTGAATATCAATTTTTAATACACAAATCATAAATTTGGACATTAGAAACATGTTTATTATAATCAAACCATGCCATTATGAAATACTACTCAATTTAAATGGAATATAGAGACATTTTCAAAACACATAGCCTACAAAATCCTTTCCACAAATCCAAATAATCAAACAATGGGATGCCGAACAATTTGAAATGGTACAATTAATTTGACAACAATAAATACCTATTTACTAACTATGGGATATAAATACATAATGTAATCAAGGTAAAAATAATTTCTATAGACATATGCAATGGGTTCCTACCTCAACTGATAATGAAAACCTGAAAATTGTTCTAAAACACCGATCACACCTCAAACACACTAGCGTGGAGATGGAACCCAACTAACGCAATAACATTTCTTGTTGAATTTAGAAATTGACCCTAAAAATTGAAATCATAGCTATAGAATAATATCAAACCGGGATGTAGAAGGGAAAAAATAATGAAGGGGGATCCTCCTCTGGATGAAAAGGGCACCAGAGAGGTCACGTCTGCCAGAGAGGGAGCCACACTGGAATGTGGGGGTAACAGCAAAGGGGGTTCATCAGAAATCCAGACAACATGGGCTTTATAATAGAGGTAGCTACCAGAGATGGATTGGTTCATACTAGAGATAGCCATCGAAAATTTTTGGTTCATCTAGAGAGGTTGCAACTATCAGAGTAGAAGAAGCATGCCTGAGGGGTTGGTGGTTCACTAGTGAAGGGCACTGCCCAATTGGGAGTGAATGCAACGTCTAGATGAGTGCCGACAAAAGGGCGTGGTCTAGCTGGGGGGTGCGTGGCAGTCAGACAAGCACCAGTGAGGGGCACGACCTGATGGGAGGGATGTCGCCCGAGAGGTGCACAATGGGGGTCACAAAGGGGTGTTGTGTGCTGGTTAGGGGGGTGAAGGGGAGAGAGTTTTGTGGGATTATGGGGGGAGTGAGAGGATATTAGAAACCCTAAAAATGAAATATATAAAAATTAAATAAAAATGAAATGATAACACTAAGAAAGAAATAAAAATAATTAATTTATATTACCCTAAATAAAAGTAAAAATAATAAGAATAATAATAATAATAGTGGTAATAATAATTATAATAGTGACATCAATTCCATTACTTGATGATAATAATAGTATTTTTTAATAATAATTAAAACCAGAAAATACTTAATAATAATTTCATTATTTTCACAACAACTACACCAATATTATTATTGTTAAATTAATTACTTTGATTTATTTCAAGTGTTGGGAAACTGTGTGGTTACATTGCGCCTCTCATAATTATTTTTAAAAATGAAAATAGTGACCATAAATTAACTATTAATAATAATAATGCTCTTAACAATAACTATTATTATCATTTTATCGGACTTAGTGATAATAATAATAATAATTTTCATAGTGAAATAACCAATAATAATTTTAATAACAATAACGGTAAAAATAATAATAAAGTTCATATAAATTTAATATTATTAATATTAATAATATTTTTAGTAATAATAATGATATAAATTTTTCTAATATTGATAATAATAACAAAAGTAATTGTAATAAAAACATTGATGATAACAATAGTTAATAATAAAATTTTGACCAAATTCATTAATAATTTTCTTTTAATTATAATAATTATTATGACATTAATACTAATATAACTACAATAACAAAAATAATAATGATAATATTTATAAAAATTCTTATAAACTGTAACAGTGATAATAAAAATTACTCACACTAATTATAATATGAATATTATAATTATTAATAGAATTTATCTTAATTTTGATTCTCATTTTATTTTATAAATTAAATTTATTTAAATAACGCAATAGTGAAATATCCATAACGTAGTTGCATGGTCTCCCAATTATGCTCTGTATGTGCGTAGGATGCCCTAAAACCCCAAACAAACATTTGTTTCATAATAAAACTCCAAAAGTATATCAGGGACTCACCTAAACCCCGATAATGTTATCTAAATCTGGAATAATATTAACCAAAAGAATTTAAAATTTTAAATTATGACACAAAAAAGTTGATTACCACGAGGCCTAAAGGCAATAACTTATTCCATTAAATCCAATTTAGAAAGACATGTACAAGTAATACGATACACCAATATAATAACGATGATAGTGGAAAAAACAATGATATGATGATCTCATGAAATATAGACTTTTAATAGTAAGGATAAACAATACACATTTGTCATGTCTTAGTTCAACAACATATAACATAGAGGTAAAAACTAACCACAACATGTCCATGAAAAACATAGTTGGAAAGGTTATATTCACTATGTTCACACCCATGTATTCATGAGATAAATATAAATACCTAAATCGATAATTTCATATATAGTTACAAGACTAATATTTTCTTGATTATATGGTCAAATCTAATATGACATAGAGAAAATAAAGAGTATTTTTATTATACATTTATTAATTATCATAACATATAAAAATTGTTCCAAAAAAGACACAGTCTGTATAAAAATAGCATATATTATGAAATATAATCAATCAAAGAGAAAATATATAAAATATACTTTAATAAAATTGTATAAAATCTGAGAGGATTTAAGGGGTAACATTTTCTTAAAAACAATATGTTCACTATAAATAGAATAAATTTAGTCAGATATTGAATTACGGTGAAATTGAGGGATTTTATGAGAATATCATCTAAAATTGATTATAATATTAATATAAAAATAAATATGTTTAAAATTTGGAGAAGAAAATATAAATATTACGAAATTAATAATACAAGATAATGTGAAGCAATTATAATATTCTTTCAAAACTTCAGAAATAATTTTTATAATTATAGGGTCTTATTAAAGTGAGAACGAATGGTTCTTTCAATATATTTTTATAGTCATCAAAAATACGATATTGGGAATAAATATAGCCCAAAAGATAATATGAATTTTAAAATAAAATTTCCTATATAATAATATGAATATTATATTAATGAAATGTAAGAACATGGAATCCAAACACATGGCATAAACAATCAATGACGAATCACCTTACATAATGTGCCTTATTTTTTCTTCGTTTATACACCTAATCTATCACCGAATATGACAGTTACAAATTTATTAATGAATTATTTTATATAATTTCATGTTAATTTTAAAATATTGTTTTCATTGGAATTTATTTATTATTTGTTTGAAATTTTAATGTTGAAATTTTAATGAATATTTTTTTTATTCAATTTTTATTTCAAATTTGTGGTGTAAATAATTTTTATTTTATAATTATTTACATTTCCATAAGGAGGATAAAATTAAATTATAATATTTGAATATATACATACATAAAAATGTATAAAAAATCATATAGGCATATTAAAATATATTATATAATCTATAGTAACCAGCTGAAATGGTCACGATAAATACTGAATTTACAACATCCCCTAAGGTGGTAAAATTAGGCATTAATGGGATAGTTCAAAAAAGGGTGATCCATCATATATGATATAAATATTTTTAAAATGTATATATAGTATTAAAATAACATTGACGTAGTAGAAATATTATAATTATTTATTTTTCAATGTTTTTAATGATCTTGAGGAAAAAATTATAATCTTAAATAAGAAATGAAGTGAATGGGTAGATACTTATTAGTGGATTATTACACCTTCCATAATGTATTAGGGACATGAAGGAATATAGTTATTTTTGAAAAACAACTCCAGGGAAAATTAGAGATTTAATAAATCTGAAATGATAAAATAATATACAATATTATCTATTTTGGATATTATTTTCCATGATAGAGAGAGTAAGAATCTATACATGGAGGATATGGTGTTGTTTGGATAAAATTTTCAATATAAAATCATTTAAAGAGAAATATTAATAATAATAGACTTCCTTGGGAATATTAAAATAATTTAAAAAAAAATTTGTCTTCATAATTTTTAAATAATTTAGCCACTAAATTTAATTATATTAAAAATTATACAAAAGAAAAAAATAAATGATATTTTTTAAGGAAATTAAAAATAATTCTAGACATTGTAAATTAAATTTTATATTGGGAAACTGAAATTAATATTCTTCAATACTTTACTTATTGTTGAAAATTAATTTTTTAATAGAATGAAAATGTAGGATTCATTATTTCCTTGTAAAAAAAATTATCTTATGAAAATTACTTTATCCAAAAAACTAAATTTTAATGATTCAAAAGATTTATTTTTTATTTAAATTTAATAAATATCACTCTTGGGTAATTATAGAATATTTATTTCAAACTTTAAATTCATTTTATATCAATAATTATTAAAATAATTTAATTCTCAAATAAAAATATTTTTACTTAATGAAAAAATATACCCTATAAAAAATTAAACTTTTACATTTGTTTTTTACTTAATTTTTATATGTATTGTATTTTAATTCCTTAAATATAATTAATTATCTTTAGGTTTAATATCACATAATATTGATGTTACATTATAGCGATAATTTTATCATTTGTATACTCACATAACTATTTTAAAAACCATGTTTTATTTATAATGGTTAATTACTATTGTAAGATTCATTTTTCAAATGATAATATTACCTATCACTTACACATATATAACCATTAAATTATAAAAATTTCATTCAAATTGATTCTCTCAAGGATCAATATATTTCACCATTTATATGAATACGTTATTTTAAATCATTTTTTATTATTCTTATGTTTATGATTATGATATTTATGGGTGACCATGGACTAAAATTTCCAAATTATTGTTATGTTATCTACATGTATTAATTAATTTTTTTAAAAAAACTATTTTTATATTGTGGTTTAGCCCCGTATATATAATTTCATATCATATTATGTTTATTTTTTAAGGTAGTACAAACAATTTATTAATACTATAGTTTATAATATAATTCATAAATAATGTAGATAAATATATGAGCCTAAAAGATGTTATTAAGTCACGTTTTATATATAAAATTCTAGATAAGACAATTCTCCACACCATTAAAAATACATCTTTCAAAATTTCTACTCAAATCATCAGTTTATATTATATGAGCATACTTATATTTCATTGAATATTTTTGTTTTCATGTCGCCTATTTATATATTTTGTTTCGTCAAAGTACATTTACAAACTAAATAATCATTTTATTTATATGTATTCCTTTATATTATTAGATATGAATCAACATCTGAACATATGGGAGGTCATGATTTGGTAGAACTACCTATAGATTCTACACATGAAATGAATTGAGTAAAAATATTCTCCATAAAAATCTATAAAAAAACTTTGAAAAATTTTCATGTTTTTTTATGATTCAATTGTTATGTCATGGTATTTATAAGATCAAGGATATTGATGTATCCAATATTCCTATGACTACTCACCCCCTTATTTAAAAACCACATGGCTCTCTTTGTGTGAAATATTTGAATGTAGGATTTATAACCAATATCAATCCCTACCTCTCCTTCATAATTTTAAATATTGTGATTCTACCAGTTCTTTGATACATTAATCCACTTTTTAGTACAGAGAAGATATAATTATTTATTATTATATATTTTTTGTTCCTTGTATAATTTGATTAAAAAATGTTTCAAAAAAGGGAGAATTATGATTGTCTTACTATACAGTGGTTTATAAGAGGATATTTGTGTACATCAATTCATATTGTTATTATATTTTAAACTCAATAAATGTAACATATTGATCACATGAATTTTTAAAATAGATGTTTAATAGTCTAATAATTTCTTCTGGGGTGACGATTTCCAAAAAAAATCTCTATTTATCTATGGATGATATTTTGTACTAAATATTAACTTAATTTTCAATTAGCATTCAATAATCATCTATAAATTCAATGTAATCTTCATATTGTGATCACATATGATCCAAAGTTGTTCCCCATGAAATCTCATCACTTATATAGCTTATATATTAGATGTTTAACCAATATAATGACCAATAAAAATATTTATCATGTGAAAAGAAATTTTAGAAGCCTGAACTATAGTAACCTAGAGATGATTTATACTTTATTACATTAGAATTGATACAAGGGAGGTCATACCAAAGGATCAATCGGTCTTGTAGTCTTGAAGAACTATATACATACATGAATCAAATTTTTTATTTGAAATATAAAATAAATATCATATGAAATATTCTTTCATCAATATATTATTCATAATATCCATCTTTAAAACCATAAGAAATGTAATTAAATAATGGGTTAACATTGATATTTTACATAAGTTTCTTGAAATGAATGATATCATGAATAAATATGGAAAAAATAAAAACATCAATGTATATTCCTTAAAAAAAATTCATATAATAAATTACCATAGCATGATATGAAACAATGGATAATATTAATATAGTAATATCACGCATAATAATAGTATAATTCTCCATGAAATAAAATCATAATGTATGAAGTTGTAATCTAAAAAATAATGATATCATTATCCTCAAGAACTTTCACTAATATGGTTTAATAAATGTGTTTTTAGATACCAAAAAACACATTTTATTTGATTATCTGACTGGTTTTACTCATTATACTTTTCAATGCATCAATGGGACATATAATTTTAGGCTCAAATTGTCACTGAAAATCCAATTCATTCCACATATATATTTAATGATATATTTAATTGATAAAAAATATTATTTATCAATAAATATCATTATTATGTAATGAATAGAAAGCATCAATATTCCCATAATTGATCCCACACCTTTCAATTTATAAAAATATATATAGAAATTTTATACATTTTAGAAAATAATCATATCCATGATATAAATTATATAAGTTTTTAATAGGAATAAAATGATCAATGATTGATGATATCAAGAAAGTGAATATTTCAAGAGAAATTAAATGGATATAAAAATAATCAGTATATAATAGATGACCTTTAATCCTTTATAATATAATATTTGTAGTAAAATAATATCTTTTAAAGAGTTTGAGAAATTGGAAGTGATTTATTTTTTAATTTTATTAAAATTGATTTATCTCTTAAAGCATTAAAAACATGTTGAATAATATAAAAAATAATATCATGGTTATGGTGGTTGGAAAATCTATTATCTCAATATACAACGAAACACTATATTCCATCTTAATTATTATATTTTTTTAGAAAAATACCCATTAATAAAATATTTAGAAGAATAATTTTATATCATTAATGAAGAAATATTTAACATAAATTTTCCTTAATAAATGTTTTTAATGAACTAATGTTACTTTTAATATTTCTCAAAAAATATATAAATATATATTGATGAAAAATATATCACATATCATGTGAAATATGGTCTTATTTTTTAAAACATGTAATTAATTGATTGAAGTTTATAAGAGAGAAAATATTCAATAAAATATGGAAACTATATAACTATCCCTAGCTTATGAAAATAGAAAATAGTTATAAAAGATATATTATTATATAAAATAAATGAAAAAATTAGGAAATCCGAGAAAATTTAGATTGTAAAATAATTTTTTTTCCAATTTGGTATCTTTTAAATAGTTGCACCATGAAAGCGTAAACATTATTTGAAATTATAATAATTTTTAACACATTCATATTAATGTTAAATTATAAATGGAAAATATATGTGCCTCATAAAATTAAATAGTTTCATAACACCCAATCTGTCTCAATGTATTAAAAAAACAAAATATACCTTATAAGGAACACATCATAAATGTGACCATTAATGATTTATGTGATTTTGTGTAATTTATTTAAATACATATAAGAATAAAGTAAAAAAATGTAAATTTTTATAAAATAATTTCACATATAATCATGACATAATAAAATCAATAAATATGTCATATAAACAAATATAAGGAAATTGAATTAATAAACCCCTATCCTCATGTTCAATATTCTTTTTAAGTGATCTTATCCACCTATATAATAAATTTAAAATTATTAAAATTAATTTAGATAATAATTTTTATGTGAATATTATGATAATATTTATATTTATAATATTTTTTCACCTATTATTTGACAATCAGTTATAATTATCTTTTTTTGAGTACTACTTTCTTTTTCTTCCTCATGTATTTTTTTCATAGATATTGTGGTACATATTAAATTATAATGGTTCTGTCATATGAAGATTTATCATCCAAATATATATATATTATTTATATAACTCGATTCATCCATAAAATATAGAGATAGGAAAATGAATAACATAATTCTTGGAGACAATATGTTTTATGTATACATGAATGCTATTTTCACTTTCTGATGGATTGAATAATGTAAATATATATTATATTTCACATTCATATAATTATTTTTTACCATAAAAATCAAATCTATATTCATTTTATCAAAACCTTATTGCAATCAAATTAATGATTAAATGAAAAATGAATCACAATGCTTTGTGGAGGTGGTAGTCAACACATACACATGAGAGACATTATCATTTTCCAATGATTAAGGTTCGGTGAAGATAGATATGATATTATAATTTGATATTTATTATTCACTAATAAATATCATATTTATATTCATTATTTCAATCATTATATTCTTTCTATATAAAGTGTGGAGGAAGAATTACTTACACCACTACGTGGAGACATTATGTCATGCGAACAGACCAACACTGTATTTCACTTTTCATATGTTAGAAATGAGATTGAATATGGGTTTAACATAATAATAATAATAATATATAATAATATTAATGATATTATATTAATCATTTTTAATATGATTAAAAAATTATTTAGAGGACATATAAGAAGAATGATAATTTTAAGATTCGGTAAAGAGGACTATATATTCTTCAGTAAACATCAATTAGATTCCCACTAAAGGTAAATTTGGTTGATATTTTGGAAGGACCATCACCTATTAAAATTTGATAAATATGTTTTGAAGAAATATTGGTAGGGTTATGTTGAGATATGTTACTCAATGTGCAGAATGGAAAAGGAGTAGTTGTGTCTATTTATATGTGGGGGGAGATGAATTCTTAAAATTAATTAATGTATTAAATTAATTAAAATTAATTTCCACTTTTAAATGGACCTAAATTGTAATAATTTAATGTTATCATGATTTTATGTGGAAATAATCCTAAAAAATAAAAAATGATTTTATTTTTGATTTTGAAAGTATAACTTAGTTTTAACCCCATATAAACCCATTTGAAAATTATTATGATATCAATTTATTTCAATATTTAGTTGAAATAAAATTTACTTTAAAATGGAAAATGATGAATAAATAGAGATTTGAAGTTATTTTAAAACAAACCCATTTATCATGTACTAATATTGTATTTTTTTATAAATTCTAAGTCATTTAATAAAATAACGTTTATTATAACATATCATCAATGTAATTTTTAGAAGGGCATAAAATTTTATAATATAATATTATCCTAAATCATGTAAAATGGTTCCAAAATATCATATATTCATGATACAGATGATATTATCTATATTTAATCAAACAATCACATTTTTATATGTATATTTTTCATTTTTATCCTTATATTTAGCTTAAGACCATAGTTAATAAAATATAACCATAACCGTGTTAATAAATATAAAAAATATATCAGGGTGATTAATTTCATAGATAACATTAAAATTTCCTCATAAATTTAAAATGGGTTAATTATTAAACCATTTATAATCTTAATGTTTATTATGAATGATTTTTTTTGTTTTTATATAATTTAGAAAAATATATTTAGTAAATATCAATATTAATTACATTTTACGTACTATGTTAACAATTTCACATTGAAAACAACCTGAAAAATTATATTTCAAATATAAACCATTTAATCATCCATAGTATAATATATTTGTACTAAAAATTAATTTGACACTTTAAAATGCAATAAAATATGACAAATTGTTTTTAAAATGATTTACATGAATTATTTATGGAAAGCACTAACACCGTGTTGTCGTTGCATAAAAATTTATGTTAATTATTTGGAGAATATGAATATAATGTAATATAACATGATAAAAAATATATTAATATTTAAAAAAAATCACTAAATATATGTAGAGACCCGAAGCTTATCGTACATGGACGTTACATTACTTTTGCGGAATACTTAGTACATAACAAAAACACACACACAAGGATCGTAATAGTTTAGTGTCTTTGGAAACTCGGAATAAAATCTTCTAATCGCGGGGAAAGATCTTCAACATCTCCCATAAAGATCTTCCTTTTTTTTTACCTAAAACCTTTCTTTATATCCTGGGGAAAAGAAAACATAAAAGGGTGAGCTCAAATGCTCATTAAGGGTAAACAAAAGAAATATCAATCACATCATATACATAAGAACATAGCTTTTGGAAATCTTAACCTGCAAAAGAGCTCATAATATCATAACATGGGATAAATCATAGAAGTGAAAATGAGATCCCCATAATCATAACATAAAACTTGAAACTTTGTGGCATGCACACATAATCATGGAAAATCATTTCTTGTTAGTCATGACTCATTGCCAAGACTATCTTAGTGGACAAAGTCCCTTTCTGAACCGAGTTCACTCCTCGTTTCAGTCCTGTATCACTGAACCGAAATAACCTTCCGTTCCAGCCATGTCTATCTCATGAGATATAAAATCATTAACCAATGCATTGGAGGGAGATATAGGTCCCACCCATCTTATAATGAATCCTTTCTTATGTGTGCCACATAATCATAAAACATACATCATCGCATAACACATGTAATCAAAAATGGGATTCTTGAAACATCATGACATCATAAATCAATTCATATAAGATAAAGGAATTCATAAACATAATTCCATCACAACATAGTCAAATCAATGTAAAAATATGGATAGAAACAGAACCCTTTATTATCTTAGATGGAAAATAATTTTGATAAAACACTTGAATTGAATTCTTGAGGAAAATATCCTTTCTTCTTCAAAATCAATTTCTTTTCACAAAACATCATGAAACTTTAAAAGAAAGAGATTTTATTAAAAATAGTTATGAAATCTTTTGTAGGAAGCTTCATGAAAATAAGGCTTTATAAAACCTTAAAAATCCGTTCGTGCCGTTTAAGTTTAAAAAACATTCTTCGTACTTTTGTCGGAAAAGTCAAAAAGTACCTCGTACGAAAAACGACAAAAGATTCCTTTCATATATTTTACTAAAAACTCACCGAAGGGTAAAATTGGATTTAAAAAATTGTAGGTTGTTGTAAATAACATTACATATTGAGGAAACATGGATGTGGATGATAAAATATACCCCAGTAAATTTCAAAGTACAAACAATCTCGGATAAAAATGAGATTGTGATATTTCCCTTACCTTAGGTCCGATTTGCTTCGTATGTGTCCGAACCTCCTGTATAATGATTTAAATAATGTCATTGACTTATTACAGAATCATATTCATTGTTATGATATCATATATGGTTCACTTATGACATTATATTACCCGTTCTTTTGTAAATTCCATGTTAAAGAAGCGTTTTGGGTAAAATCATTTCATTTATCGTAGGTGTTTTGACTTGTTGTTCTTGACATCATTATTACTTATATCATGATTTACTTACTTCCAGAATATAAAATATGATTTATATATCATATATATTCAGTATATATATATATAATAGGTAGATAAATAAAATGAAAAACACCGTTCATGGAGACGGTAGTCCGTACGTACGCATGAACGTTGTTTTCCTTTCCTTATTGTCTTGAAATGGAAGTAAGTAGATGACATACATATGTATATATATACATAAATACAGTAGCTTTATAATGTCATATATTTCATTATTATTTCTTATATATACTTTATAATCATTCTTAAATGGTTAACATGGAGAATGAATCTCATCGCGTCGTGGAGACGGTATTCCGTACGTACGCACGAGCGATGATATCATTTCTATAAATATTGAATTGAATTGGAGTGGATTATACAATATATCAGAATCAATATTATGCTTTAATAACTATGTATAGTTATTCTTTACACCATTATACCCATCCATGTAAGGTGGTGGTGGAAAATAGATTACACCACGGCGTGGAGACGGTATTCCGTACGTACGCACGCGCGGTGATTTCTTTTTCCGTAGGATGGATAGATGGTGAAATAGGTTTGTTTCATACATATAATAACATATCAGTATATGAGTGATACTGATGTTATTACTTCATAATGAAACAACCTAAGAATAAGAAGTGGAAGAAGAAATAAAGATGAAAGAATTGGTAACGGTAATTACCTCTTCTTTGAAGTGCCTCTTTGAGACCTTCTCTTAGGGCACTAGAATTGGTCTTTGAGGAAGACCAGAACCTCTAGGATGTTGCTAGGGAAGTGGAGAAGAGATTTTGGCAGGGTTTGGCCGAGCTTGAGTGCTCAAATTGGTGTGAGGAGGAGGGGGAGGAGGTGTCCTTTTATAGGGGAGGAGAGGGGCACCTTAGGAATATCTCAAAATATTATTTTATATTAAAGTCAAAATCGGTTTATAATGGTTCCAAAGGGTCTTATTTCGAAGCTAAAGTGGTTATGGGTCGAAAGCCTATCAACCAATAAGATTTAGACAAGTTTAGGGCATTATTTTAACCTTATCAATTAGATTTAACTCTAAGTTAAATAATTCAACTTTTACCGTGTCTTTTTGTTTTCTTTCACTATATGGTAAATACACTTACTATAACATGCCAAACGAACCCCAAATTGTTTATTATTAAAATATATATCTTTATCTAAGTCATTTGGCCGAACCTTAGATTTTTAGGAATAATATAACAATTAATAATATAATATTTGATTTAAAAACAATTTTGTGTCAATTTTGACACTATTTGATATATGATTTTTCTGAAAGTCATAACAGAATTATATGTTCGAACTAAGTTGATTAAAGCAACAATAATATATCATAGTAACCTATAAAATTATTTTAATTCATAAAAAGTCTCAAATTAAATTTATTTTGGTGTTTATAACATCAATTATGTCAATATTTCATTAACAAGATAATTAATGCATCATCTTTGTATCATAAATAAATTAATTTATTTGATGTCGAAAAATTATAAATAAAATACCATCATGTAGTAAATCTTTTTAGATTTCTAATGAATATTTACAATCGAATTTAGCTTATGTATAACCCCATATTAAAAATGATTTACTTATTAAACTTTGATTTTAACTATTTTAACCCTTCTTTAAATAAATTAATAATAAATGTCCTAATCTAATCCAAGTGGGCCTAAATGGTCATATTTTATTCCTAAGTTTGTTTTTGGTCGAATTTCACTTGTCCAATAGAATTAGGACATGTGTTAGGGTAATATTAATATCATATTTACCCTTAGTTACCCTATTTACTATTAACCGCGGTAAAAAAGTAAAAAGTTACTATTCACCAAAAATTATTTTCATCTCATTGAACCACATTTTAGTCCTTCATATTAACCGTGTCTGTCGGATTTTTGAAATTCCATTCACAGAAGTGGTAAAATTAAGTTTTATGCAAAATTCAGTTTTTAACCTACCACTTAGTAGTTTCACTATTCATCAAAAATTGATGTTTTTCAGAACAATGCCAAAATTTCATCCTAAGCTATATTTCATATTCCGAATTCAAAAATGAAGTCTATTTTACCATATTCATAACATAGATGTTGCATTAATTAATTTTATAATTAAATCCCGCTGTTAAAACAAATAGTGTGTTTTTAAGAAACAATATCTATCAAAAGATTGACACTTGTTTATGTCTGGTTTAAAAGTGAAATTACATCCAATGACCAACATTGTATTAAATTGTAAAAATATATTCTAAATATACTTTAAAACCCCTCAAATTAATTATTTATCACTATTAATTATTTCGATTAAAAAAGTTGTTTTTAATTATAATTTAGTAATTTTCACTATTCATCAGAATATGAAAGTTATCCGAAAAGTACCAAAATGTCACCTTAGGCTAAATTCGATACTCCGAATCCAAAAATAAAGTTCATTTTGAAAAATAAGATTTACTGGATTTCAAAAAGTGGTTATTACTATTCATAACGGCTAGTTTTAATAATATTTTTATAGCATATCGTTGTTTAGTGAAACTCGGTATTGCGTACTACACACGCTATCGAGGAAGGTCGCGATTGCGTGTAATGCAAGTCAAGTCAAGGATGCGTGTTGTGCAAGATCCTTTTGGTGTAGCGTACAACACAAGACATTAATAAAATTAAAAAGAATATTTTTTTATAAAATCTTGGGCTGTTACATTCTACCCCCCTTAAAATGAATTTCGCCCTCGAAATTCGTCGGGGTTATAAATGGTTTACTATTCGAAAGTTTCTTTAATAGAAACCCACATCGTAAAAGGGAATACCAAAAATTGGCTTTAAAAACTAAAGTATGAAATGTAACGATTACCCAAATAAACTAATCACTGGGTTTCCACATAGGTGAAAATATTGATATGGAAGAGAAATCTAACCATCATGTTCTGATGGTGAGTGGTAGAGAACATGGCTATGGGAAATCCAGTAATCACAAATCCATAAATTTGTGACGATCTAAGGTACCATCTGATTCATCAGGTATAAGATCACTAGGACAACATTTTTGGTTTTCAAGATCATTTCCCTAAAGTTGAAAATTTGAATTAGAATAAATACTTACTTTATTTTGATACAATATCACTGTTGTTCGTGCCTTGAACAATTTCCACTTCATCTCTTAAATAAATGAAGTTGAATTTGTTATTCGTGAAGTGTTAGCAGATCATGTGAGAGAATGACGGGTCATTCCATCTGTCTCAAACAAAAGGTAAGAAAAATTTATTAAATATACATAAGTCATTCTATAGTGAGATTAATCATATATAGTTCCTAAAATGGACTTATACTTCATATATCATACTGCTTAATATAATAAAACTAGTTTCTACTAAACAGGGACTTCCTGTAGGCCAGTGGTAGGCGATAAAGGCCAGTCGCACTTTGGTTGTGGGTTCGATTCCTACAGCCTTGTCCGAAGCGATGGGTTGTCGCCCGTCCTGTAGGTTGTCCCTTTTTCTAAAACTACGTTACTATAACATCCCATCAATAATATCGAAAATCTTCTATCCTTAAACAATACTAACTTATGTCCAACATAATCCAGTCTAATCTTTAGGATTATACATAATACTGCAGTCCACTCTCATAATATAGTGACATCGATTACCAGAGATTTAATACTGTCGTTGATCCCCACATATCATAAGATATGTCTTGTTGGTCACATTCCAAACATTCAAAGTCCTTAACCGTGTATTCTCTTGAATACCTTAGTGAAAACATGAGTGCAGTTAAAAGTTACCAAAATCCTCAAAATTCTATATACTCAAACCATGATATCACTTAGTCCTTATATCAATCATGAGCTCATGAATACTATTAAACATTTCATTTTCTCGTCTTCATTATATCATCTTATTTCCAAAAAATATCTCAATCACTTTGAATACCACATCAATAAATATTTCAATACTCAATGATACAACATTATTTTGGAATCCCATTACATAAACACTTAATCATTCCACCACATCGTTGTCATATTCAACATTGCCAATAGTGATCGCATGTGATTTCCCTTTGTCCTTTGCCTTAAGTGGTTGCTCATGTTGATCATCACTAACCCTTGGATTAGGGCAATTATTAGCATAATGCCCCATTTCCTTGCACTTGAAGCATTGAAGTGTTGGCGGTGCGTTCTCTGCAGTGTTTGCTTTATTCACATCATTAGAAACCCTTTTTCCATTACTTCGACACTCAGCTGCTCGATGACCTTCTTTTCCACACTTAAAACATTTTCTAGTCCCTTTAAGACAATCTCCACCATGCTTCTTTCCACACTTTGTGCATAAGGAAACATTCATCTTCTTTTCACCATTATTCTGAGATTTCTCCTTGAACTCAATTTTTCGTTTCTTGTCAAAACCATGAGATGGATATGTAACACCAACTTCCATTTCTACCTTCATAGCACAACGCACAATTTCTTCATAGCTACTAAAGTCTCTTATAGCTAATTCCCTTCGAAGACTTGGTTTTAAGCCACTGAAAAATCGATCAACTTTACTTTCAGGTTGGATGATAATTCCAGAAGCATACCTTGCAAGTCTTGTAAAATTTGCTTCATAGGTACCAACAAATTCATCGTCCCTTTGCTTCAGTTCAAGAAACTCTTTCTCCATCTTTGTTCGAAGAATACGAGGGAAGTACTTACTGAAAAACAAGTTCTTGAACTAGTCCCATTCCATGGACTCAATTTCATCTCTTGGCCTCGTATTCTTGATAAGATTCCACCATTGATTAGCTTCACCTTCCAAACGATATACTGCTAAGATGACTTTATCATGTTCAGAACATTGAAAAACTAAAAATATCTTTTCAGTAGTACTAATCCATTGTTCAGCAACTAATGGATCAGTAGACCCACTGAAAGAAGGTGGACGTTGCCTCATGAAGGACTCAATAGAATATTGTTCCCTTCTCTGCTCATTTGGAAGTCCAGAATGATTCATAGCTTGTGTAAGTATAGCAATAAGATTTTTCACTCCATCTCCCATAACATTTGTTTGTTCAGGAGGGTAATCATTGCATTGTCCATTGCATTGATCAACACGGTTCCTTCGGGTTCCAGCCATCGTCTAAAACCCAAAAAGAATAGTGTGAGAGGCAAAAATCATGCTAGGGAAAACAACATAATAAAAGGGAAGTACCTTCAATATCCAACATCTTAGTTTTAATTCTATGATCGTTAGCTTAATTCTATTACTATAACCTATACGTATACTTATCCCTTGGGACATCCCTAGACATACCTTAGAAATATCTCTAGGGATCTCACTAAAGTTATCGCATCCTAGTTTCCAAAGGATGACTAAACCTTTCCTCTAATACCAACTGTAGAGACCCGAAGCTTATCGTACATGGACATTACATTACTTTTGCGGAATACTTAGTACATAACAAAAACACACACACAAGGATCGTAATAGTTTAGTGTCTTTGGAAACTCGGAATAAAATCTTCTAATCGTGGGGAAAGATCTTCAACATCTCCCATAAAGATATTCCTTTTTTTTTACCTAAAACCTTTCTTTATATCCTGGGGAAAAGAAAACATAAAAGGGTGAGCTCAAATGCTCAGTAAGGGTAAACAAAAGAAATATCAATCACATCATATACATAAGAACATAGCTTTTGGAAATCTTAACCTGCAAAAGAGCTCATAATATCATAACATGGGATAAATCATAGAAGTGAAAATGAGATCCCCATAATCATAACATAAAACTTGAAACTTTGTGGCATGCACACATAATCATGGAAAATCATTTCTTGTTAGTCATGACTCATTGCCAAGACTATCTTAGTGGACAAAGTCCCTTTCTGAACCGAGTTCACTCCTCGTTTCAGTCCTGTATCACTGAACCGAAATAACCTTCCGTTCCAGCCATGTCTATCTCATGAGATATAAAATCATTACCCAATGCATTGGAGGGAGATATAGGTCCCACCCATCTTATAATGAATCCTTTCTTATGTGTTCCACATAATCATAAAACATACATCATCGCATAACACATGTAATCAAAAATGGGATTCTTGAAACATCATGACATCATAAATCAATTCATATAAGATAAAGGAATTCATAAACATAATTCCATCACAACATAGTCAAATCAATGTAAAAATATGGATAGAAACAGAACCCTTTATTATCTTAGATGGAAAATAATTTTGATAAAACACTTGAATTGAATTCTTGAGGAAAATATCCTTTCTTCTTCAAAATCAATTTCTTTTCACAAAACATCATGAAACTTTAAAAGAAAGAGATTTTATTAAAAATAGTTATGAAATCTTTTGTAGGAAGCTTCATGAAAATAAGGCTTTATAAAACCGTAAAAATCCGTTCGTTCCGTTTAAGTTTAAAAAAACATTCTTCGTACTTTTGTCGGAAAAGTCAAAAAGTACCTCGTACGAAAAACGACAAAAGATTCCTTTCATATCTTTTACTAAAAACTCACCGAAGGGTAAAATTGGATTTAAACAATTGTAGGTTGTTGTAAATAACATTACATATTGAGGAAACATGGATGTGGATGATAAAATATACCCCAGTAAATTTCAAAGTACAAACAATCTCGGATAAAAATGAGATTGTGATATTTCCCTTACCTTAGGTCCGATTTGCTTCGTATGTGTCCGAACCTCCTGTATAATGATTTAAATAATGTCATTGACTTATTACATAATAATATTCATTGTTATGATATCATATATGGTTCACTTATGACATTATATTACCCGTTCTTTTGTAAATTCCATGTTAAAGAAGCGTTTTGGGTAAAATCATTTCATTTATCGTAGGTGTTTTGACTTGTTGTTCTTGACATCATTATTACTTATATCATGATTTACTTACTTCCAGAATATAAAATATGATTTATATATCATATATATTCAGTATATATATATATATAATAGGTAGATAAATAAAATGAAAAACACCGTTCATGGAGACGGTAGTCCGTACGTACGCAAGAACGTTGTTTTCCTTTCCTTATTGTCTTGAAATGGAAGTAAGTAGATGACATAAATATGTATATATATACATAAATCCAGTAGCTTTATAATGTCATATATTTCATTATTATTTCTTATATATACTTTATAATCATTCTTAAATAGTTAACATGGAGAATGAATCTCATCGCGTCGTGGAGACGGTATTCCGTACGTACGCACGAGCGATGATATCATTTCTATAAATATTGAATTGAATTGGAGTGGATTATACAATATATCATAATCAATATGATGTTTTAATAACTATGTATAGTTATTCTTTACACCATTATACCCATCCATGTAAGGTGGTGGTGGAAAATAGATTACACCACGGCGTGGAGACGGTATTCCGTACGT
Source organism: Viscum album (assembly GCA_963277665.1). Lineage (NCBI taxonomy): Eukaryota > Viridiplantae > Streptophyta > Magnoliopsida > Santalales > Viscaceae > Viscum > Viscum album. The sequence goes on along the minus strand of OY728156.1, from coordinate 1,221,299,236 downwards.
ACGCACGCGCGGTGATTTCTTTTTCCGTAGGATGGATAGATGGTGAAATAGGTTTGTTTCATACTTATAATAACATATCAGTATATGAGTGATACTGATGTTATTACTTCATAATGAAACAACCTAAGAAGAAGAAGTGGAAGAAGAAATAAAGATGAAAGAATTGGTAACAGTAATTACCTCTTCTTTGAAGTGCCTCTTTGAGACCTTCTCTTAGGGCACTAGAATTGGTCTTTGAGGAATACCAGAACCTCTAGGATGTTTCTAGGGAAGTGGAGAAGAGATTTTGGAAGGGTTTGGCCGAGCTTGAGTGCTCAAATTGGTGTGAGGAGGAGGGGGAGGAGGTGTCCTTTTATAGGGGAGGAGAGGGGCACCTTAGGAATATCTCAAACTATTATTTTATATTAAAGTCAAAATCGGTTTATAATGGTTCCAAAGGGTCTTATTTCGAAGCTAAAGTGGGTATGGGTCGAAATCATATCAACCAATAAGATTTATACAAGTTTAGGGCATTATTTTAACCTTATCAATTAGATTTAACTCTAAGTTAAATAATTTAACTTTTACCGTGTCTTTTTGTTTTCTTTCACTATATGGTAAATACACTTACTATAACATGCCAAACGAACCCCAAATTGTTTATTATTAAAATATATATCTTCATCTAAGTCATTTGGCCGAACCTTAGATTTTTAGGAATAAAATAACAATTAATAATATAATATTTGATTTAAAAACTATTTTGTGTCAATTTTGACACTATTTGATATATGATTTTTGTGAAAGTCATAACAGAATTATATGTTCGAACTAAGTTGATTAAAGCAACAATAATATATCATAGTAACCTAGAAAATTATTTTAATTCATAAAAAGTCTCAAATTACATTTATTTTGGTGTTTATAACATCAATTATGTCAATATTTCATTAACAAGATAATTACTGCATCATCTTTGTATCATAAATAAATTAATTTATTTGATGTCGAAAAATTATAAATAAAATACCATCTTGTAGTAAATCTTTTTAGCTTTCTAATGAATATTTACAATCGAATTTATCTTATGTATAACCCCATATTAAAAATGATTTACTTATTAAACTTTGATTTTAACTATTTTAACCCTTCTTTAAATAAATTAATAATAAATGTCCTAATCTAATCCAAGTGGGCCTAAATGGTCATATTTTATTCCTAAGTTTGTTTTTGGTCGAATTTAACTTGTCCAATATAATTAGGACATGTGTTAGGGTAATATTAATATCATATTTACCCTTAGTTACCCTATTTACTATTAACCGCGGTAAAAAAGTAAAAAGTTACTATTCACCAAAAATTATTTTCATCTCATTGAACCACATTTTAGTCCTTGATATTAACCGTGTCTGTCGGATTTTCGAAATTCCATTCACAGAAGTGGTAAAATTAAGTTTTATGCAAAATTCAGTTTTAACCTACCACTTAGTAGTTTCACTATTCATCAAAAATTGATGTTTTTCAGAACAATGCCAAAATTTCATCCTAAGCTATATTTCATATTCCGAATTCAAAAATGAAGTCTATTTTACCATATTCATAACATAGATGTTGCATTAATTAATTTTATAATTAAATCCCGCTGTTAAAACAAATAGTGTGTTTTTAAGAAACAATATCTATCAAAATATTGACACTTGTTTATGTCTGGTTTAAATGTGAAATTACATCCAATGACCAACATTGTATTAAATTGTAAAAATATATTCTAAATATACTTTAAAACCCCTCAAATTAATGATTTATCACTATTAATTATTTCGATTAAAAAAGTTGTTTTTAATTATAATTTAGTAATTTTCACTATTCATCAGAATATGAAAGTTATCCGAAAAGTACCAAAATGTCACCTTAGGCTAAATTCGATACTCCGAATCCAAAAATAAAGTTCATTTTGAAAAATAAGATTTACTGGATTTCAAAAAGTGGTTATTACTATTCATAACGGCTAGTTTTAATAATATTTTTATAGCATATCGTTGTTTAGTGAAACTCGGTATTGCGTACTACACACGCTATCGAGGAAGGTCGCGATTGCGTGTAATGCAAGTCAAGTCAAGGATGCGTGTTGTGCAAGATCCTTTTGGTGTAGCGTACAACACAAGACATTAATAAAATTAAAAAGAATATTTTTTTATAAAATCTTGGGCTGTTACAATATATGTTGATTCTATCTCAATAAAAAATTGTTGTTGATATTAAACTAAAAAGAGTGACATTTTTTAGTTTATATTATAGTAAAATAATATAAATGTTATAATCAAAGTAAAGTGGTTATAATTTCTCCCTTTTCATTTTTAATGATTATAGAATAATTTAACACATAAATTGAAATATAGAAATATTTTAAGTCTTATTTTAGTTGTACTCATTTTACCCTAACTATGGTGATAAGGTTTTCTATATTTATTATTAATAATAATTAAAAAATAGAAAAAGGTAACAAAATAATTACCTCATGAATCCAAATTTGGTATCTATTTTTATTAAAAAATTATAAATGACTGAGAAAAAAAATTATTTTAATATAAAAAATAGAATGTGAACCACTTTTTAGAAAATTGAGTTTCTACGCATAGAAATTTATTTCTATCGAAATATAAAAATAATGATGATAAAAACAGATCATATAGGGTATTATAAATCAAATGGATATTTTTTAAATTTAATACCAAATTTATAATATAATCTTACTATTAAATTTATATATTTAAGTATAATTACTGAGATTATTTGAATATTCTAAATTGTTTTTATTAAGTGAACAATCAATCAATTAGAGAAATTAAAAAAAATTAAAATAATTAAATTTTGAAATATTGAATAATTTTTTTTATAATTTTTTTAATACTATGAACATTAATTATAATTTAAACATAGAAATGTAATAATTTTTTTTTACTGAAGACATATTTTTAAAGTATAAAATACTATTACCTGAAATTAAATAAATTTTAATGATAAGTAAATAAGTTATATAATATAGAAATAATAATTATGATTATGTGGAAATCTATATTAATCAATTTAATTCAATCAAGTAGGTGATTATTGTAAAATTAATAATAATAATTTAATTATATATCACAGTTCACATAGTGCATGGTACTGCAAGTTAATAAAAATATGAAGCATAGTATTCTATATTTTTAGGGTGTTATATTATACCCCCTTAAATTAGAATCACTCTCATTATTTTATTTCATCCATAAATGGGTAAATATTATAAAATTACACTGTTTAAATCCCTCATCATAGAAATGGACAATAAAGCCTGTTTTAAAATGTCAAAGTTAGAAACCTAACGTTTACCTAAAATACCACATATCTCATGTCCATGAAAAGAAAAACCTTGGTGGTAGTAAATATATCATCATAGAGAAGATAATATATATCCAAGAGCTAAATGAGAGTGATAGAGAACATAGTAAAAAGAAATTTATTACCACAAACCACAATTCAATAATGTGTGAAAAGTCTATTGATTAATAATTTAAACGGTAAAAGTATAACACATTTTTATAGTTTGAAGAATTTTTTCCAAATATGGATATAATAAACTACTATTAAGATATATTATAGAATAATATTTAAAAACATGATTTATTTACATTTCATAATCCCAGTTTATTTCTTTAAAGGTTCTTTAATGAATTTTCACATGATAAATTATTCCAAGAAATAAATTTTCAAAATGAAAATAACATGCATGAATAAATAATATTTAACTTTTATTGGATTATAATATCCATAAAATAATGATAATTCAATATTTTTTTGAGTACTAATTTAACATAAGAAAATTTTTAACATTTTTTTCTTCAATATGGATTAATATATTACATTAATTTTTTAAATCCTCCATAATAATCCCCATTACTAAAAATAATCTATTTCATAAGTTAATAACTTTAATAATATTCCCAAATATACTTGGAGAATTATGAAAAAAAATTAAAATATTTTTATGTAACTTTTTAAAGTAAACAGAACATTAATTTTCAAAATAAGGGATCAATGATATTTTTTTCACATACCAAAACTGTCGTTTACTTGATCATATATTCTCCTAAAACAACTGAATAAACGAAATAACTATAAGAATATCCTGAAAACATAAAAAATCTGAAAACATATATCAATATTGTAACACCCCGAGCATCTACGATACGCTTCTCATTCAATAATGCAATAGCTTGCATTGTACGCAACTTCGAGTTCTAAAACACTGCGACAAATCAAAGTAGCCGTTATGAATAGTAATAACCACTTTTTAAAATTATATAAATTTTATATTTCAAAATGGAGTTCATTTTTGTATTCCTAATATTGAAATTAGCCTATGTTGAATTTTTGGTAATTTTCTGAGAACTTCAAAATTTTTATGAATAGTGAAAAATACATAAAACAACTTTTTTAATAAAAATAATTTATAGTGATAAATTATACTATTGAGTGGTTTTAGAGTATAATTAGAATATATTTTTACCATTTTATCCAATGGTGGTCATTAGAATTAATTTAACATTGAAATTGGACATAAACAATTGCCAATCTTTTGATATAAATTGTTTCTTAAAAACACGCTATTTGTTGTGACAGCGGTAATTAATTATAAAATTAATTAATGCAACTAATATTTTTGGAATTTTGTAAAATAGACATCGTTTTTGAATTCTTAATATCAATTATAGCTTAGGGTGAAATTTTGGCCTTATTCTGAAAAACTTCAATTTTTGATGAATAGTGAAACCACTAAGTGGTAGTTAAATAACTGATTTTTCGTTAAAATGAAATATTACCACTTCTGTGATTTTATTTTAAAAAATCCGACATACATGGTTTTCATTAAGAAGTAAAATGTGGTTCAATGAGATTAAAATAATTTTTTGGTGAATAGTAACTTTTAAGTTCTTAATCGCGATTAGAGGTAATTAGTGTAGTTTAAGGTACAAATAATATTATAATAATATGAGATGAGCATGAAACTTGTCCTACTTCTATTGGATGAGTAATGGCCGACCAAGACAACCCATGGGTCAACTTGGGGACCCCATGGAGCCACTTTAGTTAAAAAATGACATAAATAACTTTTATTTAATGTTAAAGTAAAAAATGACACAAACATAAAATGTTTTACTAAAACAATTTTTAAGTGGGGTTACGCAAGTCCAAATTTTGATTATAAATATTCATTAGAAAGCTAAAAAGATTTCCTACATCATAGTATTTTTCTTATAATTTTTATAGATTAAATAAATTAAATTATTTATGACATCATGATGATGCAGTGATGACCTCATTATTTAACGATTTAAATAAAATGGGAAGATAATGCAAAATCCAAGGCTTACACTTGTCCAAAGCCAATTGGATGAGGAGATTTCGAACCCTTATCACCTTATCCTCGAATTATATAAGTGTGGGACCTTTAGAATCCGAAAATCATTGTGAAATAATGTAACATTTCAATATTTCCAAAAGTGCCCCTCCTCTCCACTTATAAAAGGCCCCCACCTATCCCACCTCATTTACACTTTCAAGCCATTTGGATCGGCCAAAATCTGCCCAAATACTCTCCCAACTTCCCCCTATTACTCCTAGAATCCTCACTTTGGGCAGAACTCTTCCCAAGGAAGCCTTTGGCTCAAATCAAAAAGAGTTACCCGATTTTGAGGTAATGTATTTTCTAATGTTGTTTTGTTTTATTTTTCTTCTCCAACCCCCTAAACTCTTTTTTTCATTTCTTTTGTAACAACACCAGTATCCTCAATATACTAGGATGTTGTTATAAGAAGGATTCGAGCTACACTTACACAAACCTACATCTAATGGTTAAAGAACATACGGTCTCTGTGGATGGCGAATTTCTGCCTCACGAAACGATGATTGTTCAACACTCATATAACACCTTCAAAGGTGGCCATTAAGATGTCACTATTTTTATATATGATTTATAATTTGTTTATGTTTTAATTATGCTTCTGTATTTCTCATTTATGTCATACTTTATGATTTCCATTATGGGTAAAACGCGATAATTTCATTTTAGGAAGTGCGGACTACCGCCCCCTCAAAGTGATTTGAATCGTTAATGCCATATGTGGGATGTATAAAGGATGGAGTAAATGGTATTATACACTATATTATACTGGAATTATATTATACATTTATATCATTATGATTTAGTTCCATTAAATATGAAATTGAAATGAAAGTAGCGTTCATGCGTACGTACGGCTTACCGTCTCCATGAACGGTGCATTTCATTTCTTACCTCTAAATGTTACGTAATATTATAAATGAATGTATATACTGGATATATAAGATATATATGACATCTAAATCATGAATATAATTCTGGATATAATGGATATTTCACCACATAAACAACTTGTAATTATAAGAAGCTTATTGTTGACTCAAGTACCAAAGATCGACAAAACGACCGTTATTAACTTAAATAATTACATAATGTTCATATCATTGTAATAAGTGATATAATAAGGATAATGAAGTTGAAAATGGTTCTTAATAAGGTATATATTAACTCTAGTTTATTATTCAGGAGGTTAAAGAACGGTTGAGTCAAGTCGGACACAAGGTAAGGGAACTTCTTAACCCAACTTCCATTCTTTGGGTTAATCTCCTACTTTCAAATTATGTCATGATGTTATTATGTCCTATTTTGTATTTTTACTTTCTTTATGTGTACCTATAGTGAATACACATAATATATCTATTTTATTTTAAAAATGATCTTTTTAAGGACTTCGTCTCAATCTCCTTTCATTGAGGCATATTTTGTTTTATACACAAATTTCTTTTATACGGTGTATAAACCCCCTTTGACTTTTACGGTTATTCAAAAGGAATCTTTTTATACGAAGCGTTTTGCTAAACTACAAAAGGGAATGTTTTTCTTTCCGTACATATGCGGCGACAATGACTTCTCCGCCGTCGTGACCATTATTTGAGTTTCGGCTTCCTCTACAAGCCATCATTTTTTTTAATGAAAAATAAATACAAAGTTTTAACTTTCTATTATTTTGGTATTGAAAATGGTTTTAAAATCGTTTTTATTATATCAATGTGTTGTATTTATATCTTGTGATTTAAATGTGGAAATGTTATGTTTCCTTTATGCATGTTTTATGTGATACGATTATGTTATGGTTTATGATATGTTTAAACATATTCATATGAGGAATGCATTGGACTTAATAAGTGACGGGTGGAGCCCGCTATAGCTCCTCGATGCATCGGCAGGTCTCATGAGACAAACTAGTGTCTTGGCACGAGGCCTTGACAAAATCTTATTTGTGGTCTTGGCACGAGGCCTTGACTACGTGGTTATGATAGTCTGGCATTATGCATTCCATCATTATAAAAGTGGTTATTGATATTGCATGTGATTATTCGACTAGTAGAATATCCATGTGAAGAAGTAAATGGCATTATCTCATTTTACTTTTTCCATATTATGTTGATGTTCAAGTTTAAAAGGCTTTTGTTTTAGTTATACATTGCCTTAAATGTTTATGTTTATTTATGAAAGCTTCCGCAATATTGTTATCCTTACTGAGCATCTGACCTCACCCCTTTCAATGTTTTAATACTTTCCAGGATGTGAAGAAGTATTTTATGAATGACCTGCAGGGATAGTCAGAAGAGGATATGAGTGTGGACTATGGAGACTTTGTTATTGTAGTTTTTCACTTTATGATGTAATGTAACGTTTACGAATGTATCTAGTGTTTCCAAGGCTACTAAACTAATCGGTCTTTCGAGACTTGATCTTTTGTGATCATGCCAATGTTACGAAGTAATGCACCGACTCTGGGTAGCTGGGGTCGGGGCGTTACAGTTGGTATCAGAGGCAGTTTAGTACTAACCTTGGAAGCTAGATTTAGATAAACTCTGATTAGAGCACATAGCCCAAAGATAGACTTTGAGGATTAGTATAGAAGAACTTCCTAGAATTTTGGTATTATAGAGATGTTATGAGTTTTCCGAGCAATACATCCCTGTCTGGATACGAGCAGGTAGAGGCGGCTCTGGCACAGATGTACCTAGGGGTAAAACCCGAAAACACCGCTTTGAGCTAGACTCGAACGGGAACTGGTGCACGACAACGGGCCTTGCTGCACTCTTGGTTACGACACTCCCGTGGGATATGCTTAGGATAATTCTCATTTTATTTACAAACCACTATGAAGGGTTATGAGTATATACTTTCTCAAAGAAAACATTTCTTTTTATGATTATGGATTATATCCATAAATAGTTCAATTTATGTTAAGTGTTTTATAAGTATGGAATTATGTATTTTGATTCATAAACTAACCTAGTTTGTGCCGTTGTATAGAAATGGCGCCCAGTAGAAGGAATGTGAACTCCAGCAGTACGTATGATCCAAAGAGTAAGAAGGATAGTATCTTTCACGGTATTAAGCCAACATTTCGAAGGGAAATAGTCTCCCATGTGTTCTCAACATATGAAGAAATAGTATCATGTGTTAATAGGATAAGTAAAGAATTCTCTGAGTCCTATGGCTTTGAAGCGAAGCAAGAAACGAAAGGGATGGAAGAGAGAATGATGGATAAAGGGATGAGGGGAAAGAAGAATTTTCCAATATGTGGTAATTGTGGGAAGAAACATCATGGAACTTGCCTAAAGGGAATGGGAGTTTGTTATAAGTGTAGAGAAAAAGGACACAAAGTGCGTGACTACAAGGGTAAGAAAATGGTTTCAAATGTACAATGCTTCTTCTGCAAGGATTGGGGACACTACGCAAACCAATGTCCAAATCATCAGAGCATGCCCCAAATGATGTTATTGGATAATAATCAAGTTATGATACTACCACAGATGAGGAGTAATGATTAGAGTTCTTATGTTGTTATTAAAGATTTTTTTTTAAATTTGAGTGTTGTATCAATGATGTACTGGTCATAATAATTATGGAGTATATAAGGATTGTACTGCAGTACTATTTCATCAAGGACTTGAGATTGTGTGGAACCAAGAAAAGTGACTCCACAGTAGGTTAAATTTTTGGAAAATATATGGTTCAGAGAAAGATAAACCATAATATGGTTTTGATACTGAGATTGTGATTTTGGAATAAGACGTGATTGATTTGGATAAATTATATTGGATATACTTAACTTCCTTGAAACTGATTGATGTTTTGTATACATTTTTGGATAGAAGGAGTATATCTAGTATTCTATAAGGAATAAGGGATCATGGTAATTCAGTATGTTTAAAAAGAATACATGATGAAGGTGTTCACATGTTGTTACGTGGGATAAAGGATCTTCATTATGTTTACCTTCCTTATAAAATTTGGACTGTGAGCTGGACAGAAGTATTTTGGATAACTATTAAGGTTGGAATGGATTAAGTTGAACCATGGATAGTATTGTTTAAGGTTAAAAAATTTATGAAGATTATTTTTGGAATATTATGATACTATAGTTTTAGGAAAAGGACAACCTGCAGGGTGGGGCATAACCCGTCGCGTCGGACAAAGCTGTAGGAATCGAACCCACAATCATAGTGCGACATGCCTTTATTTCCTACCACTAGCCTACAGGAAGTCCCCGGTTATTACAAAATAATTTTACTAATCTAAATGGTATGTGTTAAAATTTGGAACCTTATACAATTAGGATAAGTATAATATTTTTGAGTTCTATTATCTTTTGAGTGAAAGATGAGTTGAAGGTTGAAACTCTAATTGTCAAACATAAATATATATATAACTATCTCTTATTCAATGAATAAATTAATTCTTAAACTTTAGTAAAGGGATATTAAAATAAAAAAAAATGTGTTATCCTAATACCTTATGTCTTGTTGAACTAATGATATTTTAAATCAACATAGATTGAAGGCTTTGAGGCCCTCAATTTGACAGTTGATTGTGATTGATGACCTCAATCACTCCCTACAAATATTTACGTTTTTCCTCCAATTATATGTCTCTAATTGCCACCAATGTTCTCCTTATCGAGATCATAATTTGGTGGTGACTTTCTTATTTCCATTTCCCTGTTATTAAGGCTAAATTTTATTAATCTTATTTCCGATGTGGGTTTTCCACAAAGGTATTTTCTCTTTTCAACCTTTTATTTTCAAGGGAAAAAATTTCAAATTGCGAGGATGCAATTTATTGAAGGAGGGGAGAATGTAACACCCCGAGCTTCCACGATACGCTTCTCATTCAATAATGCAATAGCTTGCATTGTACGCAACTTCGAGTTCTAAAACACCGCGACAAATCAAAGTAGCCGTTATGAATAGTAATAACCACTTTTTAAAATTATATAAATTTTATATTTCAAAATGGAGTTCATTTTTGTATTCCTAATATTGAAATTAGCCTATGTTGAATTTTTGGTAATTTTCTGAGAACTTCAAAATTTTTATGAATAGTGAAAAATACATAAAACAACTTTTTTAATCAAAATAATTTATAGTGATAAATTATACTATTGAGTGGTTTTAGAGTATAATTAGAATATATTTTTACCATTTTATCCAATGGTGGTCATTAGAATTAATTTAACATTGAAATTGGACATAAACAATTGCCAATCTTTTGATATAAATTGTTTCTTAAAAACACGCTATTTGTTGTGACAGCGGGAATTAATTATAAAATTAATTAATGCAACTAATATGTTTGGAATTTTGTAAAATAGACATCATTTTTGAATTCTTAATATCAATTATATCTTAGGGTGAAATTTTGTCCTTATTCTGAAAAACTTCAATTTTTGATGAATAGTGAAACCACTAAGTGGTAGTTAAATAACTGATTTTTCGTTAAAATGAAATATTACCACTTCTGTGATTTGATTTTCAAAAATCCGACATACATGGTTGTCATTAAGAAGTAAAATGTGGTTCAATGCGATTAAAATAATTTTTTGGTGAATAGTAACTTTTAAGTTCTTAATCGCGATTAGAGGTAATTAGTGTAGTTTAAGGTACAAATAATGTTATAATAATATGAGATGAGCATGACACTTGTCCTACTTCTATTGGATGAGTCATGGCCGACCAAGACAACCCATGGGTCAACTTGGGGACCCCATGGAGCCACTTTAGTTAGAAAATGACATAAATAACTTTTATTTAATGTTAAAGTAAAAAATGACACAAACATAAAATGTTTTACTAAAACAATTTTTAAGTGGGGTTACACAAGTCCAAATTTTGATTATAAATATTAATTAGAAAGCTAAAAAGATTTCCTACATCATAGTATTTTTCTTATAATTTTTAGAGATTAAATAAATTAAATTATTTATGACATTATGATGATGCAGTGATGACCTCATTATTTAACGATTTAAATAAAATGGGAAGATAATGCAAAATTCAAGGCTTACACTTGTCCAAAGCCAATTGGATGAGGAGATTTAGAACCCTTATCCCCTTAGCCTCGAAGTATATAAGTGTGGGACCTTTAGAATCCGAAAAGCATTGTGAAATAATGTAACATTTCAATCTTTCCAAAAGTGCCCCTCCTCTCCACTTATAAAAGCCCCCACCTATCCCACCTCATTTACACTTTCAAGCCATTTGACTCGGCCAAACTCTGCCCAAATACTCTCCCAAATTCCCCCTATTACTCCTAGAATCCTCACTTTGGGCATAACTCTTCCCAAGGAAGCCTTTGGCTCAAATCAAAAAGAGTTACCCGATTTTGAGGTAATGTATTTTCTAATGTTGTTTTGTTTTATTTTTCTTCTCCAACCCCCTAAACTCTTTTTATTCATTTCTTTTGTAACAACACCAGTATCCTAAATATACTAGGATGTTGTTATAAGAAGTATTCGAGCTACACTTACACACACCTACATCTAATGGTTAAAGAACATACAGTCTCTGTGGATGGCGAATTTCTGCCTCACGAAACGATGATTGTTCAACACTCATATAACACCTTCAAAGGTGGCCATTAAGATGTCACTATTTTTATATATGATTTATAATTTGTTTATGTTTTACTTATACTTCTGTATTTCTCATTTATGTCATACTTTATGATTTCCATTATGGGTAAAACGCGATAATTTCATTTTAGGAAGTGCAGACTACCGCCCCCTCAAAGTGATTTGAATCGTTAATGCCATATGTGGGATGTATAAAGGAAGGAGTAAATGGTATTATACACTATATTATACTGGAATTATATTATACATTTATATCATTATTATTTAGTTCCATTAAATATGAAATTGAAATGAAAGTAGCGTTCATGCGTACGTACGGCTTACCGTCTCCATGAACGGTGCATTTCATTTCTTACCTATAAATGTTACGTAATATTATAAATGAATGTATATACTGGATATATAAGATATATATGACATCTAAATCATGAATATAATTCTGGATATAATGGATATTTCACCACATAAACAACTTGTAATTATAAGAAGCTTATTGTTGACTCAAGTACCAAAGATCGACAAAACGACCGTTATTAACTTAAATAATTACATAATGTTCATATCATTGTAATAAGTGATATAATAAGGATAATGAAGTTGAAAATGGTTCTTAATAAGGTATATATTAACTCTAGTTTATTATTAAGGAGGTTAAAGAACGGTTGAGTCAAGTCGGACACAAGGTAAGGGAACTTCTTAACCCAACTTCCATTCTTTGGGTTAATCTCCTAATTTCAAATTATGTCATGATGTTATTATGTCCTATTTTGTATTTTTACTTTCTTTATGTGTACCTATAGTGAATACACATAATATATCTATTTTATTTTAAAAATGATCTTTTTAAGGACTTCGTCTCAATCTCCTTTCATTGATGCATATTTTGTTTTATACACAAATTTCTTTTATACGGTGTATAAACCCCCTTTGACTTTTACGGTTATTCAAAAGGAATCTTTTTATACGAAGCGTTTTGCTAAATGACAAAAGGGAATGTTTTTCTTTCCGTACTTATGCGGCGACAATGACTTCTCCGCCGTCGTGACCATTATTTGAGTTTCGGCTTCCTCTACAAGCCATCATTTTTTTTAATGAAAAATAAATACAAAGTTTTAACTTTCTATTATTTTGGTATTGAAAATGGTTTTGAAAGCGTTTTTATTATATCAATGTGTTGTATTTATATCTTGTGATTTAAATGTGGAAATGTTATGTTTCCTTTATGCATGTTTTATGTGATACGATTATGTTATGGTTTATGATATGTTTAAACCTATTCATATGAGGAATGCATTGGACTTAATAAGTGACGGGTGGAGCCCGCTATAGCTCCTCGATGCATCGGCAGGTCTCATGAGACAAACTAGTGTCTTGGCACGAGGCCTTGACAAAATCTTATTTGTGGTCTTGGAACGAGGCCTTGACTACGTGGTTATGATAGTCTAGCATTATGCATTCCATCATTATGAAAGTGGTTATTGATATTGCATGTGATTATTCGACTAGTAGAATATCCATGTGAAGAAGTAAATGGCATTATCTCATTTTACTTTTGCCATATTATGTTGATGTTCAAGTTTAAAAGGCTTTTGTTTTAGTTATACATTGCCTTAAATGTTTATGTTTATTTATGAAAGCTTCCGCAATATTGTTATCCTTACTGAGCATCTGAGCTCACCCCTTTCAATGTTTTAATACTTTCCAGGATGTGAAGAAGTATTTTATGAATGACCTGCAGGGATAGTCAGAAGAGGATATGAGTGTGGACTATGGAGACTTTGTTATTGTAGTTTTTCACTTTATGATGTAATGTAACGTTTAAGAATGTATCTAGTGTTTCCAAGGCTACTAAACTAATCGGTCTTTCGAGACTTGATCTTTTGTGATCATGCCAATGTTACGAAGTAATGCACCGACTCTGGGTAGCTGGGGTCGGGGCGTTACAAATATTTATTAATTATATATAATAAATGATTTTCAAATATAATCTACAAACAAAAAAATTCATTAAAATACAAGGAAGATATCATAAATAATTTTTTAGGAAATAACTAATCAAAGCCAGCTCACCGAAATTATCCCATTTACATGATCAGTATCAATGATCTCTTTATCTCATCTAAAAAGGTATCTTAATATTTTTCTAATACTAAGGGTTATCGTGTCCCTCAATCAATTTTTCCTAGGATTTATAAACATGACCATAATTCAAATTTTATATTTATTAATACCATTCTACATATGCATTAAAATTCATAATAAAACACTATAATGGAAGAGGCCAATTTTTTTTCCTAATTTTTATATCAATGAAATAATTGATATATAAAATTTATATAATAATTATAAGAACCTGAGGAAAAATCTCTTCACTAATTCTAGATAAATAATTAGAATATCATAAGCCTTTAATTTTTGTATGACATAGACCATGGATTAGGGAATTGAGTGAATTATTTCCCATATTCTCTATATATAATACATTTAACCATAAAATTAAACTTTGGATAAAATTAAAATACCTCCATTGAACTCTTTATTTTTCCTTTGTAATTGAATTCTATAAGCCCTTATTATCCACACAAAATATTTGTTATGATTCTTCTATGAAAATACCAATTTTCTTTTTTGACATTCTGTATTTTCATGCACCTATGGTATCTATTTCAAAAGATATCAATGAACACTATCCTACTTTTTATTGGTTATTCTTATAGTTAGCTAATTTGTATATTTTTAAATATATATTTGGATAACCGATTTTGAATAATCATAAAATATTTTATTATATCCATAATACTATTCATTTTCTTCATAATCAACACATTATCTATAACATACAATGTGAACAAGATTCTTTCCATTTTTAACCATTAACTAAAACAAAAAATCATAGTATGATAAATATTAATCATAGTCATAAATTACAAAATCATTGAAATAAATTATAGTATGAATAAATCTTGATATATTATTTTTTTAAATAATATTACAATGGTTTGACTATATTACCTAGAATTTTCATACATGAATATGAAAGTATTTTTCATCAATATTAATTACATTATAAAAAAATTCCTTAGTACCATAATTTTTTAGTGCCTTTGGAAACCTGGAACAAAATATCTCATTCTTGAGATAGTTTATCAATATTTCACAAAAATAACTCTCCCCTCAGCACACCGTAAAACCGTACTAAACTGAAAAAATTCATCCTAACCTTGGGAAATGAAATATAAGAAAATATGATATCAGATACTCTATAAGGGTAAAAAATAGACACATAATAATAACATGAACATAAGGGTATGGGTAATTCATAATAAAATCATAAAACCATACCCAACATATCAATTCTCTAAATCGTTATTCCTGGTTTAAATAGTGCTAGTTGATAAAACAAGAGTCATAAGGCAATCAAAGAACATGATCCATTAGTTAACAAGATTTGGAATATAGGGAACACTGATTATCATATAAGATCATTTTCATATTAGTCAAGGATCACTACCAAGACAATCATAGTAGATGAATTCCTTTACTGTTCCAGGTTAACAACCTTTCCCAGCTATGTATTACTGAACAAAATTAACAAACTATTCCAACCCAATCTTACTAAACCATGTAAACTCCCTATTCTATTCCTTTATATAGCGTGATATATAAATCATTACTCAATTAATTGGATGGATATATATGCCCCACCAATCACATAATGATATCAAAAATATGTGTCCCAAAAGATATAAAAAATTATCATACCATAAACTATGAAATGAAATGCCAATCATTAATATTTCATCATATCATAACTTGTGGAAGGAACCAAATTTTCATGATTATATCATAAAATAATAAATTGTGAAAATATGTGGTATTAATAATAATTTTAACATTTTATATACATTGGAATAGAATAGGGTTTCATAAATATAATGGAAACAAAAGATAAACCATTTATAGAAAGAAAAATAATGGTATTATTAGATTATATATCCATTAATGATTATGCATCGCAAATGGATGTCATATTATATAGAAAATATTTTTCAATTTTCTTTTAAAAACTCAATTTAATAAAATACCATTTCAACTTAGTAAAAGACTTTTTAAAACATAAAATATTTTAAATATACTTTTCATTGAAAAAACCAAGAGAACATATAAAGGATGATCTAAAAATAATAAAAACATATTATAAAGGATATAAATTTATAAAAAGTATTTTATTTGAAATTTATCATAAAATATCATTTTTAAAAAAATTGGAATCATATTTTTGAATAATTTTTTTGAAAAAAATATATTATTGATTTGATATATATATAATTTCAAATTGTAATATTTTCTTTAAAATTACATGAATAGCCAAATTTTGGAAAATAGTACCATTAAATTGATATATCATGAATAATTAGAGTAGAATAAAATTTATTATATTTATTGATAGAAATATCATTAGATTTTTACAATGTAGAGATAATCATAAGAAATCTAGATACATAATGAGACAGTAACATAATATATTTAACACTTGGTAACATTGAATCATATAACCCATAAAGGAATAACGTATAATGGAAAATAAAAAATCATGAGGATAAATAATTTCATTAAATTACATGTCAAATGGGTTTTATATACAACATTTAAAGTAATATTGGTGGATACCACAACCTAAGTATCAAAGAAGAAAAACTGGGGGCAAACCCATTAATACTTTGGTAACTTTGAAGTCACAACCCCATGAAAGAGAGAAACACAAATGGAAAAATTAAAAAATATATTTAAGAATAAACCATTAAATTCATATATTTTAATAAAAAAATAAATTTATGTTGTGAATGTAGCATGAGTCTCATAAAAGTATAAAGTGAGATAAAAACACCTTACGATAAATATTGGCTTTTATCGTACACATTCAAATATCTTGTATAATACAAATCATATTATCTAATATATAACAGTGAAAAGTACCTTATATTTCATATGATAATTTATTACCAATTTATTAGTAATTCCATGTTAATGGCATGTTCTACTTAATACCCGATTTTTTCTTTGTCAATCATTTGATTTGACATATTTTACTCCACGTATATTGAATATGGTTCCTTTATCATTATAATTTTTGACATGATATACATATATTATATATTTAGTATACATGTATTTATATTACTCCATAAAATTTAGTGAATGGAATTATAGGACACTATTCATGGAAATTGTAGCATATATATATTTAATAATGTTTTTTCATTCATTCTAAAATTGGGTTGAAAGAAATAAATTCAAATGTTATATATTATCACTATATAGTCATATTTTTTTTTAATATATATAAAAAATATCTAATAATACCCTGAATATTACAACCCATGTTTATCATGGAGACTTCACAAGGTTTTTAAGGTGTCAGTCTTTCATACACCCAAAGGATGTTATCGCATTCCCACAAAATAGAATGAATAAATGAATTTGTGATATAAAAAGTGGAAAATAACGATAACATCGTAATTATCATATTTATATAATATAAATTATTAATCAATTATTATTCAAACCCTTATATTCTTGTAAAGAAAAATTAATGATATTGACGGATGAAGTGGTGGTCTTCCAAACACAAGAATAATGATATCACAAAATATTTGATTAAATTGTATTTGGTTGTAAGTCATACATAAAAAATAAAAACATCATAATATATTTACGATACTAGTGAAATTATACAGTCACTGTACTATATGAATTGACAGTGGTGGAGGAAGAAATAAAAATAAGACGGTTGAAAAAGAATATTTCTTCATCTTCATTTATCATCCTTAAATTTTCACTAAATATTTCAAATTATAAATTTATAACATAAATAAATATTCTTGAATGTGTTTAGGGTTGTTTATTTTTTATTTGGGAAGCTATTTCCCATTTAAAATTTATTGATAGGCTTCAATAATTAGGGAATGTAAGTTCACTTTTATACTTGGGTGCAGTAGAGTTCATGAACATAATAAACATTATTCACTAATGTGAGGTCAATATTACCACATGTTTCTAAAAAAGGTAAATAATATTCTTGAGGGATCTTATTTTCTATAAAAAACTCTAAAACACAATAAAATATGTGATTTAATCATTGTTTCCCTCAAATAATATAATCCAAAATTTATTTCATTTTTATTTTTCAATATGATAATTAGATTTCTAATCTTTGTAGTTTTTCATTTAATTAAAACAAAATGACAAGTTATTGATAATTTGTATCTATAAATTCAAAATATTAAATACAGTTTTTAAAATAAAAATCATGTCCATGTTCGAAATTAGTTTTAATAAAAGCTCATGTAATGTGTAAAAATACTACTTTGACAATAACCACACAAGCTGATTTTTTTAATCTATATAGATTAATATAGGCATTATAAATGAATATTTTTCCAATAATTAATCATAATAGATATATATATTAACATTTTAAAGTTAAATTGATCATTATTGTATTTTTTGAAATTATCAATGAATTAATAAAATTTCTGTTATTAAACAGACATTAATATTATTTTTGAATATTTTAAAATCATTTGAATTTCTAAAATTTCATTAAAATGATGGAATTGGAAAATATGAGCCTAAAATCATTTTAAAATAAAATAATAAAATAAAAAATTAATTAATTCAATTTGTTACTTATATTTATTTCACATTAAATATTATTGCTATCATTTATTTTAGTTTTTTGTTAACTAAATACATACTTTATAGGGGTTTTTAACCATTTAATGTCATTAATTTATCATGAAAAAACAATCAGAAATTACCATGACATAGAAAAATCATTTATATTTCAATAATATTTTTTTTAACAATCCTATATTGTATTTTCCTATCCAGTATTTTATAGATATTAAATATAAAAAAGTGTACATTCTTATTTTTAATTACAAAAAATATTTTAGGTATCATAACAAAAGGATAGTGCAAAAGAATTTAAATATTTGATATAATTTTAATACCTAAATCTAAATAAAATATTTCATAAAAATTAATGTAATAATTAAGGCTATTTTCATTCCAATCGTTCTAGTTTAATTCCCTGGTACACCTATTTTTACCTTTACCATGATAACTAATTTTTTACTTCATTTCTAATTCAATTAACTAAAATTATTTAATTGAAACTTATTAGACTATATATATTATTATTATTCAAAAAATAGAATCAATTTTCTCTAATTCATTCCATGTAATTTGGTAAAATTAATTATAGTTTAATCCGTACACATGATGAGAATGTGGGTTTTTAAATTGAAATAGATCAAAACATTATAAAAATTTTATATATAATTTCATTATGAAATTGGTTATAGATCCGTAAATTAGTTTAATACAAGTATAATTGTACTAATTTTAATTTAAAACTTATTTAAAAAAAAATTAAATTATTGAAAAAATTAAAAAATGACAATTTTCAATTCAATTTAAGTATTTTTAACTAATTACTAAAAAAGGATACTTCTC
Source organism: Viscum album (assembly GCA_963277665.1). NCBI lineage: Eukaryota > Viridiplantae > Streptophyta > Magnoliopsida > Santalales > Viscaceae > Viscum > Viscum album. The sequence goes on along the minus strand of OY728156.1, from coordinate 1,221,279,704 downwards.
AAAACAAATTAAAAAATTCACCCTAATATAATAGTAAATTTATTAATTCAAAAGTTATTTTTACATTACCATATTTATAGTATAAAACTTTAACAATTTTATTTTTTTATTTTTCCTAAAAAAAGTTTTTAAATGGAAATTTTATTTTCAAAACACATGATGAATTTACTAAAAATTAATTATTATATTTTTAATATGTTGTATTAATGTAAAAAAATTATACCTAATATTTAAAAATTATTTATTACAACTGAAATCATAGTGATTAATGGATATGTTAAAATAATTTTGTTAAAATAAAATTAATTCTAATATATCTTGGATTTTTTATAATTTAGTATTTCCTATAACAAAAGATAAGACAATTTTTCATATAGTGGAGGCATACGATGGTGGTGAGTGTAATTAAATACAAGAATTAATATTAATTTATTTGATAATATATTTCATAAAATATCTTGTTGTTAAATTCTACCACAATTAAAATTAATTCATCCCTCAAAATTAGTATTGGTCATCAAAATTTTAATACTTGAATGTTTATTAAATAGAAACCAGAATCCTAAAAATCGATAACCAAAAATGCAATTGAAAAATATAAATAGTTGATTGAAGGTAAACTATAATAATAAATAATTTTTTTCTAAATATGATAACAATATTTGGAGGTGAAGAATTCGAGGTGGATAGATTACATAAAAATTATAGGGTATTATAACTATCATTGATCATAAGAAAGAGGATGAGATAGAGAAAATTAAAAAACAAAAAACCGTAAATATGTGATTATTTTAGGGAACTTTTGATTTATTTTAAATTATCATTTCAGTAAATCCTATTTTTTCATGTTTCTTTTCCTAATGTTTCACAATTCACTACTGGAATTCTAGTTTTTACCAACGGGTGTTTACCAACGGTTTGCTTAAACCGTTGGTGCTGAAGGATTAGGGAACTCTTTACCAACAGTTTAATAAAATTGTTGGTAAAGAAATGGTCAAGGAATCCTTTCCCAACGGTTCACTGAAACTGTTGGGAAAAGTCACCCCATTGCCAACGGTTCAACAGAACTGTTGGGAAAGGGTGCACTTTTCCCAACGGTTCTCTGGTACCCTGAACATCTCTTTCCCAACCATTTTTAAAAACCGTTGGGAAAGATTTCCCCCAAATACAATTGCGGTGCTTCTCTCCCCCATTCGGGACAGAACCCTAAATTAATTCCTGCTCCAGCGCTCTACTGCTCTTGCGAACTCCACCATTCGAAGAGGTGAAAACCCATCTGAAATCATGTATTTTTTTCCTTTAAACACATATACTACCTTATTTTTATTGTTATTGATGTAATATTTTAGTTTTAAGTTATCAATCCTTCTCGAGCTCTCTGCTACTCTCAAACTCCTCCATCCGAATAGGTGAAAACCCATCTGAATCATCTCAAATCAGGTATTTTATTCTTTATACACATATGGTACCTTGTTTTTATTATTATTTATCTAATATTTTAGTTTTAAGTTTATATTTCGATGTAATTTCACCGTGAAAACTAGGGAAATGAATGAATATTTTGTTAATTAATTAGTTTCCCCTGGAATATCAGTTGTGTTATAATGTACATGCTAAATAAAGGCGTAATGTAATAAAAGAAAATGAATAAATAAATTGTGGAAGGTGGGGTATGTTGCCTCAATGAGAGGTTTTTTTTGTGTTTCATTTTTTTTGTAGGCTATTTTATGGGGATTGGGGTGACTAGTTGGGCTTTGTGATATGTGGGGTTGTAATGTGATGGTTAGTGGGCATGGATGTGACATGTGAAGTTGTATGATAGTGATGATGTGTGGTGGTGTTGTGTCGTGTGGAGGTGTTGTGTGATGATGTTATGGGTTATGATGTGGTGAGGTGGTTTTGGTTGTGCGGTGGTTTGTGATGTGCAATATTTTTGTTGTGATATGTGGTTGCTTTGGTGAGATGGTTGGTCGATGTAACATGGAATCGGTGGTTATTGTGAGATGGTGAGTTATTGTGTGGTAGTTTTATTAGTTTCTTGGTTATCTATGGAATAAATTATGTTGTTAAAACAAAAAAAACAAGATATTAAATAAATGAGATGGAATAGAAATGGATGTGTGGAAAATGGATTTAATTAATTTAACATTAAATGAACAGACAATGTAAGAGTGAATGAGGTGGATTATAAATGAAAGTGAGAAATTCTATGCGTCTTCTGTGGTGGTGGTGTGGTTTATGTGTTTTATGGTAGTAGTGAAGTGTGTTATTATGTAGTTAATGTGAACCCATAGGTTGAGTATTTTGGGCTATCTATATATCATGATTTTTATGTTATTTCTACACATTCCCAACCAGAGTTGGATAAAATGACCAAGGATCAGAGGTTTTGAGTTATGGGTATTTTTTCTAATATCTAGAATGGTGGTTATGTGGTTGGATAGCTACCATGTCTTCCCTACTCTTCCCTCTAAAGTGATTGACCATGTGTTTTTTGGCAAGATGTTATGTGATTGTCCATGTGTCTTCAGGTGAGATGTACTATGATTTCCCTAGTGTTTTCTGGTGAGGTGTGATGTGATAAGGCTATAATAAGATGTGGCATGTGGTTGGGGTCATGTAGGGTAGGAGGATGGAACAAGTTTGATGTTATTCATGTTCATGATACCCGACTAATATGGTTATGGGATGAGGCATGCTGTGATGTGATCTAACACATTAAGTTCTTCTTGGTTTTAAATTTTTTTAAAAACACATATGTATGTTTTTTTCACATGTGTAGTTGATACCTTGAATATTTTCTTCCTTTATCGTTTACATAAATGTATTTTCTATTAAAGTTCAATCCTATTGAATTGTTTATGAAAAAATGACTTATATAAATTCTTTTTACAGAATGGATAGAAGTTGGATGTATGAAACCGATCGGATCTCAAGCGATTATCAAAACAATTTGGAGAGATTTATAGATTTTGCATTTCACAATGCTTCAAATTGTGGCCGCATACACTGCCTATGTTCTAATTGTGTTGGTAGACCTTGGTTGAGACGTGAAGAAGTCAGCTACCACATAACCAAAAATGGTTTTCAAGAAAACTACTTTGTGTGGTATCACAATGGGGAGAAAATGAAATCTCAAATTGGTGATGATCGAAATGAAAGGACTGGAATGGAGAATTTGTTAGATGATTGGTTTTTGTTTATTCGTCATCATGAAAAAGAAAGGATTTCGACTCAAGAAGACTTTGATATGAAGAAAGATGATGAATCTAGTGAAAATGATGATATTGATAGGGTGAAAAAATTAAATGATGCTTCCATGACTCCAGTATATCGACAATGCGATAAAATGAAAAAGCTGGAAGTTTTAATCCGATTGTTTCATGGGAAAACTATGTATGGAATTTCTAATACAGCAATCTATTACATTCTTACCCTCTTGAAGGATTTACTTCCAGATGATGCAGATAATCCCTTAAACCACTATATGGCATGGAAGTTAGTTGAGGAACTTGGATTTTCAAGAAACAAAATTCATGCTTGCCTGAAAGATTACAGTTTATTCTGGGAGGAAACCGCTGAACGAAATGATTGTATAAAATGTGGCACATCCCACTGGAAGTCAAAATCTAATGGAACACCATCCCGCATTCGACAAAAATTAATGCGGCACTTTCCATTGATCCCTAGACATCAGAATATTTTTATGTCTGATGAAATATCAATAAAAATGAGATGGCATGATACCAAGAGAAATTAGACTAATGATGAGTTGGTTCATCCTATAGATGGATTTTCATGGCAGATATTTGATGCTCAATACCCTGATTTTTCAGCTAACGTGCGTAATGTGAGGCTGGGTCTTTGATGCGATTGTTTTAATCCGTTTGGGCAGATGCTTACTTCGCACAACACATGGCCAGTTTTTATTCACATTTATAATCTTCCCCCATGGTTGTGTATGAAAAAACCTTTCACTTTCATGAGTATACTCATATCTGGTCCTTTTGATCCTGGCATTGATATTGATGTATACATTCAACCTTTAATAAAAGAGTTGAAACTTCTTTGGGATGTGGGTGTGCACACATACAATGCATGTTCTAAAGACATATTTCAGATGCGTGGTGCACTTATATGGATGATCAATGATTTTCCGGCTTATGCAATGATGTCTGGATGGAGCACGATGAGAAAACTGTCATGTCCAGTTTGTATTAAGAATACAAGATCTAGAAGACTGAAACATCGCTGTAGTTTCAGTTTTATGGGACATCGACGTTTTTTTCCAAAGGATCATCAATATAGAATGAATCATTGAAGATTTGATAATACCATCGAGACCGATGATCCACCTCACCGTATGTCTGGAACTGATGTGCTTAATGAATTGAAAGATTTCACATTGTCGTTCAGGAAGGGTCAAATGAAATCTGGAAAGAGAAAGAATGTTTCCACTAAAACCTATTACAATTGGAGGAAGAAGAGTATCTATTTTGATTTTCCTTATTGGTCAACCAATGTTTTACGTAATTGATTAGACGTAATGCATATTGAAAAGAATATATGAGAAATATTGATTTCAGTTCTTCTAAATTTCAAGGGGAAGACAAAAGATGATTTACGATCTCGGCGTGACTTGGTGGATTGGGTCATCAGAACAGAATTTCATCCTGTGCGTATCAGTGAAAATAAATGGCAACTTCCATGTGCTTCTTATGTGATTAACCCTGCGGAAGAAAAAACAATTTCTAGAAGTATTATATACTATTAGAGTTCCTGATGGCTAATCAAGCAACATATCTAAATGGGTCAATAGAAGAGAGTTGAAGTTAAAATCTTTTAAGACTCGTGATTATCACGTTCTACTGCATGAGTTGATTCCAATAGCAATCCTTCATCTTTTTTCCAATAATGTAAGGGTGGTTGTTATTCGATTGTGCCATTTTTTTAGAGATCTTTGTGCTAAGAAGTTGTCCAAGATTTTTATGCAAGAAATGTTGAAAGATGCCCCATTAATTTTGTGTGAGTTAGAGAAAATATTTCCTCCATCATTTTTCACATGCATGCTGCATCTGACTATCCATATTCCCACTGAAATACTTCTCGGAGGAACTATTTTTTTCGTTGGATGTATCCAACTGAAAGAAATATGTTCACATTAAAGTCTTATGTCCGAAACAGAAATCATCCCGAAGGTTCTATCGATAACAGTTACTTGGCTCAAGAATGTATGGATTTTTGCTCGATGTATTTGTCTGATCTTACTACAAGATTGAACAGACCAATGAGAAATTAAGAAGAATAGTATGAGAAAATTGAACCTAGTTTTCCATCACTTCCTTAAACAGGAGGAATTCATGGATCATATACATTGAAGAGATTAATCCATGAAGAGAGGGAGATGGTACATTGCACAGTTTTGTTCAACTGTGATTTGTTCGATGACTATATCAGGTAACTAAATTGATTATTTATATCTTACATATATATCTGTTAAACTATTAATATTATTTATCTACAGGGAACATAAAAAATGATAAATAGGAAGCATCGTTCTTTATCTTTGAGAAGGAGAGAGACTTTGCATAGTAAAGAGTTTTCTACTTGGATAAAAATGAATTTATAAAAACATTAATGTTTAAAATAATTATATCAATATTTAAATAACTTTAATAGTCATTTATATTGCAGGTATTGAGGTTGTCTGCTGACTCTGTCTCTGAGGAAGTAAGAGCTTTGGATTTTGGTCCTAATACTGTGGTTCGTGACTGTAAATCAATTGTTATCAATGGGTACAAATTTATTGTCACTGAACGAGCAATGAACATGAGAACACAACATGATGGTGTTAAGGTTACTGCCATAACAGATTTTTTTGCTAGTGCATCAGATAGTAGACCGAGATTTGAAAATGTGGGTTATTATGGAGTTGTTGAGAAAAAAATAATATTGGATTATTACTCTCATGGACGAGTCACAATGAAGAAATTCCATTGGTTTGATTCGATGACGATACATGGCACATTTATTGATGATTTTGGATTTCGAGTAATTAATATGACTCGCACTCTTGCTAATGAAGAACCATATGTGTTGGCATCAATGTCTAAACAAGTTTTTTATGTTAAAGACCAACTTCGACCTGAATTTGGTGTCATAGTTGAAGTAATTCCAAGGTATATTTTTGATGATGGTGATGATAGAATTTACACTGTCCCTAGTGCTATTGGAACCAATCCATTTATTTCTTTTGATGACTCAAATAGCTCAATTGTCAGAGTTGATTGTGAACCTGAAGTTGTGGTTGAAAATATATAGAATCATTCATCCATGTTCTCAATTATTTTGGTTTACCTCGAGTTGGGTTGTTAAGGTTGGTAATATTCAAATTGATATAGTATTGATCACAAATATGTTTTAGCTGACTTGACCGTTATGTGAATTTTCAATGTTTATTAGTTGCAGTTTTATTTGAAATGCATTTTCTAATTTGGAATTGAACTGTATTCAAACACAGTCAAAAAATATTTCTAACTTAGTGAACATTACAACTTGTATGATTTATTAAATCCATTCATGATCTTCTAAAACAATTGATAGCTGACTTGACAATTATGTGAATTTTCAATGTTTATTGGTTGGAGGTTTATTTGAATTGCATTTTCTAATTTGGAATTGAACTGTATTCAAACATAGTCAAAAAAATATTTCTAACATGGTGAACATTAAAAATTGTATGATTTATTAAATCCATTCAAGCTATTATAAAACAATTGATAGATTAATTGACCATTATGTGAATTTTCAATGTTTATTGGTTGAAATTTTATTTGAATTGCATTTTCTAATTTGGAATTGAACTGTATTCAAACATAGTCAAACAATATTTCTAACTCGGTGAACATTACAACTTGTATGATTTATTAAATCCATTCAAGCTCTTATAAAACAATTGATAGCTAAATTACCTATGAATCCCCTATTCCCTCATATATTTAGTTATTTTGGATTAAGAATTAGTTTTCTTTTTCTGATTAATTACATATTTTTTTCAAAAGTTGGAAATGAATCTAATTGAAGAGAGACGAAGGAAAAAAATGATGGAGAACAATCGTCGAATGACAAAGATGGTAGTTCCACCATTAGTGCCTACAGTGAGTACTTTATTTCAAATTGATATATTTAAAGAATATATAATGTCATGTGATTATTTTTTTTGTAAACATTTTTGTTGGATCCACCTATACGTCAACAGTTATTTGACGAGGATCCTAGTACTGGTCTTATTACTCAGGCCGGTGGTACGAGGAGGGTTCGTACCAGAGGTGGACGAGCAGCTGCGCGTACCCGACTAGACCCTGCCCCTCCCACTAAAATGTCATCTTTCCGACATTCTGATCCTGGTGTGTCGTTAGAGACAAACAAGATATTTAGGCCTCCCATGTTTTCGCTACCTTCTGCATCTTCTGGCCCATCATTTTCAGATCCCGTGATGATTCCCACTCCTAAGTCAGCATCCAGTCAGACAACTGTCCCATCTTCTTTTCCTTATACTTATGTTTCTTCGAGATTCTATATTCCATCGTCTTCGACTCCTGTTCCACCAAGGGTGTTCCATCAGTTTCTGTGGATCCAGCGGCACTCAGCGATCAGACCGGCAAAGGTATATTTATAGAACCCTAAATTTTTTTATAGAAATATTTATTTTCATTATAACATGTTTCGATAAAATCTTTGTTTCTCTTTCATGACAGATACATCTTCTGACAGGAGGCGTGGGCGGGGGCGTTCACACTTGCGTTTGGTGTCGAACCACTGCACACAGGTTATGGTGGATTATAATGAAGACAACCAAATGGGTGAGAAAACAGGGCAGCAATGTCGGAGTTTTTTGGCGACGCTTTCCAAATACTCCGACATCATTCTCGTCAGCCTGATATTGTGGAGACATTTGCCACATGAGGTCAAGGATAGATCTTGGGCAGAGATATGGGTAAAAAAATCTGTTCTATTTAATTCCATGAATTATTTTTGTTTTTATATGAATTAATATTTTGATTTCAGCTTTGATTTAATTTTCCTGATGGTGAGTGTGCACGATCGGAATGTCTAAAGGATTTAGGCGAGCATTGGAGAGCCTACAAGCATGAGTTGTATATTGGCTGGGTTTCTAGAGTTGGAACTGAGTTAGAGGTGGTACCAGTGGTGGATTATTGTCCTATAGAGCAGTATCATTAGATGATTACTCACTGGACGAGTACCCAGTTTAAGGTATTAATAACATTTGAGGTATTTAAATAATGACTTTCATGTTTTTCATTAATACTATCTGTTTCATTTTAAAAATTTATTTAGGAATCATCTGGAAAAAATTAAAATAACATTGATGCAAAAAAATGCCTCCACACACTGGGACACACTACGATGCCTGATCATTAGAGGAAGCAGGTATAACAATTGTTTATAAGGTTTCTTTACGACTAAAACATTTTTTTTTCTTAAACTATTTAATAGTTTTCTAAATTTTTTATATAACTTTAGTTTTCAATGTCATTGTAGAGGCAAATACAAAATGTTGAAGGATGTGTGCCTCGAGCAAAATTGTTTTTCTCGAGTAGACGGAAAAAGGATGGAAGTACCGTCAACGAAGCGGCTCAGCAGCCGATTGTAAGTTTTAATCTGTTGAATTTATTTTTTAATATCTATTTTTTAACTTAATGATATATTTATATTTGTAACAGGCTGCTTTAGAGGCCCTCGATGCCCAAGAACCAGACAATTTTGGGCCAACAGATCACTTACATCAGGTGTTGGGAGAGGAGAATTTTGGTAGAGTACGCTGCCGACCTAGGATAGCCCCGACGAGGTATTGGCCCTCCTCAGGTACGATCTGTAGTGCCACCGGGCTGCAGCAAGTTAGGTAACAAGCAGAACAGGCTGAGAAAAGGCCCACAGAGACGGCAGAACAGACTGCTAAGGAAAACAGTGTTTTTATGAAATTTATTGAAGTTCTACGTCCTACACTTCTAGCAGAGGCTGGCCTAGCATTTGATGAGTATATGTCGTCGATATTTTCTATATACGGTGCACCAGGTGGCAGTTCTAGTGGTGGTCAGGATGATGTACAGCTTGACGATGATGATGGTGAGGAGTCTGATTCGGAAGAGAAGGGAGAGGAGGTGGGCGAGGCAGGTGGCGAGGGCGAGGAGGTGGGCGAGGATGGGAAGGAGGGTGAGGGCGAGGAAGATGATGGGGACGAGGATGAGGGTGATGATGATGATGGATATTATGGAGATGGTGATGTGGGACAAGTTGATCCATTACATTTTGACTGATATTACTGAGATTTGATATTTAATCTATTCTAGTTGTTGGTTTTATCTAGACTCGTAGTATAGTATTGGAGTTGAGTTATTTTTATATATTATCTATTTTTATGGATGTTGTTGTCTTTTAGTGGTTGTTTTTTTGGGAACCCCCCTCCTTCCTGGACCCTGGACAACCCCCCACCCTCCTCCCTGGACCCCGGACAGCCCCGACGGACAGCCCCCCAGACAGCTCCCTGGACAGCCTCCCACCCTCCTCCCTGGACCCCGGACAACCCCCCGGACAGCCCCCCCACCGTCTTCCTTGGACCCCAGACAACCCCCCAAATAGCCCTGGACAGCCTCTGGATAGCCCCCCGAACAGCCCCCCACCCTCCTCCCTGGACCCCAGACAACCCTCCGAACAGCCCCCCGGACAGCCCCCGGACAACCCCCCAGACACCCCCCACCCTCCTCCTTGGACCCCGGACAACCCCCCGAACACCCCCCGGACAGCCCCCCCCCCCCCCCCCCCCGCACAGCCCCCCCACCCTCCTCCCTGGACACAATACTACCCCCCGGACAGCCCCCCAGACAGCTCCCCAAACAGCCCCCTGGACAGCCCCCCCACCCTCTTCCTTGGACCTCGAACAACCCCCCGCACAGAGGATTCTCATAAAATATACAACATTTTAAGTACATATGGAAAACCGACCAAATGCATTCAGAATGTGTCGATACATTAGAACAATGATCCATGGGTCATATGTGACGTGTACGAGTCAACCTCGCCTCAATCTGAGGCATGGTGTGGCCGCCACCACTCAAAATGTCTTCCTTTTGTTTCAAAAGTACGCCATTTTAATTGAAAAACATCAACTGACATACAGAAAACCGACCAAACGCATTCAGATTATGTCAATACATTAGAAAAACGATCCATGGGTCATATGTGACGTGTACATGTCAACACCGCCTCAATCTGAGGCGCGTTGTGGCCTCCACCACTCAAAGTGTCTGTCTTTTGTTTCAAAAGGACGTCATTTGAAGTGAAAAACATCAACTGGCATACGGAAAACAGACCAAAAGCATTCGGATTATGTCGATACTTTAACAAAACCATCCATGGGTCATATGTGACGTGTACGAGTCAACCCAGCATGAATCTGAGGCATGGTGTGTCCGGAATCACTCTAAGTGGCTCTCTTTTTCTTAAAATGGACAATAATTTAAGTACATACGAAAAACTGACCAAACGCATTCGGTTTCCATTGAAACATTTGGAGAACGATCCATGGGTCATATGGGACATGTACGAGTCAACGCCGCCTCAATCCGAGGCACGGTGTGGCCGGCACCACTCAAAGTGTCTGCCTTTTATTTCAAAAGTACGTCATTTTAATTGAAAAACATCAACTGGAATACATGAAATCGAACAAACGCATTCGGATTGTGTCGATACATTAGCACAACGATCCATGGGTCATACGTGACGTGTGTGAGTCAACCCCGATTCAATCCGAGGCGCAGTGTGGCCGCCACCACTCAAAGTGTCTGTCATTTGTTTCAAAAGGGCGTCATTTGAAGTGAAAAACATCAACTGAAATATGGAAAACTGACAAAAAGCATTCAGATTGTGTCGATACTTTATAACAACAATCCATGGATCATATGTGACGTGTACGAGTCAACACCACCTGAATCTGAGGCACGGTGTTGCCAGAATCACTCTAAGTGGCTCTCTTTTTCTTAAAATGGACAACAATCTATGTACATGAGGAGAACCGACCAAACGCATTCAATTTCCATTGAAACATTAGGAGAACGATCCATGGGTCATACGTGACGTGTACGAGTCAACGATGCCTCAATCCGAGGCGTGGTGCGGCTGGCACCACTCAAAGTGTATGCCTTCTGTTTCAAAAGTACTTCATTTTAATTGAAAAACATCAACTGGCATACGGAAAACGGAACAATGCATTCGTATTGTGTCGATACATTAGCACAACGATCCATGGGTCATATGTGACGTGTAAGAGTCAACCCCGCCTCAATCTGAGGTGCGGTGTGGCCGGCACCACTCAAAGTGTCTATCTTCTGTTTGAAAAGGACATAATTTGAAGTGAAATACATCAACTGGCATACGGAAAACCGACCAAACGCATACAGATTGTGTCAATACTTTAGAACAACGATCCATGGGTCATATGTGACGTGTAGGAGTCAACCCCACCTCAATATGAGGTGCGGTGTGGCTTCCCCCAATCAAAGTGTCTGTCTTTTTCTTAAAATGGACAACAATTTAAGTACATACGGAAAACTGACCAAACACATTCGGTTTCCATTGAAAATTTAGGAGAACAATCCATGGGTCATATGTGACGTGTACGAGTCAATTCCACCTCAATCCGAGGCGCGGTGTGGCCGACACCACTCAAAGTGTCTGCCTTTTCTTTCAAAAGTACGTCATTTTAATTGAAAAACATCAACTGGAATATGGAAAACCAACCAAATGCATTCGGATTGTGTCGATACATTAGTACAACGATCCATGGGTCATATGTGACGTGTAAGAGTCAACCCCGCCTCAATCCGAGGTGCGGTGTGGCCGCCACCACTAAAAGTGTCTGTCTTTTGTTTCAAAAGGACGTCATTTGAAGTGAAAAACATCAACTGGCATACGGAAAACTGACCAAACGCTTTCGGATTGTGTTGAAACTTTAGAAAAACGATCCATGGGTCATATGTGACGTGTACGAGTCAACCCCTCATGAATCTGAGGCACGGTGTGGCTGGAATCACTCTAAGTGGCTCTCTTTTGCTTAAAATGGACAACAATTTTAGTACATACAGGAAACCGACCAAACACATTCGGTTTCCATTGAAACTTTAGGAGAATGACCCAAGGGTCATATGGGATGTGTACGAGTCAACGCCGCCTCAATCTGAGGCCCGGTGTGGCCGACACCACTCAAAGTGTCTGCCTTTTGTTTCAAAATTACATCATTTTAATTGAAAAACATCAACTGGCATACGGAAATCTGACCAAACGCATTCAGATTGTGTCAATTAATTAGCACAACGATACATGGGTCATATGTGACGTGTACGAGTCAACCCTGTCCCAATCCGAGGTGCGGTGTGGCCACCACCACTCAAAGTGTCTGTCTTTTGTTTCAAAAGGACATAATTTGAAGTGAAATACATCAACTGGCATACGGAAAACCGACCAAACGCATTCAGATTGTGTCGATACTTTAGAACAACGATCCATGGGTCATATGTGACGTGTACGAGTCAACCTTGCCTCAATCCAAGGCACGGTGTTGCCGGAATCACTCTAAGTGGCTCTCTTTTTCTTAAAATGGGAAACAATTTAAGTATATACAGAGAACCGACAAAACGCATTCGGTTTCCAATGAAACTTTAGGAGAACGATCCATGGGTCATACGTGACGTGTAAGACTCAACGCCACCTCAATCCGAGGCGCAGTGTGGCCGGCACCACTCAAAGTGTCTGCCTTCTGTTTCAAAAGTACGCCATTTTAATCGAAAAACATCAACTGGCATACGAAAAACTGACCAAACGCATTCATATTGTGTCGATACATTAGCACAACTATCCATGGGTCATATGTGACGTGTACGAGTCAACCCCGACTCAATCCGAGTCACGGTGTGGCCGCCACCACTCAAAGTGTCTGTCTTCTGTTTCAAAAGGACATAATTTGAAGTGAAATACATCAACTGACATACGGAAAACTGACCAAACGCATTCGAATTGTGTCGACGCTTTAGCACAATGATCCATGGGTCATATGTGACGTGTCAGAGTCAACCCCGCCTCAATCCGAGGTGCGGTGTGGCTGCCACCACTCAAAGTGTCTGTCTTTTTCTTAAAATGGACAACAATTTAAGTACATATGGAAACCGACCAAACGCATTTGGTTTCCATTTAAACATTAGGAGAATGATTAATGGGACATATGTGATGTGTACGAGTCAACTCTGCCTCAATCCGAGGCGCGTTGTGGCCGGAACCACTCAAAGTGTCTGCCTTTTGTTTCAAAAGTAAGTCATTTTAATTGAAAAACATCAACTCGATTACGGAAAACCAACCAAATGCATTCGGATTGTGTCGATACATTAGAACAACAATACATGGGTCATATGTGACGTGTACGAGTCAACCCCGCCTCAATCTGAGGTGCGGTGTGGCTGGCACCACTCAAAGTGTCTATCTTTTGTTTCAAAAGGACGTCATTTGAAGTGAAAAACATCAACTGGCATACGGAAAACCGACCAAACGCATTCGGATTGTGTCGATACTTTAGTGAAACGATACATGGGTCATATGTGACATGTACGAGTCAACCCCGCCTGAATATGAGGCACATTGTGGCCGGAATCACTCTAAGTGGCTCTCTTTTTCTTAAAATGGACAACAATTTAAGTACATATGGAGAACCGACCAAACGCATTTGGTTTCCATTGAAACAATATGAGAACGATACATGGGTCATATGTGACGTGTACAAGTCAACTCTGCCTCAATCCGAGGTGCGGTGTGGCCGACACCACTCAAAGTGTCTATCTTTTGCTTAAATGGACAACAATTTAAGTACATACGGAAAACTGAACAAACGCATTTGGTTTCCATTGAAACTTTAGGAGAATGATCCATGGGTCATATACGAGGTGTACGGGTCAACGCCGCCTCAATCGGAGGCGTGGTGTAGCAGGCACCAGTCAAAGTGTCTGCCTTTTGTTTCAAAAGTACGTCATTTTAATTGAAAAACATCAACTGGCATACGGAAAACCGACCAAATGCATTCGGGTTCTGTCAATACATTAGCACAACGATCCATGGGTCATTTGTGACGTGTACGAGTAAACTCCACCTCAATCTGAGGCGCGGTGTGCCTACCATTACTCAAAGTGTCTGTCTTCTATTTCAAAAGGACATAATTTGATGTGAAATACATCAATTGGCATACAGATTGTAACGACCCGAAATTTTGAATAAATCTTGTTTCCTAATTTTATGTGTTATTTTTATTTTATTTTTATACTCAACAAAAATGTTTCATTCGATAACATGAGTATAATTAAAATGAAACCATTAGTTTTTGACTGTTATATGACCATTGGTCAACATGACCGCTGGAAACTAAACATTTTGATTATTTTTTCTAAATACAAGTAATCTTGGTTAATTAATATAGAAAGAAGATTCGATGGCCTCACCCAGTAGTCTTGGACCGATCGAAGCCCATCTAACAGAACTTGGGAAGGAGGTAGCACCACTGGGATTTGCTCTGGACCAAACCCAAGCTGAAATTCATCGTGTGAAGCTAGAACGGGATCGCCTTCGCGAGAAGTTCAAACTGATAGAAATTACTACTCGTGCGATGTTGGCCGAGCTTCCCTTAGATTCTCTAACCTTATCACACCTTACACTTAGGTCCTATGCTGGTGTGATAAGGGGCTATGTAAGGAGACCATAACTGCCTTGTGTAATGCTTTGTTTTAAATAAAAATTGGAATTTCTTCTTATGATGAAGTTTATGAATTTTCAAATGACCAGATAAATATAGTATGCATATTTTTGATGAATTTTAGAGAAAGGATATTTTAAAAATGTTTATGTAAACCTTAAATAAATAAAAATGTGTAATGATTTTCAAAAAATGGTCTTCTACAAATATGTTTAGTACAGAATTTAGAGTCTAATAAGATCAACTTAATTTTTGATGAATAGTAAATTATGAATAGTGATTTTATGCTTAGGATTAGTAATGTGAACAAATGGATTAGTAATATCACTTAAAGAAAGTATTAATATAATCTAGGCACCTTGATTTAAGTAATGTGATTCAATAAAATGGTTTAAAACGGTTTCATAAATTATTATTCAAGTATTAGTTTTTTCAGGTGAATAGTGTTTTTTAATTAAAATTTAAATTAAAAATATTTAGAAAATTATTTTTATAAAATGGATTTCATTTTTGAACTCAGAGCAACGATATTATGTTAGGGTAATTTTTCGGGTTTTTTCTAAAATTAATGAATTTTCGGTGAATAGTGTATTTATTTAAAAAATAAATTAAAAATATTTAGAAAATTATTTTTATAAAATAGAGTTCATTTTTGAAATCAGAGCATTGATATTTGGTTAAGGTGAAATTTTGGGATTTTTATGAGAAAGTTGAATTTTCAGTGAATAGTAAAAATACAGTTTTAGGATTTCGGTATGTTTAATGGCATCATAACTGTGTCATGATGATGTCATGAGATATTTTAAAGGATGTTCGACTAAAGAGGATGAATTTTTGTGTGGGGGTCCCCATGTGGCCTAACTTTATGGGAAGTACCATGGGAGGGCCCATGCTTTTGAGAAAACCACTTTTGAGGTGTCCATTGGCCATTAATGCCTTGTCCCCTCACTTTCCCTATAAATTCCAAGCCCCCCTCTCATCTTTTCGACTCCAAAACCATCATCAACGAAGTTATGGTCTCCTTACCTCCCATGGATTCCTCCCAAGGTGCCCCCAAGCCCTCAAGGTCCCAACCTTTGAGTTTTAAGAGTTACGTTTTAAGGTAAGGGATCCGACCTCTCTCTTTCATTTCAAGTAATCTCTTTTATGTCATTTCTTTTATGCTCCATTTTCTTATGTTGGAGTATGTTCTTTTATACTCCTCTTAATTCCCTTTTCATTTTCATGAAATTAGTGATCCCCTATTACTCTCATTATTTCGTTTTATGAAGTTTTAAGTGGCGCTGTTAGGCTGCCGGAATTTTTGTAACGGATTCTTTCTCCCTTCTCATTTTTCAAGATCTATTTTCATGTAAAGTATTTCAAGTTACTTTTTATTATGTTGGGGTATGATCTCTAAAAATATCATACTGATATTTTATGATCATATGATGAGAGACCCCATTTTATCTCTTCAATTCATTATTTTGAAATTTTATGTGGCATCGTTAGGCTGCCGAATTTTTAAGTGGTTCTTCACCCTTCTCGTTTTGAAGTTCTACTTTCATGTAAATTCATTCAAGTTCCTTTTTGTTATGTTGGGGCATGATCTCTATATTTATCATACTGATCTTTTATGATCATATGATGAGATACCCCATTTGATCTCTTCAATTCAGTATTTTTAAGTTTTAAGTGGCGCCGTTAGGCTGCCGAATTTTTAAGTGGTTCTTCACCCTTCTCGTTTTGAAGTTCTACTTTCATGTCAATTCTTTCAAGTTCATTTTTTTTATGTTGGGGTATGATCTCTATATCTATCATACTGTACTCTTATGTTCATATGATGAGATACCCCATTTGATCTCTTCAATTCAGTATTTTGAAGTTTTAAGTGGCGCCGTTAGGCTGCCGAATTTGTTAGGGGATTCTTTCACCCTTCTCATTCATTTCAAAGTTCTACTTTCATGTAAAGTCATTAAAGTTCCTTTTTAATTATGTTGGGGAATTATCTCTATATCTATCATACTTAATTATTATGTTCACATGATGAGAGACCCTATTTGATCTTTTCAAATCATTTTTGTTGAAGTTTAAGTAATGTCGTTAGGCTGCCGAACTTTCATAAGAGAAATCTAATTTTTGTCTTCCTTCTATGTTTTTCATTTCAAATGGTATGTCCTTGAAATTTAATTACCATGATCATGTATACTTCTTATTCTTTCCATATACTGTTTTATGGGTCATTTATGAATGTTTGACCCATTTTCATTCTCTTTTTAATGTCTTCTAAAACCTCGTAACATAGCCGTTATGCTGCAGAATTTCCGTCTCAAAATGTCTCTCTCTTTTTCTAAAGTTCTTTTATATTATTAAGTGAATACTCAAAGATCTTTATTCTGAAGGGTTATTCACATATATACCAAAATGTTCTATTTTAAATTATGGGATTTACATACATGATACCCACCTTCCTTTTCTGTGGGTTTTAAAGTGACGTAAAGATCATGTCTTTAAAGCAGTTTTTAAAACGTTGTGATTATGAAATGAAACCCATTTATTTTATACTATATGGGTTATTTATGAAATGTTTGATGATGATATATGTGGCTCACATGATAATAAAGGAAAATTTAAGGGTGCAGCCTGATAGCGCTCCAATGCATTGGGTAATGATGTAACCACTAGTGATTACAATTTTCACGATACCTTGGTGAATAACCTTGGTAATTTTCAAATGACACCTTTGGGATGGACCTTGGTGATATGTTCATGATTGTCTATGTTAAATGACGTAGCCACATCTTCATGTTATGAAAAAGTTTTATTTTTATTATGATATGCCTCATGATTTCATTTTCATTCCTTAATGTTCTTTTCATGACTTTATTGATGTATCTCAAGTTCATATGTAAAATGTTTCACTTGTTTCCCTTGCTGGGCCTTCTGCTCACCCATTCTTTTGATGTATGTCCCCAGGTCATGAGATGTAGTAATGAGCCTAGGGTGAACATGAGGAGAAGCCTTTCAAGTGTTTAAGAAGAATGTTTTATGTTTTCATGTTTTAAGTTCATAGTTTCCAAGACACTAAACCTTAAAGATCCTCAGTTTTGTAAAATGTAATGAAAGTTTATGTGATAAAAGGCAGGATGCAATAGTTGGTATCAAAGGATGGTTTAGTTATTTGTGGAAATTAGGATATGAAAACTCTAGGAAGAACCCTATTTAAAAGTTTAAATATAGGAAATCTTCCTCGTATTTTGGTGAGTATTGAGTAAGGGGTTTCCAAGCAAATACATCCCTGTCTGGATACGAGCAGGTAGAGGTGGCTCTGGCACAGATGTACATAGGGGTAAAACCTGAAAACACCGCTTTGAGCTAGACTCGAACGGGAACTGGTACACGACAACAGGCCTTGCTGCACTCTTGGTTACGACACTCCCGGGGGATATGCTTTGGTAAATTCATAAGTTTAGTATGAACCATTGTTAAAGGAATAAAGGTAAAATAAAATAAAGGTTTACATAAGAATTTATGATCATGGATAACCTAGATGGGAACCTAGGGGATCACAAGTTAGGGTATACTTTTCAACTACAAGTTATCCTTATATGCTTTAAGTTTCTTTTCATGATTATTGGCTAAGTATTTAAGACCCTATTTATAGTTTCTTTTCTTAGTTAATGGCGGGAAATGGAAGAACATGTCCCAACAAACAATGTGATAGGAAATTCTATGATTTCCGTATTAATATGACAGAGATGATTAGGGGATTAAAAGATGATTATTATTTTGGAAGACGTTCACTATTTTGAGGACCCTATATGATCGAGGTAAATAGATTACTACGGTATTTTCATTGAGGAGTAAGGTTGACTTATATTTTGAAGAATCAATGAACTTAAGGTGGACTTATAGTAATTTCGGTTACTTATGGGAATGATTAACCTATCTTGGGTAAAATATGTTTAGGTTAGCTACATTTGTTATAAGATGTTAGGTGTGGTTGATGTTGTTTGGAGATGAACAATGAAGTTTATTTTGGAAGACTATGTTATCGAATCCCTCTTGTATTTGGGTTTCAATCTTAGTTTGGTTTATTTTGAGGAATTTTAAGGACCGTTATTTATGGGATGGTCTATGATGAACTTTGGGTAGTACCATGGAACTTTGAAGATTTAAAAATAGTTTCCCTTCATATGGGATTCTTTCTTTTTGAAGAGTTTTTTTACCTTACCCTTTCTATTTTGGGATAATGTTTAAAGATAGAAGAAATAGATAGTTAATCTTTTGTGGATTATGTGATTCCCTAGAAGATGAATCTTGTGTTTTGATGAGACCAAGTAGTTTTGAATACTCATCATTGGGAGAAAAGATTAGTTTTGGTAGAAACTTATTAAAGGATGAAACTCTACATGAAGGTAGGTATATTTTCTTATGTTTTTTTTCTATGTAGAAAATGAATTCCTCAAAATTATGAAAAGGAACATAAAACAAAAACGTTGTTGGTTTACATTTCCTACTAGGTAATCAATTACCATTTACACACATCATAAGTTTGGGATTTTCTTATGGTTAACTTTCTCCTAATCATGTTCTCTATCACTCTCCCTTAGAACTTGACCCTTTGTTTTCTTCAATGTCCATGTTTTCCTACATGGAATCCCAGTGTGGGATAACTCGGGTGACCTTCATACTTCACTTTCTTTCTTTTAAAGTAATAGTTTTACTGAATCCTTTTCCGATGTGGGACTTTCAATGAAATTTCAAAACCTAATTTTAAAAATTGCGAGGACGCAATTTGTTAAGGGGGGAAGATTGTAACGACCCGAAATTTTGAATAAATCCTGTTTCCTAATTTTATGTGTTATTTTTATTTTATTTTTATACTCAACAAAAATGTTTCATTTGATAACATGAGTATAATTAAAATGAAACCATTGGTTTTTGACTATCATATGACCATTGGTCAATATGCCCGCTGGAAACTAAACGTTTTGATTATTGTCTCTAAATACAAGTAATCTTGGTTAATTAATATAGAAAGAAGATTTGATAGCGTCACCCAGTTGTCTTGGACCGATCGAAGCCCATCTAACAGAACTTGGGAAGGAGGTAGCACCAATGGGCTTTGCTCTGGACCAAACCCAAGCTTAAATTCATCGTGTGAAGCTAGAACGGGATCGCCTTCGCGAGAAGTTAAAACTTATAGAAATTACTATTCGTGCGATGTTGGCCGAGTTTCCCTCAGATTCTCTAACCTTAGCACACCTTACACTTAGGTCCTATGCTGGTGTGATAAGGGGCTATGTAAGGAGACCATAACTGCCTTGTGCAATCCTTTATTTTAAATAAAAATTGGAATTTCTTCTTATGATGAAGTTTATGAATTTTCAAATGATTAGATAAATATAGTATGCATATTTTTGATGAATTTTAGAGAAAGGATATTTTAAAAATGTTTATCTAAACCTTAAATAAATAAAAATGTGTAATGATTTTCAAAAAATGGTCTTATACAAATATGTTCAGTACGGAATTTAGAGTCTAATAAGATCAACTTAATTTTTGATGAATAGTAAATTATGAATAGTGATTTTATGCTTAGTATTAGTAATGTGACCAAATGGATTAGCAATCTCACTTAAAGAAAGTATTAATATAATCTAGGCACCTTTATTTAAGTAATGTGATTCAATAAAATGGTTAAAAAATGGTTTCATAAATTATTATTCAAGTATTAGTTTTTTCGGGTGAATAGTGTTTTTTAATTAAAATTTAAATTAAAAATATTTAGAAAGTTATTTTTATAAAATGGATTTCATTTTTGAACTCAGAGCATCGATATTATGTTAAGGTAATTTTTGGGGTTTTTTCTAAAAATAATGAATTTTCGGTGAATAGTGTATTTATTTAAAAAATAAATTAAAAATATTTAGAAAATTATTTTTATAAAATGGAGTTAATTTTTGAAATCAGAGCATTGATATTTGGTTAAGGTGAAATAATGGGATTTTTATGAGAACGTTGAATTTTCAGTGAATAGTAAAAATACAGTTTTAGGGTTTCGGTATGTTTAATGACATCATAACTGTGTCATGATGATGTCATGAGATATTTTAAAGGATGTTAGACTAAAGAGGATGAATTTTTGTGTGGGGGTCCCCATGTTTCCTAACTTTATGGGAAGTACCATGGGAGGGCCCATGCTTTTGAGAAAACCACTTTTGAGGTGTCCCTTGGCCATCAATGCCTTGTCCCCTCACTTTCCCTATAAATACCAAGCCCTCCTCTCATCTTTTCGACTCAAAAACCATCCTCAACGAAGTTATGGTCTCCGTACCTCCCATGGAGTCCTCCCAAGGTGCCCCCAAGCCCTCAAGGTCCCAACCTTTGAGTTTTAAGAGTTACGTTTTTAGGTAAAGGGTCTGACCTCTCTCTTTCATTTCAAGTAATCTCTTTTATGTCATTCCTTTTATGCTCCATGTTCTTATATTAGAGGATGTTCTTTTTTACTACTCATAATTCCCTTTTCATGTTCATAAAATTAGATATCCCCTCTTACTCTCATTATTTCGTTTTATGAAGTTTTAAGTGGCGCTGTTAGGCTGCCGAAATTTTTGTAACGGATTCTTTCTCCCTTCTCATTTTTCAAGATCTATTTTCATGTAAAGTATTTCAAGTTCCTTTTTATTATGTTGGGGTATGATCTCTAAATTTATCATACTGATCTTTTATGATCATATGATGAGATACCCCATTTGATCTCTTCAATTCAGTATTTTGAAATATTAAGTGGCGCCGTTAGGCTGCCGAATTTTTAAGTGGTTCTTCAGCCTTCTCGTTTTGAAGTTCTACTTTCATGTCAATTCTTTCAAGTTTCTTTTTGTTATGTTGGGGAATTATCTCTATATTTATCATACTTATCTTTTATGATCATATGATGAGAGACCCCATTTGATCTCTTCAATTCAGTATTTTGATGTTTTAAGTGGCGCCGTTAGGCTGCCGAATTTATAAGTGGTTGTTCACCCTTCTCGTTTTGAAGTTCTACATTCATGTCAATTCTTTCAAGTTCCTTTTTGTTATGTTGGGGTATGAACTCTATATCTATCATACTTTAATCTTATGTTCATATGATGAGATACCCCATTTGATCTCTTCAATTCAGTATTTTGAAGTTTTATGTGGCGTCGTTAGGCTGCCGAATTTGTTAGGGGATTCTTTCACCCTTCTCATTCATTTCAAAGTTCTACTTTCATGTAAAGTCTTTAAAGTTCTTTTTTAATTATCTTGGGGAATTATCTCTATATCTATCATACTTAAATCTTATGTTCACATGATGAGATACCCTATTTTATCTTTTCAAATCATTTTTGTTGAAGTTTATGTAACGCCGTTAGGCTGCCGAACGTTCATAAGAGAAATCTAATTTTTGTCTTCCTTCCATGTTTTTCATTTCAAATGGTATGTCCTTGAAATTTCATTACCATGATCATGTATCCTTTTTATTCTGTCCATATACTGTTTTATGGGTCATTTATGAATGTTTGACCCATTTTCCTTCTCTTATTAATGTCTTTTAAAACCTCGTAACATAGTCGTTATGCTGCAGAATTTCCTTCTCAAAATGTCTCTCTCTTTTTCTAAGGTTCTTTTATATTATTAAGTGAATACTCAAAGATCTTTCTTCTAAAGGGGTATTAACATATATACCAAAATGTTCTATTTTAAATTATGGTATTTACATACATGAGACCCACCTACCTTTTCTGTGGGTTTTAAAGTGACGTAAAGATCATGTCTTTAAAGCAGTTTTTAAAACGTTGTGATTATGAAATGAAACCCATTTATTTTATACTATATGGGTTATTTATGAAATGTTTGATGATGATATATGTGGCTCAAATGATAATAAAGGAAAATTTAAGGTTGCGCCCTGATAGCACTCCAATGCATTGGGTAATGATGTAACCACTAGAGATTACAATTTTCAGGATACCTTGGTGAATAACCTTGGTAATTTTCAAATGACACCTTGGGGATGGACCTTGGTGATATGTTCATGATTGTCTATGTTAAATGATGTAGACACATCTTCAAGTTATGAAAATGTTTTATTTTTATTATGATATGCCTCATGATTTCATTTTCATGCCTTAAAGTTCTTTTCATGACTTTATTGATGTATCTCAAGTTCATATGTAAAATGTTTCACTTGTTTCCCTTGATGGGCCTTCTGCTCACCCTTTCTTTTGATGTATGTCCCCAGGTTATGAGATGCAGTAATGATCCTAGGGTGAACATGAGGAGAATCCTTTCAAGTGTTTAAGAAGAATTTTTTATGTTTTCATGTTTTAAGTTCCTAGTTTCTAAGACACTAAACCTTAAAGATCCTCAGTTTTGTAAAATGTAATGAAAGTTTATGTGATAAAAAGGCAGGATGCTATACATATTACCGACCAAACACATTTATATTGTGTAGATACTTTAGAAAAACGATCCATGGGTCATATGTGATGTGTACGAGTCAACCCCACCACAATTCGAGGCGCAGTGTGGCCGCCACCACTCAAAGTGTCTGTCTTTTTCTTAAAATTTACAACAATTTAAGTACATACTGAAAACCAACCAAACGCATGCGGTTTACATTGAAACTTTAGGAGAACGATACATGGGTCATATGTGAAGTGTAAGAGTCAACGCCGCCTCAATCTGAGGAGCGGTGTGGCCGGAAAAACTCAAAGTGTCTGCCTTTTGTTTGAAAAGTACGTCATTTTAATTGAAAAACATCAACTAGCATACGAAAAACCAACCAAACGCATTCGTATTATGTCGATACATTAGAGAAATGATCCATGGGTCATATGTGACGTGTACGAGTCAACCCCACCTCAATCCGAGGTGTGTTGTGCCCGCCACCACTCAAAGTGTCTGTCTTTTGTTTCAATAGGACGCCATTTGAAGTGAAAAACATCAACTGGCATACGGAAAACTGATCAAATGCATTAGGATTGTGTCGACACTTTAGAAAAACGATCCATGGGTCATATGTAACATGTATAAGTCAACCCCGCCTGAATATGAGGCACCGTGTGGCCGAAATCACTCTAAGTGGCTCTCTTTTGCTTAAAATGGACAACAATTTAAGTACATATGGAAAACCGACCAAACACATTCGGTTTCCATTGAAACTTTTGGAGAACGATCCATTGGTCATATGTGACGTGTACGAGTCAACGCCGCCTCAATTTGAGGTGCGGTGTGGCAGGAACCACTCAAAGTGTCTGCCTTTTGTTTCAAAAGTACGTCATTTTAATTGAAAAACATCAACTGTCATACGGAAAACCGACCGAATGCATTCAGATTGTGTCGATACATTAACACAATGATCCATGAGTCATTTGTGACGTGTAAGAGTCAACCCTGCCTCAATAAAAGGTGCGGTGTGGCCGTCACCACTCAAAGTGTCTGTCTTCTGTTTCAAAAGGACATAATTTGAAGTGAAATATATCAACTAGCATACAGAAAACCAACCAAACACATTCGGATTGTGTCGATATTTAGCACAACGATCCATGGGTCATATGTGACATGTAAGAGTCATCTTTGCCTCAATCTGAGGCTTGGTGTGACCGCCACCACTCAAAGTGTCCATCTTTTGCTTAAAATGGACAACAATTTAAGTACATACGGAAAAGCGACCAAACACATTCGGTTTCCAATGAAACTTTAGGAGAACGATCCATGGGTCATATGTGAGTTGTACGAGTCTACGCAGTCTCAATCCGAGGCACGGTGTGGCCGGCACCACTCAAAGTGTCTGCCTTTTATTTCAAAAGTATGCCATTTTAATTGAAAAACATCAACTGGCATACATAAAACTGACCAAATGCATTCGGATTGTGTCGATACATTAGAACAATGATCCATGGGTCATATGTGACGTGTACAAGTCAACCCTGCCTCAATTCGAGGCGCGGTGTGGCCGCCACCACTCAATGTTTCTATTTTTTGTTTCAAAAGGACATAATTTGAAGTGAAATACATCAACTGGCATACGGAAAACCGACCAAACACATTAAGATTGTGTTGATACTTTAGCACAACGATCCATGGCTCATATGTGATGTGTACGAGTCACTCCTGCCTCAATCTGAGGTGCGGTGTGGCCTCCACCACTCAATGTGTCTGTCTTTTGCTTAAAATGGACAAAAATTTAAGTACATATGGAAAACCGACCAAACGCATTCGGTTTCCATTGAAACTTTAGGAGAACAATCCATGGGTCATATGTGACGTGTATGAGTCAACGCCGCCTCAATACGAGGCGTGATGTGGCCGGAACCACTCAATGGGTCTACCTTTTGTCTTAAAAGTACATCATTTTAATTAAAAAACATCAACTGGTATACAGAAAACTGACCAAATGCGTTCAGATTGTGTCGATACATTAGCACAATGATCCATGGGTCATATGTGACGTGTATGAGTCAACCCCGCCTCAATCCAAGGCGCGGTGTGGCCGGTAGCTCTCCCAGTGTATGTATTATGTTTAAAATGGACATTATTTCAAGTAAAAATATATGGTATAAAAAAATCCGATCAAATTATGAATCGACTTTCTGATTCCACATATAATTGTCATATAAATATTAAATTGAATTCTAAATGAATTATGTATGTTTATAATTACGTTATAAATTCTAATTTAATTATGGATGTGTATAGTTCTACAATTATATGTTAAATGTGTATGAATTTGTTCTCTATATGTATGTGTTAGTTGGTTATTGCAGGTAAAATAATTGTATATGTATGTGTTAGTTTATTGTAGGTACAATAATTGGATTGAAAATGAGAGGGAACCCACAAAATGAGACCTGGTGGGTAAATTGGAGAGCCGGTGGTCAAATTGGAGAGCTGCTGGGTAAATTGCATAGATGCTGTGCAATTTGCCCAGCAGAGGCTATGCCAACGGTTCAAAACCGTTGGCATAGAATGTGTAGGTCTTGTTTTACCAACAGTTCATAGAACCGTTGGTAAAACACTTTTCCCAATGGTTCTAAACCATTGGGAAAGCGGATATGTTGGGTTTTTCCCAACGGTTTTCCAAACCATTGGAAAAAACATGATAATTTTGTGCACTGTATCCCAACGGTTGTAAACCGTTGGGAAAAAGACTTCCCAATGGTTTTCCAGAACCGTTGGGATAGGGTAATTTTTCAGCACCCTATCCCAATGGTTCACTGTAAACCGTTGGGAAAAACTTTTCCCAATGGCTTACTTTCCTATGTTTTGCAGAACCGTTGGTATAACATATACCAATAGTTCTGCAGCCTTTCCCAACAGTTCTATACCGTTGGGAAATCCTTCATTTCCAGCAGTGATTTTTATGAGAATATAATGTTACTTAATTTCATTCAATTCCAAATATAGTATATCATCCTTTTCTTAGCCCTTGATATTTCTCCACTTCGTCTGTTAAATTAATAAATAAAGTTGAGTTTATTATGCCTTAGGCACTAATGTATTATAAGATCTATAAATATAATGAATAGCCTTTCCATTTATTTATAGTTATCATCACAAAACAATGGTTTTATAGGTTTTCCAATATAGATAAAGAATATTATAGTGAACTAATGAATTGATATTTAAATCCTTTTATAGTGATTAAAATAAAATACTCAATCAATAGTTAATCTTTTGACCTTCCCAAAAAGAATGAAATCCAAATATGACAAAAAATGACCAAAAATTTCCCAAATCAACATATAATTTATTTATATATACCATAAACTTGATATTGATTATCACACACCAAACATGTGAGTGGTATCATCATATATTCTCTTTAAACATGGTAATAAACTATTTAGCAACAAATTATTAATAAAAACATGCATGGTTCACTATTACCTATTATGAAGAAATAGTATTGGATATATTCCTTAAATCCAAAAAAAATTATAAAATTTGTGAATGATATCATAAAAATATTTCTGCAAAAATTCTATAATTTGTTTCATTCTAATCTGTACAATCTATTTTAGATTATCAAAATCAATCACCTCTTTATCCTAACATCATTATCTCAACATAAGAAACATGTTATGGTAATTATTTCCCATTAACATGAATTTTTCATGACTATCACCATACCATTAAATCGCATTTCCATTCCATAAATATCATTCAACGTATACATTCAAATCCTAACTCGAAAACTTATAAAGATCAATAAATACATTCTTACTGTTTTTGGTAAAATAGTGATTTAATTCCATATAAATATTTATTACATACCACTTCATTATAAAATAAGTAACTATGATTTATCATATTATTCTTGAACAAATAATTATTTCAACATGCCATTTTTAGCCTCAAAAACATCATCATCAATATTACCATTACTCATATATCCCAGTTATTTTCATCACAATTTTTCCATAAAAGACATTATTTTCATAATTTCCATACATTCGACATTTAATTTATTCATCCATTGATAATACTGTTGGAAAACCAACAATCATATACAAATAATTACCTCAACTATTCATATTTATATTGTAGTTATATTCTTTTTGTCCTTCTTTTCCATAATCAAAACATCTTTATGTTAGTCTATGAAATTCACTTGGGTTTGTCTTTCCACATTCTCTATATATTGCTAAAAGAGTCCTATTTACCCCATAGTATTATCTACATGAACTCTTACTGAAACATTTCATTTTATTCTTTTGTGAGTCTAAGAGTCGGTTGAGTTACACATTGTAAGTCGTGTTCTGTGAAAATTAATTTATCATAATCATAGTGTCTTTTACTATATTCATGATACCATTTAGAATATCATCATTAAATTGTCAATCACATTCAATTTAAACCCATTTTCTTCTAGTACCATATATTGACTAAAACCAAGAATCATATTTTATGAAACACTGATTATAATGGGAAACCAAATAATAAGAAATAATACTTTTAGTTTTTCTAAATCATAATACCAAATTATTTAATCTATGAAACCATATATTTATCCTAGTTAATTGATTATCATCATCTCGTTGAATCCTTCATGATGGTTTAAAATTAATTTTTTTAATTTCAAATTATATCCTCTAAGGATATAAACCATTTCCACAGTGAGGACTATTATTGTGCACTAGTTTCCAATCATCTTTAGCTCAATACATTATATTCATGGATATTACCACCAACAATATCTATGATAGATCCAAATCCACATATAGTATCCACATAGTGATGTAATTTCATAGGAACCACTCATTCCATCCTTTCCAAAAAATCAAGGACATTTTCTTATAAATTAACTCATATGTAGACTTATACATAGAGATATCCCAATAAAAACCCTTAAAAATATCTCTAGGGATAACACTACTGTTTTTATATCAGTTTTTCTAGATTTTAACTAAAAAATTTCCCTGATTCAAAATATTTAGATCCATGGGTTTTTACATGGATATTTATTTATTTTTTAGGAATATTACTTAAATTATTCAAAAACACCCATTACGACTGTAATAATTTAGTGCCTTTGAAAACATGAAACACAATTTACTAATCTGGTGAATGATCTTCAAGGATTCCCATAATAACCTCACACCTTTAACACTTATTACAAACAAAACTATCATAGTCCATTATTCATATCCTATATAAATTAAACAGAAGAAATAATGATCATATATGCCTAGTAAGGGTAAAAAATAGAGATACATAATCATAATATGAACATACAGGTTTCAAAACATGAGAATAACATTTGTATACTGTACAATGCATATACACGATCATAATCTTGGGTCATGGTAAAAATAGTTGATGTCATAAAACATTATTCATAAGTGAATCAAGGAAAAATATCATTGAGACAATAACAGAAATAATTTTTTGCATACATATATTAATAGAAATCCATTTCCACTTTTTTCAAGGCCTATACCAAAACCATCATCGAAATCAAATTCTATTACTAAACAAGGTCGACTCCCCTTTCTGACCATGTATTATTAATTTGTGTACACTTCTTTTTCCATCTATATATTTATGAATATATTTCACTACACTTGAATATTATATATCTCATGAGAAATAAAACATTAAATAATTCTTTGAAGATATATATATATGTCCCACTAGTCACTTAATGAAATCATACATATGTGGTGTATGTTATAATAATCATTCATTATATCATATCCCATGAAATTAAATTAGTATCATAATATTTCATCATATCATAACCTATTTCATGGAGAATATATTCATCATCATTTTATTATTGAACAACCCAATAAAATAATATACTTTCATAATCAATTTATCATGTTACAACCCATGGACGAATATAATATATCATAAACATCATTATATCAATGAGAAAACCAATCAATAAAACAATATAAATATTATAATTGTATAATATCCCAAGTAAATAATAAGTAACAAAAATGGATTTTATCTTATTTGGATGATAATTTTTAATTATATTTTTAGATATTACTTCATACTAATATAATTTATGAATAGAAAATTTATTTTTAAATCATAAATCATTTTGAAAAAAATTTAATTGAAAATAATGTTGAAAACATATAAAGCAGCCTTTAACAGTAATTTAATTTTTCTGAACACAAAAATAATTCAATATCAATTTTCTTGAAAAATATCTCAAAATATTATTTTTAAAATTTTTTTGATGAGATTATTTTAGAAGATAACATAATGTTTTCATAAGAGACAGATAAAGTTAGATTTTCTCAAAATATATTACACATTTATATTTTATTAAAATGACTGAGAAAATGTTAAAATTATATATATATATATATATAATAGATATATATAGGATGAAATAATTCATTATAATTTTATAGAGGATGATCGTATTATTTAACCATTGGGGACAGAATCATATACAATATTGATAAATTATAGGATCGTAACATAACCACATTACAACTATATTAACATTGAATCATAAAGCCCCATTAAAAAATAAAATTAAATAAAATTAAATAATATCATTATTATAAATAAATTCAACATATTAAATTTAAAAGGGTTTTTATATACACCTCAAACTAGATTATAGTATCAATGCATAACATACAGTTCATATAAAGAAAATTGACACAAAAATCCCTTAACATTTTACTAAATATTAAATATTAATCCCAAGAGAGAGTTATATGAAAAAAGATATGTAAATAAAATAAATTTTAATTATAATAGTACAAACATACATTCATGGGATTTATATACACCACATAAGAGAAAGAGGTCTGAATAGAGAACGCGCCACAAAAAAGTAAAAAGTAAGAATAAACCCCATACCTTAAGTGATGACATTGATAATGCTGGTTAAATGATCAAATATAATGAATATAATATTACAATATATATTAAAGTACCATATTTCCATATACAATACCATATATTATTTTATTTTCATATTTTATTACCCAATTATTATCAATTCTTTTTCAAAGTCATATTTCCGGAAATAACTACTTAGTTTTCATATATGATTTCATTTGTTATAATATTGATCCAATTACATTAATAATAGTTTTATAACATCAATAATGATAAAAATGATATAAAACCAATATATATTTATTATATATAAATTTAAATTAGTCCTTAAAATATAGTGATACAAAATTATGTATACCTTTCATTGAGGCGGTATGACGTACATATGAATGAACGTTGTTTTTCATTATTTTTATTATCTTGTTGGAATGAAAGAATGTTAAATGAAATTTTTTATCATTAAAATATAATATTATTTTCATAAATAATATTTTTTATTAAATTCAAATTTAATACATTCCATGTTTGGTGTGAATGAATCACATCACTTCATAAGGTGGTAGTCCACGATACACATGAATGATGTAATTATATTACTACAAAATGGAATGTATGAATGTTTGTGTGATATAAAAACTAATATCACTTATGTCATATAAAATATTTAAATCAATCATCATTCCTAACCATTAAAGGTTGTAATGGAAAAACAAACGAAATTAGATTGTGAGACAGTAGTCTGTTGTAGAAATGCATGATGATTTCGTAACTCAACTTATTAAAGTGTGAATGGATGTAGCTAATAATAATAAAATAAAAAAAATCCAATTATATGTATTATACTGGAATTATTTTATAATCATGGTATTGAAATAATTTATGGGAGTAGATGTGGAAATATAATAGACACTTATTGAAAAACATAACATATTTTTTTTATTTTCTTTAATGGGATTGCATTAATTCTATCAATCGATATATTTATTAAAACAAATATCTTATATAAAGATTATTGGGAATTTTTGAGGTTATCTTGGTTTATATTTTTCTATCCAAATTGTTTGAGAGATGTGAATAAGTGGGGAGGGTGAGTTCCTTTTTATAGCTACGGAAGAGTATTATTCTTATAAATACTAAAATGTATTCTCAGTTGGAAGGAAACTAATACAATATGTTTTTAAAGAGAAGATAATTAATGGTTTTTTAGAATGATATTGTTTATATATAAATCCAATAAACTATTAGTAACATTTTCTAAACATCTTTTTCATTATATCAAATTTTTTCTTATTTTTACGATTTTTTTCATTATGTTATAAATTTTTCAAAAATAAGTAGTTAGTCATTTAAGATTAATATAAATAGATAATTACTAGATTATTTTGACACATTTATTATAAATATAAAATAATATTTAAAAAATTATAATCATATCTGTGTTCAAATTTTATTATCATATATTGTGCATGTAATATGTAAAGACACCTCTTCCACCCTAACCATGCCAACATTATTTTTTACTATTTAAAAATCAATATATTAATTATTATATGAAAAATTGGTTGATGAGGGAATCATATAGTATATTTATTTATATTTAATTTTCTCTTGGAATATGATATTATTTTTAATAGTTTTAGACCATTTAATAAAATATAATTTATTATTAAATAACATGATTGTCAATCTTGACATTGTTCAATTAATTTGATTTTAAAAAGTATCAATAAAATTAGTGATTTAAAATGTATGATGTTTTAATTAGTGTAAAAATATATAATAAACTATAAAATTAATTTAGTTAAATAATCCATTCAATTTAATTCAATACTATTTTTTTTTATTTTTTCTAAAATAATTATTAAATAATTGAGTACAATTTTATATTATTCTAATTAATTTATATCTAAAAATTTAAAATAAATTATCATGTTAGAAAAAAATATTCTATATTTTAGAATAATATTTAAAAATAAACATATATTTTTTCTATACACCAAATCATTATATAAATTCAAAGTATTAAAAGTATATTTTTAGTATTTTACATTACTAAACATATTATATTTGTTAGAATCAATGGAATGTAAAATATAATTTTAATTTTTTATATAGTTTTAAGGACATTATTTAAATAATATCTTTCTATGAAATTAATATAATATACTAATTAATTCTAACTCTAATAATTCTAGTTTAACCCAAGTAAACACAATTAGATAATAAATAAAATAATTAATTTGTACTACATTCACAAATATTTTCAGTAAAGATTTTAAATTATACTTATAATATGTTATAAATTAATCTTATTAAAAATATGGATTCCATTTTTTTAAATTTAATTCATGTAATTTGGAAAAATTAATAAAAAATTAATATCACATATGTGATGAGAAAGAGGGGTTTTAATGTGAAAAGGATGAAAAGAATACCCAGTTTTTATATCCAAATTCAATATGAAATTAATTCAAATCCCCCAATGTTGATTAATATATTTATATTTGAACTAATTATAATTTAAAAATAAATTTTAAATTTATTTTGAATTTTGAAATAAATTATATTAAAGGGCATCTTTTAAAAGAATAATTATTTCTAAAATTCATAAAAAATCATTTTAGACAAATCACAGATAATAAAACTAATAAATTTTTTAAATAATTAATTTTGAAATGATTTTTATTTTATCTTGTTTCTTTTAAATTTAATTAAAATTATTTTTAATATTTTTCATAAAAAGGTACTTTATAATAGATATTTTGAAAACCTATAAATATTTTATCAAAATTTATATAATTTATTAATAATATTTATTTTTTATATAAAACCATCATACCTAATATATAATTTTTTTATTTTTATTAATATAACTTTTTTTAATTGATACGTAAAAGAAATTTCATTTAAAAAATAAAATAAAAAACATATCATACTTTTGTTAAAAATCATTTTTGCATGTAACATAATCATATAAAGTATTGTGTGTAGTGAATAATTATATATGTGTTACGTGAAAAATATGATAGTAATGAATATTAATTTCATTAAAAATTCAGGAAAAGGTGAGGTTTTACATTAACCATGAAAATTCATGATTACCATCAATTCAAATAATTTATAATGGTTCATAATGAAAATACAAGTTAATAAAATAATATTATCTAGGTGCACAAGATGGGAAAATTCATTATGCAATAGAATTATGGTCAAGTTATACTGAAAAAAACCTTTTGGGGTTATTATCACTCAATGCATTTATGCCAAAATGACATCCAATTTTATTATATACACAGGAACGTATTGTGAGGAATACCTCCTAATATCAAATATAAAAGGTACTATTATTATATTATACTATAATTAAACATATCCTCAAAGATATTAGTAGGGTTATGTTACTTAATCTATGTATTTATAAATCAATTTCCCAAAGATCCTTATAAAATTCATATGATACCAACTGTAATGAACTCCAACTCCTATAACCTAGAGAGAATGTCAAATTTATGTCATCGACATATAATGAAATTTGTCTCATCATAAATGACTAATCATCCTTATAGTCATGAAAAACAAGATACATATATGATTTCAATATTACATAGAAAATATAAAGATCCTTTCATATGAACCAATCCATCATCTGGGAAAATATACAAATTATCTTCATTCTTACCTAAGTTAAATAAAGTCAAATAAACGGTGAGCATAGAATCTCAGAAGGTTATATAAAAAATTATATAATGAATAAATAATGTATATATATTATTTCATGGAAAATAACAACAAAAAACTTATCATTTAATCAGTAATGTTATTGTGAAATGCATCCAAGTATTACAACACTGAAAAAAAATCATGTATAATATTAATATAACTCTCAATATTAATAATGATTAATGTTATATTTCATGATCTATGATATATGGATATTTCTATCGTCAAGACATTTCACTAGGAATAATTTATTTATGTTGAATAATTCCCCTAAACCCCATTTAATAAGGTAGAAAATCTTTTTGTTTTCATGATACATGTTGAGAAATTGTGGTGCTATATAATTTTGGTCCCCAACCATCACTACATTTCAAATTAATTTTTTAATATATTTATTGAACAATTCAATTCAAAAATAATATGTTTTCACAAATAATGTATAATCGGAATGTCATGATTGTGTGAGTTGAGTTTTGGTCACTTGTTTATATTAATACCACCTTTTATCAAAGTAACAAGGATAAAATATCTTCATCGATAAAATATTCCATTTGAAATATAAAATCTCAGAGGAAACATATTGAAATTAATATATTTATAGTTTTCATGAAATTTAAATCCTATAGTAGCCCCAGTTTTAGCTATGTAACCCTTAATTTATGACTTTTTCATGTTTATAATGTTGTTGGGTATGGTTTGGGATTTTTTTTACGGTTTTTTGTAACGTTTTATGTCTTTTATAAGGGTTCATAGGTTGAGAATGATTATTGAATAATATAAAGCTTCACCATGTAACCAAACATAATGTAGAAGTAGGATATGGAATGACACATGGTTATGAGAAAACACATTCCAAATTGATCATGCTCCACTATTAAACCATGAAACATGGGATAATGGAGTTCCTAATGGTAAGTACATAGTTTTATAGTATCCATGTGAGGAATCTTCTTGATGCGTTATCATGCACATTGTTAGAGCATGATCCACATAACTGTATGGATAACTGTGCATGATTTAAATGGTGGGTTTTTTTGAAAAATGGTATTAGGTTGGGATTTACCCAAAATAACCCATTTGAGCCTCATTTTAAACCACACTAAGTATGTCCTTTTCTCCAGGGCCACTAAACCTCAAACAATCATTTCAGAAGTCATTCAAAGGGTTTTTTTGGTGTTATAAAGCATGATATTTTTCTGGTATGTTTCCTTTGTGGTAGATGTATTGGGTTTTCTTAGACTTACTCTTTTATATCTCCTCGTTTCATATATATACATAATATTTGGAAATATATATATGGTTTTTGATGCCAATATTTGTTATATTTAACATTTTTTATGTTATAGGAATTGGTCTATGGTTTATTTTTTGAGTTTTAACACAGATTTAGTGATAATTTATGTTATTAGTCAGTTTTTCCAAAACCCTATTGGTATCTGGCTTCACTCTTGGGTACACTTTCCAATACAAGAATTCTTAATTTTGAATTTAATTTTCTCTTGAAATTTATTGTAGAATTTTTTTGAGAATCTTGGTTGAAACCCCTTTAGTGTGGTTTTTTGGATTTTGGGAAAATAAATTATTGTTTTGAATCATTATTCATTGATGGATTTTAAAATGAAAATTTTAAAATCAATTGTTAGCTCTGATTTTTAGAATTTTTTTTTAAAAATGGTTTTTAATAAAAAAATTTGTTAAAATTATTTTTTCCATAAATGGGTGGAATGTGTTTTTGCATAATTGTATGAATTGTGGATTGTAATTATTGTGAATTTAGGGCATTTTCAATGAATGGTAAATTTTAATGAACTTTTTTCAGCATGTTTTTTGAAATGTTGTGTGGAATAAATGTTTGATTTGGTTTGGAAATTGTTAGGTATCATTGTTTTGGAAAATATTTATTGATATAATTTTGGTAAATGTGGATTCTATTCTTATTGGATTGAGTGGCTAAAAATTTCCCAGATGGGATGGACTGTGGACGTGAACATCCAAAAATAATGAATTTGAATGTGTATTAAGGACCACAATAAAAAGAGAATGGGGTTTGGATGTGATGTTCCACTAGCAACTGTTACCACAAGCTTGTGTTGTTGGAATGATTGTGTAGTTAATATATGTGTGTGGTCATGGGAGATGAAATGTGTTATGAAAATATGAAATGGGAATATGGGTAATGACTTATTTGAATTCATTACCCAGAAATGTGATGATTTGGGAAACATTTATTGGTATGGATGTGTTTGTTTTGTCGGAAATTATTGAAAAATTTAAATTTTTTATATAAATAGAATAACATATTATATACTAGTGGTGTGGGTAGAGATGTCAGTTGGGTATGGATTAATATGTTTCATGACTCATCCCATGCATCAGAATATTAGTACTTTTTTATATTGTGTATATCAAGACGTAGGTAATGTCAAGGAATCTCATTCTTCTAGTGGTGCCTTGTAAAGCTCTGGATATTGAGGTGTTGGAGCATGTATCTTGTTGTGGGATTGTGGAGTTACAAAATTTTATTTTGATTTTTTGTTGTCCACATGGTATACTACTTTGGTATTGATATGATTTTGTATTGTAGTTATATGTATGATATTGAATTTTAGTTATTTATCCTAAATCATGCGGTGGTTATTTGGTATTTTCTTGTTTTGTAGGATGTTTTATTTTTAAGGAAAAATTATCCCCCAAACATTAATGAATCCCTGAGAATTTATTTCTAGACCTTGGTGCCTTGGGGATATTAGTTAAGGCCTAGTATCACTTATACGTCAACTAAAGCCAATGTGGAGGGGTGGGATGTTACATGTTGTATCATTCTTTTGTCTGTTTGAATAAGTTGTCAGTCTCAAAGTTGGAATTTATTCTCGGATTATGTTTTTAGTAGGGGTGGATGAAAAGAGTAGGTTTATCTGAACATTTAATGTATAGAATAAAAATAAATATCTATCATTTTTATGTTGAACATAATGTTATATACATTTGGGTGCATAAGTATTTTGGACAGACATATAGTCATTAGAATCTCATTGGCTTGGGTTTATCCAAAGAGACAAGAATGACATGAATGTGTAAGATAAAATACCATTTGTGTGTATATCTCATTTAGTGTAATGATTTCTATTGTGGTATGAATGTGTGAATTTATGAAATATATTGAATTTATTTTCAAATGTGTGATTTTGAAGATAAAATTGTTTTTCTATTTTTTAAAGGGTTGATTATCAGTGAATTTGGGAATTTTCAAGGATGATCAAACGTTTGAAATGGTAGATTTTCAAAATCAAGGTTGTTATAGATTCAATGTAATGGAATTTAAAATTTTAAGACATAAGTTGATTGAGAAAGACACTTATGGTGGTTTTTGTGTTGATAGAAATGGAACTATGCCGAAGTCATAGATGCCAACAAGAGGAAGTAGCCAAAAATGTGTTTTCTTAGAGCTATAGGTGAACCAGTGCTTAATCAGTGCATATTGAAATCAATACAATATATAGATAGTGGGAATAGAGTGGATGGAACATGGAATGTGGACCATCCAGTTTGGTTTCTTGAAAAGAATCCCCACATCTGTCTCAGTGATTCAGAACTATAAAAGGTTAAGTAATAGTTAAATAATATGAATAGAATATTATATTTTCTAAGAAGAGTTGAAGAATTGAATGTCATGTTAGAAATATTCAGGATGGAATCTCTTTCTCATATGTGGTGGGAGTTAGTGATCCACGGTTGAGTGGACCAAGGTATGACCTTAATGGATTTTGAGAAACTGGATAAAAAATAAATCTACCCTCAAGCATTCAAAATCTATAAAATAATAGATTTCTCTAGTTTGAAATAAGATAACCCATTGGAGATAGAGTATAAGAAAAAAATAAGGAATTTAGTGTGGTTTTCACCTGAGGTTGGTTCATGTACATCATTTAAGGAATTATTCTTGAATTCGGTATGAAGAATAAATTTGTGTAATGATCGCAGTGATTTAAATAACAGATTATATAGATATGGTAAATAGATAAAAATATGATGAAATGTATATCTTGAGATATATGGATAAAGAAGTTATATTGATACCCATGGGAAATATTGTGAACACTAAACATGGAGAAAGTGAAAGAGTGACACTTATTTCCTATGTGGGTGTATGGATCAGAATCTAATGGAAGGATTGGTGAATCTTCATCTGAAGCCTATGAGAAAGGTGGGATGTTTCCAATGTGGTTCACATAGCCACATGAAAAGAGAGTGGACGAAACAACCTATTGAATACTATAATTGGAACCAAAAGAGGCATCCTCATCACTATTGTCATTGTGCTATGAGGATGGTTTTTCAGGTCACATCTCAAGAATCACCAACATCTTATACCTTGATTGGATAAGGGAAGTAGAATACACCTTCGCATCATCATAGTGTTTTCAATGGTGATTATTGGAATACAATGAC
Source organism: Viscum album (assembly GCA_963277665.1). Lineage (NCBI taxonomy): Eukaryota > Viridiplantae > Streptophyta > Magnoliopsida > Santalales > Viscaceae > Viscum > Viscum album. The sequence goes on along the minus strand of OY728156.1, from coordinate 1,221,241,402 downwards.
TCCCCATCAAAGGCAATTTCAACCGGGTAATAAATAGAAATCTTTTGTGGGTATGAATTTATTTAATGATGAGACAGTTAACATGAATGATCCTCCTCGACCATCAATGGTGCTATGTATGATTCTTTTAATTCTTCCATTAAGAATGCTTTGTTTATACAGATTCATCTCATTCGTTCATTTCTTCTCATGATATGGATTTTTTAGTGTTTAAATGTGAAAATGATGTCATTTTTTTGGAACATAGTACTTCTCTTGGTCAAATAGAATTTCAAACCATTCTATGTATACTATGTTATATTGCTACCGATGGGGCTGAGTAAATATGGGACTTAAAAGTTCTTGATATGAATGTTTATGAAATTATCCTAGGTTTATATTGGTTGATTGTGTTTTGGACCCACATCATATTTTATGAAAAAAGTGTATATTTTATGATAGTTAATGGTGTCAAGCATATCTATAGAGGAGTAAGAAAGGTTATGTTGGGTGAAATGTTTTTGGTGGAATGGGTAGATGGGAAAATATCATATTAGTTTGTGGATCTATATTTTCCATCCATGTAGGATATTGAGAGGAGTAGTTTTTTGGAAATTTTTGATTAGATTATGGATGTATTTCTCGAAAATTTATAAGGATTTCCTCTAATAAATGAAGTAGAGTTTCCTATTGATCTCCTCTTGGGGACCAGCCCTATCTCACTTTCATAAAAAACTTTTTTAATAATATAATTTAGGTAACTGAAATTGTAGGTGGAAGAGATGAAAAGAAATTCCGTCATCAACCATAGAATATCCCCATGGGAATCTCTGATCATATTTATTATAAAGGTCGATGTAACTCCTCGGTAGTGTTAAAATTATCATAATCTTGTCCATGTTATGATTATTAGTTGATATCCACTTACACACATTTATTCTATGTTTGATCAATTGAGGGGAGTTAAAGTGGATTTCCAAAGTGGAATTTCAATCAGGATATCATTATTTATTAATGCAAAAGTATGATATTCTGAAATCATATTTTAGGGGTAGATATAGAAATTGGGAATTTTTTGTGATTCCTTTAGGTCATATGAGTGTACCAAATGTGTTTATGGAATAAATGAATCAGAAATTATAAATATATATCTATTGTATTTTGGTGGTGTTTTTAAAGATATATTGTATTTTAATGGAAAATATATGATCCTAATAAAAACTTTATTATAGTGTTCAAAATCATGATAGATTTTTGATTATATGCTAGAATATCAAATTATGAATTTTGGATATAAGGGGTATGTTTCATTGGACATGGTATTTATTAGAAAGTTGTCACAATGGTTATACAGAAGATAGAGGTTGTTAACTCATAGAAACCACACAATAATGTTTTTTAGGTATGATGTTTCATTTTTCCAACTAGGTATTTACTATTCATCAATCATGAATTCTCACAATTAAAATCCCTATTGACAGTTTTGATAACAAATAATGTTTCATTTCATTTGAATATGAAATTTCAGAAGTGTTTTGAAGATATTTTGGGCCACCATACATCAGCAATGATCTTGGGTTTTTAAGAATAGTGAAAAGGGTACATGGTGTGTTTTGATGTCTTAGGATCAGGTTTGAGGTGTTTTCTCATAAAGGGGATCTTTTGGTTTTTGAGCCTCATGGAAATTGCATTTTCCTTGTAAGAACTACCCAACACATGATTTGGATTAATCCGTTTTGGTGAATACCTTAAAAACATGGTGTCATTATCTTTTCACTGATAAATTCACTATCTATACAGGTAATAAAATTATAAACCACATTTTCTATGAAATATACTTTAATTTTATATGAATGAGATGTTATGATTATCTATAGATGTTTTACTTTAAAAGTATTTATACACCGGGTATGAAAAAATCTATTGTTAATATACCAAGAAGAAAGACATATATTTATGTGGGAAAATAATACGCAAATAAGTATAAGTTAATATCAATCATAGGTGACATGGTTATTTGATTGTGAATAATGAGGTGATGTAGAGATTTTCGGTTTGGTTGTATTGGTTCATAATATGGATGGATTGGTTTAGGAGTTAGAGATATTCAATTCCGAATGTGTGACTATGTGGATGAAACCTAGCTGTGGGGAGACCAATGAGGGATGGAAACTAGATGAGAATTCAGTATTTTGGTTTCCAAATCAGATGGTTGTTCTAGTGGATTGTAACAAAAAAACATTTAGCTAAGACTATAATTTTAGATGGGATTTACACCTTATAATTTAATATATGTAGAATGCATTCGAAGAATAGATTTTTCTGTGGATAATAAAAGGAATGTGGTTGAGTTTGTTTTAAAAAACAAGATTTTATTGCATGTCAAGGTAATGTATCATTAAACAGAATGTATGTTGCAGTATTTACCTATCGCTGTATAGATATGGGACCAGATATATTTAGATTCTGTTACTAGTCTCCCAATATTGGTTCGGAAGCCTGATTCTATATGGGTGATAGTGGATTGGACCAAACATTCTAACCATTTCATCACTATTACAACAACTTCTAAGGTGGAGGATGTATCAAAAATATATATTTGTTGAAGGGTAAATAGTAATTCTATAACATTTTCTATTGTATCAGATGGAGCTTATAGATTCACATGTCATTTTTAAAAATCCATGCAACAAACACCTAAGTCTATGTTGACTATGAGTACGAATTATCATCCCCAAATTGATGGAAAATCATAGAGGAAGGTAAAAACGTTGTAAAACATGTTTTTAGTTTTTGTGAATGATTTTTTTAGCCCATTGGAAGATGACTTATTGTTAGTGTAGTTATTGTATAATTACAGTAATCTTGACTCGATACCTGAGGCTACATTTAATGAATTGTGTGGATGTTCGTGCCATTCTCTATTTCTTTAGGTCAAAAAAGATAGAATTCAATGGTTGGACCTTATCTTTTTGAAGATTTTATTATTTGTATTCAGAAGATAATAGCAATTGATCAGTGTCATCATAAATTGTATGTGTCTCATTATCGATGAAAACTTTCTTTCGAGGTGGGTAATTTTTTATTGTTGATAATCTCTACTTGTCTTGGACATCATTGCATTTTAATTTAGGGAAAGTTATCATTGAGATATATTTGTCCTTTTATGATAGATTACAATATTAGAGTGGTGGAATATTGGTTTAAATTACCATAATAGTTCATTTAGGTGAATAATTTATTTCATGTATCTCAGTTGAAGAAGTATTAGTCAGAACAAAACCATGTGATTCGATTGTATAATGTGTAGCATGATTGGGGTACTTTGTTGGTGCATGTGCTAGTGCAGATTTTGGATAGTCAATAAAATGTGTTGTATGGAAAAAATGGGTCTAGTGTGTGTTTTTTGGCTACATGGTCAAATTCAGGAGGATACATTTGAATTGGATAAAGAAATGGTTAGGCAATGACATAATCTATTTTAGAAAAATAATGGTTTTGGACCATGTAATTTTAAATGGTTTTTGCATGGTTTGTCTAAATATATAGATGAACTGTGCATGAAACCATCCTTAGGTAGTATCAAGTGCACTATTTTTTCACAATTTTCCTCACCATGCATGGCTAAAATGTGGGTTTTAAAAATTGGATTATTTTATGGATTCATCCCATACACCCCATTTGAGTGCAATTTCAACCCTCACGTTGGATTTCCTTCTAGCCAATGCTATGGAACCTCTATCACTCATTTCAACATTGACCTATAGGGTATTCATGGGGAAATAATATGAAATCATCCTTTGTATGTATTCTTTTCCATTACTATATTGATTTTTCATAGATATGAACTTTTATATCTCTATCGGTTTCATAGCTCAACTTCTATAGCCAATAGATATGGGTTACATGATTACTATAATAGACTTGTTTGTATTTTATATGTTTGGGGAAGGATTATATGGTATTTTTTGGAGTTTTTACCCAAATTTGTATAGTTTTTCTGTTTTTTGATCATTTTCACCAAATGATAGAGGTGGGTGGCTTCACTCTTGAATCCTCTATATATAACGAGAATTATTAATTTCAAATCAATTAATCTGATTAAAATTTATTTTTAAATTTATGTGAAATGTTTGGTTGAAAGCCCTTTGGTAATGTTTTGTGGATTTTGTGGATATAAGATATTGGACTGCAATATGATTCACTATTTGATTTTAAAATGGAGACTGCAAAATCGGTGAATTATTCTGATTTATGTAATTGGTTTTGAAAAAAATAAATAAATAAGGTGTTTTAATGAGATTATTTTTTAAATAAATGGGTGGAATGAGTTTTCAAAATATTGGTAGAAATTTTGATTGACATTATTGTGGAATAAAAGAGTTTTTAATTCATTGTCTATTTTATTAAAATTCTTTTGGCATGTTTGATGAAATGCTATTGGGAATAAATGTTTGATATGGTTTGGTAATTGTTGGGTATAATGTTTTCGTAAAACATTGGGTGATATTATTATGGTAAATGACTATTTGAAGGATTTTTTATTTAGAGGATAAGAATGGGTTGGATGGGTTGGACAATGGATGTGATGTACCACCATTAATGGATTTGAATGTGCCATTGAGCACCACTATAAAAAGGGGACATGATATGGATGTTAAGTTCCACCATAAATTGTAACACCAAACTCATGTGGTTGCAATGTGTGAATTGTTGAGATATGTGTATAGTCATACAAGATGAAGTGGTTTATTCCAACATGAAATGGGAAAATGGTTAATTACATGTTTGATGAATTTCCATGTAAATGTGTTGATTTAGAAAATAACATTTTGTAGGGATGTGTTTTTCTTGGTGGATATTTTTGAACAATATAAATTGATTTATATATATTAACTATCTTATTCAATCCTATTTTAATGTGCATGGAAGCCATTTGGGGAAACCATTCAATTTTTCATGACTCACCCCTACTTTGTCAATTTGGTACTTTTGTAGATGTTGTATACCGAGACTTCGGTAAAGGGAGAAATCTCATTCCTATAGTGGTGCCTTGTGATCATTTTTATATTTTGGAGTTAGAGCATAGGTTTTGGCAGGGGATATGGAGTTATGTCATCTTATCATGAGTTTTTTAGTCTCACTCTCAGAACTATGATTTAGTATTGGTATGGTTTTGTATTGTACTCATTGGTATGATTTTGAATTATAACATCTTTCTAACACAAAAACTATAGTTGTTACATGATTTTGGAACATTTTGTTGATTTTTTTATTTTAATGGGAAAATATTCCCAAAATATTTCTTGATTCCATCTAATATCATTTACAGAATTTTCCACCTTCGGGAAGACTTTTAAGGTCATTATCACTTCCTCTTCCAATCGAAACAATGAGGTTGGGTGGTTTAATACTAATCCCTTATTCCATTCCAATAGTACTATAATCTTTTTGTTTGCTGGTTTTCACTGTGATAACATTTTTATGGGGTTCCTAGATGAGTTAAAGAAGGTGTTACCCATTGAAAAGTTATAATTTTTTTTTTAAATATACTAACTTTTCATGAACTAACCACATCCTTAATAAAATCAATTAAAATGGGTTCATATTAAATAGATATGAATTATATTTTTTGGATTGTTAAAAAATATAGTGTTAAGAAGAAACTAAAAATAGATTGATACACATCCAAAGAAGATGATGACCATCAAAGCAATGCTTTTGATGTTCTTCGATTGAAAAATATTATCATTTATGAGGAAGAAAAATAATAATTTTATGTGATTACATTCATATAACTATGTACATTATTTGATTTATCAGAGTGTTGATATATACATTTGTATCTATATTCCTTATATAGTGGGAAACATTACTATTTATATATAATCTTTTTTTATAATAAACAATCTGGATAGTCAAAATGCTTTAATGAATATACCATTTAATAGTTGATAATATAGGTTCTTAATTGCATGTTTCATTATTTTCAAAAATTTTATTAATATTATATAATAGTGATGCCATAAATATTTGTCTTCAAATCATTACTTTTCTAGAAAATTGTATTTATTTCCAAATTGATCATTCATTATTTAGACAACTAATTTTTTTATATTATTTAAAAAATGTACTTTAATATCACAAGATTATACTAACGAAAAAAATTCATCATGATGATCTATATAATAGGTTATAAGTCATTCATTAATAATTTAATAGAACTGTTATCTTATAATATATTTATTTGAAAATTCATTGAATAATACATTTAATATCTATTAGTTTGGTACATTAAAAATATTTTACAATAATCATCTAATAATTTCTTCTTCATATTATAATTTCTTAATGGAATAAGATAATTTCATTACACACCACACTTTGATTCTCATAAGATAAATAATATACCATGATTTCATTTTTATTGAGCCTATTAACGTTGCTTAAATTGAATAAAAAAATTCTTCATATATGATTTAGAGTAAATTTTCATAGAATAAAATATTAAGATCAGGTAATAATTTTACACCATAATTTGATATTGGTTGATATAATTTTTTCACACATTAGATGATTAATAAAACAACTAAAATAAAGCAGAATATATTACATTATATTTTAATAAAATAATTTCTATTGAAATAAATAACTAAATTATTACAAGAATATTGAGTATGTAAAACATGAAATAAAATTATTCAAATAAAAATTAAGACATTTTGAATCATAAAAACACATATGAAACAAATATAAGATGAAAAAATTTAAATTTTTGAACAAGTTAATCCCTTTGTATTAATCAAAACCCCGATGAGTGTTAAATAATAATTGGATGAAGTATTTTAAAAGATATTATAATTTTTTTATTTTTATTTTTATACACCCAATTTCTGTGATAGGAAAATTAAACAAAATAAAAAAATTGTAAAATTAATTTTAGAATAGATTGATTTTAAATGAATTAAGTAATTCAAACATAATCTAAATAGAATTATGAATGATCATGTACTGAAAATTGTACTTATAGGATAACAAAAATAACAACCCATGTAACCAAATAATTAGAGAAATATCTATAAATTATATCATGTATCAAAAATAATAAAGATTTCAAAAAAATGATAATCAATAAATAATTAAAATAGTGATGTGTAATGAGTCTAATAAGAATAGTATTGAAAATGTTCTGAAACAATGAGAAAAAGATAATCTAGACAATATTTTTTTTAAAAAAAACTAATGTTGATGAAAAGGATAAAATCTTGGTAATAAAACTATAATTAAAAAAGCATTCAAATATTTAAACAATCATTCAATAGTTTTCAAGACAATTAAATTTTTTTAAGAACCATTGAAATTATTAAATGGTTTTATTGAATCAAATTTCAAAATTAAGAGTATTAGTTAGTTCATGGGTGATGATCGATGTTTTATATGTAAAGGAAACATTACATAGGTTTTAAAACATGTAATGACCATGTATACATTGTAGTATAAAAATATCTTCCAATATAATTCTCTAAAGTAAATTAATATCCTCAAAGTCATTATTTATCATCTCCATAAATCCCTACTGATGTAGACTGAATGTTTTGAATTTTTTTTGAGCATATGAGAAGTTATAAGTGTTTTGTAGGTAAGAGGGGTAATATAAAAGATTTTTTAGGTATAAGTAAACAATGTCTTTCATACATATAAAAAAGACATGAAACTATTCTATTATCCATTATAGAAATTTCTAAAAAATTATTAGTAGATCCCCTTTTGTGGAACAAATATTAATAAATATATTTAATACATCAAAATGATCATCCAAAAACCAAATAAACTACCAAAATGAGAAGTAAGGGGTATCTTCATTCCTTTTAAAGATGATTTGTATTCATGTTTCACAACAAATTAATCTTTTTATTATTCATATTTTTGAGATATTGATATAAAATTTTTTATCACCAAATAATGAAAATATAAAAAATATACGTCCATCACATCAAATTTATTTCCAAAGGATCAGTACTCATTTTGTGAAACAGTTGTTTTGAAACATGTATAATGTTTTAAATGAAAAAAATCCTAGACCACTTGTACTATATCATTATGAAATTAAACGTTTTCCTCTTGATACTACAATATATTTAAAATTTTTAATTTTTTAATTAAATGTATTCTCCTAATTTAAATGAACATTTTTTCTAAAGATCTTATAGAATCAATTTAGGAAGAATCTAACATTTCATCTATGAAATAATGGAAGTCATCATTTTTATATATAGATAATGTTATTAAAATATATATTCTATAGAACCCTAATTAATAAACATATTAAATGATTCTTATCCAGTATAATTTTTTGAGACCTTCTTAATGTGTGACTGAAACAACATCAACTCACTAATATCATCCATTGATATATCTTGATCATAGAGAGTCATTCATTGTGATCTTAATTTATGTAACTAATTATTTAATAAATCATCTTCTATTATTGTCTTCGAATAGAAAAATTGAGATATTTGATCCCCAACTTCACATTCACCAGTAGGGATTTTAAAATTACTATGGTGTGAGTCAATATGAGATAAAAATTCATAGTTTTATTAGGCACTACAATCATCGTCATCATGTTGATATTCATCAACATAGGTTTCCTACACAATTTTATAGGGGTTTCATGATTATAATATTTTTCCTATCTCTATAATTATATGAGTTTCATTTTGTATCCTTTTTTCTTATTCATTATCTATATCTTTTTATTTGATAAAAAATATTATTTTTCATTTTCGTATAGGTCACTCCATGTAGAGATATTTTGGGGTGTGATGTTGCTCTTTATTTAGTAGAAATGGTTTTATATTGACCATTTATAACTAGCCTAGTAATATTTGAATCATGATTTTATTTTACAGATTTAACGGGTAAAACATGAAGTTGAGATATAGTAAGAATAAGATCTTTAACTACCTCACGTTGATTTGAGTGAACATCCAGGGCAACCATATCCCCATATCAAATCACTCCAAAAAAATCAAAATCTTATTCTCACTTAAAAAAGTGTTTCATTATCTATAATATCTCTTAAATCAATACCTCATGATGGTTATTATTGGAAATTTGAAAATATTTTAGGACCTGGAGTTGAAAAATTATTATAAATCATTGTATAAAATCTCTCCCACTGAGTGATAGTACTGTCAATATCAAATTATTATTGAAATAGATTTCAAACCACTTATTGAAATTTCAATTCCATAGAAATGAACATAATTTCATGATACTATAACTCAATTTTGGTAAACCATTACAATATAATGTGGTTGTTTCAGCAAACAAAACACAAGATTTAATACAAACTAAAGTGAAAAACCATTCGAATAGATTAAAATTAGCCAATTTGTTTTGAATATAGATCACATACATCATAATAAATCATGAACAAATCATGTTATTATCTATCATAAATTGATTACATAACAAAACATCAAGAAAAATATTTTTATAATCTCAACAAATCATTTAGAATGAGATGATGGAATGAACAAAAAATAAACCTTTCTCCCAGTTTTAAGATCTTTAAATGTTTTCTTTTTCACATTAGACATTCTAAATAGGGACCTCGTTATTTCTATAGTTCTTACTTCATTGATAGTCATTATAGAGGTTTCATACTCATAATTTCATTTGTAAGGGCCTTGAATGTCATCATCCATTATTCAAGAAAATTTTGAAAAATTCTTATGGATAATTTTTAATATTACAAAATTTCCATTACCACTAAGACGAAATATTTTCCACTCATAAAACACTAAAAAAACTTTCCTCGAGGAAAAAACAATTCTATAATCATAAAAAATAACTTCAATCCATGATGGTTTATGAAATTGTTAAGAAACATAAATTTACTATATAGATAGCTAAAATCCATATCACTTTCCCTCAATATATTTATTTATAACCTTGAGAGCATGGGTATTCTAAAAGATTCTAAATATATTATTTTAGATTTTTACATTTTATAAAGTAGATAAAATATGAAAAAAATTTGGAAAAAATTTGGATAGCCTCAAGATGAATATTCAATGGCTTGTAACGGTATATCATATAAAATTGATTTTATTTAATTTCATTTTAGGGAAATGAAATGTTGCTTATACTGATTTTGTAGATAATCATGATAAAATATCATACATGTTCTATTAAGATGTTTATAATATATAAAATGGTGTTGTTAAATCAAAAATTAAATAATGTAAATAAATTATTTACTAAATATAAATTCTCATTATAAAATAATTAAAGTAGAATTAAAATTAACAGGAATTAAATATTTCTAATTTGGATTCGATAAAATTAAACCTATTAGTAGAAAATAGTTTAGTAAAAATTCTTTATTAGTGATTTACAATTCGAAAAAAAATTATAAATAGATATTAGCTTATTTTTCAATATCTCATAGTAAAATATTACATAAATTAGTGTACATCATTCTATGACGTTTTATTAGAATTTTTATGATGTTGATAACACTTGTGTTGCCATATTTGACTAGAAAATGATTAAAAAGGAATAAAAATTCATTGGGGTTTGTTTCATTTAAAAAACCTATTTTCATAAACATCTGTTTGCAATATATTTTTCTTCTATACCTGATGATTATATTTATATTTGTTCCATACAAGACCATGTTTAAGACTTAGATTTTAAAAAATAATTAATTTGGACAGAGTATGTGATAAAAATACTGAACATAGATAAGAATGTAACTTCTTGATACTTTATGATATAATTATTTTATGATAAAATTTACCTCATCAATATTATGCAGTACACACAATATAATGATTATAATTTTCAATAGTGTATTGAATGTTTAACACTGAGGTTAATCGAACCACAATATATATAACCATTATAACCTTGAAATTATATTGAAAGGTATGATTAGTATTATCTAAATTATGTTATATATATATATATATAAGATACAAAATATAATTATATATAAATTTTTAGTATCTAAATAATAATTTTTTATTACTGTGAATTTATTTTATTTAAATATTTTTTTCATAAAAAATGATTTTTTATTTATCTGCATGAACATAATCTCATAATATTTTTTGGAACATATATAGTATCTATTTAATAAAATAAAAAAAATTAATTGGAATATGAAAATTTAGTTTTGATGATTTTTTTTGAAAAATAAATATTTTTCAGTGAATTATGAAAATTTTCTAATTTTTTTCTAAAATTATTATCTACTTTCAACAAAATAAGTAATTTAAATTCCCAATTATGTTTTAATGTTAAATATTTTTATTTATTTAAATTAAACACCCTTAATTTCCATTAAATCAACATTATATGGTAATTTATTATATGTTTTTTGATTTAAAAAGGGATTTTTTTTAAATATTGATTTAATATGACTAATTTTTCATGTTATAATTAATTAAAATAATACATAATGATGAAAATTTCAAATTAATTTTAAATACTATATATGAATAAATATTATTTGATAATCATAAATGGATTATTTTTAGACTCAATGTTAATAAAAAAGCATTCTTGTACATACTGCTTTAGATTTTTGTTTTATATTTAATATTTTAAAAATATAAAAAAAATTATTTTAAAAATAAAATTAATTTTTAAAATCAGAATTTTATAATAATATAGGTGATAATTTTTCATAATTTCGTAAAAAGGTACTTGATTTGATGAATATAAAAAAACACAAAATTTTAATTTAGATGTACCTTTTTGTTTAATCTATTTATAACGATCAATTATTTTAAAAAAAATAATTTAAAGTAAAATTAGTTCAATATTTATTTATTTTATAAAATTTGGTTAATTTATATCTGTTGAACCCTCTGGAAGATTGTTGATTTCATTTCTATGATTGATGTTTTAATAATCACAAATCATCACATACCATTAATGCTTAATCTGGTTTGATTTCTCATAAACTTTATTACAATCTGTTAATGAATCTGTTATCATGTTTTTGTCTATGCTTATTGACTTACAAAGTATTTTGGAAGTCTTCTGGATTTAATAGACATTGGAAGAACCGATCCAATATCAACAGACATCGGAAGCACCGATCCAATATCAACAGACATCGGAAGCACCGATCCAATATCAAAAGACATCGGAAGCACCGATCCAATATCAACAGACATCGGAAGCACCGATCCAATATCAACAGACATCGGAAGCACCGATCCAATATCAAAGGACAACGGTCGCACAGATCCGATATCAGAATACAACGGACTCACCGATGCAAATGACTCACCGATGCAAATGACTCACCGATGCTGATCAAAATGAGCCACCGATCAAATGACTCACTGATGCTGATCAAACTGACTCACCGATCAGATGACAGATCGATGCTGATCAGTCTGACTCACCAATGCTGATCAAACTGACTCACCGATCAGATGACTCACCGATGCTGATCAATATGAGTCACCGATCAGATGACAGACCGATGCTGATCAGTCTGATTCACCGATGCTGATCTATCTGAGTCACCGATCATTACTCACTAATGCTGATGACCTACCGATCACTTGATTCTTCAATAGTCATAAACAACTGTTTGAATTTCTTTATCTTTATCTTTATTTAATCTAACCAACGGTCATATTAGGTATATTTTAATGCTCTGAAAATTAATTAATAAAGGTTGTCGGATGTCAGGAAACTGTACCTCGTACCTGCTGAAAAGAAACATCTTCTGTCTTCCAGAGCACGTGATATAAAGATTAGAAGACTCTGCTGCAAAAAAAACGGAGGGATATTTTTTAGAGAACATACGAGGAATACAAGAAGCAAGTTGAGCAGAAATAAGTAGAACAGAAGACACATATCAAGAGATTACACAGAATCTCATATACAATCAAGCCTACTCAAAGAGAGTTTTATGCATACAAAAGAACAATTGAAGAACTTCATCGACTACATCTCACTGCCTATGAACAAGAAGCATACGACACTCTTCTTCTCAAAAAAAATGAGAAGAGGACTCAGAATAAATTCTGACCAAATACAAAAGAGTCCAGAGCTACAATGAAATCACCAGAGCCATTTCTAAACTCTACATCTCTGCTCTGTGATACATTTGGTTTACATTTTTAGTAGTGTGTGTTATCTCCTGTATTAAACACACACACTGACTCCTATACTTTCACTGGAGGATCTGTAAATCCTCAGCAAACCTTTTTACACTTCATTTCCCACTGTGTATAGTGGTAGAGGTCGTGTGAGACCTCGACAGCTCTGAGCTGTTGTTTGTTTTCCCACGCAGAACTGTAGTAGAGGTCTTGTGACCTGGACAGTGTGTTCACTGTTGTTAACCCCGATCCAGGGTGTGGATCATTTTTATATAAACTTTTGAGAGGACTAAGTCTCGACTTGAGACTGAACCTCTTGGTTAATTCTCTGTGTTTGTAGCTACATACTATATCCATACTATACATATTTTTTTTTCATATTCCACAGCTACTACTTTGAAATATAATTTATTTTCAAAGCTACTTTGATAGTTAAACTCGAAAGTGTTTATATTTATTATAAACCAGTAAGTTAGTTTCAAAAGTTAATTTAATCATAAGATTAAGTTAACTGAGAACTAATCAATCTTTGAGAAACTAATTGAACCTTTATAATCTGTATAAATTCACTACAGTTTAATCTGTTTTTGAAATAGGGGGATTTTAATAAACATTGTTTTTAACAGAAAATTTTAATTGGAACTCAATTCAACCCCCTCTTGAGTATCCACTCCGACCAACATTTGGTATCAAAGGTTGGAAAATATTTTCTAAAGCACTCTGTTTTTCAACTGTGATTTTAGTTGTATTTTAAACTTCTTAAAATTTCTATTATTTCTAAATTTTTATCTCTTTAAAAATTCTTTTTGTGATATCATGGATAATAGACTTGAGGGTGGTGCTACTAACCGGCCACCTTTCTTTAATGGAAACAACTATGCTCAGTGGAAGCTAAAAATGAAAATTCACTTAGAAAGTATGAGCTTTGATATTTGGACTGCCATTGAAGCTGAATACAAAATTCTCAGTACTGATAGATCTACTTGGGATGAACCTACAAAGACTGCTTACAATAATAATTGTAAAGCTATGAAGTCCTTGTGCTGTGCTCTAAGAGATGAGGAATTTAATAGAATTTCTGCATGTAAAACTGCATATGAAATTTGGGATACCTTAGCTATTTCTCATGAAGGAACAACTAATGTTAAGGATATGAGATTGAATACCTATACTATTAGGTATGATAATTTTAAAATGAATCCTAATTAAACCATTTCTGATATGTATCTCAGGTTCAATGAAATTTTCAACACGATGACCTCTCTGAGAAAGGATGTTCTAGCAAAGGAACAAATCATGAGAATTTTGAGATGTCTACTTGAAAGATGGAGAGGAACCTCTGTCTCCATTAGAGAATCGTGTGACATTGGAGAACTACCAGTCAAGGAACTAATTGGAAAGTTGATGATGTATGAAGAAGAACTCAAGGTAAACAAAGAAGAAGATGATGAACCTAAAAGAAGTCTATTTTCTTCAAGACTACAACCTCAAAGAATAAGGATAAGGAAAAGCCTCAAGCTATCAATGAAAGTTCAAACAGTGGAGAAAGTGAGAATGATTCTGACAGTGATGCTGAGATAGCTCACATTGCTAGAAGATTTAAGAAATTCTATAGGAAGAAGAAGTTTTTCAGAAAGTCAAACTACAAAGGCAAGTATGATAACAAAGGACACTAGAAAAAGGATTGGAAGAAGTCTGATAAATCAGATGAAGTTGTCTGTTATGAATGCAAAAGAAAAGGACACATAAAAGCAGACTATACAAAGCTGAAATATAGAAAGAAGTATGAATACAAGGATAACAAGTACAAGAAAGCCATGAAGGCTACATGGAGTGCTTTAGAAGACAACACAAGTGAAGCTGAATCTTCAAACTCTGAAAGGAATCGAGCCAACATGTGTTTCATGACAAACACTTTTGAGGTAACATCAGAAACTCCTGCTTCAAATTCATATTATTCTGGAGATGATTCTGAATGTGATAACATGTCTCAACTTGAACTATTTGAATATTGTGATATGCTTGAAGAAACCTGTAATGAGATTAAAGATAAGTATAAAGGTTTAAAGAAACAATATGCTTTAAGTGTTAAGCATAAATCTGATCTGGATATAGAAGTAGAAATGAATGCTCAGTTGCTTAAAGAGAATACTGAACTAAAATTGTCTAATGAGAAACTCAGAAAAGACTTAGAGAAGTTCACAAATGGAAAGAATACTCTAACACAAATGATAGGAAAGCAAGTTGCACCTAGATATACTACTGGTATAGGATACCAACCTGGACAAAGAAAAGTTTCCAAAACTAGATTCATTCCTAAATCTGGACAGACGATAGTTAATTGTGGAACTTCATATGCCTCAACCAGTTATATTCATCGTTATGGATCTAATAAGTTTTATCATTAAAAGAATGTTAATTCCACAAATTATATGAGACCCATTAGACAAATATGGGTACCTAAAGTATCATTGGCTAACATGTCTGGACCCAAGAAGATCTGGGTACCAAAATCATCTTCCATTTAAATCTGTTTTGTAGGAGACCTGCTTGAAAAGCTGTCACAAGAAGATATGGTACTTAGACAGTGGATGTTCAAGACATATGTCATGAGACTTTTCATGTTTCAAGAGATTAGTAAAAGTTGATGGAGGCTTTGTCACTTTTGGTGATAATTCAAAAGGAAAAATCATCGGCTTTGGCCAGATTGGTAACACTGATTCAATCTTGATTTCTAAAGATTTATTTGTTGATGGACTTAAATATAACTTGTTAATCATTTCTCAGTTGTGTGATGATGGTTTTTATGTAAAATTTAAAAATGATTCTTGTAATGTTTTTAACTCTAAAAATGTTTTAGTATTTTCTTTTTTAAGAAATGAAAATGTTTATGCTGTTGATTTAGATTCTGTAGCTAAGAAGAATATTCCTTGTTTAAATGCTTTTCATAAACAGTCTTGGATTTGGCACAGAAGATTAGGACACTGCAATGTGCACTCACTTAAAAAACATTCTAAGAAGAACTTAGTTAGAGACTTACCCAAACATGGATTTCCATCAGACAATGTTTGTAATCCCTGTCAAAAAGGAAAGCAACATAAAGTTTCTTTTAAATCAAAGAATGAAGTGTCAACTTCTCAACCTCTCGAGTTGGTTCACATGGATTTATTTAGACCTTCTAGAGTTTCTAGTTTGAATGGAAGCACTATGTCTATGTTCTTGTATATGACTTTTCTAGATATACATGGGTATATTTTCTAGCTCACAAAAGTGAAGCTTGTTCTTACTTTGTTAAATACTCCAATTCTGTAGAAAATCATAGTGGACTCAAGATTAAGACCCTGAGAAGTGATCATGGTCGTGAGTTTGAAAATCATGAGTTTGATTCTTACTGCTCACACAGTGGCTATAGTCACAATTTCTCTGCCCCTAGGACACCCCAACAAAATGGTGTAGTAGAGAGAAGGAATATAACCCTGCAAGAAATAGCTAGAACCATGCTCAATGAATATGAACTGCCTATTTACTTTTGGGCTGAAGCTGTAAATACATCTTGTTATGTCATTAATAGAGTCTTGATCAGACCAGTTCTTAAGAGGACTCCTTATGAGTTGTGGAACCATTGGAAACCTAAGGTTAACTACTTCAAAGTTTTTGGCTGCAAAGTCTTCATTCTCAATACTAAAGACAATCTTGACAAATTTGCATCCAAGAGTGATGAAGGAATTTTTCTAGGTTACTCTATATATAGTAAAGCCTATAGAGTTTTCAATAAAAGAACCAAATGTGTGGAAGAATCTGTTCACATGAAATTTGATGAAACTGATCCACATGAACATAAAATCTCTCTTGAAGATGATACCTCTGGTTTGAATCTCAATGATAAAGACAATGGAACTATAGTTAAAACATCCAGTTCTGAATATTTTCCAGAAGCTGCTTTTGTTGAACCTCAATCTGTAGATGAATCTGAAATCTCTAGCCCTAACTTTTCAAGACCATCTAGGACTCTAAAGAACCATCCATTAGATGATGTTGTAGGAAATCTAGATAGAGGAACATAGACTAGAGCTTCTCTAAGAAATCAGGTTGAACATCAATCTTTTCTTTCATAGTTAGAACCTAAAAATATCAATGATTCTATCAATGATGAATTTTGGGCAATGGCTATGCAAGAAGAACTAAATCAATTTGAAAGAAACAAAGTCTGGAAATTAGTAGAAAGATCTAAGGACAATTTGACCATAGGCACAAAATGGGTGTTTAGAAACAAAGATGATGAATCTGGAAACATCATTAGAAATAAATCTAGGCTATTTTCACAAGGTTACAATCAAGAAGAAGGAATTGACTATGAGGAAACCTTTGCACCTGTATCTAGATTAGAGGCTATTAGGATCTTACTTGCCTATGCATCACATCTGAATTTCAAGCTATATCAAATGGATGTCAAAAGTGCATTTCTAAATGGTTTTATTGTTGAAGAAGTTTTTTTAGAACAACCACCTGGTTTTTTAAATCCTCATTTTCCAAATCATGTTTTTAAACTTTCTAAAGATTTATATGGTTTAAAACAAGCTCCAAGAGCTTGGTATGAAAGGATTTCAAACTTTCTTATCTCAAAAGGATTTACAAAAGGAGTAGCTGATCCCACTCTTTTTATAAAAAGGATTTCAAAAGATGTATTAATAGTACAAATCTATGTTGATGATATCATTTTTGGATCTTCTAAAAATTCCTTATGTACTGATTTTTCAAAGGTTATGAAAAATGAATTTGAAATGAGCTTAATGAGAGAGCTTAAGTTTTTTCTTAGTTTTAAAATTTTTCAAACTAAAGATGGAATTATTTTAAATCAAAGTAAATATACAAAGGATATTTTAAAACGTTTTGTATTGGATAGTATTAAGGAAAGTGATACACCTATAAGTACAACCTGTAAATTGGATACAGATGAAGCTGGAAAACCAGTGGATCAAACCAATTACAGAGGTATGATTGGGAGCTTAATTTATCTTACTTCTAGTCGACCAGACATTATGTTCAGTGTATGTATATATGATAGATTTCAGGATAATCCTAAAGAATCACACTTACTGGTTGTTAAAAGGATTTTTAAGTATCTTAAGTATACTACAAATTTAGGTTTGTTTTATCCAAAAGGACAATCATTTAACCTAACTAGCTATTCAGATGCTGACTTTGCTGGATGTAAGTTAGATAGGAAGAGCACATCTGGAACATGTCATTTGCTTGGAAAATCCCTAGTATCATGGTGTAGTAAGAAACAGAACTCAGTTGCATTGTCTACTGCCGAGGAAGAATACATAGCTGCTGGTAGTTGCTGTGCACAAATTCTATGGATGAAACACACTTTATTGGATTATGGATTTGATTTTAAACATGTTTCAATTAACTGTGACAACACTAGTGCAATCAATTTATCTAAGAACCCTGTGTCTCACTCTAGAACTAAGCACATTGATTTCAGACATCACTTTCTAAGAGATCATTATCAGAAAGGTGATATTTATCTAGAATTTGATAGTTCTGAACATCAATTAGCTGATATCTTCACAAAGCCTTTATGCTCTGAAAAAATGAAATTTATTAAACAAGAGTTGTGTATGATCGATCTGTGAAACCGATCTGTGAAACTGATCTGTGAAACTGATCTGTGAAACCGATCTGTGAAACCGATCTGTGAAACCGATCTGTGAAACTGATCTGTGAAACTAATCTGTGAAACCGATCTGTGAAACCGATCTGTGAAACCGATCTGTGAAACCGATCTGTGAAACTGATCTGTGAAACTGATCTGTGAAACCGATCTGTCATACCGATCTATTTTCTACTACTTTTTTTATTATATTGTAATTAATTAGTAAATTTCTTTTATACTTTTTATGGGAACCCTAAATGATAAAATAAATGATACACGGCTATTTCTCTTCCCTAAACCTTTGACCATTCATTTCCCGCCTAAACCTTCACCTTCTCATCTCCTCTACTTTGAACCTTCGAACTCCTGCCTTCCCAAAATTTTCAAATGGCTAAGGAAAAGAGACCGAGCAAAGGACCAGATAGCCCTGTACCTTCAAAACGTGCTCGAGGCGAGTCGAGTAGTACCACTCAACGATCAGTAAATCCGAACATGGAAACTCAGATTGTTGCTGTAGAAAGAGAAGTCAGCTCTGCGTGGCTTTTTTCAAGTAAGTCACTGTTGCTGCAAGTTCATGAATCGCAAGGATGGATAGACTGGTTTTCTGAAAACTCTCGAATAGACTACCCGAAGCTGGTACATGAGTTCTAGATGAATCTGAAAATCACTCTAGATGGTGAGGAGGTTTCCAGGATATCGTCTGTGGTAAAAGAAAATAAAATATCCTTCTCATCTAAGCAGTGGGCTGAGTGCTTCAATGTAACTCATGAAGGTCGATATGAGGACTATGCTGGGAATATACCTACAATCACTGACTATTTTTCTTATGAGCTAGCTCTAGAGATTCTGACTGGAAATAGAGAATCTAGGAGAATCACATCCACAGAGCTGGATGGTGAATGCATACTTCTTTTCAAGTTTATTCAGCACCAAATTTTCCCTAGGAGAGGAGATTTTGCTACTGTAAAGTACCAGGATGTTTTCCTGTTGTTTCTTCTGAAAACCCATGAGAAGATCAATTTGTGTAGATATGTGATGCTGCACATAGCTGGAATGGTAAAACCATCCATGAAAGCCACTGCCTTATTTTACTCTAAGATGATCTCTACCATGCTCAAGAATCTAGAATGTGTTGATGAAGATGAGGAAGTTGCTGAAACAGATCATAACTTCTGTCTTAACAAAGAGATCTGCAAGAGGATGAAAATCAGCTAGAATCCATGGAAGAAGTGATGGGTTGCAGATGAAGATAAATTGTATGAAGCCTACAATACCATAGATCATGGCAAGAGGCCAAAGGATTTGAGAGACCCTGGCTTAACACTAGATGAGGAACCAGTTTATTCTGATGATGATGAGCAAGAAGAAGGAAAGGATGAGGCCACCAAAGCCTAAGAGTAAGAAGAAGCTGAGACTGAGGAAGGAAGTATGTCATCTCCTGATGATAGGAGTGATCCTGACACTGCTAGTCCCAAAAGAAGAATAGAATTTGGACCTGCTAGTCCACCCTTAGCCCTACCAGAATCAGAACCTATTATTGGTGATGAAGAAGATTATGATAATGAAGAATATCACAGTGATGCTTCTGAGAAGAGTGGTGATGGACATGCTGATGATGTTGAGGCTGCTGTTGATGGTGATAACAGACCAGTGGATGGTCTTGCTATAGATCAAATAGAACCACCTCAGTCAGTACAAAAAATACATATCAGTGGCAAGGTTGATTCACCAAAAATCAGTGTAAGAGCAAGCTATGAGAAACTAAAATACACCCTGTGTGCTGCTGTTTGGGATGACTACCCTGGTTATGCTGTGTTGGGCTTAGAATATTCTGAAGAAGCAGAAGAATTTCCAGAATCTGCTGCAGTTGTGAAGAGGAGCCTCCCAAGAGAAGCAAGGTCTATTCCTACTGTTGATCCTACAAATGTTAATTTACCTGGTTCTGGAATCTCTCAAGCTGATTTTGATAAGTTTAAGACTGAATTGCTGGCTACTGTGAGAGATACAGTCAGAGAAGAAATTTCTAATGCCCTTACTCAAGTGTCTCTACAAGTTGCTGAAAATTCATTTGAAGCCTTCTCACAAAGAGTATCTAATGATGTGAAGCCAGACTTGGCCAATTCTGGTGAACTTATTGGCAGGCACATCGCCTCTTTGAATCAGACTATGAAGGATCTTCACACCGGCTTAGTATCTCTATCAAGCGAATTCAGATCAACCATCTCTGGTATGATGGAAGTTTTGACAAATTTGATTGAACATCTCAACAAGTCTGACCTGAGGAAGTTGAAAGCTGAGAAAACTCACATAGTTGGCCAAGCCAGTACATCCAAGGTAACCAAGATCACTACCCGTGAGCTAGATGCTCTAAGAGAAGTTGTGCATGATGAGTTAGCTTCTGTTAGACAAATTCTTAATTTAGAATATTTGAGGAAGATGAAAGAGCTCTGTGATAACAGTCATAAGATGGCATTGGTGTATTCAGCAGATGCTAAGAAATCTCTACAAGAGATCAAAGAGAAAGTTGATAATTACTTTTCCAAGATTTATACAAAGCATGAGATGGCTGCAAACTTCAAGGTGTTGGCAGAGAATCTGAAACTACCTCCAGTCACTAAAGATTTCAAGGCTCAAGTTCATCAGTTGCAAGACATTACTCCCACTTTGGCACAGTTCATGGAGAACAAAGATGATTTCGAAAAGGCTATGCAGTATGGTTCAGAAGTTATTCAGAGTTTCATAACTCTTTTGAAGCCTTATCTGAATACCCAGGCCACTGCCATTGTGCTTCCTACTGCTGACCCTCTCCCTAACTTTGATGTAGCTCCAAATCAGCTCTCTGTTGCTCAGGCACTCTCTCAAATATGGCCAGTTCCTCAGACATCTTCTCAACCAGCTACTGCTGATACTCAACAACAAACCTCCGTAGCACCTTCTCCTACACCTGCCAGAGTTGTCCTACCACCACTTCAGATTCGCCAAGTACAGCCTGCCTCCAAGCCTTCAAACTTACCCACTATTGATCCCAAAGACAAAGGCAAAGCCCCTTTGTATCCCGACAAATAGTTGTGTATTGTTTTTGATAGGGTGAACAATGTGATGCTTGTACTATTCTGTACTTTATAAAATATTTTTTCTCTATACTCTATGCTGACTACTATTACTTTCACTTATATGTTTTCCCTCCTTTTTGCTTATCCCAAAGGGGGAGAATAAAGATGTATGGGAGAGATATATGGGGGAGAATAGATGTATATATTTAAGGGGAGGAGAAAGATCTATATATATACGAGAGATGTATATATCCCAGGGGGAGAAATCTGTATAATATATATGGGAAATTTAAATTAAGGGGGAGATTTATATATCTCTTTATATTTATTCTCTTTATGGTTTAATTCTCATTATGTTTTTATTGATGATATATCATATTTTTTTTATTTTATGATAAAGATTTGTGATTATCAAAAAGGGGGAGATTGTTGACCCTCTGGAAGATTGTTGATTTCATGTCTATGATGGATGTTTTAATAATCACAAATCATAACATACCATAAATTCATAATCTGGTTTGATTTCTCATAAACTTAATTACAATATTTTAATGAATCTATTATCATGTTTTTGTCTATGCTTATTGACTTACAATATATTTTGGAAGTCTTCTGGATTAAACAGACATCGGAAGCACCGATCCAATATCAACAGACATCGGAAGCACCGATCCAATATCAATATACATCGGAAGCACCGATCCAATATCAACGGACATCGAAAGCACCGATCCAATATCAAAGGACAACGGTCGCACCAATCCGATATCAGAAGACAACGGACTCA
Source organism: Viscum album (assembly GCA_963277665.1). Taxonomy (NCBI): domain Eukaryota; kingdom Viridiplantae; phylum Streptophyta; class Magnoliopsida; order Santalales; family Viscaceae; genus Viscum; species Viscum album. The sequence goes on along the minus strand of OY728156.1, from coordinate 1,221,218,785 downwards.
CCGATGCAAATGACTCACCGATGCTGATCAGAATGAGCCACTGATCAAATGACTCAGTGATGTTGATCAAACTGACTCACCGATCAGATGACAGACCGATGCTGATCAGTCTGACTCACCGATGCTGATCAAACGGACTCACCGATCAGATGACTCACCGATGCTAATCAATATGAGTCACCGATCAGATGACAGACCGATGATGATCAGTCTGATTCACCGATGCTGATCTATCTGAGTCACCGATCATTACTCACTAATGCTGATGACCTAACGATCACTTGATTCTTCAATAGTCATAAACAACTGTTTGAATTTCTTTATCTTTATCTTTATTTAATCTAACCAACGGTCATATTAGGTATATTTTAATGCTCTGAAAATTAATTAATAAAGGTTGTTGGATGTCAAGAAACCGTACCTCGTACCTGCTGAAAAGAAACCTCTTATGTCTTCCGGAGCACGTGATATAAAGATTAGAAGACTCTGCTGCAAAAAGAAACAGAAGGATATTTTTCAGAGAACATACGAGGAATACAAGAAGCAAGTTGAGCAGAAATAAGTAGAACAGAAGACACATATCAAGAGATTACACAGAATCTCATATACAATCAAGCCTACTCAAAGAGAGTTCTGTGCATACAAAAGAACGATTGAAGAACTTCATCGACTACATCTCACTGCCTATGAACAAGAAGCATATGACAATCTTCTTCTCAAACAAAAACGAGAAGAGGACTCAGAATAAATTCTGACCAAATACAAAAGAGTTCAGAGCTACACTGAAATCACCAGAGCCATTTCTAAACTCTACATCTCTGCTCTGTGATTCATTTGTTTTACATTTTGAGCAGTGTGTGTTATCTGCTGTATTAAACACACACACTGACTCCTGTTCTTTCACTGGAGGATCTATAAATCCTCAGCAAACCTTTTTACACTTCATTTCCCACTGTAGATAGTGGTAGAGGTCGTGTGACACCTGGACACCTCTGAGCTGTTGTTTGTTTTCTCACGCAAAACTGTGGTAGAGGTCTTGTGACTTGGACAGTGTGTTCACGGTTGTTAACCCCGATCCAGGGTGTGGATAATTTTTATATAAACTTTTGAGAGGACTAAGTCTCGACTTGAGACTGAACCTCTTGGTTAATTCTCTGTGTTTGTAGCTACATAATATATCCATACTACACATATTTATTTGATATTCCGCTCCTACTACTTTGAAATATAATTTATTTTCAAATCTACTTTGATAGTTAAACTCGCATGTGTTTATATTTATTATAAACCAGTAAGTTAGTTTCAAAAGTTAATTTAATCATAAGATTAAGTTAACTGAGAACTAATCAATCTTTGAGAAACTAATTGAACCTTTATAATTTGTATAAATTCACTACAGTTTAATCTGTTTTTGAAATAGGGGGATTTTAATAAACATTGTTTTTAACAGAAAATTTTAATTGGAACTCAATTCACCCCCCTCTTGAGTATCCACTCCGACCAACAATATCAATTTTATATTTTATTATGACATAAAAAATCTAAAAACTATTGGACATTATCTCTTTAAAAAATCCACTTTGTAATCGCATCTCCATGATTAATTTTAAATTAAATTCTAACACTTATGTTATTTTAATTCATAAAAATATATTCCACATTCATAATAATCATAATTTATAAATATGTGTATTTTGAAGTAAAATTAATACCAAAAGGATTAGTTAATATAGAAATAATTAATTATAGTGCATAAGGTAAAAATCAGTTTAATAATTATTAATATAAAAATATTAGTATAAAAATGATAATATAAAAATTCATATAAAAATTTCTCTATACATATTTTGAAAATTAAATTTAAAAGTGTTTTTAATATAATTTTTTGGAACCTTTATACATATAAAGAAATTTTGAGGACTCAATTCTTTTCAAAAGTACCATGTTTGTCTCTCCACCAATTTGAAATGTCCATCCCAACTCTTATATTTTTCACACATTCAAACCCCATGGATTCATCCAAGACCCACCTGAATCACATTGAATATATCCTCCTCTCATCATGGATGACCTATTCTGTTATAAAATCCAACTTAGTAAAGCATATGGTGAAATCATAAATTGCATACCTAAAGAAAATGTAGCCTTCATCAATGAGATTTTTAATTTTATTTCTTTCGCCTCCTCCCTCAATTATTATTGAGACATGATTTTTTGATATCCATTGTATCATTAGTATAATTATATGTTATTATGTTAATTTATAACATAAATCTATTCCCTCTTCCATCAAAAAGCTTATGAAATAATTAAATCTGTGTACGTTGTACTACAGCCTCTCAAACCAATGTCATTAGTTTTTTCATAACCACCACTCATGGTTGGATATGAAAATTTTTATAATCAATATATATGAAATTTATTAGATACATATACCTTTGGATTAATTTTATCATACATATTGTGTTATATTTTATTATGTGGGGGATACAATAATGTAGATCATATGTACAACATATAAAAACCTCACAATGCGATGCAACTCATTTTTTAACTAACAATTTTCATTTAAGGTAATAATGATACAACTAATAATTATATGTGATAATCATGATATGATTATGATATTTATTACATATATAAAAGTATAAAAATATAATATTTTATTTTATTATTATACCATAAAAAAGATGATAACATCATTCGTGTAAGTGTGGGGTACCACCATTACACAATGACGTGACTCTATTTTCATCACCACACCAAATGGATGATTTATACAAGTACATTGTAAATATTAATATAGAATATATTATATTATTATAATTATTAATAGATAATATGTCGCTTCCTTCTTTCCTTATTGATCTTTAAAACATGTCATCTTTACCCACGCGTAAATATGACATACCATCTCCATGATAGTAATGTGTATCATTTCTCCAAAACATCATAATGATTATTATTAAAAGAATAAATATGATAATAATGTTATTTTTACTTTTCTAGTGATGATTTTATCTTATAATATACACAAGAATCGCACATTTCTTAATTAATATTGAATAAGAAAATATGGCATTTAACACCAAAAACAATGAAAAAATGATGGATTTTTAATGAATGGGAGACAATTTATTATAACATGATCATATATGATTTTATAAGAATTAATATTGTTCTTTTATAAATAAGTAACTTTTTTAAAACCTTAATACAGAATGAAATATCATGATTAACCAAAAATATTCTTGAATTGAATTTTTACTTCATCCCACTTTTATTTATATTATATAAAGGCCATATTCACCATTGATTTTTGTGGTGTGATTTATTTAATTTACAAGAATGTATTTTTAGATTATTATCTATACATTAATGGCATTTTTTATATAATTTTTTGTATCCTTTTTTCATGCGGTTTACGGTTTTAATGTTACAAAAGTGTTAATTGATCTTTATCTAAATTTTCATTATTGGAGATTAATGTTATGTTATACCCATATATTGTATTATGAGGTATAAATTCATCACCTATGAGATTTTATTTCATAAATATTCTCATTTTACTTATATTTTTTGTTTCATTTTAATTTTATTCTTCCATAGGGATTATGATTCATATTTATAGATGAAGTAAGTTTATATTCATACAATCTCAACATTTATAAGGATTTATTATGATTATGCTTATAATAATGATATATTATTATCCATATCTCAATAAAATTATTGTGATCTTCTTAGATAGTCTTTATATTGACAATTAATAGTACTATTTCCAACTCTTTTGTAGTTAAAATTATAAAGAAAATGTTTTTTTGAATGTCGGACAGTAATTTTCTCTACAATCACAAATTTTTTTCTTAAATAATATATTTTCAAAAAATGTTTGAATATTTTATTTTAACTACATTCAAATTATTTATTAACTAATTTATACCTATTTTATACTTTTATTAAAAAAATTGAAGGCAATTTTATTCTTATCTTCTGAATAATGTACAATTCCATCCTTTATATAGAATTACTTGCCAGTATGACTGTTATTTCATTGAATATTCCATTAAAATATAAAAATAATTTTAATGAATATAATTTATTTGAAATATTTTTAAATTTAAAATTTTTTAAATTTTATATTCAAGGAAAATGTATTGTTTTAAAATTTATTTTCAAAATATAGGTTTATTTTTCATCAAAGTGACAGTAAGTTTTTTTAAATGTGTTTTCAATTTATAAATATTTAAAATACATTACTTAAACTTTTGATCTAATTTTTATTTGTTTAATTATATCATAATAAATATTGAACTAGTTTTATTAATACTGATTCTAAGAGATTTCTATGGACCTCATTTATTTTCCATGGGGTAATCTTGTTTTAATCTAATTTTTGTGGAATTCATTTCATATCCATAGGTGAATCATGTTTCAAAGAAATTATTATATAACCTGAATCTTTTTAATGGGATAATCATGTCATAAATCTAATAATGACTATTTTTATGAATTTTACACATAAATTAGATAACTATGATCATTATTTCAGGTTCTTGGACATTATATATGATGGTTTCACCATGATTGCCTAAGGATATGTTTTTATCGTTTATAAGTTAGGTGTAAATAGATTGATCTCCAATACAATGGGCAATTATTATGTTCTATGAATAATGTTATTGGAAGTTAGTTGTATGGTTATTCAAATTGTAGTGGTTTTTATAAGGCCCCAACCTTAAACATTACTTAATCTTGAGTTATTAAAAGATTACACATTGAGGATCTTTTCAGGTTTAGAGTTTTAGAGAATTAGGTCATGAAACTTGCATTACATTCCACATTTAAACAAATTGGTTACATAAAAGACAATATTCATTCTTCCCATCAACTGAAACATATTTAAAATAAATCATGGATTCTTTCTTTACACATCCTTGACACTATCATCACATCATGTACCTTTCCCTTGACCTGTGAAAAACATTTCAAAAACATGGGATGAGCATAAAAATCTTAGTAAGGGTTATAAAAATATGGAAATGAAACATGAGTTCATATATACATAAGAATTAAATCATACTTTACCCATAAAACATAGGCACTTTAACATACCTCATCAAATCATGAATAAATCATAGAAATCATAAGACATAAGAGGTAACATGATTAATTCATAACATTCTTACGTATGGATTAACCCTCTTGGTTACATTTGTAATACCCATCACATTATATTCCCTAAATCTCTTCGGAGAAACCTTAACGTTTCACTCCTTCGCGTTACCCAATGCATTGGAGAGCTATATCGGGCTCACCCGCCCTTAGTTTATCACAGAACCACTCGTCTTCATAACAATTCCCAAGAACCATAACATAATAATAGAACATAACATAATCATAAAGGTAAGATAACATTCCCACATTGCAAAAACAATATAACATTTTAGGATTTTGACATAATGAATCCATTAAAAAAAACATTTTCAAAACCATTTAAAACATTTAATAAAGTGATTTTTGAATCAAAGTGTCCCTTACCACCTTGAAGATTTTAACATTTTAAACCATTAATATCCATATAAATAAATCCTTAAAACCATTTTGAAAACATGGATATTAATAAGAACAAATCATTAAAACATTTAAAGAGATATTTTGGTTAAAGGGTTTTTACCAAAATTAGAGACACTTGAATACAATAATTGAGGAATAACATTTAATCAGAACATTACAATATCATGAGAATAAATGGATTCATGATATAATATTCCAAAGGACAGTATATACACCATATAAGAGTTAATTGGTGCATAACAACAATGAAGTCTCAATAGAGATGTAAAATGTGATGAAATCCCTTATAAAAAAGGTATCCTTCAATTAAGGATAAATCAATCTCAAAATTATGTGTGACAAATCTAAATACACCCAATATAATTGGATATTAAGTGTAAAACAATAAAAGGTCATTCAAACATATTCAAATGATGAAATATTCAATAACTAAAAGTTGAACGCAAAGAAATCGAAATTGGGTTAAAAAGTTCCCTTGGTAAAATTCAACATCCTAACGGTGTCACTTCAAAAATTTAGAAAATGAGTTGATGAGAGATAAAAAGGGAATCTCATCACATGGACATAAAATTTACATCAATCATGATATAGAAGAATGTATCCCAACATAATAGTATGTGAATTAAAAGACATAACAAACAAAGTCTTTTAAAAAGAGGGTGGTGAATGGTCCCCTTACCGAGTTGGGTAACATTCGAAACACACAACCCTTCGAAGAAGGGTCATACAATGAAGATGTGAATACCCCTAAATGAAATTATACTACACAAATTGTATAATAATTGGCAGTACATACACCACTCAAAGGAAATTGTGGCAAATGTAGCATAAATCTCGCGGGAGTAAAAGTGAGATGAAAAATCCCTTACGAAAACTCGGCAGCCTAACAGCGCCACTTAAGACTTCCAAAATGGATTGATGAGAGGAAATAGGGTCTCTCATCATATTAACATAATGTTTAAAGAAAGAGGAATATAAAAGAACATCCCCAACATAACAAAGAGGATATTAAAAGAAGTGACATAAAGGAGAGTACTTAAAAAGAAAGGGAGAGGTTGGATCTCTTACGAAAAATTCGGCAGCCTAACGATGCCACTCAAAACTTCCAAAATGGATTGATGAGAAAGAATAGGGCCTATAATCATATGAAAATAAAAATTACAGTAAGATTAAAATAAAATAATATCCCAATAACAAGAATGATGAGCTTTAAAAGGAATGACATAAAAGAGTGTATTTAAAAAGAAAGAGAGGTGTAGGATCCCTTACCTCAAGTCCAACTTGTCTTGTTCGTTTCTTTATATTCCTGAATAATAAACACTAGTCAATTAATAATTTCCTAAGTAACTCCTTTAGAGATTATTATTCAGTTCATATCACATATTATAATGTTATAATAATTGTTTAATAATGTTAGTTCATATCAGACATTTTTGCCGATGTTTGGTACATGAGTCAAAAATGAACTTGTTTGAAAACAGATTGCCCATGTAGTTATAAGTAAATAATTTCCAGAATAGTATTAATGATTAAAATATCATATATATCCAGTAAATATTCATTTGACACTATTCAATATCATTTGGAGATAAAAAAACGAAAAGCACCAATCATGGAGACGATAGGCCGTACGTACGCATGAACACTACTTTCATTTTTTTGTCATATTAATGGAATTAAAACAAAATGAGATATATATATATGTTATAATTCCAATCTGATAACCATAATTTAGATGTAAAATATTACATATATATCCATTATATATATGTACTTATAATATTACATAACATTTTGAGATAAGAAATGAAATGTTCCGTTTATGGAGACGGTAAGCCGTATGTACGCATGAACGCTACATCCATTTATATTTCATATTTAATGGAATTAAAACATAATGATACATAATATTATTTTAATTACAGTATGGTTTCATATATAATATAATTAAATATATCCTTTATTCGTACCACATATGGTATTAACGAATCAAATCACTTTGAGGGGGCGGTAGTCTGCACTTCCTTAAATGATGATATCACGTTTACCCATAATGGAAACCATAAAGGTACACCATAAATGAAAAATACAGAAGCTTAAGTAAAAAATAAAAATATTAGATATCATATATAAATATAGTGTCATCTTAATGGCCACCTTTGAAGGTGTTAGAAGAATGTTGAACAATCATCGTTTCGGGAGTCATAAATTCGCCATCCACGTAAACAGTATGTTCTTTAACCATTAGATGTAGGACTGTGTAAGTGTAGCTATAATAATTATTATAAAAACATCCTAGTATATTTAAGATACTGGATTTGTTACAAAATAAATGAATAAAAAGAGTTTAGGGGGTTGGAGAAGCAAAATAAAACAAAAGGACACAAGTGAAGACATTACCTTCAAATCGGGTAACTCCCTTTTGTTTGAGCTCAAAGGCTTCCTTGGGAAGACTTATGCCCAAAGTGAGGCTTTAAGGAGTAATAGAGGGAAGTGGAGAGACAAAATGGGAAGGGTTTGGATGATCCAAAGGCTTCGGGAGTGTGGGTAAGGAGGTAGAGGTGGGGGCCTTTTATAAGAGGAGAGGAGGGGCACTCTTGGAAAGGTATAAAATGTAACATTATTTCCAAATGAGTTTCGGATTTTAATGGTCCCAAATTGATTTGTTTTGATTTTAAGGTGATAAGGGATAGAAATCCACCCATACAATATGTTTTGGACATGTTTAGGTCTTAGATTTTACATTATCTTTCCATTTTATTTAAATCGTTAAATAATGAGGTCATCGCTGCATCATCATGATGTCATAAATAATTTAATATATTTAATGTCTAAAAATTATAATAAAAATACTATGATGTAGGAAATCTTTTTATATTTCCAATGAATATTTATAGTCAAAATGATCATTTATTTAGATAGAATTAAAAATATTTTACATAGGTGATACATTCTTTGTCACATTTAACATATTTTAAAAATAAAAAGATAAAAAGTCACTTTCTCACAAAAGTGATTCCATGGGGCACCCATGTTTGGCACAAGGCATCCCATGGTCGTCTATGAGAAAACCAGTAGCCTTAGGACACATTTTGTGGTCATTTTTTATTATCATGATATTATCTTATTATCCTTAACTACCCGATTACTCATTAATTAAAATAATTAAAGATAATTACCGTCGTTACTATTCATAATGTCCAAAAACAAAAGAGTCTTAATTACATAATTTGGAACTTCTGATTCCAAATATGTAATTCATTTTACCAAATTCCAAACACATAAATTGCAATAATTAATTTTAAAAAACTTCCCGTTGTCAAAACAAATAGCGGGTTTTTTAGAAACAATATTTATGAAAAGTTTCACACTTGTTTATGCCTAATTACAAAGTGAAATTAATCACAATGACCATCATTGAATTACATGGTAAAAATATATTCAAATTACACTTTAAAAAAAATTAAAAAGATAATATAACCATATAATTAAATTATATGAAAAAGCAGTTTTGATGTAAAATGCAGAATTTTTCACTATTCATTGAAAAATTAACATTGTCAGAAAAATACCAAAAATTAACCCAAGGTAAATTTAAATGTCCCAACCATAAATAATATGTTTATTTTGAAAAATAGAGCTTATAAAATTTTAAAAAAGTGTATTTAAAAGGGGTTCGCCATCAAAAGGTGCTTAATCGACCTTTTAAAGAATATTAGAATGTTTTTGCTTAAAAACTGGATTCAGTTGCATTTTTAATCCTCTAAAATTTATTGTAAAGAGTAAAAGTATTTAACAAACATATATAATTATTTTGTAGTTAGTTCTGTTCATTGCCTCCATTACAACGGCTAGGCGTTAACTACCATATAAAATAATATTATTTTATTATTAGAGTGCAACATAAGATTCCCAAGAAACTCGTTGTTGCGTGTTGGGTACGCCATCGAGCATAGCATCCCCTTTAATGTAATATTAATAATTTATTCACAAATATGGATAAATATAAAGATTTCATATTATTTATTTACCTTGGGTGTTACAGTTTTGTAATGATTATTTAATTGTTTCATGAAAATAATATCCCAATATAAAAATACATTTTGTCTATTCTATGTATGGGTTTATTATGATTAATTTTTTCAATATTAATAACACCTGCCTCATGATTATTTATTTTTATGACTGTTTAAATTGTTAAATCCTTATTCCATTATTTCATGTTTGATGATATAGGTATTTATGTGAGGGAATATTTTTATGTCATATAAATTAACATTTATCATTCATCATACACCTATGATCATATTATTCTAATTGATGAAATTCATTTCTTAATGCTTACCTTTTACTTTATTGATAATTTGATCTTACCCTTATTGTGATTCATTTTCCCTATGTTATAAATAACTATATTGAATACAAAATTCATATTAGAGATTTTATATGGTTGATGATGATGATTTAATTTGAAAAATGTTTTATTTTTAAGGGAAATGATCACTACAATTCATGGGAATTGTTTATGTAATGTTTTTCACTAATTAAATAAAAATATAATCCTAAATATCATTGAGAATCTAAGTGGATTGTGTTTTATTTTTGTTGTTTTATGGTCCAGATGTGAAACTAATGGGTCTCATTTGTCATTATAAAAAATTGAAATGTAATGTTTATGATTTTATAACCTAATATTAGAGTTAAGGTTATGTTCTCTTAAGTTATTATCAAAGGGAATGTTTAGATAATCATGAATATTATACTGTTTCCATGTGAGTCTATCATATGATCTATGGATACCACTATAGTTCTATGTTATTATAGTTTTTTATATATTTAATTCTATAGACACTCTATTTTAGGGTTGTAAGTAATAATGTTTTTGAAATTAATAATGAAATTTTAGGAGACATTTTACTCGGTTGGAGTATTTTTTACCCTTAGAATCAAATTAATGTTTTATTTAGGGACATATTATTAATTTATTTATAGATAATAAAAATTAAAACATAAATTCTAAGTAAAAACCCATCGTATCCCGTAAGGACACATGGATTGAATTCATAACTGAAAGGAGACAAGGGTTTATTTCTTCCCACTACACTACATGTTGTCTGATTTAGTATGAATTTTTTACTGATAAATATTATGACGATTTCAGAATCATATGGGATTTTTTAGGAAAAATTGTTTATTTAGCTTATAATAATATATAATGAAATCAATATAATCTTTTTGTTTTATCATCGTCTAGAAATAATTATAAGGACGGTTATTTATGGAATGATTTGGTTTGAAATTTTGGTATTAGTGTGTAAATTTTTATATTAATGTATGATGATTTATTCATTTAGGTAATTACCAATCCATGTGATAAAAATTATATTTTTTGTTATTTTTTACAGATAGTAGGTATAGATTATTATCACATTTATGATTATATGGTCATTAGAAGTTGGTTTTAGGACTTCATTAATAATGAATTGATTTAGAATAGTCATTATTTGGAGACAGATGTAGGATTTTGTGGAAATTGTTAAAAATTATGGAATTATTCTCCTATTATTAGTTTATTACCTTATGAACTTAGTATTTATGGAAAATAATTCCTCAAACCTTTGAATAATGATCATGGATTAAAAATGTTATCCTAGTACCATTATTTTTATAAATCTATTATATTTCAAATCATCACATATGAATGTTTTTAGGACCATTATAATTATCATTCACATTCGTCGGATCAATTACCTCAGTAAATAAAAATAATTATGTAATCTTTTTCAACAATCCCATCTATATTCTTCTAGTTGTTAACCTATTTATGTGTTATTCAGTAATACCTATATATTTCAATTTAACTCTAATTAAGAAAATTAAAATTAACCCATTTTTTATGAAGGATTAAAAACCTGATTTTAAAATATATAACTTTTTACTACCAATATAATTATTAATTTGTGTGGATAGAATATATTAAAGGATGATTACATAACCCCTTGATATTTTAAAAGAATAAAATTTTGTTTGATTGGGTATGCTTCATTCAATACTGATCTTAGATGATAATTTAACTCACTAATATGGTATGTTTTACTAAATTTTAAATAAATTTCAACTCTTGTGTACCATTTTTTAAAATAAACCTCATGATTTTTTGGTTTGATGGCTATTCAAAATGAAACATAGATATTAAATGACCCACAATACATATAACCATTATACCCCAGCCATTAAATATTCTGTTATGGATAATTTTAAATAACATAGGAAATATTTATTTATATATATATATATATAATTTTTTTACTACATATAAATTATTAATAAATATTTAGTAAATCATCAATTCATTTATTATATTGTGGATATTTTTTTTAAAAAATATGATTTCATAAAAAATGATTTTTTATAAATTTAAATGAAAATAATATTAAAATTATTATTTGATATTTAAAAAAAATTGTTGATAAAATTAAAATCATATTTTGAATATAAATATAGAAAAATAATTTTTTTTATTATTTTTTTCTAAAAATAACGATTTTTATTAAATAGTAAAAAAATAATGTTTTTTGTGTAAAATAATCATTTATTTTAAATAAATTATGAAATTTAAAAATCCAATTATGTTTAATATTAAAATATATATTATATACTAATATTTATCCTAGTTAATTTCTTTTAAAAAAACTTTATATTGAATTTTAGAATAACTGTTTTTAACCAGGTGTTTTTTTCTAAAAAATGTTTTTGAAGCCCATAATGTTTCTCCATTTTAATTATTTGAGAAAATCCCTAATGATAAATATTTAAAATGAAATTTATATTATATAAATCTATATATTTTAACATATATTCATAACCTGATTAATATTAAACAAAGAGTCAACATAAAATCACATTATTGTTGAAATAAATTACACATACCGAAAACTCGCGTTTTTATATCACACCTATGTGTTATTATTTAAAATTTATTTCATTTAATAGTATTTTTTCTGTGAGAAAAAATCATATTTTGATTCATAATGAAAAAAATATATAATTTATAGTTTTAATATATTTCTAAAAATATTCATTTTTTACTGAATAATTAAAAATGTTCAATTTAAATTGAAAACTATCAGTTAATTTAATATATTAATAATTTTATAGTATATATAAAATTAAAATTAATTAAAATTATCCAAATTATAAATCCATTAATTTAGCATAATTTATTTTAATAAATTTCATATTGAATTTGGATTTAAAAACACCAAAATGTTTTTAAATTTTCACTTTTAAAACTCTCTTTATAGTTATGTTTGTGGGATTAATTTCTAACAATATCTCCCCCAATATATGGATTAATTATATAAAAAATACTTCTATATTTAGAATAAGAATAATTTATAAAATATTAAATGGTCAATATAATTTTTGGCATAAATTAATAGTGAATAAGTAGATATTAATTACTAGGTTTAAAGTTAAAATGGGTTAACTGGGGGTTGAACTAAAATGATAGTGGTGAAAAATGACTTATAAAATAAAAAACAATTTCTATTTACATATTTACATATTTAATCATATAATGTTATATAATAGACCATTTTGGTCCCTTTTGACACATGTAAAATGTGGGAGCACTCAATTATTTTCAAAAATGCCAATTGATCCCTATCCCCCACATATAAAATGCCAACCCTGTCATGTTTTATTTAGAGATTAAAACTTGTTGCGGTTATACCTACCTATATAAATTGACAAAAAAATAATTCTCTCATAATATAATTCATTTTTTGTTTTTTAGGTATCCATCCTTGGAATCCATTTGGTATAATCCTTAAAGGATTCTTGAAGAATATTTTACATTTTTCAACAAATTTTTTATAATATTTCATTATCCACCATCTTAAATAATTATTAACAAATTCATGTATAATTACCTTAATATATTATATATACTAAGATATTATTATTTTAATTTAATAACATAAATCATTTCCATTATCTATAAAATGGGTGGAAATTTATCAATATTGGTTATAGAGGACAATTTCTTCCCGAACCAATGTCTTTTATTTTTTCCCATTACAACTATCACAGTTTTTGTATAATAATTTATATAATTTATATATATTATATTAATCACCTAAATATTCCAATTTATTTATAATACAATTCATAACCTATTTGGTTATATTTCATTGGTAACATGATAATGTTGTTCAGGTGAATAGAAGACTAGAACCCTACGAAGCAATGCCATTGGTTTTTCACTAACACATTACATTAAAATTATTAAAGATAAATTTTATGATTACATGTGATATACATGAAAAAATTAGGATATTGATTAAATATAAATAATTATGAAATGAACATATATCATTTTCTTTTTTTACCCTATAAAGCTGATAACATTAATCATGTATGTGTAGATTACCATCTTCACAATCGATGTGCCACTATTTCATCACAAAACCAAATTGATAATATATAGATAAGTATATTTAATGATAATATATTTTATATATTGTGTAATGACAATTATTTAAAGATACTATATAACTTATCACTTTCACAGAGTCTACATTGATAAATGGATCTTTACTCATTCAAATGTTTGACATACCATCTCTATCATCAAAACATAAATAATATCTTAAAAATATATTTAATGACTAGTATTAAATGTAAAAATATAATAATTATTAAATTATTATTATTCTATTCATGATGGGTGTTTATTATATACACAAGAACTGAAACCTTCATAATAAAGAACATATGAGAAAAGAAGGTGTTGAACACCTAAAACAATTAAAATAATAATGTATTATTATGTAATGAGTGATAAGATGATATAAAAGGATCATATAGGATATTATAAATATTAATATCATATATTAACAAGACAATTACTTGTTTTAAAAAATAATATATGATTATTAAGAATGATCAATGAAATAGAATTTTGATGTATTGGTTGTATTCATATCACATTATTTATGTGAGATATATGACATATTGACCAATTATTAATATCATGTGGTATATATACAACCCATTAAAGTATTGTAATGAACCAAAAACTCATTAATGAAAACTCATTTTGATCTAATGTATTTTTATGTTAAATTTTTATAAAAAATATGCACTATTTTTTGATTTATGATTTTGGATTTTTTAAAATACCTGTATAAATTGGGATTGTCGCTAATATTTCCGTTGACCAGTGATCACATGATAAGTTTAAATTTAGGGCTTTAAAAAATCCAATTTACTCAGAAAAGGGACATGATGGCCGCATCCTGTAGACTATCCCCGTACAAAACCCATTTGTCAAAGCTTGGAAAGGAGGTGGCATCGTTGGGCATTACTCTTGACCAAGACCAAGCCAATATTCAACATGTTAAGCTCGAATGGAACTATCTACAAGTGAAGTTGAAGTTGATATAGATTACCACCCTAGCGATGTTATCCGAGCCACCCCAATAGTCTATCAAAATCACACTCCTTACCCATAGGTCATATGTAGGTGTTATAAGGTATTATGTAATAAAACATTTGCACTATGATAATGTGCATTATTTTTCCATATAATAAATAATATAGATTCATTTTCTTACTGCAACTTTGTATGTTGTTTTTAGAGCACAAATTTTATTCTCAGTTAATATTCAACAAATAAACATATATTAATAAATTATTGTATTTTTTTAGAATTAAATAACATTTTAGTAAAATATTATTATTATTAAATTCCATTTTATTATGTATAAATGATATCATAATTTATATGAATACCATTGTAATTCTTTTATGGTACAATAACTGTTTTTGTCAAAACCCATGAATTTTCGATAAATGTCGGTTTTTATATTAAAAGTAAAAAATCACATAATTAGAAATTATTTGGATAAAGTTATTATTATTTTTTAAATCTGGATGTCTAAATTATCCTATAGTGATTTTTTCAGAAAATTATGAGACAGTCGAATTTTTGGGTAAAATTTAAATACTGTTTAAATATATAATTTGTTTTATAACATCATAATGACCCAATAATGATGTAATAAAACTCTATTATAGATATGTTTATTCAAAAAAAATAAGCATTAAAATAATGTGATTTTATGTTTTTTTATTTATTTTACATAGCTTTAGTGGACCCTCCCAAACATACAAAACATTTTAGCTTTTAAAATTGATTTCCTTGAGGGTGCAGTGCACATCCACATAAGAAACCCTATTATTTTAAGAACATTGGCCATTTTATTTATACAATATTTTTTTTCCACTCCACCTTGGAAAAAACAATGGGCCAAAACCATGGTTTGTATTGTGGTTTTGATTAGTTGAATTTGTGGTGCCCCAAAACTATATGATAAAGAATTGGTTCTCGTTTCCTATATAAACCCACCCAATCTCCCAATTTCTCTTCACAAAAATCTTTTGATTTCATCCAACTTGTTTCTCCTCTCTCTATAATCCTCCAAAGGTTCCCCAAGCTCCCATGAAGCTTTTCTCAAATCCCTCACAAGCCTTTGGGGTCATACTTCCATTTAAGGGATTCCTTCTTTTCACTTTTTATTCAAGTTTATTAATATTGTTATTCCATTTTTACAATTATAAATGTTGGGGTATGATTTTACACCTCCTATATGCTATCTTATTTATTATTGAATTATGAAATACCCCTTCCTCTCAGATCGATGCCTTCCATGAATACCTGTAACCATGCCGAATTTCCATGTAGGGGATTTCTTCCTTTCTCATTTTATTTTCCAAATTTCATTATGTTGTTTTTACCTTTTATTTTAAATTAAAAATGTTGGGGTGTGATTTATCACATCCCCATTACTTCCCTCTTTATTTTTGAATAATTAGAGACCCAATTTCTATCTCATTAATTCCTCCCAAGAACATATGTAACCATGTAGAAATGCTGTATATAATTTCTCTCTCCTCATTTACATTCAATAAATTATTTTGTATCATGAAACTAAATTCCATTAAAATTGTTGGGAAATGTTACTATATGATTCCCTTAATTTAAATTTCATGTACATATGATTATACAACCCTTTCACACCCACCAACCATTTTTATGAATTTTTATGTCACGTGGCTATGCACCAAAAATTGCACCACCATTTTCCAAGATGAAGTCATTGTGTAGTGAATACCATTCCCATTTTCTTATCAAGGTTATTCAAATTTATGAAAATTTAATTCTTTATTGAATAGAATCATTTATGTTTTCCGCATTACTTTTTCATGCAATAAATGATTATGTTGAATGATCTGATTTTTTTTTTGATCCATGTGGCCCACTTATGCATGAAATGAAATTTTTATGAAAGGTGCATCCTGATTGCATTCCAATGCATTAGGTAAAGATTAGTATCATAATTAGTCATGTTACATGTGAATTTACTAATCCATATTCATGTTCAATGAGGATTTATTAATGCTAATTCATGTGCAATGAGGGATTACTCGGGCTCTATATGCAATGAACTTTGGATCGTGTTAATTCAATGTTTACTATTGTTTCCACATTTCCATGTTATGATAATCATTATATATCAGGATTTTATTTTCAAGTTATTTTATGATCCCTTAATATGTCAGGATTCTAACATGTATTGTATTTTTCATGTTATTCCTTGTTTACCCAATTGGCATTAAATCTCACTCTTTTCATATGTATGTCATTAGGTTATCCCATGAAATATTCTGTACGAGGGAATGTCATGGTTATGTAATGGATTTTTTCAAGAAGTATGTTGAGTGTTATATGTTCTAAGTAGTTATTTAATGTTTCTATGCCCCAAAGAAACTATACCTCTTGATCTTTTATGTTTTATGATGTGAATATTATATAACAAACCATTTTAAGTGTGTAATAAAGAGCAGGGTTTTTATAGTTTGTACTAGAGGATTGGTTTAGTTATTTTTGGGATTATGATTAGAAAAATCTTTTAAATGCATTTTGGATAATACTATGTATAATAAAAAACCCAAATCTTTGGTTATTATTGATTAAGTAGTTTATCAATAAAATATATCTCTCTCTGGATACAAGCAGGTAGAGGCTGCTCTGGCACAAAGGCACCTAGCAGTGAAAAATCTGACAAGGAGTTTCAGAATAAACTGGGGTATCATGGTAAATGAAAATAGACCATGATGAACTCTTGTATACGACACTCTGAGGGTATATGCTTTGGTAAATTCACAAGATTATTATGAGCCATTATTATGGGAATTAAAAAATTCCCCTACGAATATATATTAGAAAGTAGATCATGGATAACATAGAATGAAGCCTATAGGTTCATATGTTAAGGAAATTAAAGTTTTTTATAAGTTATATGGTTTTTACTTGGATTAACCATTACTTGTTACCCCTAAATTTACTCTTATTCTAGCCAATGACCGGTAGTAGGAGGAATCGATCAAACAACCGATGCAAAGATCAAGGTGATGATTGTTCGAATGAGATTCACAATTTGATGAAGATATAGTCACTAAATTTGTCACAATACACTCTTAATTAAGACAAACATTGAATAGAAACATTTTTCAAGAGGAATGTTCGACCCCCTCCCCCTTAAAAGTGAAAAATATTCTATCGAGAAATTCATGAGTCAAAGGCCTCCTACTTTTAATAGATCATATGATCTCACAATCACTGAACAAAGGATCAACTCCATTGAAATGATTTTCTCTATCCTTTAACGTATTGAATGAGAGAAGGTTATTTTGGATACATATCATATGGAGGGTGAAGACGATCAATGGTGGGAATGGATAAAAAATATGAAGCCTGAAGAGTAGATTGAAAAGTTGGAATGGAATGATTTCCAGAAAAGGTTTTTTGACAAATATTTTCCATGCACCCTTTAACTAAAGATGGAAAGGGACTTCCTTGCCCTCTAGAAAAAAGGTAATGAATCCATTAGAGAGTACAGATAAAACATCACAAGGCTTTCACGATATAGCTCTGGCCTTGCCATTACCCCCTAATGCACAATTTACCACTTCTTTGGTGGTTCGAAACCTAGCCTTCAAAATGCCCTAGAAATCCGTGACATCGACAACTATGAGGAAATTTTATGTTTTTCCCTCATGGTAGAAATGGAGAACAAAGTATCATAGGGGTATCATGGGGATATGAAGCATAAGGCGGACTTCATTTTTGGAAGTTCTACGGATAAATCCAATAATTCTAAGAAAATCCATCACCCTACTTGCCATAGGTGTGGAAATAAGCACCTTTGTAATTGCCTATAGTTGTGAGGAAATTATTTTTGTTTGGAAGGCAAGGAAACCATGCCGTTAAATACTGACAAGAAAAAAATGTGACCCCAACAGATAAGAGGAATAATCTATTCAGTCCTCAATGCATTGTTTATTACTTCAACTGCAAAGAACCAGGGAACCTTGAAAATCATTGCCCTAATTCAAGGTTTTTCGGAGGAAACCAACAACCTCCAAGGTTGAAATGGCTAACTTTTTTCATCACTACCGTTGAATTGAACCCCAAAAATGAAGTGGTGACTGGTACACTAGTTATTCATTCAATAATTGAGAATATACATTTTGATTATGGTTCTACATATTCTTTTGTATCCAAAAATTTTATTAAAAAAATATCAACACCACCAAAAATCATATAAGTAATGATGTTGGTGAGTAAAAAAAATGGGGCAATCGTTGCATACCATCAATATAACTCCTCCCCTTTTATAATGAGTGGATTTTACTTCCTATAAAACCTCATCACAATTCCCCTAGTGGAATTTGATGGAATTCATTGCATGGATTGAATTTCCTTACATAAATCTAACATAAATTGCCATGCGAGGGAAATCACCCTCTATTTGGATAATCGACCCCTTGATTCTATACAAGTGTGACGAGGAAGATGAATCTTATTTAGCACCATAATCTCAATCATGGATAATACTGCCCTATGAGAATTCAGATCTAGATCAAATGATTTTGTCTAAGGAGGGATACATCCTTAAAGACATTCCTACTATGAGGGAACTCACTGAAGTGTTTCCCTAGGAAATTCCATTGTCTTACTCCATAAAGAGATGTTGAATTCTCAATTAACCTTATACCTGGGGATTTTCCAATATCCAATACTCTATACATAATGGATTTTGGGGATCTTGAGGAGCTGAAGAAACAACTACATGAGAATATGGATAAATGTTTTATATTCCCATGTGATTAATAATGGTATGCACTGGTTCGCTTCATCAACAAGAACGATGGGTCAATTTTCCTTTGAATAGATTATTGTAAGATCAACAAATTCACGCTAAAGAAAAATTATCCTCTCCTGTGAATTGATGAATTTTTAGATTAGCTATGTGAAGAACATTACTTCTCAAGGTGGATTTGTGGTCAGGATATTATCAAGATAGGGTGAAGAAGGAAGATATCCCCAAAAATACATTTCGTACAAGATACCAGCACTATGAATTCATCGTAATGCCTTTTGGACCCACTAGTGATTCATCAAAATTTATGGACTTGATTAATAGAGTCTTTAGAGATTCCATCATCATGTTTTAGTTAGTTCTTATAGATGATAATCTAATATAATCCAAAACCAAGGAGTATCATTAGAAGATTCAATGAACTATAATGGAGACCTTGTAGTTGGAGATGCTATTTTAAACATATAGAATGTTTGAGTTCAGGTTGAAGGAGGTGTCATTTTTGGGTCATATCATCACAAGTAATGGGATATCTGTGGATCCCTCTATGATAACTGCAATTGAGGGATGGATGAGTCTGACATTGATAATAGATATCTATAGCTTCTTGGGGTTAGCTGGATATTATCACCGATTTGTGATAAAATTTATAACGATTGTCCAACCCTATTTATAAGCTACCTCATAGGTGAGTAATGTTTTATTGGAGTGATTAATGCAAAGAGAGCTTCATGGAGTTAAGATGGAGGCCTATCACTACACCCGTTCCCAGATTACCCACAAGTGGAGAACGTTTTGTGGTATTTAGTGATGATTCAAAGATGTTCATGGGATCAGTGTTGATGTAGAATGATAAAGTTATAGCCTACGCCTCAAGGTAGTTGAAATTCCATGATAAAAATTATTCTACGCAAGATATGGAGTTCGAAGTTGTGACCATTTCATTGAAAATATGGCGATGTTATCTTTATGAGGAGAAGTGTGAATATATAATGATCACCAGAGCCTCAAATATTTATTCACACTAAAAGATAATAATTTTCACCAATCATGATTGATAAAACTCATCATGGATAGTGAATGCTCAATCCACTACAATCCCAATAAGGCAAACAAGGTGGAAGATGCTCTAACTAGAATGGATCTTTCATCATTATCAATTATGAGAATTGAAATGATTCAATATTCATATATTTGTAGAGGATGGATATTAGAATCATTAAGGGAGGAACATCCTAAATCCTTTATCAAATGATTTCTCAACTATCCCTCATGTAGAAAATAAAGGATTATAAATGAAAGGATGTGGAAATTCTGAAAAGGGTGGAAACTATCAGAAATTGGAAATCCTTAGAGTTCGTAGTTGACAGGGATAAAATTGAAAGATTTGGGTCACGATTATGTGTACCATCTGGTCCAGATATAAAGAATGAGCTTCTAGATTCCACACATAACTACACCTTCTCTATTCACCCGGGAGGCACAAAGATGTATTGAGATCTCTAAAAAAACATTTTTTAGGGCAATAAGAAATGTGATATTATTGAATATAAATTAAAGATCCTTGAATGTCAGCAAGTGAAGTCTGAGAGGAAAAAGTATAAGAGGATGATGCATTAACTACCCATACAAACATGGATGTGGGACAACATTTCCATAGACTTTGTCACTGGACTTCCAAGGACATCAAGAGGAAACAATGCTATATGGGTCATTGTGGACCGTCTTTTGATGATAAATCACTTTATTTCGATTCAATAGGACTCATCATTTGATCAAAATGAAAAATTTTTCATCAAATAAGTGGTAACGCTACATAGTATACCACTATCTATTGTATCCGGTCTTGATCCTATATTCATCTCGATGTTATAGAAAAGTCTCAAAAATGATCTAACCACTGAACTGAAATTGAGTACGAACTATCATCATCAAACTGATGGAAAATTTGGGAGAACTATTTACACACTGGAATATATGTTATGATCATGTTCAATGGACGTCAAACAGGGATGGGACTAACATCTTACATGGGTTGAATTCTTCTACAATAACAGTTTCCACTCTAGAATTTGAATGGCCCCATATGAATCCCTTTATGGGAGACGGTGCTGAACAACAGTGTGTTAGGATGAAGTCAATGAGTGTAAGATTTTAGGACCTGAAATGGTCAATGAAATGGTGGATAAGGTGAAAACCATTCATCCGCATATCAAGGTTTCCCATAGTTGACAGAATAGATATGTAGATAACCATCGAAAAGACCTTGAGTTCAAAGTATGAGGCATTGTATTTATACTCATATCATCCTGAAAGAAGGTCATGAAGTTTGTAAAGAAATGGATTCTATGTCCTAGGCATATCAGACCCTTTCCGATTCTTGATCGTGTTGAGGTTATGTCCTTTTGACTAATACTTCCATCCACCATGGTGAAAGTATATGATGTTTTTCATGTATCCCTCTTAATTAAGTACATACTAGACCCTTCACATATACTCTATTCAGAGGTAGTACGGTTAGAGGATAATAAATCTTACAAGGAGAAACCAGTTAATATATTAGATTGTAGATAAAATGTTTTACAAAATATGACAATTCCCCTCATTAAGGTGTTGTTTCAAAACCAATGGTTTGTCGAAGAGACGTGGGAGTGGAAGGAAGTGATGAAGCAGAGTTACCCACATATTTTTTGGTATGGGAAAAGGAAATTTTGAGGGTAAATTTTTTAACGGGGTGAAAATTGTAACAACCCAAACATTCATTAATGAAAATTCTCTTTGATCTAATGTTTTATTATGTCAACTTTTTATATAACATATGCACATTTCATGTGTTTTATGATTTTAGATTTTTTTAAAATATTGTTATGAATTATGACTGTTTCTAAAATAGTCATTGAACAATGATCACCTGACTATTTTAAATATAGGGAATTAACAAATCAATTTACTCATACAAAAGAAGTGTTGGATTTATCTTGTAGACTTTCGCCATACGAAGCCAATTTGTAAAATCTAGGAAAGTAGGTGGAATAATTGGGCTTCTCTCCTGACCATGTACATTCCGAGCATCAACATGTAAAGCTTGAATGTAACCTCCTATGAGAGAAGTAGAAGTTGATAGAGATTACCACCCGAGCGATGTTATTCAAGCCACCCCACGAGTCTGTCACCATTTCCCACCTTACCATTCGATCTTATGAGGGTGTTACAATGAGTTATGTTACATGACCTTAGTACTATAATTATGTGTATTATTTTTTCCTATAATAAATAATATACATTCATTTTATTATTATTACTTTAAAATGGTTTTAAAATCACAAATATTATTTTTAATAAATATTCAACTAAGAAATATATTTAGTTTAATTAATTTATTTTTCTACTTAAATAATGTTTTACTAAAATTTTATTATTATTAAATTATTTTTTATTAGTTATTAATGATTGTATAATTATTATGAATACAATTGTAATTTTTATTATGGTTTGAAATCATTTTGTGTCAAAACACATGACATTTTTATAAATTTCTTTTTTTATTATAAAAGTGAAAATTCACATATTTAGAAAATTATTTGGATATAATTAATATTATTTTTGTAATCAAAACATCAAAATTATCCAATGGTGAATTTTTCAAAAATTTTTGAGACATTCAAATATTTTTTATAAAAAATAAATACCGTTTAAATATATAATGTGATTTATGATAGCATGATGATCTAATAGTGATGTAATAAAATACTATAAACATTATTTTCGGTTAATATATGTTTTAAAATTAAAATAACATGATTTTAGGATTGTTTTATTTATTTTACAAAGCTATAGTGGACCCCCAAGACATATAAAACATTTAATATTTTTAAATTGATTTCCTTGAGGGTGTGACTCACCTCCACCTTAAGAAACCCTATTATTTTAATAATTTAGGCAATTTTACTTATTAAATATTATTTTACACTCCCATTTGGAAAAAAAATGGGCATAAATAATTTTCTGGTTTGTGTTTTTGATTAGTTTAATGTGTGGTGTCCCAAACTTAAATAATAAAGAATTCCCTTTCATTTCCTATATAATTCCACCCAATCTCCCACATCCTGTAAACACCTGTAAAATTCAAGGGAAATTTTTTCTTAATTTTCATTGTAATTGTACAAGAACGCAGTTTCTGACGGCACCTGATTTCGAGGCCCGGTGTGCCCAGAATCAATTACCGAAGTTTAGCTCGGGTACGTTCAGTGAACGAACGAGCGGGTTTTTCTATCTTTTGAACTGGTACTCGGAATTGAAATCCGAGGACACTGATGAACTCGCAGTGCCGCTATTTTCATAAAATTACTTTTACCATAGGTGCGTTTGCTTGGGAGGAGAAGTTAAATTTTGGAGTTTAAGGAAGAAATAAATAAAATTGTGAACAATTTTATTTTTGTTAACCAAGGGAGTTAAATTCTACCATGGGAAGTTGTTGGTGGGACCCACAAACACCCAACTTCCCATGTGTGGATATGTGGGAGGTGGGGCCCACACGAGACCCTAACCCCCCTTGAACTTCCCATAACCCCCTTGACCTCCCTTAACTCACTTCCCTCTAAAATTTTGTAACTCCACATTAACTTCTGTAACTCTCCCCTCTCTCCTCTTTAATTTTTCCAAAACACATCTTAAATTAATTAATTAAACCTCTTTAATTAATTTAACTAAGTGTTTGAATTTTTAAAAAAGTTTGAATGCATGGAAAAATAATAAAATAAGGAGATGCCTTATTTTATTTTTGTGAGTTTTGCTCTGTGAGAGAATTTTGGAGAGAGCTCTTCCCTCTTCTGAAGAACATCATCTCCAAATGAAGAACGACCTTCCGACTGGGCGAAGAACGCCCTACGTTTTCTCCAATCCTTTTTCTTCCTCTTCCGCGACAAAGAAGGAGACCCCGACCATGGAGACCGATGCCAAAAACAACGTTCTCCTTCTTCTTCCGACGTTGACGGAAGCAATACCTTTCTTCTGCGACACCCGACTACCCTGATGTTCGACTACCGCAACGTTCAACATCCACAACTCGATGACGTGCGACATCAATTTTGAGGTAGGGAAATTTATTTGGTGTTCTCTTATCTTTTGAGAAAAGAACGACGAGCGCCGACCAACCATTTCCAGGTTGATCTGCGGATCGTTTGTTCATGCAGGTTGATGTTGAGGTTTATTGATTTTTCCGTGAAATATTTCCTTGTCGTACGTCGACTTCTATTTGATGGCCGCTTGCTATCATTATTGCAGGAGGAGGTCGGACCGCACACACATGACCGACCCTCCTCCCCCTTGTTATTGATTATGTTGTGGTTCGAAAGATGGCGGCACGGTGCGAAGGCACCGCGCGGGAACCTGGAGTGATGCGACAAGGATGCACAGCGCTGTCGCGCCGCTCCGTCAAGGCCGAACAAAAGTGTGGTCGTAGTCGGGGCCGTGAAGGCGAATGGAAGACTCCGAAGTTGTTTCTTTTGACGTGCGGATCAACGGGCATTGACGGAACGGGCTGCAAAGATGATTTGATGTTTCCGTAGTGAAGAACGAGACCTGGGATGAGCATAGGTGCATGCTGAATTGAAAACAGACCACCAAAGCAACTCCGGTGGCCCGCAGACACCACTGGGGGCCGGCACTGGCCGGCCGCCCGGAGGCGGTGGCGCCCTGGCGCGCAGCCTGGAGAAACCGCCTCGGGTGAAGCCGCGGCAGATCCTGCTGCCGCTCGGGATCCAGGGCTGGGGGGGGGGGCCGCGCGTGCCGCGTCCACGGAGCACCGTCTCGCTGGCCTAGCCAGCGAGCCACCCGTCCGAGCCGGGCCAACGTGGGCAGACCGGGCCGAGTCGCGCATAGTCGGGTCGACCCGGTTCGGGCTGACCCTGGGGGGGTTGGGTCGGGTCGGTACGAGCCCAGACCTCCCATTTTCGGACCTTTTCGGTATTTTTCCCATATCCTGGGCTACAGACCTCCGATCGATGTACCGTCAGCGGCGATGCGATTTTTGGACCGAGACGGTCGTTTTGACATATCGCACTCAAGGTTTCAAAATACTATGGGTTCAGCTGTGTTGGCTCGTACACGAAACCAACCGGGCCCTCGGAGCGGAAAAGCTCATAACTTGAGCTCCAGACGTCCGATAGACGTCCCGTCAACATTGTTGGATTCTTCTTGATGAGACGGAACTTTTGGCTTACTCCGATCGAGGTTTGGATGCCGTCGGAGTGCGGTCTGGTTGGTTTGCACTCGAAAACCAACCGGGCCCCTGGAACGGAAAAGCTGATATCTTTTAGACCGGGCGTCTGATTGATGCGTCGTCTATCTCATTGACCTTATCTTAATGAGACAGAACTTTTGACATACTTTTCTTGAGTTTTAGATGTAGTGGGATAGTGGCCTGGTTGGATTGCACCCGAAATCCAACCAGGCCCCTGAAACGGAAAAGATGTTATCTTTCAGACCGGACGTCCGTTTGACGAACCGTCAGCAGCATTGGTGATCATGTGGAGAAACGGTCCCTTTGATTATATCCTATGATAGTTTGGGTTACAGTTGAGATACGGCCGTGTTGGTTCGCACACAACACCAACCGGGCCCCGGGGACAAAAAAGCTAGTAACTCACAGACCGGACGTCTGATTGACACGCCGTCTGTCGCGTTGAGACCCCTATGACGAGGCGGTTCATTGAGATACTTCTTCGTGAGACATTGAGATACTTGGAGTATCTACTAGTAGCTCGTGGAGCAGACCCTCATGGAGACGAGCGTACGGAGTACGGAGACCATGTAGCTTGCTGTGACCTGATGACTGCTTGTGCGATTCGATTAGGATTGACTAGAATAGCCCAGTGGGATGCACTAATTTGTGAGGTGGCAGACCCATGGAGGAGGAGAACTACAGTGTGAGGTGGTAGACCCGTGGTACTCGACAGGAGGAGTACCTCTGTAGGCTATGAGGGGGAGCACTACTGTGTGAGGTGGCAGACCCATGGCGGAGGAGCACTACTGTGTGAGGTGGAAGACCCATGGTACTCGATAGGAGGAGTAACTCAGCAGTCATAGGTTGGTGAGAAGTACCTCGGAGATGTGACAGGATCACTGTACTCCCAGAGACGGAGCTCTTCAGCAGTTAGAGTTTCGATAATGAAAATCCTGGTTTGAGCTGAGTCTATGAACTTTGTGTTTTGCTCAAGATTGAGATGGGTTACTTGATAACTCGGTTATATGTATGATCATATACCTAAGTAGAGGTTATCTGTTGAGATCTTCTTTTTGGTTATCCTTGTTGGTTTTAGTGAGACCTTGAGGGTCTCGGGGTCCCTACTGAGTATCCTTATACTCACCCCTACACGGGCAATGCCCGCACCTCGTTATGTTGGTTGCAGACGACGAGCAGTGCTGACGGAGGCCGAGTGTTCGAGGACTGGACGGTACCCGGAGGTGGACCACACGACGAGACAGTACCTGGAGGTGGAACACACGACGAGTCAGTACCCGGAGGTGGACCACACGACGAGTCAGTACCCCGAGGCGGACCACACAACGAGTCAGTATCCGGAGGTGGAATTCACGATGAGACGACCCACGGAGGAGGTTGACGGAAGAGAGAATTGAGGAGCTATGCTATTTGTACCTACCCTTCAGGTAGGATCCGAGGAGGACGACCCAAGTGCTTCTTCTTTTCTTCCAGCTGTTGTCTTTGTTCAGTTGTAGCTATATTTCCAGTTGGGTTTGTATTCTGGCCCATTTACATTTCAGCACTTTCTTTGTACTTAGTGTTTTACTTCCGCTTGTACTCTGTGGTGTTTTGTTACTTTTATAAAGTCAATTCCTTCCCAGTTATTTGGATTTACTCCTTTGGTTCTAGTCGCCAAGCCCTGGCCTATGGAAGGCGGGCTTGGGGTAGTCACGACACGGGCCCCGAGGACGGGTCGTGACACATCCTCTTCACTAAAAGCATTTTTATTTTTTCCATACAATAAAATCATCTTTCTATAATCCTCCCAAGGAATCCCAAGTGCCTAATAGGATTCTCTCAATCCCCTCCCAAGCCTATGGGATCACAATTCGAATTATGGGATTCTTTCATTTCTCATTTAATAAATGTTTTTAATATTATTATACCCATTTATTTTCAATTATAATTTTTGGGGTATTATTTCTATCCTCCCCTATAATGTCATATTTATGTTTGAATTATGATATACCCCTTCCTCTCTCAACAATTCCATCCATGAAGACCCATTAATATGGAAAATTTTCAAGTAGGGGATTTTTTCCTTTCCCATTTTTCCCAAATTTCTTCATGTTGTTATGTCCTTTTATTTTTTATTAAAAATTTTGCAGTATGTTTTATAACATCCCAAATAAATACCATTTAATGTTTGAATAATTATAGAGCCACTTTATCTCTCATTAATTCCTCTCATGTACACCCGATATGATGCTAAAATTTCATATGGAATTTCTCTCTCCTCATTTACATTCAAGCAATTCTTTTGTATCATGATTCTAAATTCAATTACAATGGTTATAAAATGTATCTATATGATCCCCTTACATTCCATTTCATAAAAATATGATGATCCACCCCTTTCTTTCTCGTCATCCTTTTTTAGGAATTTTTTAGTCACGAAGCTATGCTGCCGAAATCGCACAAAGATTTTCCAAGCCGTTGTCATTGTGTAGTGAATACCATGGAAATTTCTCTATCAATGGTATTCACATTTATGAACATTGAATTATTGTTTAAATAGTTTCATGTATTTATTCCAAATTCTTTTATCATGAAATAAATAATGATGTTGAATGATTTGACGTTGTACGATCCATGTGGCACACTTACACATGAAATGAAATGATTAAGAAGGGTGCACCCTGATAGCACTCCAATGCATTAGCTTAAGATTAATACCATGATACATTAAGTCCAGTAAAGATTTAATCACGATAATTCATGTTCAATGAGGATTTACATATGCTAATCCATGTGAATTGAGGGTTTACTCATTCTCCATGTTCAATGAGTTTCGGCTCATGCAAATTCTATGTCATGCGTTGTTGTCACTTTTCTATGTTATGATAATCATGATATATCATGCCTTTATTTTCAGTTTATTTTATGCTTCATTAATAATAAAATTGACTAACATGTATTTTATTCTTCATTTAGTCCTTTTTTACTCCCTTAACGGGCTTTATAACTCACTCTTTTCATATGTAGGTCATGGGGTTATCCCATGCAATGCTAAGTATGGAGGAATTTATTGGTTATGTAGATTATGTTTTCAATAAATATATAGTGTGGTTTATGTTTGATGTTGTTATGTAATGTTCTTAATCCCTAAATACCCCAGACCTCTCAATATTCTATGATGTATCAAGATAATTTTATGTAATAAAATAATATAAGGTTGTAATAAAGAGTGGAGTTATTATATGTATTACCTATTTGTTATTATTAGATTTTTTGGGTTTTAAATAAATATATTATGATATACCTTTAATGGTGTTTATTGATTTAGTGTTACAAAATATGTAATTGATTTTGCCTAAATTTTCCTTCTTTGAGACATATATTATACTCTACACTATTCATATTTTCAGGTGTATAAAATTCCCCTTTTAAACGATAAATTATTAATATATTTATATTCATTATATTATAAAGGTCATTTGATTTTATTATTTCATGGCGATTTCGATTCAATGTTACAATACGATAACGATTCTTCTTATATATTCTCACCATTTATCAGGATTATTTATTATTATACTTACAATTATTACTCATTATAATCCATATTCCAAGAATTTGATATATTCTAATATACTTATTAATGATAATTACATGTAATAGTACAAATTTGAAACTATTTTGTACATAAATTTTTTAGTTTTTTAATAAAATCAATCTTTATTTCTCTCTTCGGTCAGAAATATTTTTTCTTCCACAAACATTTTTTTCCTAAAATGATATAAAATATATTTTAACCCACATAAAAATTATTTATTAAAAACATTTATTCCAATTTTTTACTGTTAAATAATTTTTTTTTGAAATAAACCTTATTTTAAATTTCCAAAAAATGAACTTTTATTACTTTATTCTAATGAAAAAGAAAAATTATATTTAACTTGAAAAACATGTTCATAATTACGTAACATTATGACTGTTATTTCATTTAAGATAACTATTGATATTTCTAATAGTCATTAATATTTTTTAAATACTTATAAAAAAAATAATTTTCATATAAAATAATTTTCATGTATTTTAATGTTTTATAATGCTATTTTCAAAGTGAAAATGTAAATTTCATTTTAATTCCTCTGGTTTTATTTTAATGATATTTTAACTCATCAACATCAATAATAAATTTTATATTTATTATTCAGTGGGGATATTTTGAAATGATACCATCACCATTATTTAATTTAATGTATTATTTTTATTTCAAAGTTATTATTTTGGAATAATATCTTCTCTATCATTTAACCATTTTTCAAATAGAAATTTATGAAAATAATTTATTTTTCATGGGTCAATACTGTTTTGATGAGATTCATTAGGTAATCGATTTTTTTTTCTATTTTTTAATCATTTTATAAATGGAATGTAGATCTTTTCTATAATATTTATGATCAAATGAAATCTATATATACTTTTTTTATGCTTTATGGACATTATATATGATGGGTGTCTCTAGGTAGCATCGTGTGATCCTATTATATCTTTTAAGATGGATGTTACCAGATAAAACTGTAATTAATTTTGTAATTATTATGTTATTCATTGAATTATATTGGAATTAGGCCACATTGTTATTCCAAATGTAAAGGTTTTGTAAGGGTGGTTTATTTGTTCTATGGAGAAAATGTCCTATTATAAAAACACTTTTTTTAGTTCTTTCTATGGGTTTATGGAAATTCATTTGAACAATATTGATATCTCGTGAGTTTTTATTATTTATTCTTACAAATAATTTAATTTTTAATTAATTAATACAATTTTAATGTTTTCTGATCCTGGTATTGATGGTTATTAATATTATTATGTTATACTCATGAACATTGAATATGTCATCATAACCATGTTCTCTTCTTATGCCCATTATTATAAATTTATTTTTTGTGATTTATTTTTTACTAACTATGATCTTGATAAAATCATTCATATTTTTTCATTTCCCAAGGATATAAAGAATGAGTATTATAGAATTATATCTTAACTTGATTTCATATGGATCAATATGATGTCTGAATGTGAAAAAATGGGGTTATGTTTGGAGAAATTATCTATTAAATTCATGGGAGTTATTTATGTAAGGGTTTGTCCTATTTCACATAAACATTAAACCTAAAAGGTCTATGCCAGTAAATGTGATCCAATTCATCCTCTTGACATTTTATGGTGTAGATGGAAAACATTGGGTCACATTTATAAATATCTAAGTTTTAAGATTAATTTTTATGAATATAACACCAGATATGGGAGTCTAGATTTATGGATGATATTTTAGAATACTATAGATTTACTAAAAACTAATAGGTGCCTAATATACTATTCATATGTAGTCTATATCTAAAAAAATCAGAATCATAAAATAATGTTTCATTAAAATCAATGTTATTTTTTTAAATTGTCGATAATGGGATATAGTTCCATTTTATATCAAAAAATAATTTTAACAACATTTGAAAGAGAGTCTTCCAAATTCAATTAAAATAATTTATAGAGACATTATGAATACATAATTTCTTGCCTTCTTATAGTAAGATAAAGGGAATATCACTTGATTCATCAATATAACTATTTTAAATTGGTATTCTATCATCATCCATGTCATGTTTAATATTGGACATCATAAGAGTTGAATATTTATATCTGTTTCTAAGTCCAACTATAATATGTTATATATGAATATATATAATTTAGTTTAAAAAATTTATAATTTTTTTTAAAATAATACGAAATACCAGAAAATAGTTTGACTCCTCTATGATACTCTATTTAATGAAAACTTCATAGGTATTGAGAAATGAATAGACAATTAGAGGTCTCCTGATCCAAAAATAAATGCATCAACATATACTTTCAATAGAAATATTTCATCGGATGATATATTCATGAAATGATTGGGGATAAAAATCCCAAAATAATACCATTTTATAAAACAAAAGTATATAATATTTCATACCAGGCTCTATGAGCTTATTAAAGAACATATAAAACATTAGTACATTCAAAAAAAGAATTATGAAAATGAGGATCCTTAAAAAAATTAGGTGTTTCAACAGAAATTCATTTATAAAAAAGATATTTTCAAATAAAAATTTAACTTCCATATAATATAATTCACAATTGGTTTATAATGCATATTCTAGAAGCATTATAATGATTATAACCAAGATACATGGGAAAATTTTTCTTCATAATATACTCATCCTAATTGGTTATTTTTTTCAACCAATATGGCATTATTTCTAATGATCACCCCATTTATTCATTTTTTGATCCTGAATACCCATATAGTTTCAATAACAATATTTTAAGAGTGTCTACTGACTAGTTATCAAAAATTACTCCACTTGAAATTGTTTTGTTAATTTTGAATTTCTAATTTCCATATACCATAAGCTATATATTCTTTTTACTATTCATATATATATATGTGTGATAAAAATGAAATAACTCTACAAGGTTCTTATAATTTTTGTTAAATGAATACCATAGTTCCCATGATTTGGTTCTATACTTCTTTACATTGGCATATGAAAAAAGGAACTTCACCTTGAAAGGACTGTTAAGTTTAGTATTCTTCATAAAGTATATGCAAACATTTCTCTTATATTACATTTATAGTCCATAAACCTCGAATCCTAGATCTAGTTCCCTTTAATAATTACATTTTCAAATATACAAAATTTATATCCCAACATTATGATCAGTTTAGTAGTATTGGAAAAATTGATAGGTATATGTATGTTGTATTACAAATTAATACATATATGAAAATATATATGTTAAAATAAATAATTTATTTCATCTATTATATCCTTTAATATATTTCTTAGTATATTTTCTGGATTCCCAGGGAATGAATAAAGTATGCGTGAGTTCATATACTCAATATTGGATATGTACATAAAATGAAATAATTATTAAATTGAGTAAATTTATATAGAATGGTTATAATATAACACATATTCCATATATTCTATTAATCGAGAATAATGTGTATAAAAAATATAGAAATGGAAATTACTATAAATAAATTTCATTCAAATAAATTGATAATTAATAATCAATATAGAAAGGTAAATAACTGAAAACATATTCTTTTTCATCAATAATCTAAGAATAAAATGCATCTATAAATTTTTTCAAGTAGAAAATATAATTCATTAGAAAAAATAAATCTCAATTATGGAAATTTCTAATTATTGGATGCCATGTTTGCAAACAACATGATAATATTGTCATCGTTATCTTTCACGAGATCATTTAGAACATATTTGTTGAAAACCCCACTATTAGCAACCAACTGAGTCATCCCATGAGAGTATCGATGCATTGAGGGAATAAATATAATAATTACCCACCATATACCTACCATTCTAAAGCATTTATAATGTGTCGAATAATTGATTTAATTCAAGAACAACGAGCCTTATCAAATATATATACTGAATAAATGATACAAATATATCAATATTTCCCTAATTTAAAAAATAACTATCACAGAAACATCATCTCTAAAAAATTTACATACTTTAGGAAACACTCATTTCCATGATAAGTTATATGCATATTTAGGGGATATTTGATGATTTATGGTCATTGGGAAGTGTGTAATTAAAGGGGATGTTAATGAATACAAAAAATATTCAAGATATAGAATGAAAATACTATCATATAAAATAATTAATCACAATCCATCTAGAGAAAAATAAAGATGGTATAAATAATATATATACTGATTATATAATAATATGGGTGGTTGGTGTTGATGAAATAAAAATAACACAAAAAATTATTATTATAATTCTTATTGAAAATATCTCTTTCATATTAAAAAATATATTTCAAGACCTTTTAATTCAAAATCACTTTTAATTTTCCCAAATTTTAAAAGAACCTAATAATAATTCAATAGAATATGCAATGAAATTATGTCCATTATGGGGGGGTATTTCAATACATTATATATAGAACATTCCATTTAAATGGAAAATATGATAGAAAGGTTCCTTGTTCAAACTGTGTCAAGAAGATAAATTAATTTCTTTATAAAAAAAATTGGTAAAATATTATGTTAATAAATTATTTTTAAATGGGTAATGAAAGAAACAAAATCATTTTTAAAAAAAACAGGGTTTTGTAAGATAATAGATTTCCAATACAAGATATTAATAAGGTCAAATTTTATTAAAACATATTATCAATAATCATAAGTAAAAAAGAGTGTATAATATTAATAACACATGAAAAATATAAGTAATAACCAAAGGATAATAATAAAGAAATGGTTTTATTATAAAATGATTGTATAATTTAATTTAATAGAATTTAAAGAATAATAAATATCGATTAGAATGAAGTTGGAAAATTAAATAGATCATAACATTGAAGTGTTAGTTAATAAATGAATAGATTATGTGTGAAAAATATAAATACAAATTGAATATCTATAAAAGAATCATGAGATAAAAATTGTCTGTAGAATCAAAATCATAGGATATGAATGGAAAAAGGAAGTAATATAACCCAATAAGAATGAATTGTGTTATTAAATTTCTTTTCCACTTGGTGACTTTATGTTCAAGTACCGTTAGATAATATAATTAAAATTTGACACTCATAATTATATATACAAATAAAAATTCATTATATTAAATTTAAAATGGTATTTACACACATCATACAAATTTGAATTGAAGAATAATAAAAAACTCTCATTTGAAATTAAAATGAGACAAAATCCCTTACCAAATGGTGACCGTTAGAATAATATGATTCATGAAAGAATAAAAATATTCTTTAAAATAAAATACCATGAATATAAATTTATTAATGATTTAAAATAGATTAGGATTGGTATATATATAGAACAACTAAATGAAATAAATGGTGAATATTATGTATGAAAACCCTCATTTTTAATACATAATTTTTCATTACATTTTACATACAGAGGATCTTTAATGTCTAGTGTCTTGGAAATAAGGAACAACAAAACATGAATATAACATAAAAAATTATTCTAATACACTTATAAGGCTTCATCATAAGTTCATCCTTAGTAAAATTACTGCATCTCATAACTTGGAGACATACATTCAAAGGAATGGGTGAGCATAAGGCCCAGTAAGGGTAAAAAAGGGAATTAGTTTACTTGTGATATCAATATGAACATTAATAATACCTAAAGACAAGAGAAATTAAATAATAGGAATATCATAATAAAAATAACTTGAAACATAACATGAATATGTGGCTAAAACATTTCATTTAGACATTCATGAACATATCACCAAGGTCCATCCCCAAGGTGTCATAGAGATTATCAAAGTTATTCTCCAAGGAATCGTGAAATTAGTCATCTCTAGAGATTAATTATTTACACAATGAATTGGAGCTCTATCATGGAAAAACCTTAATATGTCATTTCCTTCATGTGATAGAAATAGGTCATAATAAAAAATCTCATAAATAACACAAATAGAATTAAAGTAATGGGTTTCATGTAAAAATCATGATGTCTACAAAGTACATAAAAATGAGATCATTATGTCATTTATAACCCATAGAAAGGGAGTGAGGGTTATATGTATTTCCATTCCAGAATAAAATGAATAATTTTTACATATTTATGAACACCAATAGAAACTAAATAGGTCTGGGTATTCACATAAACAATCAATTGAATCTCATGAGAGAAAGATATAGGAATTTTGAGATGAAATTTATGCAGCAGAACGACAATATAACATTGTTTTAGAGAACATTTAAAATATAGAGGAAAAGGGTCACCCACTCATAAATAATTCATAATACAGTATACATACCGAATAATATCATGGTATGAATATTTTATTAACATACCACATGAAAAGGAAACATGAAAGAAAAGAGAAGATGTAATTTCTTTAACGAGAAATCCGGCAGCCTAATGGTGTCACATAAACATTTAGAAAAAAAATCGATGAGAGAGGAAAGGGTATCTCAAAAATTATACATGAAATGTAAAGAAATAAGAATATATAATGAAAATACCTTCAATATAAAGAGATGGAAATTAGAAGACACAACATAAAGGAATCCATGACTTAAAAGAGAAGGGAGAAATGATCCCTTACCTTGAAGAGTAACATTGAAAACATGATGGTCGGGTCCTTGGGAGGATTGAGGGAATCTTGGGAGGATTCATGGGGAGGTAAGGATACCACAACATCATTGAGGAGGATTTGGAAATTAAATGAATGAGGGAATGGCTTGGTATTTATAAGTGCAGTGAGGGGACACGTCATTAATAGACAAGGTAAACCTCTTCGGTGGTATTGGCATAACAATGGGCTTGCCCATGGTATTTTCCCATGGTATTGGAAACATAAAACCCCTAATAACTTTTCATACTGTTCATAAGTCTAATAGAATTTTCACATAATTATTACATCCTTAATGATGTCATTAAACACCAGATACTAAAAACGATATTTTCACTATTCCCCGAAAACTCATTTTTGTCAGAAAAATCCGCAAAAATCACCTTAACCTAATAAAGATGCTCTGAATTCAAAAATGATCTCCATTTTATAAAAATAAATTTAATTTAATTTTAACATCATTTTTAATTAAATAACACTATTCACCCGAAAAAAATCTAATACTTGGCAAATAATTTCTGAAACATTTATTTACCTATTTTATTGAGTCACATTACTTAATCTAGGTGCAAAAATTATATCAATACTTTCTTAAGTGAGGTTAATTAATACATTTGGTCACATTACTAATAATAAGCGTAAAAAAATATTCATAAATTACTATTCACCAAAAATTAAGTTGATCTTGTTAGACACTAATTTTTTTAATAAACATTACTGTAGAAAACTATTTTTTGAAAATAATAACACAATTTTAATTATTTTAGGTTTACATATATATTTTAAAATATCCCTGTTTAAACCTCAAAAATATACATCCAATATTTATCCGGACATTTGATAATTCTCAAATTTCACCAAAAGAAGAAATCACAATTTTTATTTATATCAAAGGATTACATAAGGCAGGTAAGGTCTCATTAAATAACCCCTTATAACACCAGCATAGGGCCTTAGTTTAAGGTGTGGTAAAGTGATATAATCTTGTGGCAGGTTGACCAATATTTCCCTAGTGGTGATTTCTATCATCTTGAACTTCTCGCAAAGGTGATTCCATTCCAGAATCACACGATGAAGTTTGACTTGTGTTTGGTCCAGATCAAATACCAATGTTGCTACCTCCTTCCTGTGTTCCATTAGATGTGCTTTGATTGACTAGAGACTACTGGATGGGTCCACCAAATCTTTTTTCTTTATTAATTGACCTAGATCACCTGTATTTATAAACAAAAAATTGTAATGTTAAGAGTTTATCTTCCAACGGTCATATTGACCAACGGTCATATTGACCAACGGTCATATTGACCAACGGTCATATTGACCAACGATCATATAACAGTTGAAACCCAATAGTCTCATTTAATTATACTCACTTAATTATTTAATGAATATAGTTTTATTAGTATTAAAATAACACACACAATTTAGGAAACAAATATTAATAAAAGTTTGGGTCGTTACATTCTCCCCCCCTTACGAAATTTGGTCCCTGAGAATTTTAACTCATACCCTCAGGGGAGAATAGGTGTTGGTAATTCTGATCATAGACTCTTTTGGTTCCCACATGGATTCTTCATATTTGTGGTTCCTAAAAATCTCTTTAACATGGTGGGTAGTCTTCTTGCATAGAACCATGTTTTTACGATCCATGATCTCCACCGGCGGCTTCTAATAAGAGAGGTCTCTTTCTAGCTGTACCACCTTAGGGTTTAGTACATGTGAAGAGTCATGTATGTAATTCCTTAAGAGGGATATGTGGAAGAAATCATGAACATGTTCTAGTTTTGGAGGAAGTTCAAGAAAACAGGAAAATTCTCCCATGCAATCATGGATTTCATATGGGCCTATGTTCCTAGGGTTGAGCATCCCTTTCTTCCCAAACCTCATGATTTTTTTTTATTTTTTTAAAGATGGTGAAGACTTGGTCAAAGACCAAAGCACAATATTTTGGAAATAAAAAAAAGGGTTGCATGAGACAAAAAATAGGTAGTTTTTTACAATCATTATCTAAGAGATAAAAAATATCAGGAGGAAGGTCGTCCGGCCAAAGCATATCCTGGTGAACTCCCATATTGGAAAAAGATTCAGCTACAACATTCTCTTCCCGAAAGGCATGGGTGGAAATATAATCAATCTCCAGGAGTGAGTTCAGACACATCATTCAAAGGGTGGTGAGAGGCCAGGCCAGGTGAATCACCCCATTCCAAATTTCCGGGACAATTTTGGTTGAGTCACTTTTGATCCAGAGATTTGACCATCATTTTTGAAGGAAAAAATCGATGGCATGGATGACACTGATCATTTCAACTACCATCTATGAAGCTATACCACATCTACCAAAGAAAAAACCTTGGAACTGGATAGAAGAATCTCAGAAAATCTCCCCGCATCCGGCGGACCCATGATTTCCCATTGAGGCACCGTCCATGTTCCCTTTGATCAATACTGGAATGGTATCCTGGAAAAAAACTTAAAAAGGCATTTTTGGTTTGTTGATAGATGACATCAAATCGGATTTTTCAAAGAATCTCCCAATCTCCAAGAGAGTTTCTACAATGGGCTTTTTAGATCGAAGCAGCCTCTCAGACCGCAATGTGAATCCAAGATTTTCATGCATTGAGATTTAATGACAATTGATTATGAATTATATCATTTATATCATACCAGATCACATGTATGAGCTCAAAAAAACCAGAGAGGAAGATGTTTTTGATTTGATGATAAGCTTCATGACGGACACATTTCTTTAAAAGAGAGTATATCAAGTCAGATATAAACCATCTATAGTCAAAGATGTCAAAAATAAAGTTCCATAAAGCAGAGGCTGTAGCACATGATAGAAAAATATGGTTAGTATCCTCTGGATGTTTGTTACACATATGACACCTAGAATAAAGTTTAGTACCAAAAGTTTGGAGGCATTTTTCAGTGGGAAATATGTTGTGTGCAATATGCCAAATAATAGTGAGTATTATAGGTTTGATACAAGCCTTGTTAAAAAGATTAAACTATTTAATGTTGGATTCAGTGGTATGAAAATTATGTTTTTAGATGTTTTTGGAGTCAAGAATTCTTTTAGGAGCCGAACCCCAGACCAGAAAATCATCAGATGTAGTATAAGGATAGTTGTCAATGATTTGAGCAATATTGTCAGGGAGATCATTCCTGTGAGAGTGAATAATCTCTTTTGTGGTGTGACAAGTGTTCTCATGTGGATATTTAGGAAGAATAATAGAGATTAAAGGGGTGACAGTCTCATTATCGAGCCAAAAATTTATGTTAGAGTCAGCTCTAACCGTCCATCTAGAGTTTTCCATAATGTTATGAAAAAATGTCTAATGGAGGGCCAAATCGAGGAAGAAATATAATTAAGGTCTTCCTTCCTATGTTTTTTGAGAAATCTGTGATTGAGGAAGTCAAGAGAATTAGAGATATTATTGATTAATCTCCAAGTATGACTAGCCTGGAAGGCATCATTGAAAAATTTTATGTTTTTAATACCAAATCCCACCTTATCTAATGGTTTTCAATAGGTCTTCCAAGGGATGGTGATATGTTTTTTTTCCAAAAATATTTCCCTTCCAATCGAAGTTCATAATGTAGGTATTGATTTTTCTAAAGGTGCCTATGGTCCACTTATATATCATGAGAGAGTATACCATCTTGGAGACAATGGTTGATTTGATGAGACATATTCGACCATCCATGGAGAGGGATTTTCCTTTCCAAGAGGATAATTTACTGGTGATTTGATCAACGATGTTGGAGAAATAGTAGGATTTAGGTCTTCCTAAAATGATAAGAACCATGAGGTTGGTGATGGGGAAGAAAACTTCTTTGACCCAAATATTAGTATAGATAATGGCTTTCCTTTACGGGGATAATTTTTTTCCAAAGAAAATATGTGATTTGTTCCAAGAATTAGTTCTACATCATTTCCCATATAGAACTTTATAGGGTTCCATTTGAATGCTCGAGTGGAAGCTGTTGTTATAAGAGAACTCAACTGAAGGGAGATATTGATCCCATCTATCCTTAAATTCCATTGAGCACATTCTCAGCATGTCCTAGA
Source organism: Viscum album (assembly GCA_963277665.1). Taxonomy (NCBI): domain Eukaryota; kingdom Viridiplantae; phylum Streptophyta; class Magnoliopsida; order Santalales; family Viscaceae; genus Viscum; species Viscum album. Next base: position 1,221,178,492 of record OY728156.1, on the reverse strand, counting down.
GTGTTTGAATAGTGCTTTTAGATTGGCCATCAGTTTGGGGGTGATAGGCCATACTGAAATTCAATTCAGTGCTCACAGTAAGATGAATACTTCTCCATAATTTGGATGTAAACCTTGGATCACGATTAGATACGATAGAAAGTGAAACTACATGAATCCTTACCACTTCCTTCACGTAAATCCTGGCAATTTGATCAAAAGCGAAATATTTCCGAATGGAGATAAAATGGGCAGTCATGGTGAGATGGTCCAAAATAATCCATATCACATGTTTTACTTTAGAACTTCTCAGAAGACCATTGACAAAGACCATAGTGATATTATCCCACATCCATGTTGTTATGTGTAGTGGTTGAAATACCCCTTTAGGTAGTTGTCTCTCTGTCATCACTTTTTGACATAGTAGGCACCTGGATTTATAGTCAGTAATCTCCCTTTTCATATTATCCCACCAATAATGACCATGAAGGTCCCTATACATTTTAGTGATTCTAGGATGTATAGAGAGGGTAGAGCTAGGATATTCATCCTTCGACTCCTTCTATATTTCTGGAATTGATGGAACACATTGTCTTGTATAAAATTTCAGTACACCTTCTTGATCAATATTGATCTCCAGAAACCTCCCATCCTTTATAGCCTCAAAAGTTTTCTATAATAAAGGATCTTCTTTCTATAGTTTATTGATCTTATATAGTAATTATGGTTGAGAAATAATTTGGGATAGGGTTGATGATGTCCCTTCCCTTATAATTCCTATGTCCAAATTTACTAGGTCATTGATCAATGGATCTCTTTGAATCTGAATCATGGAAAGAACAACTGGGTATTTCCTACTTAATGCATCATCAACTTTTTTTTCTCTTCCAGGATGATAATGAATTGAAAAATAATAGTGTTTAAGAAGATCCAACCATATCCATTGTCTCATGTTCAATTCCTTTTGTGTGAAAATATACTTCAAACTTTGATGGTCTGTGTATATATCACATTTATCATCATAATGATAGTGCCTCGATATCCTCAAAGAAAAAACCACCGAATCTTGCTCCAGATCATGAATATGATAATTCTACTCCAGAGTCTTCAACTGTCAAGATGGATAATCAATGACAATTTTATTTTTCATGAGGACACACGCAAGACCTTTTAGAGATGCATCACTAAAAACAACGAATACCTCTCCACTTGAGGCTAGAGTTATCACGGGTGCAGTAACTAATCTCTTCTTATACTCTTGGAATCATTCCTCACACTCCATTGTACAGATAAAATTGACCCATTTTTGAGTTAACTTGGGTAATGGATTAGAATTTCCTGAAAAGGTTTTCACTATCCTCCTATAATGTCCTGCTAATCCAAGAAAACTAAAAATCTCATTTATTATTGTAGGTTAAGGCCACTAATCTACACCTTATGTCTTTGTAGGGTCAATTATGATTCTATCATCAGTTACAATGTGCCCTAAGAAAAAAACTTGTTGTAACCAAATTTAAAAATTTCTAAAATTCCCAAAAAGCCTCTCCTTCCACAGAGTCTGGAAAATATCTCTTAGATGATCCCCATACTCCTCACAACTTTTGGAATATATCGGAATATAATGAATAAAAACTACCACATAGTTATCAAGGTATTTCTTAAATACTCATTTAATTAGAGCCATAAAAATAAATGGTGCATTATTCAGCCCAAAGGGAATAACAAAAAAATCATAATGCCCTATCTTGATTGGAAGGCAGTTTTTGGAATATCTTCTTTCTTCACTCTCAATTGATGATAACCATATCAAAGATGAATCTTAGGGAAGAATTGAGCCCCACAAAGTTGGTCAAATAAGTCATCAGTTCTTAGAAATGGGTATTTTCTCTTTACTGTGATCTAGTTCAGTTCTCTATAATCAATGCATTCCCACATTGATCCATCCTTCTTCTTTACAAAGAGATCATGTTATCCCAATAGAGACACACTCGGTCGGATAAAACCCTTCTCTAAAAGATATGGAGTTGTTTTTTTAATTCCATCAGCTCCACATTCTCCATCCTATACAGGTTATTTGATATTGTATGAGATCCATGTATGAGTTCAATTGAGAACTCTACCTCTCTTTCTAGGGGTGGTACATACCACTCCTCAGGAAATACATCAATATATTCCTAGATGATGGGTATTGTTTCAATCCTTAAACTCTCCTCCCCTTCTTCTTCTTTACTGGTGAACTCCATACAGAAAAATATAGGGGGTTTCTATAGACAAAGGCTAGGTTGAGATAACTCTCCTTGGAATATGACTGTAGGTTTTCCATTTAAAAATACTGATATTTCCTTGCTTCTACATTTGATCTTAGCATTAATCTTTGAGAGCCTATCCATCCCTAGTATAATGTTGAATTCTAGAATTGGAAGGACTACATGATTTATGATAATATTTTGTTCACTAAATTAAACACCAGTGTTTATAAATATTGATGATGCCTGGATAATCTCACCATGAGTCTTGACTGATAACTCTACTTTTAGAAAATTGGGGGTTGAATCTAAATTATTTTCAAACATAGAGGAAATAAAGGAATGCGTAGAACTAGAATCAAACAAAGTACTTTCTAGATTTGAGAGAACAAAAAGTGTACCTGCTACCACATAATTCAGGGCTTTGACATTAGATGTTATGATATAAAAAGAACATACTTGACCCCTAGGTCTCTGCTGAGGCTGATGGTGGTTCCCCTCCAATGCCCTCAGATTTGGACAGTGATTGGAAAAGTGCCCACATGTTTCACACTCAATGCACAGAACATCAGGTAGGGCCTACACCATATTCCCATTTTCATTAGTGTTTGGAAGTTGAGGTTTCACCTCACCATGTCAATTACTCGCAAAATGGCCATCTCTTCCACACTTGTAGAATTTCTCACTCCCGAGTAGGCAGTTCCCCAAATGCTTCTTTCCACATTTATTACATGTGGAAAATTGCTCTTTCTTGCCTTTTTTTCCTTGATTGAAGGTCCTCTCTATGTTGAGCTTCATTGATCTCTTCTTTTCATTGAATTTATGAGACCAATGTGTCTCACCAAATTCCAGCTCCACATTCATCACACTCTGCATGATCTCCACATAGCAATCATAATCTCGGTTGGCTAGATTATTCCGCAGATGAGGTCTCAGTCCACCGAAAAATCTATCAACCTTTCCATTTAGATTTATGAAAAAGCTAGAGTTATATTGTGAAATCCTTGTCATGTTCATTTCGTAGCTCCCCACAGATTCATTCTCCTTCTCCTTCAGCTCGAGAAACTCCTTCTCCATTCTTGTTCTCGTGGAATGAGGGAAATACTTACTAAAAAAGATCCCTCTAAACTCTTCCCACTCCATAGATTAAACTTAATCTAATTTAATTGTGTTTTTAATTAGTTCCCACCATTTATTAGCTTTTACTTCTAAGGGGTAGACTATCAGGGTGACATTCTGTTGCTCTGAATAGCGGAGCACAAAAAACATCTTCTCGATGGAGCTAATCCACAGATCAGTAATCAATAGGTCAGTTGATCCACTAAAGGTTGGTGATAGTTGATGCATAAAGGGATCATCATATTGTTCTTCCCTTCATGATGAGATTAGTCTCCCATCTTGATTCAAGTTATTTCCCATAACTTGAGTCAGTTGGTTCACCATTCGCATTGATGTTCCCATTCCGGCTTCCATTGGAGGGCCATCAGTGCATGGTCCATTGCGGTCACCATTTCCACGATTCATCCTATTTCCCTCCACTATCTAAAAGAAAAAAATGTTAGTGATAAACTTATTTCATTTAAAAAGATTTTAACTATAAAGGAATCTATGTCTTAAAACATCATGCTTAAACAATTGCATTTCTCAAAAATTACATTATAATGATTCATAAAAGATTGTGATTTATCAATCATTTCCCCCGGGAGTGTCATAACCAAGAGTGCATCACGGCCCATTTTCGTGTACCATTTCTCATTCGAGTCTAACTCAAAGCGGTGTTTTCATGTTTTACCCCAATGTACACCTGTTCGAGATCCACCTCTACGTTCTCGTATCCAGAGAGAGATGTATTTTATTGATAAACCACATACTAAATACTCACCAAAATACCAGGATGTTTTCCTATATTTAAAATTTTATATATGGTTCTTCCAATAGTTTTCATATCATAATTACCATAAATAACTAAACTATCCTTTGATACAAACTACGGAATCCCACCTTTTTAATACATAACTTGTCATTACATTTTACATATCGAGGATCATTAACATCTAGTGTCTTGGAAATCAGTAACAATAAAGCTTGAATACAACATAAACAATTCTTCTAATCCACATGTAAGGCTTGATAATAAGTTCATCATATGTACAATTACTACATCACTTAACTTGGAGACATACATTCAAAGGAAAGGGTGAGAAAAAGTCCCAGTAAGGGTAAACAAGGGAATCAATATACTTGTGATATCAATACAAACTTGAATAAAACATAAAGATAATAGAAATTAAAGAATAGGCATATAATAATGAAAAACACATGAATCATAAATTGAGTATGTGGCTAAAACACTTTAATTATACATTCATGAACATATCACCACGGTCCATCCCCAAGGTGTCATAAAAATTACCAAGGTTATTCAACAAGGTATCATGAAACTTGTAATCTCTTGAGATTATTTCTTTACCCAATGCCTTAGAGTGATATCAGGCAACAACATTAATATTTAATTACATTCATGTGATCCACATAGACAATAATCAAACATTTCATAAGTAACCCAAATAGAATCACAGAAATGGGTTTCATGTTAAAATCAGGACGTTTAAAAAGTACTTAAAAAGTAGATCATCATGTCATTTATAAACCATGGAAAGGGAGAGATGGTTATATACATGTCAATTCTAGAATAAAATATATAATCTTTATATATTTATGAACACCCATATAAATGAAATAATTTTTCATATTCACATAAACAAACAATATAATCTCTTGAGAGAAAGAGATAGAAATTTTGAGATGAAATTTCTACCGCATAACAGTAATATAACATGGTGTTAGAAAACATTGAAAAGAGAAGGAAAAAGGGTCACCCACTCATAAATATTTCATAATAAAGTATTGGAATAGAATAAGATCATGGTATGAATATTTGAATTTCATAACACATTAAAAGTAAACATGAATTAAAAGATAAGACGTGATTTCTTTTACGAGAAATTCGGCAGCCTAACGGCATCACGTAAAAATTCAGAAAACTAATTGATGAGATATGAAAGGGTATATCAACAATTAGACATGAAATTGATATAAATGAGAACATATAAGAACATAACCTTAACATAAAGATATGGAAATTAGAAGACACAACATAAATGAAGTCATGACTTAAAAGATGAGTGTGAAATGCTCCATTACCTTGAGGAGTAACTTCGAAAAAAAGAAGGTTGGGACCTTGGGAGCTTTGATGGTACCTTGGGAGGATTACTTGGGAGGTAAGGAGACCAGAACATCGTTGAGAAGGATTTGGTAATGAAATAAATGATGTAATGGCATGGTATTTATAGAATAAGTGATGGGACAAGTCATTAATGGCCAAGGGACACCTCATCGGTGGTATTGGCAAAACCATGGGATTTCCCATGGTATTTACCCATGGTATTGGCCACTTGGGACACCTAATACCTTATATTAATATTCATATGACTACCAGAATTATTATGTAAATATTACATCTTTAATGATGTCATTAAACACACGAAACTAAAAACTATATTTGAACTATTCACCGAAAATTCATTTTTTCCAGAAAAATCCCCAAAAATCACCTTAACATAATTTTGATGCACTGAATTCAAAATTGAACTCCATTTTATAAAAATAATTTGCTAAATATTTTTAATTTAATTTTTAATTAAAAACACTATTTACCTTGAAAAAACTAATACTTGACTAATAATTTCAGAAATAGTTATTTACCTATTTTATTGAATCACATTACTTAATCAAGGAGCCAAAATTATATCAATACAATATATAGTGAGATAACATATTCTATTTGGTCAGATTACTAATCATAATCTTAAAATAATTACTCATAATTAATTATGGACCGAAAATTACGTTGATCTTATTAGACTCTAAATTTCATACTGAACATAACTATAGAAAACCATTTTCTGAAAAACATTACACATTATTAATTATATAAGGTTTACATAAATTGTTTAAAATATCCATCTTTTAAAAATCCAAAATATACATCCTATATTTATCTAGACATTTGAAAATTCCCAAACTTCACCATATGAAGAAATCACCGTTTTTATTTATATAAAAGATTATGTAAGGAAACCAAGGTCTTGTTACATATCCCCTTATAACACCAGAATATGACCTAATAATAAGGTGTTATAAGGTGACATAATCTTGGGGTAGCTTGGCCAACATTGCCCGAGTGGTGATTTCTCTCTGCTTGAATTTCTCACGAAGGCTATTCCCTTCCAACTTCACATGATGAAGTTCGGCTTGGGTTTGGTCTAGAGAAAATCCCAATGGTGATAACTCCTTCCAGAGTTCCATCAGATGGGATTCGATCGGCCCGAGACTGCGAGATAGAGCCATCGAATCTTCTTTTTGTATTAATTAACCATCATCACTTGTATTTATAAAAAAATTGTAACTTTAAGAGTTTATCTACCAATGGTCATACTGACCAACGGTCATATAACAGTCGAAACCCAAAAGTCTCATTTAATTATACTCACTCCATTAATAAAAGAATAATATTTTTATGAGTATAAAAATAACACACAAAATTTAGAAAACAAATATTAATAATTATTCAGGTCGTTACATTATGTATGAACCACAGATGTGAAATTGACAGATGAAATCCATACCTTGTACTTTCATTTTTGTTGTACGTAACATAAAATCATGTATAATATTTTTAAACATGTTATTTAATTATAAAATATACATATTAATATTTATGATTTCATATATTATCCTATTATAACATTCTATAACCCATTCTTTAACAATCATTCATTATTTTCATCATTTTGGGTACTAACTTGCAATGTGTTTCACATATGATTTAACTTGTTATTTTTTAATTCATACTAACTCGATCATGATATTATCATCTCAATAATGTAAATCATTATTTATAAATCATATAAGTAAATTATATATATGTTTATATTAATCCATAAAATTTAGTGATAGGATAATAAATACACCGCTCATGCAGATGGTAGGCTCTACGTATGCATGAACACTACTTCAATTTTCATTTCATACAGAAATAAAGTAACCTAAAATCTAAATTTTTTTATTATAATTTACCTATATTTATTATTTATATTTATCTCATATTTTTATTAAAACCATCCTTAATACCTTAAATTTAAATCATGAGATAATCACATCACTTGGAGGTGTTGGTAGTCAACACATCTGTAAATGATGTTATCGTATTCCAACAAAATGGAATGTCTGATGGTATGTGTTATATTGATTTTAATGAAGTATTATAGAATTAAAATTATTATATATATATATATATTAAAAATAAATAGATCATTATTATTAAACATTAACGGTTGGAAATAGAAGAAGAAAATACATCAATTTGTGAGGTGGTAGACTTCTATAAAAAATGATTATTGTGCATCACATTTGATGTAATTTATTGACGTTTTTTGTAGTAGACATACCATAACAACTTCTATGTATATCTAATATAGTTATATTATCACAATAGCAATATATAAGATAAATTTATGGAGTCGACAATGATATAAAAATAGTTCTCATTGAAGTATATTACAACTACATTGGGTAAATCCTTTTGTGTTATACCAAAATCCATCAATGGATTGAATTATGTCCAAAAATATCATATAGATGGAGGTTAGGTATTTTGTAATGTAATTTTGGTAGGTTTTTTTAATGAAAATGATATTAAGAGGTGTGAAGATATGTTTGGGTGAGTGCCCATTTACAGTTGAGGAGTGAAATTCTTATAAATATCAAAAGGTAAACACTATTTTCCAGTCCCTAATACACCATGTTCCTAAAATAATATTAAAATTTATATAATAGTTACTAAATTGTCAATATAAATTAATAAAATTTAATTTGGGAATGTTTCTAGTTCAATTGTTTTTTAAGAATAATGATTGACCACTATGTAAACTCATATTCACCTTAATCAATGTTATTGTTTTATTTTAGCTAATATTTATGGTAATTTTGTAACTTTTTATATATTATATATTTTTTAAATTTTAGATATGGATTCAATTTTTGTAAATTAAAATAATATAAGTTTTCCAAATTAAAATAAAAATAATTCTATTGAAGGGATGAGAAACCTTTTATATGAAGTGAAAATGTTCATTTGTTTACAATTTTTTATAGAAAAATTTAATATAAAATTTATTCAAATGAAGAAACTGGATTAATTGATTTATAATTTTTAAAATTTTTCTTTATAACTAATATAATATTTATTTTAAAATTATAAATTATTGAGATGAAAATTCTATTTTCAATTAAATTTTAGTATTTTTCACTATTCATAACATGATTACACTTCTCGAACAATTTCCAAAAATTTAACCATATGAAAATTTTTAAATTCTTATTCCAAAAATATTATTTATTTTTTTATATAAAATCTATAAAATAGTAAAAATATATATAAATAAACTGCACAATTAAATGTTTGAAGAATAATTTTGAGAAATTCAACTTGTGTTTCAAAAAATGTGATTTATTCACAAATAATGAAAATGAAATATACAATATCAAAATAAAAAATTTAATAATATATATATATATATCAATAATATCATTTAATAATTGTGACCAATTTAATTTATTAGGATAATATGCCTTTAAAGCATATAATAGTTTTCTATAAAAATATTTCTGTTATATTCAATTGATTCTCATATTCAATCCAAATTAGTTATTAATAAATGAATTAAAAAAAATATTTTTAAAGGGTGTTAAATAATTATTAGAACATAAAATTTAATATCTAGGATATAAAATTCATATTCAATAATATTACTAATAGAATAATGATGTTTGAAAAAACACAGTGTTCTGTGTAGACCAAGGTAGCAAATAGACTTGATAGTACCTGTAATAATCGGAAAATAAATATATAATTAATTAAAAGCCACTAAATATATTTAATTTATTTAAAATTTTAAATATATCATAATTTATTGAGTGGTTATATTAGTTTTTATTCATGATGTTGCATGTCATACATTCTATTGATGGAGATGTTATTTATTGAAAATTATAGGATGTTATGTTCTCCAATCATAAAATAATTATGTCATCACAATTTAAATTCAATCATGGTAATATTTTTTTTTAATTTTAAAATTACATTTCTTGAAAACCCGCATCTTGGAAAGGGATAATACAAACTATCATCAAAAGGTATATTTTTTAGTACCAATGTCATATTGAATAACACAAAACTAGGATTCTATGTCAGAGAACATCTATGGAATGTAATAATTTGGAATTGGTGGAATAGAATAAATAATTATAGAGTGTGATTGAGGTCATTGATAAAAAAAATAGAATGATCAATGAGATATTTATATACACAAAACAATAAATCTAAAAGATTTGAAAAGGTTATTGATACCATAAAAATGGTGGAACTATGATAACATTTTCATTCAAGATCATTTTTCAATGTTCAAGAACTCATTTACTATCTATGTATATAAAGAATTATTTCTACCTTATATGTTCCTATTTAATCATAATAATTTCATCATTCCATTGTTCTTTGAAAAATTTGGAATTTATTGAAATATTCAAGAAATAAATATAAAATAATAAACCCCTTTTCTCTAAATCTCTAATGATCACTATTATGAGATCATAAGACCCATAAAAGAGTAAAAACTATTCTCCCAGCCCAAAAAAATTTTCCAAAACCAATACATTTAATACGTTAATCTCTAAAATAAAAAGTAATATTATTTATTTATCATTAATATTTTTTCTTCAAACTATTTAACAAAAAATCGACACATTAACCAAGGAATAACGTAGGTTAGTTGTTGGCATTAAACCCTTATCATCCTTCAATTGTTGGCTCAAATCCAACAGTTTTTCATGATACGATGGTTTGCCTCTTGGAATAAAATTTTTCCTTTTTCTAAAATAAATTAATATAATTCCTATAACATTCCCAAATTGTTTCATTAGAATCATTGAAATAATTTTTACCCATAAATGATCTTTTTAATATTATTTAGTACATTTTTTATAAATTCAAATAATATTATTTTACTATAATATCATTAATGATTTTATCAACAATATTTGGTATCAATAACATTGAGATTATTCCAATAAAATTTAATGGAATTATTCCTCAATTAATATTTCCCCCAAAATATATACATTCCATAAATTTGTCCAAATCGTCCAAAATATTTGTAGAATATCTTCATATAAAACATATTTTTTTTACTTATCTATACATATCATAAATATTAATGTCAAAAACTCATGATACTATCTATATATTGATGTATTAATAAAAAAGGACACATAATCTCTACCTTACCAAAACATTAGAATGTTATTCTATACATACCTCAAAATATATCACTGGGTTATAGTCCCTAGTATATGTTTTCGTAAAAATGGTTCCCATGGTTTATACTAAAATTTCCTTAATACCAATTATAGAGACAACTATGACCCACCATAGAGAGGATACTGTCTTTACTACCACAAACCCACCTCCAATAGGCTATGGCCTTGTGTATTGCACCGAGAAGGCATATCCCACAAGTAGTAAGCATTAGACTATGTATTTGTACACACACACAAATCTCTAAGTCACATATGGTTAAATTTAAAAAATAATAGGTAAACAATGAATTCATACCACTAATATCTCATAATAGAGTACAATAATAAAATTACTCAAATGTATATAAGGCAAAATACAGGACCACCAAAAAGTGTATGTACACAAGTCCAACCTAAATATAAATGTACGAGGATTACTATTTGAAATACACATGAACACAGCTCGGTCTTTTTGGTCTCAATGTGTACCCTACAATTTTGCTCTACCAAGGAATCCAGTAAAGGGTCGATCTTCTTCCCAAGACTTTCCACATGTTGGTAAAGCCTACATAGGGGTGATTATAATAATAATCAATTGGACACCTCAATACCACTAAAAATACCATAATTTAATAACAGAAAAGAATACCACAACGGAAATCACAATTGACACTTCATTGGTATATGTATAAAACACAAATAAATAGAATATATAGATATACTCAATCCAAGACACATTTTCTAGATGAAAGGAAAAGAAAAATACAAGGCACATGATTCTACTCAAGGCATGGTCATTTAGGGAGAGCTCACTCATTGATCCATGATGTCATCAAATAATCTCACGGAGAGGTCGAGCTCCTTTAGGCCCCGCCAAAAGAGAATTCATGGGTCAATAAATACAAATATACAATGATAAATGGTCACACAAATATTTGAACGATGGATATAATAGATTGTTTCGAGACTCACTATGAGATTTTAAATACCCAATTCGAATCAACCCACTACATTGAGTATCACACTCATAACTAACTGAGGGATGCCAAAGATCGTGGCAAGACACATTGCGGGATACCACAAATCCAAAGAAGGAGGTCCACTAGATAGAGGACTCAATCAATTATCTCAGAGGTTACGACATTTCCACAACTCCACCAGGGTTGATAGAGGACCACACTACAGTCTCAGGGAGGGAAACTATACTCTATTTAAGACCTGACCTCTAGAAGAATTAAAGTCAAGTGATATGGACAAAATATTGTACCGAACCATCTAGTAAGATATCATGGGAAATGCTACTTACCTTTACTTCATAAAACTAGAAACTCACAACTTATACTAAAATGAATGACTCAACGTCAATGGCACAATGATGCTGAAAGCGCATCATTTTGATGCTCTATTTTGAATTAATTTTCTTTTGATGTTTTAATGGGTGGTTTATGTACCCCTAGAATGGCTGCATGGTTGGTCCCCTTACCGCTATGGTCAACCACCCAGAATGACTGCCTAATGTGGCTGGCATGGTTGATCAACCAAATCTCTCATGGTTGTGTGGAAGTCGGAGCTACCATGGATCACAGTCGACCACCTCAGATGATCCTGGCTCGACTAAATCCTAAGAACACCAGGTATGACCCAGGTTTATCGCAACCCATCCCGAGTAGCACACTCTACCCGCAATCCTCTCTTGGACTAGATCAATTGAACCAAGTCCCATCTTGTATCCTCCAGCCATCGTCCACAACATTAGGTCCCCTTACACTACCACTTCCTCCCCACATGGTCATCCACTACATCCCATGTTTATCAAATTTGGCCACCCACTATAATCTATGGACCACCACACTTGACCTGGTAACCACAACTCCAACCATTGTTGGCCAACTATGTCGCAAGAGGCCCCACTTCCGGTCACCTAAGTCGTAGGGATCATCCCTTTCACTGAAAACTACACCTCAGTTGATGCCTAAAGAACTAAAAAGTTATAGTTTCAATCTCCTCGAGTCCCAATATACACATATTATGCCTCGGTTATCAATTCACCACAAATATGGGGGTATGATTACGTTCTTAGCCACCCTATATGTTATAGTCATGACCAAAAGGATCCAAAGGGGAAGAAATCTGATATTGGTGGTGGGAGAAAATAACATCGAATAAACATGAGGAAAGAACCTCGGTCTTTGTTGATGTCATCCTTGATCGATTTCTATTAGAATGATAAATAGAGCGGAATTAAAATCAATCTCCCAATAATCCCTCAACTAATTCCCCATCCCACAACAATGATCATTCTGAGGGCCAATCTATTTTTTCATTGGTTCGTGTTCATCATATAATTCCATAATAGGAAAAAAAACACAAAACATCATGCCATATCTCTATTTTTTTCAATCTATGACAAAGAAAAAAACATTATTGTCGTTGTTCCAAGGTTCGTCGAATCTAAGGTGTGATGTTCGATTGATATGCAACCATCTAAAAATGTTTTTTTAGTGGGGGTTTTCAACATATCAATATAATTTCCATATTTATGAGCATAATCCTAAATTTCGCACAAAAACATAATAAATGGATATTTTTTGCATCAAATTTTTTTTTTTATTATTATGTCATCCATGAATTTCTCTATAGAATACTCAATACATCAAATGTAATGTCATTCCTAGGGTAAATAAACTATTATAAAATCTATCTTACCATCATATTTCTAATCTGAACATCCATTTATGTGTTATTCAACTTTTTAAGGATGATTTCATGCACATGCTATTAAAATTTTAATTTTTTTTCAAAAAACATTAACGAGAACACTCAGCCTTGGAATAAAATTTTTTCATAGCACCAGGTCTCAAAATAATTATATATAATATTAAAAATTAATACACTAATAAAAATTAAGATTTTACATTCACCCCAACTTAGTTATTTTCATCCTCGAAATCAAAAACAAGGGAAACTCAAATAGATGATGATACTAAACACGAATCTGAGTCTCTCCCATCCATGTGACCTTTTGGACATTTATATGATGCCACAAGAGACTCATGAAGGGAATTAATCTCTCATGAAGGATCTTCTCTTATATATCCTCAACCTCCACTGGGTACTCATCTGAATAAACTTCATCCTCGATGACCAACTCTTCCCAGTTGATGACATAAGATGTGTCAGGTATGTATCTCTTAATCTATGACACGCGTAAGAAATCATGTACTCAATTTAACTAGGATGGTTGAGCCAAATGGTATACCACCTCACCAACTCTATGTAGAATCTATAATGGGTTGATGAACCTCATCGATAGTTTTTACCACTGACCAAATATCTATAAATTATGTTGAGGTGAATCCCAAAAGAACACGTGGGATCCTTCATCAAAATTCAATGGCCTATTTCGCCTATCAGCATAAGACTTATAATGGATCTATACAATCTTCATCTACTCCATGACGATATGCACCTTCTCTCTATTAGCATTGACCAAATCCCACACAATGAGTGCAGACTCTCCTATGATAGTCTAGAAAAGTGGTGACAAGAATTGTCACCAAAAGAGAGCATTGAGTGGTTCCATACAATTGGAGGAATGATTAGTTTTGTTCTATTGGATCTCAATAATGGTATGTAATCCTCCTCACTAAGGAAAAATTCAGACATGAAATCCTACAACATATCCTCTAGAACATGAATGGTATGGTCAATTTTTTCATCTTTCTATGGGTGAAACACTATTCTCATGGATTACTAGATTCTAAACACATCAGGCAATCCCTTCCACAACCAGGTTGTAAAGTTGTCATCATGATCTAAAACTATCTTCAATTTAACTCCATTGATTCTAACTATCTCTTAAAAATTGTTTTGTCCCAAACTCACTACTTAACACTACTCCCAGAAATCTTGGAAGTGGGATGACTTGTTATGTTGGTCAAAAATTAACCAGATGTAATTGTGTCCCTTGGATTTATGCGGTTAACCCATCATGAATTCCATCAATATACCATCCAAATTCTATTCTGGATCCTCAATTTGTTGATGTAAACGTACTGTGACCTGGTGCACATGCTTCACTTGATGAAAAGTAAGGCATTGATAAACACACTCTATAAATACCTTCATCATCCATGGTAAATAAAAATGGAATTGGAGGTCCAGGTACATCGTCATGCTTAACATGATATACCTCCTAATGGGATTTGTGAAACTCTTTGAGTTTCTCCTAATAAAAATCCACTCATACCATTGTGTGCCCCTTGAAAATAATGATATTCTCCCTACCTTTCAAATATCCATCAGAATAATTACCTATGTATAGCCGATCATGTAGGGTCTTATAGTCACTATCCTCATGTTATACCACCCTGACTCGCTATAAGATATTAGGGGTGACAACCATCGATTGTAGGTATGTTCTTCCATATCAATCCACCAAAGATCTATATAAAGAGGAAAACTTCCCTAACACCTCACTCAACAACTAAAAATAAGATCTTCTATTGAGTGAAAATTCTTCCATGATCCCATTTGAAGGAGTATAGAAAAAATATATATCATAATCATAGAGGAACTCTATCAATCACCTCAACCTCATGTTTAGATCCATCTGAGATAATATATACTTGAAACTATTGTGATTAGAGTAGATGATAAATTTCTCACCCATTAGGTAGTGTCTATACATATTATATGTAAAAACTACCACTACTTGATCATGATCATGGGTAACATAGTTCTTCTCATGCGGTCCCTACTGGCACAAAAATCAGGAAATGACTACATGCCCCTAAATCTGGGAGCACCTAGTCCTGGTCTCTAACGTATTTCATAACATGTACTTGATAACTTCCACCAACATCCTCGATATAGGAGTGATCTTCAACCTTTGTGTGAGCTTTTGAAACAATTCATGCACTTCTTTGACCATACAAAAGGCCTCCCCTTTCACCTCATAGATGTAAAGTGTGATGCCAATCTATAGAATATTGGTATAAACCACTAATAATAACAAGACAAACCAATGAAACTATGAATATTGGTGACACTCTTAAGAGGAATCCATGTATGGAGTGCCTCATCATTTACTGGATTCTTTGGAAATTCTAGCCTCTGATATGATGTTTCCTTGAAAATAGACCACCCGATTCTAAGCCTGAAACATCATGACCTTTTCATAATGTTTCTTCTCTCAGAGTGTGTCTTGGACTATCCTTATGTGTTTAGCGTACTCCTCCTCAGAAGGTGGGTAATATATGATTTCATCATTGAGGAATTCCATGAACCAGTCTAGGTAAGGATGAATGATACAATTCATGAGTCCAATGAACACCACTAATGAGATCATCGCACAACACAACATCACTTTGTATTTATAGTGTCCATAATGACATCTCATGGTCATCTTTTATATATACTAATCCCACAATCATGGATACTAATAGCCTGATGTGAGGTCAATCATCACGAACCATGATTCCCCATTCCATTGATCAAATATGTCATCGATTCTCAAAAGTAGATACGTTTTCATCAATCTAACATGGTTCAAGTGGTAGTAATCCACATATAAACTAAATCTACCATCTTCCTTCTTCTAAAAAAGAAATTGAGGATTCCCAAGGTGAATCACTAGGTATCACAATTCCCTTCCTCTGCAAGTATACCAACTCCACCCTATGCTCGTGAAGGTCTACGAGAGTAATCTGATATGAATGTATAGATATTGGTGCTATTATAGTGTATAGATCAATGAGAAAGTAAATATCCCATTATGGAGGAAAATAAAGAATATATTTAGGTAATTTGTACTGATACACTAAAACCACTAAAGGAAAATTAAGACTCATATCATCCACTTCACCTAGGGTGAGGCTATCAAATTGATGAGTAATTAGTTGTACCCTCTTATTTTTCTATCCATCTTATACTACATGCATTTCATTTTTTTCTAAGGAGGAAAATCTGATTATATCAATGTAGATAGACCACACTCTATGCCTAAAACAGTAAATCTGAGCACGAACTGTGGATTTCATGTCCATAACAACAATGAAGTCATAAGGCCTCGAACCCGCTACCTAGAGATCCCAAATGAAAATCTCATGTCCAATAGTCATTTCACACAATCAGTACTAGTATGTTATCATTAAATCTCTTATCATTGGAGTATCCAAGCATAAGGGTCAAGGAAACGATTCAACCGAAATCTCGTATTCCAAAATAAGGTTCATGGTATGATAGGAATGAAAAGGACCTATGTATACGAATACTAAAACTAATGTGGAAAAGAAACATATCGTACCTCGAGTCATCCCTAGAGCCTAGGGGTCATAAGCCTCTGTTGCATGTATCTAACCACACCAATATCGAAAGGCTATATATGCCTGGAATGGACCAACTAGGGATAGTGATAGTAATAGGCTGAACCACTGACTGCTCCATGCTTCCCTACCAAACCCTATTCCACAAATGCCAACCTTCATACCATACTTCTCCTGACTCTTCCGTTTTCATGGAATTGCCTCGACCATCTCTTGGTCCGTTGTATAACATGTTGTGAAATATCATTCCATTTTTCCATGACCGCTGTATGAGTAACACCGCCTATCCGTTGGAAGGTCCAAGCCCTTTAGAACTGATCTCCCACAAAGTCACTGGAGTAGCGCGAAAGGTCAGTAAGCTTCAATAAATACTCCTCCCAAATAATATTGTGCTGCTGTAGATATAGAATCTCATGTATGCATATATAATACAATGTCCCCGAATAGAACCCCTCCTTGAATATCAGTTCAGTTTTATTCATAGAGAAAGTTTTGTCATCGTGTGACTAAGTCACCACGCTCCACTATCCCTTCACAGAGCCCTGATGATTAATTGAGGAATGTATTGTCATATAGATGGTAGGTGTCCTAAAAATACAGAAAACACATTTTATTTCATCTATCCAATAATCATATAACTGGGGTTATTGATTAACCCAAAACCATGTCTGTTGCTGCCTCTGAAACTCATGTAATGGGCTCATCCTTCCTGCATCCTCATATGGCACTACAGTTAGTAGACACTTCTGGATAGGTTGTGGTGTAGCTGGTAAACCACCCATAAGTTCTATCTATCAAACATGCCCCATGTACTGATGCCTCATCACTAGTAAGATCATCCTCATGATCACATAGTGGAATCATTACTGGCTGTCTATGTGGAGGCATCCTGAAATAAATCAAATTATACAACAGTCAATATAGTTTATCTGGGGAGATGAATCAAGAAGTACATGGAACACCTAGTAATTCTTATATGATAACTGTACCATTGTTTTCCCTGCATCTATTGTTTTCATGTATCATGTTGAGAATCTTGTTAGTAAAGTCTTATCATATGGATATGACAGCCTCCACATCAACACTAGATTCCCAATGAAAAAGGTCAAACATAAATTTTATAACACAATTTCTGTAAACCAAACTCATAGACTCTTTTTCCTAATGCAGTACAAACCCCTCCGATACCACTGAGAAATAAAACAGTGTAACAATAAAAAGGAATACCAAGAAGGAACATAATGTTCATTACCCATGAATGTTTCAATAATACATATAACGTGAATATCCAGATGTACTCAATCCATGACACACAGTCTAATGATATTACACATCCAAAATACCACCCACAATATTCTTCTCGATGAAAGGAAATTCATATAGAACACAATACTTTAGCCATGAGATCATCTGAGACACTCCGAGAGACGTACAACTCCATCAGTACCTACCCAAAGAGAATGCATTGGTCAAGATAGAATATGGTATATATAGAGGGTTTATGGTCCAGAACTAACTAGGGGACCTAATAGATCATGCGTAGACTCATAGGAGATTCTATGAAACCTATCCAGACCAACCCTCCATGTAGGGGATCACACCCAAAACCAACTAGGGGATGCCATATATCATGTCCAGACACACTGAGGGATACCACATACCAAAATGATGTATCCCTCAATATGGGGGACCAACTCCCTTATCAAAGAGGTTGTGTAAATTTGAAACCTCTAATAGGGGAGTTAGTGTATTACACTACAGTCTTATGAGTCATACCATACATTGTCTAAAACATGAACTCTTGAGGGGATTACAATCCAGTGATGTACACATAATACCACACTAATCCCCTTAATAATGAACCACAGTAAATTCTAATAACCTATGTTGTTCCAAACCAAAACCTTCCCACTTGTAACAAAATTACCATTTTGATTTCGGGGACACACATACGCAGACATAACATTATTGATTTTTTTTTTGATGTTATGGCTATTTTTAAGTTTGAGGGGGGGGGGGGTCACTTGGACTATGGACCCACCCCCTTGGTCGACTGCACGCAACTACCATGACTTCATGGCTATTGGATCTAATATGTGAATGGTCAACCGGCATGGTCGACCATTTCCTGACTCCATCCCGGTTTCCCTTGGTCTGATCAGGGTTTGATTTTTTCAACCTAGCCCACCTGGATTGACCATTTCTACTCATCACAATTCGTCAGGGACCTAGACTGACACTCGTATACTCTATATAGTCTCCCACCACGATCGTGACTGCTCGTGCTGACGTCCATTTCCAGATTGGTCTATCTATCGAATCACTTTTCTTTCATACATGGTCTTCCACCGAGTCTTGTGTCATGACACATGGGGCCTTGTTTCTAGCATCATCTCACATGGTCACCATTGGATGCATTTTTGGCATGTGGCTCCATTGCTATATGACATTGCTGACTCCAGTTGTTGGTACCACACCAGTGGTACCTTTTACAGACCAATGCACCTCCTTTGATGCCTAAAAAATTAAACATTTGTTGATCTATGTTCCTTGTGTCCCAATCTAAATAGATCCATCCTTAGATGTCTATTATCCTTCTATCTGAGGGTCTGATTGCATTTGGTTCCCCCGAAAAAGTCGAGCCCAACCATGGGGATCCAATGATGAATATCATATATAATAGGGGGAACACAACAAACAATCTTTTGGATTGAAATTAGGCCTTTGTTCATGTGAGACTCAGTCTTTTTCTGTTAGAATGATAAATAAAGTGGAATTAAAATAAATCTCTTGATAATCCTGTAGATAATATCTAATCACCTAATAAATATCGATTCTAAAGATAATATTATATATTTATTGGTCCACGTTCTTCTTAAATTTAATAATTAGGAAAAAAACTCAAAGCATCATTTTGTACCATGATTCAGTTTTGTTTTTGATGAAGAAGTATCGGTCATTTTTTTCAATGGCATGGTTTGTCGAATCCAATGTGTGTTGGTTGATCGATTTCTCATCATCTTCCAATGGTTTCTCTATGGATTATTTTTTCACGTCTATAAATAAATACTAGTGTAATGAGACTATCCCAAAATTCCATAAAACGTAATAATAGAAAAAAAATTCATTACATTATGAATAGTTTTTCAAAAATAATTTTATTAATTGTTATGTCCTCAACAACTTTTTCTATAGAGGACCCATGCTGACAAAAATTATGTCCCCCTTGGGTAAATCCACTGTTCTAAACTCACTGGTGACCTATTTTTTCTGATTCGAAATCCCATTTAAGTGTTATTAAAATATATTAATTAAACTATGTGTGAGTTCTATTAAATTCTTACATTTTTTATATAATTTATTTGGGAAAATCGTGCCTTATAATCACATTCCATCTCAATGCCTACTCTCAAAATCATTCTATATTACATTTAAAAATAATACACAAAAAATCATAGAGGTTACAGAGACCCTAACCCTAGAATACTATATCTTCTTCAATTATATAAATAAATAGGCATACATACAATAATCATATCCCAAAGGACTGATAAATTTATTAGTCTTATAAAACTAGATTCATACATCAGT
The DNA here is from genome assembly GCA_963277665.1 of Viscum album. NCBI lineage: Eukaryota > Viridiplantae > Streptophyta > Magnoliopsida > Santalales > Viscaceae > Viscum > Viscum album. The sequence continues at coordinate 1,221,157,932 of OY728156.1, read as the reverse complement.
CTTGTTTGAAAAATGAATACACAAATGTAAAAATAATTTTTTTATAATAAATGAATTACATATATCATGTAATTGAATATCATTCATTGTACACTGCATGAAATCATTGGGACTAGAATCAAACTAACAATGAAATCAAATGCTTAATTAAGGTTAAGTATAGTATAATAAATTGTGAATCAAGGCGAATAATCAATATGAATTCGTAATAACTAAACACAAATGCCATATAATTAACAAAATTAGAAGTAAATAAATTAAAAATATTTAAAGGTAAATAATAGTAAACCAATTCCATTCAAATAACTAGATAAGACACAATCAATATAAATATGTAAACAACTTGAAATGAATACCATTTAATTAATAAAATACAAATAAAATGAATCTATATTTTCCTTTAATAGTAAAAACCTCAAGGATAATAATAACTGAATCATAATGAAATAAATTAATAATATTTTGAAAAGAAATTACTAGGTATATGATAAATTTAAAATTAAAGAATTTCATAAGATAAATTAAAATGTACAGGTTGAAAAACACACAAATTAAAGCCAACTAAATCCTCCCATGTGAATACCAATTCATTGAGGGGTTATCTATTATTAGGCCTAACCCATTTCATACCTACAAAAATAATTCCTCAAATTTGTAATAAAATATTTAATTATTGAACAATGTACCTTATGAAATATACATGTTGAATAAAATACACACACACACACACACACACACACACATATATATATATATATATATATTTCACCAGTTAATCAAATTACATTAATGTACACACCATATGTAAAAATTATATGTGGTTTATAAAATAATAATATCCATGATAAATGATTTTGATATTCAGGTGATTTTTATTCTTAAATGATCCTTAAGAAATGAATAATTCTAGAAGAAGTTAATGACTACAAAATGATTTAAGATAATGGATTTCAAGACAATCCTTAGTCAAAATAATCATAGTATATCTAGAGAAATAATAAATATTGTATCAATACGATATATTCCAATTTAATAATAATCGTAGTTGTTTCCAATGAAGAAAAGGATCATTATTATCATTTTATAGGAAAAATCAATTTTCAATGGGAAAAACATTTAGAGATTCATTTTCCATAAAATTAAATTTTAAATTATTTTTATTTCAAAATAACATTTTAAACAAGAAATGGTTGATTCAATGAAATGATGGTCATTACTATGGTTAATTCTTTACATGCTGTAAATAACATTCATTTTTTATGGTAATATGTTTCAAAAAGTTCCATATTCAGAATGTGACAAAGTAAACCCTAATAATATTTTCAATTTTTAATTAAAAATTATATTATAGAATCCTTTTTAATTTTTAATTAATAATTTATTGGACACATGTTCATGAAAAACGGCCTTGTAATAAAAAATACTTTCCAGCAATGAGAGATATTATAAAATGTTTTATTAAAATATTTTCTTAATAATATTTATTATAAATGATTAAGAAAATGGTATTATCACTTAAAAAAGATCATGAATTACTGAAGGAGAATAAAATTAATTTTTTTATTAAAAAATTATCATATAATTTAGTTTATTATAATTTAATAAATAAACAATATGGACAAGAAAGAGATTGTGAAATAAACACTTAAAAGTTCATAATATTAATGAGATAATTAATTAATCAAAAAATTAATGTATATCACCATAAAATCCTCACAAAACAAGTGTAAATAAAATTTTATACATTTAAATTATTTATATATATTAATAAAATATTAAATAGAATTAAAATTTAATATTACCCAATAAGAAGTAATTGATTAATGAAATTTCATTACCACCTGGTAACATAAATTTCAAACCCCTTACATTATTTAATTCAAATTGGAACATAGGAAAAAATGTATAATTAATCATTCAAGATATTAAATGTTAAATGGTTTGTATATACACAATATAAAATTGAATTGGTGCATAATAATAAATAAGATTCAATGGATTGAATATTGAGATGAATATTATTCACCTAGGTGACCTTTAATTTATAATACACATGAAATAAAAAACATAAAACTTAATTTTAAATAATATTATGATAAATGTATTCAGGACACAAAATAAATAGAGTTTGTGTTTATATACCACACAGTATAAATAATAGGAGAACATGGTGTACGTCTCACTTTAGAAAAAGTGAGACAAGAATCCATTACCTCAAGCATTCTTTTTAATCTCACATTCTTTATCCTATTATATAATTTCTTCAAAATTGTTATTAACTTATTAAATATTTATATTAATATTTATAATGTCATATAAGATCCTTTTATAAGATATTATTGCATTATTTTAATAATCATTCACAATTTTCATCATTTCTGGTAATAAATTTATATTTTTTAGTATGTTTCAACATGTTATATTTTGTTCATATAGCATAGATCAGGATTTCTCATCTCCATAACATAAATAATTTTTTAAATGCATTATATATTAATTATTTTTTATTAATTAATACAATTTAGTCGTAGTAAATGTAATGCATTGTTCATAAAGATGGTATGTCGTATGTATGCATGAACGATGCATCCATTTTATAGGCATATTAAAAGAATGTAAATTAAATGATATATATATTTATATTAAAATATAATTTTAATTTTTGTTAAATATATATCAAACATTTTTTTAACCCTATCATTGATAAATTCCATGTAATGCATGAAGGAACTAAATCCTTTTGAGGACCCGGTAGAACACACATCCACAGATGATTTTATAGTAATCCCATAAAGCAGAATCAATGATGTAATGTGTTAAATAGTATTTAAATAATCATAATTACATTAGGAATATAATATATTTCCCATATAACCTATAAAAAAATCATTATTTACATCCTTTAATGGTGGAAATTGAAGAACAAATGACATATGTTCACTAGAAGGTAGTCCATTGTGTACACAAACAAAGATTTGTGTGAATTTTTAAGACATTGAATTTAAATAAAAACATATTTGAATATTTAATATACATAGGATGTTATATAACAAAATTTTAATAATAATTTAATGATGGGAGAATGAAATAAAACAAAAATTCGCATTGAATAATATTACAATTTCATCAGGTAACTTATTTTAGATTATAGAAAAAGGATTATATAGTTTTCATTAATTAAAAAAAATTCATGGATGGGGGAGGGATGCCTTTAATTAATCATTTTAGGGGTTTAATGATAAAAAAGTTGTTAGAACTATAAAAAATGAAAGGTGTGAGTTCCCTATTATAGTGGAGTATACGTGACATTTTTATAAATTCCAAAAAATAAACAACATTTGGAAGACTCTATTACATAATGTACCTAAATTAATGAATCAATTTCAAAAAAATATATTATATGGATGAATTATATCCAGAAAAGTGGTTTTGGAAAATTTTATAGGTCATTTTAACCATTATGATTAATATTCAACCAATATGTAAAATTATTTTCACATAATCCCTATAATCAATTTTCATTTTTTCCACTAGTTATATTTGTCAAAAAAATAATGAGAATAATGTAAATTAAAAATTATACTAATTATAAATATGAAATTAAAATTTCCAAATTCAAATCCTAGAAGTAAAAAAAAAATTTAACATTAATCCAATATGCAGTATAAGAAGTCATATTTTTAAAGATAAAATGTTCAAAAGTCTACTAAGTCATTATATAATAATTAAATATAATATTGTTTGTAATGAATAAAAATTGATTAATGAATTTAAAACTGTTATAATGTTTCTTCCAATCTAATAAAATATTTAATTTATCATTTTAAATGATTTAGATGAAATTTTACTTTTTAATTAAAATTCATTATTTTTCACAATTCATCAAAAAATGAAACATCTCAAAATAATACAATAAAATAATTGAAATATATTTTTTACATAATATTTTAAAAATTAGTAATTATTTTTTAAAATAATATTTATAATTTTTTATAAATTTATTTTTAAAATTATTTCACCATTTAATAGTGGAAGAATTACATTTAAAAAGATACAGTTTTGTATGCGTAAACTTTGTTCTACATTTTTCATATTCCTACAAAATCTAATGGAAAAATTGATTGAAAATATTTATTTAAAAAAATATATATTTCATTAAGATCATTCAGTAATATTAATTAATTTAATTTGATAGGGTAATACGGCTTTGATAAATAAAAATATATTTTTATTAAAATCTTTAATTTGTATTCATACGGTGTTTACATTCATTACTAACTAATTGGTACCAAATTAATTCAACCATATAATTAAATATATAAGTATTATTTATTTATAACATATAATTGAATGGTTTTGACATAACTTCCATACTAAACCAAAACACTAATAATATGTTTTCATTCGGTAAACTATTTTCCTGTGTGTTTCCCAATATATCTAAGAGACTCTCTGTTTAGTGTAATGTAAGAGAAATCAGTATTATATGCATTTAAAGATATTGAATAGATTTATTTTATTTTAAATATTAAAAATATCATAAAGTCTTGAGATAATATATTCCATTCTTCATTTAGTGTTGTGTATCAGACATGTTCTTGAATGAAATGTTATTCTTCTAGAACATTTAGGGTGTTACATTCTATTTAAATAAATATTGAAAATATTATTTTCATTAATAATGTTTTTCCTAAAATCATATTCTTTAATATCATTGATAGTTAATTTTATAGATCCCTTAGTAATGTATATAATATAAGTGTGATATTAGATGACCCACAAGGGTAAATTACAATATAAATAGCCATGATCCAATAAGAATAATAAATGTGGAATGGTATATAATAAAACACAAATTCTATAAAATCATAAATCTATGAAGGAAGTGAATAAAAATTATCGTAATATAAGTATCTAAACACACATGACATGTACTCAGTCAAATAATATGGGATTTCATATATATAGAATATTAATTTGAAAATGTCATATATAATAATCAATAGTTGGAGGTGAGTAAATAAAAAACATTCCATCAAATCATTAACATGTCTTTAATAATTATCTATGGTAAAATTTTTATGGAAATATAAATTACTTAGACACATTAAATTTAAATTAGTAAGAATGAAATGTATCCAAAGATAATGAATATTGAAAATATCCATGAATTGAATTATTAAATAATGAATTAAGGAAAATATTAACTATTTGTTGTCATATTTTCTCAATACATGAAACCTTTACAATCAGGATATTTCACAAGGCAGTTTAAATCATACTGGGTAAAAACTCTTTTTTCCAAGGTGATCCATATAATTCATCCAATGAGACCACTGACACATCAAGGATATATCTTTAATTGGGATTCACTTATTCATACCTATCCAGATAATTCCTCATTTATTGATTAATTTATTTAATTAATATACAATGATTCTTATAAAATGTCTTTACTGTGTAAGGAATATAGATTTATCAATATTTTCCTAGATAAAAAAAATGAAATTCTAGGTAGAACACCGTATGGAGATATGATTTATGTGTAGGAAACAAAATATCCATGATAAATAATATATATTTTCTCTCAATATAATGAAAAAGGATCCCATGAATGAGAATAATCAAAAGGGATGTTAATGGCAACAAAAATTAAAATATGGATATGAATTTTAATACTATTCTTTATCAATATGATCATAAATAATCCATGGGAAGAATTAGGATGGTATCAATATAACATATATCTATTTGAGTGAGAATATATTATTTTTTCAGCGATGGATAAAAATATCATAAAAAATATTTACATGTATCCTTGATGAATGTTATATTTTTTTCAATATGGATTTTTGAAATCATTTTCACCCAAATAAATTTTACTAAATTTTTATAAAAAATATCCTCATAAAATTTCAAATGAATGTTAAAAGAAATAATTTTCATTACAAAGGTTAATTCCATAAAAGATTTCAATGTTAAATATAAAATTCATTTTCCACTAAAAAATATATATGATTGTGTGTTTTTATAAAAATGACCAGAAGATTCCATCTAAATTTTCATTAAAATACAAACATGACATATTATGAAAATGATATATGATTCCTCTATTGTTTTTTTAAAGAGTAAAAATGCATAATATTTCAATTGATAAATGAATTTTATAAATAAAAAAATGTTTTTTTAAAAATCCTTTTTTTTATGAAAACAAATGTCCAACCAAATAGTGATATTTAGATTGATTTTCTTAAAAACAATTCATCTATAATTTAAAGTACCAAAGGATACAAAAATTGTAATATAACAGAAAAATGGTCCTAAAAATCATTGAATAACAAAATTAACCGTTTTATTAATCATTGATAAAATATTTTCTTCCAATGTTAATTAATGTACAAAAAATATAATTATAATGGATATAGTGAAATTAACTCACAAAAAGGGCATAAAATTGAAGTATGTATTTACCAGTGAATCAATATTGGGAATCAATTATAAATCCATATAATAAATAACAAATAAATAAAAATTAATCAAAATTAATTATACATATAATATTATAATGACATAATTAATGGGGTAGTTGGTTAACCCAATTAACAGAAATTGAGTAAAAAAATCACATCACATACTCATCCATTTAGTTGAACATGATGAAACATATCATATGGTTGCTTAAACATATAATTAAATTAATATAGAACCATATTAATATTTATGATATCATATATTATACTTTTAAAACATTTCGAGACCCATTAATTAATAATATTAAATTAATTTCATCATTTTGGTTTTTAAAATCCTTGTTTTCTGATGCATGTTTGATAATGAAATATTTGTTTCTAATGAATAGTATATAGTTATATATCCTTAGAATAATTATGATTACATAATTAACAAAATTTAAATCCATTTTACATTTAAAATAAATCATGAAATATTGTTTTGAATATTTTGTATGTTACGATCCTCGAGATTGTAGGCCATATGTATTCTTGAGTATTGTATTCATTTTTCAATGATCGCTATAGAATGTAAGTATGTAACATTGAATCATTATATAATTAAAATATTATCATAAACCCAACATTATTTATTTATATATATATATATTATCCATTTGGTGTTGTGATGAATAGAGAGTCCATCATTTCATGAAGGTTATAGTCCACACATATTCAAATGATCTTATTTTATTTTATTTAATGAAAATTAAAGAAAGAATGTGGTATATATTATACTTTATGTATGTTAAATATTTCATTAATATCATTATTATTTCAATTATTTCACATATAATCATTATTTTTTAACTTTTTTCCCTCTACATAATGCGTTAGTGAAAGAAGAAATTCTTTGCTTCGTGGGGTAATAGTCCACAGTAATCATGAGCCATGATATCGTGTCTCCTACAGAATTGAATGTAAAATTATATATATATAATATAATGACTAAAAATGTATAATTACAATAAAATTAATATATATATATATATTAGATCAATTATCCTTACCAACTATGAGAGGTGGAAAGAGAGAAATGAAGAACATCAGTTTGCAAGATGGTAGTCCTCCGTACACATGTATGATGAATTTTTGACAAATATTATTGAAATGGGTTTTGTTTTATGTCATGATAATATTATCTCTATATCAAAGTATATTAATTAAACTATTTATATTATATTATATTGGGTTTATAGATTATAAGGACGTGGTTAATGAAATAAAATAAAAACTCTCATTGAATAATGAAACCTCTTTTTCAAGTATCATTAGTTTGATTACATCAATTCATTACTAGGATTGATAAATGAAAACATAAGGCTTAATAAATGATTTTATGAATAATAGGATACTTTTTGGGAGGTATTTCTTGAACCAATGTTTTTTTTAAGGTGTAATAAAGTGAGGGAATGAGTGACCTTTTATAAGTGTAGCGGAGTCATATTCATGTAAATATCAGATAATAGTCACTATTATGAGGTCTCTCTTATATAATGTGGCCAAAAAAATTAATAATTAATTATAGTAGGGTTAATTTGTTATATCTAAAAAACCATCAAATATATATATATATGTTTATCATTCAGAGCATTATTTACTATGTTTAGTCATTTTTACATTTTTTGTTTTTACTATACAAACATGAATCATTTAAATAACAAGGTAAATTATATCTTAAGAATAAATAATACATAATAAATTATTCTAATTAAATAATTTAAACATGAGTATTCAGAATATAAAATAAAATTTATTACATTAAAATTCTATGGGTGTCAAAAATTAATATTATAATAATTACATGTAATGCGTAAAATACTGATTTAACCTTAATCATGGAAATTAATTTAAAATTATTTAATATTAATTGTGTTTATAAACTATGTTGACCTCATTACATAATGTGAAATACACTTATCCCATATAATAAATCTATATTTAAAAATTCGGTTCAAATATCATGAAAAAAATCATTTAAAATAAATCTCACAAATGCAACAATTAACCCTGATCTAATTTCTATTATTTGATTTCAATGAGAGAATTTTATAATTTCAAAATAAATTCTTTAAATTTTGTGAAATATAATTAAATATTATTTGTGCAATGCATGAATAAACATCCTTTTAGAAAAAAAAATTTAAAATATTTTTTAGATGACTCTTATTTTATTTACCATCAACAGATTACTAATAAACATGTGTCAACTAAATATTATCAATATTTAAATAATCGTATTCATACACTTTATTCAAATAGTTAGATTATCAAAATTCATATTAAATATTATTATTAATATTATTATATTATTTTTTAGTAAAACTCGGTCTCCCATGTTACATATGTTATCATTGAATCTCAGTATTGCACATAAGGTAAGAAAAAATTAGGGTTTCATTAAATTAATTATATAAAATATATTGAATTTATTTAAAATATTAAATGCATCATCATGTCTTGGGATGTTTTATTCCCTTCTATGATTGCCATTTCCTTTCACTAACACTATGCAGTATTATGCTCATATTTTAAAATTTTAAGTTGTTTCATTATCACATTAATTAAATTCATTCATTATAATTTAACATTCATCATGATTATATAGTCATCGATATTTTAAAATATATTTATTGGAACCCCACATCACTGGAAGGGTTGATTCATAATCCAATAAATATGAGATAATGACAAGTTCATATGTCATATGAAATAAAACATAACTAGTTTTCCCTGCAAGATAAAACTTGTGGAAAAGAGTAAATAATTATAGAGAGTTTTTAGGGTCATTGAGCACAAACATGTGAATGAAGAAAGGATAGTTATGGGCCTCAAAACCCTAAATCTAATATGTTAAAAAAAGGACATTCATATCTTAAAAAATGAAGGGATTAGGATAACATTGCATTTCAAAATAAAATTTCCTAATGTTGTGGAATTATTTTACTATCTATGAATATAAGTAAATATACATACTTATTGGGACTCTTTTTTATATGTATAATTTCAACATGTGGTTTCACTATAATTATTTATCAATTCACACTTTTTCTTTGAAAAAATTATCAAAAATTTAATTTTTAAGCTGAAATCACAATAATTCAAATTTAATAGATCAAATGATCTTTAAAAGAGTGAAATGTTTTTCCATTTACGTCTATTTATTTTACCTAGAGAATAAGGTTAGGTTGTGTTTACCAATAATAAAAATTAATATCTAAACAACAATAATAACACCATAGTTTGATCATTAATATTTATTTTTCAAATTGTGTAACATATATAATAACATGTTAACTAGAAAATCATGTAGTACGGTGCTAGGCATGATACACATATCTTTCATCAGTCATGGGTTTAATCACCATCGATTTTCTGGATATGATGGGTTGTTACCTAGAATGTGGGGTTTCCTTTTCCACAGACTATCTTAATTTAATTCTTATTATGTTCCCAAAAAATATTGGAGATCATTAAAATAAAATTAATCATTAAATATCATTTTTTTATTTTGTTTTCAAAACAACCAACTATTTTTTTTACAAAACATGACAATTTTAATTGTTAATATTAATATTTAATTTATGATCATACTAACCCTAAAGGTTATTAATAACTCTAAACATATGTTTATAAAATGTTAAGGAACTATTACTAAAATAAAATTTTCACTAATAATTAACTAAACCAATGTGTTGTATTGTCATAAATTTCATCCAAAATAACATTACTCATTGTAGTCTTGCATCACATAAAACATAATAATATCTATATAATAATATGAAAAGAGAATACTCTTAAACTCACTAGCTCATCCGAAATCATTAAATGATTCAAGATTATTATAACTAAATTACCATTATCAAAATAATTTTTCAATTTAACTTTTCAATCTAAATACATAAATACTTTTTAAATTTTATTTTCACATAGGTCTTTATATGGTCTAAGGGTTATCCTTAAATGATGGCATTAATTCAGATACTGATTAGGATCCCCACCATTAATAAAACGAACTATAAATGGATAATTATGATGATATTTAATTACATTCATAATACTATTCAGTTTTCCTTAGAAATTATTGGATTTATTCCCTTATATTCCATAATGTATTTTTCCATTACTTTGAGACCCATTACTATGTGTCTATATCTACATACCTAACATGATGGATTCATTTCCTTCATTCATTCCCGGTATCCACCAGTTGAGTTGATAGAAACATCAATCCTTCTCTTTTTTGGTTATTCATATAGTTAGTTAATGTATAGGTTGTTAAACATATGTCAAGAATTTTTTTGGCATAAACCCAATATATTTTAACCTTATGATAATCCCATTTTTATTCCCATTGTAACCACCTCGTCCTTCATGTTCAATTATAAAATAATTCCTTTGGGTTCCATACATTGTATAATACAAGAAATAATATTGTGAAAAAAATAATCATAGTGAGAAACACCTATAATCAATTATATGATGTCTATATAATGACACCTTATTTTCAATCTAAGTCACATTAGGTTATTCCAAAGTCTTTAATATTTTTATATTTATTAATATCCTTCATAATGGTTTGTAATTAAATTGTGGATTATCTTGAGAATATCCACTGAGTATGTCAATCTAGGTGAATGGTAATTCTCGTTTTCATGTACCGTATAACTCACAAATTAAGATAAAAATTAATATTTATGTGTTATTAAACTTATTTCCCTATTTACTAGAACAACATCTAGTTGTTCTATCTTGATGTGGATTTAATGCAATTGAGAACCCCATTATTTCTACATTACTAAAACAATAAGATATACTTCTGTACATTTCATCCAATTCCATCGCAGTGTTGTGCACCCTAGTCATGGTTTCACTAAATCTAGTTCTTTAAAATTATACTAGATTGTATCTGATACATGATATTAATAAACACTAACCCTTGTTTACTGTATATAATGACATGCATCATTATAGAGGCATAAGATACAAGGAATTTTATTATGAAGGACAGAACATTTAAATTGTATTGGTAAACTATATACATAGGTTAGTCTTATATTATATTTGAATACATAAATTAGAACATATTATTTATGAATATTAATACTCCCTATAGAGTATTGCTGCATATATTTTGTATTAAACATAACAGATTCATGGAGAAAACAAAGAAAATGTTGGTGAGCTCAAATTATTATTAAGGTTTATATACAATGAATGAAATCATGATCCAATAAGAAAAATCAATATGGAAATATAAATAATTGAACAAACATTCCATATAATCAATAAACTATGTAGAAATTGTGTAAACAATCTGGAATGGTAGATAATATATTGCATGTTCCATGTAGTCGAAAAACTAAGAAGGGTGTGAATTTGAAAATAACAGGAATTCAAAAATATCATTGATATTTGAAGAGACTCTATTTTTTTCATGACAAGGAAATAAATCTATAAATATTTTCAATGATAACTTCAGAGTCATAATGCGATAATAAGGCCTTGTGAGTGGCAAATTTATTTTATAGTAATATTTAATATAATTTTTATCTTCCGTGTGATGGTTTTTTGATACAATAAAATATCAAGAAATTGATGTGTCTGATCATAAATATAATACCATATTTTAATCCATAGTGTGGGTTTTACCCTATTCATGACCCGAGGATGGTATATGTTGGATGTTCAAATGAACGTCCTATTGATTGGTGAATTGGATAAATTATTTAATTCAAATTATATACATAATAAACCCAAAAAGACATCACCAAAAAAGGGACATGAATGGAAAATACGATACCATCATTGAGTCTGGAACATTGGTTTTACTAAAGGTGTGATATCTCTTTTTTGGTGTTAGGTGTTTTTCTTGAGCTCCATCATGGGATATAATACCAAATAAAATGAAATATTTGTTTAATAGTTTTTCCAAAGAGACTAATGAAATATTCTCTATAAATATATGGTTATTTCAAAATGTTAATGCCATTTTCAAAAACCTAAGAGTATACAGGATCACCCTCCCATTCTTATTTGGATGATTGAGGCCACTAGATGATCGATGATCAAAATGAGGTGAACTGGTAATTCAAAAAAGTGGAGGACCACCTTTATAGCTATAGAATGAATTCATCACCACTGATTGATCCATAATTGTTTTAGGACTCTTAAATTTTGTATTCCATACCTTATAGATAAATAATTTTTGAATTTATTATTATCTTTTTTTATTCATTAATTGTATGTTTTTCACAGGAGTCCTATAGATAAATTAAATTTATTTAATTTTCTATTAATATTTTTTCCTAGTTCTGAAAATGGATGATATAGATATATTATTGTTGGAAAAGACCTCATTGTGACACATATTTTCAAAAAATATCCTCTCCCATTTCGTTTATTTCATTCATTTTTGTTGGCCAACATGGTCATGTTTTGGAATTTCTAGGGTGATTTAGAGGATTATAGAACACCTTGAGTTTACTATTCGAACCATGAGGGATGTGGTGTATTGTGTGTGGATCAGATTGGTATCATGGGAGTGGGTTTATGATCGATGTTTAATGAGGATGTGGTTGATCAGAGGTATTTATTGTTTGATCGAGGATCCCTATTTTTCAGGGTTGATTCATAGAGATAACGTGTGGTGAGACAGGATCAGTTCCAAATAGAGGATGTGTGTGAGGTCTCATAGAGGAGGATGTTTGGTGTGTATGTTATGGTTGCTGGAGATAGATCTTTAATAATATTGTAATACATGATCAATATGAGGTTCTTTATTATTAATTTTTTATAATAATTATAACATTATAAAAAATTGTGTGAGTTGATAATAAAAAAATATTAAATAATTTAGTGGAAGGAAAAAATATTTTGAATTTTTTAAGTGATGAAAAATAATTTTAATTCTATTCATAAAAGAAAAGAATTAATTGATTTGTTTAAATGAAATTAATAATATTTTGATTTCATAAACAATAGAAATAGTTGAGGAGGGGCATAGACATCCATCTTGGGGAGATGAATTTCTATTACACTAATTATTATTATTTGTGATAATAATGACAGAAGATTAATATTAATTTAAAAGAGAATTGAACCCCAAGGGGAATTTTGTGTTGTGTGAATAGGTGGATGAGGTGATCCAACACCCCCCTTCCTTATTTAATATAATTATATAATTTAATAATAATAGTACTATAATTTTTATACGTATTATTATCGTTATTATTATATACAGTTTTATGTCACGAATTCCTCATGCAACACCCCAATGACGAACTGTTAATGGATACATGACCCTGATAATGATGTTGTCCTTTGAAGGCCATTATTCGATATTTAATTTGGGCCCAAGGCATAAGATAACAAAAATATAAATATAATTAATAATATGATAATTATTATTTTTATTATTGTATAATATAATATCTAGAATTTCAATCTTATATGGTGTAAGGATGAAAAATCATATGAGTCATCCCAAAACTAATATTCAGGAAAACAATCTGAGAACAACATACAGAATTTAGTTCAAACTCATGGCTCAGGACCACAAAACAAAATTCAAGATTAATATAGTGAAATGTGATTTCATATTTAGGTATCCCATTTGGTATAATGAATAACCTATCCCAAGTGATTTTCAATGAATATTTGAATGGTGTGATATTCATTGCCATCTTTGGAAATATTTTAGATCATATTAGAGGTTTGAAATTTTAACTTGTCAAACCAACAAAATGCTTCATGAATTCACCAAGATTTTGTTTGTGACATGGAATGTTGTACACTAACACACTATATAGGGTTAAATGGGTAGAAAACTATGTTTTGGTGAGGACACTACTAGGAATAGGTGTAGGTCCACAAATAGTGTAGACCCCTTACACACCATGTACATATTGGTAAACTTCTAACTCTTGTATCTTCTTCTTTGTCACTCGAATTTTTTCCAATGAGTGGAATAACCTAAGTTTTTTTCATGTAAAATGAAATAGTTCCCATCATAGTGGATTCTTAGATATTATGAAAGATGTTATGAGCATGAAACATCGTTAGCAAATGATGAAAGTTGTTAGTTTTCTGGTAGGTTAATAGATAGTGGAAACCCCCGAGAAACGAAGTTATGGATCCACAACATATTGAGTGGTACCCACTTAATGGACAAGAGTATGGACCCTCTATCTACATAATTAATTGTACCACCCATGAAAAACTAAAGGATGAGTCCTCTATTTACCTACTAAATTATACACCTCTCGCGAACTAGGACATGGGTCTTCTATCCATCATCTTGGTGGTACCATAGACGTACTCGGTAATGTTCTATCAATCATTATTTTGGTACCCTAGATATACTTTGGATTGTTTCATCTATATATAGGGTAATACGACCCTAATGGACATGGGTGTGTGTCATGTATCTATAGAGTGGTACCCCAAATAAACTAGGGCAGGGTTCATCTATCTATTGAGTGGAACCCGATGATGAACTAGGGAATGGATCCTATAACTATTGAGTATTTTAAAATAATGGAATATGTAATGAATACTATATCTATATATTAAGTGTTATGTCAAGACATAATTGGGCATGGGTCCTTTATTAAGTGAGTGAAACCACTATGACAAACAAGGGTGTGGTTCCCCTATCTGATTAGTCGTACCCCCATGAAGAACTAGGTAATGGGTCCTTTATTTGGATATTGAACTCCAATACTATATAGTAGAGCTGAAAAATATGTGCCGTCAACATATATAGTTTTTTGATACACATGTGATACATTATGCATCTATGATGGAATCTTATAAATTTTGTGATTCACATTGTTCTTATATGGTATGCAAACATGGGGTCGTAATTTATCTCTCAATTCTAATAATTTTTTAGCATATATGGGTCTTTACATATGGATGTATTCTCATATAAGGATTTAAATAACTTCATTATATTGAAGTGATTACTTCTACTATATCATTTATTTCCCCCTCTTATGTTTTTTGTATTATACTATTGGTTATGTATATACTCAACACTATATTGGTTTTGACATACTATGTCACAGATTATATAGATGATAGATAGTTAAGTGGTGATTTCTATCGATTATATAGATACACTAGTTCATAGACCATGTACAGTGGTCAGGGCATGGATATCTCGAGCTCATCTCTTTCATCATTTACATTTTAGATTATTGTTATATTGGGATATATTTTCTGATTGGGCATGTATTTGGACCTATTATATTTTATATTACATTTTCACACTCATTTTTATTCCATATATATTATTATATGCAAGAATATAAATCTAGATGTTACACTATGTTACTTTTTTCAACTCCTCTTCATTCTACGTGGAGATGGTGGTGAATGTCAATACTAGTACATCAGTAAAGGCGTCCAATTTTAGTTTTTCCTCCATGCACTTTTATCCATTACCTAGACTATGGAGGCTTGATTGGGGTAGTTGTGGCTTAGCCTTCCATCATCCAAGACGAACCCAGTGGGTATGTTCCAGATAGATTTTTATTAGGAAAAATATATTGTCTCATGTTTCACACTAATACTAATTTTTGATGTTTTGTTCATACATGTGATGTTGTTTTTATTTATACCAATGATGAGGATTTGTTTGGAACTTATTGAAATAGTGTCAAAGTATCCTGAGTGTGATGTTTAGGATTGGGATCCCAATATTGGTTCATCAACCAATGTATTTATACACAATGACATTGAATACTTGAATGTCGACTCGTCATAATGAGACATTAGTGGTAAGGATATGTGGTATATGGATAATATTTTTTTGATGTCTATTTAAATTACATTAGGAGTCCACTCAATATATATTCACATATACTACAAGAACTCTTCATAACTATCATCATTAATCTGTTATGATAGCTCGCTATGATTTAGAGATATTGTCCTATAAGTGACCAGTTGTGAAATGAGGCCTCAGTTCATGGAGCCAACCAGGAATTGCAATCCATAGGGGCAATCTAATAACTTATACCACCTGTTGAGAACTCCATGGATGCTTATATGGATCAAAAGGTTTATTATCCATGTCTTGATTAAGATATAGATCCATCCCAACCTTATGATGGTAGACATAGTCCTAGAACATTATGAATGTTCTAATGATGGAGACCACTATAGTTACATTATATGAAATTCCCGCAATATGTAGTTCATTTACAAGAGGTAGTGGCCTTGGTTTTTTGGATTTTTCATAGTAGGATTGGTCAGATAGTTATATTAGGGAATAGTTTTCTCCATGGAGTGTATTTTAGTGGTAGAGGTACAAATAGATGACACAATTATGTTATATTGACTTAAAAAGTTTCATCGATAGATACATCCATGATATTTCGTTATCAAAACTTCATTTTTCAGAGTAAGGGGCATGGATCAAGCTTATGGTGTGAATGTACACTTGGATTTTACCCCTCCAGATGGTAGTCATGGATGAGATACTTCTTTAGGATGATGTAGGGAATCATAAGGGCTTATTTTTTGTGATTTTAGACTTGTCTTCATAAATGAAATGAAGTAGGATACATACCACACTATGAATTATTCATTTTATATGTTTAGAAATTATATGAACAAGTCAATCCCCCCAAAATATTATTGTATCATTGTACAGTGGATGAGTTTCTTATAATTGTGTCTAATGACCTTATGATGTGATAAGGTATCAATTCAGGCCTTGGTTGTGGTGAGTTGGCAGTCATGTGAGTTGATATCCATATTTGGTACGATATTGTATCTTATTGTCTTTGAGTGTGGTTTTGGGAATGACATATGTCCCCACTACTCCATCTATAGATATAAATCGGATTTATAAACAACATGTCTTCATTCATAGCCCTTTTTTGAGATCTGGTGATAACATTAGACACATTTTTTCTTTTTCTAGGTGTTCAAGGATTCTATAGAGAAGATATGTGGTAAGATATTTCATTGTACTATGTGATATTAATCTATGAGGATAGTGATGGGGATCATCACATAAAATATTTATATAGAGGATGTGGGGCCCTATGATACTTTTCTTTTTCATGTAATTATCATTTACTATCCATGGTTAAATGATTTATACCATTGAGTATATAAGTACTTCATGTTTTATGGATATTGTTATACCCCTTTAAAATGGAGTGACCAATTTATGGGGAGGTATGATCTCATTAGTAATAGGTTACAACCAATACATTATTATTTTGCAAGTATTACCCCTGGAGAAGTTTATTCGATGAACATATAGTTCCAATGATGTTGGGGGAGTATGAGTAAATGCATCGTGGGACCTATAATGAATACCTTACATTCAAGAGTCCTCAATCGACATGAACCATCCCTAAATATGTCTCAATAACAACCCAACCATATCAGATGAACCAATATAGATATAAAATAATGACTATTTGTGGATTATTTCCACTTAAACCACGTAATGTGATTAAGTCTATCCAATATTAATAAACATTGAGTTATTCAGAAATTGTTTTGTAGTGTAGAGGTTCTCAGAGATTTTAATCATGAAGGCTTATCACCAACTCCTTGTACAAGATGTTGATGTATCAAGCATGAATTCCGAGATAGTTTGTGATTACATTGAACTCTTGGTGATAATTATTTTATGTTGAATTACATATTAGAGTTACAAAATATTATTAGATGTATCCTTAACCTTTCTTATATGTGTTTTTTGGTAGTCTTCTACCATGGTTCCCTAATGTACATGGTATAAATTTTACAAAACATTTTTTATTGGATGATGGTGCTAGGGATTCTCTATGAATTCTAGTTTTAAGAAATCTATCACTGATATAGTTCTAGATTCAATGGTCCACTTATCATGACATGTGTTAGAAGGCATAGAATTTACTGTAGAACCTATGGAGTTTGAGGCATATTGTTCTTGAGATGCACCTAGGGAGTGGCCATTGTAGTAGATACTCACAGAAGGGATTTATGTATATATTTGTTGAGTGAGGTTATAGAACAGATGACCTCTTTTAATTTTGAGTATTTTCATGGTGTTATGTAAAATCAACAACTAATGATGTTTATTACCAACTCATTCTATGATACCATCCTGGGTATGATGAAATATTGGGCTAGAGTTTCCTTTTTCACGGATCTGGTGTCATTTAGCACCATTAAAGAAATCCTCTTCAAGGGAAAATGTTTTCCTTTGGTGTATAATTGTCAAAAGCATAGGAAACAATCCTGGGATATAAAGAGTTAGATTTTTACTCAGTAATCAAACATTTTTACTTATTTTGTGCCTTTTGGTGACAAATATAATTGATGATGTGATTAATTTAGTGACTAATTTTTCCGTTTAAAACGCTGGAATATTTAAAGGTATATTTTCAGAGGCACACACTTCGGTGATGCTTGATTCTCAGGCCCTGTATGAGAATAATTAATATTATAATGAGGCCAAATTTTTTTTATATATAGTGAACATTATTTTTAAAACATATAGGAATATATTACAAATAATGTATTTTATCAAAAAAATTAGACCATTGTTTAATTATTCAAGTATGTTTTACCCTAGGTGAGATATATTGTTGATCGGTGTGGGATATTATGATGAGGTGACTATTGGAAGGAACGTTGGAAATATTAATTAATATAATGGATTTATTTAATATCCCTAACCCAAATTATTATCAAATAAGGACAATTATGGGATATAAAAGAAAAAGTATTATTCTATAACATAGGTATTACCAAATAAATGAAATAACCTTTCTCGGTGATGGGTGTTTGGATTGAGCACCATCGTGGGTAAAAATTTAATAAAACAAAATAAATAAAAATAATAACTTAATTATATAATTAATAAGCCTAAAAGAAATAATTTCTACAAATATATGTCTATTGAACATTTTTATTGTTATCTATATAGGACAATATTGTGAGGAGATCTTCCAACTGTTCTTCATTGGAAGATTGTGACTGGATAATGACTGGTGATCAGATCGAGGTGAACATACATGTAGTGAATGTAGTGGATCACTCTCATCAATAGAAATGCATTTTACAGAAATGGTTAATCCATAATTGAGGGAATACACATCAATTCAGTTTTATGACCATTTTGAGTGAATCATTGAGGAATTTATTAAAATCAATTATTAATTTCTGGGTTGTATGTGCATCGCTTGAGCAACGATATCAGATTAAATTTATTTAATTCTTGTTATTTTATTTGTAATGTTCTCAACATGGATATTTCTGATAAAATGTCATTTTCGATGAACACTTTATAAAATATTTATTAATTTTTTTTATTATTCATCTCCCTTAATGTTATTTCATTCTACATCATATGTCCTTTGGGTCACAATTTAACATTTTTCTAATGATTTTGAGCATAATCAGACCTCTGAATTCATTACGGATACAACGATAAGTAAAATGTTTTGTACAAGGATCAGATTGGCCCAACTGGTTATAATTCATGATCATTGTGCAAGAAGGAGGTTCATTTATCATATTTTGTTTAGGAAAGATCAAATATCCTCATATTTCTAAGATGATGTGCACTAAAGAGGTGTGTTTCAATGATATTAGTTACATAAATAAGGCATGCATATGGTCTCATGGAAGATGTTGTTTAGTGTGTACATTATGGTAGGAAAACATAGATTTCTGAAGAGGTGGTTGGATATGTTCAATTCAGAGGGTGTAATTTGTTAATAATAATAACAAATAAAATAATATTTTCTATATCTACCTTATAAATATAAATGTATTTAATTTAATAGAGGAGTAAAAAATAATTTTATTGTTAAATGGAATAAAAACCTTTTTTATTCATTAGAATTTAGAAAAAACATTATTATAGTTTTAAAATTAAATTGATATGACTTTTTATTTTAAAAAATATATAAAGATATAAGGAGGTTTAGACACCTCCAACATGTGGAAATGAATTTTTGTTTCTTTAATAGTTATTATTTGTGATTATAATTTTCCAAAAAAAATACAGAAAAAACCTCATGGTGAGCCTGGCATACCATGTTAATGGGGGAGGGGTGATTTCAGGCCTCCATTAATTAATATTAATTCAATAATATTATTTAATAAAAATATGATTATTATAATTATTACATTTCATTTTATTATAATTATTATTAAACCCCCCATTTTGGTCATAACATCATCGTTCTATCTGTAATTGATGAACCATTAGTGGATGTGTGACAAAAAATTCGAGATGATAATTTTGAGACGAATGTTTGATAGTTTATTATGTCTTATGGAATAGGTGAATAAAGAACCCCATAATAAAAATAATAATAATATTATTATTTTTTATGATACTAGTAACCAACATATCTTTTTCATACAGTGTATGATTGATGTACATTATACAATATCATGAATCAGATATTAGTATAAACATATTGAGTAAAATATAAGGTATTTAATTTGGAGTGGTGTCTCTGGACCAAAAAAATTAATTTGATCATGACGAGATGTAATGTGTTTCTTTCATTAGTTTACTAATTTATGATTTTAAATAGACTATGATAATTAATTTTCCATGAGAAAAAAATAGTTTCATCTGTTTGTCCATTCATGAATATTTGAAATGAAAAATCATTTGTTTGATATTTTATCCAATCAGATTGATGATGAATGTCATGCATTTGTCCTTCTTTTCATCAAGAAATTTCATTTAGTATCCTTATACCCCAAGTAGTTCCCTTACACACTATTCCATACAACATGGAAAACACTCTACATGATGTCAAGAAACAGCCAGGAAGAGGTGCGATTCTCCACATAGTACAGACCCATTACAGGACATGCAATTTTAGAGGAGCATCTTGCCCGTGAATATTCTTCATCTTGACTCACACGTTATCCCATTAATAACCTTTATAGAGCGGTTTTATGAAAAAAACGTGATGGTGGCCATTGTAGTGGATTTTCTGATACAATGTGATAAAATTCAAGCATGATGCCTCTTTAGGCGATGCACCATAAAGGAATTGATGATGTATGATCATATGAAATTGGTACCCCACATATAGGATATGGTGTGGGTCCTCGGCCTATTGAGTAGTCCCCCCACAGTTCCAATCATGAATTTTTAGGAGTGACTTTTCATGGGAAGGGAATTTTCTATCTTTTTCATTTCGATTCATGATCATATTTTTGTATACATCATATAAAGGTTGTGGTTAATCTTTCCTATCAACATTTTGGTCATACACTGACATCCAAATTATTTTTTATTATTGATAAAACCTTGTCCCGTACCATTTTACCATTTATCATGACAAAATTTTATACTTGTTATGTTGTCAAATTCAGGTATCAAAATTTCTCACATCTCCTTAATAAATTCTATTTTATTTTATTCTAGTGAATACCCATTTATATTTTTTTCGTAGGGTATTCAACCAAATGTTAAAATTATTTATTTTATTCTAGTATTAAAATTTATGAAATGAACATTCATGTTATTGGGGTTGAAAATGTCATAATATAAATGTTTTAAGAACATTTGAAATGCCATTATTTATATATAAACATGAATAAATTATTATCCACTAGTTATATATGAAATTTACAATTATGATATATTTGGATACCATTAAAAATGAAATATGATGGGTTCCCCGTGATAGAACTCCAATGAATTGGATTAATAATTTATTCTGTATAGATGAGATTTTATATGATACTTTAGTGAATAATTATGGTTATTTTAACAACACCTTGGTGATTAAACTTGGTGATATGTTTATAATTCCAAAAATTAAATGTGGAACCCACATTTAAATGATATGATTCATGTAATTTTTATTATATTATTCTTAATGTTCAATTTCTCTTTCCACAATGATATTCTTCATGTTCTTATTGATGTTATTTAATATCACATGTAAACAGTTTCCATTCCTTATTCCCTTACTTTCCCATATGCTCACCCTTTCCTTTTATTTATGTCCCTAGGTTTTCAGAAGTAGTAAAAGTACAAATCATTAACCAATTAATATTCATTCCATGTGTTTTTATATGAAAGTATTACATTTTCATATATTGTATACATTATTTCCAAGAAACTAAACATTGGAAGAGGAATTATTTTTACCATGTATTAAAAATTAATGTAATAAATAGGAATTTTTCCGTAGATGGTCTCAAATGAAGGATTAGTTATTTTTGGAAATCTCAAAATGAAAAATATTGAATGAAAACATGGGAGATGTTTAAATAATGTAAAACGTCCTGGTATTTTGGTGAGGTATTATGAATGTAGATTTTGTGGAAAAACAGATTTTGAATATACAACCAAGTGGATGTAGATCTTGAATAGATATATCTAGGGGTAACAACCAAAAAAAGCGTTTGATCTAGACTGGAACAATAAATAGTCTACAACCATGATCTTTTTTTCAATCCTAGTTTGATACTCCCAAGGGATATTTTTTTTCATTCACATGATTTTTTTGAAACATTTTGAAGCTTGCATAATTAAAATGAAATTCCTGTTAAATAATATTATACATGATAATGTTTTTTGAGAAAAATATTAATTTATAATTATATTATTTTAAAAATCCAAAAAAAGATCACTATATTTTTCTTCATTTATAATGTAGTGGAAAATATGATAATCCATTTACAGGATTAGTGAAATAGAACATGCACTCATGACCCACTGATGGGAGCCATAATGTAAAACATAATGAAAATGATGAATCAACTAACTCGAGTTATGAATAATAACTTGAATCAATATGGGAGACCAGATTCACCATAATGGGATTGAAATTATTTTGATTCCTTAATTTTTCAACAAACACATTTATTCACTGGGTATACGAATACATTGATTACTGAACAATGGATAAACAATATATAAAAGTTCTTCTCTATAGTTCTTTATTCTGAACAAGAGAGTGTCAGCTAGGATTACTTCCATATCGAGGGAGAAGATTATCATTGGATAATATTGATTTAAAACATGAAGCGAAAATTGTAGATTGATGATATAGAGTGGGATGATGTTAACTGATGCTTTGATTAATGACATTTTAAATCATGATAATGGAATCATATAGTAAGAGGAATCATCAACTCTATCCAAAATTATTTATCAACTTTTATTACAAAATATGATCAAGAATTTTAAAAAATAATACCCCTTATTATAATATAATATAAATTATGTGATAAATGTGAATTTTCCTGATTTTAATATTGATCAAGAAGTTGTACTAATATTTTTTACAAGGGTATGTGTTAATCTGTTCTAGATATAAAGAAGAGGATGATAGATGAATCTAATAGATCTAATATATATATACAACCTTGAAGAAAAAAATTTATAGTTACCATTATGATATTTATTGGTAGGATAACATGAAACGGGATATTTCTAACTTCAAAACAAGGTTCTTAGAATGTTAGTGGGTGAGGGAAGAGAAACAACTTCCTAAATGGGTATTTCAACCACTAAGCACACACCATAAAGAAGTGTGAAAATATCAAAAAAGACAGTACCACTAGTCTCAGTAGATCATCCAATGGGAATAATTCGATATAGGTTATAGTGGACCTTGTCACCAAGACATCCCATATCATAGCTATTTGGAAAGATTTATCTATTGAACGACTCAACGTGATTTATATAAACAAAATTTTGAGGTTTTATAGAGTTCCAATTTCTATCATTTATGATCATCAACTAAGTTTAACCATAGTAATTTGGGGATTTATTCAATACGGTATCAGTACTGAATTGAATTCACTTATAGACTATCACCCACAAAGTGATGGACAAATTCAAATTACTATCCAAACCATCAAGAATAAGATGGGAAAAAACCCAATGAAAATTAAAGGTGGATGGGATCAACATCTCCAATTAGATGTGTTCTCATACACGAATATCTTACTCTCAATTTTTCAAATTCCCCCATATGAATCTTTATATGTTAAGATATTTTTATCTCATACTTATTGGGATGAATATGGGTAGATAAATTTTTATTGGCCTAATCTTGTGAAAGAGATGATAAAAAAGGATCAATATTTCTAACAACGCATTAAGGATGATCAAAGTTGGTTGAAGGGATATCCTTAGAACCATAAATGGGTATTGATGTTTGCAATTTGAGAAATTGTTTTCCTTTAAATATTACTATGGAAGAGTGTCACACAGTTTGGTAAGAAATGGATTCTTAGCCTGGGGTACATTACAACACATGATATCATTTTTCACATAGAAGGTTTTACCTTTAGGCATGCACTGCCACCAAATCTAGCTCATGTGAATTATTTATTCAATGTATCTATTTTGATGAAGTAGATACCCCAGCCTTCATATGTATTTAATCTAGAGGTGTTATAATAGAAATGTGACATCTCTTATGAGGATTAGCTGGTACATATTACTAACCATAGATTCAATGTTCTACATAACAAGACTAACCGACTCGTCAAAGTATTGGGGAGGAATTATATATATAATGAATCGATGTGGGAACCGTAAGAGACAATGAGGCTGAAATACCCACACTTTTTCTCAAATAAGTGAACAAGTTGAAACGGAATAGATGAAATTTTTTAAGGGGAATAGAATATAAAAACCCAAACATTTCGAATGATATTTTCCTTCTCAAAAATGTGTGTTATATTATATTATAAAAAATAAAAACAAATCTATTTAAAAATGAAGTAAATATAAAGGTTAAAGGAAACACATTTATTAGAACTTACGATATGACCATTTTTTGATTATGACCATTGGCCAATATGTCAATTGGGAGATATACTCTTGATAACAAATTTAATGTAATAATTACTGTTTTTAAATAAAATTTGACAAATTATATTTGATATAGAATTTTTATGGCCTCAACCTGTATAAGGGTAAAATTTGAATCCCATTTTTTAGAACATTGGAGGGAGGTAGAACCACTAGGGTTCAACATTCACCAAAATCAACATATGATTCAACAATTGAATATTTAAAGAAATATCCTATGAGAGAAGTTGAACATAGTGGAAATTACCACTTTGTGAATGTTAGCTGAGCCACCCCATAAATATATCACCATTACACACCATACCATTAGGTCATATGAGGTTGTTATAAAGGATTATTCTTTTTATAATTTGTGTGTAATTATTTCATATAAATAAAATCAATATTACCATAATTCTTTTTTAATAATAGTTTTTTTAATATGGGGAATTCTAATCAATTCGTACACAAATTGTACACTTTATAAAATAGATAATTTTTTATAATAAAGTAAGCTATTGTGAATAATAATTACGTTAATGAAATATTATGATACAAAAATTATTTAAATATAAATTATAAAATTACATTAAAAATTTTTAATGAATGAAAGTTTACTATGAATTTTAAATCCACTATTATATAAAATAAATAATATTTTTTATATTTAAAAGTTAATATATGAATATTTATAGAATTATTATGATAAATATAAATCTATTTTGAAATCATCGCATCAAAATTATCTTAGGGTGAGATTCTAATAATTCATTCAATTTTTTTTAAATGAATAGTAGAAATATAGTTTGAGGTTTTCAGTAAGTTTAATGACTTTATAATTTATTTATAATGTTATAATAATTAATTAAACACAATTTAATCTCTAATATATTTTATATTATTAATATCATGTATTTTAGTAAATTTTCATCTATTTACAAACATATAATTTACTTTTAAATGTCTAAAATGGACACATTAACATAAAAACATTGGTTTTTGGAAACATTAATCTTCCATGTAAAAATAAGTAATGAAAAATGATGATCAAATTTTTAGTGTTAAAATAATAAAAAATATGTCCCAAATATCAAATAACATGGGAGAAAAACCATGGGGAAGCCCATGGTTTTTGATTTTCCATAACCTAGATTTCTAAGGAAAATATTTGGAAATTATTAACCTAAGCCAACAAATTTGAAAAAATACCTACAGATTACTCCATTTAAATTAACTCATAATCCATCCTCCATGATATTATGGTAGTTTTACCTCCATATTAGTCCCCCTACCAAAGTTTTGTCAAGTCCACAGGGTCCAATCCTTATGGTTTTTGAGTAACTTTTCATGGTAAGAGAATTATTGTTCTTTTCATTTCATTTCAAGAATCTATTCTAGTATATTTATTCCCAATAATAAAGTTAATACATCCAATTACATTATGGATAATATTATAACTACCACATTATATTTATTCAATTGGACATCATGGTCCCACTTTATTATACCCTTTATTTAAACAACAATTTATAGATTTTAGGATGCCGAATTAACTTCTATAAATTTACAACTCCATAAAAATTTCACATTTATTTTATTCTTATGAAGAACCATGCCACTTTAATTTCCCATCGAATTCGATTAAATGTTATATTTATTTATCTTATTAAAGGATAAATATACCTTAACCGTTGAACCTTTTTATGTGGGTTGAATGTGATATAATATTAATTATTCAAGAACTTCTGAGACATCATGAATTTGATATGAAACCCAATTATTTTAATACCAAATGTGTATTTATCAAATAATTGATTATGATCTATATTTCTCAAAGTTATTATGACATATAAAGGATGCTCCAATTATAGTTTTCCATTTCATTATATAAATACAATAATCCATAGAGTTCACATGTTATATGATTCCTTGGTGAATGAAAATTATATTTTTTAAAACACCTTTGTGATTAACATTGGTGATATTATTATTAATGTATAAATTAATTTTAGTGTCGACATTTCCACGATATTAACTTTTTTATGTTATAAATCATGTTATCTTGGTCATTCCACAATGATATTTGTCATGCTCTTATTGAAATTCCTCGAGATCACAAGTATATGGTTTTCCATTATAATTCCCTTACAAGGATTTATCCTTATCGATTCCATTGATTTATGTACCCAAGAAATGAGATAATGTAAAAGTATATAATATGTATTAATGAGGATGAATTTAATGTTTTTTGATTATTTTTTATATTTTCTAGTACTATATCTCTTATTTTCAAGAAATTTATCTTTAAAATGTCGATATATTTTAAAGGTAATGAAAATTTCTGTAATTAAAATTCATGATTCCATATAAACCATCCCTTACATATTTTAAAAAAATTCACAATCCTTGGTAATGGTAAAATAACCTAAGAAGATACCTTCATCTAATTTTTCATGAAATTTACCAACACATTCAATGGTTTCTAGAATATAAACTTCACATGAAAACTATTTTAATTATTCTTCCTTTTGATTTATATTAGGTTATGACTAATAGGGTTTTTTATTTTGTAAATTCATCATTAGAACATTATTAATGAAAATACATAATTTTTTAACATCTTCTTATAAGAAGTATGTAGGCATGTTATATACATTTTAAATTATTTGGGGAATTTATTGGATGGTCCAATTATATCATTCAAAAAAAATATTTTATTGAGGTGTCATGCGGATAGAAAATGATGTTTTAAAATAATATATTGAGAAAAATATTTAAATTAATTAATTAAAAATTATTTTCCAAGATCAGTTCAGAAATTTATAATTTTTACAACATTTTTATTTTTCACATGATTAAAAAAAATAACAAGAAATAACATGTTTCAAATTTACTTTAATGAAATAAACCTGGGTTGATATTGGAAAAACATCCAACATAACATAATACAATTTTTAGAAATTAAAACAGTCCTATTAGGTTTAAATATTTCCATTTTTATATTTTATAGTGCTACTGAAGTTGAAAATTATTTAATGGTACTAAAATATTATTTGTGTTTCTTTCCGATTTACATGCATCATGTAGTTTTCTTTTATCTATATTATAATTTTTTAAGTAATCAAATATCTTTTCGTAAAAAATTTTATTGAGTAATAAATACATTTTAAAATACTTTTATTCCAAAACTATGATTAATTTTTGTTAATATTAAAATAATTTACATTATTATACAAAATAAATTATGATCTAAATTATAGAAATTAATTAATATTGGTTCTATAAATATGTGATATTTTTCTTTAATAGCTAAGAATTAATTTTTTGAAAAATTAAATAAATAACAATAATAAAATTAATAACGAACAATTGTTTAATGATAATATGACACCATGCCCATAAAATAATTGTTCATTTTGTAAGGGAAAGATTATATTGACTAACATAATTCTAAAAATGGGATATTTACATTTATCCTACTAAAACAAAGGGAAAATATCATCAGGTAGGTGATCATACTTGATGAAACTAGTTCCATTGACACAATTATTTGCAAGACCATCTAACACATCATTGGACCCCTGTAGACATGCATGATAAAATATTTCATGGATGAAAGAGAATTCAGGTAGATGATTAATTTATTGGTGAACATCCATGAAAAATGAGACAATCCAATCCTGATGGTAGAACAAATAATGGTAGAATCACTTTTATCCTAGATGTTGTTCCACATTCAATTTTATTCCTTATCCACTGTAATGATTATTCGCATCATATCTACTTTAATTGAAGAGGACAGACCCAAAGAACCATAAATGAATCCAAGGACCTCTCCTTGATGGGTTTTAAAAATATCCCCACAGCTAGAGGACCCTAGATCACCTCGTGAGGTGCCATCAGAATTGACCATGTTCTATCCAAAAAATAGTCGATCCATAATACTGCAAAAGTACCAATCGACGGCCTAAAATTACCTTTGAGGCCAACCCATCCTAGGAAAGA
Organism: Viscum album; assembly: GCA_963277665.1. Lineage (NCBI taxonomy): Eukaryota > Viridiplantae > Streptophyta > Magnoliopsida > Santalales > Viscaceae > Viscum > Viscum album. The sequence continues at coordinate 1,221,128,610 of OY728156.1, read as the reverse complement.
CGTATCATGAAAAATATAGAAACAATCGTATTTATTTGAAGTGAAAACCTCACAAATATTAGTATGAATCGATAATAGTGTGTCACTGACTTTGAAAGAATACATGCCATCGATAATTTTTTCCCTATCATTCCAAATATATCGAATCACCTCAAATAAAACAACATGAAAAATTTCTCTTACCTGTGGAGAAAACACCACACTGCACCATCCCGGACGAAACCCTCATATAGAATCCATATGAGCTATATAATTTGAAAAATATACGCCACAACCTTACATGTTTATGAAGAAGAAGAAAAAACATTGAAATATGTGATCCTTATCCTCCCTGTTCTAAGGAGAACAAACACAAGTTGAATGTATTAAATTACTACAGGTTACAAGATATTAATAATTTGGTAGCTTCCCATGATCCACCCTCTAGAAAATTATTGACCGAGAAGGCCTAATGAGTCTCTTATGAAAATTCACCATTCACTGAGCATCAATGTTATGATCTAAAGAGTTCATGTAGAACAATTTTGATGAAAAATCCCTTTGACAGAAGGTTCCCAAACCCAAAATTAAGATCTATCAGAAAAATGACTATAGTTATCAGTGTTTATGATATGATTTGAGAGAACATATATACTCTCATGTTGGTCTTTGATAGCAATATCTAGATCCATGTTACTGAACTGTACTACAAGGTATTCAATAGGGGGATGACCGGTCCAATTAAACTTCCAAATAGAAATAGAGGAATTTCATGTGACCAACCATCTAGCGATAAATTTAATTAATGATTAATTGGATTTAAAAGAAGATAATACATAAGAATTAATATAACCATAAATTCCATTATTGAGCCAACACATAAACATAGCCAGAAGGAAGGTGAGAGCCTTAGAATAACCATTTAAAATTATCCATATAAATTCATCCTATAATGAATTATTGAAGGAATCAAGGTTCATAATGACAAGGCCCCCTGCATCATACGGTTTACTACAAGTTCTCCAAGATACCAATGTTAACATCCCCTCAGGAATGTTTCTACTAGAGATGAATTTCCTTATATACACATTGAATACTTTGATGAGATATCTGGTCCATTTATACACCATAAATGTGTAAACAATCTTGGAAATAAGAACATCCTCCACCAGATAAACACGACTAGCCATCTAGAGATATTTAACATTCTATTTAATAAGTTATCTTTTGACCATACCAATGATATTTGATAATTAAGAGGTTTTTGGTCTCCCCCAAACATGGGAACCCCTAGATAAATAAAGGGGAAAACTCCCTGCTTAATGACTATATTCTTGATAATGTAATTTTTTATAGGGAAAGAAAAATTACTTCCAAAATAAACAAGGGACATACACTAAGTGATATTTTGAGAAAAATCACTCTCATAGTGTGAAAGAGCACATTTTATATTCTTGATTTTTCTTATATCCACTTGAGTAAAAAGTATGATGTCATCCGTATACAATAAATGATTAGGAGTAGTTAATCTTCTTCCAACACTGGTAGAATTCGAATTCTAATTACAATCCATAATTTAAATTACTCATCAATGATAATCCCCAACTATTAATAAAAAATTTGAAGAGTGACGATCACCTTGCCTTACACCTCTAGAGCAGTCAGGGTATCCCATAGGAGACTGATTAATCAGAATAGAGATGTGTGTAGACCCAAGAATGATTTTAATCCAATCAATGAATACAATTTCAAAGACAACCATATGAAAGATCTTACAAATTAATCCCTAATCCATAGTGTCAAACCCCTTTCTGATATCATGTTAGAGTGAAATATTTCCATCTCTAATGGTATTCTTGAGTATGTTGACACATTCTGAGGTAGTAATGAGAAAATCATGAATGGATCTAACCTTAAAAACACATAATTTGTTATGAGAGACAATTATTGTAGTTATTCAGGTCATCCTCGTAGACAATATCTTTAAAATGGTTTTATAGTTGGTTCTGACTAATGCAATTGGCCTGAAAAGGTGGATCTTACTGGTATTGTCCACATTTGGGATAAGATAATGTAATTGTAAACTCAATCCATACGGAAGCAAACATTCATAAAAATTGGTGAATAACCAACAAAAACGATCTTTGATAATATCCCAGAAGGTCTAGAAGAAGCGGTGGCCTAGAACATTTGGACAGGGGGAATTGTACGATTAGAGACTGAAGGTGTCTTCCCTTATTTCAAATTCTTTGAGAATTTAAGTATGATACTTATTATCATTGTGAGAAACAGTTTAGGAATAATACCATTCGTAGGATCACAAGGGTAATGTAGACCATTAAATATGACTTTAATATAAGAGATCACAAGATGATATATATCCTTCCTATTATTAATAATCTGGTATCCATTTTTAATCAAATATTGATGCCTAGAAACCATCTCTATTTTTTTGATGAGAATTAACATATTTTGAATTTATGTCTCTATATTTTACCCAGTATCTGCAAAGACATTCCTTTTAAAGAATATTTAAGGTTCCAAATACTATTTCGGTTGGATACGATATTTTTTCCCTCAAGAAAACCATCAGAGACATCATTCATAGTATTTTGATCTTTTACTAGTTGTAGAGTACCATCAAGAGGGGAGATTTTAGCATTCTGTTAACTAAAACGATCATTGCTCCAAATTTTCTAGGCACTTTTGAGTAGTTTGATCATCATGATATAAGTAAAATAATCCTCCCGACATCCCATAGTGTTCCAAATCTGCTCTACAATTGGCCTGCAATTAGGACTTGTGATATAAGCCATATTGAACCTAATGGATAAAGGCAACTAGGGATCATTTCCCCTAAGATCAACAAATATAGGATGATGATAAGAATTAATTCTAGACAACGTTGTACATGAGATGGATCCTCATGAATCTAGACCGGTATCATTGACAAAGGCCCTATAAATCACTCTTGAAACATAACTATTCAAAAAAATATTATGCCAAAATATATTTTTCCCTAAAAAGATTCAGCTAAATCATCCTATTTTGATCAATATAAGATTGGAACTCCCTTAGATGTAATAGAATTATTCAAAGAAACTATATTATTTTCTGGATTCATGATGGAGTAAAAATACCCAAAAATGATCCATGGTATAGTTGTAGCATAGTTAATAGATCCAATATACAACCACAAATTCTTGTGATCCTAGTAACAGTTATGGGTATAAATAAAGGAGAAACGATTATGGGATCCCAAATATGTGAAAGCACACATGACATGCTGATCACTATTATCTTCTAATGAAATATAATATAAGGAGAAATGTTCCAAGACCCATAATATTTTTACCACAGAAAGACAAATATTAGATTCAGTAAAATGAAAACCCAAATGTTCACGATTTGCAACAATGTTAGGAAAAACTCTCTTAGGTTTGGAAAATCCTATAAGAAGAGGATTATGATAATGAAGGAATAGATTTAGGGACCTCATAGCATCATGATTGGCAGTCCATAGAAATTCCAAAGAAGAATAATCATTTAAACATAATATTTGGGATGTACCCCCTTTGTTGAACCCCAATGCTTTCTACTTTCCTGATTTAGCAGGCATTAAAACTGTTCTTTTAGCTTGGGAATCTCCATTAGGAACCACATTATATCAGAGATATTGAGATAAATTCCAGTTTTGATAGACTTCCATTAACATGATCTAATATATTAGTTTCATTAATGTTTCTAACCTTTGGGTCTAAAACTATATCAGATCTATCCATTTCTAATGTAGTGTGTTTTACTTTTCTGTTAGCCTTGTTAGTATCTTTCAGGACAAAAATAACATTATTTTTTTCCCTCGTTATAGCAGGAAGATTTTATCCTTTATTTATCTTTTGGATTTATCCTATTGGTTTTGAATAAACACATGACTTCTCCAAGGCCCCAATAGTTGGTACTGCATCACTTGTGACTATTAGAGTGATATTGTCATTTGAATCTGCCTCAATTATGTCTTTATTGGTGATTCCATTCAAATATAAACTAGTATTAGTTTTATTCCTTATCGAAGAAATCTTATCATCTTTTAGCACTAAATCTACTTGAGGAAGCCTAGGTGGAATGGAAACAACAATAAGAACAATATCATGACCCTAGGCCCCTAATGCAATGGTAGATTACTTCAGGGTTGTATCATAGAAAAAGGACGCATAGATTATTGATTTCCAAGATGAATTAGTGGGGACACCAATGAGCTCCTCAGCCTCATATATTCATAGTACTGGATTTTTATATCTTATTTCAGACCATGAAGCATGGATATGTCATCAATTTCTCTCTACATGTGGAAAACAAATTATATATATCATTTAAAAAAGGTAGACACCTATTAATCAAATCACTGAGAATAAGTCCCCTATATTGATATTCTCATGACCAAATCTAACATGAGCACTAGGTAATTCATGGATCATTATTTCTTACACTTCACTAGAAATATCCACCATTGAATTTTTTAGAGGGATCATAGTATTTTAGGGCCAGGTTCTGAAACCCCCTCTTTTTACACAAGTATCCACTTATCCCTTTATTATGGATTACTTTTTCCCAATCTGTACCATTGTCTACCACTTTAACATTATTTTATATCATTCTACAATTGACAACCAAATGGATAATAAAATTAAAAACATCCAAAAAATGATGAACCCATTCATATTCGACCCTTATCTCAACCCTATTTCCATTATAAAGTAAAGTTATGCAAGATGGTATCTTGATTTACATGTTATCATCAACAAAAATTATAGTAAAAAATCCATGTTTTCCATCCAGGATCTTCTTATCCATTCAATTATGAGTTCCAATATAAATGGAAAATTCATTAAGGTACTTGAGGATCTAATACGTCCAATTTAGACCAAGGAGTCTGAAATAAATCATAGAATTCATTTGCATTCAATTAAAAGGATTAAAATTGACATTCCATTCAGTTATTCTATGAGTACCAGACTTGAGATTTAGATTTATATGCTACCAGGCCCGGTTGAATGCATCCCTCGACTGCATAATTTTGGGAAAAAATTACTACCTATGTGAAATAACCTCTATCAATCATTGAGAGTGAGTGAGTGTTGGTGAAATCAACACTCCTGTGTCTTTAAACACACTTTCCAGGATTTTTTTCATTGTTGTTTATATAATAAGTCATCTGAATTAAAAAAATAAAACAAAAATATTTTTTGATATTGAAATACCCTTTTATTGAGAAAGGTAATGTACAAAAGTCTTAGTAACCCAAATATATTTTTCATTTCATGAAAATACACCATATATATTTGAAATATATTTATAAGCAAAAGGATTTTTAATTCCAAAAATATATTTATTTTAATTATTTCATATATCGAAAGATTTTAAAACATCTCTATAATGATAAAAAATTACAATAGACAAATATATCATCATACATGTAGGGAAAAAATATATTTTATAAAATTTGGGTGTTTAACATTTACTTCATATTCAAAACATTTCTCGGTTAAGATGGTTTTTTCCCTGATTTTTTTATTAACCCCCCTTCAATTAGTAAAAACAATTTAATCATATTTGGTGATTTAAAGATATTTATATATGGTATCAATTATTCTATTACGTTATTCACATGATTTAACAGACTATTCCATTAGTTTTTCTATTTTATAAATTTTGTATTTATGTTTTCCAGGTAATTTTGAACATTTCCATATTATTTTCTAAGATCGGTATTTTTTTAATAATTCATACATGGTTTCTAAAATGGTACAGTAATAAATTAATTATTCAATTGTTCAATATTATTTATAAGACAAAAAATATATTCTTGGGAAACTAATAAGAGTATACTACATTTGAATATTACAAAAAATATGTGTTGGTAATTTGGTTAGATATTTCAGCTTCAAATTATGATGATGAATAATCACTAAAATCATTAAAAGTATTCCATGTAGACTATATATAATTCTGGTATTTCTTCATATATATGGTCTTCTGGATGATATGTTTTAAATACATTCCATGGTCCTCAAATTGAAGCGAGTATAGATTGATGTGTCTAGGATTTTAGCATTCATAATATCTTATTCTTTTGAATTTTGAAAATGATTCTTGTACTTGATAAAGGGTCTTCAAAATCCCCTTCCATTAATATAAAACTATCTATGAAATTGGAAGAATACTGGAATTTCATTATGTATTATAGAATTTGATGAAGAATATTTTTTTATATTATTATATGATATATATTCCCATATAATTTATTTCATCATTATAATTTTTCACCATTAAATAATAATTTTAATTCTTTTACATTATGTTATATTTCTACGTACCACACATTTTTTATTTATATGTGAGTACCGATGAGGTCTTATAACTAATTTATTTTTAATTTTGTATATTTTTTTATGGAAGCTGAGATTCCATTCCACAGAGGTGGTAAAACTCATAAAACAATCCATTATTCCTTGTACATAGTAATGGATTGTCCTAGAATAGAAACTATATTCCCAATCCCATCAAGTCGTCCATTTAACTGAATAATTTTATCCCATTTATCCATTATGAATTCGTAAAACATATATTTGAACTATAATATCAAACAGTATTCAAATGTTTTTTAGCTCCACGGGAAACCTCTATAGGTGTTCCCGTATAGTGGGATTTATTTCATTGATAAATTCAATTAAACTCATGTTCACCTGCTTAATATATTACAGAAATACTTTCAATTTAATTTTATTAAAATTATATATCATTATAATTTTTTTTGATTCTTTTTCGATTTTTTGAATTTTATAAGGCTTCACAACATTATGAAAAATCATTAATTAATGGAAACTCATATATATAGTAATTAGTTCCATCTATAAACCACATTAAAAAAATAGGAAGATCTAGTAATTGACAAGCCCTCACTATTATCATCCAAATAATCTATTTTAATGAATATATTTGACCTTCAACCCATGACTTCTATGAAATTGGAATTCATGATTTCTGATACTAATTTTCGTCAAACGGAATGTATAAAAAAATCTAAAGTAGTCATGAATTGAGTTCATGAATGTTTCCAAACATTTATGACATGCACATAAAGGTCTATAATATTCAATTATCTCCTAAAAAATTATGTTGTAAAAATATAAAATCTCAATGGTTAAAATCAATCATAAGCTATTTATAGTGGTTTAAGAATACAAAATCTCTTAGTCCACTCCACTAACACTATATTCCCTAAGTTTATCTATTTTCCCTAATATCTTAAGGACTTTAACTCGCTTATCCCCCTACTTGACTTAACTAAAACCTTAATACAAAAAACAGAAACAAAATCCTATGATTTTTAGATAAATGATATTTTGAGGAATTTTTTTAGAACAATGTTTTTTGAAGAACATTATAGATGATAAAGATAGTTCTAAAGAATATCATATTCATCAAATAAATTTCATAGAAGTTCTTATATAAATATAAAAAATATATAATCCAGTCATCTAATCCTAGTTTGTGATATATTTAATATACATGCATTCCTTCTTTGTGTTATCATAGTGTATGTATATATGTGTGTGTGTCTCTTCTTCATGTGGTGGATAACATTAAAAAATATATATCACAATGATTTTGAAAATAATGAAAACATACTATCGCAACATTTGAATAAATAATCATTTGAAATGTTTATATCACTATTTCTTAATGGAATGTTTCCTTTATTTCCAAATATAGAATAAAAATTTTCATTGGTGGTGTGATAATTATTATTCTCCATGTCACGACACGTCCCCTTGGGCCCATGTCCGGACTACCCCCTGCCATCCTTTCATAGGCCATGGGTTGGCAACTAGCACTGAAAGGAATATCCCCTAAAATGGGGAAGGCATTGGCTTTATATCCTGTAAACTCAGTCAACAAAGCACACAACTAGATATGAACATACGTAAACTATATAGAAAAATGAGATTTAAATATAAGAGGGGATGAAATACAATCCCAACAGTAAAGGCACAACTACAACATAAAATATAATACAATCGATGAAAGAGAAAGATAGCTACTAGGTCTTCCTCCGCGGTTCCTTCTTGAAGGGTAGGTACCAATCGCCTCCTCAAAACTCCGCATCCGCCCATCTGCTCTACATACTGACACGTAAAATAGTCCACCTCTTGGAAACATCCAGTCCTGGTACCCTTAGCCTTGATTAGCATAGTCTGTCATTTGTACCAAAAAAAGGTGTTGGAAATGGCCATGCATGGTTGAGTATAATGATACTCAGTAGGGACCCTAAGACCCCCATAGGTCTCCTAGAGTTCCACGAAGGAAAAACCACAAAGCATGATGTAATCGACATAAACTCTACTTAGGTATATGACCATACATATTCCAAAGTTATCAAGATATACTCATCTCACACAAGAGGGAAGAAAACCACCAAGGTAACACCCCGAACGTAGAAGCACCACACAGGTAACGCCACGAAGGTAGAAGTACCACACAGGTAACACCATGAAGGTACAATTAACCCACAAGTAACACCATGGAGATAAAAACATGTAGGTAACACCACGAATATAGAAGTACAACATAGGTATCACCACAAAGATAATATCACGATTGTAAAAAAGTACCACACATGTATCACCATAAAGATAGTACCATGAAGGTAAAAGTACCACAGAGGTAACACCACGATGATAGTACCATGAAGGTAAAATACATAGTTCAAATAAAGTCTCATCTCAAACCAGGTTTTTAGTGAAGTATAGAAGTATAGATGATTATTTTTGAATCTAGATCATCTTATTTTGTTAAGAGGCACTACTGTTGATTATATGGAGTCTAATCCACATAGGAATGATAGGTACTAACCCCCACAATGACCAACATGGGATCTGACCAACATAGGATCGGTATGCACTGAACCACACTGAATCATTGAATATTGAACCCTACAGGATCTGACCCACACAGGATCGTTATGCACTAACCCACACAGGATCGTCGGGGGATGGCCCACACATGATCATTTTGTCATGTTGTAGCATGATATAGGGTTCCCACACTAAGCTCGATTGATTCTGAGAGGATCTACTCCACAATACACAGGTTGATACTCCAACTACCATGAAGTCCCACGAAGAAGTATCCAAAAGGACCACCATATAAGAGGTCTCAATGCAATAAATAGTACATCAATTGGGAATCCTGTCTGTAAGTTATTATCCTTTTAGTTCCGAGGGCCCAATTTGATTCGTGTTTGATCTAACCCGGTCGTACCCAAAAATTATCCAAAACTCAAGTTGGGTATACCAAAAGGTATGTTTAAATCCAAGGATTCTGGCGCCGCTGACAGTTCATCCAATGGATGCCCGTTGCTCATGATAAGATAGAAAGAGCGAAAATGGGACGATGTTGGTTCAGGTCTGGTCCTGCCTAGTCAGACCGACCTAACCCGACCTCACCCAGTTCAGGTTGAACCGACCTAAACTGGATCTGGCCCGACCCGCTCTGGGCGGCTCAATGATGGCCGGATAGCCAGCCCTTCTTTTGCGGCGCGGTCTCTTGCCGCACCGCCACCGGTGGCTGGCTCGACCGGCTCCCCTCCATTGTAGAAGCAGCCTTGCATCGCGGCCCCTATACGGCAGGTTGCGCGGACATGCGCTGCCACTGTCGTCACATAGCCGGCCACTGTGCCGACCTCCACCCTTGCTCTTCCTTGGCCATCGGGCTGCGGCCTTCCCATCATCTGGCGGCACGGATGTGCGCCACCCTTCCTTCCTCGTGGCTGACTAGGTGCTGGCTGCCGCCTCATTCCTCGAGTCATTGTGGATTTGTTCCAATCCAGAAAAATTAAACGATCGCATATCTAAATCGGTCATTTGTACATAATAAAATCTTATTTCTGATATTTTTAATAGAATAAAATGAAAAACCAAATGATTATACATCCTATGTCAAACATCTGATAACATATTTCTTATAAGATAAATTTATAATCTACATCATATGATAAAAAAATCATATCTTACACTACATAAAATAACATTAATTTAATTTTTGTCGAAAATAAATTATTCTTCATAATATAATTTCATGATGGAATGGTATTATTAATTTCCCCCACATCCTCTAATTTCTATTTGATAAAAATGTCTCATAATTTCTACATAAATTGGATTATTCATTTTGAAAAACTATTTGACAAATTTTTTCATTTATATGATAAATATATTTTTTAAATACAAAAATCATAAAAGATGATATATATTTTACTCCATAATAAAATCAGTTTATGTGTATGATAATTATTCTATAAAAGATAAATCAAATAGTTAAAATACAACAGAATAGATGTCTATATATTTTCATATAATAAAATCCTTTGAAATAAATACTTCTCTTTTTATAAGAAAAATGAATTGTGAAAATAATAAAATAAAATTATTAGAATAAAAATAATGAATTTTTAATGATCAAAAAACATGATCAACTTAGATATTTTCAGACAATATAAATATGTCTAACATAATAGATCAAATTAAAAATAATCTATAATGGTTAGAATCTATTCAACAAATAAAATTACATTCATCATAAAACCACCTATGAAGAAAGGATATATGGTTTAAAAAATATATATATTCATGATATAAATAATATGTAAATTTATGGAAAATGTAATTTATGGTGAGAGATGATTATAAAAAAGTAAATGTTACAAGAAAAGTCAATGAGAACCTTATTAATTGATATTTGAGATATGTTCCAAAACTCATTATAAAAGTATATTTTTTTACTAAAATCATTACTTGAATAAAATAAAATAAAATGGATTAAAAAAATTAAAAATAAATATTCCAAAAAAAATTAAATCTAAAATGATCACAAAATTTTATAAGAAACAAAATAGTGTAAAATAGTTTTGATGAAGGGAGAATTCTTTAATGTACAATATGTTAAAATAAAACCGTTCATCTAAATTTTTATAAACTAATGATGAAAATAATATTCTAGAAGTAAATAAATATATTACCTTTAAAAAAATATAAGATGTCAAAGATAAAAATAAATTTATTTGATTTTTTCCATTTATTGAATAATGTTTATTTTGGGAAAAAATTTCTAAAAATATGTATATAATGGGAAAATAATTTCTATAAAAACTAAATTATTATATGATATTATTTCAAAATATTCATTACATGATTCCAGTTTAAATTGCAGTAAATTTTTGTAGAAAATATAGAATACAATTAAATATTCATAGGATATTAAATTTTATGTATTTTTTGAATGATATATTATTGGATTCTTCCAAAGATAAATATATTCTATCCTAGGAAATTGAGATTTAATATAATAATATAATTTTGTTAACCATAAAATTGTAACCCCTTGAAATTGTTAAGTCTAAATAGAAATTTCAATATTATTTAATGAATATATATTATTGTTGTGTAATATAGAGGCATGGATATTAATAATATTAATGTAAATGTTTGCAAAAAAACAAAATATGTCTTAAATGAGTTGAAATTGTGAAAAAATACCTTATAAATATCATTTTAATGAAGTCATAACAAATAAATGTATTGATTATGTTTCAAAAGTTAACTTATAGATGATAAGTGTTCAAATATTACATAAATATTAATATTTTAAGTAACATAAAATCATTTCATTTTAAAAACAATAAAGAAGAGATATAACACAATGATTGGAAACTGATTCAAGAAACACCTTACATCATGTTGGAAATTCCTTAAAAGTAAATTCAGCAGAATTTATTGTAAATTTATATTTATTAAAATTAAGTACAAAAAGAATATTTATATCAATTATTTGAGATATGATACATTTATAACATTTATAAATTTTATATTAATAATCTTTTACTACAATCACTGTTTCAAGTGTTAACAACTTTGTTTCCCATAAGTGTAGTTTGTCACAAATATTCAAATACATTTATATTGATTATGGTTCTTTATTTAAACTAATATTAGTCATGATATAAATATAATATATAATCATTATATATATATATGTATATGTATTCAATAATAAAATTCTAATGTTTAAAATGAAATTATATCATTCAAGTTGACAATTGGTCATACGTAGGGACAAATATTTCTGTAAATTTTCAATAGATGAAATAAAAGTATGTAAAATAATTATAAAAATATTAAAAATCATTAATATATAAAATATTATATATATAATAAATAAATATATCATTATTATCATCATTGATAGGTGAAAATGAAAAATAATCACTTTGATTCATGGGGGTAATATCCAAAATTTAACCAAGAGCAATGTAATCTTTTTCTAATTAATGGGATGGTACGAAGATAGATTTTATATTATAATTATATTATTATGATTAATAAATACATTATATCTTTATATATGTATTTTATTTACTTCCATATTTCTTACCATCCATTCAATGTGTTGATGTAAATCAAATAACACATTTTTGTCGTGAAAATATGTTGTATATACGCATGAGAAATTGTTTTCCATTTTAAAATGATGAAAAATTGATTGAATATGGATGTAACATAGAAATAAAAAATTTCCACATTATTTATATTACATTTTTCATTTTATTATGGGTATAATGGACTAAAATTGATATAATTTTTTATAATGTGAATTTATGTTAATATAATATCATCTAAATTTTTTTAATGTTTTTGTTATACCTCCATCAATATCTATTTGTTATAACCTCTATTAACACTTTTAATAATTAATTTGATATCAATTTTTTTAACATTGGGGAATAATAAGGAAAATATTAAAGGGTGAATGTCCCATAAATAGACCACGGTTAATATTTCAATATATATATTATTTAGTTGGCCTATTTTATTTTTTTATGATTTTGAAATCATATAATAAAATATTTTTTATTATAAAATATCAACACTCTCTTTTTTGGAAATACATTAAATATTATAATATTAGGTATCTAACTCGTGGTAAATGGTTCTAAAATAAAATATCCATGTTGATAAAAAAATATATTATCTCAATATTATCCAGTAATTGTTTTTTTAAATTACTAGATATTATTTAATCCCCACTATATTGATTTATCTATTTGTTAACAAATTTAATCCATAAATATTGTGCGAAATTTTTAAATAATATAGGGTTAGAGTTTTACATATAATGTAAAAATTTGTGAATAAAAGTCCATGTAATGAAATTTTAGGAAATTTAAAATCCTAATTGACATTTTCAATGTTTTTATTATAATGACATGCCACATCTCAATGCATAACAACTTACCAAACTGGTTCTCTAAATTTCTTTTGGCACACATACCTATGAACCAGTGGCTATAAATTAGCTTTGTGGGTGAAATAAGGTATGATGGGGAGAATATAATTCTTATATTAGGGTGTAGAAAAAGGAATCATCATATTTGGTAATAAATATTAATATTATTTAAAAAATAATGAACATTTTGTAATAATAAATGAAATGTGGGTAATACCTGAACATCAATGTCATAAAAACCCTGATCGACAAACTATCCATTCAAAAACACACTGTAGAAATAAAGGTTAAAATGAAACCAATCTATAGAACCACAGAGTCAATCCAAATATTTTTACCTATTACTATGCTAGAAATCATGCTCAAACATTTAATCCTAGAACTATACCAAACCTTGGCCTAGAATTAAATGTGTGGCCACTCAGGTAAACAAGTGCAATTGTGGATGAGGAGGGTGTATGTGGAACACAATATCCCACCACAAGTGGTGTCTAATTATTGATAATTTCTTAAATGGTGAATTAATTAATTCTATAATTAATTATATTGATATATAGTAATGCAGTATAACTCTTAAGGAAAACCCACTGGCCCACAGCTTCTATAGTGATAATCTTGGTAAGACAAACCTGTAACATCCTAGGTAAAGAATATAACATTTTAATATTTATTAATTATTTTGAATTAAATATTGATTTTTCTTTAAAGGGGATTCTATGTTTGATGGGGTTCCTGATATGCAAGAACATGTTTCATTGAAATCTTATATTTCACACAATGTGGAGTCCTACTAAAAAATAATAATATAATTTTATTTTAAATAGAAGATTATTCCTAGTTGTTGTATTGGTGGGAATGGATAGAACTAAATAAAATACGAATATAAATGTTTTTTAATTATTTTTACATTTATCCAATAAAGTTTAGGGGATTAAAATAAGAAAGAATCCGATTTTCACCATAAATGCTCTAATATTCCTTAAACGGATGATTTACCACCTCTTGATAGAAAACCCTTATTAAATATAGTTTTGGTCACTTTTATATGTTATATTTTACAAAATAATATGCTTTTTTATAATTGGGAAATCAAAATTTAATTGGAATAACATTTTAGTATTTTTCTGATAAAGTACATTTTTTTATTAATTGTGAAAAATAATGTATTTTAATTCAGAACATCCTTTTAATATAGTTATTTATATGGATAGATTATATTTATAAATTATTATCAAGTTTAATTGTAATATATTTTTACCATATAATATTATTTTGGTCATTGTAAGTAATTTCACTTTGAAATTGGAGTTAATCAAGTTTCAATCTTTTGATAGTTATTAGTTTTTCAAAAACACGCTTTTGTTTTGATATCGGTAATTAATTTTAAATTAAATTCTGCCACTTCTGGTTATTGAATTTAGAAAAATGGATTCCATATTTGGAATCAATAGGTACAAATTGGGTAAATAGGTAACTTTGATTTTAATATATTATGTATATTTATATCAGTTAAAATTTTATTTACCATGTTTAAAAAGTAAATCTAGTAAATAAGAGTAACAAGATATTATAATAATAATACTAAATTACCCTAACAAGTATCCAAATCCTATTGGTTGATATGGTTCTGACCATGGGCATCCTTGGGTCTATTTGGGACCCCATGGATCTACATTGGAGTCATAATGACAGTTTGTATTAATTAATTTAAAGTGAAGAGAAAAATGACTTAAACATAGATCTTTTAGTAAATAAATTTTTACATGTGGTTATATAAGTTATCTATTCTAATATAAATATTAATTTGAAATATAAAAAGATTTCATATATCATGTTATTTTTTTTATAATATTTAGAACTAAATAAATAAAATTATTTATGATACAATAATGATGAAGTCTTTAACTCATTAATGAATGACTTAAATAAATAAGATTATAATGATTAATAAATAACCAAAACCTATACAATTCTTATTGGATGATTTTATTTCAAACATGAGTCATCTTTTCTTTTACTATAATAAGTTTTTTACCTTTATAACCCGAAAATAAATTTATAATAAAACAATATTTTTAAACATTCATAAAGTGCCCCTCCCCATTATTAAATTCCCTCACTTCTAACTCATTCCTTACACCCATTAAGCCCCATCGATCATCCAACATCTACCCAATAACGCTCCCTACATCCCTATCCTCCTTATAGAACCCTATCTCTAGGAAGAAGGAAATTTAATTAAACTTTTTCCTTTCAAACCAAATTGAGATACCAAATTTAAAGGTAACATCTTCTCTTAAGTTCTTTTGTGTTATTTTACTTCTCGAACCCCATAAACTCTTTTTATTTCTTTATTTTATAACAAATCCAGTATCCTAAATATACTACTGTTTTTTATGAGATCTATTAAAACTACACTTACACAAACCTCTATCTAATGGTTAAAGAACATACTCTCTCTCTCTGGATGATGAACTACTACCTCATGAAATGATGATTGTTTAATTATCTCCTATCGCCTATCATTGTGTCCATTAAGATGGAACTATATTTATAAGTTATATATATTATATTTAATTTGTTTCTATGGTTCTGTATTTCTAATTTATATATTACCTTTATGGTTAGTGGGTAAATAATATAACATTGTTTAAGAAAATGCAGACTACCTCCCCCACAATGTGATATGACTTTTTCATGCCAAATGTGGAAGGTATAAAGTATTGAGTTAATGAAATTATATATGATATTATACTGGAATTATAATATACCTATTTATATTTATGTTTTTATTCCGTTAATTATGAAAAATAAATGAATGTAGCGTTCATGGGTAAGTACGACTTACCATCTCCATGAATGGTGCATTTCATTTCTTATCTACAAAAGTTATGTAATATTTTAAATACATTTATATACTTAATATATATGATATATATGATATATTTTATATCTAAACCATTATTATAATTCTTTAGATAATGTAATTTCAACCACATGGACAATTCATAATTATAGCATGTTAATTTTTAACTCAAGTTCCGAACATCGACAAAATGTCTGATACGAACTCTTGTAATTAACTAATTTTTATTGAAATGTAATAATTAATATAAAGGGAATAATTTTTTTTTCAAAATGTTCTTAATCATGTAGAAATTAAATTTAGTTTACTATTCGTGAGATAAAAGAATGATCGTGTCAAGTCTGACACGAGGTAAGGGGTTTCTTATCTAACTTTTAATTCTGTAATATTTCCATTGTTCACCACTTATTTATTACATTTGATGTATTGTGTAATTCCATTTGATATATATTATCGTGATTCAATTTATATACATAGTATTCTATGATTAATTTGGTGGTTATTAACTTTTGGTCATACTACTCGATTGATTACAATGTGGTATGGGGTTTTCATCTCACTTTTTATTCCAGTAAGATTCATGTTATATTTACCACTATTTCCTTTTGTGGGGAAGATGTACATCCCATGATTTTTTTATTTTTGTAATATAGTTTAATTTTTTGGTACTTACATCTTCATTTTATGATCCTACTCTCATTGGCTGTATGTTTTTTATGTTACCAAATCGGTAAGGAAACCATTCACACTCGTCGTTTTAAAAGAGATCTCTTTGTTATATCTTTTCATTTACCTATTATTATATTGAGATATGTTCTGTTATATCCTTATTTCTCTAAATTCTATTTCCATGTTATGATATACCCTTCTCTCTCTCATAAACTCACTTTCTGAATTTTAATGTGACGTTGTCAGGATGTTGAATTTCTATAATGGAACGTCTTCACCCAAATTCAATTATTCGGGTTAAACTTCTACTTCTTAATTATGTCCTGCTATGAATATGTGTTAATAATCTGTTATTGTTTTACATATAATATCAAATTATATTGGATGTATTGATATTATTCACACATAATTATCCCATAGATTAATCTTTAATCTAAGGATGCTGCCTTTATAAGGGATTTCATCTCAATTTACATTCCATTGAGACTTCAATGTTGTTATGTGCCAATTCACATTTATTGGGTGTATATACTATCCTTTGGCATATTATATCATGAATAATTTTATTCTCATGATATAATAAAGTTTGGATTAAATTACAATCACCTATTATTTTTATTCATGCATATCTCAATTGGTTAAGAACTCCTTAACAAAAATATTGTCTTAAAGATTTATTCTTCTAAATATTTCTCATTAATGTCCATTTTTTAAAAATGTTTTTAAGGACTTATTTATATGGTCATTAATGTTTAAAAATTTTAATTTTATAAAATCTTCAAATTCTAATGGGACACTATGATTCAAAAATATCTTTATTAAATGGGTTTGAAAATATTTTGATAAAGAATTGATTATGTCAAATATCATGAAATGATATATTGTTATTGTAATGTGGAAATTTTATCTTTAAATTATGCTTGTTTTATGTGTTATGAATATGTTATGGTAATTGGGAATTATTTACATATATGGGTGGTTCCTTGATAATCTTAGGGTGAGTGAACCTGAGATAGCTCCCCAATGCATTGGGTAATGTGATGGAGGTAAACTTTAATGTTTCTCCATAGATATTTAGGGAATATACTGTGATGGGTATTCCAAACATAACTCTCTTCGTAGCTGTGAAAGTTACAATGAATCTATGTTATGTATCCCATAAGGTACCTTTAGGATTTATGATTTCTATGTGTTATTCATAAATCTTATGATTTCATAAGGAATTTTATTATGGAAAATTATGGTTTTATTGTTTTCTATTTATTGATGGCCTAATTTTTTTATTCCATATTTTATAACATTTACTAAGCTTTTTATACTCACCACATGATTTGGAAATGTTTTACACTAGAATTAAATATTAATAAGCTTCAACAACGATATCAAGTAAAATTCATGATATATAAAACATGGAAATATACATGTTTCATATTAAGAGTTTTTATTTTACAAAAACATTTATACTGGGTAGTAGTGTCTCCATGTAATTTTCAAGTTGATATGTAGTAGTTATGGCCTCATTCTCTTAAACTCTAAACCTGAAAAGATCCTCAATGAAAATTATTGATTTAATTGAAGATTAATTAATGATTAAGGCTAGGTTCTTATAGTTGGTATCAAAGGTTCGTTTAGAAAAAATTAGGGATTAAGAGTTTTAGTTAAACACATGGTTAGTCCCTATATCTATTATTTCAGTTAAATACTTGTTTTATAAATTTTTGAGATCAAGGAATGTTAGCTACAAATGGAAGGAGGAGTATCTCAAAAAACATTCATATCTCTTCATGATGACTTTCTTGAAATAATTATTGCAAAGTCATGTTCAGATGATTGTGAATCTTTTTCTAGTATACAACTCACTTTCATGTAGTTTTGTGAGATATCAAACACCTCCACTATACCTCGATATCATCGTGGATCTTGAGTTATATTTAATCAAATACATTTTTTCAGTATTCTAATATTTTCAAAAAAGATAAATATTATAAAGTCTTTTTTATATATTTTACCTTATCACAGGATTTTGAAGAATTTTATAAATTTGAAAATTGTTCTTAATAAGGATACCCTTTCCCATCCTATTTATATGAGATTTTACAATACATTTTTTCAGAAAATACATATTGTATTTTAAAAGGAACATTAGTTTAATTTTTCAACTCTAAATCAGTCCGAAAATTATATAAAAATCATGTTTTATCAGATGTTTTGAAATTATATGTCTTACATGATTATTTTTCAAAACTATTTTTTTCGAACACCCATATGACCCCTATTGTACAAGGATTATTTGGATGAAGGAAGTAAATTATTTTGAAGGATCTATAAATCATTCTTACAATGCATGGACCCTCTACCTCTATGAACATTATGATGATGAAACCATATGGACACAATGATCAATGTATGATGTTATTTCTTATGGGAATAGTGTTTTTATCTTATGAAGGTGAAAAAATGAAAATATAGAAGATGTTCATGTATTAATGTATTGGTATGAAAATAAAATGTATAAGAAAAGCTTTGGGGTAAAAATTTTTAGGGATATTTTTTTATTTATAACGAGGATAACCTGTAAGATGAGTGATGACCCATCGCATCCTGCAAGGCCATAAGAATCAAACCCACATCCGATGGGTGATAAGGGTGCATATCCTACCACTTTCCTATGTGAAGTCCTTGGTTAGTATGAGTTTTTATTTTATGTTAAATATTTTTATGGATCATGAATAAGTTGATTTTGGGAACTTATAATTTATCAAATTGATATCCTTAATATTAGAAAATTATTTGGTGATTAAGTGATAATGGTTATTTTAGAAGATGTTAGCTCTTTTAGAAACACTATATGCTTATGGAAAATAAAATACTATGGGATTTAATTAGTGGAGTAATTGATGAAATATAATTTTGGAAGAATATATGTTTTTATTGTGTAAATAAGGTGATTTGGGTTATTTATGGAAATGTTTAATCAATCATAGATAATATGGTTTTAGTTAATTAAACTTCAGTTTGAGACTTTAAGAGTAGTCTATGTTTTGGAGATAAATGTTAAGATTTTCTGTGGAAGAGTATGTGATTAAATCCTTCTGTGTTTTGGGTTTCAATCTTAGTTTGGATTAATTTGAATAATTTTAAGGGAAAATATATATAGAATGTTATTTCTTGAACATTGGGTTCTTTTGTTGAATTTTTGAGATCAAGGGTAGTATTTCTTTATATAAAGGATTATCCTTTTGGGGTTATCAGAACATGTACTATACAATTTTGGTATTGGTGGATTCCTAAAGATAGGGGAAATATATAGTTCATCTTTTTGTGATACTCTCGATGTTTATTCTAGAACTTCAAGTATGACCAAGTCATCTTGAATACTTACCCTTTGGAGAAAATATGAGTTTGTGGTAGAATTTTATTAGTGGATTAAACATTACATGACAAGTAATCATATTTCCTTACAATATTAGTCTAGTTATTAATAAAATTCATCAACTCTATAAAAAATATGTTAGAAGAAAAAATGTTATAAGCTATCTTTTATCATCATACATTACCCAACCACATATTTATGGTATTGTGGTGGTTAGAATTATGTGATCAAGATCTCTATCACTCCTTATCAATCTATAAGAGTTATTTTCTTTTCCATATCCATTTTTTTTGGAATCCTAATATATGTTGTCTTAGATGAAAATTGTATTTATCTTTATTTCTTTGAATGTAATATTTTTATTGACCCTTCATCCCATATTTGACTTTCAATGAAGTTTCAAATACCAATTTTAAAACTACGAGGAGTCAATTCCCATAAAGAGGAAGGATGTAACATCCCAGGTAAATAAAGAATAAAAATTTTTCATATATATAAAATTTGTGAATTAAATTTTAATTTTACTGTAAAGGAAATTCTATGTTCATTAGTATACTTGATATGCAACAATGCGTTTCTTTGAAATCGTACGTTGCACACAATGCTGAGTCATACTGAAAAATAATAATATAATATTATTTTAAATGGTAGTTACCGCCTTTTGATGGAGACTCCTCTTTAAATCTTGTTTGGTCACTTTATTATGTTTTATTTGAAAAAATAAAATTCTTCTTTAGAATTAGGACATCTAAATTTACATTGGATAAAAATTATGAATTTTTATGATAAAGTTCCATTTTTATATGAATAGTGAAAAATACTGTATTGCAATTCAATACTTCCTTTTAATATAATTTATTTATATGGATAGATTATCTTTTTAAGTGGTTTTAAAGTTTAATTAGATTATATTTTTACAATTTAATACTATTTTGGTCATTGGTAGTAATTTCACTTTGAAATTGGATTTAAAAAGTGTTAGTTTCTTTATAGTTATTATTTCTTAAAAACACGGTTTTATTTTAACATGAGGAATTAATTTTAAATTAATATCTACCAATTTTGTGTTTTAAATTTTCAATAATGGTTTCCAAATTTATAAGGTAGAGGTCCAAATTGTTTAAATAGTTAACTTTTATTTTTATACATTATGAATAATTACTTTGGTAAAAATTTTATTTACCATGGTTAAAGGGTAAACATGGTAACAAATGGTTACAAAATATTAATATAATAATATTAAATTACATTAACATGTGTCTTAATACTATTGTTTGATACGTTTTAGACCATGGGAATCCTTGTGTCGATTTTGGGACCCCATGGAGCCACTTGGGAGTGATAATGACACTTTATATTAATTAATTTAATGCAAAGACAAAAATGAGTTAAGACAATATCTTTTTGTAAATCATTTTTTAAGTGGGGGTATATAAGATATATATTTGAATATAAATATTAATTTAAAAACTATAAATATTTCTTATATCATGGTATTTTTTTATAGTTTTTAGACATCATATAAATAACATTATTTATGACACAATAATGATCCAATGTTTACCTCATTAATTAATGATTTAAATAAATAAGATTATAAATATTAAAAAAATATCCAAAACCTGTGAAATTATTATTTAAGTATTTTATTTAGAACATTAATCAGCTTATATTTTACATTGATGTTTTTTATACATTTAGAAACATAAAATCATTATATAATAAAACAATATTTTTAAACAATCCAAAAGAGCCCCTCCTCCCACATATAAAAAGCCCCCAGATATAACCCATTCCTCACACATATCATGCCACATAGCTCATCCATCCTCTTACCCATTAATCTCCTTATATCCCTCTTCTCCTCCTATAAGACATCCCCTAGACAGAAGGAAATTCAATTTAATCTTTTGGTCAAACCCAAGGGAGACACTCGATTTAAAGGTAACGTCTTCTTTTAAGTACTTTTGCTTCATTTTACTTATCCAACCCCAAAATATATTTTTATTAATTTATTTTATAACAAACCAAATATCCTCAATATACTATTTTTTTATGAGACGGATTCTATCAACACTTACACACACCACCAACTAATGGTTAATGAACATAGTGTTTCTCTGGACGGTGAACTACTGCCTCATGAAAAAATGATTGTACAATTATCTAGTACTGCCTCTCATGGTTTTCCTTAATATGGAACTATATTTATATGTAATATATATTATATTTATTTTGTTTCTATGCTTATGTATTTTTCATTTATAGAATACCTTTATGGTTTCCTCCCTGGTTAAATACGATAATTTCATTTGAGGAAGTCCAGACTACCGCCCCCACAATGTTATATGACTCGTTCATTCCATACATAGAATTTATAAAGGATGGAGTTAATGAAATTATATATGATATTAAAATATAATTATAATATAACTATTTATCATTTTTTTATTCCATAAAATATGAAACAGAAATAAATGTAGCGTCCATGCGTATGTACGGCTTACTTTCCCAATTAACAATGCATTTAATTTTTTATCTCCAAATGTTTTGTAATATTATAAATACATATATATATTTGATATATATGATATCTAAATCATGAATATAATTCTGGAGATAATGTAATTTCAACCACATGGACAATTTATAATTATAACAAGTTCATTTTTAACTCATGTTCCGAACATCAATAAAATGTCCAATATGAACTCAAATAATTAACTAATTGTTATAGAAATTTAATAACTGATAAAAAGTAATAATAATATTGAAAAAAGTTCATAATAAAGTATAAAATATCTTTAGTTTATTATTCAAAATATTAAAGAATGATCGAGTCCAATCAGACACGGGGTAAGGGATTTCTTATCTCACTTTTAATTTAGTTAGCTTTCCATTATTCAACACTTATTTATTGAATGCAGTGTATTGTGTGTTTCCATTTGATATATATTGTCATGATTATCTTTATATTCCTGGTATTTTTTTATTCATTTGGTGTTTATTAACTTTTGTTCATACGACTCGATTGATTACAACATGGTAATGGGTATTCATCTTACTTTTTATTACTTTGAGATTTATGATATATTTACACTATTTCCTTTTGTGAGGTGGATGTACATACCATGAATATATTATTTGTATAATATAATTTAATTTATGGTTATTTAAATATTCATTTTAGGATTTTTCTTTCATGGGGTGTAAGTTTTTTAACTTACCAAATTGTTATGGGAACCTTTGACCCTCCTATTTTTAAAAGAATTATTTTTATTATGTCTTTTAATATACTTCTTCTTATGATGGGATATGATATTCTTTATCATTATTGAAGAAATTTTATTTCTATGTGATGAGATACCATTTTCTCTCCCATTAACTAATTTTGTGAATTTTAATGTGACGTAGTAGGGCTGTTGAATTTCTGTAAGTGAAATTTTTAACCCAATTTCAATTCTTTGGTTTAAACATCTACTTCTTGATTATGTTATACTATGAATGTGTGAATAAACTATTAATTTTTACACATAATATTCACATATATTGTGTTTATTTATATTTTTCACACATAGTTATCCCATTGATTCATCATTAATCAAAGTATACTGGTTTTATAAGGGATTTCATCTCAATTTACATTCCATTGAGACTTAATTGATGTTATGTACTCATAGAATTTTATATGGTGTATATAGTATCCTTTGTAATATTATATCATGAATAAATTTATACTCATGAAATTATAAATTTTTGATTAAATGATATTCCTCAATTATTTGTATTCAAACGTCTCTCATTTGGTTAAGAACTCCATAACAAAAATATAGTTTTAATGGTTTATGTTTCTAAATATTTCTCATTAATGTCCATGTTTTAAAAATAGTTTTAAGGATTTAATTATATGGACATTGATGTTTTAAAGTGTTAATTCCTATAAAATCTTCAATGTGGTATTGGACACTTCGATTCAAAATTCTTTTTATTAAGTGGTTTTGGAAATGGTTTGATAAAGCATTGATTATATAAATATCTTGAAATGATATATTGTGATTGTAAAGTTGAAATTTTATCATTAGATTATTCTTGTTTTATGTTTTATGAATATGTTATAGTTAGGGAAAATTGTTTACGTATACAGATGGTTTCGTAATAAACCTAGGGAAGGTGAGCCCGAGAAATCTCTCTAATGCATTGGGTAACGTGAATGAGGTAAATATTAATGTTTCTCCAAGGAGATTTAGGGAATATATTATTATGGGTACTCCAAATGTAACTA
Organism: Viscum album; assembly: GCA_963277665.1. NCBI lineage: Eukaryota > Viridiplantae > Streptophyta > Magnoliopsida > Santalales > Viscaceae > Viscum > Viscum album. The sequence continues at coordinate 1,221,104,100 of OY728156.1, read as the reverse complement.
TCTACTTAACTATGGAATCTACAATGTATGTATGTTTTGTATACAATAATTCGCCTTTATGATTTGTTATTTCTGTTTGGTATTAATAAATCTTATGTTATGATTGAAAAGTATGGTTTCATTGTTTTGTATTTATTGATGGGATAATGTTTTAATTATTTATTATATAACCCTTACTAAGATTTTTATGCTCACCCCATGTTTTTTGAAATGTTTTCCACAGGACATAAAAATGGATAAGGGTCAAGGATTGGATCATGTAAAATTCATGGTGTCTGAAACATTGAACTACACATGTTTCATTTTAAGAGTTTTTATTTTATTAAATAATGGATACTGAGTAGTAGTGTCAATAAGTTATTTTCAAGTTGATATGTAATATTTATGTCCTAATTTTCTAAAACTCTAATCCTAAAAATGTCCTCAATGTGAATTCTTTATTTAACTCAATATGAAGTAATGTTTAAGGATGGGTCCTTATAAAATCTTCTTTGGAACATTGTCAGATATCTTTATGTGTGTCCCAAAAACAAGAAAAAAATATGGATGACCCTCCCATAGAACAATTAATTAAATAAGAGAGTTAAACTAGGTATAACCCCTCCCCCCCAATTAATCATACCACAACTAGAAAAGACTCTCTTAGAATTATAATAATATAATGGAAATCCGTCCAAAAATTATAATAACTCCCGGAAAATAAGTCAATTAATTATATTACTAAAAAGTGGAGCACTCTATGAATTATATCATATTGAAGCTGATCCTTCAAATAATTTCATATGAACAATGTTGATCCCTCTCAGAATTATTGCATAATAGGGAATATCACTCTATTCAATTCACCATTAAAAATGATACATAAGATATAAATTAATCCAGGTAATGAAATTTACATTACCAAACACTAACATAAAAATTGATTTGAAAGACTTATTAAATAGTTCATATCCAAACTATATAACATCAACCAAATTTGACAAAGATTACCAATTAAACAATATAACATATAACATTGTAAATATTGTTATCTCTACTTCACATTATCAGTTGAGAGATATTATAGATACACATATCATCAAAAAATATTCATAAATATATTTCACCATTTACATTTACATTCCATGTCACCACTATTATAAAATTAAATTTCTTCTCAACATAATCATCACAATTAACAATTTTATAAAATTCATTGACATTGTAGTTCTCAATTCATGACCTAAATACATACACAAGTTCTAACCAGTGTATAATAGAAATAAAATTAATCAAAGGGATCATGGATTGTTCCCCGTAGTATCAATCTTTTTGTTAAGTTTTGAAAGACCGAATGAGTGGATGAATATCTAGGTATCAGAATTAATGACCATTCATGGCCTATGGGTTTTCTAAGAATATAATTCTTATCAAATAAGTGGTCCCAAATTTATTTTAGATGTTATCATTGTGGTTCGACATGGTTATACATAATTAATTGAAAATAAAAAAACAAAATACAGAAAAGGCCATTCTAGACCACCTATAAAAAATTAAGACAACCCCAATCCATGAATAGTCTAGTATCATTTTTTCATATTCCATGTCCATTCGATAATCTATAGTAACCTTGAGTTCTAAACTCATGTAAAATTATAATGATTAATTAAATACAAAATATATATAACCAATTTACATATTATATGTAACCTCACACCAAATGGAAAAATATAAATATGCTCAAAGACAAACCATACAACATTACAAAGTCTCGATAACTATTCACCATCTATGGGAGGCTTGTAACCGGCTTATGATTCCATTTTGAGTAAAATTTATTTTTAAAAACGACACAAAATGTACCAACATAATAACCTAAATTTGAGATATTAAAAATTTAAACCCAATGGAATAGAATTAATGTATTTAATTTCAATGATGTGTGTGGCTCAAATTGGTTATCCAGTTTCCATGTTAATACATGGATTCATCATCCTCAAATAAAAAACTTCATGATTAAGTATATTTTCCATCAAATTTGTCAATCAGAATCAATCCATGAAAAATATATGAATGATATTTTGGGGATACTTGGGTACATCGATGGATCAATATTGTTAGAACTCTCGAAGAGGAAAATATTTTAATAGATGAATATTTATTTATTGGAGAAACATGATCCAAATTGGCTAAAATATCCAAACCTCTATTTCCCAATGGATTAAATTTAAGTGGATTGATGAGGATTAGTTTTGAGTGTTACATAATAATTTCATTAAATAAATTATACCTTATAACCAAACAGGATAGAATGTAGTATGTTGAATGTTTTTTTAGGTCATGAATATATTGGGGAAGTGTGTTAATTAGACCTATAATGGTTTTTAGGGTTGGAATCATGAATTCACATGGTGAATTTTTGAGGGTGGCCCCTGGTCCCACCATTTAAATCGCCAAAACCGTGATTTCATTCTAAAAGAAATTTTAAATTTTTTATACAATATTCATGATGTAAATGTTTTCATGTATCCTATTTCATCACAATAACCCACCTATTTCTCATATGCTACTTCCGTAAACCCTCAGGGATAAAAACTGAACATAAAAACATACATAGACACGATGATTGTGAATTAAAATTTGAAAAACTAGATTTAGATTTAAAGATTTTATTTTGACCTGTCCAGTAATGAATACAAAATTTTATATCACGATAAATATCTTTACCACTTAGGATATGTGTTCTTATATTATACCCAGGATAAAACAACTCATACTTTTTTAGCCTAATTGACCATTCTGAAAATGAATTTGACTAACACTAGGTACAAAATTCCACTAAAATCAATGTGTTACACTTCATAATCCTGAAGGATATTCGTCTAAAAAACACAAAAAATGATTCAAATTGAGAACCAAAATCTGAACCACAACTCTTAACCAACACCAAAACATAATACATCTTTTCTAAAACCCACATATTCTTAAAGACCCACAATTTCATCATCCAGATCACCAACAGTTTTATTGTGTGACCAAATATTGAATCATATATTGTATGACAATTTATTAAATTTATATTAACTATATCAGAATTCATATCCATGAAATATTATAAAGGTATTTTTAAGTTAATTTCCATTATTTATTTGTTTTGGGGGTTTCTCATTCATTTTTTTAGGAATGGGTTAGTTTTTGTGATTTGGGCCAAACTGTGAGCCCAATTCCTGATTTACAAATAATGTTTTCCCTTTATAACTCATTAATTTTTCAAAAATAAACATCCTTTATATTTCCTACATGGTCTCCCCTTACTGATTAATAACAAAATATAAATTTGGACCATTTACGAATCCATAATCATTATGGAGTTCAGTTTTTATTTAAGGTATTGTGCATGCTCGGTAGCCCATTTAATGATTCAAAAATGAATTGTTTTAATTAAATAACTTATTAATATTATACTATATTTCAGTGATTCTACCTACCACTCTAATAAAAAATCCTTAGGTGAATCCCAATTACCATTCCCCCCTCTTTGGAGCTCGTCTATATCACGAATTAAGGAAAACCTTCATATGAATTCTCAAATCGTCTATATTTTAAGATGTTTCTTATTTCCGTCATAACTCATTCATTTATAACTATTACCCCTCTATAGTTCCTACATTATCTATTCATCATTTTTCAAACCTCCATATAATTTTTTGATGTTTGAAAAATCTGATATTGGTTTATTTGTGGTTATTTCTTCACGATCCCTCAAGTAAGTTGGTCTCATTCATTATTCTTTCATTTTTATTAGGGATTAATTAAATTTTATAATGGTTTCATACCATATTCAAGATTTTAATAATTTATATAAAATATTATTTGAAAATTGGGGTTTATATTTTGGTTTTAAGGGGCCAATATTCTGATTTTATGTTCAATCTACCATCCTTGAGGTGCAGTAGTGGTGCAATTGAATTTTCGCACAATAGATCAAAGGGTTTTTGTTAATTTGGTAAGTGATTCCATTTGTATGAAACTTATGTGAATTTAAATGAAGTTTTTATGACATTTTAATGTTTATTGAATTTTATTATTTTTTTCAAAATTAGTTTTAGTGGATATTGAAATGAGTATGAATTTTTAGAGCCAATTTTATTTGAAATAGGGGGTTTTCCCAAAAATATTTGGATGGTTAAATTGGGGAATACCTATAAAGACTTATTTGATATTATTTAAATTAAATAGGGATTAAAATAAGTTTTATAATGTTTGAACCCTTTGGTATTTTCTGCGAAAGTGAGTTTGATTGGTGTTTGTTGAACATGTGAACTTTATGTGTCATGTTTGTTTCAAAATGGATGTTTTACAATGATAAAATTTCTCGGTTCACATGGGGCTACCATAAACTTGATTTTTTGATTTCTTTGAAATTTATATGGTATTCCATTTCTATTTTTTCTGACTTTTGAGGGTGGACATGGTATTAAAAGTGGATATTTCATTGAGTTTTGGGTGTAAAACAATGCGGGATTTTTGAGGAATCATTTTTTTAAAAATCAATGGGACTTATTTTGTGTTTTAAGTGGTTTAAAATGTGTATAGATAATTTAATGATTTTATGTGACCATTATTGGTGTTTTATAAGAAAATGTATTTGTGTATCATGATGAAATTGTTTGAGCAAAAAGGGGGAATCATGGTACCTATGTGGGGAAAATATGTACTAATACGTCTAGTTGACCAGATGCATTTTGTTTCTGTTTCACATAGATTTGGATAACAACAACTCTAAAAAAATATATGGATGATTAATTGGTATCAATAGTTTATTGTTATATTCCCTACTAGTGGATCGTTCATAAGAACATATTTTTCTATGGTTACTTTACACGGAGTTATGAGGTACATGGGGCCCAAGACTATCTAGTTCCTTGGGGTGTTTCTGATTTCGTTTCTCATTGAATTTTCAGTATATAACATTGTATTAGGGTGTGTTTGGATGCATATTAAAGTATATAATTTTTACATTTAAATGTTTTAACATTATGAAATTTTTAGTCGGAAAACTACTTTCAATTGAAAGAGACATTTCATGGAATTTGTCATTGTTTTTATTTGAATATTAAAAAAGAATTCTTTTTCAACATCTATTGAATACACATTGAAATAATTTGGTGGTATCCTATTGGGATTTGGATAAAACCCTACTTACACCACATTGGTGAAGCTAGACTTCATTATTCTAGACTCAGGTAAATGGAATGCTTTGGGTGACGGTTTATCGGGGTGTCAGTTCCCATCCTTGGGGCGGAGTTGTGGAGACGACTTGTAGGTGATGAACCTTTTCATGTGGAGTCCTTGTAGATGTCTTGATTCTTTGTCTATTTTTATTTTGAACTCTTGTACTCTATTCTAAGACGAATTTTAAATTGTTGTTTTTTCTTCAGACTTGTTTGGCTAAAAATTTCATATGTATATTATGGATTGTTTTTATAGATTTTTGCTTTAATACTCGGGTAAATCATTCCCAAACATAATTGATTGATACCCAAACACTTTTTCCAGACTATGGGGATATGGAATGACCTTTGGGAATTTCCACATGATGGGTTTGGGTTTAAAATTCGTGATGAAATGATTCAGTTTGTGACAAAATGATATCAAAAGAGGTTATTGATTTTTTTGTTATATTACTATTTTTGGGATGAGTCGAGATAGACTGGATCTAGGACATTCAGGGATTGGGGTTTTAGTCCTATGTAGGTTTCCTGGCCTGCACCTCTTATGGGGGACCTTGAGTCACCCGTGGAAATTGGAATTATTTGATTGAATTCACTTACAGGTGCGACGTGTGGGTTCCAGACCACACGTGGACATCAAGTGGGGGTGGAGTAGTTGTTTCTTCTAAAATTAAAATGTGTTTACTGTATTAATATATTTTTTTTATTTAAATTTTCAGAATTTATGTATTGATTATTTTATTGTGTTTTTTTTATTTTGTAGCAATATGCCACCCCAGAAACCTCCCACATACCCATGGGAGGATGCCGGAGAGTGTTCTCCCACATCAATAGATCAGAGGCTAGTCAAGGCTATGGTTTAGGATGTCAAAGATTTAGGACAGTAATGACTCCTGATCCTATTCTTGTTATCGTCGATGAGATGTGTCCTAGAAAAGATAAAGAATGTTAGTTTCTGAAAAAAGCCTCTTACTTTCTGAGGCAGCTCAGAACCCCCAAAATTAGAGAAATGACTCTAGAAGATCAAGAATATGTTTGAGTTATTGGAAACACCAAAAGAGATACGGTTGAAGTGTGCCTCCTTTCTAATTGAGGTTCATAGTTTTATGTGGTGGGAGTGAGTACCTCATCCTGGGAAGAATGAGCAGATGGACTGGGGAGATTACATGGTCGTCTTCAATGAATAGTACATTCCTGAGGTCTTGGCATGTTCCAGGTCTAGATAGTTCATGGAACTTGTTTAGGGGAATCTTTTTTTGATGGATTAAACCATATATTTTTCTGTGATGGTTCGGTATGTCCCTGAAGTGGTCTCTATTGAACAATTTAAGGCCCAGATGTTCATGAATAGATTGTGACCAGAGATATACTCCCTGGTTTTCTTATATAAGTTGAGGACCTATTTTGTGGTCGTTGATTGGGAACGTAAGGGGGAGATTTATAGGAAAGGTAGGGCTGGTTTATTTGGTTTAGTATCAGTAGTGGGCAGTGGCAGCTACTCAAAGAAGAAAAGGAAGCAGGTGGAATAGGTGATGAAAGGATGTAGTAGTTCATTCCACTCTTCCATGATGTTTTTGTTTGTGGATTATGATGCAAGATCGGTCATGTTTCACTTATGTGGGAAGACTGGGAACATCTGAAAAGCATGTCCACTTCCTATAAATCATTTTTACTCGTATGGAGGCAATGGGAATTTAGAGTGCTTCTGCTTGTGAGCACGTCCACATCTGAGTGGGGCAGGGTCTGTGGCTCCTAGAGGAGTGCCAACACAGTATGAACCATCAAGGACTAGGGGATCTCAATTTGGTGGACATGGTTTTATGGTTGGGTAATATTTAGAGAATATATAGTTCATGTAAAAGCCATATACTAGTGGTCTTCCTCAGGAAGACACCGGACATCTCCATGCGGTGGATCCAGCACCAGTGGGATCAGAAGTTCGACCATTGACTATTGAATGTATCATTGTGGTCGTATCTTCTATAGATGATTCTCTTTCTGATATTGGGGCCTTTGTTTCATTCATTTCTACATGTTTTGTTGACATTCAGAATTTAGCAACCATGTATATGTCTTTTACGATGGATTTGGTGACACCTCTAGGAAAGTAGAAGCAGAGTCTAAAGTTCCCCTCATGTGCGTTTTTCGTGTCCGGGTTTGAGATGGAGTGGGACCTCCTGGTCATAGATATGAATCTATTTGACATAATAGTTTACATGGATTGGATAGTACCCTTCCAGGTGCACGTTGATTGCTACAGGGGCGAGTCAGTTTCACAGAACCTGATGGGAGTCGTCATGTTTTTCACAAAGAATGGGATCCTCTATCGGTTCACGCAAGACCTCAACTCCCATTGTTTGGAAGTCATATATTCTAGTTATCATTGCTTGAGCTAGAGGTTGATGATATTTCCTCTAATGGTGCACTACCTCATTTAGTGAATGACTTTCTTGAGGTATTCTCAATTGATTTTTCAATTTTCCCCTAGTGTGAGATGTAGAGTTTTTGATTTATCTTGAGCCTGAAACATAGTTCATATCTCTTCTCTCTTATCGCATGGACCACACCGAGATGAGGGAATTACAGATACAGGTGGACAACTTAGAATATAATGGATTCATTCCCCCAGAATCTATCCATAGGTCACTCTAGTGTTGTTCATGAAAAATACCGATAGATCCCTTCAGTTGTGCATTGACAATCAGAAGCTAAATAAGGTAACAATTAAGAAAAAATACCCTTTTGTGAATAGATTATTTTTTTGATCAGTTGAAAAGGTAAATGCGGTTCCCTAAAATAGACATGCATTCGGGATACCATCAACACAGGGTGATTGAGTCAGATATTCCTAAGACAACCTTCTGAAGTAGGTATGACCACTTTGAGAATTTAGTAATTCCCTTTGGATTGAACAACATTTCGGTGTTCATAATGGAACTCATGAAAATTTGGATTTATCAGTATCTCTATTCCTCCATTGTGTTGTCCATGGATGAAATTATAGTATACTTTGGCTATTAGGAGGAACATGAACTTCACTTATGGATCGTTTCAGGCACCCTGCGAGATCACCACCTCTATGAAAAGTTGTCAAAGTAAACATTCTATATTAGGGAGGTGAAATTTTTGGGGCATGAAATCTTGGAGAATGGGGTTTCAGTGGACCTCAAGAAGATCATCGTGGTCATTTCATGGGGGCAACCAAAGAATGTGTTTGAGATCCAGAGTTTTCTTTTCCTGGCCGGTTATTATAGGTGATTTGTTTGGGATTTCTCTCGTCTTTCTTCATCACTGACAATGCTCACCTGGAAAGGGCTGTTGTTTTTATGGTGTCCAGACTGTTAGCCATCATTTGAAGAGTTGATGAGTCGGTTGGCTAAAATCCCTTTGTTGATTTTTCCAAAGTCCAGGAAGGGGTATGTGGTCTATTGTGATGCATATAGTATGGATCTTGCATGCGTGATTATGCAGGATGATCATGTGGTGGTGTATGGAACTCTCAAACTCTGACCACATGAAAAGAATTACCCAACCCATGACATGGAATTGTCAGCAGTGATGCATTCTTTGAATTCATGGCATCAATACCTCTTTGGTGAGATATTTGTGGTATACTTTGATCACAAAATCTCTTCCTATATCTTCTCTCAAAAGGACCTCAGCTTGAGGTAGTGTCATTGGATTGAGTACTTTCAGGGGTCCAGCATTGAAATTTTCAATACCCCAGTAAGGGGAAATATAGAGGCTGATTATTTTACTAGAAGAGTTCAAGTGCAGGCTTTGAGGATGTCCAGTGATGAGTGGGCTACTATGAGACTCTTTTCTCAAAAGCATGTGGATACTAGGGATCATAGTGGAGGTCTGTTCTTGGAGAGCATCAAGATTACTTCTTCACTATTGGAGTTGATTCATCGAGAACAACCTAGTAGTGAGCTATGTCAGTGATCGAGGTATTTTCCTCATGGTGTGGATACATCCTATTATTAGTCATCGTCCCCATAGGAGATCTTATTCTTCAAGGGCTGCTATGTAGTTGCATCATCTCTGTGAAACATGGTGATGCCGGATAACCACCAATATTAGTGGGATGTTCATCTAGGTGCCACCAAGATATATTATGTTGTGCGGTAACATTTTGTTGTCCAGATATGCGATTTGACATATCAGACGTTGTGTTGAGATGCTACATGTTCCAACATGTAAAAGGAGAGAATCATAGACCCTAAGATTTGTTAGATACATTACCCATTCCTACCTGGAAGTGCGATGAGGTCGCCATGGAGTTTATTTTTTTCATACCTCATACACTATGGGGTAAGCATTCCATTTAGACGGTGATTGATTATTTTACCAAATCAGCCCACTTTATTCTGATAAAAGATACAACTAATGTGGATGAGTTGGGTCATTGGTATCATTCGAAAGTGTTGAGAATCTATGAGATTCCCTCAGCTGTTGTCTCTTATAGAGACCCATGTTTCACATCTTGGTTTTCAGAAGTTCTATAGAATTCCTTGTGGTCTCAGATTAAGTTTAGCATGATATACCATCCTCAAACTGACGGTCAGACAGAATGGGCGAACAAGATTCTGGAGGATAGACTCTATGCATGTTTTTTTGGACTTTGGAGTTTCTTGGTATATCCATTTGTGCTTGGTTGAGTTTTATTATAATAACAATTACCCATACTCAATTCAAATGGTTACTTTTGAGGTTCTCTGTGGTTGTCCTTGTCCATCCCCTTATGTTGGGTTCAGGTAGGTGAGACCTCACTACTGGGGCCGAGTACGGTTCCAAAGACATATAAGAAGCTCAAGTTGACCTGGAAATGTTTATTGAAAGCTCAGAGTCACCATAAATCATTAACTGATCAGAGGTATTGAGGCTTAGAATTTTATGTGGGTGACATGGTATTCTTTAATGTGGCCCCAGGTTAGGGCCATCACCAACTGGGGAAGCAAGGGTCGTTGATGTCACGATATATCATCCCTTTTGAAATCACCATGACTATTGGAATGATGGATTATTGGTTGGACTTATACTCTCAATTTACATCTATACATGACTTCTTCCATGTCTCCATGTTGACAATATACAACCCATATCTGTCCCAAGTACTGAGTTGGGAAGAACTTGATAGAGAGCCTGACTTATCATTTTTTGAGCAGCCAATGCAAATATTGGACTCCCAAAAGAATTTACTTTTATGGAAGTCTATTTCCCTGGTCGAGGTTCGTTGTCAGCATGGTAGTGATAATATTGGGACATGGGAGTGGATGTTATGGGTTGTGGAAGAGTTCCCATTCTTATTTTACGATCAATCTTTAGGTTGACCTTCTAGGGACAAATGACATTCATGGTGGGGAGAATAGTAATATACATGAAATATTATAAAGTTATTTTTAATTTAATTTCCATTATTTCTTTTTTGGGAGTTTCCCATGCATTATTAGAGGAATGGGTGAGTTTTCATGATTTGGGCCAAACTGGTGCCAAATTTTAGAGTTAAAAATAAGTCTTATTTCCTTTATAACTCTTTCATTTTTCATCATTTTTCACTATTAAAATTCCTAATTAGATTCCCCTGACATATTAACACCACCATATTAATTGGAACCATTTATGAATCCATAATCTTGGTGGAGTTTGGTTTTTATTTACGGGATTATGCCTTCCTGGATGCCCATTTCTATTTTTTAGAATGATTTTTTTTATTAAATAACACATTCAAATTTTACACTTTTTAAGTGATTCATCTTCGCACTCGAACCTATAATGATTAAGTGCATCCCCATTACGTATAAAACCACTTTGGAGCTCGTGTGAATCTAAAATTAGGGAAGACCTGCATAGGGGTTCTCAAATCATCCATATTTGAAGAGGTAACTTCATTCCTTCAACACTTCTTCATTTCTCAATATTTTGCCCCATTATAGTTCGTAAATGATCTAATAATAATTTTTCTAACCTACATTGAATGTTTGGATATATGAAAATTCATATACTGGTGTATTTGTGGATATTTCATCACGATCCCTCAAGTAAGTGGGTATCCTTCATTATTAATTTATTTTTCATAGGGTTTAATTCAATTTACTTAGATTTCATCACTTATCCATGAGGTTCCTAATATAATGAAACGATGGTTTCGATCCTAGGGTTTTTATTTGGGTTTTCAGGGTCCAATATTTTTATTTTAGGTTCAATCTAACTGCCTTGAGGTGTGGTGGTGGTGTGATGGAATTTTCAAACAAAGGATTCAGGGGTTTTCGATATTTTGGTATGTGATTCCACAAGGATGAAATTTATATGAATTGTAATGCTCTGTTTGTGAAATTTTAATGTTCATTGCATTTTATTATTTCTTTGGAAACTGGTTTTTGTGAAGATTGTAATGAAGATGAACTTTTAGTGCCAATTTTATGGGAAATTGGCGGTTTTTTCCAAGAAATATTTTAATGGGTAAATTTGGGCTAACCTATAAATAAATAGTTGTTTTTATTGAAATGTAATAGGGAATTACATAATGTTTTTAATATTTAATCCCTTTGGTTGTTGCATCGAAAGTGGCTTTTAATGGTGTTTGTTGAACTTGTGATCTTAAAGTTCCATGTTTGTTTAAAAATGGATGTTTTACAAACATAACATTTATTTGTTCACATGGGCCAGACCTAAAATTTATTTTTTTATTTTTTTAAATTTATTTGGGTTAACATTTCTGTTTTAGCGACTTTTGAGTATGCAAATGGTATGAAAAGAGGGCAATTCAATGACTTTTTGGTGCAAAATAATGTGAGATTTTTGAGGAATCGTTTTAATAATAATTTAAGTGTATTATAATTATTTTTATGTTGTTTAAAATGTGTATAGATATAATACTTATTGTATTTGACCAGTAGTGGTTTTTTGTATGAAAATAGATTTGTGTAGCATGATGAAATTGTTTTAGCAGAAAGGGGAATCCCAGGTACCTAGGTGGGGCGGATATGTACTAGTACAGCTAGTGGACTAGATGGTTTTGTCCCTGTTTCACATAGCATTTGGTTAATGAAAACTCTAAATAAACTATATATATGATTATTTGGGACCACTAGGTTTTTGTTATATTTTTTACTAGTGGCTCATGTACTAGAACAAATATTAATATTGAAACTTTATACCGAGGTATGTGGTACATGGGGCCCAAGAATATCTAGTGTCTAGGGGTGTTCCCGATTTCATTTCTCATTGTATTATTTTTATTTACCCTATAATTAGGGTGTGTATGAAATTATATTAAATTATCTAACAAAACAATATAAATTTTTTAACATTATGAATTTTTTTTCTTGTAAACTATTTTCAATCAGATGTTCCATTTCATGGAATTTGTCACCACTTTTTTTAATATTAAAATAGATTTTTTCACCATAAACTGCATGAACATTGGAAGAATTGGAAGGTATCCTATTGGGAATAGGCTCACACCCTCATTACACCCCTTGTGTGTTTTTTGACTCTATTATTTTTGACTCAGATAAAGTGAATGCTATGGGTGATGGCGGTTTGGGGTGTTAGTTCCCATCCTTGTGGCAGAGTTCTGGAGAAGATTTTTTCATGATGACCCCTTGTCTAGTAGAGTCCTTGTTGATATATTTATTCATTTTTTATTTGTATTTGGACATCTTGTAATATATTCAATGACACATATTTAATTATGGTTATTTCTTAATAATTGTTTTCCAGAAAATATCATATTTATATTATGGACTGTTTTTATGGTTTTATATTTTCATACTCTAGTAAATCATTCCCAAAACTAATTTTTTGATACCCAGGAACTTGCGCCAGCTCATGGGGATATGGAACGCACTTTGCGCATTTCTATGGGCCTTGTTTATTTCTGGTATTGGTGATGACCATATTCGGTTCCTGGAAATAGATGTCACATTTCAAAACACATTTCTAGTGTCCTAATGACTTTCTCAACATTGGTTATATCCCACCATTCCAGAATATAAACAAAACACCTACCATATATGGTTCCATATATTCCATCTTATTCTAGACTGAATAGATGTGTATTCAATTACTCAGTATTAATCTCAATTAAACATTTTTTAAAAGGTCTGGGATAAAAATAAAAATACTCATGTCAAACATATAATGAAAATCTAGAGTCGTGCAAAAAAACATGAAGTTTCTTTGGAATATTTTTCCAGACCATGCATTAAACCTTCTTCATAACATGTTTCACGAATGGAAACATGTCATTCAATATTTCATCACATGTTTCACCACTAAAACACGTCAATAACTAGGAAGTCCGACCATAAAATAAGTGATGAATCAATTTCACCTCATTAACAATGAATTAATTATTAAAAAACCCCATGGAATATGTCAACAAAAGTGTCTCACCCCTGAAAACATGTCACCTATTGGGTGTCACCCAATAAATTTTATTTTCATAACAATTTATAAATATGAGAATGTTTTAATTATACTATATCTATCCAATTTATCCTCATAATTTAAATCTCTAATTTTCATAAACTATGATAAAATAATTGTTATCGATTTTAATCATTTTAATAATACCTTTTCCATTAGATGTCCTGTTTACACTCACTAATGACCCTTATAATCTTTGAATCATACTCCTCTAAGATATGGTTATTTACCCACAGTATGGATTTCCATACACCATTCCAAAATAATAAAATCCAATGATTATGTTCATCTAACCAATAATACATTTTGATAGATCTAAGTATAGACAACATAGGCAATCCATGTTTTTATCCATAAAAATCACATATTTCTAAATTAATTTAATTTAAAATTTTATGAAAATATTAATTAACCTAATATATTAATTTTGTTTGGGTAATATGAACAAAATCATTCATTTTAATGAAATATGTTCAACATAACACATAATGATATTTTCACATAGTATTCCTTTAAAGAACACCCATCCTAAACCATTATTCAAAACACTGGGAATGAAATATAAGAATGGTTGAGCATATATGATCGGTAATAAAAAACATAGGATATATAAATCAATGATTATATGAAACTATAATATTTGAAAAGGGGTATGTGAATGTTAACATAACATACGATGTGTATACACAACATCTCATGATTATAAACATGGTAGATGAAAGAAAATTTGGAATACATGTCCTATTTGAGTGATTAATCATTATAAATAAACCATGAACCATAAAAAAATTTCATAATGTGCAGAAATATATGAAATAATGAAAATAATTTTAATTTTTAATATTTACATCCAAGACAATCTTTATTGTGCATTATCACTCATCTCCATCTTTACATTATGGATCAGGATTCACCTATTTACAATAATAGATCAACACTTGAACTGGATGCAACTAATTTTAATAGTGGATTATGGAGAACCTATTTATCATTGTGGATTTGGATCCACAAGTTTCCCATATTGGATCAAGACTGAGTGGTTTTCAATAGTGGATCAAGCCTATTGAATTTTTTCTCATTGTTATCTCATGATATATAAATCATTAAAAAATTCATTAGAGGGAGATAATGGTATCCCCATATTATAATGTAAAAACATACGTAACTATTTAATGATATCATAAAAAATTCATTATATCATGAACAGGATATGAAATGGGATTCATAAAAATTTCAGCATATCATAAACTATATAAAAGTGACTTGTTTCATAAAAATTTTATCATTTATTCATAGAATTAACAATGAAAATAATTGGGTTTCATAAGCATTTTCTCATAGTATAACAAGTGTAATTGATAAAATATTCATGAAAATATTCTTATCATAAAAAAACATTCAACAAAATCCTTGGAATCCTTTCCTTCAATAACAAATTGGGTGGGGAATGTGTCACACAATCGAATGTCATCTTAGTTGTAAAATCATTTTCAACGATAACATAAAACAGTTATTGATTGAAATATTAAAACATTTTAAAAATAAACTACAAATATAAACCAATATTATAAATATTTTATTTGAAGATAAATATCAAATAATAAAAATGTAACAACATGGGATTTTTATGAAATATATTTTTAATTAATTTTATTTCATGGATAGTTTGTGTTACAGGAAATATAACATTTAGATGAACAATGAAAAATTATTGAAATAATATATATGTTATAATATAACTATTAAAATAGTAGAAATGACTATAAATAACTAATATTTGGAAAACATATTAATTTTTAACAAAAAATTAATGAATTTTTGTTTTCTTAGAAAAATTATCACACAATACATAGTAAAGTCACAGTATTATTCAACAATTGGTTCTCTAAGAAAATTATTTTTTCTTATATTTTTAGTGAATATAAATTTGAAGAATTTATTTAAAATACATTTGAAAAAATTGATTTCCTTTTTTAAATAATAATTTCAAATTTATATTAAATTTATTTATTTGATAATTTTCTGAGAAAATATTTTAAGGGATAGTGAATGTAAGAATTTTTATTGAAAAATATAATTTATTCTAAGTTAAATTTAAGTTAAAATATTTTTTTATTTTAAATTTAAAAATAAATTAGTTTATTTTTTAAATATAATAATTCAATTATGGTTTCTAAATTTATTTTGTAGATGATTATATTATTAAATCAATTTATGCTGAAAATAGGTATTTTTCTAAAATAATGTTTTTCATGTAAATTTCAATGTATTATTATAAATAATATTATAAAACTTTCATGATTTTAATTTTAGAAACTATATATCATTTTTAAAGTACAAGGGTTAAATTTTAGTTAATATGTCACCTTTATTTTTTCCACTATGAATAGTATCATTGGTAATTTCTATTAGCACAACAAGGGTTAAATTGGGTAATTTATGTTAAAAATAAATAGATGGGAACTATAAATTAATCCTAACAATTTATAAAATTTTATTGAATGACAATAATTACACCCTTAAAACACAACGATCTAAATTTATTTGTTTAATGGATTATTTTCCATGAAATTTAATAATTTTTTACATGGATCTAAGAAATGATATATTTATTTTCTTGAATTACTCTTATGTGGGAATATGAAGACAATGGAATTCTATTAATGAATATAAGTTCCCATTTTTAACCCCACAATATTATTTTATTGATAATAAGTAATTTATGACTTTTGGGTCCACTTGTATAAGATTATGATGTTTATAATATTTTATTTTATAAAAAGTCAATGATGTTACATTAATATTTTAAATATTATAACATTTTTTATATTGGGTAATCCAGAGAATATATTTGACTCTAAATACTCATCTAAAATATAATATACATGCATATATATATATTCTTCAGGGAATAGTATTTTTTATTTTTAGTGATAAAATAACTAACATATAAAATTACACAATGATAGGTAAATAGTTATTAAATTAAAGAAAAAATGAAATAAATGAGATTAAAAATAATAAAATAATTATACTTGTATTTAATTATAGTTATTCAATAATTTAAAATATTATTATATAATATTTGGTGTCTATTAAAATATTTTGTGTGAATTTATTAAACATTATTTTCATAAAGATAATGTAATTAACAGGGTCAATATTGACAATAAAAATAATTTATCAAAATGATATTTTATTAATATATTTAAAAATAAAAAAAATATGTTTGTAAAACGAGTTTTATGGTATAAAATATTATAAATCACCCAATTCATTTCTAATGAAAAAAATATTGGAATATTAAAACATTTTAAAATTTAAGTGTTTGTTATCATAGTTATAATTATAACACATTAAATAAGGGTTAACAAAAATGATAAGGATTAAAATAAGACCAAAAAAATATCTAAATTATATTAACTGATTATATTACAACCATAATATATCTTATATTCTAATAAATATCCATTCGATGGTATTTAGATAGAAAATTAATTTATTGAAATTTCTTGTTTTATGAAATTGAAAAAGTACCCGTCATATATATTTTAAAAGAACACCTCCTATGTCCCTTGTTAACATCACATTTATCCTAATATCTAAACTATATTCTACTGGTATATATTCTACAATTACTTATACAGGTTTTAGAGGTGATGGTGTTCTCGCATGACTAACCCTAGAGCTATATTGGTGATTTAGAGGAAACGTTATAAAGAAGAGGTCATCGATCAAACCAATCACATAATTTTTAAATAATCCCTTATAATACATAAATATATATTATTTAATCACAAATTATTATATTCAGTATCCAAAATATTCTGAACTATTATTATTATTATTAAAACCCACATTCTCATCGAATATAAAGTTAAAATATCGTCTGTGCATACATACGACTTACCATCTCTACATAACAAAAAATTAATTTTTCTAGTGATCCTATATGAATGTGTTTTATAATATGGTGAGTGATTATATATGTTATTTAAAATATATTTATACATATGTAATGATAATATTTTATCTACCTTATTATCATCTAATCATTTAGAAAAGATAATATCGGTGGTGCCTACGTATAGACTACCATCTCAACTATACGATGTGATTTGTTTCTTATTAATGTTTCATATGGATGGTAATATGGTTGAATTTAATGTGAATATAAGATATAAAAGACTAAATAATAATTCTATAAATTTTAAATTATTATTTACCTTTCATTCTTTATATATATTGTAAAATGAAGAATTCGGTCATGCGTACCTACGACCTCCCATCATAAAAAATAGTATAATACATATTTCAATATCTACATTTTATGAATGATTATAAATTTGTATGTAATGAATATATATTTCATTTAAATGATTTTTAAGATTTTTTATCTTATAGTACCATGATCAAAGTATAAGGACCTAGACTACAAAACTGAAGCATGATTGGAATAAAAGAAATTATCACCTAGAATAAATATTTAAATTGAAAATTATTAATAACCTTTTAATAAGATGATATAAATAAATCATACATGATATAATGGATATTTTATTATTTAATTAATTCATAATAAATTAAAATTTTAAATAAAGGGGTTTGAAAATGAATAAATAAATTTAGGCTTAGAGGTATATGATTTTTGTTTCACTTATGTTTTTATTAGACACAAGCCTTATACAAAACATGTTTCTCTTATGTTGTTTATATAATAACCATTATAATCTTTTAAGAATCCAATCCAGAATATTATAGTATTTAAATAACCATATAATATTATTTCTTTTGTATTGAATATGATTTGAATGATTACATAGACATAAGGTTTTATATAAAAATCTTCCATACTCATGATTATTTAAGATTAAGACTCCATTGATGAATATTTTTCTTCCACTTTAATGATTTATAAAAAAATTATACAAGTTTTTTTCAAAATATTATTCTAAAATTATTTTGAGTCATTTTTACCAATTTTTTTATTTTTTAAAAAATATATTGTAATGAATATTTACATCATTTTTAAACAAGTCTCTTTGAGGATTTTCACATAGAAATACGAAAATAATGTTTTCCATAACTTATATTAGATGAGTGTATTTTAATTATTTTAAAAATACTTAATGTATGGAAGATTCATATACTGTTTTCAGGTTTATTTTCAAATAAATTTTTTTCATTAGTAAGTTCGCAACTTTAAAAAACAAATTCCAAATGGAATGGTAATTTTTCTTAAGAAATATTTTATTTTATCTTAGAAAAACATTTTACATGTAATACATAATTATATAATGGTAAAATTGTTTTATTTGTGATATGATCCAAGGAATCCATTATAATTATTTCTATAATTGTATTAATTTTTTTATGTCTTGATGTTTAAGAATAACATTTCTGTTAAAGAGTTATGTTGGAATGAACTGATTATGAAAATCCATTTCATTTCATTTGTTCTGAAATAAAAAATAATTTAGGATCATGAAAAATAGATATGTATGGTCCCCATTATGTGATAACTGGGACTTATTTAGCCATACAATGATTTGGTTAATTAATTATGTGTCATGATATTGTTATTAGAAACAAGTCTATGTGCGTGAACCATTATGGAAAACAAGTCAATGTGCTTGATCTTATGTGTTTAACAAGCTGATGTACGTAATTTATTATGGGAAAAATTATTTCATTCCTTGTTTAATAGTCTTGGTAGTGATCCATGTATTATGAATCATTTTCCATTCTAACGATGATTCCCTAGAAATATATTAAATGAATTTATTTTTCATGATTGAGTAATGATGAAATCTACTTATAATAATTGATGTATTTGAAAATGTTAATTTTTTTATTAACCTTGATTATGAAATATTCCATATTTTGTAAAAAAGTTATACATTTTGGTAAATATTTCATTTTCATATTCTTTTATTATGTTTCTATATCATCATAAGTTGATATATAACATGTTTACCATTACTGATCATCTGTTTTCAAACTTTTCATATGGTTTATTCCCCCATGATATGAATAATGGTATTAAGTACCTGATTTAAAAAATAGTATTCATTATGATCAAATAAGTGGAAGATGGTGGCTAATCATTATACACCAATTTTTTATGATTCGATGTTTCTAGAGGCATTAAACTCATTCAATTATGGAGTGGTATTTTAGTTTTAAATAATGAATATTCATCTAAAAATATGTAATATCTGAATATGAATTTTTTGGGATGTTAAATTTTGTATTAGAGAATTCTTTATTCAACCTTTGGAAACTAGGATGATAAAACAATATAAATATCCCTAAATCAATGTGTATGGATATTATAAAGGATTATTTAACTAATAAGAAAATTTCATGGAAATGTTTTAAAGGATATAGTACGTGGATTCTAATAGATACATAAGATTATAGAAATTACAATTTTCACGAACTGTCCCCTGGGACTCATGCCATGACTACCCCAAGCACGCCTGCCATATGCCAGGTGAAAGAGACTAGCACTGAAGACATATTCCCTAAAACTGGGAATTCATTAATTTTATAACAAGTAAGCACACGTAACCAAGCACACAACAAGATAGGAAAACAAGTAAACTGAAATGTAAATAGAGTGAGTGTAGTAAGTCAAAGGCGCCAGAATACAATCCCAACTGGAATGTACATGTATAACTGTGACAAAATACATATTAAGAAAAGGGAAAGTCAGCTGCTGGGTCGTCCTCTGAGGTTCCTACCTGAAGGGTCTGTACAGATCTCCTCCTCATCACTCCACATCCACCACTCTCCTCTTTGTACTGACACTTCATATGGTCCACCTCTAGGTACCGTCCATTCCTGGTAATTGCAGCCTCAGTCAACGATGTTCGTCGTCTACATCAAACCCAACAAGGTGTGGGCATAGTCCGTGCAGGGGTGAGTATAACAATACTCAGTAGGGACCCTAAGACCCTCTAGTTCTCACAAAATCCAACAAAGATAAATCAAAACGTATGAAATCAACAAATAAGCTTACATAAGTATATACCCACACACATACATATGTTATTAAGTAATCCATCTCAATAATAAGGAAAACACAGAGGTACTTACATAGCCCACACTTGGATTTATTTAGGGGTAGTATATAGTAACATTTCTAGTCACAATGTTGAACACCCCAAATACTAGAGAACTCCTCCTCTATTGAGTACAATGGGCCTGCCGCGCCACATATAGGAGAATCCCACTAACCTTGGACTACTGAGGTACTCCTCCTATCGAGTACAAATGGTCTGTTGCGTCACACAGATGCACTCCCCGTAGTGGGTCTGCCAGATCACATATAGGAGGTCCCCCTCATGGTATGCTGAGTTACTCCTCCTGTCGAGTATCATAAGTCTGCCATGTCACCAAATCACTCCCCACCGTGGGTCTTCTGTGTCACCTAGATTCTCTGCAATGGGCCTGTCAAGTCACTCCGAGTCAAAACGGTTAGCAGTCGTCAAGTCTCAGCCATCCACTAGGTCACTACACTATTCTCGCTCGTCACTGCGAGGATCTTCTCCACATGCTATTGGTAGATACTCCATCTACCATAAAGTCCAACAAAATGAATCTCAAAGGTCCGTTATGCTATAGGGGTCTCAATGCAACAGACGACACGTCAATCTGCGCCCTGTCTGTGAGTTATTAGTCTTTTAGTTCAGGGGGTCTGGTTGGATTCGTGCTCGATCCAACTTGTCTGTTTCCCATCTTAATCCCAAATGAAATGGGGTGTCACTCAAATGGAATGACTTTCTCCAAGATTTCCAATGCCACTGAATATTCTTCTAATGGATGTTCGGTGCCAATGTTATTTCCAAAAGAAATTAAATGGGTCGTAGTGGCCCCGAGTCCGGTCCAACCCGGTCGGACAGACCTAGCCGGACCTGTTGATTCGGGCATGGCATGCAATGCTGCCTGGCCCGTTGGTTCCACCCCAGCAGGCCACGAGGGTTCCGTGAGGGCGGCTTGGCTGAGGGGGTACCGCGAGGGCGTGGGGCGGCGTGGCCAAGGGTGGCAGACCATCCGTGGGGTGGAAGTGCTGCCGCGGGGCGGTTGTCCGGCCACTGGTAGGCGGGTGGGCTGTGGGGCAGCGGTTTGACCATGTGGGGTGGGGGGGGGTTTGGCCATGGGGTGGGTGTTTGGCCGCTGGGCGGCGCTCTGGCTGGGGGGTAGCAGATCGGGGTCGGGGTGACGGTCCGGAAGCAGGGCGGCGCTCCGGCCGCGGGGCAGTGGTCCAGAAGTGGGGTTGTGGTCTGATCATGGATCAGTGGTCCGACCACGAGGCATGGCCTCAGTCACAGGCTGTCTTCCCTTCCATGGGGTTGTTCGGTGCCGCAGACAGTGGCAGTCGCTGCAGTTGGTACAGAGGCCGCAGGACGACAACGGTGGCTGTGTTGCAGCGCCGTTGCAGCATCAGCTTCGTCATGGCTAGCGGCGATTCCAGCCACCATTATCATGCCCCAACCATGGATGGTTTCTATCCTCCTTCATTGCAAAAGAACACCACGAGATTTGTGTAAGGGTTGGGCCATGTTGGTTTGACCTGTGCCCTCCATGTTATGGTGTTAGCAGAAGTCTCAACAAGAACATGATAGAATAAAGTCAAGCTTTACAACCTCCCATAATGTTTCATTCCTAAACCACAAAAGAAACCAAGTAATGAAAATAGGGAAAATATTCACACAAAAATAAACTCCTACCTAGTTCTCTTGAAGACGAAGTGAGAAGTCAATGTTGACGATGTTCGCTGCGCCCGTCACAAGCCTCTAATCCCAAGCTCGTTCGTCGGATTAATGTTCTTCGATGGAGGTGATTCTTTGTTGTTGAAGATTTAGAATAGGGGAGGATGTCTTAATGAAGAAGGATAAAGTCATGGTAAGCATTATTCATTCGGAGAAGAAGTTCTTCATTTAAAGAAAAATTTTATTGTTGGTGTTCTTTCTCCAAGTGCTCCTCCTCTCCCCAATTCCACCAAAATGAAATGATAGCCCCCAATATATTGGATTATGAGATCTATTATATTTTTTGGCATAAAATTATTTTTGGGTTAATTAATTACGTAGCATAATTAAGTGGGGGAGGGTTAGTACAATTAATTAAGGAGGTTTGGCCCACTTAATGTGGAGGAAGCTCAAGAGGCTCCTCTACATTAATGAGGGAGTTGAATTGATTTAGGCCTGGGGTGGTCCCCACCACCATAACCTCTCATGGGAGGTTATGATAAGGTGGTCCCCACCACCATAACCTCTCTTGGGAGGTTACGGTCTAGTGGTCCCCACTTCTCAACTTCCACAATGAGGTTTTAACATATATAATTTGATGTGCAATTGTTTTATTTTATTATTTCCATCAAAAACAAAAACATTTAACATTCACCCTCGACCAATTATCATCAATGTTAAAGCCTTCTGAAAAAAATATCGGCGCTACGAGTTCAACTGTGTCCTTAGATTTCAATTCCGTACACTGATTCAAAAGTTATAAAAACCTTCTCACATGTTTACTATACAAACCAGAAAAAAAGCCCGAAAATTTATTAACAGTCACCCTCGACCCGCACCGGTCAAGGTTAGACTCTATACAAGTGAAATGAACCTCAACGAACCAAACGGTACTCTCATATTTCCAATCAGAGTTACCATTTCAATGTAATGGATTGTACAACAAAATAATTATCACTTAATTATTTTATTTACGGACAAAAACTAACCTTCACTGGTGGCCCGCACCAGCCCAAGTTAGTATTTATTTAAATAATGCATGCAATCACCTGTTCAGCGGTGGTCTCAATTTTTTAATCTAAGCTACCATTTGTGAGTTATAAGCATTTGAAAAATAAAATAATTTATTTTATTATTTTATTTACGGTTATGCCATTTTGGGATTTTTCCACAGGAGTCCCGCACCGACTAAAATTAAGTCATCCTTAGGGTAAACCCGCCATCCTGAGCACAACGGTGCCCTCATATTTCTTATCTGATGAACCATTTATGAGTTATTCTGATTTTTTAAGAAAACTGCTTACCCATGATAATTAAATCTTAACAAAACTATGACGGATCATTTCGTGCACTCCGGGCCTCGGAATCGAGTGCCGTCAGATTTCAATGTCACCAAACAAATTCCCATGTAACTAAAAAAATTACATGGAATATTTGGGTCTATAAATTCTCCTCACCTTAGTTCTTTGCGTCCCAAAAATCCACATTACAAAAACTAGGAAAAATAAGTGGTGGGTACTGAGCACAAATCTGAGCCTCCCACTACCATGTCCCGTCCTGGAGGTTCATGTGCTGCCAATTCACATGTCCAATGGTATAGATTTCTCAAGAAGGATTCTCTCCTTCCGATCTTCAATCTCCACTGGAACCTCTGAAAATGTCTCCCAATCCTCGATGCCCAGCTCGCCATGGTTGATGTCGTGGGATGGGTCGAGCACGTATCTCCTCAGCTGGGGTACGTGGAAGACGTCATGCACCTGGTGAAACTAAGGTTGAAGAGCTAAGGAGTATTCCACATCACCGACTATGTTGAGGACCTGAAAGGGTCCGATGAACCTTGGAGATAAATTGCTGCCTCGACCAAATATCTACAAACATCATTGAGTTGAGACTTGTAGAAAGACATGGTCTCCATTCTCAAACTCTATTGGTCTCTATCTCATGTTGGGATATGCCTTAACCCTACTATGTGCATTCTTCATCCACTCCTGGATGATTTATACCTTCTCTATGGTAGCATGTACCATCTCTGGTCCTACTAGTCCTGACTCCCCTAGGTCAGTCCAGCACAAAGGTGATCTTCAAGGTCACCTGTATAATGCCTCGATAGGTGTCATCCTAATGGTAGAGTGATAGTTGTTGTTGAATTAAAGATCCACCCATTCCACGTGAATCCATCAGATGTGACTGAAGCTGAGGACACCATCACGCCACAGGTCCTCAAGGGTCTGAATGGTCTACTTAGTCTGACCATCTATCTGAGAATGGAAGGCAGTGCTCAAACAATGTTGTGTCTCAAAAGCCTCCTAAAACCCCTTCCATAGCCTTCAAGTAAAGCATGCATCATGATCGGAGATAATATTTTAAGGTAATCTATGGATCCACACAATCTATTACACATATAGGCATCCCAATCCCTCTACTGAAACCTTCTCTCTGATCGGTAGGATGAGGGATGACTTGGTGAATCCGTCGATGATCACCCATATCGAGTCATGACCCCTGGATGTACATGGAACTCCGGTCATGATGTCCATAAATATATCATCCAACTTCAATTATGGTACCTCTAATGGCCGAACCAAGCATACTGGTACCTATTGGGTAAAAATCCCTCAAGGCATCATTGAAGCATTTTTTGAGGTGATTGTGTTATTGACAAAGTAGAGATTTGTGTTCTGATTGTTGAGAAAGAAAACCATGATGTACAAATTTGTTGACAAAGAGGATTTAATGGTGGAATGTTGAGTTCAAGGTCTATGGTTAATGATCTATATTTTATTCAAGAACGTCGACAAAGTAATGGATGATCTGGAGGCGGTAAAAAAGAGAAGAAACAAGGTGGTGCCATTTTCCATTGTTTGGCAAGTTTTTCAGCGTAAAAATAAAAAAATGGAGAAAAGTGTTTTTGGCAAAGTGACTTGTAAGACATTGACTTGAAAGAGAAGAAACTTGTGTTCCATATGTTTTTCATGATTAGAACATCAAAATATGGAAAAGGTAAAATGGGAGCCCAAGTTTCAGGGTTGGTCGTGGTAGTGAGTTACGGGGCCGAGACTTGTGTGCCGAGGGGAGAATTGCATGCTGTTGGGAAGGCTGTAGAAATGCTTGTAACTAGAAGTCGACCCCTCCTCATTATGCAAGAGTTCAAGACTTTGAGAAATTGAGATGTCCCGTCATGCAGGTGTGGTGGTCGCATAAGTGGTGTGTGGTCGCGCAAGTAGAAGTTGCACGCCAGGTGATAGTTGTGCGCCTACGGTGGTTTGGGAAAGAAAGTAAGTGAGTCGCTCAAGTTTTTAGTTGAAGAAGGAGGTGTCATGCAAGTGGTTTAGGTGGACTTTCCTCCCGATTATGAAGAAGCGCGATAGTTGGTTGTTTTGTTCCAATATTGGTTTGGGAATAAAAGGCAGTGAGTCTCCCAAGTTTGGAGTTGTAGAATCTTGTGTCACGCAAGTGGTTGAGGTGGACTTGTGCACCGGTTTGGACTTCTGTGCCGAGACTTGTGCTCCAGATCATAGAAGGGTGCCAGGTATGGTTGATGCATGGTAATTATTCAGGGCTACATGGAAGCTGGATGTTTGCTCGATACCTTCTGTGAAAAGTGAGATTCATCTACGGGTGAAAGTTGGACTTCAACAGAGCATCCACATACAATATAGAATGTATTCATTAGTGATAATGAAGAGACTAACATTTCTATAAACAGTGAGTTGATCCTTTCCAGAGAAGTGTGCAAAGGAAGATGAAGAAGGTGATCCTCTCCACCGGTAGTGAGACATAGAGAGAGAGAGAGATAGGGAGTGACCCCTGGGAAAGCAGTGAGATGACCCTAAACTTTGTAAATGCAGTGAGCTTTGGAATAGAAGTGATCTATCCCAAACATTGTAAACCACAGTGTGATTTTATTGGATTTTGTATATCGGCACATCACTGGTTTATTCTCCTTGGACGTAGCCCAGTGAGGGTGAACCATGTAAAAATCGATGTGTCATGTGCATACTTTAGTTTATGTATATACTTTTCTACAGAAAAGAGTGAGAAGAGAGTCTTTTTTAACAGTGAGACAAGATCAATAGGGGTAGTTGTTTTAATCTGTCATACCCGGATTCACCCCCCTCCCTTAGGGTATCTATCCTAGTGGACCTAACAAGTGGCATCAGTGGAAGAGGTTATTATCAGTGGTTCTCTCTCAAATGGATGTCACTAATCATAAAGGGATCCCGTTCTTCGATGGGAACAATTTTTATCCATGGAAGAATCAAATTCAAAACTACATCTGATTTTTTGGAATGGACGTATTCACATCAGTAATGTATGGCATAATAGCTAATATTAATAGTGGTGCATTATCAGAAGCTAAACATAGAGAGTTGGATGCAGATTCCAAGAGAATTAATGCCTTAGGGGGAGCCCAATCCAATCCTATATATACAATGGTGATGTCATGAAAAATTTAACACACCATGTGGGAAAAGCTATTGAATAAATATGAAGAGGATACAAAGGTTAGAGAGGCAAATATGCATGTGTTGTGGAACAAGTATGAAGATTTCAGAATGAACCCAAATGAGTCTATTGATTCATACATTTACTTGGTAAATTTTGTAGTAGAAGACATGTGATGTCTTGGTGAAGTTATTGAATACATAAAAATTGTTAAGAGCATCTTGAGAAAACATCCACCTCAATTCAATCCCAAATTTTTTATTTTGGACGATAAAGACCTGAAGGAGATGATATTGGATATCCTACACAACACCCTTGTTTCATATGAAATGTGAAGTGATGATAACGACGTTGTGGAAAAGGGGAAATACAAATAGGTGAAATTTAAGGCCTTGAAGAAGCTCACTGTTGAAGATTCTGAGGTGGAAGAAGAGATAGATGAGTTAATGTCATTCCTCTCCTCAAATATTCAAAGAGGCAAAGGAAAGTTCAAATGGAAACTTCCACTTGCTTGCTTTAGGTTTGGAAAACCTGGTCATCTTGCCATAAGGTGCCCCAAAAAGTTTCTAGTAGAAAATGATGAAGATGAAGTTGAAATTCCCAATAAGAGATCATCAGCCCATGTGAAAGAAAAGAAGTAGTTCAAGAGAAATTTCTTCAAGAAAAAAATCTTCTTTCACAAGAAATAGATAGTTCAAATGAGTCTGAGGTTGAAAAGGTAGAGGAGATTGAAAATTGTAATGATCATGGAGAAAATGATATGGTGGAAGTTGTTTGAAGTTCTCAGAATAAGAATGCAACGGAAAATGATGAAGAAGAATAAGAAGATGAGGGAAGAGTTAATATGAAAGCTGAGTTAGAGGCTACTCTTGAGGAGATATATGTTTTGAGGGCCAAAACAAAGAAATCTAACAAAGTTGTTCATGATGCCAAACTCTATATGCAGCTGCATGAAGAAGTGAAGTCTGAGTAGATGGAAGAAATTGAGAAACTCAAGTTATCAACACCAGAAAACTCAGAATCAGTTAGTGAGTACAACCATAAGATTGATGAATAGAAAAGGGAGTTCTATGGCTTGAAAAGAAAAGTGAAAGATCAAGTCCAGTGTATCAAAGAACATGAAGAAGAAGTGGTCAATCTGTGACGAAAAATTAAGGATCAAGAAAAACTCTTGAGTCCAAATATGATATCAAGAAGGTGGATCATTTATAGGACTCAAAAGATGATAGAGGAGGCTAGTAGTTCAGCAGGAAATAATCAGAAATCGAGCTCAGATACTAAGGCTGAATTGAGGATTAAAAGGAAACAAAAATTTTTAAATATAGTTGTTAGCCCACAAGTACCCATTCCAAAAGTGAAGATAGATTTGGGCATGAAACAGAATATTAGAAGATAACAAGGGAAAAACACCAGTGCAGAAGTGACACAACGTAATTCTCCTTACATTAGGTGCTATTACTTTGGAAAGATGATCCACCCACAAAATGTCTCTTCTATAGCCAAGAGATATCGAAGGGAACACGAACAACATTGGAATCCAAACAGAGCTCAATATTATAGAACATCCTTTGAAATTAATTGTTTTTTGTGTGGAGGATTTGAGCACATGGATAGATATTGCACATCAATAATACAAAGGAATGTGCCAAAGCAAAACTCGAGCAATCGTAAGCAGCAAGATAAGGAATCATCATGTGAGCTAAAAACCCAAATTCGATTAGCTGCTCTACATGATGAAGTTGGTCCATCACACTCTAAGGAAGATTAAATTCTCCTAACCACACCGGGTGTGAAGTCGAAGACATGGATCAAAAAGAAAGATAATGAGAAGTCATTAGTTGTAGAAATTACCTTTAAAGATTCAGATCATTCTTGAGTATGGATCCTTGACAGTGGTTGTATATCAAATATGAAAGGGAACAAGGATCTCCTTATAGGAATAAAATATGACAAAGAATTATTTTTCATGATTGGGAATGATGAAGGGATGAAGATTTTTGGTTCCAGAAAGGCTAAATTTGGGGGAAAAGAAATGAGACGTATTGATATTTTTGTAGTAGAGGGTCTTATTCATAACTTTCTCAATGTCAGTCAACTATGTGACTCTAGGAACTCTATTTGGTTTACCAAGAATATTTTTGTTGTGAAAGGAAAAGATAGACAAGTTGTTTTATAGGGAAAAAGGGACAAAGGGAAATATTTACCATGTAAGTGGGGAAGAAGATGCATGCCTTTAATTCATAGAGGAATAAAACTAGTTGTGGCATAAGAGACTTGGAAATATATTCCAACCATCCATAGAAGAAATGGTAATATGTGATACTGCTAGAGACCTTCCCAAACTATCACATGATCATACTCATACATGTGATGCTTTCCAAAAATGGAAGATCATCAGAAAGACATATATTCCAAAGGAATAGAAATAAACCAGAGTGCTCAAATTGGTTCATACTGTTGTAAGTGGAGCTATCTCACCATGAGCTATAAAAGGGAAAAGGTACAATGTCCTTTTCATTGATGATTATAGAAGAACGAATTGGGGATTATTCATTCCCTATAAGTCAGAGGTGTTCCACTGCATAAAGCAGTATAGGATGGAATCATAAAATATGCTTAGGCAGAAAATTCTGATGTTTCGTACTGATAACGTTATAGAATTCACAAACAGTCAAGTTGAAGACTCTCTCAAGAAACACGAGATAAGGAATAAAGTTTCTTCAGAGAGAACTCCCAAAAAAATATAGTGGATGAAAGGAGAAATCAAATCATCAACAACATGGATAGAATAATACTTATTGAAAAGGACCTACCAGAGAAATTTTGGTAGGAATTAGTTTTGACATGGGTTTATATTACCAACATGTATTTGTTGGGTCCAAAAGAAGGGAAGACTCTGTATGAAATATGTTATGGAAAGAAACCAACGTTGAAATACTTTCAGATATTTGGAAGTAAGTGTTTCATTCTCAACAAAGAAAATCACAGGAAGATTGAGTCACAAGGATATGAGGGGATATTCCTTTGTTTCTCAGGGAAAAGAAAAGCATAAAAATGATTCAACAAAAGGCTAGGAAAAATTATTGAGAGTAATAATGTCACTATAGTTTAAGATGAATTGAATACTCAATGACCCAGTTAACTATTTTTGGATGAATGTGGTGAGGAGGTAAGCAAAATAGGGAGAGTAGAAGTGTAAGAGGCTGACTCAGAAGAAGATACAGATGATGAGAAAGAGGGAAAAAATCGGAATCTGCTAAGAAGCCAATGAGTCAACCTGAAATTGATAGGAAAAATATCATTGGTGATCAGACAGCTCCAGTTCAGACTCAATGAATGAAATCATTACAGAAAGCATTGTTTTTTATCTCTAGTGGAGCCAAAATGTTTTTACGATTTAGCAGAAGAGGACTACTGGGTTCAGGCTATGAATGAATAATTAGACCAGATTGAGAAGAATCATATGTGGTAGATTTCTTCGAGGCTAGCTGATAAGAACGTCATCAAGGCTAAATGGGTATTTCAGAAAAAGATGAACGAATATGGCACAATGATTCAAAACAAAGCATGACTGGTGTGCAATGGATACCTCAAAATAGAGGGTATTTTGTTGATGAGACATTTTCACCAGTTGTAAGGCTCGAGACAATCAGATTATTTTTTTCCATAGTAGTGCAAGGAATGTTCAAAGTGTTCCAGATGGACATCAAATATGCTTTTCTAAATGGGGTTCTATAAGAATAGGTGTAATGTTATAATCTAGATGGTTTTCTCATTCATGAGGATGGGAACAAAGTTTGCAGGCTAAAGAAGTTGTTGTATGGGGTAAAACAAGCACCAAGAGCATGTTACTCAAGACATGATCCATACATGAAGAAGCTTGTTTTCCAGTGCGAGGGATTTGATTACAATATCTATTTCTACAATGATAGTAATCAAAGGATGATGGGGTTGATTTATGTTGATGACATAATATTTGGCGAATCAGATGAATCTCAATGCAGACAGTTTTTCGAATTCATGAAAAATTATTTTAAAATGTTAATGATTGGAGAGATAATGTTTTTCATTGGTCTATAGGTGACACAAGGTTGGAATGTAACATTCATTTCTCAATCCAATTATCCCAAGGAGGTTATAAGAAGGTTTGGAATGGATAATTTCATGGAAACGAATACTCTTGTTACTACCCGGATGAAACTATCATAAGATGACAGTGGGAGGGAAGTTAATATCACTGAATACAGGAAAATTTTGGTCATTTTACTATACCTAACAGAAACAAGACCTGATATGGTTTTCACCACATGTCAAGCAGCACGTTACCAAAGCAATCCAAAAGAAATCCAGATGCTCGCAGTGAAAAGAATAATTCGGTATATCAAAGGCACTATGGATTTCGGTCTGATGTATAATGACAAATCTCAATCTGTGTTATTTGGTTACAAAGATGCAGATTGGGCCGGTTCAACAGATTATGGAAGATCAACGTCTGGTGGTGCATTCTATCATGGTGTATTGTTAATTTCTTGGCTAAGCAAGAAGCAAGATTTCATTTCATTGAGGACCGTGTAAGATGAGTATATTGCGATCACTCAAGCATGCACGCAATTATTATGGATGAATCAATAGCTTGAAGATATGGGAGTTGAAGAGAAATCTCTGATCAGAATGTAATGTGATAACTCAAGTGCTATCAATCTTAGAAAAAATCAAGTTCATCACTCAAGGACAAAGCACATTGAGATAATGTATCATGTTATCAAGGTGAATGTTGAACAGGGAATTGTGAAGTTGGAGTATGTTCCTTTAGAGCTACAGGATGCAGACATTATGACAAAGGCGTTACCAAAGGAAGCTTTTGAGAGGTACCAACTGGACCTAGGAGTTCATTCAATGACCCACACTTGAAAGAGTGTGGATATGGAACACCCCCTCTCCCCAAGGTATGGTGTGTTTTTCCATAATGTGATGATATGTGTTCTTGACTCTATTACAGACTGAAATGGACTATCCTTTGGATTCGTTGACAAAGGGGGAGAAAATAGTGATTGTTCAAGGGGGAGATAGTGTGGCTATTTGAGAAATCATAACAGATATGTGGAGAAGCTGACAGGTGGAGCGGCAAGATAGGGGGAGCAATAAGACAGGGGGAGAGTATTAAATCCAATTATTCTAGAAGTGATCGATCAAAGAATAGATATCACGACAGTTGAAGATCATGATAAAAGAAGAAGGGTGGTGTTAGAATACGATAATAATATTTCCAAAAATTGGAATCTATTTGGTGTCAATAGTGAGTGTCAGATTTGATGTGATTAATTGATGAAATTTTCTTTTACTCTTGTTTCTCACACTGAGCATTGCACATGTGGGCTTAGATTATGTGTTGAGTAAATCCTTGATCACTATCGAAATTGCAATAGGCGAATGGTGGCTGACATATTAACGTTGTATCTTTTTATGGAAGAGTTTTCAACAAACTCAAAGGGAATGATTGATGGGAAAAAATCCTTCAAGGCATCATTGAAGCATTTTTAAGGTCATTGTTTTTATTGAAAAAGTGGACATCTGTGTTGTGATTGTTGACAAAGAAAACCATAAAGTACAAATTTGTTGACAAAGAGGATTTCATGGTTGAATGTTGAGTTCAATGGCTATGGTTAACAATCCTTATTTGATTCATGAATGTCGATAAAGGAATGGATGATCTGGAGATAGTACAAAAAGTGCATAAACAAGGTGGCGCCGTTTTCCAAGATGATAACATCAAAATATGGCAATGGGAAAAGGGGCGACCAAGGTTCAGGGTTGGTTGCACAAGTGACTTGAATTGTAGAGAATTGTGTGCCGAAAATTGCGCACCAAGGGGAGACATGTGTGCCATTTCGTAGGGTGTTTAAATTTTTATAAATAGAGGCTGACCCCTCCTCATGCTGCATGATTTCAAGAATTTGAGAAAATCATTGATACCGTCATGCAGGTGTTGTGGTCACACAAGTGGTCTGTGGTCGGACAAGTAGACGCTGCATGCCAGGTGATAGTTGCGCGCCTAAGGTTGTTTGGGACATAAAGGAAGTGAGTCTCTCATGTTTTTAGTTGAAGAAGGTGGTGTCACGCAAGTGGTTGAGGTGGAATTGCATGCCCGATTTTGAAGAAGTGCGATAGTTGGTGGTTGCCTACCAATACTGGTTTGGGTGTAAAAGGGTGTGAGTCACGCATGTTTGGAGTTGCAAAATCTTGTGTCGCGCAAGTTGTTGAGGTAGACTCGTGCGCCGGTTTGGTCTTGCGTGACGAGACTTCTGTGCCAGCTCAGAGATGGGGGCCAGGTATGGTTGATGCACGTTGGTGATTCAGGGCTGCGTTGAAGTTGGAAGTTTTCCCGATACCTTCGGTGCAAAGTGAGATTCATCTACGGGTGAAAGTTGGACTTCAACAGAGCATTCACATAAAAAATAGGATTTATTCATTAGTGATAATGAAAATACCTATAGGTCTATAAAATATGAGTGGATCCATTCTAGAGCAGTGATCAATGGAAGAGGAAGTAGGTGATCCTCTCCACCGGCAGTGAGCCAGAGAGAGAGAGACAGGGAGTGACCCTTGGGAAAGCAGTGAGATGACCCTAATCTTTTTAAAGGAAGTGAGCTTGGGAATAGAAGTGATCTATCCCGAACTTTTTAAACTGCAGGGTTCTTTTAGTGGATTTGGTACATCATCACATTGTCGGTGTATGATCCATGGACGTAGCCCAGTGAGTGTGAACCAAGTAAAAATCATTGTGTCATGTGCATGCTTTAGTTTCTCTTTATACTTTTCTGCAGGAAAGAGATAGAATAGAGTATTTATTAACAGAAAGACAAGATCAATAGGGGAAACTGTTTTAATCTTTCTATCCTGGATTCACCCCCCTCTCAGGGTATCTAACCTAGTGGACCTAACAAGTGGTATGAGAGGAAAATGTTTTTATCAGTGGTTCTATCTCAAATGGAGGTCACTAATCATAAAGGGATCCCGATCTTCAATGGGAACAATTTTCAGCTATGGAAGAATCTAATGAAACACTACTTCTGATGTTTGGGAATGGATGTATTCACAGCAACAATGAATGTCATAATAGATGAAATTAATAGTGGTGAATTATCAGAAGCTTAACGTATAGATTTGGATGCAGATTCCAAGGGAATTAATTCCTTAGGAGGAGCCCTATCCAATCCTCTATATTAAAAGGTGATGTCATGCAGAACATCACATGCCATGTGGGGAAATCTATTGAATATATATGAAAGGGATACAAAGGTCAGATAGGAAAACATGCAAGTGTTGTGGAACAAGTATGAAGATCTAAGAATGAACCCAAATGAGTCCATTAATGCATTCATTGATATGGTAAATGTTGTAGTAGAAGACATGTGTGGTCTTGGTGAAGTTAATGAAGACATAAAAATTGTGAAGCGCATCTTGAGAAAACTTACACCTTAGTTCAATCCAAAAGTTTCTATTTTGGAAGATAAAGACCTATAAGAGTTGACATTGGATAACCTTCACAGCAACCTTGTTGCATATGAAATCAAAAATGATGATAACGACGCTGTGGAAAAGGGGAAATCCAATGAGGTGGAATTTAAGGCCTTGAAAAAGCTCACTATTTAAGATTCTCTGGAGGAAAAAGGGACAGATGAGGTAATGTCATTCCTCTCCTCAAATCTTCAAAGAGGCAAAGGAAAGTTCAAAGGGAAACTTCCAATTGCTTTCTTTAGGTGTGGAAAAGTTGGTCATCCTGCCGCAAGGTGCCCCAAAAATTTTCAAGAAGAAAATGATGAAGATGAAGTTGAAATTATCAATAAGAGATCTACAGCCTATGTGAAAGGGAAAAGGTAGTTCAAGAGAAATTTATTCAAGAAGAAGAATCTTCTTTCACAAGAAATAGACAGTTCAGATGAGTATGAGGTTGAAGAGGTGGAGGAGATTGAAAATTGCAAAGATTGTAGAGAAAGTTTTATGGTTGAAGATATTGGATGTTCTCAGAATAAGAATGAAAATGAAGCTGATGAAGAAGAAAAAGAAGTTCAGGGAAGAGTTGATATGAAAGCCGAGTTAGAGGATGCTCTTTAAGAGATAGATGTTTGGAGAGCCAAAACAAATAAAGCTAAAAAAGTTGTTTGTGATGCCAAACTCTATATGCAGTAGGAGGAAAAGAGATGTCTGAGATGATGGATGAAATTGAGAAACTCAAGTTATCAACACTAGAAAACTAAGAATTATTTAGTGAGTAGAAACTCAATATTGAAGAACAAAAAAGGGAGATCGATTGTTTGAATAGAAAAGTGAAAGATCAAATCAAGTGTATCGAATAACTTGAAGAAGAAGTGGTCAATCTATGACAAAAAATGAAGGATCAAGAATAACTCTTGACTCCCAATATGATATCAGAAAATCAGGTCATTCAGAGGATATAAAAGATGATAGAGGAGGCTAGTAGTTCAGCGGGAAAGAAGTAGCAATTGAGCATAGATGCTAAGGCTGAATTTGGGTTTGATAAAAAAACAATAAATAGGGATTTCATATCGCAAGCACACATTCCGAGAGTAAATATTGATTTGGGTATGAAATAGAATAATAGAAGATCTCATGGGAAAACCAGCTATGCAGAAGTGACACACAGGAATGATCCTTACATTAGGTGTTATTGATGTGGAAAGATGGGACACTCAAAAAATGTGTGTTCTATAGCCATGTGATATCAAAGGGCACAAGAACAACAGTGGCATCCAAATAGAGCTGAATATTATAGAACATCCTTTGAAGGTCATTTTTTTTTGTGTGGAGGATTTGGGACCAAAAATCGACAAATAGTGAATATAGGTTTTGGCAAAGGGTCTTGCGTGCCATTAACTTGAAGGAGAAGAAAATTGTTTTCCATATGTTTTTCAAGACGTGAACTTAAAAATATGTCAAAGGGAAACGGGGCACCCAAGTTTCAGGGTTGGGAGCGCAAGTGACTTGCGCGGCAGAGACCTGCGCGCCGAAAGTTTTGCGCCGAGGGGAGACTTGGGCGCCATCACACAGGGTGTCCAAATGCCTATAAATTATGGTCGACCCATACTCATTTTGCATGAGTTCAAGACATTGAAAAATCAGAGCTCCCGTCGCACATGTGTAGTGGTCGCGCAAGTGGTGTGTGGTCACACTAGTAGAAGTTGCGCACCAGGTGATAGTTTCACACTTAAGGTTGTTTGGGTTATAATGAAAGTGAGTATCCCAAGTTTTTAGTTGAAGAAAAACGTTTCGCGCAAGTGGTTGAGGTAGAATTGTGCGCCAGATTTTGAATAATTGCAATAGTTTGTGGTTGGATGCCAATATTGGTTTGGGTGTAAAGGGGAGTGAGTCGCGCTAGATTCAAGATGCAAAATCTTGTGTCGTGCAAGTGGATGAGGTGGACATGCATGCCATATTGTACTTGAGCACCGATACTTGTGCGATGGCTCAGAAAAGGGCACCAGGTATGGTTGATGCACGACAATGATTCAGGGCTGCGTGGAAGCTAGATGTTTTCCGGATACCTTTGGTGAAAAGTGAGATTCATCTACAGTTGAAAGTTAGACTTCAAAAAGGCATACACATAAAAAAGTGTATGTATTAATTAGTGATAATAAAGAGACCTATAAGTCTATAAATTGTGATTGGATCTATTCTAGAGTAGTGAGAAAAGGTAGAGGAAGAAGATAGTCATCTCCACCAGTAGTGATCTAGAGAGAGAGACAAGAAGTGACCCTTGGGAAAGCAGTGAGATAACCCTAAATTTTGTAAAGTCAATGATCCTAGAAAAAGAAGTTACATATCCCAAACATTGTAAATAGCAGTCCGCTTTTAGTGGATTTGGTACATCAGCACATCATCAGTGTTTCCTCCTTGGACGTAGTCCAGTGATGGTGAACCATGTAAAAATCGTTGTGTCCTATGCATGCTTTAGTTTCTGTTTATAATTTGCTGCAAGAAAGAGAGAGAAGATAGTCTTTCTTAACGGTGAGACAAGATCAATATGGGAAGTTGTTTTAATATGTCATACTCTGATTCAGCCCCCCCTCTCAGTGTATCTAACCTAGTGGACCTAACAGCACGGGATGCTCCGCCTTCATTTACTGAAAAGTGATGCAATGAGAGACCAAATCTGCTACTACATTCTTCATTCTCAGCCATAAGTGCTGTCGTCAAAGGTCCTGGTACATATTCTCCACTCCTAGATGTACCGCTAGAGGGGATGTGTGGAACCCCCTCAACACTTCCTCCCGAAGTGACACTGGTACCATGGTACGTCCTCTAAAGAGGACGACATGATCCCCACCTTTTGAAAATCCCTCAGGTGCTTGTCCTGTGGATATATGAGATCATCGAGTCTCTCAATTAGCGTCCCCATGTTGTGCCTCCTTGACTAGCTGAAGAAGTGGGGGTGTGACTGTAAGATACTGAAGAAAAGCTGCTCCATCTCGATCAATAAAGGATATCTGCAAAGTGGATAGCTTCTCTGTCCCCTCACTCAGTATCTGTAGGAGATACCTCCTATTGAGTGCGTCTTCTACCATGATTCTCTTCCTAAGAGTATAGACTATCTAAAAGTCATAGTGCTATAGGAATTCTTGCCACTCTTGTTGGGAATTGAAAAGTCAAAACTTTTACTGCCACGAGGGTGAGGCTGGTTGACTCACGATTGATCAGTGGTACCCTCATATGTAGAAGTTTATTCTGTGATGTCTGGGTTTCATTTTTCACCATCTAAGGAAAACCTCATCCCGATGTTTTAGATAAACCCCAACCGTTTTCCTGATAACGCCAATTTGAGTATGAATTGTGGATGTCCAATCATACCCAAATTAACTTCGTAAGGGCTCGACGCTGCCACCAAGAGGTTCCAACCAAAACACATGCCTTAGGGTTCAAATAACACCATCGAAGTAAGTGTGATTATCGAGTCTCCTCCCAAAGGAATCTCCAGATGTCAGGGTTATGTCGACGGTTTAACTGGATACTCTAGGTCTTGAACATGATTCTTGGAAGGAAGGAATGATTGGTACCCATGTCTCTTGATACGACAGACAGTAGTT
Organism: Viscum album; assembly: GCA_963277665.1. Lineage (NCBI taxonomy): Eukaryota > Viridiplantae > Streptophyta > Magnoliopsida > Santalales > Viscaceae > Viscum > Viscum album. The sequence continues at coordinate 1,221,066,150 of OY728156.1, read as the reverse complement.
GACATAGACTATACCTCAAATCATTCTTAGAGCCCTACGATTTCACTCCTTGACCTCTGATAGCTACTCTCTTCCCCACATCCTCCAGCTCCCTTATCCTGTAAGGGGCCACACTGGTGGGTTGTTGTAACATGAAGAAATGTACACAACCTCATGCTGCTCCCCTAGCTCTGCTTTTATGTCTTCAGCCCTAAAGATTCATCTGTCCCTAACACTTCTTCTTCTGAAAACATTTTTACACATCCAAGTCTCTAAGAATGGCACCAGTTTCCTACTCTCCCACTACTAACATTCATTGGGTGCATCCTCCCAGACAAGTAATATTCAACCACAAATGTTCTCTCTAGCACCCTAACATAAGTAGGAATGTATAGATTAATAGAGATAGCTCAGATGTACCTAAAGACACATCGTTCAGAAGTCTGTGCTCTGAAGCCCTGATTGTATCATATTCATCAAGTACTAGGAATGATCAGAATGCCTCGATTAATACTCATCTACCAAAATGTTGTTCTGTCTATGCTATAGAATCTCTTGAGAACTCTCAGCCACCTCCTCAAGCTAGTCCTTAGCTGCCTATCAGTCGGATCGCCTCAGAACCTGAGGGATATCTGATGTTGAATCACATGTAAGAAACTAAGCCTATATGTTTCCTTTACCAGTACTTCCAGTTATGACACCTAACCAACAGGTAGTGATAGAGCTGACACCCAACCCGAAGGTACTATTTCGGGTAATGGTCCTCATATCGAAGCCTCATCACTATGCGTTCCAACCTCATGGTCTCTCATTGAAGAAGTAAAGTAGCTAAGATCCCCATCTGCTCTTCTGGTGTCTCAACAAGGTGGCACACTCTAGCAACCCCCTCCAACTAGCCCTCAACTGCGTGGGAAACTATCTTGTTGCGAAACGTTGGAGGCCTCTACTGGTCGAACTCGTGAAACACACTCAGTCGGTGTGCACCATCTGCCAGTGCGGATAGTGGTATCTACTTCCCAATAGGTGGTAGTGCTGCTGGTACACCACCCGCAGGTGCCAACATAGTAATAGGGACCTACACCGTAGTCTTCTCTTATGGTGGGCCGTCATCATGTAGTCTCTCAGGAATCATAGTTGGTTTTCTACACTACGACATCCTGATAAGGAACAAGTGCACCACAGTCTGTCGGTTATTCCTAGTGAGCTGAAAGTTATACCTGGTGAGATGACTCAGAAGATCACAAAGAAAACATTTGAAAACACACATGCAGTCATTCTTTTAATGCACTGAGTCAGAAATCCAAAATTAGGGTCTTAGTGTATGGATACATCAACCGTTGCACCAACACTAGACTCCCTGAACTGAAAACCACACTCATTACCCTTAACACTATTACTTAATAGAAAATATCAGATTCATAGATATGCAGTAGAATCAACTCCTCTGATACCAATTTGTCACAACCCGTTCCCCTGGGCACATTCTGTGACTACCCCAAAGCCGCCTTCCATAATCCAGGGGCTGGAGACTAGCACCTATGTTGTATTCCCTAAAACCAGGAAGTAATTTCCTTTATAACCTGTAAGCTCACGTAACCAAGCACACAAAATGATAGGAACACAATTAAATAGAATTGTAAACAGAGTCAGTGCATTATGTAAAAGGGGCCAGAATACAACCCTAATTCGAAAGTACAAGTATAACTGTGACAAAATACATCTTATGAAAAGGGATAGTCAGCTGTGGGGTCATCCTCTAAGGTTCCAACCTGATGGGAAGGTACAGATCACCTACCTTGCACTCCACATCCACCCGTCTACTCTGCGTACCGACACGCCGTCTGGTCCGCACGAAGGTATTGTCTAGTCCTCGTACTCTTAGCCTCAGTCAGCACTGTCCATCATCTACATACAACAAAACAAGGGGTGGGCATAGCCCATGTAGGGATGATTATAACGATACTGAGTAGGGACCCCAAGACCCTCTAGCTATCACAAATTCCAACAAGGATAAAATACAATGTATGAAATCAACAGACAACCTTACTTAAGTATATGCCTATACATATACCTAAGTTATCAAATAATCCATCTCAATCATGAGGAAAACACAGAGGTACTGAATCATCTCAAACATGGATTTATTCTAGGGGTTGTATCAATTAACATTCCCAGTAACAATGTTGAACACCGCGGCTACTGGAGAAAACCTCCTCTCTAGAGTACAGTGGGCTTGGAGTGTCACACTGAGGCACTTCCCACTAACCTTGGACTACTAAGGTACTCCTCCTATCGAGTATCGTGGGTCTTCCATGTCACATAGAGGCACTCTCCACTGTGGATCTGCCATGTCACACCGAGGTGCTCCCCCTCCTAGACTGCTGAAGTACTCTCATGTCGAGTACTGTGGGTCTTCTACATCACCAAGGCGCTCCCCACTGGGCCTGTCAATTCACTCCGAGTCAAAATTGTATGTAGTTGTCAAGTGTCAGCCAGCCACTAGGTCCTCTCACTATGCTCACTCGTTTCCCAAAGGATCCGCTCCACCAGCTACTGGTCGATACTCCAACTACCACAATGTCCCATGAAGAAGTATCTCAAATGTCAACCATTTCATAGGGGTCATAACGCAATATACAGTGGGTCAATCAGACACACAGTCTGTGAGTTATTTGCCTTTATGTCCCGAGGGCCCGGTTGTATGTATTCTCAATCTATCCTGTCTGTTTCCCATCTTTATCCAAAATTCAGTGGGGTATCACTCAATGGGAATGACTCGCTCCAGGGTTCCCAACAACACTGACAGTTCGTCTAACGGATGTCTGGTGCCCATGTTATGGCCAAAAGAAAGTAAATTGGTCATAGTGGGCCCGGTTCTGGCCCGACCCGGCCGGACCCATTGGGTCTAGCCTGGCCCGCAGTGCTGCCCAACCCATTGGGTCCCACCCAGTAGGTCGTGAGGGTGCCACGAGGGCGGCTCCGCTGAAGGTTTACCTCGAGGACGTGGGGCGGCTCGGCATTGCTCGGGGTGGCTCGGCCGAGGTTGGCGCAAGACCACGGGGCGGCTCGGCTGTGGGGGGGAGGCCCGTCCACGGGGAGGTGGTCTGGCCGCTTGGTGGCAATATGGCTGCGGGGCGGAGCTAGGGATGGCGGTCGGGGCAACGGTCTGCGCAGAGGTTGCAGGGTGGTGGTGGGGGCCACTTGGCGGCGCCACTGTGCCGTCTCTTTTTTCACTACCGAAGGTAGTGATGGACACAATTCTTATTCCCCATCCATGGATGGTTTCCATCCTCTTCATTTGCGAATAACACCACAATATTTGTATAAGGGTCTGGCCATGTTGGTTTGGCCCGTACCCTCAGCGTTAGGGTGGTAGAATAAGGCTGATAAGAACATGAAAGAAGAACATCATGCTTTACAACCTCCTATAACGTTTCACTCCCAAACTACAAAAGAAACCAAGGAAATAAAATAGGGAAAATATCACACTTAAATAAACCCCTAACTCATTCTATTGATGATTAAGAGTGAAGCTGAAGTTTTCTACATTCGTCGTGCCCATCACATGCCTATGATCCCGAGCACGTTCGTCAGATTAACATTCTTCAATGGATGTGATTCTTCGATGTTGAAGATGTCCACCGATGGAGGATGTATCGAGGAAGAAGGTTGAAGTAGAGTTTGGCGTTCTTCATTCGTAGAAGAAGTTCTTTGTTCGATGAAGATGTTATTCATTGGCGTTCATTCTCCAAGACCTCCTCCTCAACCCAATTCCACCAAAATGTAATCATAGCCACCAAAATAATAGATTATGAGATATATTATGTTTTTTGGAATAAAATTCAAATTTGGTTAATTAATTACATAGCATAATTATGTGGGGAGGGTTGGTACAGTTAATTAAAGAGGGTTGGCACAATTAATTTAGAGGGAGCTCAAGAGGCTACACCACATTAATGTGGGAGTTGAAGAGATTTAGGCCTCGGGTGGTCCCCGTCACAATCCTCTCATCAGAGGTGATGGTATGGTGGTCCCCCACTTCTAAACTTCCACATGGAGGTTTTAACATATAAAATAAAATGTGCAATTATTTTATTTTATTATTTCCATGAAAACCCCAAAAAATTAACTTTCACCCTCGACCAACTGTCGTCGAGTGAAAGGCTTCTTAAAATAATATTATCGTTATGAGTTCAACGGAGTCCTCAGATTTCAATTCCGAGCATCAGTTCATAATTTAGAAAAACCCTCTCTCACGTTTATTGACCATACCCAAAAAAATGTTTGGAAAATTATTAACCGTCACCCTTGACCCACACTGGTCGAGGATAGGATCTTCCCTATTGAAAAACGACCAAAAGAACCCACAGATACTCTCATATTTCCAAAACATGTTATTATTTAAAAGTTTGGGATTTTAATCTAAAATAATTGGCACTTGTTTATTTTATTTATGGAAAAAAACTAACATTCACTGGTGGCCCGAACCGACCAATGTTATTATCTACTTAAATAATGAATGCCTTCACGAGTTCAACGGTGGTCTGGAATTTTAAATCCGAGATATCATTTTTGAGTTATAAGAATTTGAAAAAAAAATTAATTTATTTAATTATTTTATTTATGGTTATGTCATTTTTTGGTTTTCTCACAAGAGGCCCCTGTCGACTAATCTTAAGTCACGCTTAGGGTAAACCTGATATCCTGAGCATATTGGTTCCCTTGAATTTATGATCTGAGTAACTATTTAAGATTTATTCCACTTTCTCATGAAAACTTCTCACTCACACTAAATAAATCTTAAAAAACATCGACCGATAATTCTGGGCACTTCGGGCCTTGGAATCGAGCGCCGCCAGATTTTTCATTATTGAAAAAAATTCAAATGTAATTAAAAAAAATTATATTGAATATCAAGGTTTTTATAAAAAGTTCATGTTGATATATAATAGATGTACACATGGGAAACAACCCTAAAAAATATTGAGATAGAATCATCTTTGAACTTCTACTTGAAAATAGCCTTTACTACACACACTTTTTGACACTCCTAGGGGATACAGTTTTGAAGATTTAAAAAATATTTATAAACAATACATAAGGAATGAAATAGAATATAATTGAGAATAATATAGGATAAAACCGAGGATTTTTTGATTAATGAAATTTTCATATCATGTACATCCTATAAGTTATTTCCATGATTTGTTTGTTTCCCATAATGAATATTGTTTTTTAAACTACTCTATTTTGTTTTTTTAATGACATCAACCCGAATGAACCCCTTCAATGATGAGTTTCATGAGAAATGAAACGTTTTTTCATATTAGAAACCAAAACTTTTTGGAGCTTGGTTGAAAATCAAATATCTATGCTTTCAACACATTCTCATTATATCAATAATGGTAGTCATTCCAAAATAAATAAGGAGAGAAAAATATTCTTTTGAGTCCTTGGTGATGTAGCCTCAACAATATTTTATTGTGTATTATGATCAACTTGTTCCAATGATAGAAAATATTAATGTAACTTATTGATCTATAGTTTGGAGGGTGACAGAGATCAATGATGGAATCTTTTTAAGAATATGGGGCATAATTATGAAATTAAACTTGTGTAATGAGAAGAGTTAAAAAAATTTAATTTTCAATAACTAAATTTATTTTATTCATTATATAAAAATTGAGAAATAATTTCATGAGATAAATTAAATTGATGTTGAATTTGTTGAATCCGATCTAGAAAATTTTACTAGACTTTAGAGGTACACTTCCAGTATTATCATCATAATATAAGGTAAGGTTGATTGATTTTTCAGTGTCTTAACACAAAGTCAATGAATAGAGTTTTCCCAAATGCAATTCAATAGATATTAATAAATCATATGATATTCCATTAAGGAAGAGATGTAAGGAGTTACATATCATTCTAATGGGTTTTAAAAGAAAATAATAATGGATTTGAAATTAAAATCTAAAATACCACGAAAATATAAAATTTTCGTTCCATTATACTCAATGTATGGAATTAATTGTTGAAAAAATTATTAAGGGGACCAGTAAACATTTTCTGTGCTATAATGAAGGTAATATATAAATTGAAAATTGAAATAATGGGAAAAAGTGTTCTAATGATGTGAATATAGTGAACGTTTCAATGAATGCACCACCACACATCAATTATTAAAGTGTAATGAAAATGGGATTTGTTCTAATTCGTTAACAAAACCATGTGTGATTGATGATGATAAAATACTGAAAACCCATAAACATGATGAAAATGGGAAATCACATGAGGTCACTACTAGTGATGTGGAATATGGAAATGACGTGGTGGAATGATTGATTATTTATGTTTTGGAATTCATGAATAATGTTTTTAATTAACATTTTATAGGTTTATGTAATAATGAAACAACTTTGTATTGTTCCACCTTAGTAATTCCTTAAGGATTTGAAATCATGTGTTCTGTGTCACATATAGCCTTGAATAGTTATTGAGGTCATATTTTTTTTTAGAAAACATGATTAAAGGAAGGATGACCCTTAATATATTCCTGATGTTGGGATAATGAGATAAATATATTTTTATAGTGATAAAATAAAATGGATTTTATTTATGTCCTCTAAACTAATTAGTTATATGATGAAAATGTGGTTTATGATATCAGGAAATGAATTTTTTAATTTTTATATTTATATGTAATGGACCGGACCCATCCGGTCCATTCCATTGTTGAAATCGATCTGGTCAACACAACGCACATTATAATGATTTTTTTAATAATTGGTGACGATTTAATAAATTTTAATTGGGGTTTTGTTATAAGTGTTATACTAAATAATAATAATAATAATGTTGGATTAATTTTTTTGAATGATCCGTTAATAAATTTAAATTTTGAATTAAATTCAACGAGATATGAGAATAAATGAGAGATGTTATGATAATTGTGTAAAAATAATTAAATAAATGTTTAAAATGAATTTTGGGCGTGCCACATGGAGAATGAGGAGGAGCCATTTTGTTGTGGGCGTGATGAACACTTTTGTAGGAATTAGATTGGAGAGAGAAAAGGTTTAAATGAAATAAAGATTTAATATTTAAACCAATAAAATAAATAATTTAAAGAGGAGTCAATCATGGGACGTGTTGAACATGGAGAAAAGAAAGTGGGAGGCACCACTTGTGGAGTGAGTTAACGATTTGAAATAAATTGGAGAGAGAGTGTGAGAATTAAAAGATAAGTAATAAAAGAAAAGAAAAAGAAATCAATTAAGGAGAAAAGGAGAAAGGCACACCAAATTGGATAGAGAGGGTTGGGTGGATTTAGGTATTTGAAATAAAACAATTAAAAATAATAATATAATAATCATGTTAATGATTTTGTAGGTAAAACACTTTTCCGACCATAAATTATTCATGTGACCTCGGTTTCACGAACCGTCTGCGGTAGTGTGACCCTGACATCAAGACAGATATTATGAGTCCCATATTAGAGGACTTTTTCTGGGTTTCGGATTGGGTACCCGAAGCGGTTGGTAAATAATAGATTTAATATTAATATTAAATCTTTGGCTTGTCATAACGTCCATGTGCGACGTCCGATTGGCTTCTCCTCAGTGGAGATGTGATCCAATATTAAATACGGTCAATTCAGTCTAATGTTAAATATTAAATTATGGTTCGTGTCTCGGGTCCACAAGACACCCAATAAAAATAATATTGTTATTATTACGGGATCTTGTATCCAACGTATCTCCCTCATACGGTATCGGATTGACGATCCGTCAGCGATAGCGTAACCCTGAAATTATGACGGTCATTTTAAGACCATTAATGAGCTACTTTTATGACTCATGCCTCGAGTCAACGAAACACACATATTAATAAAATTGACGTTATTATTAAAACGTTTGGAAACCGCGTGACGTGTCGTGTGTGGACCAGTCAAAACGCGTAACGGGTGTACGGTCACACCGTGTATTCATCAATACACGCTGCATACAGTTTTACCTATTCGTTGGATATATAATAAAGGGTCGCGGATTATTTCCAGACGAATCACTTCTTCTTCGCACGATGACACTCTTGGATGATCAAGAAGTCTTCCTCCTCTAACTTCTTTGTCAGAGCTCCGAATTACGATCCATCAGCGGCCACAGGATCGTAGCGACGAGACGAAGCTTCTATGCCCGGACTTGTCACCTTTCATTCCAGCCTTCCTTCTCTAGCTTCCATCTTAGGAGGCGTTTGTCGGGTTTGGCGAAGGCGGAGGACACCGAAGGACGTCGTCGGAAGCGACGTGATCGGGACCTTTGAGGTAGAGGTTTACCTTCGTCTCTCTATTTGGTGCAACATGCGGGGTGGGATATTTTTCTTTTGTTCCATGGGATGCAGTTGAACTTTAAATAAAGATAATAACCGGATAAAGAAGGGTTTGTGGTTTTGTGCTGTTTCTATTGCCTTCCAGTTTCTTTATCTTCTGATTGTGATTTTGGATTGAAAGGCCTTTGCCTACTGAAAATCAAGGCCGTTGGTGGCCTTTGCGTGTGTAATTGATATCTGAATTGTTTGTGGTTGGTTTTGTTAAAACATGGAAAATGGATAAGCACATAAAGACTGGCTTATTAAATAAGAATGAAAACCTTGTGTGATCACCCCGGTTGAACAAAATTGGAATAATGAACATGTTGGTGGTTTGGTTGTTTTGTGGGAAATGTTTTTGTAAACGATGGGGTTGAAATGGGAAGTGGTTGGTTGTGGAAAATGCCTTTATTTATGAAAAGTGTTTTGATTATGAAAAGTGTTTTGTAAGTAAAAGGTGTTTTCAAATGCGGAAATGTTTTGTGTGTGGAAAGGGTTTTATGTGTGGAACTTTGAAATAAATGAATGATGGAATGTTGTATGGTTGTGATAATCATTTGTAAATGAAATGGCATGTGGTTTATTGCGTTTTACCTAACCATGGTTGTGGATGGCAGGGATATGTTTGTGAAAGGTTTTGTCTGGATGATAGTTGCCCAGTAGTAATAATTTGTTAAACCATTGCACGAAACATGAAAACCTAAATGGGGTTGGGGGATGATTGTTTGGTTGTAGATGCATGCTTTGTGGTAGCAGTGACGAGGCACATGCTCAGTTCCTCTTTTTAAGAAGCCATAGGTTGGGCTGTGTGTTTGGTATATGTATATATATAATTGTATCTTTGTGTTTTATCGCACCACACCCATGTCAAGCACCTAGTGCCGAACACTCCCATTTTATGGGAGAGGGTGTTCCCCCTTAGTTAAAAGCTCCTTCCTGATCCTTCTTCCATAGGATATGATGGCTTGAGGTGACCTTACACCCAAGACTCTTCGGGTAGGTCTCGGAGGCTGTGATGGCTTGAGGAGACCTTTAGCCCAAGACTCTTCGGGCAGACTTACCGTTCCCAAGAACCTTCGGGATGAGGCCCAGGTGTCTGCGGGCGGGTTAGTGGTTGTGGCCCAGGTGTGTGCGGGCGAGATACGTGGTTGTGAGGCCCAGGTGTGTGCGGGCGAGATGCGTGGTTGTGAGGCCCAGGTGTGTGCGGGCGGGATGTGTGGTTTGGCCCAGGTGTGTGCGGGCGGGAAGAGTGTGGTAGCGTCAGGACGTTTGCCGTTAGGAAGAGCAGCAGTTAATTAAGTGGGAAATGGTGCGGGGTACCCAATACTTTTGTTCTATATATATATACTAAACTTGTTTGTGTTACTTGGTGAGTGTGACCAGTGAGACTGGGTGGATAGTTTTTCCTTGTCAGTTTCTGGTTCTTCTGTTTTCTCACGGGACCTTAGGGTGTCTCCCCACTTGTGCACGAGAGCTTTAGGTTCACTACTGAGTATACATGTATGCTCACCCTACGTTGTTTCAGGTTTTCCGGAGGACTACCAGGGCCGTGCGGGACCCTACTAGTCAGGCAGTGGGAGCTGTGCAGTTGCTGTTTTCTTGTTTTTCTTTTGGTAATGTACTCACATGTACTTTTGAGCTTCCTTGTACTTGTACCTTGTTATAAAAATTGTTTAAACATGCATGTGGGATTGGTTTGGGTTTATTTATATACAATTGTTCTTTTCCCTTTTTGGTGGTTGACTTGTCCTATTTCCCGATCCAAAATAATAAAAATTGTAATGCCTCCCATATTTGTGGAAACTCATACCCTTGGTGCTAGTCGCTAACCCAGGGCCTACTGGAGGCGGGACTCAGGGGTCATTATCTCCCTTTCATCATTGCCAGCTCAGGAGGGGCATCTTTGGTGGGAGGGGGTCGTGAAAGAATGGTATCAGAGGTGATGGTTGAGAGATAGGATGGAGTCTGGAGTTAGGTACAGTGAGTATTGCATGGGATGGTAGGGCAACAATGTTCGTTAATCTTGGTGCGTGACATAGGCCCGGGAAGACTGGCTAGGACATGGGATTTTAGGGCCCCCCGTGATCCGATGCAAGGACTCTAAGCCTACCGAACGACCAAGTGAGACTATATTGATTGCAGGGTAGAGACCCTAGGGAAGGTACATGCATCATCATGTTTGTGTTTTACGTGATTTGGGTAAAACCTGATCCTTAATCAAGACACATTAATGAGGATGCGATTAAACCCGTGCAGGCGAGTCAGTGCCGCCTAAAGCGGATAGTATCTTGACATAGGAGAGGGAATTCCTAACTCATAGAATTGTTGGTTTGTTTCTTGTTATGACAAGAGCCCTAAGAGGTATCTTGTGGAGTGGTTGTTTGGATCGATTATTTTTCTTGGTTGGATTTTAATTCTCGAGGACGAGAATGTTTTATGAGGTATCTGATGTAATGGACCGGACCCCTCCGGTCCATTCCTTTGTTGAAATCGATCTAGTCAACACAACGCACGTTATAATGATATTTTTTTAATAATTGGTGATGATTTAATAAATTTTAATTGGGGTTTTGTTATAAGTGTTATACAAAATAATAATAATAATAATATTGGCTTAATTTTTTTGAATGATCCGTTAATAAATTTAAATTTTGAATTAAATTCAATGAGATATGAGAATAAATGAGAGATTTTATGATAATTGTGTAAAAATAATTACATAAATGTTTAAAATGAATTTTGGGTGTGCCACATGGAGAATGAGGAGGAGCCATTTTGTTGTGGGTGTGATGAATATTTTGGTAGGAATTAGATTGGAGAGAGAAAAGGTTTAAATGAAATAAATATTTAATATTTAAACCAATAAAATAAATAATTTAAATAGGAGTCAATCATGGGACGTGTTGAACATGGAGAAAATAAAGTGGGAGGCGCCACTTGTGGAGTGAGTTAAAGATTTGAAATAAATTGGAGAGAGAGTGTGAGAATTAAAAGAGAAGTAATAAAAGAAAAGAAAAAGAAATCAATTAAGGAGAAAAGGAGAAAGGCACACCAAATTGGAGAGAGAGGGTTGGGTGGATTTAGGTATTTGAAATAAAACAATTAAAAATAATAATATAATAATCATGTTAATGTTTTTGTAGGTAAAACACTTTTCCGACCATAACTTATTCGTGTGACCTAGGTTTCACGAACCGTCTGCGGTAGTGTGACCCTGACATCAAGACAGAAATTATGAGTCCCATATTGGAGGACTTTTTCGGGGTTTCAGATTGGGTACCCGAAGCGGTTGGTAAATAATAGATTTAATATTAATATTAAATCTTTGGCTTGTCATAACTTCCATGTGCGACATCCGATTGGCTTCTCATCAGTGGTGATGTGATCCAATAATAAATATGGTCAATTAAGTCTAATGTTTAATATTAAATTATGGTTCGTGTCTCGGGTCCATGAGACACCCAATAAAAATAATATTGTTATTATTACGGGATCTTGTATCCAACGTATCTCCCTCATACGGTATCGGATTGACGATCCGTCAGCGACAGCGTAACCCTGAAATTATGACGGTCATTTTAAGACCATTAATGAGCTACTTTTATGACTCATGCCGTGGGTCAGTGAAACACACATATTAATAAAATTGACTTTATTATTAAAACGCGTGGAAACCGCGTGACGTGTCGTGTGTTGACCAGTCAAAATGCGTAACGGGTGTACGGTCACACCGTGTATTCATCAATACACGCTGCATACTGTTTTACCTATTCGTTGGCTATATGAGAAAGGGTCGCGGATTATTTCCAGACGAATCGCTTCTTCTTCGCATGACGACACTCTTGGATGATCAAGAAGTCTTCATCCTCTAACTTCTTTGTCCGAGCTCCGAATTACGATCCATCAGCGGCCACAGGATCGTAGCGACGAGACGAAGCTTCTAAGCCCGGACTAGTCACCTTTCCTTCCAGCCTTCCTTCTCCAGCTTCCATCCTAGGAGGCGTTTGTCGGGTTTGGCGAAGGCGGAGGACACCGAAGGACGTCGTCGGAAGCAACGTGATCAGGACCTTTTGAGGTAGGGGTTTACCTTCGTCTCTCTATTTGGTGCAACATGCGGGGTGGGATATTTTTCTTTTGTTCCATGGGATGCAGTTTAACTTTAAATAAAGATAATAACCGGATAAAGAAGGGTTTGGGGTTTTGTGCTGTTTCTATTGCCTTCCAATTTCTTTATCTTCTGATTGTGATTTTGGATTGAAAGGCCTCTGCCTACTTAAAATCAAGGCCGTTGGTGGCCTTTGCATGTGCAATTGATATCTGAATTGTTTGTGGTTGGTTTTGTTAAAACATGGAAAATGGATAAGCACGTAAAGTCTGGCTGATTAAATAAGAATGAAAACCTTGTGTGATCACCCCGGTTGAACAAAATTGGAATAATGAACATGTTGGTGGTTTGGTTTTTTTGTGGGAAATTTTTTTGTAAACGATGGGGTTGAAATGGGAAGTGGTTGGTTGTGGAAAATGCCTTTATTTATGAAATGTGTTTTGATTATGAAAAGTGTTTTGGAAGTAAAAGTTGTTTTCAAATGCGGAAATGTTTTGTGTGTGGAAAGGGTTTTATGTGTGGAACTTTGAAATAAATGAATGATGGAATGTTGTATGGTTGTGATAATATTTTGTAAATGAAATGGCATGTGGTTTCTTGCGTTTTACCTAACCATGGTTGTGGATGGAAGGGATATGTTTGTGAAAGGTTTTGTCTGGATGATAGTTGCCCAGTAGTAATAATTTGTTAAACCATTGCATGAAACATGAAAACCTAAATGGGGTTGGGGGATGATTGTTTGGTTGTTGATGTATGCTTTGTGGTAGCAGTGCCGAGGCACATGCTCAGTTCCTCTTTTTAAGAAGCCATAGGTTGGGCTGTGTGTTTGGTATATGTATATATATAATTTTATCTTTGTGTTTTGTCGCACCACACCCATGTCAAGCACCTAGTGCCGAACACTCCCATTTTATGGGAGAGGGTGTTCCCCCTTAGTTAGTAGCTCCTTCCTGCTCCTTCTTCCATAGGCTATGATGGCTTGAGGTGACCTTACACCCAAGACTCTTCGGGTAGTTCTCGGAGGCTGTGATGGCTTGAGGCGACCTTTAGCCCAAGACTCTTCGGGCAGGCTTATCGTTCCCAAGAACCTTCTGGATGAGGCCCAGGAGTCTGCGGGCGGGTTAGTGGTTGTGGCCTAGGTGTGTGCGGGCGAGATGCGTGGTTGTGAGGCCCTGGTGTGTGCGGGCGAGATGCGTGGTTGTGAGGCCCAGGTGTGTGCGGGCGGGATGCGTGGTTTGGCCCAGGTGTGTGCGGGCGGGAAGAGTGTGGTAGCGTCAGGACGTTTGCCCATAGGAAGAGCAGCAGTTAATTAAGTGGGAAATGGTGCGGGGTACCCAATACTTTTGTTCTATATATATATATACTAAACTTGTTTGTGTTACTTGGTGTGTATGACCCGTAAGGCGGGGTGGATATTTTTTCCTTGTTAGTTTCTGGTTCTTCTGTTTTCTCACGGGACCTTAGGGTGTCTCCCCACTTGTGCACGAGAGCTTTAGGTTCTCTACTGAGTATACATGTATGCTCACCCTACGTTGTTTCAGGTTTTCAGGAGGACTACCAGGGCCGTGCGGGACCCTACTAGTCAGGCAGTGGGAGCTGTGCAGTTGCTGTTTTCTTGTTTTTCTTTTGGTACTGTACTCACTTGTACTTTTGAGCTTCCTTGTACTTGTACCTTGTTATAAAAATTGTTTAAACATACATGTGGTCTTGGTTTGGGTTTATTTATATACACTTGTTCTTTTCCCTTTTTGGTGGTTGACTTGTCCTATTTCCCGATCCAAAATAATAAAAAGGGTAATGCCTCCCATATTTGTGGAAACTCATACCCTTGGTGCTAGTCGCCAACCCGGGGCCTACTGGAGGCGGGACTCGGGGGTCATTATCTCCCTTTCACAATTGCCAGCTCAGGAGGGGCATCTTTGGTGGGAGGGGGTCGTGACAGAATGGTATCAGTGGTGATGGTTGAGAGATAGGATGGAGTCTAGAGTTAGGTACAATGAGGAATGCATGGGATGGTAGGGCAACAGTGTTCGTTAATCTTGGTGCGTGACATAGGCCAGGGAAGACTGGCTAGGACACGGGATTTTAGGCCCCCCCGTGATCCGATGCAAGGACTCTGAGCCTACCGAACGACCAATTGAGACTATATTGATTGCAGGGTAGAGACCCTAGGGAAGGTACATGCATCATCATGTTTGTGTTTTACTTTATTTGGGTAAAACGTGATCCTTAATCAAGACACATTAATGAGGATGCGATTAAACACGTGCAGGAGAGTCAGTGCCACCTAAAGCGGATAGTATCTTGACATAGGAGAGGGAATTCCTAACTCATAGTATTGTTGGTTTGTTTCTTGTTATGACAAGTGCCCTAAGAGGTATCTTGCGGAGTGGTTGTTTGGATCCATTATTTTTCTTGGTTGGTTTTTAATTCTCGAGGACGAGAATGTTTTAAGAGGTATCTGATGTAATGGACCGGACCCCTCCGGTCCATTCCTTTGTTGAAATCGATCTGGTCAACACAACGCACGTTATAATGATATTTTTTTTAATAATTGGTGACGATTTAATAAATTTTATTTGGGGTTTTGTTATAAGTGTTATACTAAATAATAATAATAATAATGTTGGCTTAATTTTTTTGAATGATCCGTTAATAAATTTAAATTTTGAATTAAATTAAATGAGATATGAGAATAAATGAGATATATTATGATAATTGTGTAAAAATAATTAAATAAATGTTTAAAATGAATTTTGGGCGTGCCACATGGAGAATGAGGAGGAGCCATTTTGCTGTGTGTGTGATGAATATTTTGGTAGGAATTAGATTGGAGATAGAAAAGGTTTAAATGAACTAAAGATTTAATATTTAAACCAATAAAATAAATAATTTAAAGAGGAGTCAATCATGGGACGTGTTGAACATGGAGAAAAGAAAGTGGGAGGTGCCACTTGTGGAGTGAGTTAAAGATTTGAAATAAATTGGAGAGAGAGTGTGAGAATTAAAAGAGAAGTAATAAAAGAAAAGAAAAATAAATCAATTAAGGATAAAAGGAGAAAGGAACACCAAATTGGAGAGAGAGGGTTGGGTGGATTTAGGTATTTGAAATAAAACAATTAAAAATAATAATATAATAATCATGTTAATGTTTTTGTTGGTAAAACACTTTTCCGACCATAACTTATTCGTGTGACCTCGGTTTCACGAACCGTCTGCGGTAGTGTGACCCTGACATCAAGACAGAAATTATGAGTCCCATATTGGAGTTCTTTTTCGGGGTTTCGGATTGGGTACCCGAAGCGGTTGGTAAATAATAGATTTAATATTAATATTAAATCTTTGGCTCGTCATAACTTCCATGTGCGATGTCCGATTTGCTTCTCATCAGTGGAGATGTGATCCAAGAATAAATACGGTCAATTCATTCTAATGTTTAATATTAAATTATGGTTCGTGTCTCGGGTCCTTGAGACACCCAATAAAAATAATATTGTTATTATTACGGGATATTGTATCCAACGTATCTCCCTCATACGGTATTGGATTGATGATCCGTCAGCGACAGCGTAACCCTGGAATTATGACGGTCATTTTAAGACCATTAATGTGCTTATTTTATGACTCATGCCTCGGGTCAACGAAACACACATATTAATAAAATTGACGTTATTATTAAAACGCGTGGAAACCGCGTGACGTGTCGTGTGTTGACCAGTCAAAACGTGTAACGGGTGTACGGTCACACCATGTATTCATCAATACACGCTGCATACTGTTTTACCTATTCGTTGGCTATATACGAAAGGGTCGCAGATTATTTCCAGACGGATCGCTTCTTCTTTGCACGACGACACTCTTGGATGATCAAGAAGTCTTCCTCCTCTAACTTCTTTGTGCGAGCTCCGAATTACGATCCATCAGCGGCCACATGATCGTAGCGACGAGATGAAGCTTCTAAGCCCGGACTTGTCACATTTCCTTCTAGCCTTCCTTCTCCAGCTTCCATCCTAGGAGGCATTTGTCGGTTTTGGCGAAGGCGGAGGACACCGAAGGACGTCGTCGGAAGCGACGTGATCAGGACCTTTTGAGGTAGGGGTTTACCTTCGTCTCTCTATTTGGTGCAACATGCGGGGTGGGATATTTTTCTTTTGTTCCATGGGATGCAGTTGAACTTTAAATAAAGATAATAACCGGATAAAGAAGGGTTTGGGGTTTTGTGATGTTTCTATTGCCTTCCAGTTTCATTATCTTCTGATTGTGAATTTCGATTGGAAGGCCTTTGCCTACTGAAAATCAAGGCCGTTGGTGGCCTTTGCGTGTGTAATTGATATCTGAATTGTTTGTGGTTGGTTTTGTTAAAACATGGAAAATGGATAAGCACGTAAAGACTGGATGATTAAATAAGAATGAAAACCTTGTGTGATCACCCTGGTTGAACAAAATTGGAATAATGAACATGTTGGTGGTTTGGTTTTTTTGTGGGAAATGTTTTTGTAAATGATGGGGTTGAAATGGGAAGTGGTTGGTTGTGGAAAATGCCTTTATTTATGAAATGTGTTTTCATTATGAAAAGTGTTTTAGAAGTAAAAGTTGTTTTCAAATGCGGAAATGTTTTGTGTGTGGAAAGGGTTTTATGTCTGGAACTTTGAAATAAATGAATGATGGAATGTTGTATGGTTGTGATAATCTTTTGTAAATGAAATGGCATGTGGTTGCTTGCGTTTTACCTAACCTTGGTTTTGGATGGCAGGGATATGTTTGTGAATGGTTTTGTCTGGATGATAGTTGTCCAGTATTAATAATTTGTTAAACCATTGCATGAAACATGAAAACCTGAATGGTGTTGAGGGATGATTGTTTGGTTGTTGATGCATGCTTCGTGGTAGCAGTGCCGAGGCACATGCTCAGATCCTCTTTTTAAGAAGCCATAGGTTGGGCTGTGTGTTTGGTATATGTATATATATAATTGTATCTTTTTGTTTTGTCGCACCACACCCATGTCAAGCACCTAGTGCCGAACACTCCAATTTTATGGGAGAGGGTGTTCCCCCTTAGTTACTAGCTCCTTCCTGCTCCTTCTTCCATAGGCTATGATGGCTTGAGGTGACCTTACACCCAAGACTCTTCGGGTAGGTCTTGGAGGCTGTGATGGCTTGAGGAGACCTTTAGCCCAAGACTCTTCGTGCATGCTTACCGTTCCCAAGAACCTTCGGGATGAGGCCCAGGTGTCTGCGGGCGGGTTAGTGGTTGTGGCCCAGGTGTGTGCGGGCGAGATGGGTGGTTGTGAGGCCCAGGTGTGTGCGGGCAAGATGCGTGGTTGTGAGGCCCAGGTGTGTGCGGGCGGGATGCGTGGTTTGGCCCAGGTGTGTGCGGGCGGGAAGAGTGTGGTAGCGTCAGGACGTTTGCCGTTAGGAAGAGCACCAGTTAATTAAGTGGGAAATGGTGCGGGGTACCCAATACTTTTGTTCTATATATATATACTAAACTTGTTTGTGTTACTTGGTGAGTGTGACCAGTGAGGCTGGGTGGACAGTTTTTCCTTGTTAGTTTCTAGTTCATCTGTTTTCTCACGGGACCTTAGGGTGTCTTCCAACTTGTTCACGAGAGATTTAGGTTCTCTACTGAGTATACTTGTATGCTCACCCTACGTTGTTTCAGGTTTTCAGGAGGACTACCAGGGCCGTGCGGGACCCTACTAGTCAGGCAGTGGGAGCTGTGCAGTTGCTGTTTTCTTGTTTTTCATTTGGTACTGTACTCACTTGTACTTTTGAGCTTCCTTGTACATGTACCTTGTTATAATAATTGTTTAAACATGCATGTGGGCGTGGTTTGGGTTTATTTATATACACTTGTTCTTTTCCTTTTTTGGTGGTTGACTTTTCCTATTTCCCGATCCAAAATAATAAAAAGGGTAATGCCTCCCATATTTTTGGATACTCATACCCTTGGTGCTAGTCGCCAACCCGGGGCCTACTGGAGGCGGGACTCGGGGGTCATTATCTCCCTTTCACCATTGCCAGCTCAGGAGAGGCATCTTTGGTGGGAGGGGGTCGTGACATTATAGTATTATGAAAGAGTATATTTTTAAAATAATGAATTCTTTCTCTAAGGTATTATGGTAATTCAGGTATTTTAAAATATTAGAAATGAATATATGATAATGGTATTCCCATTTTCCATATATGATAATTAAGAGCTATATTATATTTCACAGGTGATTAAGGATAACCAGTTTTTTTAAATTTATTGACATTCATTTTTTTTGTATTAAATATTTTAGAAGGATCATAAGGGAAACCACATATGGGAAAATGAAAAATTATAGACATGGTTTTAGATATTAATATTTATACATATTTAGTAAATAATTATTTTCATTTTTCAATAGTGTTAACTAGAGATAGATGGAATGACTTATTATCTAATAATGGATCTCATGATCCACTAGTTCTTTAAGAACAACAATTTTATCTTAATTTATTGGAGTTTGTTAGGAAGATGATATTAATAAAGAACAAACAAATATTGATATTATACTTATAAAGTGAAATAAAATATGTATATATACTCAATGGTTTTCTTAAATTAATCATTATTTTATTTTCATCATTTTATATGATATTAATGATTTTTCAAAGACCTATTGAGTATATGGTTTTTTGGTCATTATCATTATCTTGACCATGTTATTCATCACCCTTTATTGGTTCATGAAGATTTTTCACCTTAAAAATACATCATTCAACATTTTCACTATTTAAAAACACAGTTACGTGTTACATCAATTAATCATTGTGTTTCCAACTATCCATTTTTAAGGGATGATTAGTTATTAATATATATAATGTGTTTTTATATGAATGAATTGTATAATATTTATATTTTTATAACCATGAATATTTATTGGGGAAAAATATTTTTATTTGGTATAGAATATTACACATTGAAATTTTTATGAAATACATTTTTAAATAATTTCATTTCTAAAATGGCATTCATTACAAGCCATAATAAGTTTTGACGAACAATGAAATATTATTAAAATATTATATACCAACTATTACATGTCCATTATGATGTCAGTAATGTGTATGAATAAATGATTTATGGAATAAAGATACTGGTGTAACTAAATATGAATTTCTTAGTTATTTCATTTTAAAAAATCTTAAGATATTTAGTAAAGTCACATTATTCATCAAAAATATATTTTTGTCAAAATTGAGTTATTCTTATTATTAATATAAATATTAATCTCTATAAGTTATTGAAATTATATTTGAAAATATTAATTAAAATTTTCAATTAATTATTTCTTAAATATATTTATATTAATTTTTGATAATATTTTGACAACATTTATTTTTGAATGAATATTGAAAATAATGATTTTTTTTAAAATGGTATATTATTTTTAATTAATTTTATTATATATTAGTTAATTTTAAATTATAATAAATTATTTTTCATTGAAAACAATAAAACTTTGGTTTTTGTAAATGATTATATATATGAATTTATTATAATAATTTTTTATGTCAAAAATGGAATTTTTCTGAATAATAGTCATCAATTATTTTACAATTTTTACTTTAAAATAAATTTCACAAATTACATGTTTTTAATTTTCATAAATAGATACAAAATTTTGAATTATTGGGGTTTGTATTTTGTATAAATTCCAGAATAATATTTTCCTAACATGAATTGCAACATTAGTAATTGTTTTCACCACACTAAAGGGTAAATTGGCTAATTTAGGCTACAAATAAAATTATAGGACGTATAAAATTACAATAATAATTTCAAAAAAATTATTATATGAATTTAATTTTGTTTAATAACCTATGGAATAAAAATGAGTTTTTAGAGAACAATTTTCTATGACACTTTCTTATATATTATTTAAATCAGTATTCAAAAAATGTCACTTTCATTTTCATAAATATATTTTATGTGTATACATGCGGATAGATGTAGGTTATGAAAAAATATATGTTTAAATTTTCAAAATAACATTTTTAATTTAATGTAATAAATATATTTATGTATTTTCATTCCACTTTGATTAGATAATGGTTTTTATAATATTTTATTTTATAAAAAGTCAGATATATCACATTC
Organism: Viscum album; assembly: GCA_963277665.1. Lineage (NCBI taxonomy): Eukaryota > Viridiplantae > Streptophyta > Magnoliopsida > Santalales > Viscaceae > Viscum > Viscum album. The sequence goes on along the minus strand of OY728156.1, from coordinate 1,221,045,572 downwards.
ATGATTTAAATAATTAAACATTTTTAATATGGGTTTATAGAGATGATTTGTCTTACTATAAATATTACAATGAAATACAATATAATTATCTACCACATGGTAAATTTTTCATATTTCATAGTGATGGAATATTTACCATAAATAATTACACAATGATGATGTAGTAATTATTCAATTGTTGAAAAAATCAAAAAAATGATATAAAATATATTAATATAAATTATATTTCAGTTAATTAAGGTCATAAATGAATTTTATAGATTAATATTATACATATTTTTATATTAAATTACTTTTTTGGATGTTATATTATTGTATTTATTTTCATATTATTAATGTATTGAATAGTGATAAGATTAGTAGTAACTATATATTATCAAAATAATATTTCATTAAATTATTTCCAACTCATAAAAATTAATTAAAAACACATGGGGAATATTTCGTGAGTGTAAATATAATAAATTGGACATTAATGATCCAATTTAAACCATCTATGTAAAAATTGAATCCTTTTTGCATTTAAATGTTTGTTTCCATAGTAAAAATTAAAATAGTTTAATTAAGGGTTAATCAAAATCATGTGGTTTAAAATAACAGAAAAACTTGTATGAAATATATTCGTTGAGTATAATATATCTTTATCATATATTATATTTTAACCCATATCTATTTTTGAGGTATTTGGTTAGAATATAAATTTATTATAATTTAGTCTTTTAAAAAATTAAAAAGTGATTGTCACCTATATTATAAATGAACACCTCATACCTCACTTCCTCACTTCACATTCATCTCAGTAGATTGACCATACTCCACAATATTTTCTTTTAATCATCCCAAGCAAATTTATAGAGGTTATTGTATTCTAAAAAACCCATAGATCCCTTAATAGGAGATCTAAAGGAGACCTTTTGAAGAAGAGTTAATCACTCAAACCGATCACGTTCTTTTCATACGCTTCATTTACTCATCTAAATCAATGATTCATATCAAAAAATAATAGTTTTACTATCGTAAATATCCTAAAATGATATTATTATTGTGAATAAACCATTATAAAACTTCCCCCAACAAACATTAAGAGAAATAATTTCGCATGTATACGTACAACTTACAATCTCCATGATGCGATACAATTTAGTTCTCATCAATATATTATATGGATGGGTATTATTATTGGATTAGTGATTGCAAGTTCCCCAATATACCCATGTGATATTTTGTAATTACTCTCCTATAGTAAAACTTCAGTTACCTAATGCATATTCACATGAGGGGAAATATTTAGACACTAAATGATGTTGGAGAGTTTAGAAATTGTGATTCCAAATATGAGATAGATTTTAATTTCTAAAAAGGAATTCTAAAATCCCTAAATGGATGAATTGATTTAAATAATGAAAAAAATAAATATTTTAATGAAATAAATTAATCAATATGAGTTGGTCATAAGTTTTCCATAGTGATTGAACTGATGTATTTGTTTTTTTAGAAAATTTGAAATCACTAATACATGATTTATATAAAAATCATTTAATGAACCAAAATCCTTTACATGTTTAATCCCTACAAAATTAAAAGGCTAATAACTAATGCACATGGAAGATTACATTTAGGATCAATACATCTAATTGAATTGTACTAGCATTCAAAATGTCTAATTTTAAATGTTTGTAAATACAGTAAGGAAAATTACTCCATGAATTGAAATATTAAAATAATAAACAGATTTAATAATTTTAGATCTTAAAATATCATTAAATAAACACCAGGAAAATTCCTAGGATAAACCCATAAATTCGTATCCCTCAGTTTTTTATATTATATCAATGGAAGTTTGATTTTACTTTAATGATATACGATTGACGAAATGTAAATAATGAAACAACGATCACTCCATCATTGTGTGATGAATTTCATAAAAGATGGTGTGAAGAGATTCACTCTATTTGTCATAAGGACAAATGTGATATGAATAAGAGAAAATAATGAAAAATATTGAAAATAATAACACTTATTACGAAAATAATGTGATTGAAGAAAAACAAATATGGTAAAAAATTAACAAGAAATTACAAAATGATATTGAGACATTAAATTTGAAATAATAACTTCAGATATCAAATCCATCCACCACCATCTCCTTATAAAGGCCTATTTTGTGACTTAGGAAAAACCAAAAATAAATAAATCACATCCCAATTAATTGTTATAGTCAATAGTAGGTGATACAATAAAGGGAAAGAGTACATTTCATCTTTTATCAGGAAAATCAACCAAATTCATCCCCCATTGGTTTGAAAACATGTCTATGAATATAGATGAATCATTGATGGTGGTTTAAAATAAACATCTTACTAATTTTTTCATCTAATATTTGTAAACATTTCTAGCTAATTGGAATGTCTATTTAGGTGTTTTGTTCAATATAGTGGCATGAATTTTTGGGTGTCAGATCTACCCATAAATGCAATCACTATCTCTGACCACATGGATCATCATTAACACTTCTGAATTATCTCTATCCGTAGTTTAATGAAATTACTTCCATAATTGTCACTTTCTAAATATAAAATTTTAGCTTTTAAATACCTTTATTGTGTGCTCCGCAATGGATTGATGGTCCTAAGGCCCATTATGAGTTTCTTTGAAATTTATGCTTTCATTGCCAATAATGAATAACATCCCTTGGGAAGCATCCACCGATAATATATCAAATTCAATAAAATAAAACATTTATTTCCCAAAATAGATGATTTATACGGTCAAAATTTTTAATTTAAACATTAATTTCTCATGTGATATGAAATATAGTTCAATTTATAAAATACACTATAAATGATATTTATATATATTGAAACAATTTATTATGAAAATATGATTAAATAATACTAGATGTTATTAGTGGTTAATAAGTGATTATATATGATACTTATAAAATAATTATACCTCTGTAATGATCTATTACGCTACATGTTATTCATCAAGTCTTTTGATAATCGATATTGGCATTCCTGTATATGTGTGGAATAATATTTCCAGGAATAAATGTTATTTTATTTATTTATTTTTAATTTGGATGGTAATTAGGAATAAATTTATGAATATATATGTGATATATATGACCAAATAATGTTTATGGAAAGGTTAAATTATTATATACCTTTTTATCATTCCATAAATCGAAAAATGAAAACTCCATTCACGCATAGATATGGCTCACTATATCAATGAAGGACATAATTAATTTTTAAATCTACGAATTTTATGAATTATTAAAAATAGATATATAATTAATATATATTATTTTTAAAAAACGATTAGTAATATATAAATTATGGTATTATGATCAATTTATAAGGATCAAGCTACCAAACAGAAACATTTTTTAATGATGTATTTATCAACCAAAAATGTTATCTAAAAAAATATTATTAATAAATGTGATATAATATGTTTTAAAAAATCATACATGATAGGATGGACATATGTTTTTTTAATACAATGATAATAAATACAATTTTATTATACAAGAGATTTCAATGTTATCCAATAATTTCAATACTTGATGTAAGGGATTTTTGCCTCATATTTGTTTTTGTGGGACACTTGAAACATACAGAACGTGTTAATTTGTCTTGTGTATTTACTACTAATTAATTTTTTATAATAATATTATACAGAATATTATGTTATTTAAATATTTATAAAATTTTAAATATTTCATGGGGTATATGATATATGATTTAAAAAATGTTTTTGGTTTATTTGACAATCCCATAATTTGTTGGGTTGATTATGTTTAAGAAACCCTTTGGGTATATTTCCCATTAGTGTTCAGTTTTCCATAAAAAATAATAAGATTTTTATTATTAACGTATAATTATTTGAATTATTTTTAATTCATTTTTATATTTTTTTAAAATATATTTAAAAAAATATATTTTTTTTATTTTTCAATCATGTCTATTTGTAACATTTATGAAAGAAATATAATATGACTATTTTATTAACTTCTACTACATGAAAATAATTTCCCAATTTACTGATGGATTTATATATAGATGATTTATTTATTAGATAATAAATATAATTTCAAAGATAATGATTTCCTTTTTAATTACATATCTTTTAAAAAAATACAAAACTGAGAAAATATTTACTTCAAAAATTAATTCAAATGATATTTCATGATCATTTTCCTTATATATTAAAATTATATGATGTTACTTATTTTTTACTAGGGATATTCTGAAATGAAACCATTATTATTCTTTATATGAATTATTTTTGATTATTTTGGATGGTGTTTATAAATTCTTTTTCATTTCATGAATTTTCTTATAATGAAATTATTATAAAAACCATTTTTTCAACATCTTCCAATATGATATATGCTTGTTGTTATTTTGGAACACATGTGTATGGTCATTATTTTATGATGGTTGGGAACAATATTTCCATCAAATGAATTGGGAAATTTTTTATTTCTCATAACGTTGTTATGATAAATATATCAATGTGCTTGATTCATTATAGGAAACGAGTCAATATACTTGATTATATTTGTGAGACAAATAGGTCTTCTTGATCCATTATGGGATATGGTATTTGAAGCCTAATTATATGGTATTGGTATCTAAATATGAAATATGAAATGGTTTCTATATGTATGATGATTCCATACACATTTTGGTAATGAATTTATTGTTTATGAATGAGTTATGTAAAAATTCTCCTTTTTATGATTCATGTCTTTTAAAATGGTAATGATTTATCCCATAACCCATGGTTCCGGTCTTTGTTGGACTGTGATTGAACAATATATGTAATGGTCAAAATATCAATTTTTTAATTCATTTATTATGTTTTTATATGATATAAAATTGATATATTTAATTTGTTTAATTATGGACCATCAATACCACCGTTTTTTATGTTTCTTTTACCCATGATATGAATAATGATAATTATTATCATCTGTAAAAAGTGGTACAGTAATTATGATATTATTGGGAGATTATTTATATGTTTTATAAGACAAATGATTATATTTTCATGTTTCAACTTACAAAAAACCCACATGATTGTGGACATGTTTTTTATGTTTTTTGATATTCATTAATTTATGAATATGTAAAATATATGTATTAGATGATTGGGATATTATAATAAATGAAATTTTAAAGAAAATATTGGTGATCAAATTTAATAATTCTATTAATGACATACACATTTAAAAGAATAATTCATTTCACATTTTCAATAAAATAAAAATGGGCATCATTCAGAAATTTTCAAGAATATTCCTTTCGAAAATTATTTTTGAAAAGAAAAAAAAATGTAATTAATAAATAGTATTTTGGATTTATAATTTTTTTTGGAAATTGTTTTATAATACTAAATTATTGAAGAAGATATATTTTTGAATGAATAGAGATATAAAGATAGTTTCTCTTAAAAATTTAAATTTGAACTCTTGAGTAAATAAACAGAGGAAAATTAAGTTAACAGATTTATTCTAAAGAAATATAAAGAAAAGTATATATGAAATGATTTTATTGATATATAGATAATATTATTTTATCAATACAATTCATAAAGAGGGAAATATGCATATATAATTAGATTGTTACATAAAATCATTCAACTTGTCTAACATTCAATCATATTCTCGATGAAAGAATATTGTTAAATGATACATATAATATTATTAAACTAAATATAATCATAATATTAAATAGAAAATGATCTATATATTAACCTCATAAAAAATAGTATCATAACATAACATAACATATGCCTCAAAGAAGGAAAATTAAGACATAAATCTATATCTTCTTTAGTAATCCTTTGAAACATATTCCATCATAATTAAAAAAATAAGATGAAAAATGTAATATAAATAAAATAATGATATTTATTATATAACACATCATATTTTTAGTTTATACACCACCTTATTGAAACATGTGTTGACTTTGAAAATATCTCTAATAAGGAAAAGAAACTAGAAATCTCTTTCCTTGTCCCATAAGATAAATCATACTTATTTTAAAATACATTATAATATATTTTTATTCATTAAAAAATATATTATTGAACCTAATATATATATATATATATAATTCCAAATATAAATTATTTAATAAATTTTATTACATTTTTAACAACTATTCTTTGTTAAAATCATGTATCTTTTAATAACGGCTTTATTTTTCATTTGTATTTTTAATTGTAATTATTGGTAAATTTTATTTAATCCTAGATAAATAATATATATTATTTTAACAATGATATATATACAATACATATTAAGTTACATTTCGTAGATAAATCCATAAATACTAGAAATAAAAATTGATGTACACCATTTTTGGAGATAGTGGAAAATATATATGCAATAAAATTTATTCCATTTTACCAACATATTAATAAATATTGTGGGAAATAACATATTATTATAAAAAAAATGTGAAATCATATATATAAATTATATTTTTTATATTTTACCTTGATACCTTCATTATAGATTAGAAGGGAAAATGAATCACATCACTTAATGAGGTGCTAATGCACCATACACACGAGAGACATCATCATATCTCCCATGGAATGGATGGTTAGATAATATATACGATAAAATAATAATATAAATATATTAAATTCTTAAATATCATATAAATATGTTGGATGATGAATTATATTCATTCATTACTACTGGTGATGGAAAAAAAACGATGTTTGTTCGTGAGGAGGTTTTCCATCATACAAACGATTGATAGATTTGTTTACTATTTGATTGATGTGTAGAGAGATTTATGACATTAAATTTTCATAATAACTTATAAAAAAATATTTTATAATTTTCCTATTTTATATTTTGTTTTATGACTAACTTGAACGTGGAAGATACGAAGAAAATAGTAATCTTATTAATGAAAATATCATTCACATTTTATCACCTCTATTGCATCATTTATTAAGGACATTTGTGTTGCTATTTTGGGAGGGAAATTGGCCAGAAAAATTTGATTTTCATGTTTAAGATGAATTTATATTGTTTTTACCTAAATTATATAGCTTGATATTTATATGAATTGAATGGTGTTGGTCTCCTTATATATGTATCAAATATAACCCACATAGAAATTACATTGAAATTTCACAAAAGATTACAAATTAATAATTCATTCCAAATATAGAATCATCCAAATGACCATATAATATATATTTAGAATGAAAATTTTGAGATATTTATATTAAATATGAATTTTAAAAATATTTACTGTCATTTTAACCCATATCGTCCTATATTATCTTCTATATAAACCCATTATTACCTCAATAGGGGTAATTAATTATTTTTACTTTTCACTATTACTTGAATTAAATATATATATAAATTAACAGATAATGTTAATTACTATTATTCAAAATATAGAATCCATTTTTCTATATCCTATTTATATATCTGTCCAAAATATAATTTAAAATTATACCTATAAATTCAAAGAGAAAGCGATTTTCTGAAGAAAAAATTATTAAATGGTTAAAATGATTTTATTTAAAAATTAAATATGAATTTTATTCCAATGATATAAATTGTATTAATATATAAATTATTAAGAAAATTTTACTTTTAAAAAATTAATTTGTTTTTATTTTTTTTTGGCTTTTAATGAAATGAATATTCATAATAAAAATTAGTATTTTTGAATATTCACCAAATGATTTATCATTAAATATAACTATAAAAATGAAATAAATTTTAAATTTTAAATAATTATTTAAATAATGATTTTATTATTTTAAAATACATTTTATATTTTTGGAAGTAAATAATTTCAATATAACTAGGTGAGAAGTGAAAAAATTACGTTTTATAAAAATAATATTTTAACTATAAAATTATATATATTCTATTATATCTTCGTTAAAATAGTTACGATAAATGTTAAAATATTGATTCATTACATATTATAAATATATCATAAATAAAATTCACTAATGTCGAATGGGTTAATTCATTGATGTAAACCATTTTTTCACATAAAAATAGTTTATTAGAAAAATACTTCCTTTATTTTCTAAAGGATTTTTTCATTTATATGTAATATTTTACAATTAAGTTCATTATATATACACATGTAATTTTTCCCAATTTTTAGTTAATATTATCCATTATTACTATCCTAATGGCTATTGGATAACTATTATGTTAAATAATATAATTTCAATATTTTGTAACATTTCATTTGAACTATGTGTTTCATATAACAGAAGTGAGACAATGTATTTCATGTGACATAAGATAAACACAGGGTTTCATGTAATAAAACCCACCATTGTGTTTCATATAAATACTATATTAAATACTGTAAAAAATTTTGGGAAAAATATTTCCCAAAATCTCATGTTATTGCATTCTTGTAATGACAAAATAATTTGTTAATGAAATTTTCTATTGATCTAATTAAATGATATAGTATTTAAAATGGTTATATAAATTATCCACTTCCATGGTTTTATAAATTTTTATATCAAAATACTATTAATAATTGGTACCGTTTATAATATAGTCATTGAAAATTGATCACATGATTAGTATAAATATAGGGTTTTTGCAATTCCAATTTACCCAGACAAAGGAAGCGATGGCCTCATTCCAAAGAATTTCTCAATACGAATCTCACTTGTCGAAGCTCATAAGTTAGGTCGATTCACTATGCTTCGCTCTTCCCTAAGAATAGTCCGAGCATCAACATGTTAATCTCTAACAGAACCTCCTATGGGAGAATTCGATGTCGATAGAGATTACCACCTTAGCGATGTTATCCAATCCACCCCAAGAGTATGGCGCCACCACATAACTTACCCTTGAGTCATATGTGAGTTTTATATGGGGTTATGCAACAAGACATTTTAACTATGATTATGTGCCTTATTTCTTATAAAATAAATAATATACATTCATTTTATTAGTGTTACTTTTAAATAGTTTTTACAGAACAAATAGTGATTTTTGTTAATATTAAATTAAGAAATATATTTTGATGAATGAATATATTTTTTAATTATATAATTTTTTTTATAAAATATTATTACTAAATTACTTTTTATTAAATATAAATTTCCTATAAATTTTAGGAATACAATTGTAATTTTAATTATGGTTTTAATGTTGCTTTTTTAAACCCATGAATATTTGATAAATGGAATTTTTTATTTGATGAATTTTATGATGCCTTAGTTGACCCTCAAAGGAAAATAAAATATTTTAAACTTTTAAAATGTTTTCCTTGAGAGTTTGACTCACCTCCACATATAAAAGCCTAATACATTAAAATTTAAGCCACTGGATGTATAAAATAACTTTTTCCACTCCTCTTTTTCAAATATCATGGGTTGGTTTGTTGTTTTGATTAGTTTAATGTGTGTTTTCCAAATTGTAAACAATAAATAATTCCCTCTATTTTGTAATATAAATACACCCAATATCCCACATTCATTAATTCAAAACCCTTGGATCATGTTCCTACTCTTCCCTCCTCTCCATAGTATCCTCCCAAGCATAACCAACATCCCAATAAGCCTCTCCCAATAATCTCCCAAGATTTTAGTATAAGACTTCCATGTAAGGTATTTCTTCATTTCTCATTTTTGGTTCCAAACATAATTTAGTTGTTATACAATTTGGTTTTCAATTAAAAAAGATTAGGTATTATGTTTCACCTCCCCCATGCCGACCTCCTTATATTTTATTTATAAGATATCTATTTATCTCACATTAATTCCTCCCATTACCCCTGTTACCGTGCCGAAATTTGGTAAAGGATTTCTCTTTTCTCATTTACATTGAATAAATTCATTGGTATTGTCAATGTAAATTCCATTATATATATTGGGAAATGTATCGATATGACCCTATTACAGTCTATTTAATGTACATAATATGAGACACCACATTATCTCTCATCTAACATTTTTTGGAATTTGTATGTCATGTCGTTATGATGCTGAATTTTAATATTGATTTTCCAAGCCAAATTCAATGTCTAGTGAATACCAAGACCATTTCACTATCATATGTATTCAACTTCATGCAATTTTATTGATTGATTATATAGTTTCTTGAATTAATTCCACATTCCGTTATCATAGAATAAATTATGATGTTTATTGAATCCATGTAATATGATCCATGTGGCAGAATTATGCATGAAACGAAATGATTAACAAGGCTGCACCCTGATAGTGCTCCAATGCATTAGGTAAATACTAGTATCATGATACATCGAGTGAAAAAGAGGGATTACTCATTTTAATTTATGTAAAATGACGGTTTACTAATTCTCCATGTGGAATGATCCTTGTCTCATGAAAATAACATGTTAAATGTTGTTTACACATTTAAATGTTACGATAATCATGATATATCTTCCATTTATGATCATGTTTCTCTTATTGTCCATTGATATACCAATTGCCTAACATGTACTATTATATTCATGTTATTCCTTGTCTACTCTTTGACTAGGATTTATGGTGAACCCTTTTTTTATTAATGTCATCTAGCAATCCCATGAAATGCTATGTACAACAGAATGTGTGTCATCATGTAAAATAATATTTCAATAACGATGTGTATGTCATGTTTTATGTTTTTATGTAATGGTCCTAATCTGAAAGACACTAGACCTTTTGATCTTCTATATTGTATCATGTGAAATTTTTTTGTAAAAAATAATGTTTATGTGTGAAATAAAGAGTGGGGTTGTTATAGTTGGTATCAAATGATTTGATTAATAAATTTTGGTATTAGAATTAGAAAATCCCACTAAAAGAATTTGGAATAATTCTATTTATAATAAAAAATACCTAAATTTTGGGGAGTATTGATTAAATGGTTTACAAAAAAATACATCCCTCTCTAGATATGAGAAGGTATAGGCAGTTTTGGAGTCACTGTATATAGGAGTAAAACCCGAAAATGCCTCTTTGAGATACACTCGAATAGTAACTGGAACACAAGAATGGGTCATGCTGCACTCCTGATTATGATACTATTGAGGGATATGATTCAGAAAATTCATAATCTTAGTACAGACAATTATTAATGGAATAAAATAATTTCCCCCCATAATATATATTGGTAAGTAGATCTTGGATAATGTTGATTAGTTAATGAAATAAATGTAATTTATATGTTATCCATTTTTGTTATTGGATTCACATTTATGTGTTACCCCTAACATTCCTTTTATTCTAGACAATGTCCTGAAATAGGAGGACTCAGGCTATCAACTGTTGTGAAGATCATTGTGATGATTATTCTGATGAGATTCCCAATCCGATTGGATTGGGAATAAAAATCATTCTCAAGACACTCTTTTAGTTAATAAATGTTTTAAATAGAAATGTGGGTCAAGAAGAACAGTAACCCCCACCCCCATGTGAATGAACAATTTGAAATCAAGTGATTCATGAGATAAAGGCCTCCTACCTTTAATGGATCATACAATACCTCAATTTTCAAATAATTTATCAACTCCATTGAAAATATCTTCTCCATCCCTAAATGTTCTAAAAAAGAGAAGGTTCTTCGGGATGCTTATCCTTAGCAGTGTGAAACTGATCAATATGGGACATTGATCAAAAATACAAATCTTGAGTAGGAGATCTCGGGCATTGGAAGTGAAGGATATCTGGAAAATTATTTTCGATAAATATTTTCTCTCACCCTACGACTTAAAAGGGAAAGGGACTTCCTTTCCCTCAAGCAAATAGATTACAAATTCATTGGAGCATACGAGGATAAATTCACAAAGATTACACGACATTCCTATGACTTATTCATTACCACCAAATGAATGTTTGACCACTTCTAAGGTGGGATAAAACCTAGCCTAGGGAAATCCCTAGCGATCCGTGACTTCCAGAGCTATGAGGAAATTTTTATTTCTTCTCTCAAAGTCGAAATAGAGATTAGAAAATCTTCGGTGTATCCTGGGTATATGAGGCGTAATGTGGAATTTAATTCTTGTGGTTTGATGAATAAATCCAATAGTGCTAAAAAATACAACACCCCACTTCCCAAAGGTAGGAAAAAAAGCACCCGGGAAATTTTTTGAAGGGGGAAAGGAAATGCTTTTGGTGTGGAAGATAAGGACACATTTCTATTAACTATCAACATCATAAACCCATGGTTGTGACATAAGAGAATAACACTTCGTTCAACCATAAATGTTTTCCTCATTGCATCAACTACAAAGAACCAACACATATTGAAAACTAGTTACCTAAGCCCATATTTTTCAATGGAATCCAAAAACCTCAATGTAAGAAAGGGTGGTATTTTTCCATCCATAATGCCAAAGAGAACCCTCAAAATGAAGTGGGGACATGTACGATAGTAATTTATTCTAATATCGTGAACAAAATATTTGATTTTCAGTTTACGCATTACTCTATATCTCGAATGCTTCGTAGAAAAATACAAAGACCACTTCATGTCATCAATGTAAAGGTCTTGGTGACAATAGAAAATAAAGGAATCATTGCATCCCAAGAAAATAAATTCTTCTATAATAATTTGAATCTTGAACTTCTCGGAGAACATTTTCATACTCCCAAGGGTAGAATTTTATGCAATTCTTGTTAGGTATTAGATTTACTATTATGTAGCAAACATAAATTTCTATGAGAGGGAAATCACTCTCTATATGGAGAATCGACCCCAATTATATACAAGTACAAAGAGAAGGATGAATATTATTTATAAAAATCATCTCAAGCATGGATCTTACTACCATATTAGAATTCATATCTTTCTCAAATGATTGAATCTATTGAAGCAATCATCTTTAAAGACATGCCTATTATGAGTGAATTAACTGAAGTGTTTTGCACGGATTTGCCTCATCTTCCAACTAGAAGATATGTTTAATTATAGATTGATATTATACCTGGGGTGTTTACAATATTGAATACTTTGTATACAATATATTTTGTTTAGCATGAGTAGATAATGAAAAAATGGATGGATAATATGGATAAATGGATTATACACCCATGTGCTTCACTGAGGGGTGCACCAGTTCTTTTTATAAAAAAAGTATGAGCCAATGCACCTTTTAATCGATTATTGTGAGCTCCAAAAATTCACCAAAATGATCAACTATCCTCATCCACGAATTGATGAATTTTTTGATCAACTACATGTAGCACAATACATTAACATGGTGGATATACAATCAGGATATTATCATTTAAGGGTGAAGAAGGAGGATATCCCCTATAATGTTTCTTCATACATGATACGATTACTATAACTTCATAGTAATGCCTTTCAAACTCACTAATTGACCAAAAATCATCATGGACATGATGAATTTTGTTTTAGATATTTTATTGACAAATTTGTGGTAATCATTATTAAAGGTATTCTAATATACTCCCAAACCAAAGAGGATCATGTGCAGAATCTATGCATTGTACTAAAAACCTTATGAAAGGAGATTCTCTATGAAAATACAACAAGTGTGATTTATGGTTGAGGGGAGTCTCATTCATGGGTCATATCATTATAGAAAATGGTATATATGTGGATCCATCCAAGAAAGCATCAATTGGGGGATAGTTAAAGTCATAATCGGAAAAAAATATCTGTGTCATCCTAGGGTTAGAAGCATATTATCTCCGATTTGTGAGAAATTTTCAGGATTGTCCAACCCTATTACCGAGAAAAATCAGATTTGAGTAATGTTTTCTTGGAGTGATAAATGCGAAGAGATCTTCAAGGAGTAGAAAAAGAGTCTTTTCATTATTCTAGTGCTTAAACTACCCATAAGTAGAGAAATGTTTTGTATTTATAGATGCTTCAATGAATTTCATGGGCTGTGTGTTGATGAAAAATGAAAATGTCATTGCCTATGCTTGAAGGCAATTAATATTTAATGAGAAAAACTATCCAAAATGTGATCTGGAGTTGGCTATAGTAATCTTGGCTATAAAAATATGATGATATAACCTCTTTGGGGAGAATTATGAAATATATATGGATCACAAAATCCTTATGTATATATTGGCACAAAAAGAAATGAACATCCACCAACGAAGATGGCTAGAGATGATCAAAGACTATGACTGATAAATCCATTACTACCTTGGGAAAAAGGATAAGGTGGTAGAAGCTCTAATTTGAAAGGATACAACAATTAAATCTTTGACGAGAATTGAAAAGGATAAAAATTTAATTATGTTTGATGAAGATGGACATGAGAATCATAAAGAAGGGAACATCATCAATCCTTTCACAAATTATTTACCAACCATCTCTTTTGGAATGTTAAAGGAAACCCAAATGGATGATGTGGGATTTCAGGAGAAAGTTGAAACTATCAGAATAGAGAAATCCTCAGAGATAAATGTTATTGAAAAAGGAATCTTGATATTTGGGTCAAGACTATGTGTTACATCAAATCTAGAGTTAATGAAATAACTTTGGGATAATGCACATAGTTCGAAATTCTTCATTCACCAAGGAACCACAATGATGTATCGAGATCTCTGAGGGAATTAATGGTGGGATAAAATGTAGAAGGAACTAACTGAGTATACATCAATGTGTATCATATGTAAGCAAGTTAAGGATAAGAGGCCGAAGTCTAAGGGGATGATGCAACCATTACCCATAGAAGCAAGGAAATAGTAGAACATCACCATGGACTTTGTCACCAAACATCCAAAGACATCCAAATGAAACAATTTTTTCTGGGTTTTTTAGGATCGTTTTAAAAAGACTACACACTTCATTGCAATTATAGAGGATTTCTCATTGGATCAATTGGTTCATATAAATATCATGGAAATGGTGAGGCTGCATGGATTACCACTATATATTTTATATGTTCAAGATCCACGATTCATAGGTATGTTACGGAAGAGTCTTCAACATGCTCATAATACTGAGCTGGTCTTCATTACATCTTATCATCCTCAAACAGAGGGCCAATATGAGTGGACTATCCAAACAATTGAGTACATGTTTAGAGCATGTTCAATGTACATCAAAGGAGGATAAGATCTACATCTTCCTCTTGTTTATCTCTTTTCCTATAATAGTTTCCCTTTAATCATCCAAATAGCTCCTTATAATTAGTTTATGGGAAGAGGTGTAGAAAACCTACATGTTGGAATGAATTTTGGGAGAAGAATCTCCTAGGTTAATAAATGGTTAAAGAAATTGTTGAAAGGTTAAGACCATCCAGCATCACATTAAATCTATTTAGATTTGACAAAAGGGCTTTGTATAAAATTGTCGATGAGGCCTAGAGTTTGATGTTGGAGACATGTTATTACTCCACATATCACCATGGATGAGAGTTATGATATTTGGGAATAATGGAATGCTTAGTCAAAGGCACATTATCAACACCCAGACATCCCACTATGTCATGTTTTTAAATTTTATTTTTTATCTTATAATTTTATCTACTTCTAATTATTATATATATATGAAATGAATGCAGAACTCGACTAGGTTTTTAACTCTTGCACTGATTAATGATTATTTTTTCCTTCACCGCATTTAGCCCGCCATTGTCAAAGCAGCACTACCTTGCCTAAGTCACCGTGTGGCCTCACCCAGTTCCCAACATGCATGATCGATGTTTAGAAAATTATTTGAAATTAGTTAATAATGAATAAAATTAAAAGTGTAGTAAAATAAATTTAAAATGAAATAAGAATATTTCACTGATAATGAAAAATATTATTATTTGAGGATATTATTAATTAAAAATGTGTATTATAATTATTTATATTATTGATGACAATTAATGTATTTTATTTATTACTATTAGTTTTGTTTTAGTTTTTAATTTATATTATTAATTTTTTATTATCATTTTCTTTTATTTTTATTTTATTTTTTCTTATTTTCCCCCTTATAAGGTTTCCGCCTCCACCCCTTAACATATTCCCCAATCACCACTGGGTCGCGGTGGACTCCCTCACCCTCCATGCTCAGCATGTTTTCTCTAGCCCGTCCAACTATCGCAATACAACATCTTGGCCTGCCCCATCATGTTGATGCCCAGATTTCCCCCAATCAGAACCACCTCCCTTCTTCCTCTCTTTCCCGCACTGTAGTCACATGCCCCGGTTGCCAGATCTGGTGCACCCAGCAAGCTCCCCAGCCTACCTCCCCCTCACGCCGACACCCTGAACACCAGATAGGATATCATTGCGTCTCCTCAGAACCCCCCTAGCCTTCTCGCCCACTCGTATCCTCCTGCCCTATCTAAATTTTCAGACTAAACCCCCCCCCCCCCAATCGCACTTGCCGATGAACTACAACTGCACCACTATAAAATGCCTTGCAACACTCAATCTATTTCTCTCGGGTGCCTCACAGTACTCAGAACCGTGTGCCTCCATTTTTTTAGCTAAACATTTGACCATCCCACTTTTTTATGGTACAACGCAAGCTCTGACATCCTCCTTCGAGCTCCGGATGGCCTCCCACACCCTGGTCATAAGTGCGTCCCCCTTTGAGTGTTTTAATTCAATTTTTGGTGGTGATTCCATTAGTCTTTCAAGTTTCTGTGAGTTCATTTTTGGAATATTTGAGCCAATACCTTGTTTTAGGTATGTTATAGAACCCTTGGAGTATAATCTCTATGCAGAAGGTGTTTTGAATCGATTTTCTAGGTTATTCCTACATCGAGGTAGGTTGTTCTTCATTTAAACATTATTTATTGAATTATATTCTTGATTAATTAATTTATAATGTTAATGATAAAATCTTTTGCGTTTGGAATTGGTTTACATGAATTTTTCCATATGTTAGTTTTCTTTGGAAGCATGTTCATGTGGTTTGGGTGTGTTATTTGGATGAAAACATATATTTAGATAATCATATGTGTTTAATAATATGTGCAATTAGTTTTTTTCTTATTTTTTGTGAGTGGAGTTGATCATTTTTTCGACATGGTGAGGCATGTGTTTGGTCAAAAGTGAGGTTGTTATGTGGGTTGAGTTAGATTTTGATGTGAAAACCTATTTTGATATGTCTAATAGTGTATCAAACTGTCTGTGTTTGTTTTTTTAAAATGTGAAAAGTGCGCAGTTTTTGTTCTAGTGTATCATACATATGTGTTTTCTCCAAAAATAGGTTTTGAGTGGAATTCTGGGGTTTAAAGTCTTCTATCATATTTTGAAATTTCGTAAAAAAATTTCTAGTGAGTTTTTTAATCAAGAGATTAGTCTTTTAACCATACGGTTGGGTTATTAATTTATGTGAGTAGTGCAGTTTGTGTTCTTGATTTGGCGTTGGGTGTGTTTGGTCATGATGGAGGGATATGTTGGTTATTTGTGTTATGATGTGTTATGTTTGTTTTTAAAGAATTTGTTTAGAATGAACATAATATATTTTTGTAAATAATTATTAATGATGTGAATTTAATATGTTTTAATAAATAATTATTAACAATGCACAAATTTTTTAAATTGAGTTGGGTGAAGTCTTTTGGTGTGCGTACTATTTCAAATGGATGTTTTTGTGTGTGCAAGTGTGGCGTTGGGTTTTAGTTAACACCCAGTTTTTTTCTACATCTATGTTTGTCATGAAATGTTAAATTGGTGCATATTGAGCACAAAAGGAGAAGCTTGGGTATAAGGTGGATGGACTATATCTAGCACGCTAGTGATATGGAAGTAGCTCCGTCCCATTATCGCTTAGCAAGTTTGATTATTACCACACTAAAAAATCATTGAATGATGTTTTGAGACCACTAGGTTAAGGATGTGTTTCCCTACTAGTGTATCGTGCACGAGAACGTATTTTGTTATGATTCACTTAGATAGTATTTTCTAGGGTCCAATTCTTTATGTTAGTACCTATAGGGCCTCTCCCACTTTTGGTGATCCTAGACTACATTACACTCACTGTTGGAATATGATGTAACATTTGGGTTTATCTTTAAGGATTGGGCTTTTCTTAAAGGGTAGGGTGTTTTTCATTTAATCTATGTTTCTTTCTTTAAAATTGTTTTTATAAGGAATCTATTTCTTTAAAACTATTCACGATTTGGAATCCTTTTATTTATTAAGCCTATAAATGTATTTGTCAAATAATGGTTATAGATGGAACCTTTTTTGGGTTGTATCCTACTGGGCATTTGCCTCACACCCTACACACACCTTTGGGTGTATTTAGACCAAGATATTTGTATATCCCAGGTTTCGGTATTGTGGTTAATGATGGTGGTTCTAGATGCTGATGGTCTTCTCATGATTTTTGTTGTTTGTAGCTTGTTGATGTCACACCTCTCTTGTTTCTTGGATGTTTGAGTTCGAGTATAAGTTTATTTCTTTGTCGTTACTTTTTGAAGGTAGGATCAAGTTGTAAACTATTAAATTTGATTTTATCTTTTTGGTCTAGTTTGGTTATTTTTTTTCAGTTTTAGTTTATTCATCTTATCTATGGTTATGGGTTAACTATTTTTGGTAAATCTTTCTCATGTGTTATTTTTGATACCGAGGAACTTGTGCCAACCCATGGGGATCAGGAAAGCCCTTTGGACCATGTTGTGGACTAGGTCGGATGGCGATCCAGCCTGGATTGTGACAAAATGGTATCAGAGTAGGTTTTCCCTGTTGGGTCATGTTCTTTTGGGATAGAGTCATGGTAAACTAGAGTTAAGGTTGTCGGGACTCAATGTCCTTGTTATGAGTAAGGTTCCTGGACATCACACCTCATGGTGGGACTCAAGTTACAAAAGTGAGTTGAGGATTTTATAAATATATGGACCATTTGGTTATTCTTTTACAGGGGAAATGAAAAGGGAGTAGGGTTAGTGATCCCAGTGATCTCACAGGGTCTGGAAATCCATGTGGAGCCGGGGACACTGTCCTAGAATACCCTCTATAGTGGTGGAATGATGGGGTTATGGTTGCTAACCATATATACCCAACACATGATGACACTAGTTCCCCCTTTCATTTTTCATTTCCTATTCATTTTGGAATCATGGATATCTAGTTTTAATGTAAAAATGATTTGGTCTTGAAATGTTTTTTTTTCAGATGAAGCGTTTTAAAAATAAAATGAAGTGTCATGTTTGAGAAGTGTGGTTTGAATGTTTGGTTTTGAAAAAATAGAATGTTATTATAGTGATTCCTGGTGTTCTTTTGGGAAACCACATGCATGAGTGTATATGGGAAAAATTGGTCAATGGAAAAATGGATGAGTACCTGGATAGACATGAGGTGGGTGCCATTGTGGCACGAGAACATGAATTTGTGAGGCCCACAGGACACCATTGGTGTTTGTGCAACCCACCAGCATTGTTTATTTTCAAAAAATTTGTCAATAAGAAAAAATTATAGTTTTAATTACTGGTGATTATGTGATGAGTCCTTGTGTTTGGGGAAGTGTTGGATGTCAGGAATTTCATGCCGAGAATCCCTTTTTACTGATTTTTATATTGAGTTTGAATTTTTATTTGTAAGTTGGTGTGCAAGTGTGTGGTTAGTAAATTCTTTGGAAAAGTGATTCGGGAAGCCCTCGTAGTGGTTCCCCCTGAACATGTAGTGTTATATTGAGGTATGTGTTTACCATTAGATCAATTTGGATGGGACAACCATTTTTTTTCTTGGTTAGTGCACACCCCTGCGTAAAGCGTCAATAGACGATTGAATTGCAGACATTGTGAATTCACTATTGGCCGACCCTCCAGTTGATAAAATGAATCTCCCTTTTCAGTGATAGTGTTATATCTTTCCCTTTTTCTCTTTTCATTTAAGTGGATCCTCTCACAGTGGGATGACATATGAGAGAGGAGTTGAACAATGTTTTTCTCTCTTTGAGTTGTCTGAGTCACCGAGTATGATGTTTGAAATTTTGTGTCTAATAGTTTGGCTTGGAAGAGGTGAATGGAATTCCAGTGGGGAAGGTTGAGGGAGAATCAGAATTATCAGTGCTGAAAGATATCTTTAAAGGTTTGTAGTGTTTTCATTGGCCCAAGGGACATGTTTGGTGACGTTTTGCAGTGTGAGTTCTCTTCAAAATGAAACATTGGATTTCATAAAACACATCAAGAATCCATGCTTTCATGGGAGTCTATCCTTTCCAGGAGTTATAATTATTTTTTGAAAGGGGGTGTTTGTTAGGGTTTTTTCTATTCTATGATTCTTAGTTAATTTGAAGAGGTGATGCATGTGAATCATCTAAACCCCTATATTGGTGGATGTGACATGAGCTTTTAGTTTGATGTGGTTGTGTGTTGTGTTCATTGGTATTGTCTTTGTTGTGGTGTGGTTGAAGGTAGCGACAAAAGGGGATGCTCTGTTCAAGTGTTTTTAATGTCTGACTAAGTGGTAGGAGATGTTTTGAACATCAGGGCTCCAGCCATAGGCCTCCGAGTGAGTATAGCTCATGGCTAAGAACCCTAGGAGTGTATAAGACTCCAACCTTATTTCTGTCATCGATGTTGAAATTAAAAGTGGTCAAATTGTTTTTTGTGGTTGTCCTATTCTGAAGACCCTTTTGGGAGTGTAAGGGTTCATGTGGCTATGAGGTGCCATGGTCATCTCATTAACATAATGTCTCGGGGGTTGCATCCCACCGGATGTAATCTTTTTGAGGGATTCTTAGGGGGTATGATGGGTTTTTCTTTATCAAATTTGAATTGATATCATCTAGGGATGTGGAGATATTGGATTGTCTTAGGTCATTGTTTTGATACCCTAGTTGATGGGGCATGTCCTATCCCTCCCCTTGTGGTGGGGTGTTTGGAAACCATCAAGAAATTTTCAAAGTTTTTTATCTTATGTTAGTTTTAATGGTGAGAATACCCATGATAGGTCTCACTCAAATGTCTCTGGAATGAATCAGTGTTGGCCATATTCATAATTGTGGGAAGTCTATTCAGGCCTCCTTATATTGGCTTTCCAGTCTCATCTCATGCGTTTTTAGGTTTCTAATGGTGGGAGGCCCATTAGGACTTTCCCCATGTTTAACTTCTGGATTGGTTTCTTAATATGGATTGGTGATAAGTGATAAGAGTGTACCGTGTATGTGGTTTGACATTGTGTGTTAAATGTATCCAAATGGTGTGGTTTTCATTTAATATATATTAAGTTGTTTCGGCTTGGGATGTTGGTTTCCATGGGGGTGAGAGTTCCTTTCCTTAATCAGTCAACTGGAGGTGCTATAGCTCTTTGTGGCATGCAACACATATCAGAAAGTATTTTTATGATTTTCTTGATATTTTCTTTGAGTGACTTTGACCGAGAACAATTTTTTTTCCTCCTTTATCTTTATTTTTGTGGGGATCCATTTTGAACTGTGAGGGTATGTTGTTTTGTACTTCGGGGTTTGGTCTTAGTTGTGGCTTTACAGGGACAGAATACTTTAAGGTGGGTAAAATTGTCACACCCAGACATCACATTGAGTAATGTTTCAAATTTTTTTATCTTATGATTTTATCAGCTTTTAATTGTTATTATTATTATAATATATACATATATATTTATATATATGAAATGTGGGATGAACCTGAATGGGGTTTTGTGCTCTTGTGCTGATTAATGAGTGTTTTGGCCTTGACAGTATTCGGCGTGCCAGTGTCGAAGACACACGACCTCGCCTTGTTCGCCATGAAGCCTTTCCCGGTTCCCCGCACACCAGCCCGATGTTCGCCAAATTAAATGAAATGAATTAATAATGAATTAAAATAAATGAGTGGTAAAATAAAAATAAAATAAAATTAGAAGATTTCACTAATAATGATAATATTATTATTTGAGGATATTATTAATTAATAGTGAGTATTATTATTATTTATATTAGTGATGAAAATTATGTTATGTTATTTTTATTTTGTTTGTTTTTATTTTACCCCATTTTAGGGTTTGCGCCTCCGCCATTTACCCTCTTCCTCGGTCTCCCCAAGGTCGTGGTAGACTCCCCCACCCTCCAAGCTCATTGTGTTTGCTCTTTCCAGGAAATCGTTATACTACAGCTTCTAAGCATGCCCCGTCGTGTTGATGACCTACATTCCCACACTTGGAAGCACCACCCTCCTTCCTCTCCAAACCCGCACTGCCGTCGCACGACCAAGTGGCCGAACCAGCCCCATCCCGAAAGCTACACATCTGGCCTTACCATCACGCTGACACCTCGAACCCCATCCAATCCAGCACGTTGTCCCCCTAGAACCCCTAAGCCTTCTCGCACACTCACATCCTCCATCCCTATCTGATGGTCTTCACTAGAACCCCCCCCCCCCCCCTCCGGTCACATCCGCTAATAATTTATGGCTACACCACTATACAATCCCTCACATCGCCTGACCTGTTTCACCCAGCTGCCTCACACAGCTTGAAACTGCATGCCTCACTTTGTTCAACTTAACATATGAGGACACCACTTTTTCTTGGAACCACACAAGCTCCGACAGCCGTTTTCGAGCTCTGACCGGCCTCCCACACCCTTTCTGTAGGTGCATCCCACTTCGACCACCTTTTAATAAATTTTTTGGTGGTGATTCCATTAGTGTTTTATCTTTTTGTTAGTTTTTTGACATATTTGTCCCAATAACTTGTTTTAAGGACCGTTATAGAACCCTTGGAGTACAATCGACATGTGGAAGAAATTTTTCATCGATTTTCGAGGTTATTCCAACATTGAGGTAAGTGGTTTTGCATTTAAACATTATTTAATGAATTATTAGCTTCTTTAATTAATTTATAATGTTCTTTGATCAATTATTTTCGGTGCAGATTTGGTTTCTTTGATGTTTTCCATATGATAGTTTTTATTGGAAGCATGTTCATGTGGTGTGGTAACGTTCATCAGTTAAAAACTTTTATATAGTTAATTTTAAGTGTTTAGAAATAAGTGCAGTTAGTTTTTTTTTTCTAGTAGTGCTTTTGGTGATAATCATGTTTTAGACATGGTGCAACATGTGCTTAGTAATAAGTGAGGGTGTTATGTGGGTTGAGTAGGTTGTTGCTGTGAAAAAATATGTTGAGGTATTAACTAGTGTTTTATAAAATCAGAATTATTTTTATGAAAATCTGAAAAGTGCACATTTTATTTTCAGGTGTAGCGTTCGTATGTGTTTTTTCCAAAAAGAGGGTTTGAGTGGACTTTTGGTGGTTCATGTCATGTGTCATACTATAAAATTGAATAATAAAATTTCCTGTGTCTTATTTACTTGAGAGAGTGGTCTTTTAACCTTACAGATGGGTTATTAATTGATGTGAGTAGTGCGGTTTGTGTTATTGATGAGGGGTTGGGTGTTTTTGGCCATGAAGGAGGACTGAGTTGGTTTTTTGTGTTAATCCATGTTATGATTCTTTATAAATATTTTTCTTATAAAGAATTTAATATGTTTTAATAAATAAATATTGACGATGTGAATTTAATTTGTTTTATTAAGTAATTATTAAAATTGAAGATATTGTTTTAATTGAGTTGGGTAAAGTCATTTGGTGTGTATACTATTTCAAATTTATTTTTCTATGTTTCAAAGTATGGTGTTGGTTATTGGTAAAACTCAGTTTGTTTTATTCATATGAGTTTGATATGAAATGTGAAATTGGAACATCTTGAGCAAAAAAGGGGAAGCCTGGTTACAAGGTGGGCAGACTTGATCTATACTGTTAGTGATACAGAACTGGATCTAGCCCGGTTTTACATAGCCGGTTTGACAATTACAACAAAAACTAAATCATGAATGATGATTAGAGACTAGTAGGTTATAGATTTGTTTCCCTACTAGTGGCTTGTGCATGAGAACAAATTTCTATTGTGATACCAATACTAATGTTCAATGAGACGTGATGTTATACGGTCCCATTATTTTTGCTAGTACATATAGGGCCTCTCCAACTTTTGGTGCTTCTCAACTATTTTACACTCACTCTTAGTATAAGGCACTGGCCTTAAACATTACTTAATATTGAATTAAATGAATAATTAACATTGAGGATGTTTTCAGGTTTAGAGTTTTAGAAAATTTGGACATAACTATTACATCTCAAAAGATTTCAAAGTAGACACATCTACTAAGTTTCCATTAAATAAAAACTCTTAAAAAGAAACATGTCTAGTTACATGTTTTAGATAGCATGACTTTCCATTGATCCCATCCTTTACCCTGTTCCACATTATGTCCTATGAAAAACATTTCAAAAACTTGGGATGAGCATAAAAAGATCAATAAGGGATATAAATGTACGAAATGAAAACATTAGTCCATGTATGAAATAATAATTTACTCATAAAACATTATCATTTTAACATACCTCATCAAATCATGAATAAATCATTGAAATCATAAGACATAAATGTAACTTTAGGCATTTATAGAATTCTTACGTAGAGAGTAACCCTCATGGTTATGTTTGGAATACCCATCATAGTATTTTCCCTAAATCCCTTCGGAAAAACCTTAATGTTTAACTAATTCGCATTACCCAATGCATTGGAGAGCTATATCGAGCTCACCCGCCCTTAGTTTATCACAGAACCACCCGTCTTCATAACAATGCCCAAGAACCATAACATAATCGTAGCACGTAAAACATGCATAAAGGAAACATAACATTTCTATATTTTCAATCACAAGATATCAATACAAAACATTGATATAATAAAAAAAATTTGAAATCCATTTTAAATACCAAAATAGAAGAAAAGTAATACATGGTATTTATTTTTCATTTAAAAAAAAGTTAGGTTATGAATTGTAGAGGAAGCCAAAACTCAAATAATGGTCACGGCGGCGGAGAAGTCGTTGTTGCCGCATACGTACGACAAAAAAACATTCCTTTTGTCATTTAGTAATACGCTTCAAATAAAAAAATATTGCTTTTGAATAAGCGTAAAAGTAAAAAGGGATTATACACGGTATAAAAGAAAGTTGTCTATAAAAAAAATATGCCTTAATGAAAGGATATTGAGACGAAGTCCCTTACCTCGTGTCCGGCATGACTCGATTGCTCTATAATCTCCTGAATAATAAACTTTAGATAATTTTTACTTGATTAAGAACCTTTTTCAAGTTCATTATTCCTTTTATATCACTTATTACCATTTCATGAACACTATGTAATTATTTAAGTTAATAACGGTCGTTTTAACGATCATTGGTACTTGAGTCAAAAATAAACTCTTTATAATTAGATGTTGTTCATGTATCCATTATATAAAGAGTTATATTCATTATTTAGATATCATATATATCATATATATCCAGTATATACATTCATTTATAATATTACATAACATTTAGAGGTAATAAATGAAATGCACCATTCATGGAGACGGTAAGCTGTACGTACACATGAATGCTACTTTCATTTCTATATCGTATTTTATGGAATGGAATCATAATGAAATAAAGGTATATTATAATTCCAGTGTAATTTCATATATAATATCATTAAATAAATCCTTTATACATCCCACATAGTTCATTAACGAATCAAATCACTTTGAGGGGGCGGTAGTCCGCACTTTCTAAAATGAAGATATCACATATACCCATAATGGAAGCCATAAAGGTATTCCATAAATGAAAAATACAGAATATTAAAGAAAAAATAAACATATTATATATCATATATAAATATAGTGTCATATTAATGGCCACCTTTGAAGGTGTTAGAAGAATATTGAACAATCATCGTTTCGTGAGGTAGAAATTCTCCATCCACGGAAACAATATGCTCTTTATCAATTAGATGAAGGTGTGTGTATGGGTAGATCTAATAATTCTCATAACAACATCCTAGTATATTTAAGATACTGGTTTTGTTACAAAATAAATGAATAAAAAGATTTTAGGGTGTTGCATAAGAAAAATAAAACATAAGAACACAGGAGAAGACACTACCTTTAAAATGGGAAACTCTTTTTGATTTGAGCTCAAAGGCTTCCTTGGAAAGACATCTGCCCAAATTGAGGCTTCTAGGAGTAATATAGGGATTTGGAGAGACAACATGGGCTGGGGTTGGCGGAGACAAAGGCTAGATAGGTGTGGGTAAGGTGGTAGAGGTGGGGGCCCTTTATAAGAGGAGAGGAGGGGCACTCTTGGAAAGTTATAAAAGGCTACTTTATTATAAAATGATTTTCGGATTTTAAAGGTCTAAAAATCATATATTTCAAGGATAAGGTGATAAGAGTTCTAAATACACCCATCCAATGGGTTTTTTACAAGTTTTGTTCTTAGAGTTTACATTATATTTTCATTTTATTAAAATCATTAAATAATGAGGTAATTGATGCATCATCATGGTGTCATAAATAATTTAATTTATTTATTGTCTAAAAATTATAAAAAATATCATGATGTAGGAAAAGATTTTATCTTTCTAATGAATATTTATAGTCAAAATTATGACTTGTATAACCCCACTAAAAAATTGTTTTAGTAAAA
Organism: Viscum album; assembly: GCA_963277665.1. Classification (NCBI taxonomy): domain Eukaryota; kingdom Viridiplantae; phylum Streptophyta; class Magnoliopsida; order Santalales; family Viscaceae; genus Viscum; species Viscum album. The sequence goes on along the minus strand of OY728156.1, from coordinate 1,221,019,113 downwards.
CAACACATGTTTGTGACATTTTTGTTTTAACATTAAATAAAAAGTTATTAATGTCATTTTACTACCAAAGTGGCTCAATGGGGTACCCAAGTTGACCCATGGATTTTCGTGGTCGGACATGACACATCCAATAAGGGTATTACATGTTTCAAGGTCATTTCATATTATTAAAACATTATTTTTATCTTAAATTACACTAATTACCCCTAATCGCGATTAAAAATATAAAGGTTACTATTCACCAAAAAATTATTTTATTCCCATTGAACCAAATTTTAATTCATAATTATAACCATGAATGTTGGATTTTTTAAATTCAAAACACAGAGGTGGTAAAATTTCATTTAAACAAAAAATCAGTTTTTTATGTACCACTTAGTGGTTTCACTATTCATCAAAACAATTGATGTTTTTCAAGAAAAATACCAAAGCATCACCTGAAGCTATATTTGATATTATGAATTCAAAAATGATGTCTATTTTAAAAAATTCAAAACATATAAGTCTCATTATTTATTTTAATAATTAATTTCCACTGTCAGAACAAATAGCGTGTTTTTATGAAACAATATATATCAAAAGATTGACAGTAATTTAAGTCAAATTTCAAAGTGAAATTACTTCCAACGCCCACTATTAGATTAATTGGTAAAAATATATTCTAATTTCAATTTAAAACCAATTCAAAAGATAATCTAATCTCATAAATAAATTATATTAAAAAGTGGTTTTGAATTAAAATACAACATTTTTCACTATTCATTAAAAAATGATCTTTTTCAAAAAAATACCAAAAATTTACAAAAGTAAATTTTGATGTCCCGATTCTAAAGAAGATTTTTATTTGGTCCAAATGAATTTATAAGAGTGACCAAAAATATATTTAATGATTGTTCGCCATCAAAAGGCGATAAGTGGACCTTTAGTGATAATTAGAGTATCTATGCCTAAAAATGAATTCTATTCGTATTTTAATCCTGTATCCTTTATTGGATAAATGTAAAAACATTTAACAAACATGTACAATAATATTTTAGTTATTTCTATTCATTCTGTCCAATACAATGGCTACGTGTTAACTACCATTTAAAATAATATTATTTTATTACTACTGTGCAACGTAAGATTTCAAAGAAACTCTTTATTGCGTATCGGGTACGCTATCGAACATAGAAACCCCTTAAAAGTAAAATTAATATTTAATTCTTAAAAATTAATAAATATGAAAATGTTTTATTCTTTATTTTCCTGGGATGTTACATCCTTACCCCCTTTTGGGAATTGCACCCTCACAATTTTAGTCATTTATCAAAATAAGTGGGGGTATTTATCCCTCATAGCATTTTCAGGTTCCCAAGTTGCCTTTTCAACCATATGGTTTTCCACAAAAACTTAACCTAGTGAATTACCTTATTTCACAACACTTTCTCTCTTTGGTCATGAATCTGGACTAGTTGTTCTTTATAAGAGAGATTCTCTTCCAACTGAACTACCTATGGGCTCAAAACATGAGATGGATCTGGCATATACTTTCTCAATATCGAAACATGAAAACAATTGTGTACCTGAGATAAAATCGGAGGTAAAGCCACTCAGTAAGCAACTGATCCAACTCTCTCCAGAATTTCATATGGTTCATGGAACCTTGGAATCAGATTTCCATTCTTACCAAATAGCATCACACTTTTCCATGGTTAAACTTTGAGAAAAACATGATCACCTAACTCGAAAGATAGATCCTTCCTCCGGTTATCCACATAACTCTTCTGCCTGCTCTGAGCTATTCTCATGTGTTTCTAAATCAACTGATCTTTTTCTACCATCTCTTCTACCAATTCTAGTCCCATCAGCTTCCTTTCACCCACTTCATCCCAAAAAGTTGGAGTTCGACACTGCTTCCCATATAATGCCTCAAATAGTGCCATCTGTATACTGTAATGAAAACTGTTATTATATGAAAATTCAACCAAAGAAAGATGTTTGTCCCAACTTCCCTAATAATCCATCGAACAAGCATGTAGCATGTCCTCCAAAGTCTGAATTGTTCGTTCTGACTGCCCATCTGATTGAGGATCAAAAACTATACTAAAATTTAATTCAGTACCCAACGACTTCTAAAGGCCTTTCCAAAAGTTATAAGTAGACCTCATATCACGATAAGATACAATGGATATGGGAACTCCATGTAACCTGACTATCTCTTCAAGATAAAATCGAGAAAGTTGATCTAGAGAGAAAGTATCTCGAATAGGAAGGGAATGAGCAGATTTAGTCAAGTGATCCACAATAACCCAGATTGCATTATTTCCTCGAGATGTCTTCGGTAATCCCACCACAAAGTCCATAGATATATTTTCCGATTTCCAATATGGCACTGGTAAAGGCTGAAGCATCCCTTTAGGAAACTGCCGCTCTTCTTTAACCTGTTGAAAAGTCAAACACTTCACAGTAAAATCAGCAATATCTCTTTTCATTTCGTCCCACCAGTAATACTCCCGAAGATGTCTATACATCTTAGTACTGCCTGGATGAACTGAAAATAGAGAAATATGAGCCTCACATAACAACTCATTCTTCAACTGTGAATTACCAGGCACACATAATCTCTTCCCAATCCACAAAACACAATCATTATCAATGTTGAATTCAGGCAACTTACCCTTCTGAACCAGCTCTACCTTTTTCTGCAACCCACTGTCTTTCTTTTCAGCTTGCTTAATTCTGTCCGATAGGGATGATCTCACTGATACCTGAAACAAAACAGAAGAACATCCTACACCAACAACTTTAAACCAAAGTTCATCAAATACATAACCAAAGGAATTTGTTCCAAATGTAGCATGGTTAATGAAGCATTACTTTTTTGACTCAAAGCATCATCCACTTTATTTTCTTTTCCCAGATGGTAACGAATTGTACAATAATAATCCTTGATTAATTCTAGCCATCTCATCTCTCTCATGGTCAATTATTTTTGAGTGAATATATACATTAAACATTTGTGATCGGTATATATTTCACACTTTAATCCACACAAATGATGCCTCCAAATTTTTAAAGCGAAAACAATAGCACCTAATTCCAAATCATGTGTAGGGTAATTTACCTCATGAGTTATCAACTGACGTGAAGCATATGCAATTACCTGAAAATTCTGCATAAGGACACAACCAAGTCCCTTCAACGAAGCATCACTATATATAACAAACTCACCATTCTTGGAAGGAAGTTCCAAAACTGGAGCATTCACCAATCATCTATTCAACTCCTGAAAACAATCATCACATTCTTTTGTCCAGATAAACTTAATACCCTTCCGAGTTAGCTTAGACATTGGACTAGATAATCATGAAAAATTTTCAACAAACCTTCGGTAGTAACCAGCCAAACCAATAAAACTACGGATCTCAGTTACATTGGTGGGTCTTGGCCATTCTTCATCAACTTTTGATTTATCATGATCAACAGTTATGCCATTTTTTGAAACAATGTGACCAAGGAAATAAATTTGTTGTAACCAAAACTCACACTTTCTCAATTTTCCATATAGTTCCTTTTATTTTAAGGTTTTCAAGATAACCATTAAATGAATTTCATCCTCTTCTTTACTTTTATAAAACACCAAAATATCATCAATAAAAACAACCAAAATTTTTCACCTGATTCAACTGAGCCATCACTACAACAAACTGTTTAGTTCGGATTCTGACCATCTCAGGATACTGATTTGAATGTTCATTTCCCTCTGTATGCCTTCCCAGAAAATCTGTAGAGTTTCCTCTATGAAAAACCATTCTTAACACATAAATATCTTAGGCGAAGAAACTTGGTAATATTTAAATGCTATATCATTTCAATCCTACCATAAATTAATTTATAAATTAACATTTTTTTAACTCATAATGTTTTCTAAACCGACCTCTGATACCAACTATAAGGCCCCGGCCTTAAACCATACTTAATATTGAATTAAATGAATAATTCACATTGAGGATCTTTTCAAGTTTAGAGTTTTAGAGAATTAGGACATAACTATTACATATCAAAAGATTACAAAGTAGACACTTCTACTATGTTTCCATAAAATAAAAACACATAAAAAGAAACATGTCTAGTTCCATGTTTTTGATAGCATGACTTTTCCTTGATCCCATCCTTGACCCTATTCTACATTAAGTCCTGTGAAAAATAGTTCAAAAACTCGGGATGAGCATAAAAAGCTCAGTAAGGGATATAAAAGTACAAAATGAAAACATTATTCCATGTATGAAATCATACTTTACTCATAAAACATAATCATTTCAACATACCTCATCAACTCATGAATAAATCATAGAAATCACAAGGCATAAAGGTAACAGGAGGCATTCATAGCATTCTTACGTAGGGAGTAAACCTCATGGTTACATTTGGAATACCCATCATAGTATATTCCTTAAATCGCTTCGAAGAAACCTTAACTTTTAACTCCTTCACGTTACCCAATGCATTGGAGATCTATATCGGGATCACCCGCCCTTAGTTTATCACGGAACCACCCTTCTTCACAACAATTACCAAGAACCAAAACATAATTGTTTCACGTAAAACATACAGAAAGGGACCATAACATTTCCACATTTCAATCACAAGATATCAATACAACACATTGATATAATAATAACACTATGAAAACCATTTTCAATACCAAAATAAAAAAAAGTAATACATGGTATTTATTTTTCATTTTAAAAAAAGTTAGGTTATGGATTGTAGAGGAAGCTGAAACTCAAATAATAGTCACGGAGGCGGAGAAGTCGTTGTCTCCGCATACGTACGCCAAAAAAACATTCCTTTTGTCGTTTAGTACAACGATTAGTATAAAAAAATATTCTTTTTGAATAAGCGTAATAGTCAAAGGGGTTTATACACCGTATAAAAGAATGTTGTGTGTAAAACAAAATATGCCTCAATTAAAGGAGATTGAGACGAAGTCCCATACCTCGTGTCTGACGTGACTCGACTGCTCATTAATCTCCTGAATAATAAACATGAGTTAATTTATACTTTCTTAAGAACCTTATTCAAGTTAATTATTCCTTTTATATCACTTATTACCATGTCATGAACACTATGTAATTATTTATGTTAATAACGGTCGTTTTAACGATCATTGGTACTTGAGTCAAAAATAAACTCAATATAATTACAGGTTGTTCATGTATCCATTATATCCAGAGTTTTATTAATTATGTAGATATCATATATATCATATATATCCAGTATATACCTGAATTTATAATATTACATAACATTTAGAGGTAAGAAATGAAATGCACCGTTCATGGAGACGGTAAGTCGTACGTACGCATGAACGCTACTTTCATTTCTATTTCATATTTTATGGAATGGAATCATAATGACATAAAGTTATATTATAATTAAATTATAATTTCATATATAATATCATTAACGCCATCCTTTATACGTCCCACATATGGCATTAACGAATCAAATCACTTTGAGGGGGCGGTAGTCCGTACTTCCTAAAATGAAGATATCACGTATACCCATAATGAAATCCATAAAGGTATGACATAAATGAAAAATACAGAATCTTAAGGAAAAAATAAAAATATTATATATCATATATAAATATAGTGTCATCTTATTGTCCACCTTTGAAGGTGTTAGAAGAATATTGAACAATCATCGTTTTGTGAGGCAGAAATTCGCCATCCACAGAAACAGTATGCTATTTAACCATTAGATGAAGGTGTTTGTAATTTTAGATCTAATAATTATCATAAAAACATCCTAGTATATTGAAAATACTGGTTTTTTTACAAAATAAAGTAATAAAAAGAGTTTAGGGGGTTGTAGAAGCAAAATAAAACATAAGAACACAAGAGAAGACACTACCTTTAAAACGGGTAACTCTTTTTGATTTGAGCTCAAAGGCTTCCTTGGAAAGACTTCTACCCAAAATGAGGCTTCTAGGAGTAATGGAGGCATGTTTAGAGACAAAATGGACAGGGTTTGAACTATCCAAAGGCTTGAGAGGTGTGGGTAAGGTGGTAGAGGTGGGGGCCTTTTATAAGAGGAGAGGAGGGGCACACTTAGAATGTTATAAAATGTTACTTTATTATAAAATGATTTTCGGATTTTAAAGGTCCCAAAATTATATATTTAGAGGAAAAGGTGATAAGAGTTCTAAATCCACCCATCCAATAGGTTTTTGAGATGTTTAGGTCTTAGATTTTACATTACCTTTTCATTTTATTTAAATCGTTAAATAATGAGGTAATCGCTGCATCATCATGGTGTCATAAATAATTTAATTTATTTTATGTCTAAAAATTATATAAAAAATTTAATAATGTAGGAAATATTTTTATATTTCTAATGAATATTTATAGTCAAAATTATGACTTTTATAACCCCATTTAAAAATTGTTTTAGTAAAACAACACATGTTTGTGACATATTTATTTTAACATTAAATAAAAAGTTATTAATGTCATTTTCCTACCGAAGTGGCTGTATGGGTTCCTCAAGTTGACCCATGGATTTTTTTGGTCTGCGATGACACATCCAATAATGTTAGGACATTTTTCAATGTCATTTCATATAATTAAAACATTATTTTTACCTTAAATTACACTAATTACCCCGAATCGTGATTAAAAACTTAAAAGTTACTATTCACCAAAAAAAACTATTTTAATCCCATTGAACCACATTTTACTTATTAATGACAACCATTAATGTTGGATTTTTGAAATTCAAAACACAGAGGTGGTAAATTTTCATTTAAACAAAAAAATCAGTTTTTTACGTACAACTTAGTGGTTTCACTATTCATCGAAAATTTAAGTTTTTCAGAAAAATACCAAAACATCACCCTAAGTTATATTTGATATTCCGAATTCAAAAATGATGTCTATTTTAAAAAATTCAAAACATATAAGTTAAATTAATTAATTTAATAATTAATTCCCACTATCAGAACAAATAGCGTGTTTTTATTAAACAATATATATCAAAAGATCGACACTAGGTTAAGTCCAATTTTAAAGTGAAATTAATTCCAATAACCACTATTGAATTAAATGGTAAAAATATATTATAATTTCACTTTAAAAACAACTCAAAAGATAATCTAATCAAAACAATAAATTAGATTAAAAAGCGGTTTTGAATGAAAATACAACATTTTTTACTATTCATTAAAAAATGAACATTATCGGAAAAATGCCAAAACTTTATACAAAGTAATTTTTGATGTCCGAATTATAATGAAGAATTTTATTTGGTCCAAAATAATGTATAAGAGTGACCAAAACTATATTTAATGATGGTTCTCCATCAAAAAGAGATAAGTGGACCTTTAGTGAAAATTAGAGTATCTATTCCTAAAATTGAATTCTTTTCGTATTTTAATCCTTTATCATTTATTAGATAAATGTAAAAAGACTTAACAAACATATAAAATAATATTTTAGTTATTTATATTCATTTACACCAATAGAACGACTACGTGTTAACTACCATTTAAAATAATATTATTTTATTACTAGTGTGCAAAGTAAGATTTCAATGAAACTCTTTGTTGCGTATCGGGTACGCTATCAAACATGGCAACCACTCTAAAGTAAAATTAATATTTAATTTTTAAATATTAATAAATATGAAAATGGTTTATTCTTTATTTACCTGGGATGTTATAGTTAGAATACTGTGTAACGTTTGGGTTTTTCATGAAGGATTGGGTTTTTCCATAAAGGCAAGGGTGTATTTATTTTAATATATGTTTATTTCATTAAAATTGTTTTTATAAAGAATATATCTCCTTAAAACCATTCATGCGTTGGTATAATATCATTTATTATGCCTACAAATGTATTTGACATTTAATGATTATATGTGAAACCTTTTTATTGGGTTTTATCCTACTAGGAATTTGGCTCACACCCTATAAACACCATTATGTGTTTGTAGAACTTGCTCTTTGTGTATCCCAGGTTGAGGAATCGTGCTTAATGATGGAGGTTCTGGTTGCTGATGGTCTTCTTGTGTAGGACGGTGTTTGTTAATTGGGGATGTCACACCTCTCTTGTTTCTTGTAGGGTCGATTTAGAGTTTTAGTTTCTTTTTTTTCGTTACTTTTTGGATATTGGATCATGTTGTAAATAATTAAATTTGATTTTTAGTTTATGGTCCTGGTTGGTTGTCTGTTTTTAGTTTTATTATTCATCATGTCAGTTGTTCTGTGTTTTCATTTTCGGTTAACTCATTCCCAAGTGATATTTTTTATACACGATAGTTGTTACAACCCGTGGGGATCAGGAACGCCCTTCGGTCCATGTCATGGATCGGGTCGGGCATCGGGTTGGATGGTAACCTAGCCTGATTCATGTCATACATCGTCCCTTTTGAGATCCATGACAGCATTAGATGAGTGTCCTATTGACTAGAACTCTTACCAACCCTTTATCAAGTAAATTATGTATTCTTTGTTTCACTGTTTAGGAAGTATATAACTGACCCATCACATGTACTCAATCCATTGGTGGAACTATTGGAGAATGACCTCTCCTATTAAGTGATCTGGTTGATGATCAAAGATTAGAGTGAAAAACTTATATGAAATAAAACAGTGCCTCTCGGGAATGATTTGTGGTGAAACCAAATGTTTGAAGAAGAAATGTGGGAATCATAAGAAGTGATGAACAAGAGAAACACTCATCTGTTTTAGAACGGGATAACGAAATTTATAGGGAGAAATTTCTTATGGTGGGAAGATTGTAATGACTCAAACTTTTATTAATGATAATTCATCTTGATCTAATTAAATGTATTTATTTGTGAAATGGTTATATAAAATATTCAATTCCTTGGTTTGATATTTTGTGATTTCAAAATACCATTATGAAATGTTACTATTTCTAATATATCTATTAAAAAATTATCACACAATTAGTATAAATATAAGTCTTTAAAAAATCCAATTTACTCAGAAAATTGATGTGATGTCCTCATCGAGTAGAATTTCTCCATATGATGCCCATTTGTCGAATCTTAGAAAGGAGGTGGCATCACTAGGATTCACTCTTTACCTAGCCGAAGATGAGATTCAACATGTTATGTTCGAATTGGACCGACTATGGGAAAAGTGGAAGTTGATTGATATTACCACATGATAAATGTTATTGGAGCCACCCCACGAGTCATTCACCATCCCACACCTTAACCTTAATACATATGCGGGTGTTATAAAGGGTTATGTAATAATACCATAGAAATATTATCGTCGACATTGTTTTTGTATAGAATAAGGAAAATACATTCATTTTAATACTATTACTTTGTAAATCGTTTTTCAAATCACAAATAATATTTTTAGTTTATATTCAGTTAATAAATATATTATGACAAATTAATGGATTTATTAATTAAATAATATTTCAATAAAATATTAATTCTAAATTAAATTTTATTAACTATAAATGATTGTATAGTTTTTTTTGAATACAATTGAAAATTTTATTAATGTTTGAATTCTGTTTTTTGTCGAACCCCATGAATTTTCAATAAATGTTAGTTTTTATTTTAAATGTAAAAAATACGTCATTTAGAAAATTATTTTGATAAAATAAATATTATTTTTGGATTCAATAAATTGAAATTATGTAATGGTTATGTTCTCATAATTTTCTAAGATAGTTTAATTTTTGGATAAAAATTAAATATCGCTTAAAAATATAATGTATTTTATAACATCATAATGAACCAATACTGATGAATTAAAATACAATAAATGGTATTTTTGTGAAATATATGTTTTTCCCTTTAAATATTGTGATTTTATATTTGTTTGATTAATTTTATGATCACTTAGTGGACCTTCCAAGGCCAATTAAATATTTTATCAGTTTGAAATATTTTTCTCGGGAGTGTGACTCACCTCCACCTAATCAAGCATAATTTTTTCTGAATTTCGGCCACTTTCCATATAATATAATTTTTTCACTCCTCTTTATCAAAATTTTTTTAAAAAACCATTGGTTTTTTTGTGTTTTTGATTAGTTTAATGTGTGGTGTCCAAAACCTAAAAAATAAGGATTTCCCTCTCTTTTCTTACTTAAACCAACACAAGATTCCACTAATCATCACACAAAACGCTTTTAGCTTGTCCCTAATCTTCTATACTATCTATATAATCCTCACAAGGCTCCCCAAGCTCCCACGAAAACCTCTATTAATCCTCTCCCATGTCTTTGGATCACACTTCCATGTAACGGATTTAGTCATTTCACATTTTTCTAAAAATTTCATTATGTTGTTATACCATTTTGTTTTCAATCAAAAATTTTGGCGTATTGCTTTTCACCTCCCCATACTTCCATCCTTAGGTTTTAATTATTATATACAGCATTCTATATCATTAATTCCTCCCATTTACACATGTTACCATGCCAACATTTCGTACAGAATTTATCACTTTCCATTTACATTCATGAAATTATTTTTTATTATGAATATAAAGTCAATTACATATGTAGGGAAATTTATCTATATGACTATATTACTATCCACTTCATGACAATTATATTATACATACTTTTCTTTTTCATAAAACATTTTTACCAATTCTTATGTCATGCAGTTATGTTGTGGAAATTGCACTGTGATTTTCCAAGCTAAAGTCATTGTGTAGTGAATAGAATGTCCATTTCTCTATAAAGGGTATTCACCTTTATCAACATTATCATATTGATTATAGAGTTTCATGTATGAATTCCACATTCCATTATCATGGAATAAATTATTATTTTTAATGAATCCATGTTATATGATCAATGTGGCACACATATGCATGAAATGAAATAATTAAGAAGGACACATCACGATAGCGCTCCAATGCATTTTGTACAGACTAATATCATGAAACTTCAAGTGAAATGATGGTTTACTAATGAAAGTTCATGTGAAATGAGGGTTTAATCCTGATCCATGCATAATGATCCTTTTATCATGCTAATATCATGTTATTTGTTGTTTCCACATTTCCATGTTATGATAATCATGCTATAGGATGCCTTTATGTTCATTTTTTTAATGATCCATTGATATGAATATTGAATAAAATGTTCTGTATTTTTATTTTTATGCCTTATTTACTCCCTTGTTGGGCTTCATAGGACACCCTTTTTTATGCATGTCCTCATGATATCCCATATAATGGTAAGTACGAAGGAAGGTTTGTGGTCATCTAAAAGATTTTTTGAATAAATATTTGTATTTCATGTTTTAAGTAGATATGTAATTTTTTTAATCCACAAATACACTAGACCTCTTGTTATTCTATATTTTATAAAGTGATGATTTTATGTAATAAATTAGGTTTACGTGTGAAATAAAGAGTTGGGTAGTTATAATTCTTCCCCAATTAAAATAAAACATTACCTACACATTTATTAAACAAGTACCAAATAATGATGATAATTATACAAATTATATTATAAGGATCCAATGTAACCTGAATAAGATGGTGTTTTAAAAAAATGGTTGAACAAGTATGTGGTCTTGTTTCATAGGAAAATTTATAACTGATCCATAATCACTACCAATAGTTCTTCAAATAAAATATAATGGTATGACCAATATGATAAGTACATGTGATGGATTAGTTATATAGTTATTTATGTTGGACATCATGAACACATTTTGAACATTAGAGTGTTCTTTTGGAAGTTCCAATTTTATGATAACTTACCTATATGATCCATAATATCAAATAGACTAACATACCTAGTTATAATCATTTCATTGTATTATAAGAACAATATAATCATTTGGATGTACATTTATTAATTTCAACATCATCTCTTATTATATGAAATGAAGTTGGAATTTTTTATGACTGAAGAACCATTCATTTACAGTATCCATCATAGTATTATATGTCATTCATTATATCGATAGTTCATATTAACAAATTTGTAGCAAATGTTGTGTGTAATAATTCATATGGTGAAATAATACATTAATCTCTAAAACATCATCAAAATAATTTATTAGGCCATTCCATAATTGGATAACTTTATAACACTTAATAAATTCAAAATTATAAATATTTTTACTAAATATTTGAAAATCAACATAACATTAATATGCCATATATAATAATGTTTTTCATGATTATTGCATTCAAAATTTCTAAATATCATAGTCTTATAATTTATTAAACCATGGTATTAACTTTAATTGCCATAAAACCATACCTAAAACCTATATAGTTATTTTTTTCTTTAATACAAATATAGATTATAGAATATATTCCCTAAATACAAAAACATTGGCTAATTTATCATTGATTGTATAAACCACTATGTCAACAAGACATTATCAATTCCATGGTCCCCATTATTATAAAGTTTAAAACATTCATATCAATCATATCTATATCAAAAGGACATTATATAAAAATTATGTGCATATTAAGGGTAATATTTTCCATAATCAAGCCTTTTACATGAAATATAACCTATTTATTTAATCTTTTATCTAGTTTATTATCACCAATAAACATATTCAAACCAATGCTTTAAAATTATATTCTGAAAAATATTTATATATTTCTTGATTCATGATTTCCAATATATTAAAACATCAATAATTCCACAACATTCATAAAGAAGTATCCAGGATTAAATATATCATTCCTTAATACCTCTTTCCCATCATATGACATTTTTGGCCTCTTCATCATCAATAAAGACCCATTATGTGTACCACCATTCTGATCCATTTCATGAGAATTTCCCCTAGGAAATTTATTTGTATAATTACCATATATTACACAATTTTAACACTCATCCATTGATAATTCCGGAGAGAAATAATTATTCTCAGCCACTATGTTAACTAACAATTTATTTTTTCTTCGGAAATCACTTACTCTCCCACCTCCATTTACAAACATAAAACATATTCTTGTCCATTTATGACAACACATGGAGTGATTCTAACAACAATAATTAAATATAAGAAAAATTATTTTTTCTCCATGGTATCCACTACAGTAACTATCAAGGAACAATACTCTTTTATTCATTAGTGATTCTAATACATGGTGTGGTTGCATGTTGTTAGTCATAAATCATGATAAATGATTAAAAAAATCACAAAATCATTAATTCTAGTCATCAACCATTTTGGTTTCTCATTTAAATAATTTATATCATTTTGAATATTAATCCAGTTCATTCTAGTTAGAAACATTGAATACAAACAAAAACGTTGTGTGAGTAAAAATTCATAGTGTGTAATGACATAACCATGAAAAATTACATAAACGATGTCATAATCTTGAATCTATATTTTCAATCTATGAATCCTTTGCAATAAAATTGTTTATTCAGTGTCATTTTCAATTTAAATCCACCATTGTAATAATATGTCCCTGTCATTATCACTGTCTAGAGATAACAACGAGTCATTACATGGCCTTAATAGATAACACCATGATACCAAAGGCTTGAAATAAAAGCATAAGGGTTTCAAATACAAGTGGGGGATGATTTAGCCATTAATAATTGAAACAATAAATCAACAACCCCTAACCAAACCATTCAGTAAATGATGACTGAACAAAATAAAGGCAACTAAATAATTTCATGTATCATAAAACCACATCAAATAAAGAAAGAGATGAATACCAAACATGTATAAATGTAGTTAGAAGATAAAATGACTAAAAAATAAAAATATACCAATAGACTCCATGCTCCAAAAACTCCATGCTCCAAAATCTCCAAAAAATGAAAGTATCACAAGGTAGTGGAAAAACATGGGAACTTTACCCTTGCCACTATCCCAGAAGATAACATCTAAAAAACCACCAATGTGACTAGGAAATTTTGAGTATAAAACTCACTATGCTATGCATGATATGTTATCTATAATTATATAAATTTATTTATTTAAAACAATTTAACAAAATAATTTATATCCAAATATAAACGAGTTCCAAAAATTGGTTTAAACCAAGAGAAAACAAAAATAAATAAATCCAATATCTAGAATGTTAATTTTCTAGATAAATAATTAATCAAAGCTTTAAACCCAATTCATCTTATTATTTAGTATATTGATTCTACAGTTCACAACAATCCCACACATGCATGCTTCGTTTGATAGTTCCATACTCATGAGCGGTCTCTCATCAAAATACCTTGTGTCCCAATGACAAACACCCCTAACCCAGGGTCACATTACTTGAACCCCAATGGTAAATGTCCCATATTAATGGCTTGTTTAACATGATCTCACACCAAAACAATTTATTCCAAAATTTTCCATTTCTATAAAAAACCACTCCATTACAAGTCAACATTTATTGAACACCAAAGCCCAACCATATTAAAAGAAACATTTTATTTCAATAAAACCATAAATTTTATTGAAAACATCTAATACAATTCATGTTCACACAATCCTTAAAAATCCTATTTTTAAATCCATATTTTGAAACTCATAGGAAAACCACTTTAATATAACACCCAATTTTCGATATTTTACAGCCAACACTCAAAAAGGATTCCAACAAGTGTAAAACAACCAAATCACAATAAATCAAAAAAAACATTAAATTTGAAATCATTAAAATCACTTCTACAATTTGGAGTTTAGAAAGAAGAATCATACCTCGATGGTTTGGAAAAAACCCCCACCAAATGAAGAACAGACAAGAAATCCGAGTTGATTCTCCAAGAACCCACCTTGGATCTCTGCTCCTAGCCAGATCAAGACCATATATCATCATATTTGGCATCCACACACCTATATATACCCATAATGGGAAATGATATATGGAATAATGCGAAGATGAGTAGTATATCTTTGTATATGTAAGAAATCAATCAAGAATGATGAATATTAATCACATACCGCAATAATCTGGCTTCGATTCCCCAAGGGAAGATTTCAGATCATCTTTGGATTTATAGGAGAACATTCATTGGTATTAGGAGAAGAAAAATCCGGAGTAGCATTGGTTCGGGGAAAAAACTATGGGGCTATAAAAAATAAAAGAAAAAATCTATTTTTAAGGACCTAATTTTGTCTCTCTGCATAGTTTGACACACTGTTTGGAAAACTGTGCACGAACCATGGGGTAGACTCATCCCATAAAAATTACCATTACATGGTCTCCCAAACATTTATCCAACTATTCTAGAGTTACAACCTCATGAGAACCACTGTTCATGAATTAGTTACACGTTTAGGAAAACCTTGGGCAACCCGTGTGACATCTACATTGCTAAAAAACACTTCCAAAGTTCCCCCCCAACATTCCAATCCATCACACATACAATTTAGAATCATAAAAATCTTCAAGTAAGGATCAAATACTAGAAAATAGGGATACTAAATTCTCCCCACCATTGGTTTTTCTATCCTCAGAAAGTAGAAAACCATCACCGATCAGAAAGTGTTCTAACCATTACTCTTTCATCTCATCTCTCTTTCCCAAGTATCTTCTTAAATATGACCATGATTCCATAAAACACCCCCAAGACTGATTCTTTTCCCCTGAAATCGTATCTATTCACTATCCACAATCCATATAGGGATGTGCGCCAAGGATGAATCTGGCTCTTTGTCGACATGATCCCATCTGATCACATGGTCAGGATCATGATGATACTTTTACAACATACATACATGGAACTTATTATGCACCGAACTGAGCCATGGTGGTAATTCTCACCAATAGGCCATTTCTCCAATACATTCCATTATCTGAAAATGAAAAATGTATCTAGGAGATAACTTTCACTACTTCCTAAAAGGAAGGTGTCCATGACTGGGAGATATCCCCAAGAAGGTACAATCACCCACAACTAATGATGAAAATCTTTGCTGGTGATGTTTATATGATTTTTGATGACTATGAGACATCTCCAACCTCTATCTAATCAACTAGATATTATCTATTATTTCATGCACAAGGCTCATCCCAACTAGTTATGTTTCACTTGTTTCAACCCAACATAGTGGATAAATGCAAGGATTCCCATTCAATGCTTCAAATAGAGCCATGTGTATCAAGGCATGATAGTTGTTATTGTATAAGAACTCCACTAAGGGTATATAATCCTATTATGAGCCACAAATATCAATTAAAAAAGACCAAAAAATTCCTTCAAATTTTTATATGATCCACTCATAATAGAAATATGTCTGAGGATGATAATATGTGATTATATTCAACTGAGTCCCAAGGAATTTCTATACAGATTTCCCAAAACAAGAAGTGAACCTCAGATCACTATCTGAGAATATAGACACAGGTACTCCATTACTCATAATAACTTCTCAGACATATATTTTTAATATATCCTCCACGATATGAGTTTCATGAATTGGAATGAAATGAGCAGACTTGGTATATCGATCCACTTTCATCCAAACAACATTGTGTTTCCAGTCTATTCTTGGAAGACTTGTATGAAAATCAATCACTACCTACTCCCATTTCCAAACTAGGATACATAAAGAAGGAAACATTCCTTTGTCTCTAATACTCTACTTTAACCTATTGACAATATACACAAAGTGAGACAAACTCAACCACCATTCTTTTCATGTTGTTCCACCAAAACTGTGGTGGAATTATCTTATCCATCCTCTTTGTAACTAGATGTAAAACACATCTAAGATGGTGGTATACATGAAGGATTTTTTCCTCATGTGCCATAGGTATAACCAGCCTGTCTCTAAAACACAAAACCTAAATCCTTTCAAGTTCCCAACCCTCATTGGTCTCCCGAACATTTCGTTTTGAACTCACAACTATAGATTCTACATCATATGTTGGTTTCCCTATGACAATATTTACCAAATCATGAACAAGTGTAGCTAAAAGGAAAACCACCACATCTCAACATCCTTTCAAACTCAACATTAATTTTTCCTTGGACTGACATAAACTACCATTCTTTTTAAGCTTATTTTACCAACTGAGCAAATGAATTTATACTAAATTAATTCACCACTGAATTTCCTTTTCACGGTGTGTTCATTTTTTTCAAGTCAAAATTTTGGGGGTATTACATCCATCTACATTGCCTCAGATTCAAATCTCGCAATGAGGAAATGTGTTTCACGATTTTATGGTATGTGAAGAAAATTAATTTTTCCCCATAGAGATAATTTCACCATGTCTTCAAATCATTGATGACTATAGCTAACTCCAAATCATGTGCTAGGTGATTTTTATCATGAACCCTCAACATCCTTCAATCATAAGCAACCACATTTTCTATTTCCCTGATAACAAAACCCAAACCTAATCCCGAAGCATCACAATAGACAACAAACTCTTGTCTTGATTCAAGAAAAAAATAGATAGTTACCAACATTAGATGAAATATTAGTTCATGGAAATATTTATGGCCTTCTTTTTTCCATTGTAATATATCATTATTCACTTTTTCGAGCTATCATTGGCCTAGCTAGTTGTGATAAATTAGGCTCGAAGTGTCGGTAGTAACTAGCTAGGCCATGAATGTTTTATATCTCGAAGTTATTCTTTGGTAGTTCCTATAAAACAATAGCTTCTATCTTTTCAGGATCAATTTTTTTTTCAGAAATGACATGGCCTAGAAAATGTACATCCTATATCCAAAAGCCACACTTTCATAATTTATCATACAAATAGTGATCTATAATGTTTTTTTGACACTCTTTATAGGTCCTCCTCACAGTGAACTTGTCTTTTGAAACACAAAGATGTAATCCAAAAACACCAAAAAAATCCATATTTTTCTTAAATATCCAATTCATCGAATCCATAAAGACCACCGGTGAGCTCATTAGACCAGAAGGAAAAACTACATATTCATAGTGGCCATATCTGTTCTAAAACATGTCTTCAGAATATCCTCCTCCTAAAGTAAAAATTAGTGATAACCTGATTGCAAGTAAATCATTGAGAACCACTTATCTCCCCTTAATTAATCTAACGAATCATCAATGCACGGATGAAGATTTATGTTCTTTATTATAATGTGGTTATGCTTACGATAATCAACACATAGTACAATATTTCTATCTACCTTCTTCACGAACAAAACATGTGTTGCGCACAGAGACATAATTGGTCAAATGAATCCTTTTCTTTCCAGCTCCTCCAACTGCACATTCAATTCTTATATCTCTATTGGTCCATACAATATTATATAAGGGAAATTGGACGGGTCCCTATAATAAGATCAATCATAAAATTCACATCCATTATATGATGTAACCCTAAGAAGATCCCTAGAAATACATCTGAAATGTGATCCAAAAATATTGTAAAACTATTTTCCTTTATCTCTTCCATTGATTCCAAATTCAATGTTGCCATCTGGTAACAAATCTTTCCCACCATTGGTTCCAACAAGCTCTTTTCACCTTTCATTACTATCTTTCTCCTCTAAAGATATGTTATATGTCATCCTCAATTATGGAACTAATTGTTCTCCTATAATTGTCTATTTGATCCTTGAACATTTCCAACCAATACATATCTATTATTACACCATAGACATCCATTTTCAACATTGAGAAGTCCCATTTCAGCTCAGCTCCATCCACAGTTATAGAACATGCTCAAAAAAATGCTTGACATTCTGTTTAACTGAGATGCGATTGGAGTTTGAAAATAGAATGAATCATTTTGAACATTTAACATAGAAAATCCAGACTGTGTGATTCTATGAATGAATGAAATTTCCCAGTATCGATGTGAACATTCACATGGGTATAATTCAAAGAATCTTACCTCTCACTATAGATGGTCCAACCTCATCATCAACAATAATCAGCACATCTCTATAAAAATGTATTATCGTTGCACTGTTCTATTTGTTTCATTGTTGCGATTACCTGGGTTGATTAGAAATGGTATATCTAGAATCTCTCAAGCTAGATATTATCTACTAATGAGACAAATTATATTTTCTTCACCCTATAGAAACATATTATTTTTGTGATGATTGAGAAGTATCTCAAGCACCTAACCTTACAGTAGTATGATAATAATGTGGAAGATTACCCATATTATTGTAGTTATGACATGCTCTAGGTCGTGTCATACAATCTCACATTGTGTGGTCAAGAAACCCACATTGAATGAATCCTGATTTTCTTTAGGGATTTGGAGGAAGGTTCATTGATCCAGTTGCCTCATTATGATTTACACTTCATCCATAGAAATAGGTGTCCCTTTTCTTCTTGTTTCTAGTAGTTGAGTTCCCACCATTTTATATGGTTATCATCATACCTATTAACTTTGACCCTTAGATATCTCCTTCAACCATATTTTATCTGTTTACATTCTAAATATAATCCGTAATTTAGAGCACCACACTCTTATATCGAATATCATGGTGTATCCCTAATTTAATGATGCATGACTCTAAGAGGCAGTTGCCACAACCTATAGTGAAAAACTGGAAAAAATCATGAATCTAGCCACATACTATGTGACAGGGAAATTCACTCATTTGTGGCTAAAGTAGCCCTTCGTTTTCTCTATCATGAACATGTGAGGATAAAATTGTTTGTTGAACAATTCAAAAAAATAATCCCATGAAAGGACTACATCCAATTTAGCCTACACTGCTAAATCCAAACACTAGTGTGTAAGATTCACAAGAATATCTGTTTCTATCTTGACTTTTATCCCTACTGGTGTGATGATGTAATTGAATATACAATTCATCCCACTTAGCCACTCCTCCGCCTTCTCAAGATCAGAATTACCTTAGATGTTGGGAGGATTCCCCTTTATGAACTAGATGGTATGATCCACATGTCTTGGATCATTCCTTTGGTTAACTATATACATGACTAGAAAAGACTGAACAATGCTCTGAACCAGCTCTGGGTTTATCCATGGTTCAAGGAAACCACATTTCCGCAGCTTCGTCGAGTTGGTTTTGATTACGCTTATCAGGTTCCATTTTCTAAACTAACCACAAACTCCTTCTATCTCAGTATCTAGAAACTATTGTCTTAGAATTTCAATTACTATAACATAAACTATCAGAATTTTTTTTTTCAAAAGACCCTATTATATTCCTTCCATTTTTTAAACACTAACTCGTGCTTTTGAAAACGAATTTTTTTGAAAAATATATCAGATATCCTCATTTCAAAAACGATTCTCTTGAAAGAAAAATATATATATATTATAGAATTTCGACTTGATCAAAACCATATAAATCATTAATGAAAATGAATTATGCAATCCCATTGGGAATTCGTTCCTCTACAATGCATGTTATGGTGGTCTCATTGGCTAAACCCATGATAATGATATTCAAATATCCTAGAAGTTTATCCAAACACTTATGTACCAAACTCCTTAGTAACTTAATGTTCATCAAAAAATGGTTAGCTGCGTCCTTTTATGCTATAAATTTCATGTTCTGACAATTCTACTCTTGTAAATGATCTCATCCTAAATAATAGATAAAAAGGAATTTCAACAGCAAGACCTAGAATAAGGATGACCACATATTATACAATCACCAAACAAGATAATAACATGTGTACCACAAATCGAAGACCATACTAATACCATTTGTAATGACATGCTCATTATCCTAGTCTTGAGTGAAAAATGAGTCATTACATGGTGTTGAGCTACATCCCCAAGATGAAAAACACTGGAAATAAATTCCAATGCGTTTTAAATACATGTGGGGGTTGATTATTCCATTAATAAGTATTCCAATAAACCAACAATACAAAAAAAATCTATTCACTCAATGATGCATGAAGAAAATATAGACAACTAAAAAATTTCTTGTATCTTAAAACCTCTCCAATATGAACAATATCAGAAGAACAAATATGGATCAAAGTATAAAGTAGATAAATTGTAAAAAGTCTCTCAAGAGTGAACAAGACACCATGCTCCACAAGCTTCTATCTACAAAATCACTGAAATTTCCATGTATCAAGAGGTAGTTTAAAAAAACAGGAAACGTTACCCTAACCATTCCCCCTAAAGATATCATCTGAAAGAGAACCAATGTGCCAAAGAAAGGGTGAGTATTAAACATAGTAGGTTTTCCCTGATGACTTCCCAAATCATGCCACTAGGATAGAAACTTTAGCCTCATTTATTTAAAACAATTCATGCATATGTTTTTACCAAAATAGTTTATAACAAAATACATTCAAGTTCCAAAAACCATTTGTAACCTAGTGAAATCAAACCTAAAAGAATCAAAGTTTCAAAAATTTATTTTTCCATAAAAACAACTACTGAAAGCCTCAAAACAAATTCTTTTTATTATTTGAAATACAAATTCCATAGTTAAAAACACACCCACATATGAATACTTCTTTTGATAGTTCTATACTCGTGAGCGGTCTCTCGTCATATTAACTTGTGTCAAAATGAAACACACCCCCATTCTAGTGTCACATCTCTTGTACACTAATGGTACTCGTCCCCTATTAAGGTTCTGTTTAGCATGAACACAGACAAAAAAAATTTAGGCCAAATATTTCCATTTCCAAAACAAACCACTCCAATAAAAGTGAACATTTATTAAAAAGAAAAAGTAAAAACAATTTAAAATAAGCATTTAATTGAAAAAACCATCCATTTCATTGAAAAAATTCAATCGATTTATTGTTCCAACAATCCATTAAAATCCAAATTTTAAAGCCCATATTTTAAAACCAAGAGAAAAAACACTTTACTCACTCACCAAATTTTCTAGATGTCACAATCAACACTCAAAAATGATTCAACATGTCTTAAATAACCAAATAAAATTCAATATATCAAAACACATTAAATTTGAAAGAATAAAAAATTAGTTCTACAAAGTGTTTTTGAGAATGAAGCCTCATACCTCGATGATTTTGACAAAAACCCCAACAAAGGAAAAACTCACAAGAAAACTGGGTTGATTCTCCACGAACCTTCATTATATCACTTTTCCCAAAAATATAAAGTCAAAATCTCATCATATTTGGAATCGAAACACCTAGATTAACCCCTAACAAGAATTGATATATGAACAAAATGAAAAGGAGAAGTAGATTAATTAGATTTAATAAAACAATAAATAATTATATAGAACGATCATATGCCACAAGAATGTGGCCTCGATCTACCATTAGAAGCCTTCATACCATCTTTGGATCAATGTGAGAACCTTATTTGGACATAGGTGAAGACAAATCCCATGTTTGCGATAATTTGGGTAAAAACATAAGATGATATGGAGAAAATGAGTGAAATCATATTTTTAATGATCTAATTTTGACTATGTGAATGGTTTGACTATACGGTTAGGAAAACCTTATGATAACCATGCAATAGACACTACTTGCATGACTTCCACTTGCATGGTTACCCAAACTATGATCCAACAATGCTGAAGATACTACCTCAATAGGACCATTGCACATAGTTTGGTCGCATGGTTAGGCAAGTTGTTCGCCCCCCATGTGACTTCCACTTAGCCCTAAAAACATTTCAAAAGATCTCCCAACTCTACCATCCGTCATCATTACAGTTCCTACCATAAAAAACATTAATTATAGGTCACATACTCTGAACTGGGGGTACTACATCAATGATGGTTTATAAGTTGTATGTTAATTTCTAATGTATAGCCCCATGGAGTTTCAAACCAGGTGTGTAATGTGGGTTGTTTTCATGCAGTATGTGATAAAAAATTCAAGACCAATGCATTCTTTTAGGATTTATTACCCATAAGAACATTATTACCAATACACACCCACATGTAATATCCTGATAAGAAATCGTATTCTTTGAAACAACTTGCTCTATCCCTTACCAAAGTTTTGTGAAATTTTCTTTTTCATTAACTAAATCCATATAATTATCAATAGATGTATTCCAAGAGAAATAATTAGAAATATAAAAAGGTGTCTCACTAATGTTTTATCATACAAGTTTCTAATGAATAATTAATCAGTTACACTGATAAAACTATAGGGACCCATGCATTTCATATACAAATATATCTTATTTTAGGTTCAATATTCTTTACATTTTATAACAACACAATTTAAGACCATAATACACTACTACAATTAGATACTAGAAACACAATATTCATATTTTCATGGATAATATTAAACATATGTTTCAATTGTATTCTAAAATGGTATTCCTATTATGCATAGTCACCCATAAATGGTATCCATAAATTTGGTATGGAAACATAAGAAATGGAGAGATAAGATTAATATTAATTGTAAAATAAAAGATATTAATTGTAAAATTATGTTTCACAGTTTAGGGTGAATTTGAAATCTCTTTTCATTTCCCTATTTATTTGGTAGTGTTTTTGGAATCGCTGGGAAGGAGTTCATTTTTTATAAAAAATATCTTGAAGGAAGGGGTGTATGTTTTATTAAATTAATTGAGTTTTGGAGTAATTGTGTTGTTGGATTTAATGTATTCTACCATGTTCGTAGAATACCATTGTTCTTTTGGTTTTTTAGAAGAGTCATGTATTTTCTCTGAATATAGGAGAAATAAAATCATTTTAATGAGATTAAACGCAAGGTATTACTAACCAAGGAATTTCATGAGATCAGTTTAGAGCAAGAAACGTTTTCTGGTCATTCGATATTTACATTTCCTATAAACTCATTAAAAATTGTGTACTATGTGCTATGAATATATTATTATCTAATATAAGATATTAATATTACATTACTATAATATATCTTACATGGTGGGTAATGGTAAATTATATATTTTTAACCTGACGCAATTGGGTTTTCTGTTTATTGGTTTTTTGTTGATTATATTATGTTTAAATGGATTTAACGATTTGTGAAACATTTGGTTTGGTATTTTCGTGACTTAAACAACTGTTATTTAGAATTTAGAATCTTTATCCCTCTCACAAGACCACAAATCTCTTATAAGTGATTTTGTAGATGTCCAATCATTTTAGATTGTTTAATTGAATGATTGACCATCATTACAGTCATGAGTTGTTTCTCAAGGTGAGTAGTCTATATGTTTCTTTTTAAATATTGATCGTTGTATAAATTATTTGTTTTATTATAGGGTTTATTGATCAATGATGATAATATTCATTATCATTTCTAGATTCTTCAAGTGATCTTAATCTACATGTTATCTCTAGATTTGGATGAATTGTAGTGTGTGAGTTTCTTGAGGAATTTCGTTCTTTGTTTCTTCTCCACCAATAGTTTTCATTGTCGAATTAATTATATGATTTCATGACAGACTATATGCCTCTGTTGACTTTTTATGGACTTTTTTGTTGGTGGTTTCAATTTCCATCATCTGTGATCTGAATTTCATGTAGTTGGTTCCACCTCTATCTTTTATTGGGTGAACTATATTGCTCTAGTTTGTTCCATCTTTTTTAAAATTGAAATAAAATGATTGATAGATTCATATTGTTATGTAGAAATATTTTCTTAAGATATGTTGGGATTCCCTTATTTTGGTAAAATGGAATGTAATGTTAAGGATTTCAGAAATGATTTCATGAAGTGGTTTTAAATGAATATCTTTATGAAATGTTTTGACTAATTGATAATTTGGGAATCCTTTGGTAGTTATGTGGAAGGTGTATCATAGGTCCATCATTCATGTATTTTCAAGAGGTTCACTCATGGTGTATTTTTCTATTTCCTCTGAAAATTTATTCTATGGAATTGATATTGAAATTTTAGCTGGATTCACTCATGGGGAATCTCTCAATAACATAGTATAGTTTTATGTGGTCTTCAGTGTGCACTAGTCATTGATTGTGGTCAGAGTAGTCTTCTATCCTAAAATATAGTCATCCATAGAGTAATGGTACATATGATTTGTATTGTGCTGTTTATCTTATACTATGTTGGACTTTATATGGTATGTGATGAATTATTTATATTAATTTGATATATGTAGAATGATTTTATTTTTTATATTTAATTTTATTTGGAAATGAGGAAAATGTAGAAATTAATTTTTTTTATATTAAATATAAAATTATTTACCATGACATTTTTTTCCTAATATTAATTATGTTTAGATTAATATAAAAATACTTGTTAAGGAACCCTTGGTTTGGATACTACTATGTCTATTTGGAACACACTATTCACACACATTCAATTGTGTGTAGACCTTTGAATATCTTTTGATATAGAGAAGGGAAAGGTGCCAATGTGAGGCAATAATGTTTTTTATATTATTTTTGGAAGATGGTCGTGATATGTTGATATATTTCTCATGTTATCACATGGAGTCTTCCTTTTTATATCTTAGAAGTCCTTTGATATTGGATAATTAATTTTGGATGCTTTGAATGATATTGATATATATTATCTACACTAACATAATTTAGTTATAGAATATGTTATACCTTACAATATTTATCACACGCGCACACACACACACATACAAATATATATATATATATATATATCATGAATTGCTATCATTTTGGGTGAAAAATTCCTTATAGTTTTTGTTTGATGCTCGGGTGCTAGTTGTGGACCCACATAAATTAGGAATTCCCTTCGGGAATTTGAAAATTCATATATGGTTTCAATTTGAGAGGGTTTATAGGTTTTATTTTATCATAGATTGGTATCAATGATGTATTCCAATAATATTAATTATCTTGGTATATTTTGTAGACATGATATATCATATTTAGGATCTGATAGGTAGGCTATAGCCAGTGTCTAGCGACCTATATCTCTGAATAGACTCATGTTACAATGAGATTTTGGGAAGTGCATCTCATGCATTGAGTTCGTTAGGAAAATTGTAATTTTTTATTATGGTTTTAAATTATGATGATATTATTATAATTTATTTTTGTTACATCTATATTTTTGTCCAAGAATTTGTCTATGAGAAAACATGCAAGAGATTGTCATGGGGGTGCAAAAAATAGTATTATTTGAAATCTAACTACAGATCAGAATATTTTTGACCTATTTTGTGGGTAGTTCAGGCTATATAGAGACAATTTATAGTAGTTATAGAAAATAATATTTAAGGTACATGATGGAGATATATGAAAAAGGTATCTATCCTGACAGTTCATAAATGAGAAGATATGATCATTTAAATGCACAGAAGACCCTCAAGTGGTAGAGGAATGACATCATAATATTGATCATATCTTTGAATGTCTAGATACAACCTATATTATCATAATGAAAAATAATCCATTCATACTTGAGTGTACCAACAATAGATGGTGGGATTCCATGTTATTAGACGATGGTTATATGGGACTATATTAGAAGATTTTCAACTCTCTATTATTCAAGTAGTTTACTCCAAAGTCACGGATGATGGTGAAATCACTATAATTAATCTATTTAAAATAGGGATATTGTTCTATGTTGGTATACACCAATCAAGTGGATGAGATTAATTTTTTTAACCCAATGATTGTAATGAATCGATAGCTGAATGCTCATATGTACCTATAGGGTTTTAGAAAAGATATCAAATAATAGGTATTTTTGCTGAATCATTCAATCAATGAAGATATGATAAATAAGGACATGATGTTAGAGTTAACATGGTAGGTATGGTAGGTTATTTCAAGTCTTCCCTCTATACTAGTGGAAGCCTCTGTGTCATAAACGGGAAGAAGAGAAAGTGGAAAGATCATATCCAGAGTGGTGGAGTTGGTTCTAAGTGGAAGGCCTCTTCTTCAACATCAGTTACAACTAGAATTATGACCTTAACTAGATATCAATGGGGAATAGTTTGTCACGCCTCAATTACTACTCCACAATAAGTGAATATTTATATTATTTTTGTTCATTATGATTATATGTATTGTTCCAATCTATCTATGTAAACACCTTGATATGACATTGAATCATCATCTCCCAATGATACTATGGTATATTCTGATTATTCAAAGACTATATGGATCCTTACACATGAATAAATAATGATGAAACTTCACAAACTAAAATATTTTTTAGTGGAAAGAGATAGGGCTGTTATGATAGTCATATGTACCATATTTATTATATCATTAGTTGACATTTCATCGTTTGTTATTGGAGCTTCCTATTATTTTATATCATTCAATTATATTGACATGAATAAAATTATAAAAGAGATAATATATATTTTTATTGATTTATTTACACCTCTTGGAAGGTGTAAAACGAATTGGGTTCACATTATTTCTTGATATCTATTTATTGTATTCGCATAGTATATTTTTTATTTTCTCATTCTCGATATGGTTATATTTGTTGGAATCCTTGAGATATATTTCCTTATTTATTATCTTTTTAAGGTTTATTTTTATCATCATCATGTATTAAATCATGTGGGAAATTGGATATCAAGGGTGTTTCATTGAGATTTGAATCTATGGACATATCAAGAAGGGAATTCCCACCTAGATATCACAAATTGTTTTTGTAGTAGAAGTTGAGCCAGATGACATTTACATTATTATTATTCTTACAACTAGTTTTTGACATTTTCCTAACATTTCCCATAATGATTAATTCTATATTCCTCAATTGAGGTGGTAGATTTTATGAATGATCTTGCTCCATGTACATAGTCTATTTTGGTACCAGCTAAACATGAAGATCTAGAAGCATTGAAAGAGATCAAGATTCAGTTGGATGATATTGTGAAGAAACATTAGACTCTACCTTGTATTTGAACGTGTACTACACCTATGATATATTCTAGGATGAAATATTCTTCAATAATACTATTTGTATGTTATTTATAGTTGATTTTGTAATGGTTTGGAATAACTATCCCATTCCGCATGTGGATGATTTTTTATTATCTGAAGGTGTAATTTTTTTTCATAAATAGATATTCAGTCGGATTTTCATGTGCTAATAGATTGGGATAATGGAATACCAAATGAGTATTTTAGGATTTTTTTTTCCATTAGGAATATCCTGTGGTATTTTTTGGTCTGAATAATGTTGACATTGTTTTTATGGCTTTGATGAGCATGATTTTGATCCGTACCTCAAATATTTTTTGGTAGTATTCATCGATGATATTAGGAAGTATTTGATATTCGAGGATTAACATGAAGTCTATTTTGGGGATTTCCTTATAAACAATAATGATTATCAATTTGAATGTAATTATTTAGAAATGAAAGGTATTGATCATAGAAGTGATGTTCTATGGGAACGAGATTTTTTAGAATCTGTATTCATTTTATCCTAAGATGGTGAATAATGTTTTCTTTTGGGAGGATTCAAAAAATGTCATTGTGATTCAGAGAATCTTGGATATTCTAGTGATTTTTTATGGTTTGTCAATGATTTTTCAAAGTTATTTTAACCCTTTATTTTTCATATCATAAATGGGGGAAATTAAAATTGGATGAAAGTGTTGGTCATCATTCAACATGGAGATGTGAATTCAGCATAGGATGATATTCTAGTCTTACCAAAATCATAGTATAGGTTTGTGGTTTCCAATTATACATATAGTAGTTATTTTGGTTATATTCTTAAAAAGGATAATCTTGTAGTTTCATACTTCTCTCTTCATTAATAAACACATGAGAATAATTATATTTATTATGATATATATGTTTTTATAGATATTAATGTTCTTACATAGTGGAAACACTACCATTGTGGAGATAGGATAACATTTGTTTCTTCTATAACACTAGAATCCATATCTCTCTTAAGAAAGATGTTATTATCTAATAGAGGTGGTGGATAAAATACTGTTATACAATTTACATTCACATCACTAACACCCTGGGGAATGGGAATGTATTCGAAGATGCTCTAAGAAGGAATATACCATTTTAAGCTGTTTTGGAATCAAAGAAACAGTGGAACCTTGTTAGAATCATTACTCGATTTTACATGGATTCTTATAACAATGTTTTAAGTATGGCCTTGTCTATTGTTAAGTTACCATCATTTCTCCATGTGTCCATTATATAGAGTCTGTATTAGGATAACAATTTTATAATAATTTTAGAAAAAATATAATGTCAGGAACCATATTTGGTTGGTCTAACTCTTGAGATAGTATACACTATTTTTTGGATTAATTTTTCCTCAAATCATATGTGAGTAGTTTAGTTTTTTTATTAACAATATTGTTCATTGTGAGCCACTAGTCCTGAAACTAAAATATGTATTGCAACATACAGAGAATATTCTTATGGAAATATATGGAGCATGAAATTATATCGAATGTGTCCTCATGTTACATATACATGTAGATAATGGAAGATCATTTAAAAAAAATACTTTTCAGCCTATTCTTGTGTTGGATTGGAAATGGGGTGAGGTTTCCATAGATTTTCATGATGAATTACCATATACTCATAGAGGGAGGAATGTTATATGTTTGATTATTGATTTTATGACCAAGTCACATCACGTCATTGAAATTATTAAAAACATAAAACATGATGATCTAAGTAATAAGTTTTTTTGTAGAATATTTTGAGGTAAAATGTTGTCCCTTTTTATATTGTTTATTATATGGTACCTTGGTTTACATTGAGGTTCCAGAGTAGTCTCCAAGTGGTGATGGAGACTCCAGTCAGGTAGATTATAGATTACCATCCACTGATTGATTTCTAGATTGAAGATTTTATTAATATTAAAGATGATATGATCTATATAGGGGTCTTAGATTCTGTTGGATCATTGGATTTCCATTGGGGAGTTGTGGAGTTTTCATATCAAAATAGATACCAATAATAAATCATACAAGATTATAATTATGTGTTTTATGGTCTTCTGTATAGATAAGCACATTTTTTGGCATAGGATGATGAGGGATATCTTATGGGAGAATGTATCAATTAGGAGTTGTCAGTAAGAATTTGGGATAGACATTGGGGTAAGGTAAAAACCTAGAGTTGACCGAAATATTATACATATCATAAATTTATCCTTCAGAATTTATAAATGGTGAACACAGTTTATTTGAGTGTTTCTCCATGATCAGGTCACCATAATCTTGATATGATAGGAAATTATTGTGAAAGAAATTTTATATCAGTTGAGGGTTGTTAGTGTCTTAGAAAGGATTTTTTTGGATATCATTACTGGTCCAGTTGAATATTATTCATGATGTTTTTCAAATATAACACCTCAGAATATATCATACCTAACTCTTTCATATTTTGAGTTGAAAATAGAGTCATATAGAGCCTGATGTTCTTTATTATTGATTAGCCAATGGATATAACTTACACTCTTGTGAATTTATTGTGTGTGAATTCAGTTACTTTATTATTTTTACTAAAATTATACATATAGGATTCTTATGAGACATCGTAATTCGAGTCATATATTATGGAGCAGTTTCTTTCCCTCTATTTGTATAATTATTCCATGATACTTCCAACGCATCGAAATCATACTAGGGGAGAGATTGTTATATATCACCAATCCCTTTCAATAATTTCAATTTTCTCTTATGATTTACGTCTTTATTTTAAGGAATTATTGGTCTCTTGTTGATGGAGATAATTGTTTGGGAAAATGAACCAATGTTCCAGGATGTTTTATTCTTTGAATTATTGAAGTTTTAAAAGAAACTTATTAATAGGTAAATGGGATTCCCCCTATGCTCAAAAAATTCAATATTAGGTTTTTTATCATGATAAATATGTATTTTTATTATTTTTAAGAAAAATACATGCCATTTACCATGATTAAACACTATATACGGGTCAGCAAGAAGATGTTCTGATTTTGATCTAAAACATATTTTCTGTAGTCTCTGAGATGTTCCCACAGTATGTAAACTATTTACAGATCATTTATTGTGTATCATAAGTATTAAATGATATGGTACAAGGAGTGAATATTAAAAGACGTGAATATCTATTACTTGTCATGTAATTAAAAATTTTGTTTCATTAACCTAAGGGTATATGTTTTTCTAGGTATTTTAGTTTTGTGGGTTAAATGAAGTGAAAAGGGATTAAATTTCATGTAATTATCCTAATTAGTCAGTTAGGTCACTACATGAATGATGTTTCTTCATTCAACTATATTATTCTTACTACTAATAAAATGTGTTCATCCATTTGATTTTAAAGACATTTCATCATTCTAGATAATTAATTTTAGTGATTTTTCATCATTGTAGTTATTAGGTGTTTCTCCAGGTGACTAATCCTACTATTTCTCCATTTACCATGATCACAGTATAATCATTTGGTTTCATTATTTGATATTTTTATCTATGTATATAATTACATTGATCATTTTCATATCCTTCATGCGGTCTTCTTCCAGTGGAAGACCCATGTATTTTTTGTTGTGATGAATGTGAGTTTATTTAGTTATGTTGGATTTATTATAAATTACATATACCTATTAGATTGATGAATAATTTATTATATGTGAGGATTGATTATAGTTTTTCTATTTTTGTATTTTCATTCATATATGTTGGTGGATTCTGGTGTGGGCATTTTTAGCCTGAGTGTGAAGTAGGTGGTCCCCTCTCTTGTCATTATTGGACGATCATAATTTCTATAGGATTAATAAATATTTTAATAATTGAAATGGTAATATTTATTGATTCATACATGTGTGAGGAAATTTATTTTGAAGAAAATATTGTTTCTCCCGTTTTAAAAGATAAATTTTTTTTAAAGCCCTGTGAAATGATATTTTTAAATGGATTTCAATGATTTGTTTTGATGAAATGGATAGAAAATTAGACAACCTCGGAAGTCATGGATAATAATGTAGAATATGTAGATTTGGCCATTCAACAATTTACTTTTAGGGGGATCACTCATGGGGTGTTCCTCGTTTCCCTTGTCCCATTGTTCTATGTATTTTGATATTGAATGTATTATGTGATTTACACATGGGGATCTTCTATTCTCATTAGTCAGGTGATATATGGACATTTGGGCATTGTAGTCTTAATTATGGAACAATTAGTCTACTATTATGACCAATAATGATGAATTATATGATGTTACCAATTCTATGTCTTATACTATTAATCTTTTAATTCATTGTATTTATTTGATTTTTGATATATTATTTTCTTTGATTTGAAATATGTGTAATTTTTTGAAATTTTATACCTAAATATTTTTGAAAATGTTGAATGTAGGGAAATTAACTGTTTTCCAAGAATATTATATAAAAATTATAAAACTATTTACCATGAATTTTTTCATAATGTTGATTTGGATCATATTATTGTAGAGATAAAGTTTATGGAAGTCATGGAATGTACCCAACCGATACTATTTACCTCACATCCTTTTCACCCCTTCAGCAATGAATATAGATTTTAATGTATTATGATTCATGTAATGTCATGGATCAGTAGTAAGGTGGTGAGGTTTACATTAGTTAATGTTTTCTAGATAGTGGTGAGATGACTAGATATTACCTCTGATATCACGTGATTTATTATGTTTTATATTTTACATATCCTTTTATGTGAACTACATCGGGATATTCTAACTACTTTTGAGTTTAATTGATTCCAATTATTTCATTCTATAATGGAATATTTTAGCCTTTCATATTTATTTACTCTTATAAATATATGTCATGATTTTACATCCTGTTGGAGGAAATCATTCAATTTTGTTGTTTTTTGAAGCACACGTGAATGTTTCCAACCCATGATGTTTAATAACACCCTTCTGGTAAGTGGAAATTAATGATGATTATGAGTTTAAGAGGGAATTTGTGTATAGTTTCATATATAAATATATGCTCATATGAAATAATAAAATAACAATAATGGTATATGGTCCTGAACACAATATATGATGTTCCAAACCAACATTTCATAAATCATAAAATTGTCTAAGAGAGTAAAATATTGTCATTTATAAAAACATGTCCCATAATTGCAAGAAATAATCATAAAGAAATCATGAACCCTAATATATTTTTCATAAATGTTTTTCACACTAATAAAATTTGAAAATATTAATATGTGATGGTTAACTACCAAGGACATCATCACCAATTTACCATTATGGATCGAGATGCACTTGTTTTTTAAATCTGATCAATACTCATCAATGATTCTACATTGTGGATCATGATAGGTCATTATCCCATTGTTGATCTAGATTAACCTATTTAACATAGAATATCAAGACTCATATGATTCATATAGTGGATCAGGACAAAGGTTTTTTTTAATTGGATCAAGCAAGTCGTCGTATTTTTAATTTTTATCCCATGAGATATAATTATTTAACCAATGTATTGGACTTTTATATTGGTTCCATCAATTTTATAATGAAAAACATAATAAGGTGTTATGAAATAAATCATCATACATTCATCACGTCATAACCCATGAAATGAAATGGGATTCATAAATATTTCATCATATAATAAATTTTGTTAAATATCCAGGTCATATAATTTTTTAATCATTTTATCATAGCATCCCCAATTATAAGAAGTGGGTTTCATTTGAGTTTCCTCATGGTATAATGAGTGGAAAATAAAGGGGTTCCATAAATATCATGTCAATGTACTTATAAACTATCCCGATAAAGAATGATAATTGTATCCTTGGATTATATCCAACATAAGGTATGAGAAACACCAATGGATGTCATCATAGATGTAATATGATTTTTGAACTATAATTTAAAACATTCATGAATGATAATATCCTCTATAATTTTAGAAAATAATTTTCAAAAATAAAAAAATTTAAAATCCATTTAATTGAAAATAAACTTTTATGATTATATATGAATTTTCATTTTAATTATGGTTTATGTTGGTTGAGAATTTCCTTCATTATAAAAATTGTAAAAAATAGATTCCTTTCACATTTTTTGTAACTGAGAAACATCTATTATTTAAAAATGAAATTAATATTCCTTTATTTTTTTGAAAATTCAAACCTGGGTACAAATTTACTTAATAAATATTATTTACTAATTAGAAATTATTTTTAAAAATATTTGATAAAACATGATTTTTGAAGAAAATTGATTTCTTGTTGAAGTATCAGAAAAATATGATCTTTCATGAAACATTATTTTGAAATCATGAGAACATAAATACTGGAAAATGATGGGAAACCATGTATTTTCTATAAATTAAGAATGTAGAATAAAATAATTGTGTTTAGTTGGAGATATATCATAATATTTTATCATTACAATCATAATCCTATAAAATCTTAATAAATTATGATATTGTAACATAAAACACAAACCAAATTCATAATATTGAATCATAATCCCAATGAAAAAATAAATTTAAATGAAATGTTATATAACATCAGAATGAATAAATTCATTATATTACCTGGAGAATTTGTCAAATATACACCTCATAAAATAATATAGGTGTATAACAAAACATATGTAACAATGTTGGTAAATTGAAAAAAATCAATTTCTAAATTAGTATGATTTTTAATCATAATCTTTAATAATAAAAAATTCAAAAGAAACATTTAATATCATGAAAATATTTCTTTTCATAATATATCATGACAAAGGTGTAGTATATATAGCACCCAAAATAAAGGAGTGGTGATTTTTCATATGTCTCCCAGAAATAAATGAATGACTATATATCCTTTACCATAAGACTCAACATCACTAATACACATGATAACATCCTGGTTAATAAATATTATTTCATTAAAAATATATCATAGGACCCTAAAAATGATTGTAAAACCATATCTTTCTGGTTAACTTTTCAATCTTTTAATTATTAATTCCAAATTAAAATCATTTATTAGGTAATTACTGCTTTGAACTTCATTTATGTTTGGATTTTTTATTTTTAGTCATTTTAAATTAATCATGGTTCTATAGTATCTGTAATATTAAAAATATTATAAATATCATTCATATACAGTATACATGTCTTCAGAAATCCCTAAAATATTGAAATAAAAAATGAAACACATCGTGCAAGGATACAATAGGCTATTTGTACATATGAATGATGATTTCATTTTCTAAATGAATTGAAAAAGGAAAAAAATAATATAATGTAATAATATAATAATTATCAATTCATATATGGAATTTATATTCCTAAATTTAAACTTAATTCCTTTCATCAAATGTTTATGTGGAAACAAATCACGTAACTTCACACTATAGAAAACATCATACACTTGAGTGACAATATCGTATCCCGTAAGAAATGGATAGTAATAATGTAATCTATGATATCATAGAAAAAGTATATTAATGAAATAAATATCATGTACATATGTTAAATGTATCATAATAAATATTTTATAAATATTTATATTGGAAAAAATACATATATTAGCAAGGTGGTATTCCATCATAAAAAGGATTGACAGTTTCATTTTTCATTTGATAGAAGTGGATATGTAAACAGGTTATTTATTTCGCATAATATAATATTAGTACATAGGAAATATTAGTGATATTATATTTTAATTTTAATAGATAATTGAATGTGGGTGAAGAATAACGAAAAATAAGGGTCTTTGGGTAGTCAATTGACTCCTCTTAGAATAACCTCTTATCCATCTAATATAAATTACCACAGATATGATCTTTTGGGATGTCTAGAAACTTGAGAAAATAGATAATGGGTTTATGGATATATTTGTAATGTTTTTTTATTAACTATATAGATAGATATTATATTAGTAATAATGGTATGAGGTTTCCATTAATGTGTTTAGAAAGGAAACCAACAAGTAATGTATATGTAAATTTCCAAAAAAAAAATATTGAAAATAATAGTCATACTAATAAACATTACTCCAAATAAACATGAATTCGAAATTTGGTTGGATTATATGTAATTATTTACATAAAAATGATTTTAATAATTTTTATTATCATTTTAGGATTTATCATAATAGATTAAACCCCATGTAAACTAATTCTCACTTTAAGAGAGAAAATAAGATTTCATTTATTTTTAATATTCACTATGGTAATAAAGTATGCTGAATATATTATATAATATTAATTTTTCTAATTATAAATATTTAATCCACCTTTATAAATTTGTTTCACATAAGTTTCAATAATTTAATTTAAAATTTAAATTTCTAACACGATAAGAATGTGTGTTTCCAAATAGAAAATGACTACTTTTTTTAAAAAAATGAATATGAAATTAGTAAGAAATTGAATCCAATTACAATAATTTTTTTGATATAAATATATTTTAAATAATTTTATAAACAAAGAAATATTTATAAAAATTTGATGTTATTATATCAATTAAAATTAATGAAAACTCAAAATAAAATTCTATGTTATTCAATAATATTAAAAAATATATTTTTTACTAAATTTACCAAAAAAATAACAATAGTTAATTTTTAAATGATGATTTAAAATATTAATTTATTTTTTAAAATAAATTTCAGAATATTTTAAAAAATATATTTTTTTTATTTAACAACGTAGGAGATTAGGAAAATACCGTTTAGGAAAAATCACTATTTGAGAATAAAATTAAATTTATTCTTATCTATTTTTAATAAAAAACAAAATAATAATTTTTAATAATTTATTTACTTTATAATATTTAAATTTATTCAAAATAATATTCTAAAACTAATTATAAATATTTTTTGTGCATTATTTTTTGGCACATTAAAAGGCTTTTCATAAAAATTCCATTATTTTAAAAATGTTTTATTTCAATAAATGTAAATACAATATTGGGTTAATTTTTTAAATCCTATACATAACATGATTCTTGAATGAAATGTTACATATATTATATTGAATTATAATATTTTAATAATTTGTTGTGTATAATTTAAACATGGTTTCTTCATGTAACGTATTGTACCTTTAATGCTACGTGAAATATACGATCAAATAAATGTTTCATGTAACATAAGATGAATATATTTTTTCATATAAAAAATATTTATGATATTTAATTTATTTTAATTATAATATTTCTAAAAATCATGAGTTGTTACAGTATACTCTCTATTAGTGAACTCTAGACAATGTCATTATATTGAGCGTGATCATCCCTAGGATTTGAGTGCACTATAATGACCTCAAATGTTACTACCTTATCCCATTATAAAGTCATCAGCCCACATACCTACAAAAAAATCATAGGCTCATTCCCTCTTTGATTAAATTTCTACTTGTAATCCAAAAGTCAGTATTTCTTCCTTAATCTATGATGGGAGACGTTGGCCAATCATTGATAGGGAACTACTACCTCAAAAATGATCGAGTTCCTTATCTATGAATAAAATTATTATTATTTGAATGAAAAAACAACTTATCCCATATATACACCTTAATCCCAAAATTCATAACATTTTTCTCATGTATCACCTTGATTTCATTAAATTAGACAAATGTTTACTCTAGATCGAACTATTCACAAACCCCAATTGGATCATATCATCTACACATTCAAATGACATTATTTTCTTTGGAAACTAGTTGGTTGTATTCTTACCTATGACTATTGAATAAACTTGAATAAAAACACCATGAGTCAGTCAACATCATTACTATTCACATTTCCCCATTGAAGTAACATATGATGCCTCTTAGGTTGTCATTATAAATATGCATGAATCAATATAGAAGTCATATTAATGAACCAAATCCTTTCCCATTCAAAGAATACTCAAATGACCTCCCCTATCCTGAAATTACTCCTATGAAAAGAATACACCAACTCTCTAAAAATACTGTTAATGTGACTGCAACAAATTTGAGTAGAAAATATTATTGTAATTTCTTAAATACCACATTTTCATTCCTAAATAAATAACATGAAAGGTGTTCATCCATAAAATATTGAGAACTCCAATGCATCAATCTAAACCATGATCAATACTAACACTCAATCACTAGGATGTTAGTTTCCACTAATGGTATAAAGATCTCCCAAATCGATATACTAGTTATATCCTTAAAAGGACACTAAGATCGACCACCCAGTCCCTAGGTCATCCTCTCTGAAGGTAACACTACACGGGTTATCCAGCATGCTACCTTCCCAACTTCGCTTGACATCATCATTTTGATTCATCTGACTCTAGTTTCTGAAAACACATATCATCAAAATCCCAAGAAACCACTGAAAACAATAGATTCTTCCAAACCACAAAACCGCGCAACCAAATTCTCCCCAAACAGAGATGTCACACAACCGATCCTATACAATGACAACCAAAAGGGGTCCAAATAATTATCACCATGTATAGTAACATCATTATATGTTCTACTAAAACTCTTTTCCATGAGAACATAGTTTTCATACTTATGATCGAGTTTCTAACCAAATATATATGTAACATTCAATAAAATGTAACTTTTATATTTTTCTTCCCACCTGAGTATAATTCCACTAAGTATATATATGAGTAATCTGTATATTAATATTTC
This sequence comes from Viscum album, assembly GCA_963277665.1. Lineage (NCBI taxonomy): Eukaryota > Viridiplantae > Streptophyta > Magnoliopsida > Santalales > Viscaceae > Viscum > Viscum album. The sequence goes on along the minus strand of OY728156.1, from coordinate 1,220,980,690 downwards.
TGGAATCATAATGGAATTGTGAAAATTTCATAAGTGAAATCACATGTTACCTGGACTATATGGCATTAGAATCCAATATAAATGATATGATATGGTAGAAACCTATTGCCATTGAGGACTAAGATTCAAAATAAAATAATTGGCCTCTTTAAAATGGAATAATAGCCAAATTTTCTTCATAAATAAAAAAATATCCAAAACTAATATGTTTTATGAGTTAAAATTGTTAATATGTAAATAATAACATCATCACTGTCCTTTGTAACATAAACATCCTATTAGAATAGTTGTTCCCAATGAACAAGGCCAAAATCTTGTATGAACTCACTCATTTACTAAATATACATTATACCTGATCTCAAATAGACAATTTAATAAAAAATGAGTCCAATAATAAATTTTTTTATTCTTCCACATAAACTCAATATATAACCATTGGTTAAATAAGTTTTCCACATGACCTCTGACATGCCTCCCCATACACAATTGTTTTATCCCTAGTGATTGGTAAAATACACCCCTTATATTACAGTGTTAAATAAAATAAAAATAAGGATAAAAATTCCATGGAAATTAATAATCACATTAATGGAAAATGAGTGAATATTTAGAAACAATATAAAAACTATGGTGGAGTTCCAAACATGCCTTACATATGATCGCTGACTACCCATGTTTTTTTTCTATGATATATAACAAAAATAAATAAATAAAATGGTTTTACTCAAACATTGAACCATACCACATACAATCATCCAATACTATCTGAGCAGTTATATACAACCATAATGTCTCATTCCATATCCAAACATGTTCCTCCAATCGAGTGAACATCTTCTTAAGTAACCCTCTGTTGTGACATCCCAACCAAGGCTGATTAAAAATCAGTCAACAACTCTAAATGATGTTTAGGAATATCTATTATTTTCATATAATTCATATTATAAATTAATAAATAGGATTTTTTATAAATTAATACATAACATACATAAAACCCAATAATCATTATGTCACAAAGTGTCACTCAATGACAGCCAAAACTGCTTCTAAATGTTATAATATATGACTGACTAGGTCATACAACCATGAAAACCATATTCATAACACTGTTGAGGTATATCTCATGAAATAATATAGTCAAACTATGTTAAATCTCCCTAACAATTAAATCACAACAACGAAGACACCTCTATGGATTATTTCACAATGAGGGAGTGATATCTAACCATTATAAAACAAAAAGGGATATAACTCTTAGAATTAAAATATTTCTAGGTAGATCTCTCTTTGATTTTTAGAACAATAGGTAAAATCTAACTAAGTATTACAGCATTGTCATGAAGAGTCATATTAGAATTTAGAATTACGAGGAAGATCCCTCTAATAATTTTATCCTAAATAATGAGTCATAATAAGATAAAAAACCATCCAATCCTTTTGCATTTACAAATAGAATAAAAAAACTTTTTCCACGTTCCTTATTATTTTGTACATTAAAATTCCATACAATATTTCATAAACCAAATATGAGGAAAATACAAATTAGTCAAATGTAATAACCATAATAATAAATATCTATATCACTATTTTACTTATCATGTGATTAGTATTCCATTATAGATATCAAGAAAATCAGGTTTCATTATTCATTTACATTGAATTCTATTAAATTTATTGTCACCACTTCTATCCCAGGTTACATAATCTATAAAAAATCAAAGTTACCAATTTGTTAAAATTAATCTCAATCCGAGTAGTCAATTAGAAACCCAAACTAATCCATATATTTTAATGAATCTATTAGAAATATTAAATTTTTAAGAGGTATTTTTCATCATTCTACTTTGGAATGAATATACTGGCAAGGTTTAGAACACCACTTGGGTAAAAAATGTCCCAAACCACACACTATGGACCTCAAGGGGTATGTGTGTGGTCTAATAATATAAATTATCATTAAATTAGATGTTAAAATATTAAATTTCTTGCATGAATGACGTTCCATTGGGATTATAATTTTTTTTACTATAAAAATGTAACAAACAAAAGGTAATTATTGAGAACATATACATAAAAAGATGTTTATTACAATCCAAAAAGGTTAGAATACATTGTCGATATCACCCAAGTCTAGTATGTCTTTAAAAAACACCATGCGTTCTTGTCTCAGGATATAACATCCAAAATTATTAATAATAAATTAAAATTATAAAAATTATAAAAATGAACCTTGCCCCAAATGAAGAAAGAAAATCTCACAAAATGACATTCCATGAACTGTTTCCCTGATATAAAAAAGCAATATTCATCCTTGGGTGGTCCCCAACATGCTTAAAAATAATTTTTGAGTAAAATTCCTATCACAAATAAACTAATCATGAACTAATTTAACAAAATTTATTGAAATCCATGAATTGAGAAACCCAATGATATAATGTTAGTGTATTTCTCATCAATAATTCATTTTAATTAACATGATATATCACATATCCTATTTGATCAACGATATCATTATCCTTTTGGAAAACCATCTTGATCCAGATTATTTCCATCACATTTATCAATATGGATCGATACATGAAAAATATATGATGGGAATCTGGAAGAGAATTGGAATCTTCTATGTATACAAAATTCAAGGTCTCACAAGTAAGAATCCATCTTAATTATGGATGCTTCATTTGTTTAATACATGTAATTTGATGGGATCCCCAAATAAAATCATCTATTTCCTATTATTTTATGTGTAGGTTTTTCGAGGGGGAGATTTTGTAGCATCATGGAATATTAATTTATTATAAATTCTATTATAAAACAACACAAAATAATTATATATGTTAAACTATATTTTACCACAATCATATCATGGGAAAATATCTTCATATTGCATAGATATCAATTTTTAGTGAGTGAATCTAAGTTCCATGACATGAATTTTAATGAGTAACACTCATATCCAAACCATTTACATCATGAAACACTAATCTTATTCACAAAATTTTATTTTAAATCAATGATATGTAATTCATGATCTAAATGTGGTATTTGAGATGATTGTCACTCCCCAATTCACCCACTCCTCCTCTGGTTCTTTCTTAAACCTGGAATACTCACCTCGTAACATAAAACATGTTTGTAAAACCCATGTTTTGATGTTAAGATAATTATATCCTCATCCTCATTTAAAAAATCTAAAATTAACTATTAAGAAATGGAAAAGAATCAAACAACCAATTTATTTCTCTAATGGTATAGAGATGAGATCTCTAGCGTCCCGGTTCCAGGTGCTACTCAATGGGTGCACCAAAACCGGATCACCACATGACCTCAAGCGCATTCCCCAAATGCCAGAGGCTGCCAACTAGCACCAAGGGCCCATGTTTGATAGTGGGAAATCTATGCCCTCATTTGTCAAAGTGTAGCTCAGCGGAATATAATATAAACATACAAAAACTGTGAAATTAGCAATAGTATATATAACTGAAATGGATAACTGGTTACAAAAGAAAAGAAACCAAAAGTCATATATATATATATATATATGAGGATAGAGCATGTCACTATTCTATAAAACATCCAGAACATGTTACACAACAATACATTACAGTACAAGTACAAGAAATCAAAATAGAACAAAACAGCATGTAGCATCATGAGCCTCAGCCTGGTCCCATGCTCCCCTACACCTCAGCAGTAATCAAGTACCTGTATAAGGACCCTTGTCCTTATCTACACCAGTAGAAACATAATATGTTTGGGCCGAAAAGCGTGACCCAAACAGGATGTGAGAAATAAATCTCTAGTAGGAACCCACCAATGGCACGTGCCCAACTGTGTGAAAGCATGCAACAACAGTGTGCAGTAATAAAATGCAATAAAGTAAGCAGTACTGAAAGTAACTAACTTAACCAGTTATATTTCCATTTTAATTTTTTTTAATCCATTTCATATAAGAAAAAACCACAGTGAATTTTCATGTAACCAGTTAGTGTCTACAGACACTGAACTCTTACCCTCAATTAATTAGGAACGTAACCCACTGGTACTTTCCCACATGCAGAACAGATTTTTCCCTCAGGTGTATGTAGAGTCGCCCTTGGGCATAGAGACTATTGCCCTCAGGAACTGAAGGAGTTTCCCTCGGGCTAAGATAACAACTACCCTCATGCAATGTAAAACAACCCCCTTAGGCTGAAGTAACCTGGAAATTCCCAACATATAAATAAACATTCACATTCAATTCCTCTCAAGGAAAAAATTGCATAATATAAACATGTCATACCCTCAGGTATCTCGACCAAACGGCTAAATAGAGGAACACACCCCTGAGGTGGTCCTGGATCCAAGCATTGATCCCAAACAATAGTTTACAACTTTATTTAATCACCAATACAATTCTAGGTATTTAATATAGCCATGGCATCATCCACACAACACCCATATATGGGTTCATAGCTCAAAAACACCCAAAACGCACAATAGTTGGAAATAAACAGCAAGCCACGTACCTTAAATGCCAACGATCAATATATGCGAACGTCGATTCCATAAACTCCCAAGAACTATATAGATATGATGAATAAGAAAACCAATTCAAACATAAATAACTTTCCCTTGGGAAATAATTGGTAAGAACGAATTACGCAGAGAAGAGGGATTACCCGTGCGGTTCCAACGTGATCGTCTGAAGCCAAAACAGATTCCCGGTTTACGATCGACGGATCCTCAAAGCATCGGTCGTTCCCCCCCGCTCCTTCCTCCGGTTCTAAGACTTCCCTATGAACAGGGGAGGCTACTGCCCATTTTATACAAAAAAAATGTACACAACATGTACTTTTGAGTACACTGCATGTACTTCCCATTTTTTAAACTGTTCCTCTAGCGGCTTCCCACCAGCATGGCACTGTTCATCTGCCATCATGACTACACGGTGTGGCTTCACTAGTACACGATGTGTACTACCCCAAAGCTATCCACCGCCTTACTATTCGCCTGCCGACTGATTACACGGTGTGTAAAGGACCCCTACACGACATGTAGTCAGTTACTACACCCTTCATCCCCGGCATGGCCACACACCGTGTGTACTCATCCCAAATGGCCAGAAGTACACAACGTGTGGAAAAAGTAAACGGCGTGTACTTCCCAAAATTTAGGAATTTTCCCCATTTTCCATAATTTCTCAAAAACAATTAAGGAAAAGAGAAATGAAGAAACACTTTCCTCAAAAATAAGAACCGGGTTCTTAGAAACTTCCCCCCTTAAAAAAATTCGTCCCTGAATTGCCCTTCCAAGGGTGGTGAAGATATAGTTTAGAATAACTCTAGCCACTGAGAACATACATCAGTCTCCCGCTCCCAGGTTTTGTCCTGCACTCGGCCATGCTACCATAGCACCCGTACGAGAGGGACTGAATATCCTCAGAGAACCTTCGTGCTCCTGTCAACGATATGAATCAGATGCTCCTCAAAGGAAGCATCTACCTGAAGCTCAACCTCTTTGGGATGAAAGATGTGAGACGAGTCTGAATGATAGCGGCACAACTAAGATAAATGGAAGACGTCGTGCATGGCCCGGTACCTCTGTGGTAATTGCAGCCGATAGGAAACCAGCTCCACTCTATCCAGAATCTCAAATGGCCTTACATACCTCGGTGAATGTTTACCTTGTCTCCTGATCCGCTTGTGTCCCAGCCTCATCGAAACATGCTAGAATACCTGATCCCCAACCACGAACTCTAAAGGTCATCAGCGACGATCAATATAAGACTTCTAACGAGACTGTGCAACAACCATCCGCTTCTGAATCAACTAGATCCACTCAGAAGTCTCCTTCACGAGACGTGGTTCCAGTAAAAATGCCTCACCTGCCTCTAACCAGCACAAAGGTGATCGACATGGCCTACCTTATAATGCCTCGTATGGTGCCATCTCAATAGTAGACTGAAAAATATTGTTATAGTCAAACTCGACTAGGGGTATATGATTATCCTAGGAGCCCCCAAAGTCTAGGGCGCATGCACATAACATGTCCTCAAGCACCTGTATCGTACGCTCTAACTGGCCATCGGTCTGAGGGTAGTATTCTTTTCTTAGAAGCACCAGTATACACAATGCCCTATGAAAACTCTTCCAGAAATGAGACGTAAAATGAGTGTCCCTATATGAAACAATAGAACGAGGAACCCCATGAAGACATACAAACTCTAGATATATAACTTCTTGAGCTCGTCAACACCGAAGGTCTCCTTGGTCAGAAAAAAGTGATCTGCCTTTTTGATTCTGTCCACAAAAACCCTCAAGTCATAATTGCCTTTAGGTGACCTCGGCAACCTAGTCATGAATTCCATCGTGACAACATCCCATTTCCACTCCAGGATGGGTAACTGCTGTAACAATCCGGCTGGCCTCTGGTGCTCTGCCTTCACCTACTGACAGGTGGAACACCTCGTAACAAAACCAGCCACACCTTTCTTCATACCCGACCACCAGTACTGATGTCCCAAGTCACGGTACATCTTGGTAACCCTGGGATGAACTGCCCAAGCTGAAGCATGGAACTCCCGTATCAACTCCTCGCGTATATCCCCTGAAACCCATACTCTCCCATGGAAATGAAGAACCTCATCATCGCCTATCATCCAACCAGGAGGAGGGTCCTCACTTTCCACCAACTCTAGTAGAACTAGGCCTTCTGAATTAGATAGTTGTCTCATCCACATTCTATCTAGGAGTGTAGAGGTCACAACTAAAGATGAATGTTAGGTCTTTCCCTGACTGTCGTGCACCTCCAAATGCATCTCAGAGAACAAATCCATGAGCTGCCACTTGCAACTGGCCTCCTGCCCAGCCTATATCTGAGTCTTCTTGCTTAGTGCAGCAGCTACTGCATTACCTTTACCAGGTGTATAGTCAATATGGAAGTCGAAGGAATGAAGGTATTCAACCCACCTTCACTGTCTCAGATTCAAGTCACACCGAGTAAAGATATACTTGAGACTTTTGTGATTGGTAAAAACCACAAAATGGTCTCCCAATATATAATGTCTCTAATAGGGAAACACATGAACAACTGCATCCAACTCAAGATCATGCGTCGGGCAATTCCTCTCATGTGGCATCAACTGCCAAGACCCGTACGCAACAACTCGATCGCCCTACATCAACACATCTCCCAGCCCAATACCTGATGCATCACAGTAAACTGTATAGCTCTTCTCTTGTTCTGGGAGTATCAGGATCATTGTGATGTCGACCTTCCCTTCCAGTCCTGAAAGGTTGTCTCACAATCTTCTGTCCAAACGAACTTCAAACCCTTCTTAGTCAAAATCTTCAACGGCGCTGCTAAGCGGGAGAAGTCCTAGATGAAACATCTGTAGTAACCAGCCAGCCCTAAGAAACTCTGTATCTCAAGCACGTTCTTTGGATTCTCCCTGGAAACTACTGCTCTCACCATCTCTGGGTCTACTGATACTCCTTCCTCTGAGATGATATGAGCTAGGAAGTGAATCCGGTCTATCCAAAAGTGTCACTTTGAGAGCTTAGCATATAGCTGATGCTCTATTTGTTTACTCAAAACGATCTCACGATGGGTGGCATGGTATTGTCGAGTGAGGGAGTAAACCAAGATGTCATCCACGGATACTACCACAAAAGAATCAAGATACGGATGGAACAGACAATTTATCAGATCCATGAAAACTGCTGGCACGTTTGTGAGTCCGAACGGAATAACTGTATACTCGTATAGACCATACCTGCTTCTTAAAGCCGTGAGAGGTATATCAAATGGTCTCACATGCATATGATTATATCCTGATCTCACATCAATCTTCGAGAACACTCGTTCTCCAAGAAGTTGATCAAAATGATCATCAATCCTTGGAGAGGGATATCAATTCTTAACCGTCAACTGGTTCATCTTCTGATAATCCACCCAGAGTGTGAGGGCACCGTCTTCCTTCTTCGCCAAAAGGACTAGAGAACCCCAAGGAGAATTACTGGGTTAGATAAAACCCTTTTCTTGTAACTCATCAAACTGCCTCTTGAGCTCTTGAAACTCAGGTGTGGCCATCCTAAAAGGAGGAATGGACACTGGTGCTGCTCCCGACACAAGCACAACAGAGAATTCCACCTCACACTCTGGAAGTATACCTGAAAAGTCGTCCAAGAAGACATCCTTGAAACGATCAACCATGGAGGGAAATCCTTTTGACAAGTCCCCTGTTCATCCAGATATAAACTCACAATCTGGGTTGTGACTCCACCTTTCCTATGATGCTCTGGTCCATCTCGACTCGCCTGAACATCCCATGCACCCTTGTATAGGAACTCTCCGCCCTCTGGTGACCTGAAACACACCCTACGATGATTGTAGTTTTCAAAGGCTCGAAAGGGATCTAACCAATCCATCATGAGAATGACATCATAAGCTATCATCTATAAGACATATAGGTCTCAAAGTAAGTGACACCCACCAACCTCAACGGGGCACTCCTTGCACTGACACACATCGGCCATTCTAGTCCCAACATAGTTTCTAACATCATGATATTAGAATAAGTAGAATCACAGAGCCCAAGGATATCCAAAACGGGTACAGATATGACACTATGTGTGGCACTCGTATCAAAAAGTACTGAGGATAAAACAGAAGCAACTAGAATAGTACCTCTAACTATAGAAGGTCCAAGATCCTGCTCCTGTTGTGTCTGTTTGCACCGCATATGCCTGCCCAGTTCCGCGGCCCTGCGACACTGCCTGACTACCCGGAGCTGTCCCGCCCTACTGCCTCTGACATCCTGGTGTATGGATAGAACGGTCACAACCAACATCTCTTCCAACATGCCCTGACGTATTCCTGTTCCCTGATTGGTATGAATCCACTGTTCCTACTCCCGCACACGGAGTCTTCAAAGAACCCCTCTCACTAGCCACTGGTAGAAACGCCCTGCAAAAGCATTGCAGATGACCCATCATTCTGTTATCTCTGCACTCAACTGGATCACATGGACACTACAGTCTCTTGTGCCCCTCTTTAACACACTAGTAGTACACAACCTGGACACTTGAAGCGTTCGTATGACTGGTACTGCCACCCCGAGAGAAGTCCATCTGTCTCTTCCTCTTGCCAGTAGAAATAGTACCAAAAATTGGTGCTGAATCACCCTGGCCCGCACCACTAGCTTCCCGCAGGGTCCTCTCTATAATCAAAGTGTAGTGCAGCATAATATAATATAAACATACAACAACAGCAAAAGAAACAACAATATATATAACTTAAATGGATAATCGATGGAAAAAGAAAAGAAACTAGCAGTCATATATATATATGAATATGCAGCATGTTACTATTCTCTAAAACAGCCAGAACATGTTACACAACAATACAGTACCGTACAAGTACATGAAAGAAGAACAGAACAAAACAGCTTGTAGCATCACCGACCTCAGCCTGATCCCATTCTCCCCTACACCTCAGTAGAAATCATGTACATGTATAAAGACCATTTCCCATTTCTACACTTACAGAAATGTAATCTATTTGGGCTGAAAAGCGTGACCCAAATAGGGTGTGAGAAATAAATCCCCAGTAGGCACCCACCAAAGGCCTGTTCCCAACTGTGTGAAATCATGAGACAACAGTATGTATTATTAAAATTAAATAAAGTAAGTCGTACTGAAAGTAACTAACTTAACCAGTTATATTTCAATTTTAATATTCTTTTAATCCATTTCATATAAGAAAACACTACAGTGAATTCCCATGTAACCAGTCAGTGTCCAGAGACACTCAACCCTTACCCTCTGGTAATCAGGAACATAACCCGCAAGTACTTTCCCATAGGTAGAACATATTTTTCCCTCAGGCATACATTGTGTTTCCCTCAGGCATATAGTCTATTGCAATCTGGAACGGAAAGAGTTCCCCTCAGGCTAAGATAAAAATTGCTCTCGGGAAAAGTAAAACAATGACCTCAGGATGAAGTAACCAGGCCACGCCCAACATATAAATAAATATTCACATTCAATTCATCTCAAGGAAAAGAAATGCATAATATAAACATGGCATACCCTTGGGTGTCCTGGCCAAATGGCTAAGCAGAGGAACGCACCCCCGGGGTGGTCCTAGATCCAAGCACTAATCCCAAACAACAGTTTTACAAAATAATTTAATCACCTATACAATTATAGATATTTAATATGGCCATGGCCTCAGCCACCCGACACCCCATATATGGGTTCGTAGCTCAAAAACTCACAAAACAACAACAGTTGGAAATAATCACCAAGCCACCTACCTTAACCGCCAACGATCAATATATGTGAATGTATATTCCAGAAACACCCATGAATGACGTAGATCTGATGAAGAAGAAAACCCGTTCAAATGTAAATAACTTTCCCTTGGGAAATAATTGGTAAGAATGACTTAACAAGAGCGGAGGGCATACCCGTGCAGTTCCAACGAGATCGTCCGAGGCGGAAACAGATTCCCGGTTTGCGATCGACGGATCCTCAAAGGTTCGGTCGTCCCCTCCCACTCCTTCCTCTGGTTCTAAGCCTTCCTTGTGAATATGGGAGTCTACTGCCCATTATAAGAAAAAAAACAAAGTACATTGTGTGTACTTCCAAGTAAACAATGTGTACTTCACATTTTTTTAACTGTCCCTCTGGCGGCTTCCCGCCAGCGTGGAACTATTCATTTGCTGACATGACTACACGACATGTATTCATTAGTACACGGTTTGTGCTGCCCCACAACTGGCCACTACCTTACTATTCACCTGCTGACTGACTACACAGTATGTAAAGGACCCCTATACAACGTGTAGTCGGTTCCAAAACCCTTCATCCCAGGCATGGCCACACACCCCATGTACTCCTCCCACACGGCTAGAAGTACACAGCATGTAATTCCCAAAATTTAGGGTTTTTTCCCATTTTCAATAATTTCTCAAAAACACTTAAGGAAAAGATAAAAGAAGAAACCCGTACATAAAAAATAAGAACCGGGATCTTACAAGATCTTTTTTTGGTTTTCTGATAATTTAATTAAATATATTCCACATAAAATACTATTAATTTAAATTTAAGTAGTATTTACATAATTTTAAAGTGGATGAGAAATTATATAAATATTATTTGAATATAAAAATTTAAAACAATTATAATATCTTATATTAATGCTGAAAATGCATTAAAAAAAATTAACACACTTCAAAAAATATACTTTTGTGTATAAAAAAATTACCTGGAATTTTTATTTCTTGCATAAGAACTCAATCACTGTTTCCAAACCATTTAATGTAATTAGATTATCAATAAAATTTTAAAATAAAATTTCATGATAAATAATTATTAACAATTAAAATACAGTTTTATTACCCAATATTATTCTATATTAAAAGAAATGATGTGACATTTTGACCCTATATTTAAATAAAATAATAAAACTGTTATAATCAATGGAATGTGGAATTAAATTTCAAAATTTTGAATTATTGGATATTTATGGATAAAATATACCCATAAAATGAAATATGTGCATTTTTTGAGTGTATATGTTTTCTATTAAACCATATTTTAAACCCTATTTAAATTATTTTTCCTTTACATATAGATTTCATCATGGTTACTATTCATATTGACCGAATAAAATATAAAACTATTTACAAAATTATTACCTCCTAATTCCAAATAATTTCTTCATTATTAGGTTTCAACCTATATAGGTGGCCGAAATAAATTTAAATATAAATCGTTAAAATACAATGGAAAATAGAATTTGAAAAAATAGGTTTTTATGCCTAAACATTTACTTATACAAAGAAAAAGGAAATTTATTATCCAAAAAGAATTATATAGATTAATATAAATCAAATGGATCATATGTCATTATTATAATAAAATCCATTATTTATTGGGAATTCTAAATAAAATTATTTAATTAGAATACATAAGCATTTATGAAAATATGGTATATTTTACTATGAAAAAATGTATTAATTTATATAGTTCACCAAATATGAAACAAAATTATTTTTCATATGATGTTATAAAAAATAATCATACTTTTCTAAAATAAAATTAATAAATTTTTTAGAAATAAATTATAATTTCTACACACCATGTGAAATAAAAACCATTTCTTAGGAAAACATATTTTTAAAGAATTAAATTATTTTACTAAAAATTAAGTAACTAATTATTATTAATCAAAAAATTATATAAATCATTCAAAATTTTTTTTCATAATGTAGATAACACTATTAATTTTCTCCATTCTAATGACTATCAGATAATGGTTACATGAAATTATATTATTTTGATAGTATGTAGTGGAACCCTTAATGTTCGGTGTTGTGTTTTATGAAATCAACCAATAAAGGTATTCTTAATTTTCAGGTTGTTATAATATTGGTAATTAAATCTTCGAAAACACATGTCGAAATATACCCCTTATGTATATCTCAATAAATTCTAACATAATATATTATTAGTTTCTCTTAATTTTTATAATGGTATGGGTAATTGTTGTATCATTTTTTAGTCATTTAATTTTCTACCATAATAAGAAATCATACAATGTACATTTGATTGTATTTAAAAATAATGTTAGAAATTTTCTATCATTATATGTCTTCTCAATATTCTTCAAACATCTTGGTACTTCAAAGGTGGATGTAATGATTTCCCCCTTATTCATCATACAAAATCATTATCATCTTATATGTTATTAATATAATACATATTCTAGAGAGAAACTACTTAACTCAATGATAATCAATTTTAATTTCATAAATTTTCAATTTTTTTAGTTTCTATTATTTTATTTTAAAATATCAACACATTAATTTTTGACACATTAAAATTTCATTAGATAGGTGCTTGGGATGTTATCTACGGTAGGTATGAAATATTTACAACCATTATGATAATTACATGTATACCAATAACATTACAATGAATTTTTTATTTAAAAAATACTATTATTTAATTATTAGAAGTATTATTTAATATAAAATGATTGGATACCTTATATCACTTCACGTGATGGCAATTTGTTGAGTAGTTGTTTCCATTAATTTTCCCAAACCATCTTTTTTTATAAAATTTCATCTTATTTTGTATGAATAATCATATTAATCTTTTATGGATACTGTTTTTTTTCATTTATATTTTTATCTATTGTATCTCCAAATAAATAATGTATAAACTATAATGACTAACAAAAAACTGTCGAAATATTCTACTTAATTGATAAATAAATTAATTTAATATTTGGAGAAAATGATTTCTTATTCATTAATGATGTGTTCTAGGGGGTTTGGGAAGTCTTAATATAAATGTTCATGCTGGAGAGGAGGTTGGGGACTGTATTATAGAGGCATTAATTTCATTGGAAAATTAGTAAAGGACAACCAGAATGATGTCAGTGGTTCAAGAATAATGTTGTCTTGTGGGGTTCCCACTAGCTAGTTGGTGGGATCTGATAGTTTTTAAGTGTGGGTTTTTTATTCCTCCCTTTTTTCACACTATAATCTTACCTTAATTTCTATCCTCTATTAAAAAAATCAGCAGACGATGATCCCTCATTTTATCCTTATTCATTCATGGTGTAACACCTTTTATTCCCATAAGTTTCTCATTTTTTATGTCTATTATTGATATTGGGGAGAATAAAAAACTTTTTACATCAAATATTCATGTCCATAATTTCAATATGAGATCCAAGATTTATGTCTAATATGATCTATTTCAGGGTCTTTTGGATGAGACATATTCTTCTCTCATTACTTTTAGAAATGAAGTCAGATACTTAGTGAATGAAATTATACTAACATAAAATAAGAGGTTGTTGACCTATCCATTAATGTTTTACCATATTATATTAATTTATATATTTATCATAGTGTTGTTTTATAATTAATTTTATCTAGAAAAAATATTAATTGGGTTATTATTATACTTAAAGCTTAATCCCTTTAAAGACAACGAGTTGACTATGTTTGAATCTAAATTGGACCATTTTCAACCTAATAAGATGGGCTTGGATTATTAAATAAAGTTGTTTCATTAAATGGAAAACAAATAATGTTTTGTGGAATTCATTATTTTCATTAGGTTAAAATTGATGGTTCCTTGGATTTATGTTAGAGCATAAGATTTTAGTTACATGTGTGACCCATGTAATTTTTTTTAATGTAAAAATTTCAATTCCCTTCTAAATAAAATTATTATGATCCATTCATGTATGAAAATTAATTGAGTTGTTTTTTAAATTAATTATTATTGGAAATTTCATAATGTTTTCCATTGGACTGATGATATATAATGATGCCACACGTTTAAATTTAAAATTATTCAAATATGTGGGATGATAAAAAGCGATTATAAATAAATAAAAATGTCAAGACGAGCTCCAGGGATCTGTTATGACACATGATTCTAAATAAAGGGTTATTATTTGATTAAATACATGGATTTACAATGAAAAAAAGATAATAAATTTATGGTAATGGGTAGATGACCTCATTAGATAATGTATGATACATGGTCTAGGAATTTTCGGATGGGCTTCTTGGATACTACCAAATTCTCGATTCTCTACAATACGATGATTATTACCTAAATTATATTCAATATATTTTTCTTGTTAATTTTATGTTGAGCGCATATATTCCAAGTGAAATATGGTTCATGGGAATTTTGGGATGAGATGTTATACAAAAGTGACCCTGTCATTTCATATATAAATAATGATTATTTTTTGATTAATATTTAACAAATTAAAAAAGTACACACCCAAGGAATTTAATATTTTTAGTCAATTATAAAATTGGAACCCAATATTTTTAATTACAGAAATATCACCATTATAACCCATAATGGTTATATATTTTAGTACTCTTCAAAAAAAATACTACTCTTAAATCCAATATTCATAACATGGGGAGATGAAATATAATATAGGGTGTACTAAGATGCCTAGTAATGGTTAAAAAGGGAGATACATATGAATAATTTGAGAAATCGACTATGAGAACATGAGAATAATAGTTGAAAACCACACAATGAATACCAAAGAAAAAAAAACTCATTCATGGAAAAAAAAATTTCAAAAGGAATGAATCATAAAGTAATCAATGTACATGATCTCGGAATGAATAACATTGAAATAAGACATGGAAGTCATGGAATAAACACAAAAATTAAAAAATAATTCAATTTTATCCAAGGCTCATTAACTATGGGTATTTTAGTGGATTGGGATCACACAAAAACCCATCATAGTAGTCAACGATCACTCCAAAGTTCATAAAATCATACAAGGTCCCTTAATAAACAAGTCACACTCCCTCTTCTAGTCTTGTGGATATCAAGAGATATAAATCATTACCCAATCCATTTGAAGGAGATCTATGCCCCTCTCATACCATAATGAAAAAATTTATCTATATTTCCCACAAGATCATAAAACATTTACTTTATTAGAATCCATGATTCTTAATGAGTTTCATAAACATTACAATGAATCATAACTAATGTAAAATATACAGGTTTCACAATATTTTCATCCTTCTATCATATCATAACTTATGAAAACTAGTGGGTTTCATAAAATTTTTTATCATTGTATAACCTATCAAAGAGAACCATGTTTTATTAACATCATTATATTAAAAATATAATAACATTTAGAGGAATAGTACTAATTTTATATTTTTATCTTGTACATAGTAAATAATATCTAACATAAATATATGTTATCTATGATGGTAAATTATTTTTTTCATTAAAAACAGTTGTCAAAGAAAATAAAATATATATTTTCAAATAAAATTTTTAAAACATAATGAATTTTCATAATATTTGTTTTTTAAATTTACATTGAAAACATGTAAATGATTTTTTGAAAATAATTTAAAATTATTTTTGAAGAATATATTTATTCCCTATTGAAAACCATTTTTAAAAAATATGAATCATTTGTAAAATTATTTTCCATATGAAAGAAAATATATTTTAAATATATATATATTTTTCAAATATTATGGTTTAGAAGTTAATTTGAAAATAGATTGAGAACATTTAAAGGATTCATGAAATCAATAATAATACCCTAAAGTGAAAAATTATGTTCACGACGTGCATGTTTAAAAGAAATATTCCTTTCACATATTTGGTGAACGCCATACGAGCATTATTTTTGAGAATGAAAATAATATTACATTAAAAAAATTAAAAACCCTCAACCATTGATAAAAATATCTTTTAAAATAATAGATGAATAAATAATCATTTTTGAAATTTGTGATATAAAACATTTATTTGAAATAATATATAATATCATGTGGAGAGGGAAAAGGTTTTCATTTTCCTAATAATATTTCCCAAATCCATTAAAGTTCCAAATAATGTTAAAATGGAACTTTTACTTGAATATATCTTGAAAACCCAACAGATAAGAAAAATCATTATAATTATAATTTTTAGATCATAATATTTTAAAAAAGGAATCATTAGGACAAACAATATTGATAAATGATGTTATTGTGAAATAAATCTTTTACCACTTTACTACCATTAAAATAAAAATCCCAATATTGGAATAACATAAAATGAAACAAAAAATTTCATGGGGATAAATAAATTCATTCTTTTAAATTTCAATGTTTCGTTATATACATATCTTAAAAAAATATATTTTCATATCCAAATATATGTCTCAATGAAGGAAAATTGATACAACAAGATTATAATGATTTTTTAACTTTTGCAACATAATCCCTATGAATGATAGATTATAATATTGTTATATAAATACATATACATTTCTATAAAATAAAAATGAAATACATCAATGTAAGTATATAAAAAACATAAAGTAATTATGTTTTAGAAATTATATTCTGCCCATTTAAAATAAATGTAAGAAGTTAATCCCATAACATAATACTATAATTTCATAGATCACATTAAAAACACTTATATAATAAATAAAAATTTATTATTAACATATAATATAACCATATTAATATATCTGTTACCATTTATTATTATTTTATATCAATTTATTTCTCATTTATTTATAATTTAATGATACAATTACATTACATGAAAAAAACCACTTATTTTTTGCATATATTTTAACTTGTAATTTCATGGTTCGCATAAATCGATCATGGTTCCATCATCTTTAGAGTGAAAAAAATTATATAATTATCATATATATTTAATATATATGTATTTAGAGTAATGCATACTATGTCGTGATAGGATATAAAATTCTCTTTTCATGGAGACTGTATAACGTACGTACACATTAATGTTATTTAAATTTTCTTGTTGGATTTAATAGATGAAATGTAAGTAAAATATATTATGATTAAAAAATAATTTTATGTCAAAATATTCAAATATTTTCATTATTCCATCCTTAATACTTTCCATGTAAAGTCTCAGTGAATCACATTACTTCATGAGGTGGTACTCTGTCGTTCACATAAACGACGTTATCAAATTCCCCCAAAATGGAAAATATGATGGTATGTGTGATATAATACTTACATTATAATAATAACATCATAGATATAATATATAGTTAATAAATGAATCATTATTTTTAGGCCTTGGAGGTGGTAATGGTGGAATGGATAACATTGGTTAGTCTGACGGTCGTTTTCCAAACACATGAATGATGATTTCACAACCCATTTGATTAAAGTGCAAATATTTTTCAGTAATTCACATAGCTTAAACATATATATATATATATAATTTTTTTATTATATCTTAATTGATCAATTTTAATATATGTATTTGGATATGAAATAAAACAAAGACTCTCATTGATGAATGTTACCTCTTCTTCGTGATTACTTCTTTATGTCTGTACCGAGAGCCTTAGATGATTCCATTATATTTAGAATATGTATTATACTATGAGAGGAGGTATGTTTTTGAATTATTTTTGTAGTAAATTCATGAATCATTTTTATGTGAATGTGTGTAGAAGAGGGGAGTCTAGCTCCCTTTTATAAATGAGGTTAGTGGAGGATATAAAATTTTGAGAAGAATAAATCATAAAATCATTTTTGTCGGTCCACTAGTTATATAAAAGATTCATTATCGATACTATATGATCTATGGTAAAATATTTTCATTATATTATTCTTGGACGTTTTTTTCTCATTTTAAAAACTTATTATCTTTATTTATTCCCCGATAAGTTAATTTTTACTTTAACCGCATTAAATAAGTTTTACTTTTTTACACTTATTCCTCGTTAGAAAATTAGATTAAACATATTAGAAATTATATATTATTCTGATACCAAATAAAATATTCATGTCTCGAAATTCAATTCATATAAGTGTGAGATTTTAATTTAATATTTATCCCACATACATGATGAAAATGTGAGTTTTAAATAATGACATGTTCAAAAGTATACAATGTTATTATATATAAATAAAACATGATGATTAAAAAAATATCCTAAATTGTATAATTTTATAGATAAATGAAATAATTTTACAATAAAAACAATTAATAATAAAATTTGACTTTAAATATTTTTATTAAAACGTATGTTTTCATTTAAAATTTAGTTTTTATTATTCATGAATCAATGAAACATTTTCAGAGGAATCCTAAAACTTGGACCTAAAAAATATTGAAATAAAATTCCAAATATTATGTTTACTTGTTGATATTAACTTATAATCTTTTATAAAATTATTTTTAAAATACATTTTGTATAGATAGGTGACAAAACTAGTTTTCCTAAAAACAATGTTTTTAAATGTAAAATTTTATTTATTCTTTTTTCTTGAGTAGAAAATAAATAATGTATATTTTATAAATTTCATTTAATATACACTATATAAATTTTCCTAAAATGTTTTAGAAAATGTTTTTTTATATAATTGTTTTTTTAATATTTGTGATTTCATAAAAATAGATTTTTCCAAAATAAATTCCTATTGTTATTTTAATATTTTTTATTTTCATTTCTAATAACTTGGTCACCAAAAAATTAATATATATAGATTTTTAAAGAATAATTTCATAATTTCTGTATTAATATTAAATCTCACCATTCAAGTAGCATGCTGATAACAATCATATTAAATAATAATATTTTAATAATGGATCATATTTAATATAAATTCGTTATAATGTTTTAAGGGAAGCAAATCATATGATTATGTGAAACATGAGAAAAATAATTTTATAAAATTAATTAAATCTAAAATATCTAGTTTTTTAAATGTAATATATCAAAAATAATAAATATATTTGAAGAACATATCAACAAATTCTCAGGGTGTTCCGTTATACCCCACATAAAGTGAATATTACCCAAAAAAATCATCACATTAGTATTAATAATAGAAGATAAATCTACTCCATGCATCTTCATTTTCCCACATCATTTCAAAAATCATGTGGAATCACCAAATAAAATTTATGAGGTGGGTTTTCATTCCCTGAATAAACATTTATATTCATTCTAGAAAACAGTATATGTTATTCCTAAAAAGGTAAAATTCTCTAAAAGTTCAACATCTTTGTTTAAAAGATTTGGTAGATTAGGTATCTACATTCTCTGTAGTGATACATAGAAAACCTAATAAAAGTAATAAATGGTTGGAAGAAGTTATAATTTTTTATCCCAATATGATCATATATTTCAAAGGGATCAATATACATTTGTTTTAATTATCCCATCCTTCTTTCAAAGATTAATTTATAGAATGCCTTATCAAAAACATCAAGTTATAGTTATTAATGATGATTATCATTAAAATATTTATATTCCATTTCATTATACATAAATTTAGGTGAACATAACTGACCTTATCTTCTATATCATCACCATGATTAGGTCCCAACATCATTCCTTCTGAAATATCATTCTAGTACATTAGTTTTGTAAAATTTACTTGATAATGTAATATGTAAGGAGCCCTCAAAATGATTGAGGGAAATTAATTCTTTATAAAAACAAAAATGGAGTACAGTGTTGATCCCAACAAACTTTTAATTCATAGATAAAAATATGAGCATATCCTATATGGTTAGAATTATTCCATTTCAATTAACATTGGTTTAATGATAGACAATGATGGAACTGAACTCTATTTCATGATCATATATAATAATTTTCAAAAAATAGTAAGGTAAACTTCATATTATGATAAAAATAGTTCAATGTGGTACTTCTCTAAATATTACCCCTTGCTTGATGTATATTCTTGAAATAAGATATAAATAGAAACTTCTATGATTGAAATGAAATGTTATTACTTTGGGAGGTGTTCGATTAAAACCCATAATTATCTCAACAACAAATATAAGATAAACTGAAAACGTTACTAATAAGATTAATCATATTTTTAATCAATGTAATGAAATTTATCATAAAAAACTATGTCACTATATAAAAAATAAAAGGTGTCAATTTCTATAAATTTCTCTTAAAATATAATTTATCATGATAAACTACCATCCCATAAAAGATAATATGAATGATAATGAAATTGAATATATTTTAAACCATAAACTCATAATCCCATCATGGTAAAAATATAAAACATAAAATTTAAATATCTCATTATTTCCTCATATAATCTATTGTCTTATAGAAACTAATTTTCATTGGATGAATTGGTTAACCATTATAATTAAAGAATATGAAATTTTATTTCATTATTCTGTTATTAATATAGAGGGAGATATATAGATGAAATTTCACTAAAAGATGAAAAAAAATTCTCATTGGTCTCATTAATAAAAAAATAAAAAAACCCAAATAATAAGGGAAGATTAGTTCCCCACATAATTACCATGATTTAATTTATACATTATTATTGGATAAGGTTTCCCTTAGTCAATTTTTAGCTATTGTTGTGGATCATCGTCCACATTTTTCCCCGCATTGTGGAATTGATTTTCAAAATACACATAATCCTGGAATATAAAACACTAGAGTGTGGGTGGTGGATTTTATGAAACTTTATCATTATTTTATATTTTATTTGACTTCTCTCCACCACATTAGAAATCTATTTCTTAATGACCTTTCATTACAATAATAAAACATCTCCATGACTTTTCCCAGACATTTAGCATTATTTAAATGTCATATTCTTCTCTCTATAGATTTTAGATTTTTCTTTTAAAACTATCTTCATTTTTATGTATAAACCATGTGATATATACGAAAATAAAACCACTATTTACACCAAGATTTAAAATATGATAATATATTAATATCTACTCATGTATCTTATAGATAATTCATTTTAGACACACAGTTTTGTGCCACTAATGAATCTATAATCCTTTTTTTCAATATAAATGATAACACCAAAAGCATACCTTGCCCCTATTGTATACTAATTGATTCATCATCCTTATCCTTTATCTCACGGAAGTACTTCTAAATTATAATAAAAATAATAATACAAATTACTTATTAAAAAATGTTCTTAAACATATAGAATTTCATATATTAAATTACATATTGTTGCCTCTAATATTTGATTAGTGTTAACCTTTGAAATTCTCCTCTTTATTAATGGTATATAACCAAAAATAATTTCACATGATACGAACATTAGAGGGATCAAAATATATTTTTATTAATTCATTACCATCAAATAGAAAAAAGTGTATAAGAAGAACCACTGAAAGAAGGTGGTAGTTGGGTCCTTGAGGATTCAAAACTATGTTTTCCTACATTTCCTGCCTTGATGTCTAATGCGATTCATAGATTTATAATGTTACGAGAGTAAAAGAACATTATTATTTATTAAAAACCAGATAATGTTTGTTATAATAGGATGAAAATCGTTTTTTCCTATCAGACTCATCCATAACATTGTTCCATTGGGTTTAATAAATCTACCAAAACTAAAAATATATTATGAAGATCCCAAATCACAGTGGAAAACAAACAATTTAAAAAATAATTTATACGGTCCGAAAAATGCTACTGTATTTTAGACTTATGATATCATATATTTATATTATATTAATCATGTAAATTTTATATTTATATCCATCATTATCATTTGTCATGTTTTTGTGAATTTATAGATTATATTTCTTGGGATTATCATACTATGTATGAAGAAAAAACAATTTTCATGCATCGGGTTATGATTGGGTCTAGCTAAATAAACTCTTTTCAGAGTTATTACACCTAGGTACCACTATTCTAGATCCATATGTACTTTTATTATCAAAAACGACATTAAATTTAAAACACCTTCTATAACCTATACCAAAATTATTGGATATTTACTTATACACTAACTCATACATTAACTTATCCTTAGACCGATCCCAAGAAATACCCAAAAAATATCTATATAGATATAATTAATAATTTCTTATCCATGTATCTAATGGTTGAAAAAACATATGATCTGGTACCAACTATAGAAAACTATAATTATCATACATAAATATTGTTTCATTTTAGATTAATATTTAATACATTAAAAAGTATACACCCAAATAATGTAACTGTATAGTGACTTTAGAATCATGGAAAATAATATTCATATTTGGTTATTATCATTCAATGCCTCCACATGAACCTTACCTTTCAGTAAACTAGTAAAATATAGCCTATATAAAATCCTTCTTCATAAAGCGGGGTAAAGAAACTTAAGAAAGGGTTAGCTCACATTTTTAGTAATCATAAACAAGGGAGAAAATAATGTATAACATGAGCATACGTCTATGAATGTATCACCATGAAACTAGAAGCTCGTAAGCAGTGCATTATTATATTAAATTATGATGATTAAAATGAATCAAATCCTAAAGGTATGATCAATTTAGTAGTTTTGTAAAACCAGATTATATACATGATAAAAATATTACTTTCTAAAAATTGAAAATAAAGCATGACGTAAAATAAAATGAAATAAAATGCATCCTTGAAATCATAATAAATGAATTATTCTTTATATGCTAGGGGATAGAAATAGAAAAAGGGTGATCTCAAATGCTCAGTAAGAGTAAGTAAAAAAGAAATAAATAATGAATAAATAATCATAATAATAATGGAATGTTAGAAAATTAAGAACACATTCCACTAAAATAACAAGATAAAGCATAATCAATATGATTTGGTAAATAACTAAAACACATGACATTTAATCAATAAACTGATAATAATATGAATCCATATATATTTCAAAGAAACAAATCATGGGAAATAATAATAATTACTGAATTCTCAATAAATTATATCTTTAATTATTGGATGTCATGTTTCCCAAGAACATGATACCTTTTCTATTATGGCTTATTCTCATGAAAGGTTAAACAAGATGGATTCGGAAGTAAAATTAATCTCATGATACTACTAGTGCATCATAAGGATTAGATTAACTACTCCCAGCCTATTTAGTGAATTCGAAATTCATTCCTCATATATCAAATAATTAATTAAACTATTTAACAATATGACTTATCAAATAACCATAATGAATAAAAGATAAATATTTATCAATAATCATCAAGATAACCAAATTATACTCATCATGAAAAACATATGTAAAAATGAAATATGGTTCAGTAAATAGTAATATCTTTTTCATTCATGAATGCATATATATGGTCAATGTAATTGACTATAATTAAGTTATGGTTTCAAGAGAATGTTAATAGTCACAAAATAATGTGATTTTTAAAATATAATTGTTACCACTCGGTAATTTTCATGTAATAAATCCCAAAGATAATTTAATTAAAATTAAAACCATAAATACAATGAATATAAATATTTTATGATATAAAAATATCAAAATAGGTTGTAGATATACCGCACAAAATATGTCACTAGTGAGTTTAATATTTATCTTAAATATCTAAAAAGTGATTTGGAAATCAATTACATAATCCTAACTTTTTGTTGTGTAGTCATTAAAATATTGTATAATTATTAATTTTTTTTAAAATCTACTACCATAACCATAATAATATTAATAATATCATATATTGAATTCTTATAAAATCTTAATTACCATTTGTTCAAAATAATTCATTATTATCTGTATTTGCGGTGTTAATTTCCTATTTTTTAGGTCTTATTTGTTACACATTTTTCTTCATAGATAATCCATGATTAAATCATAATTATAATTTAAAAGGTAATTTAATTATTACTTTTATTATTTATATATGATTTAATAAAAATAATTAATATCTTGAAATAACAAAAGAAATGCATCATTCATGGACATGTCCGACCATACTTACACATGAACATGACATCTATTTTTTCATCCAAATTTAAATTAATCAAAAAGAAACGATATATATGTAATATTTTTTCTATTGTCATGTATATTTCATATATTTCAAATATTTTTATTATAATAACCCTTTTTTGGTCCATGTATAATGTCAAGGATTCACATCCCTTTGATGAAGCAGTAGTCCACACTTCCAAGAACAATGTAATCGTATTTGCACAAAATGTGATGAAGGAATTCATGAGTTATATAATAAGAATATAATTATAAATTCATTATAAATAAAAAATTTAAATTTTTTTAATATCATTTAAATCATAATTTCCAACCATGATAGGTGGTAAATGAAAAAACTATGACATCGTTTCGTGAGGCGGTAGTTCACCATACACAAATGGTATATTTGTTACCCATGTGGTAGAACAATGTGTTAGTGTAGGTAAAACCATTAAATAAAAAAATTGAAATATATTTAGGATCATTATTTGGTTATATAAGAATATAATAATAGGAAATGAATTGATGATGAAAAAAATAAAAAATAAAATCAAATAAAAGAATGTACCTTTTTTCAGGAAACACATATTTAATTTAAACAATGGGCTTAATTTTTTTTATTTCATCTCATGTTAGGGATTATTTGTTTAAGGGAGGGATAATGTGATAATATTTTTGACTTTTAGAGATAATACAATATCTATTTGATATTTTTGGGGTTATGAAAGAGTAAATGAATTTTATAATGGAGGGGCAGTGGTATTCCTATAAATAATGAAATGTATATAGTATCAGATGGTCTCCATGATATCATGGGTCTACAAATAGATATAATAATTAAATAAAAGGAGAATCTAGTAAATAAAATCCTCTATTACAAAAAAAATCAATTTTATTATATTAATCCTTAAATTCTATGTTTTTCAAATTATATCATTTTACTCCCTATTAATATAACTTGTATTATAAATTAGGAAATGTAACCAGTTAGAATAAATTAATTTTAGATTTATTAGGAAATATATAAAAACATAAATTTAAATATTATATCTTATTTACCAAATAAGAATACCATCTGTGTTGTAAATTAATTTTAATACAAGCGCATGTAATGGTCCAAAACACTACTTTATGTCGAACCGTGAAAATAATGATTTTACAATCTATTGGTAAATATGTTATATTTTTATGATCAATTTGTCCAATAATGGACCATATTTGGAATTTAATAATACTTACAAATCACATGGAACAAAATAACATATTTTCCATATTTAAATCCATTAATTAAATACCAATTTAGTTAAAAAATTAAATTAATCTCAATTTTGACAATATTTATTCTATTTTAATTTAAATATTTCAAAAATATATTGTAATTTAAATATAATAAGGAAAAAACTATTTAACATGATATTTTCCTCCGAAATAATAATGGGATAGAAAAATTCATTAAATTTAATTAACATTTATTATTTTTAGATTCATTTATTTTATCTATTTATTAACTAAATAATCTATATGGTAGAGTTTATGAAGAGATTAATGTGATATATCTTACATAAAATTAGAATTTAGATTTAAATTAAAAATATCAATAATTTTTAAAATTAATTTTTATTACCCAATCTATTTCACTTCTTTCATACTGTTAATCGTTATAATTGTTAATCATAAGGATAGTTACTTTTTTCTATTACATTAAATAAACTTATTTTGTATGTTTATTATAATAGAATGTGTCCCAATAACTAAAAAATTATAAAAATGATATATGGTTGATATATTTGTAAAAAGTTTCTAATGAACATATTTCTATGTCATTTTCTCTTTTACTTTAATGTTTAGTCCTTTGATAAATTCAATTTTACCTAATTCATTATAAAAATTTTAATTAATTTCTCCAATATTACTGTAAAAAGTCTTTGATCATATTAGACTATATGTAAAATATTTATTACATACTTTTTTTTATTTTTTTAAATTCTAATAATAGAAGTGGGTACATTAAATTTAATTCTAACCACACAAATGAGTTTTAGAAATAAGATTTTAAATTGAAAATGTTCAAATGCATATTGTGTATTTATATCTTAATTAAATATTTATATGATTACAATGAGATAAACTGGATTAATATATATATATTTTATATATTGTGACATTAATAAAATTTAAAATATAACTTACCTCTAATAAATAATTAAATAAAATTGTATATTTAAACTAAAATGCAGTAGTTCTAGATATTCATCAAAAAATGAATCTTTTATAAAAAAGACTAAATATTTACCCTAATATAATTTTGAATTTATGAATAAAAATAATTATTATTGGGAAATTTTTTTAACAATTTCAAACATTTTTTTAAATAAGTGTGCAAATAAAAAGTGATAGAACTCGATAATTCATTTATCACAATACAACTGGGTTTTCTTGGTAGTGTATGCTTAAAATTGTGTTGTGGATAAAGAAATCAAGATAAATATTATACAATTAATTCTAAATATTTTAATGTAATGTGATGTTACATTCTCTTCACGTTATTTGAATTTATTCCACTCAATTTAAACATTATCAACGAAATCTAGGGTATGATATGGAAATTCAATTTTTTAAAAAAACTTTCTTTATAAATAGGATTAACAACATACATTATTAATAAGATATATTTTGAGGTATGAAAGGCAAAATAACTAGGGTCCCATGTAAGAGGAAATTTTTAATAACTAAAAAAAGACGTGAATGAAAATTTTAAAAAACTATAGTCATTTATCTTAATATCTTTAGTGATTAATGGAATTCCAGGTGCCCAATACAATAAATTTTCGATGACGTAAAAGACCATTTGATTCATCAGATATTAACATAATAGGATATAATTTTTAATTCAAGTTTATTTTCTAGAATTTCATAATTCGGTCACTGACTACGAATATAAGTAAATATACCTTTTTATAAACATACTCTTTTCTTTTTATTTTGATTTAAACAATTTCAACATCAACTTCTAGCCCAAGATTCCTTATATATGGAATTAATATATCAACCACTAAAACCACATCTAAAGTTCAACTATAACTATTTCATAATTGGTAATATATTCCTAAATATTATGACCCGCAATTTAGAAATAATTTTACTAAATTTATATAATGAACATATTATTATTCATCAATAAACATGATGTTTGTTTGAATATTCACATTTTTAACATGTGAATACCATCACCATGTACACTGATGAAATGTGGTAATAACATTAATTACCAGAAACACATATAGAAAAAAATTAATGATTACTTATTAAGTAAGTAAAACATATGTTATTATTTATATTCCATAAATCCAAAATTGTTCTAAACCCCGTCCATGATTTCACATACCACGCTGTCAAAAAATTATTAATTTGTTCAATGATAATATGTGTTATCAAATTTAAAGAATAAAAATCAATAATATCTTTATATTATCATCATTACATCAACACTTGGATGATATTATGTCATATTATTCCCTCAAAAATGTGTTTGGAAAAAATAAAATTTATACTAAATCTCTTTTCTTGCATATCAATGCAGATCAAGACACACTTTTAAATCTGTGATGAAAAATTATTGTAGTAAATTAAACATATATTTTATATTTAGCAGGAGTAGTACCTTTCTAATAAAGTATTCATATAAACAAATTCTTGAATACAGACAAATGAATATAAATAATTCCTCTTCACATGTTGTAGTATCAAATGGATGACCATGATCCATTAGCCAGTTTTGGGCTATATTCAACTGAAAAAAAAAACTGGATATTTATTTTGTCCTATGACAATTTAGTAGAAATATTCTACACTGGGAACCTTTTTCTTGTCATTGTAATCACATGAATAATGTACTTTATCTTTACACTAATAGAAACTCAAACTCCATTTATGTAAGGACTTGGGTGATTATTTACACAATTATTCCATGTGGGGAAATTTTTCATTACATTCATCCATTTTTCTATATATTTATAATTGTATAATGTTATAGTACATCCCTTTGAATCCATAATATGTAACAAACTGTTTCTCTATCTTGTGAGCACATGATATTGTGTCCCCATATGATGACAATGATTGGGAGAAGCATTCCCTATGAAATATTAGCTTTAGATCGGAAAATATGTGATCTTTCTTACAATTTATATCATGTGTATCATGGAGATTCAATTTTACTCTACTAGGTAATACATCTATATTTAATTAATACTCTATGTTTGATATTATCATTATTAAAAATAATTACAATACCATTTCTTGAACAATAAAAAATATAAATTGAATACTTAATTGTTATCTAATCTCAAAATAATAATCATCGATTCTTTGGTGTGTCCATTATATTAAAATCCTTCATAATGGGTTGTAAAAAAATATGAATTATCCAAACCATATCCACTCGAGTGAATAGTGACAAACCATGTTAATGTTGTTACACCTAGTAATATATATTATAGAACTAAATCCACATGTAGTATCCCGAAAGGGATTCATTTCTCAGAATGTCAACATAATCACTAAATTTCCAAAATTCCTGTATGTTTTTATATATATATAATCAATTATATCTTAGGGTTATTTTCCCTAATATATGTTTTTAAATATAGTTTCCATGGATGTTTCTAAACATCCACTGATAATAACTATAAAACCCTTACTCTAGAAACCTTAGGAAGATGCATTATTTTATTACATTGGCTTGACTACATGGAATATACTCATGAAGTACCAATCAATTTATTAGTTTTGAAAAACTGGAATACATACTTGATTCTCATATAATATTAGGAAAATAGAAAACAAAACATGTTATGAAATTAAAAAGAAATGTAATGTGTCCTTGAATCCTCATTCAATGATTTTATCTACATATATTATAGAAATGAAAAAATAATTAGGAGATTAAATTTTGTTATAGGCTATATAAAATGTAAGAAATAATGAATTAATAAACATAAAAATAGTGTTATTGTAGATATCTGAGTTCACATATGACTCCAATAACAATATATAGAATAATCAATATGTTGAGGTAAATAATTTAAACACATGAATATTAATCAATAAACTATGAATAAAGTGAATAAATAGATATGTTAAAAAAAATATCTTGGATAACAATAATAATTAAAAAAATATTCAATAATGGCGTTTCATAATTATCAGATATCATTTTCTTAGTATACTATTACACTACCATCAAGGATTGTTCTCAAGATAGTATAAACTATACTGATTTGGCCAATTGATTTATCTAATGAGACTAATGATTAATAACATGAATTTTATAAAATGGTCCCAAACCTGAATAGTTCATGTCTAAATAATTCTTTATATAATGAATAATCAATTTAATAATTAACAAAATTTCTCATTAAATATCTTCATTGAATAAAGTATACAAGTTAATGAATAATTCCCCAGTTAATCAAATAACTATCTAATTGAACATTATATATAAAAAATGTATATAGTTTTTGAATTACTAATTTCTATTTTATGAATGTATTTATACGTATGTACATTAAAATTTTCTAAAAGTAAGTTCTTATTTCAATAAAATGTCAAAAATCACAAAAGAATGTTATTTTACCAAGATAACTTCTACCACATGGTAATATTTAAGAAAAAATCACTTGGGCAAGATAATTCAAAAAAAACATAAATAAAATGAATATAAAAGTATAAATGAAAAAATATATCTATTTGGGTAGTATATAAACCACACAAAATAAGTAACTGGTGAATGTGACATTTAGCTTAGATATGTAAAAATGTGTGATAAAAATACCATAACATATCCTACATTTTATAGTCCTTAAACACTTATATAGTCGATTAAAATATGATAAGAACTTATCCAATATCCACAATAATATTTATAATATCATATATAAATTATCTTACTAACTTATTACTCTTTATTTAACAATAATTCATTATTTTTACTATTTTGAGTGTTAATTGCCCAGTTTTTCAAAAATGATTTGACTTGTTACATTTTTTTATAATAATTTATATCATGACTTAATCATATTAAGAGTTTAGAAAGCAATTTAATGTAAATATATATTAAGTATATATGTATTTAAAATAATGGATAATATTTGGATATAAGAAATAAAATGCATCGTTCATAGAGATGATAGGCCATGAATATGCATTAACTCTACTACCATTTCATTTTTATCATTTTGAAGAATGAAAGGTAACTAATATATATGTATACTATAATTAATGTGTTATATATACATTTAATACATTTAATATATTTTTATTTAATCCATTGTTTATAAATTCCATGTTTACTGTGAATGAATCACATCGTTTTGAAGAGACAGTAGTCCACACTTGCAGAAATGATATTCTCATATTTACAAAAACTGAATAGAATAATTGTTTGATGTATATAAGATGTATTTAATCATTATGGAATTATAAATATCATATTTTAAATTTATAAATTTTGTGTCCATCATAATTTCATAACATGAATAGTTGTACAAGAAAAATGAATGACATTTTTTTACAAGGCTACAGTTCACCGTGCACACATTGTATGTTCATTCCACTTTTGACAGATGTGTGTTATGTGTAGTTATATTAAATTAAATAAAAATTTTTCATTATATTTAGGTTAAATATTATATTATATAATAATGGAATAATAAGAAATTAGTGAGTTGATAATCCAACAAAAAATAAATAAAATGTGACAAATGTTTCTTATTTTTCATGTAACTCCTTCTTGTTTAAACCAAAGGGAATTATTGGTCTGATTTAGTCTGACGGATAGGATTAAATGATATGGTTTGGGATTTTGGGAGCATATTTGGAAAAAAAATTTAAGATCCAAAGTGGATTTAGATAAACGAGATTTAGTAAGAGTGAATGAAAATTTAAAATGGAGGGAGAGTGGCATTTTTGTATATAAAAAAATGTTTACAATATTGGGAGGTATAACATACCTCATGTGACTATAAAATTGAATAATAATGGATTTAAGTTGGGTAATATTTGATAAAAAACTCTAGCCTACAAAAATATGTACATTTTTATAATTTTTCCCCATAACCTATACATTTTTGTAATTTTATCATTTTGGTTTTCATTAAAGTAAGTATTTTACTAACCTTTGTAATTTAACCATTTTGAAAAAAAATTATATTTATTAGAAAATTTATAACCTATGAATTTTAAATATTATATATAATTTTCAAAATTAGAAATTTATTGTGTTTTAGAAATTAATTTTCCAACCAGAGAATTTAATGTGAAAAAACACTAATTTAACTCGGACCAAGCTGAAAATGATTTTAATATATATAGTTCAATAGGTTAATTATAAATTATTAATTGTCCCATGAATGGACCATATTTGGTAATAATTATAAATTGAATATTTCTTATCATAAGGGAGACTAGTTATTAAATTTGAATCATTTAGTAAAATATGATTTCTATATAATAACATTAATTTCAATTTTGTAATTATTTATTTAATTTATTTTTAATAGTATAAAAAGTGATTAGATTTAAAATATATTAAGTTAAAATCTGTTTAAAATTAAATTTTACTACAAAAAATAATGACATATAATATTGGTTTAAATTTAATTTAGCTTGAATGTTTTTAGAATCACTAATTTATATAGTTATTATCTAACTAATCAATGTATTAGCATTTTTTATGTGTTTAATGAATTATATAATCTATAAATAATAATTTTTAATTACCATGATAAAGACTAATTTAAATTTAAAAATCACGTATATAACCATAAATATGTACGTTTACCCATACTCTAATGCATTGAAATTGTTTAAGCTAAAGCAGGATACCTTTTGGTCTTTTCACATATTTAGCTTATTATGTGGCTCATATTCAGGTATAAGTGTCCCAATAACTCTTAATATTAAATAATATTTGTGATCTAGTGTAATTATTTTAAAAAAAATATTTCTTACAAGTTTCAAGGTCATTTTGGAAATTGTGTTTTGTATTTTTTTCATTAATTACACTTAATTATACCTTAATCTATATAATAAATTTTAATTAACATCAAAAATATTTTATGTCAATATATAAGTTGATATTATTATAATATAAATAAAATACTTACTAGAGCCTTGTATTTTCATTTTTAAAAATTCTATTCACTAATGTTTCATAGTTTAATTTAAATTGAATCCCAAAGTCATAGTGAGAAAGAAAGTTTCTAAAATGAAAATTTTCAAAAGATCATTAGGTCTATATATCCGAATTAAAGAAAAAAAATATACAATGAACAAATTTTTTTAAATTTTTCCCTTAAATAAACTTTAAAATACAATTTATCATTAATAATTATTCAAATCAAATTTAATTTTTCAACTAAAATGGTGTATTACACATTATTCATCAAAAAAATGATACTTCTATAAAAAGTATCAAAAAACACCCCAAGAAAATTAAGACATTAAAAACTAAAAAAAGATTTTTATTGTGAAAAATAATATTTTTAAAAGTTTCAAATTTAGTTGTAAAATATTTTTTTATTGAAATGTATTAAAACTCATTCATGCATATAACACAAGCTAACTCGGTATTGTTCATCTAGTATACTTAACATAGTGTTTATTATATATAAAGAAAGAAAGAATCTAAAATTAATTATAAAAAATACATTTTAATGTCATTGGGTGTTTCAATAAATACATGAGAATAATATTAGAAACCAATACACTTTATATCAATGTTCCTAGCCATGAGTCAGGATAAAAATATTGGCACATCATATGGAATCACTCATAAGGTAATAAAATAACGTGATCCATGAGAGAATGAAATTTGAATAAGACATAAAATTTTTGACATAAAAATATTCACAAAAAATCATTTCCATTTATACAAGGATTATTTCCAAGTCTATCACAGTACAATGTGTTCACTCTATAAACTATCAAAGTGGTCAATGTTTACTACCAAGACCATAAAAAGGTATAAAGAACATTACTGATCCGAGTCCACATGACATTATAATCATTTCCATCTCAATAGATATTTATATTTACCTATTTAATGAGAGGGTGATATAGTTTCCACCTATCTAATAATGTAAACCATATTTTTGTGTTCCATGAGATTATAAAAAATTCATCATATAATAAACCATGTAATGAAATCAGATGCGTAAAATTTTCATCAAATATTTACTTGTGTAAGAGGGACTTGTTTAATAACCATTTCATCATTTCATCATAACAAAACCCATGAAATGAATAAGGGTTCATATTTATTTTGTCCTTGTATAACCCATGGAATTGAAATAAGGTTCAAAAATATAAATAATTCATATTACATACACCATTCACGGAAAGAATAAAAATGTTATCCTTGGATCATATCCCTCTTAAGGAAGAGCTGAAATAAAATAAATTATTCTCAAATGTTATATTACTATGATAATTTAAAACAGGTTTTAAAGGAAATTTGATTTCTAATTTGAAAATAAAATTTTAAAACATTATTCTTTTTAGACTGTTTTTTAAATATATTTGATAACATATAATGAATCACTTAAGAATAATTCATTACTTTTAATGAGTAAAATACGCTTTTCATTTTGAAACCAATTTTTATTAACCCAAAAAGAATTGAAAATCGTTTTAATTATGAAATAATTTATTTGAAAAATAAATTGTTCACAAATACCAATGAATTTTTTTATTGAAATTATAAAAATAGTGTCTTTTAATGTAATCTAAAAAGTCATGATTTTTAATTATAGATAAATATAATATTCAAGTCATGAATTCTAAAAACAAATATTATATTATCATTTTTATTCAATAGTAAAGGGGTAGTTTTTTTTAAATGACATAGTTATTAATTGAAGAGAATTATATTTTGATTTAAAAACATAGTAATAATGTCACTTTAAACATATAATGATAATGAAACATCATTGAAATTATTTTTAGAAATCATGGTTTTTGATGAAAACAGATTTTTGACCATAGATATAGAGAGTTCATATTTTTTAAAACACATAATCACTAAAATTATAAGAACCAATGATTTAGAAAATGGTAATATTACTTTATAATATCATTAATTACAAGAGGATAATAAATTTCATGATAAATAATGAGGTTTAAAACACAATATTCCATCATTGGAGACATGACCATAAACAATATAGATAAATGTTGATATAGTGAAATAAAATCGTTACACCATTGGTAACGTCGATATTATAAAAACCATGAAGGTAAAACTAGTAATGAAACCTAAAATTTCATGTTGGTAAATAAATTAACAATATTACATGTAAAAGGAGATTCATATACTTATAATAAATCAATCTAGGTGCATAATTAAAAATATATCTCAGAGAGAGAAAATTGGGGCACAAATATGTTACCGATTAGTTATATACTAAACTATAGTAACCCTGAAATAAGTATCTTAAATTTAATTTTTAAATAAAAATAATTATGAAGATAATAATCATAAAATACATTTATCTAATCCATATACAATATATAAATGAATCATCTCCTTATATTAATTTTTCATTATAGAAAATTATAGTGAATTGTAAATCCCTTAGATTGTTTTGACATATATAGTTCATGTCTAAAGAAACTGTATAAAAATATATTTTTCATATACATATATTAATGAACCATAACAAAAATATCATCCCATATATACATTAAATATTTAATTTTATTACATATTTAATAAAAAAACCCATGTTAAAGTCATGTTTCATGCTATAACTAAATTGTTTCTATCATTTGATTCCACATTTTATTTCTTGTTCATATTAATTAGATTATGTTTTCATAAAATCAAAAATATATGCTATTATATAAATATCTTATATATTACAGATATCTATATATATATATCTTGTTTAAGTGTAATCCATAATATTTTGTGATAAGAAATTAAATACCCCATTCATGGAAACTGTAGGTCGTGCGTACACATTAATGCTATTTCCATTTTCATGTCGGATTGAATGGAAATAAAGTTAGTTTATATATTATAATTATATAATAATATTTATTTCATATATATATATACACCATTTTTTCATTTAACCCAACTTTAATTCAATCCATGTAAAACATTTACGTGTCATATCACTTCTTGAGGTGGTAGTTTGTTGTATACATGTACAATGTCAATGTATTTCCCAAAAAAGAAAAAATATGGAGTAATTTATTAGGTAATAATAAAAAAAATTAAAAAACTTAATTATCATATATAAAAATTAAGTCAATTATTATTTATACTATAAAAATTTTGTATTAGAGAATCAAATGACATCGATTCGCAAAGCATTGTTATATCATACAAGGAAATATTGATTTCGTAACCCATTTATTGGATGTAGAGATGGTTAATGGTCATTATATCAAAATAGAAAAATATTTTTATATTATATATATTTATGTTACTATATATTCATGGAATAATAGTAATTGAGAGAGGAGGAGAAAGAAATAAGACTAAAATTTCTATTGATTAATGTTGCATCTACTTCGGGTATCCTACTTAAGTTTGTAGAAAAATCATTATATATTGCTTTTATGTTAAAAATGGATCTAAAATTAGAGGATAGAACATGGGAGGTTATTTTGGTTGGTATTGGATGAAAATAAACATCTTCAGTTTTGATAAATAGAGTAGAGTGTCTGGCCTTTTATTATTGAGGCGAGTGGAACACTAGTAATTTTTTGAAAATGTTCCACAATGAAATTTTATATTATTATTAATGAATTATAAAAAATGTTAATGTATTGATCATGTAAAATTTATGTTCTATATATAGACATGATTTGGGTGTTGGAAAAGTTTATAGGTCATTTTGAACCATTATCATCATAGTATAACCCACCAAGTAATCATGATTTCTCTATAACCATAGTAAATAATTTTAAATGTTTCCACAATTATTTTTTTATTTTTCTATATTAAAATTATGATAAATTATACAGTATAATGAATAAAAATATATAATCTATTTTTTCAAATTATTTCCGCATAAAAATAAAATTTCAATTTAAAATTAATCTAGTTAACATGATGGGAAAGTTGTTGTTAATTTGAAAACCTTCATAAGAATACAATTTTTTTATATCTAAGTTAATTATGAAAATTATCCAAATGACCAAAATTATATTAATTTATCAAAATAGATGTAATTTTAAGTTATAATTATTTAAAATATATTGTATCTTTATTAAATAGTTGTACGAAACTGATGTCTTCAATTTAAACATAATATTTTTTACTATTCATCAAACAGTGAAGCTTTTTAAAAAAATCAAAGATATATACCCTAAGATAATTTACATATTATTATTAAAAATGAATGTTATTTTTAATATAAATTTTATATAACTTTCAGAATCTTTATATCAAATTTGTTTGAAATAAAAATTCGTGAAAACAGCTTTTTAGGAAAAAAATCTTTTTAGCATAAAATTGGAGTTATTCTTATTGATTTTCAAAGAAATACTAAAAACGATGTTTAAATATATTATTAAATATAATATAAATATAAATTATAAAAATAATTAAGAATACTTGGTTACTTAATTTTATTTATTAAGGATATATATTGTTGCATAAAAAATTATTTTCCAGAAAGAGTATTATTTTATTTTAAAATAATTTTTATTTTTATTTATAAATAATTGGTTACCAAAGAATAAATTATAAACTCATATGTATAAAATATTAAATAACTATTTAATCCTCTTCATACCCTCTATTCCAATGTATATGAGATAACTATCCTATATAATAAGAAAATTTAATTGTTTGTCATGTTTTTTTTAACTCATTATTAAGTGAAACACAAGATAAAGTCATGATTATTTGTTGAAAATAAAAAAAAAATTAGTTTTATTATAGTGAATAATAAAATATTTTTCTTGTTTAACATAAATTATCAATAAAATTAAATATTTTTGAATATAATTAAACAACTCTGGTGGTGTTATATAGATTACTTATGATACATGAGGCTTGCAAATTATAGGATTAGGTCCTACACTCTATGTTATAATAATGGTTGTGGAAATCATTATTATGTAATCATATAAACTAAGAATATTACGAGAAATAATTTCTCGTCCCCGGTGTCATTTTGAAGACCAATGATTGAGGTCTCTTATGTTTCAATTCTTATTCTTTTCTAGTATATTTATTTCATACATAATCATGAACTATTGTTGAAAATTGGAAATTATTCGAGACACTATTTTTATTGGACTAATTAGCCTTAATAATAACATTAATCTACCACGGGTTATTACCAAAGATGTCTTCATAGATGTATGTATAGAAAAGGGATAAAACCCAATAGTGGATGCTTGATTTCTTCTTCGATGAAGTTTTAGAGTTCATGACCAGGATAATAGTCGGACCTATTATGGATTCTCAATATATTTATCGTTACTCATTATTTTGAATGATTATTTAAGACTATTAAATATCATTCTCTAATATGTATTTCTCACGAATGATCACACAATGAATTTTTTATAGCATTATTATATGATTGTATATTACAACTAATACAAATTACATTATTTATTAATTTACTAATGAATAATTCTCTAATTATTTACATATATGGATCACAATGTTAATATTAGGTAATTTTCTCACCTTGGAAAAGACATACGGACCTAATTCTTATTGATATCATTCAGCATACATGGAGGAACATTTGTAGAATTATCTTTTATCTGATCAGGTTAAAGATTATAGTAAATCATAACAATGATTCTAAAAATTGTTATTAGATAATATTTCCTTTATCTTTCTATTTTTAGTAGTAGGACAAGAGAATAAGTGTTGTTGATGAATTCTAATTTGCACTTTCATAATAGTATCCAACTCGTGTATGTGGGATATCCCAATTCACCAAGATTGGTGATTATTGTTCATTATTTTTTATAGCTAACTTAATTCAACCATGAGTTGTTCAATTAGGGGTGATATTAGGGATTTTAAAAATTTTAACTATTGGGATAGTTTGAATAGAGGCATGTGATCAAACATCATTCAAGAATGTAAGAATTAAGTTAATTATACCGATTCCTTGAAAAGGATTATAATATATTTATGATTGGGCTAGTAATTAAAATTTATCTTCAAAATGTATAATTTTTTCATATGAGATCAGGGAGTAATTTTATTTTCATAATCCTTTAACATGCTCAATTTTTTTTCTTGGTTACCTTAATGAATTATTTATTGTTATTTTAGTAGTGTGGAAATGAAATCATATGATGTTTTCTCTTATATAAATTTTATTCAACACTCCACACAACTACATATTAGAATATAAAATTTGAAATATTAATATCAATTAAATTACATCCATAACTATCAATGGAATACATTTCGAGAACACCATAAATTTTAATTTTTTTATTTAACCCTATTGTGGGAAGATATGACTATTAATGTGAGCTAAATTTATAAATGTTTGATAAAGGGGGTTGTGTAAAAAAGAAGCCCATTATTACTCTTTGTATAAAACCAAAATTTCAGGAAATATTTTAAAAAAAATTAATTCAACTTCATTGGTAACATGCGTTTTAAGAAACATAGTGTTTTAACAAAATAAAACTATCTATAAAAAAATTAAAATTCGTCATGTCGTTATTTGAATGGGTTTTATGACTAAGATTTTCAATATTATAAAAATATATAATTCATAAACTGATAAAAAATAATTTCATTGGTCACAAATAACATATAAATTAATGTAAAATCGATTTCAAAATAATGGAAATGTTTTGTAAAAAAATATTTTTATGTGCACTAACACATTTTTTTCTCCAAAAATAAAATAAATCTCTTTTTCAGACATATAAACAAAATTTCTGTATTAAATTTTTAGTATTATATTTTTAGTATTCTTCTAACTTGTTATCTATTTGTGAGATGGTAATTAATATTATTTTATGATTAGAAATTTAATTATTGTAAAAACTGTATTTTTACATTTTCCCCCTTCATTAATAATTTAATATAACTAAAATTTTGATATAATAAAATTAGGGCTTTTATACCTTTATGAAAGGATAAAATTATCAATGATTAATTAAAAATATAAGTTTTTTAGAGAATTTTTTTATTTAAATCTTTTAATATAATAAAAAATATATTAAATAAAAGATCAATAAGTGAAATTATTTATTTATTAATCCAATTTAGGCCATTAAAGTCAATTTAAGTTTTAATTTTTAAATTAAAACATCCTATACCTTGGAAAATTTTATTATTTTGGAAACCGCTTTTTTCACATCTACGGGATTCATTTTAATTTAAATTCTAACGTATTAGTGATTTATATTTAACCAAATTTACTTTATATTAAAAATAAGTATAATTTTTATAATATATTAATTTTAAATAAATTTTTTTCTCAGATAATTAATGAGGAAAATAATATTTTTTACCACGTTTAATTTTAAAATGTGGGTTTTTTGTGTTACATTTTATTGTGTAAAAATTATTTTATAGATATATAAGATTTAAAAAAATTAATTTTATTTCTATTAAAGAATTAGTGGATACAAATTATCTAATAACACAAACTATATATTTTTTATTAATTGACATATTACTTATGCATGTATATATGTATAGGTTATTGTGGTGGAAACTAAAATGGAAAAATTATTTAAACTTAAAATAATTGGAATAAAATGATTAAAACATGAATTTTTTGTGGAGGTGAGTATAAGGAATATAAAATATAAAATAAATTATTTATTTGTTTTATAGTAACTTAGAAATAATGTGACTTTCCATTATTTTATAGTTTTGGTTATATAAATAATGTAAAATCATCCCATTTATAAATGGAAACCTTGACCCTTTACTTATTCACATCACATAAAACATTTATCTCTACCAGAACCTCCAAAAAAATCGATAATAGTAACATCATCTTTTTTCTACAACTCCTATTCGACCAGAAATACCAATAATTGGTACCTAAATAAGAGATTAAATTTATGTTATTCTAAATATAGGTAAATTTCATCAATTAGTTCATATTTTTTTACTTATTTCCATACCACATACATTCATGTAATAATAATAAAAATATAACTAAAAATATAAAATATTTATAAAGTTTATTTTATTGATATAAAAACTTATATTAATGTCCCCTTATTTCATATCAGA
This sequence comes from Viscum album, assembly GCA_963277665.1. Classification (NCBI taxonomy): domain Eukaryota; kingdom Viridiplantae; phylum Streptophyta; class Magnoliopsida; order Santalales; family Viscaceae; genus Viscum; species Viscum album. The sequence continues at coordinate 1,220,940,149 of OY728156.1, read as the reverse complement.
AATGAAAATCTTGATTGATTGTACGATGGAATATAACCTCATAAGCTAATGTAATTCATTATCCATCATTATCTCTTAAAAATAAATATAATTATGTATTTATAATATTTATATCAAATTTATGACATATCTTTTTATTTTTTATTTATAAGATGGAACATACCTTATAAAATAAAATTCAATGGGAACATGATAATATCGCTCATGTGTTTGACGAACTACATTCTCAGAAAGCATTTTGATTAGTTATTCTTATTAATATTTCAAGGAAGATAAAAAAGTTAAATTTAATTAATTTATGTGAAATATATGAAATGATAAAATACTTGAAAATGTTATATATTATTTAACATTATTTATTTCCATCCATTGTGAAAATGGAATTAATATTCATACTCACGTATAACATACTATCTCATCAAATAGTGTATTTTGTTTTATATATATATATTTTATGGATTTATCGTAAGAAATATTTGATGAAAATATATGAAACTAATATCATGGTTATAATTTTTGATATAATGGAACCATTATCATGGTAAAATAACTAAAAATAAAATATAAAGACATTCAAAAAATAGAAATATGTTATTAACAAAAACATTATGATTACATTGAATTATTAATAAATAGGGGACAAAAGTTTTTAAGTGAATAATAAATGGTTTTATATACATATATAATTACTAAATTAGAATATATTAAAAAATTATTTCTCATTGAGTAGGTTTGAATGTAAATTACTTAATTCAAGACTTTAGAAAAATGATTTTTTTTCAAATAGTATTCTTTAGGACATAAGTAGTAATATACACTTATCTTATTTTAAATGGTATCTATATTGTACCATATATATGTGATTTCATTAATGTATTATTCTACTTTATTTATAATTTTTTGTTTCACGTTATTATATCATGGTATTATGTTTACTATGTTACCAAAGAGGTAAGGGTTTGATGTTTCAATCTCATTATTTATAAGGATAGTTTTTTAATATTATTTTGATGATTAAATATTATGATATCTATATCAATATGTTTTCAATTATTATTCTATATTTTTATTCTATAATTTTACCTTGTGAATACATTTTTACCATTAATTTTTTCTCTTTATGCACTTAATATTCCAAATTTTTTTAATAAAAAATTATTTATTTCTTTGGTTGAATATTTTATTATAGGTCAAGGTTTTCTATAAATGTGTTCATGAATGTTTTAAATTTCATATATAATGGTTTAAATTATTTTTTTTAAATTAAATCATTAATTCATTTTCTATACAATTCAGGATTAGATTTTACTTAAAAGGTAAAAGGATTCATCATTTTAACATGTTAAACATGACTGATATATTTTTCCATCATGAATAATAAATAATTTTAAATAATACATTCAATTTTCCATTTCTATTTTAAAAAATTAAATTTTAATTCTATAATAATGATATTTTTTTTAAAGAAGTAATTTCAGTATTACAAATATATTACCATCAAGAAATTTTTGAAGGGATCATACAAAATAATATTATATTTAAGATAAATTAATTTTATGTCATATATCATCTATAGGGTATATGAACCAATGATAACATCATAGATCATTTAGTGGTTGTTCTGTGTTAATGATGATAAAAAATTTATGAAACCCTTATCTATTATATAGTTTAGGCTATAATGAAATGTTTAAGAATCCCATTTCATTGTGTTAGATATGATATGAATATTGATTCCTGATCCTGGGGAACACATATTAATGATTTTCATTAGGTTTATGGTGGGACTTATATCTCCCTCCAATGTGTTCATAAATAAGGGATAAATATGATTTGATTAATTAAATCTTGAAACTGATTTAATGATTATAATGTTACATTTGGTCATTCTTTCATTTCTATAGGGTTTTCTGTGGGAATGATTTCATGTCATTATAGTTATGGGTTGAGTTATTTTCATGTCACTAATTTCATGTGTTGACCTACATTCATGTCCAAAAGTGTATGAAGTTCCTTATTTGTTGTACATAATGTAATGATTTAAGAATCCTCTATTAAAACATGTTCACAATGATGTGTTGTTATACACATACGACAATTATATGTCTTATCCCAATAATTTTATCCTGTGTTTTCTGCTATTTGGATCAATTGTGATTAATGTATTATTAACAACCATTATTTTTCCAGGAATTGTTTTTATGATCAATAACATGTTGGGAATGATTTTTAGTTGTTAGTGTTATATTCTCATATCCTTTTTCATATGTTAAATTGATATCACACTTATTTACCCTTATTGACTAGTTGTGATCACACTTTCTTATATAAAAATTATTGAGGTTATGACTGAAGGTATAATGTGATATTATGTCCACTATGAGTGCTAGCTATATATAATTTAGCTAGAGATGATATAGTTTACTTTGAAACTATTTTTTTTGGTTTCTAATGTTTCTAATTGCAATAACCTTTCAGGATCATCTAGAATGTATTTTTTAAATATAATGATTACTAAAAAATATTTGACATATATATATGAATGAAATCCTAGGTTGATATAGTTTTCATTAGATAAACGGTTTAGTTATCCTTTGGAAAGTAGGATAATAATAATTTAGTTAGAAGCCTAAGGATATGCCTATGTATGAGATAACATCTATATGTTTTGGTGATGAATTGATTATGTGGGTTTTCTTGAAATATATCACATTTTTAAACAACAAGTGGAAATGGGTTTTACATAGATGAATATATAGACTATAACTATATGGATTATTGGTTGATTATATCTCATTCAACTTACATGTGCACGATTTGTGTTCCCAAACTACATACCTATTTTTTGACTCTTATAGGAAGTGATTTTGTTATTTCATGTTTACTTTATGATCCATTGTTTAATATTTTAATATGTAATAATCGCTTATGAACATGGGTAAACCTAGAGTTCCATATATTAAAAGGATGGTGGCATTATATTGAAATCCTAAAAATAAAATTTCATGACTATTTGTTTTCCTATTATACGTATAGTACCTCACACTATTATTATTTAATATATTTAATGGATGTAATCCAATGGAACCATGTTAATGATAAAAATTAGAAAATGAAAATATTTTCCTCCTAATCAACTAAATCTTTTTTCAGGTGGAAGGATGAATATTATAAATATGATTATACAACATTATTAAGCTATGAAACATTCTAAAATCTCAAAAAAATAAATTAGGTAACAAAAATCTATTTTATTATTTATGTGAAAATTTATACCTTTATAAAGTGGTTCCACTAATCCATTATTCTCTAATAAGTGGATTAGTACAACTGAAATGACATTTTACATTCACTAGTGTTTAAAAACATAAAATACCCTTTTGGTTGTCTACCATTTAATGTAAAAAATATTAATGGTGGAACTATATGATAAATATTATCCATGAAGGGAACATTAATTACATTGAATGGGATTATTTTTATTTGAATTTTTTAGTAATTGCATCCCTAGTATTCTATGAAAAAGGATGGAAAAATGAATCTTTCGTGATTAAATTATAATATGTTTATAAGAGTGAATATAACATTACAATTACTTCAATATATGATTCATTTTTAATAATTATCCATGAAATCAAAATTGGTTTATTTTTTGGGGTAACAAAACCGATTCATCAAAAAGAATAAGATATAATAGATTTATTAGCCAAAAATAAGTCATTAAATGTTCATTTGTGGTAGAAATATAAATTTATGATTTTAAAAATTCTAATGGTATTAATAATAATAATATGATTATGTCTGATCAGAACATGAGTAATTCATAGTTTGGAAGGAAATACAAGTAACATTGTAGATGAAGATGTAGGTAAAAGAACTAATGTGAATTACAAAAAGGAACACAAGGTTGTAACAAGTGTGAGAGGTCTATCCATCGATTAAAAAATGGAATAAGTAATGAGAAGAGGATATTCAATGAAATTATCATATCAATATATTAATAGATTTCACCACCAATAATCTATCATTTCAAAATAACTGTGTTTTAAAATTATTCAAATAAATTCTATAATACAAGGTCTAATGATGATTATAAGATAAAAGGATTATTAAAGATAAACGAAAAAAGTCAATAATTATGATATCACAACAACTGAATTGAATCATGATAATTTGGTATCCCCATAATGTGGAATTTCACATTGTATTTTTTAAGAATGTGATATATGAAAATATTATTATGGATCCTTTGGTGAAATTTTACAAAATTATAAAACTAGATTATGTAACTCTATATATATTCTGGTATAAGGAATCATAGTTCACATTATGAATCAACATATCATCATCTATCAGTGCAAGGATGAACCCATATTTCCAATGGAATTTTGGTGGCTACGATTGGAGAATATTTGAAAAAATTAAAGATGATTTAACTTTTGGAAAATTATGTGGTTTTATATTTATTTTTTGGATGTTAATTGGAATTAGAGTTTTTTTATAAGCCTTTATTTTTTCTAATTTGATTATTTAATGATAATAATTCAATTAATTCTATTCTGGGAATTCAATTTTGATCAAAGGTATACTGTTGGTGACATAAGGTTACCTATTTATAGAATGAATTAGAAAATCCATTATATTATTCGATATCTCATGTTAACCATTTTATAATAAATATTTATAGGGAAAAAGGAATATGTTTTGGATATTATGATGATTTTAGTGCAATGGTAATGGAAAAAAACTTCATAAATATTAATTTAATATAGTAAGAGATAAATTAAATATTTATTGAAGAACTAATATATGATGAAATTGTAATAATGATAAAATTGAAATTCTCCAAATATATTTGTGTCCATCAGATATTATTAATCATACTGGGAGAGTAGCTTATCATATATCACATCCACCAATTGTCTCTCTAATTTATTGTATATTTAATGTATCTCACATATGTTAGTAGATAACTGATCCTTCACATGTAATTAAATCATAATTCATACCCATGGAGCATGATATTTCTTATGAGGATTACCGGGTAGATATTTTGGGTTAGGAGGATAATGTTCTTGAATACAACACCACTCACCCTTTTAATGTTTTATGGTAAAATCATAAATTTTAAGAAGTTATATATGATCTTGAGAGTGTATTGAAGCATATGTATCCTCAATTGATTACACTAGAGTTATTTAATCTTTAGGAAAAATATATTTTAATGGGGTTATAATAAAATACTTTGAGAAATCATTAAATATTTTTTTCAAAAAAAAAATATTTCATCAATAGAATCTGATAAATTAAGCAACAAATTTTATTAATAAGCATCATAATAATAAAATATTATTATTTAATTTGATACTAATCTATTAACCATTAGAATTGTAGGTAAGAATATTATTTTTAGGATTATGAAAATTTAATGTTTGAAAATTTATTTAAAATTAATCTATTAGTTACAACATAATTCGAAAAGAAAAAAACAATTTGAAAATATCGGAAATATTTTTTTTATAAAAAAATTTATGCAAATAACATTTTTTATATAAATTAATTAAATAAATAACTCTCAATGATTAATATTAATTTAATATATAAAATATTTCTTGAAATATTTCTTAAATAAATCATATTATATATTTTCTTGTTATGAGATAATAATAAATCCAAATTTTTAATTCAATACATTATTAGTCTAAAAAACTGATTCGGTGAATTTTGGAAATTTATTTTTAAAACAAATTTTCCCTGATATATAAAATATATTTCAAAAATAGAACTTAATTATTTTAACCACAATTTCAAAATTATCTTATATTAATATTTTTAGAATTTTTGTAAAAGAAATATTTTTTAATGAATAGTGAAAATTATTTATGTTTATCAAGAATTGTTATTTCACTTAAAGAATTTAAAAATTAATAAAATGTATTTATGTGGTTATAAAAGACAAATTCATTCAAGTATACACTTATTAATCCAATTTATTTTATTTGAATTAGTTTTATACTGAATTGTGATATTAAATATTATAATTGGTCTAAAACATTTTCTCTTTTGAAAACCAGCTTTACACTGTGACTACGAGACTAATCGAAAATTAGATTATATGATTTCAAGGATTTTAATTTTGTAAAAATTATTAAATATTTTTAATAATATTAATTCATATAACATAGTACAGAAATATTTATTTTTTCATAATTGTTAATAAAAATAGTAAAAAAATTAATTATTGTGATTGATATTATAATGTGCTTTTGTTTGTTATAGGTGATTGTGTTAATATTTTTTCTCACACACATATAATTAATATATAATAAATAATATTTTATTTTTTTGAAGTTTTTTGGGTAAAAATATTCATATATTATCGTCGTATATTATTTTTTAAATAATATATTTCCCAAGTAAATATAAATATACAAGTTAACATGGCGGAAAAAATAGTAAAATTTAAGACATCATAATTTACAAGGAAACTATTTTTTATAACATTTCACATGGGTTGGTGGTTAGTATCAACCATATAATATATATACTTTATTTTTATAATTTTTAGGAACATGGGGTGATTGTTAAATCACATTTTTCAACAGTTTTTTGTTTTTACAAAAATATTACTCCGCCACTATTATTAATGGTAACTTTCACGCCCCCCCCCCCCACATCACTTATTCACAAATCCTAATACATTAACAAAAAACTACATGAACACCACCCAATAATCTTAGACTTTTTCAAGAGATTCTTATCATCAAAAAAGGCTAATCCTAGGGTCTATAAGAATATATCCAAAGTATATTATTCTATGTCACGACAATTACCAGTAATCATCTATTTGATTCTTATATATTCTAATACCACATTAATTAATTGATTAAAAACTAAAATATATTAAAAATATTAAATGAAAAATAAATATATTATATTTTTTTATTTTATAGCCTATATCCATTACCACTTTTATCAAATGTGAAATGAAGCTGCTGATTGTGTATATAACAAACTACCACCTCATAATCCAATTTAATTTGTTTTCCAATACCACATCTCATATATGGATAACATGACGGATTTAGAAAATTTTTATGGTATTACTTACATAATTATTGTTATTCTATTGTAATATCACATATAATTACTTATATTCCATGTTTTGGGAATATGATAATGCCTCCAATGAATGTGGCAGACTACCACCTCATGAATCGATGAGATTCATTTTTGAGTTATGATTTACAAAGAAGGTAATAAAGATACATTTATTTTTTTTAATTGAAATATATGACTTAATAATTTCTTTATAATTTTAACATATTAATTATTTTTCATTCATTATCTCTATCATGAATATGTAAGTATCATTCTTGTGTATGTACAACAAAACATCTACATGAACTGTGTGTTTCATTTTATATCAATAACATTTATAGATTACAAAAAATAAAAATATACTGAATATATATGTAATTTTTTTTATTCTTAAGATTTAATAGATTATGGAGCCATTATAAATTTAAAGGACTGAAAATACATAACTGAAACATACAAGAAAAAATAATGTATTTATTACCCGAAACATGAATTTAACAAGGAATATTAAATAAGAGTTTAATGAATTGTCATTTTTAAAACATATGTGATATTAGGTATTTATGTATTTTATTTTTTATATTTATAAAAAAACTAAATTTATTATATTGGTTGTTATAATGAGTATGTTGTTAGTTGAGTCATAACGTAAGGGATTTTTATTTAATATTTTAATATTTTGATAAAAGATATGTTATGGCCCTATATTCATTTATGTGGACTATATAAAAAATTAAATGTTATATAATGAAATTATTTCTTACATGTGATATATAATGTTTATTTATTTTTATTATTTTAGTGGGCCTATGAATCAGATGTTACAATTAGGTTAATGGTGCGTTGTTACAATATCAATTTTATTGGGAATTTTAATTATAATGATGTCAACAATAACATATTTATTACGAAAATCAGAAAATTTAATACATATAATTATCTCATAAATATATTTTTTTTTCATTTAATTTCTTCTAATTATGTACAAACAAATCGAAATTATTTTTAAAGATAACAAAAATAATATTTCTCTTTTCTCAAAACCATTTTCATTCCATATTCATCATTTCTAAAAAAATGAAGATTTTTTTTAATATTTTATATGATATTTTAAATCCAATTTTACTCAAATTTTAATGTTTATAAACAAATTAAATAGATCTGTCATGCTTTTTTACAAAAAAGTATAGTTTGGATTTTATAATAAATGTTAATGGAATATTCATTTTATTTTGTTTAGCAAGGAAGGTAGTTCAATCGTCATTACCACTTAATTATTTTAATGAATATTTAAAATGATTCAACTGTTGTTTTAAATGAAATATTTTATTTTCTGATTAATTAATTTTTTGTTTGTTAAAACATTATCTAAAAAAGAGAATGATATTTTCCTTAAAAAATGTTTCACATTGATCTATAAAAACTATTTTTTATAAATGATTAAAATAGTTTATATTACATATTATTTCATATGGATATGAAACAATGATAATATAATTTTATTTTAATAGATTTTATTTTTATTTTTATGATGCCTATCGTTTTATGAATCATGTATCCTTTCCATGGGTTATACTATGATGAAATGTTTGTAAAACGTATTTCATTTCATGGGTTCTGATGTGATGAATAGAATTTGATATATTTGTACATGTATATATGATATAATATTTATGACAGGTGGGACCAATATATCCCTCTAAAGTATATGGTAATTATCGAGGACTAATGAGTTAGTTATGTAATGTGTAAAGATAATTTTATATTAAAAAATTTATCTTCTGAACTTCATTCATGAGAAAAAGGTTCTGTGTGGGTCTGTATCCATGTCCATATGGTTATAATAGAAATAATTTCTTGTTATTATGTAATCCGTGGAATGAATTTCATGATAATAATTTTATGTGAGGGTATGATTTCATTTCATTATGATAATGTGTGAACTTGTATGAATTTAAACCTATTCACACGATTCTATCCTTATGTGTATTCCATAATCCTTTGTATTATTCCATTTTTTATCTCACTGCATTTTTTCTTTTATTCCATTATTATTAATTTGTAATGAACATCCATGATTTATTATTTATGTCATTTTAACAATCTATGACATTCAGGTTATGGGTTTTTAATGATTTTATTATGTTCTTATACAATCATGACCTTCTTATGGTGATATATATTTTTTTACCCCTGTTGAGAATTTGAGGTCACCCTTTAATTTTTTTCCACTAGTTATTAATAATGATATAATGTTATATCGGTCCAAGAAGGGTGATAATTTTATACAATTAGTGGGAAATGATGTATCACACTTATAAACCATTAGTTAATGTTCCCATGTTTGAAATACACTAAATTTTTATCATCCTAAAGAGTGTATTTTATATGTAACGACTACTAATATAAAAAAAGTAATCATTATGAATGAAAGAATTTTTAAATATATTATTACTCTATTCCTTAAATTTTGATATCAAAAACATTTTTTCAGTATTTATCATGGACATACATGTCGAATTGTAATTGAATTCCTCCAAGTTGGGCTCTAATTAATCTCTTGGATAGTCTGGATGAGAATTCCTTAATGTCATCGGTAAAATCCTCAGGTGGAATTTTGTGTACATATAGACAATCGACTCTGAAAGAGATTTTTTTGTAGTAAAAGTGATTTAGTGGGAGGTTCCTCAATGTATCCACTAGATATTTTTGTAGACAAAGTGATTTTATCTTTATCACCCTTTAACATTTAGGGTAAAAAGTGATCTGTTGGTATAGAGTTATGTATAATTTCACTCACACTATCATTTACTCTCTCGAGACACATCATGAAATGAGGATGATAAACACATGGTCATGTCTTGAAAAGACATTCAAACAATTTATTTGATAATTAATTGATGGAGACCTTAAGAACAAGATGTTATTGGGTGTTCATGAACATTATGAATCGCTGTATAGAAGTCAAGGATTATCTTTACATCATTACAAAATGTTAGTTATTCCCCCCATAATGATTAGTGGATGTGGCATCTGAACTAGAGATTTTAAAAATTTTAATAGGTGATTGATATTTTTCACATTGAATTTCGACATCATAAAATCTTTTAAGGATAAGTTTACTATTAAATTATTACTATATAGAAATTTATATAGGTAAATGAAATTAGGAATTTGGATTTTATAGGGACCATTCAGGGGTCATCTAGAAGATAGAAGAAATGATATAAGAGAATTATTCCTTGAAATATTTGTTAGCTAGCCCAAAGTGACTGTTAGATGATGTGTTATCACTATGGTAAGAGATGAAATATTTATCTTTAGTGAAATATTTCACTAAATGAATGTTGGGTGTATTGAAATATGAGTCACCCTATGAAATTGGGCATGATAGAACAATAATCACAATGTGATGGAGGAATCATACTAGTATAGTGTTCTGAGGATTTCATTGAGACAATGAGTTAGGTGGTTAGTTTGAGATCCACTAGATGATCCAGATAATATAGAGGTCATATATTATAGTTTTAGGAAAATAAATTTTGGTAGTCATGATTTGGGTAGGGGAGTTTGAATGGATCATAATGAAGAAGTTCATTCCAATTCCATGTGCTTCAGCCCAAACCACCTATTTGAGACAATATTCCATCAATTTTATGAGGATTGATTATGATGCCATCTACAGTAGCATTTGATTTCTTTGATACAGTAGCTTATAATTCCTTTAAGTCGTCTAGTTTGTTTTATTAATGGACTTATCTATGGAGTTCTTTCAAGGATTTATATCCAATAAGAATACATTACGATCATTGTCAATAGGTTTTTTTTCATTATTGATAATATTACTTCAGGGTTGTATATTGTTAGTATCATTTTGTCTATTTAACTTAGATATGATTGAATTTTACTTAAATGGTACAATTGATTTGATGGTTATATAATGATATCATATTGACTCCTACCATTGTTTGGTGTTATTTACATATCATGAAGGTCATCAGGACATGCATGTTGGAGAATGGTATATACAAGCATTCAATATAATACTAGACTACTGGAAGCTAGTTTAAATTACCACCATGGTCCCTAGTTTTATATAAGTTGAAAGAGGGTTGCAGTAGTTTTTTCCCATATAATGGATCAGTTTCATGATGTGTTCCCAAAAGTGTTCATGAGGTTACCGTAAGGGGGGATTGTGTTCCCAGAAAATAATATTTTGTGATAAAATCATATATTTATTACATTATATAATTATACTCATATATTTATATGAGAATATAAAATATAAAAAAGGACATGGATTATATGGTGTTCATATATCGTAGTACATATCTAGGGGTCTCTATGTCATTTACTTTTGAAAGGTAGACGGTTCCTTATATTTTTATATAGATAATTAAAGTTATAGTAAAATAAAAATGTAAAATAGCTACTCACTTTCTAAGATATATGGATTATTTGACCAGTTGAGAGGATCCTAGGTATTTTTGAAATATTCTTTAAGAACAGGATATCACCATGTGAGGCTTGTATAATTAGATATTCTATATAAAAAATTTTATAGTTGTCATGGTTTGTATGAGTACTTAGTTATGGCGTTCATCAATATGATCCTGATAATTATATTTGTTTTCTTGGGGAAATATATCATTTAACAATTTTTTTGATTCATTCATGGATTATTTGTTGTAAATATTATCATGTTATCCATTTCATTGAAGAATAAAACAGTATTTTAAGGATTATTTAGAAATTTATATGAGCAATAATTATTTTCAAAGTTATCATTGTTTAATTTGGATTGGCATGATTCATTTTATAATATATTTTGTATATGATGTTTGTCTATTTATTGACTTATAGAAAGTTAAACATGTGGTTTCATAGGAGTGGATAAATAACTTGTTTAAAATACATGGTATGTGAGTTTTTTAGGATAATAAAAATGTTTTATTTACAGATATCATGTCCTTTTAGGCACAATATTACATGATTTTAAGAATTTTTTCGATCAAATACAAACCCATAATTAACAATTCTAGTTTATTTGAATCTCTAGCTACATAATTTCAAATGAAGAAACCAGAATAAAAATTCATATTTTATTCTTTATAATGAGCTCTTAACATCCATGGGTCTCCTTCATCTTCATATGATAACAAAATGGGGAATACATAATCACAAGGGATGAGATTAAAATATCAAAATGACAATTAACATGGGAATATATTGCATCCCATGAGTTAGAAGGAATAACAAGATAATATAAAATGAATGTATCATAGATAGACATACGAAATCATAACATATATAATATTAAATAATATGATCATGGTAACATAGATTGGTGCAAGAAAAATATAACATTAAATAAACATAATCCCCAACTAACTACCAATACTATATCATATAGTGCACATATTCCCATAATGGCCTGCATTTAATCAATAATATCATTTATAACATCTCATGACACTAAAATATTACCCAATGTATCGGATAAATATACAGTAATGTCAATCATTTAACTTTTATGACTATGTTTTTTTATAAATTATTAAATAAAATGAATAAACACATGGGTTACCCATGGAATGAAATGTGTATCTTAATAATATCATAAGGAATTCCCAATGGTAGTATAATAATGGTATCCATGAATGAGAGAATATAGATCATTATTATACACTAATATAGGAATGATAAATTTTTATCCTAAATAATTCAATACAAATGAAGTGAAAACATTAAATAGTGGTTATGTACCTATAGAAATGGACCACATAAGGGATATTTAATAGAAAATAATAAATGACATTTAAAGATGATAAATGTATTATTATATCAATTAAATAAAAGAATTATTAATATATGTTTCATGATATATTTATTAATTTGATAGAAATATTGGATCTTTAAATCAGTTTATGGAGCTTACATGAAAATGTGTAAAAAATAGAGAATTTCCCTTTAATCGAGGTTTTATATCGAGAGTGACTGTGAATATATCCATTTAATGTATGTATTTTCCAATAATTTCAATATAAATTTAGTTAGATACACATGTGTATGAAAAATACACATAATTTATGTTAATTATATAAGAATAATAAAAACCTTAATTGATAAAAATACGGAATGAAAAACTCAACAGAAAAATAGTGGTTTAAGATATCCCTTACCTTATGTCGAAATATGTGATAAAAATGGATATAATGTTTTATATAATAAAATTATATTCATTAATAAATTAACTAATAATATATTCTGAATATATTTGATATATAATAAATTTATTGTCTTCATTTATGTTCATTTTGATGATTATTAATTTTCAATACCATTGTTCTTGAAGCATTAATTATCATGGATACTTGATTATTTCACTTGATTATAAATCTATATGTATTTTAAAAAAGGAAAAACAATTGTAGAATTTAAATTTAATAGAACTTATACACTTCTTTAAGGTAAAATATTCTTATATATCATTTTTATTTTGATCATGAGAATGATTCAATTTATCAATCGTTAATGATAATTGTTTGGATTATTTTTCGGTTTTTAATGACATCAAGAACTAGTATCATTTTACTAAATATTATGTCTATATATTTTATTTGAAACATAAAATAACTGATTATACACATATTGAAATCATATTTGACCATAATAATGGTTTTATGACCAACCTTTAAGGTGGTAATTGAAAATAAAAACTCATTATCCATAAATGAAAGAAACCAAAATATTACAAATGATGGTTTATTTTTAATAATAAAACGTGTAGTGATAAAATATTGATGAGGGATATTAAATTTTAAATATAATTATCCAATATATATATCATACTAGTTTTATCATTTCACTTTGGATAGACGGTTTGAAGATGAGTTAGAAGAAAGAAACAATTTAAATGATTATTATGGTGGATTTTACCAATTGAATGACATATCATTGAGAACCACCATACTACACTTGTAAATGGGGTGTTTAGACTAGAAATAATAAGAAGTGGGGAGTATGTGTCCTAATAGTGTATAGTGAGAGTGGTTTTTATAAGGGGAATCGATTGGTGTTTTTTTATTATTGTATTAATTTATTTATAATTTCGTCTGAGGATAATTTATAATATTGATTCTTCTAACAATATATTGTAAATGATCTATTTTAGTTCGAGATAACATGTTTTAACATCAACCATGACTCAAAAAGTAACTTATTTTTCTTATAATGCAATGTACTAAAAATCAACATATTTCACTCTTCACAAAAAAGTCAACTATTATCGAAAGATATAAACAATTCATTATAACCATTTTTTCATGAGTATATTCAAAAAAAGAAATTCAGTTTATTATATTTCAATATAAATATCTAAAATATTATATTTAAATAAAATCACCATTTTTGGGATAATATATATATTAATATTATAATCGATTTTATGACCTCATAAAAAAAATAACATATGGTATCATAAAATTAGGTTATCATTATAACGAAATATAAAGTTAAATTATAAATCAATTTTATAACTGTACATTTTCTTTTAAATAATTATATTCATTACTAAATTAAAAATAAAATAGTCATGTTTTCCAAAAATATAATCTATTAGTTTATCATTTTTAAAATATTTATTTTCTTGTAACATTAAATTAATTTATTAGATTTTCATTTTATAAGATACCCAATTTCTATTTTAAATTTACATAGGTGGGATTACTCTTCTAACTCTTATATAACTATTCCTAAAATTAAAATTACTATTCAAACTCTTAGGTAACTATTCCGACTAACCTATTTTTCATGATCATTGGGGTTATCTACTTTCTATATATGCATCATATTTTATTGATTAAAATTACCTTATATATTCTCTCAAGTTTATTTCTAATAATTCATCAATAAGCATATTCTGTTACAAAAATTATGTTTTATTTTTATATATTTTTTAGTATTGTTATTCAGGTGGACCGACCTTATCCATATTATCCAATTCTTATTCTATTATTTTCAATATATTATTCCTCTATAAAATTTGTAATTCATATTGGTTAAATTTCTATATAATTTATCACCTTCCATTTATAAGAATAATTTTTTATTTATTTTCTCTATGTGATGTATGTGCTATATACTATCCGATGGGAAATTTTATTATCAAAACATTAGATCATGACATTCCTCTACTATTATGAAATTTTTTACCTGAAATTTTTTATCATATTAAATGGAAAATAGGTGAGGTTACTTATCCTTCATCTATTTCACTGGTTCCCATACCACCTCTTTGTATATATGGTTCCTCCATAGTACATTGACGAGGTTATTAGACATATTTCATTGAACATTATATCTAGAAACCAAGATTATTCATAGAAAAATATATAGAAAAGAGGATATTTATAATATATATCACTTCTGAATTTATTACATGGTACATATTTGGTTAGTACTTCTTAAAGAGTGATATATGTAATACATTATATACTTGATACATAGTTCATGGATGTGATAGTTGATATGCCACATGTTTAATATGATCAGGAATCGATAGGGGTTCAATGTACCTTGGACATAGATTTCTCTTCCTATAATACACCACAGATCACGTCAATGGAGTCATGATAATTAATGCTATATCTCCATCCTCAAATTCTTAGTCATATTGACAATTATTTCCGCAGCCTATCTGTCAAATAAGGGATTCCATAAAGGAATGTTGAATGGTCTTCACTTTTTCCATAATTTCATAAATCCTTTATGGTCCCGTCATCTGACATTTGCTTACATTATCCCAAAAGACATGTATCGTTTATCTCTTTCCCAGAATTGCTTCATATGGATCCATTTGGATTCTTCGGTGGAAAGTATTGTTTTAATGAAATTAGAATATTGGATGATGTTGGTACAATCCCCCTTTGAAGTTTATCGAGCATTCTCTTAACATATCATCCAATATACATATAGTTACTTAGATTGACCAACATTATATGGTTGATAAGTGATAGTAAATCTCATACCATTATTTAGAGCATGTTGGAGACATTTACAAAACATGGTGGTTAATTTTGGTTCCCTATAAAATAAAATAGATAATTGTACAAAATAAATAATTTCCACCTATTTGAAATATATCCTTTCATTTTGACCGAGTTAGAAATCCTATGTAAATTATGTAAAATGAGCTAACTTTATAATAAGATCAACAACAACCCACATTTCATTATTTCATATTGATGTCATCGGAAGTCCATTTATAATATCAATTTTTATTTTTAACATTTCCTAGTCGATATGTGTAATATTTTCAACACCCCCTTAAACATTTTTCTTGTATCCATCACATGATAACATACTATTTAGATTTATATGTAATCATGAACATCATTCTTTATATTGACTTGTAATAGTGGTCTTGGAGATCTCAATTCATCTTTCTCTACCATGGGTGGCTACAGAAGGTCGATTTTTTTGAATCATTCAGAATATATTTATTTATCATGTGATTTTATGGTACACATATTCATGAAAAAAATCATTGTACACCTTCCTCATAAATTTTGAACTACTAGGATTTCCTAATTCAATTGGATTACACTTTCTTATAAATTACCACTTCAACACTCTAAGATTCATTAATATTTTTTAAAAGTGATTTCAGAGAAATTATTTGAAAAATAGATGATGATATTACTTTAATTATGATTATAGTGTATTTTCTTTTCATGTATAAAAATATTATATCTTTCAAAATTATATTCATTTATAAATTTTTACAATCCTTATTACTTAAGGATTCTTCTAATTTATTTTTATTTCAATAACAAAAGTGGATTGAGAAGTCATAATCATTGTTGAGCTCTATCCATCATCACTCTAACATATTAATCTCAATATGTGTGATTATAAATTTTAGGATTTTATGATCAATATATATCTCATATTTATCCTAGTAATAATAATGCCCCTATTTTCATCATAAAGATCACCCTCACCAACTCCAAATCATTATTATGATAATTGTTATAAAACATGTAGCTTCATTGTGGTGTAACCTATTACATTATATTTCATAATTATTAAAAATACAATTCTCCTATTTTATGAATCATTATATTCAATGAAAATTTCCCAACAGGTTTATATTTCATGTACTTGAGTAGTAATATTCATCTTTTTAAAATCACTGATGTATTTGTCACAATTACTAGTCCATAAAAAATTACTCTACTTTGAGTTATCATGGTTAATGGGTTTTACAATCATGATATGTTCACCCAAATAATATATAATTCCCAACATGACCATGGGCATTATGGTTCTATATTATAGATGTTAACATTCACAAAAATTTTATTTCCTTTGTTCTATAAGGGGCCAAATATATTCTTTTCTTTGTAATGACATTAAATAATAATGATACTTTTTCCATCCATAAGGTACATTTAATGTACACTTCATATTTTTTATCCCTTTACAATATATTTATCACAATATTAAACTACTCATCATACTCCTCCATTCACTTGGAGAATATTAGACTATCATATATAAATACAAACACAAAATTTTCAAGATAGTCTATAAAAAATTTATTCATTAAATCCATTAATATTATGGGATAATTAGTGAGTCTGGAGGGAATCACTACGAACTCATATTGACCATACCTCATTTGACGGGATTTCTTGGTAATTTTTTCCTTATTCTCCTTTAACTACTGATATCAAGACTGCTGTTCCACCTTAAAAAAATATAAGGACACATATATTTAATAAAATAATTTATCTATACATAGAAGGTTATACTTTTTTATCATGATTTATCGGATTTTACTATATTCAATACAGAGGTCAATAGATTCATCCTTTTTCTTGATGAAGATGACTAGTTCACACACGGTGAAGCACTTGGTCATATAAAAACTATTCTTAGATTCCCATGAAACTACATCATTAGTTCTTCCATCTCAATGGTGGAAATTATATATAGAGTTTATATATGGAAATAGTTCTAATTATATGATGCATAAAGTACTCAATATCATTATATTGATGATGATTGATAAATTCATTGGAAAATAGATCAATATAATCCCTCACAATGGGAATGTCTTCATGAATTATCACATTCCTTAGGTCAATATGTTAATATAGATATTGTTACTTATAAAGAAATTATATCCATAATAGAGATGATGATTCTGATAGAGATTCATCCTCATCACAATATATGGAAAAATCAGAGGACACCATAGGATGTAAAGTGTGATATCCCTTTCCTTATAGTTGATGTGGTAATTATATTAAGATATCATATAATATCCCAATATAGAATCATACTCCACCTTAGGTTGTAAGTTGATATTTTATGGGAATTTTAGTACACCATCATCTGTCGGGAGGAGTTGCATAAATTGGAAGGTATAATTTAAACATGTTCTATTCTCACATACAACCCAATGTCTATATTTTGAGGCAGTGTTTGAATAATTTTTTTAAACATTCATGATGTTAACTAATGCATAGATATAGAAAAAACTAGTATGCTCACACTTATTGAATGAATAACCATCGTAACATTGAACAAAAAATTGTTTTCATCCACCTTAGTATAAGTGATAGAATGTTCCCTTCCATAATTACTTAGAGGATGTGATAATTGATTGTCTCTGGAGACCATTGGATTAGGGTATTGGATTACATAATTCATTAGTTCTATATTGATTAAACACTCTCTTCTATGATGAATTTGGGTCTAAACATTCCATTCATCTTCTAAATTACTGGAATTCTTCTTCTCCCACTAATAATGGGAATATGGATTCCCCTCTTATCCACATATGAATCATTTGACAATTCCCATTAGATATTTTTCCGGATTTATCATCCGACACTTGTGACACATGGGTATAGCGATTTTATTACCTATATGGGATTTATATATTTTCCCCAATATTAAACTCCATTTTCACTTTATAAATTTATCCCCATGGGACTACAAAGAGTCAGAAATCTCCATCCCAACATTAATGTCACAACAAATGATCTAATCATAGTTTTCAACGTCTTGATGAAACCTAATGTTTTCATATATGTGTCATTAAAATAATCTTTTTTTATCCTCCTATAAGTAACTATTAAAAAAACTAGAGGCATATCGTGAAATACTTTTTATTTTTCCCCATATTCCATAATAGACTCATAATTTTTATTCAATAATATGTACTCCCTCTCCATCCTAATATATAGATTATGGGAAAAATTGATTCAATTATTTTTCTTGAAGGTATATCAATCCATAGAATCAATTTCCTATTTTGGATTTTTATTTTGATCAGTTTTGAACACGCATTAGCTTCTCAATCATAATTATATACTAAAATCATGAACATCATATATTCATATCATGAGATGACACTGAATATATTTATAATATGGTTAATCCATAATTCCTTGATGAGGGGATCAAAAGACACACTAAATATATGAGGCCTTTGTATTATAAAATTTCATACCACACATTTATCTTTCTTAAGAGAAGTATGCAATTCCAAATGATGGAGTTTTTTATTCATAGCATCATCAAGATGATCCAATACTATCATGATGTTCTGATAACCAGTTCACATTCTGTTTGGCATCTCATTAGGCCCATAATCACGAAAGTTGTTAGACAGAGTTCTCTAATTTCAAACAATCAATTAGAAATGAACTTAAAAATTATAGGGTTTGAATTCTTTTCTAATGAGAATATAAATGGAAACTATAAATATAGAAGGACAAAATTATAAATAAAAATTATATCCTGTCATATGATACCCACTATTTCAATCTATATTATCCATGGTCATTATATTATCCTTAAGGTAATTAATTATATTTTCGGATCTAAATACCCAAAAAATTACTACATCATGTTCTAATAGAAACTAAAGAAACACATCACATTAAACATATTATGACATGATTTCAAGAATTATTCTAAATCAAATAAAAAAAGGATCAAAAAGTATATTGTCTTTCTATTAATGGGTACATAATGTGAAAACATGAAAATAGAATAAAAAATATATCATTTAAAATTAAAAAAAATATCCTACCTTCTTTTTAGATCCAATATCATTATAGTATAACCTAGTTAATAAATTGAAAAAATAGATTATCTAAAAAACCTAGTAATTGAATAAACCTGGGAATGAAGGATAGCACGTGAGTTGGGCGGAGGAACCTGATAATATAAATAGAATGAAATATGAATAAAAATATGTAATAGTAACATCAAATACTTGGAATCATATGATCATGGAATCATATTAAGGTGGAAGAAACATATAACTTGACATAAATAAGAGTCAAGGATAAATTCCAAGACTAAGTCAAATTTTGGATAGAGTCACATAATAGTCTAGGTTTACTCTCTAATACCATACCCAACTCTCATAAGACTAATACATTACCCATTGCATTGGAGCTCTATCCTCACACATCCCTCATAAATTTTTTTTAGTGACCCAGGTCTACAATATATGTATATAACATATTTCTATATAAATATTCATTATATTAAACAAACACATCCCTAAGGTCCATAGTATTAAAGATCATTTTGGAACATGGAAATGAACACTTTTATCATATTTATAGAACTTTAACATCACCATTAAAGATCATAAAATTTATTAGTTATAATTAAAAACAATAGTAATAACAAGGTTTATGGTAACATAAGAATGATGGAGCATAGAATCTAATTAAAGGTAAACATAATACATATTCAAGATTAAAATGAACATAATAGTCTAATTACATAACATAATATATTATGATTGTTTCTATCATGTCAAAGATCCAAATCATGAGTCATTGAATAATGATTGATGATTTATATGACATGAAACATATGTAAATAATATAACATGCATTGTAAGAGAACAATAATTTCATAACACATGGATTTGTGGCACACACAAAAGCCTATAACATGATGAACATGTGTAATTAGATATATGTCTAATCATTATGTTAAGGACATGAAATCATGACCTAATATAGGCAAATTGAAATGAAACATGGTCTATACATAACATTGGGAACGTGTAATATAGTACACCCATAACATTTAGAACATGTAATAAGTTTTATGCATTGGTATTTACACCTCTTAGGCATGACAAAACACCATCCCTAATGGAATAATTTTTAACATTTTAGTCAAGGACCACATCTAAGGAAATCTAGGTGTAATAAGTTCACACCCCAAACCATAGTAGTAGTTGAGGTTCACTACAAAGACTTTATTAAAAGTCAAATTCAATTATTTAACTGGGATCACTTCATATTTTATCCATGTCGATCTCATGAGATATAAATCCTTACGACATGTGTTGGGGGTGATATTGGTGAAATCCATAACATAATGAAAACCATGTTTTTGTGACACATAAGATAATAAATCACTCATAATATGATAATCCAATAAATTAAATTGGTATTGAATAATTTTAAAATTAATCCTAAAATATGTAAAAGTGATGGTTCTCATAATCTTTTCATCAAATAATAACCCTTGATAAGATGTGGGTTTCCTCATAGTATAACCAGTGGAATGAAAATGGGATTAATAATCAACTAGTTATATCAATCCAATTAAATTAATAGAAACAATAATAATGGTGTCCTTATATCATATCCCTAGTAAATAATCCACTATATACAAGGATATAATCAAATAATGAGAATTATTTTGAATGATCTGTCAGAGAACTTCTTAGTGAAATTAACCATTCTTTAGAAAACAAAATTTTAATAAATAAAAAATTTTAAATATACATTTCTTTTCAAATAAATTTTTAGACATATCAAGTAATCTATAAAATAATTTAAATTATTTCATGTGGAAAATATCTTTCACCATTTGAAACACTCTTTTTAAATCATAAAATATTTTGATAACTTTTTTCCTTGAGTTTATCCCTTAAAATTTATAATGGAAACAATTATGAAAAATTCATTTTTTCTTTAAACTTTAATATTAATAAAATTGTTTTAATTAATAATGATATGAATATATAATATATATTCTTTGAAAATTTTTTAGAAAAAAATTTTCTTCTTGGACACAAATTTATTACCAAATAGAGAAATATTTTTTGATTTTATTAAAAACACGTTATTAATTATATTAAGGAGAAAAGTGTGGAAGAATGGTATCATTATTGAAGGATATAATAAATAACCATATTAGAATAAAATTCATGACAATTCTGGATATATGTACTATTTTATTTCATCAAATAGATAATAGTCATTAAAAATACAGATGAATTATGTGATTGTAGAAATATACTCTTATGACATTGGTAACTTTAAATAATAATTTCCATGATTGAATTAAATATCAGGAATAATAAAATTTCATTAAAATTAATAATTTAAATATATAACATGTCCAATAGGTAGTAAATCAACCTAAAAAAAATAAATTATTTGTATAACATAACAAGTGTCCCAATAAAGTCATATTAAAACAAAATTCACTTACCATTTTGGTATATTTTTAACTATAAACCCAATGAAATATATACACTCAAATGTACATGTAAATAAAAATTATTACTAGGATAATAATCTTAAAATAAACTCAATGAATTTATATAAACCACATGGATAAAAGAGGTTCTGAATATAGAAAGTGTCCAATAAAAGTAAAAATGCGAGATGAAAATCCCTTAATACTAGAGCAACTTTTATAATATGAGATGCATGAACGAATAAAATAAATTGGAATATTTAATATTATTAAATAAATTAAATTCATGATATATAATTTCATTTTTATTTATATACACTACCCAAAAAAAGTGTCGATTATTGAAACAGTCTCATAGAAATAAATGTGACACTAGAAATCCCCTTACAATATTAATGGACTTCAATCATAATGATTCAAACCTCATGTATAATATGTATATTTTTATTATAAAAAATTTTTAAAACCATATTCAAATTTATAATATCATATATGATTTATTTATGTCATTATATTATGTATTTATTAAAAATTCTATGTTTATAGTATTTTTCTAGTAATAACAACATTTTTGTAAGTGTTTTGATATTTAATTTTTTGTCTTTTACATATATCATTATTTGAACTTTTAAAGTAATTAAATAATTAGAAAAATATCGTATATATTCTTTATATATTTATTTATAATAATATATCAATTAAATAAATTAGAAATTAAAAAAGTCATTCATAGAGGTGGTTAGTCATACATACACATGAATGTTATTATCACATTCTTTTCATATTTAACAAAGAAAACTTTTATTATATATATATATTCAGTATAGTATAACTTATATTAAATATATATAAGATTTTTATTATGTATTACTCATTAATATATTAAATGTAATTTGTTAATAAGTCGCATCACTTCGTGAGGTGATAGTGTTCCGTATACACGAACGATGTTTATATATTCAAAAAATAGAATGCATGAATATTTCTTTTATATAATAATTCTAGAATAATATATATATTAAAAATAATATATATATCTTATATAAACTACAAATAAAACATTATTGTGAACCTTTTATTTAGGTAATGGATTAACGAATGACATCATTTCATTAGGAGAAAGTCCACTATACACACGAATAACGATTGTGTATCCCAATTGATGGAAGTGTGTCATGTTGTAGGTTATAACCATAACATACCAATATATAATTTAATTTAGGATAATGAAGTAATTATTTATCATTTATATTTGAATATTTTTTATTGGTGGATGAGGAAAAAAAACAAATTTATTTGTTAATGAATCTTATCACTTATTCAGGAAATTTCTTTTAGTTTTCACCAATGAAGACAATTGGTTGGATTTCATCAAAAATTGAGGATTATAGGATGAGAGTATGGATTCTAGGAAGATATTTGGATAGGTTTTGGATGATACTTTTTTTGGGAACTTTGAATAAGAGAGGCGTATGAGTTCCCTTTTATAATAGGGGTGTAAGATTCAATTAAATACTAAAAGTTAAACACTATTTGGATGTATCCCTTCAATTATGTGCCTAAAATATTAAAAATATATAAATATAATATGTAATATGGTTAAATATTTACATAAAATTGTTTTTAGACATGTATAATAGAAATTTTACCAACTTAGATAATGTTTAATCCCCTTGTAATCTTGATTTTCACTTAATCATTGAAATTATTATTAACACTTTTCACTAAAAAATTTTGAAAAAAATTAAGATAAACTTATAAGAAATTGGAATTTATTCTCATTAAATGTCTTTATGAATTTTTATAAATTAAAAAAATATAAGTTTCAAAAATTAATTTAAAATAAATTCTATAAAAGGGACGTGACAACTAGTTTTTGAAGTGAAAAATTTAAAAACAATTTGAAATGCTTTTATATCCAATGTTAATGTTAAATTTATGCAAATGACATAAAAGGGAATTTATTGATGTATAATTGAAAAAATTAAATATTTAAACAAAATTTAAATATAATTTATCTATATAAATATATTGTATGAAATGTAACCTTTCAAGTAAAATTAAGTATTTTTCACTTTTCATCCAAAAATGAAACTTCTTATAAATATATCTATAATTAATATTTATATAATTTTGAAAGTAATTTTAAAATATAATGTTAAAATTTTAGGGTAAAATTTGTTAAAGATTCAAAATATAATTTTAATACAGGTTTTCAATTAAATGATTACAAAAATACCTTTTAGAAATCTAAATCATTTTATGCCTAAAATTGTGTTTACTATTTTATCCTTTCTATAAAACATATAAGATAGATTTCAAATTTTATATTGAATATATGTTATATACTTTTCATTACAATCATTCATCAAAGCAGGGTTTCTAAATATATTGTGACAAAATTATTTTTTGTATTGAAAAATAGTTTTTCTAGGAAAATAAATTTATTTATTTCCAAATAGTTCGTACATTAATTTCATAAACATTGGTTTCAAATTATTCAGTTTTATAAACTTTAACAAAAATTTGTTTTTGTAAATGAGTAAATTATTTTCAAAACACATCAATAAAATATCTAGGTGATAAATATGGAAATATTTTAATAATAATATTAATAGTATTTCATATTTCTATAAAACTATATCTTTCATGTAATGAAATATTTCAAATGTACTATGTATTGTGTGTAGCACAACCAAAAGTCACTTTTGTGTGTTCTTAAATTCTATTTTGATGTTCTGTGTAGCACAAGACATCAAATAATTTAAAATTATTCAATAATAATAGTTCATAAAAACTCACGATGTGACATTCTACCTTCCCCCAAATTGAATTAGTCCCTCAAAATTCATCTGTGTCCTCAATATTTTAATTATTAAAAATTAGTATAACATAAAACCAAATTGAATAATTATTAATAAAACATACTTTAAAAAATGGTATGTTAGATACATAACTATAACCTAATAAAACTCATAACTAGGTCTACATATAAGAGAATGTAGGTGGAAGGTGAATATTTTTTCATGGAAGAAAACTGTATATTATTTTAGAGAATGATAATGATAAATGATTATAATAAGGTGGGAGATCTGTAGATGGTTAGTTGTGTTAATAGTTCATTGGTATAATAAAAATTAGGATATTTAGAAAAAAAAAATTCATAAATTTTTTAAAAAAATCACAATAATATATACATACATGATTTCATTCCATTGCATACGCATAATCTCACATTTGAGTTGTCTTTGGAACAATTTTAACATTATTTCAGGATATAATAAATAAGGATTATTTTTTATAACTGAATCACTAAAAGATATTGAGATCCAATAATTTGATGATATCTCATTTAATATGTCTTTACTTATCAACATAGAAAAATTGTTAACAAAGGTTTTCTGATATATATATATATATATATCCTTATATGATGATATATTAGTAAAAATATCAAAAAAATCTTCTAATGTATAAATTAAACCATTATATCAATGGATAACCATTTAACCATTACAAAATTTTACAAATAGATCCTTTTGGTTAAAGCTCACTAAATTTCTCAATATCATCAAAACATTGATCCCACAAATATCTTAATGATTCTCTTGTTTGTTACATATGAAACAAGTGAACACCATTATCTTGTACTCTCAGAAAATATAGTAATTAATAGAATTTCCATAAATACATATTGAAAACATGCTGGGATACAAATTCCCAATATATTTTTGATGTATTCCTTAAAATTAATATTGATATAAATTTCATCAATGATTGCATAAACCACATTGCTAACAAATATTTTATCAGTTATTTGTTAATAAATACTACCCAATTTACTTTATCTATATAGTAATCTGTTTATCCACAAATATTATCATTTTATAATCCATAGGAATGTGTTAAGTGTTATCTTTCAATTATCATAAAATTTAACCCCATCATTAAATTACATTTCTAACTCATTTGTACAATTTTAAATAATCTTCCAACTCTATAACAAAACACTTGTATAGAATAGAAATTATATATTCATACATAAAATATTATAATCATTGAATCCCAATACATAGATATTACATTCGTCATACATCATTATAAAATATATTACTAATATTTTTCAACTTATTCATTACACAATTTTACTTTAATATTTAACTGTTAGTCACTTTATCTTTAGAAAAATAACAATTACTTGTACCTCCTTACTTATTATCATCAAAGTCGTTCTCTTTAGGACCTCAATTTATATAATTCCATTAATTTCAACATTTCAAGCATTTATCAATTAATAATAAATTATAAAGACCAATAATATCATCCATTTCATGAACTAAAATGGTCTTTTTCATCAGTAATTACATAAACATTGTCCATAATCAAAACACAAAAGGCATCTTATCATTCCCCAGATGAATATCTTTGACTGAATATTCCTAAATTCCTAACATATAGGTAACCTAGTATTCATTCAACCATATTATCAATTATATGAGTTCTCAAGAATCTCTATCCTTCATTTGTTTATTTATTCTATGAGTAGTGATAATGACAATTTATTAATCATCCTACCTGATTATTGATTATGAACAATCAAATTATCCTTTACTCTAATCGTTAACCATGTTTTCTTGTAATATATAAATTTCTCGTCAATTATAATGTTTATATTATTAATTATAGTTCCCATGTTGACTAAAATCGTTAATTTTAATTTGGGCAACACTATTCATAGTGGGTTACTACAAAATAATTAAAATTACTAATATGATTTGTAAATCATGGAATGTTATTCAGTAATTTTAACACCTCAGGTTATCTTTTGTTTTTATAGTCATTTTCTTTCAAAATCCTTCATGATAGTTCATAATTATTTTTTGAATTTCTTAATCATATCCCATGGGAGTATTAATGAATGTGCAAGCAATAGAATATTGGAATGCACTTTTTACCATTCATGTCTAGATTAATATGACGTTTTATGGGTTTTAACATCTTTTAAGATTTGTTCGAGAGACACATCCATTTATAGTGACTATATTGGGGTCCATTTCTAGGGAAAAAATTCAATTCCTTCACAAAATTTCTAGTAAATTTACCAAAACATTTACTCATATATATAAACATCCTTAGAGAAATCCCTATACATATACATAGAAATATCTGAAGGAAAATAACTAAATTATTCTTATCGTAGTTTTCCATTATTCCATAAACATTTATTTTGAAACTATATATAGAGACTCAGTCATAACATAAATTGATATTATATATTTCTAGATGAATATACATTATATTATGTAATCAAATCCTGAGGAAATTAATTATTTATTTCCATTGTAAATAAGGAAGAATTATATTAAAACTTAGTGAAAAATCATCAACCTCTTCCTTACAGAGCATAAACATTATTACTCCTACTTAAAATAATTATTTATAAACATGGGAAAGGAAACAAAAGAAATGGTGAGCTTATATTCTCAATAAGGCTAAACCCAAGGCATATTGCAACATAGTAAGAACAAAAGGGAATGAGAACATTACAATAGAATTTTAATATAAGTCCATTCATATCAAATATCATTATCACAATTCCTAATATAAATATTATCAATTCAATTGACATGAATCAAAAGGAAATCAATGAAGATGAGTTATGAGAGTATGATATTTTTATAAGACAAATATTTTTTTCATAAACATATGCATATAAAATTGTGAACATGTGTAAATATATATATTTTCACTAATTTAGTTAAGGAACTAAAATCACGCACTCTCCAATGCTTATAGACACATAACCATGTCCATGTATAACATTGTAAACATGGGATTAGGTTCACAAGTAAAATTTTGAAGGAAAAATAAGGTTCACACATTAGAGAATACACCACATAGTTAGGACACAGAATCATCCCTAGTGGTAGCCTATTTCACAAAGCTGTTATGGCTTGCTTCCAAGGATCAGATAATAGAATGGGTTTACTACCAAATGATTCCTAGCATGGATAGTTCCTTTTAAATAATATATTAGAAGAAAAATAACTCTACCATTTTAGGTCCACTCTGAATTTCAGCCACATCTATTTCAGGAGATATAAATCGTTACTAAATTCATAGGAGAGAGATATAGGTACCACCCTTCACATAATGAAAAAAACATTATTTGTTCTTAAAGATCATAAAAAATTAATTATAAATTAACTAATTTGATGAAATTTTTATTATAAATATTCCATAATTTAATAACCGATAGAAAATAACCAAGTTCTGGTAATCATTTTATCATAGCGTAGCCCGTGTATGTATTTGTTTTTTCATCATGGAATAACCCATGGCTAGGAATTGGGGTTCATAAAAACTTTTAATCTTAAATATAAACATATCAATAAGTAATAAAAATGGTGTACTTGGATTATATACCTAGAAAAGAATAATCTATATATAAAAGTATTAACTTATATTGAAAATTATTATGATGGATCGTTTGGATCATTTTTTATAAAAATAAATCATTCATTAAAAAAAGAATTATTTTATGACCTAAGGTATTTTTAAAATTACATTCAATTGAAAAAAATTGAAACAATTTGATGTAATATTTTAAAATCATTTAAATATTTTCTCATGGAAAATATCATTTCCACTTTGAAAAACACATCTTAAACCCTAAATCATTTTGAATCCCATTTTCTTATAAAAGATCCTTGAAAACTTATAAATGAAAATGTTAGAAAAATTAAAAACATTTGAAATCAAAAAATTAAAGTCATTTTTCTGGAAAATGTTATTAGTATATCATTAAATAAAATTTACTGAATTTATATAAAACTTTATTTTAAATGAACGCTGACTTCTAACCAAATAGGGAAATCATCCTTGATTTACATGAAAACTCGTTGTTGATTATATTCATTTATAATGATTGTAATAATGGTACTATTATATGAATATATCATAAATAACTAATGTTGGAGAAAAATAATTACTATTTTTAAGGAATTATTAAAATATTTTATTAATGAAATAATAATCATAGTCATTCCCAATAAATGATGTTATTATACAAATAAACTCTTACCACTTTGGTAACATTGGATAACAATCCCCATGATACAATAAAACCACATAAAGATCATAATATTTTAAAAATAACGATATTAATGATATAACGTTTCAAAAATAATGTATATACACATCATAAAGTAGTTTATATGTATAATATAACATGTTCAGGAAAAAATGAAAATTGAGACAAATTTTTCTCACCGCTTTGGTAACATTTTAACTGTAAACCCAATGAATGAGATATCCAAAAATTGATATATAAATAAAAATATTTTTAGTATAATAATAATTAAATACATTGATATTTTTTATATATACCAAATATAAGAAAAAGGTTGTGAATATAGACCATGTTTAACCAAAATAAAAAAGTTAATGAAAAATAACTTACTACATGAAAAACATTTGATTCATTTTAACTATGAAACAATAATATATATTAAAACACATAATATATTAAAATAAATTATATTCATGATATAAAATATCATATGGTACTATATAAACCAAAAAATTGAGTTCTCAATACGATGTAAGTCTCACAAAAATAAAAGTGTAACTGGAAATCCCCTAACCTAAAGTATCTACTTCAATTGCAATAATTAAAATCTATTTTATAGTAAGTATATTTTTATTATAATTCTATCAAAACAATATTTTTTATATAATGTCATATAATAGTTACTTATGACATTATATTATATTTTTATCAATAATTACTTATTAATGTTATAATTCAAGAAATAACTAGTTTATTTCTCACAGATTTATTGACGTGTTATTATTTTTCCTCTTACAATGATTATGATTTCATAATTTATATAATATAATATATGAAATAAATTTTATATATATTTATTATATTTTTATTTATAATAATCAATATAATATTTAAATAGGAAATAAAATATATCATTAATGGATATGGTAGACTATATGTATGCATGAATGCTACTTTCGTTTTCATATCATATTGGAAGAAAAAAATAAATGATATATAAATATATGTAAAAAATATTCTTAATTTTGAAATATTATGTTATATATATTATATTTTTATATTATACCCATCCTTTACACAATCTATGTAAATCATGAATGAATCAGATCACATCACAAGGCCTTACTCAAACGTACACACGACCTACGTTTTCATGTTCCCAAAAAATGGGAACCATTAAATTATGTGATATATAATTTAGAAAAAATAATAAATTCCTTAATAATATCAAATATATCACATATTAACTTTATAATATTAATTATTCCCAACATTTAAATTTCATAATGGAAGAACAAAAAACATTTGTTCCTGAGGAAGTAGTTTTTCGTACAGAAGACGATGATTCTGTATCCCATTTGATAGAAGTGTATGATATTTTATTTCCAAAAAATAAAATAAAAATAACATAGTATTTATAGAATAATTATTTTATTATTTAATATTAATATTAAATAATTTAAAGGGGTTGTGGATGAAACAAAATTGAAATATATTTTGATGATTGTTACCTCTCTTCGGGTAACATTTTTTGGTTTGAACCAAAGGACCTTCTTGGGGTCCATTATGATAACATTCAGGCATATAATTTGATATTATGTTATTTTATAAGATATTTGGACTAGGTTTGGACAATCCGAATATCATGATAGGTGTAAATAAGTAAGGGGGTCAGATCTTTTCTACAATGGTGGAAGAGTGGAATTTTTTGTAATAAGAAAAGATAAACACAATTAAAAGATCTGACTAACATTAGGTTTCAAAAATAATGAACCATATTCTATATATTAGGGTATATGGTTTAAATATTTCTATAAAATGGATTTTGGACATGTGTCTCATCCATTTTTCACTTATGTTAATGTTTAGACCCTCGGTAAACAGGATTTTTACTTAATGTCTTTAGTTAAATTTAATTATTTTAACTATGAATTTGAGTAATAGGTAAAGATAAAAATATTCTGCATTATATATTATTATTATTCCTTATAAATAACTCATTATTCTAATATATATCATATATGTAGAAAAATTTTATTTATAATTCATATCATAGAAGGGACTAAACAATTGGGTTTTTAGTTAAAATTTTCAAAAGTTAAAACAGCTTGTATATCCAATTTCCTAGTGAAGTTGATTCCAATGTCATAAATTAGATATATTTACGTATTATTTAAATAAATACTCTATTAAACCATATTAATATATAATTTTAATATCTAAAAAATATATACCAAATTTGGGATTCAATTAATATAAAAAAATTTCATTATTCATAAAAATTAAAATTCTATGAAAATACCTAAAATCATCCATTATAATATTTTTACATTTAAAATTCAAAAATTATGTTTATTGGTTATAATAAAATTTAAAAAAGTCTAAATATTTCATTTTAAAACATGTGATCCATTGAAATTTGGTAAAACTACCCATTAAGAAAAATATTCTTTCTATTCGGAAAATGGAATTTATTATTCAATATTTTATAAAAAAATATAATTTGAATTATTAATAATTTATTGAAAATTTAAAATAGAATTTTAATTTAAATAATTAACTAAATGTGATTTTATTAATTTATTGAGATAAAATATGTTTTTTCATAGAATCATAGTTTTAATGAAAATAGAATTTCATTATTTTTGAAGTATATCAACATTAATTAACAATTAATTGGTTACCAAAGAAATAATTTTTTAAACATGAATAAAACAAATATTCATTATTTATTTAATCATTTTCATACTCACCATTCCAAAGGTTGGGTGAGAACTATAATAAATAAATAATAGTATTAATAGTATTGTATAGTTTGGTAAATCTAAGTTTTTAGGTAACAAAATCTATTGAAGGTAATTGATATGGAATGTACCCAAAGTTAAGATCAGTGTTTCATCTGTTGCATTCCTACATTGGTGACGTTTTTAGAAAATTACATAAAAAAATTAAATTTATTTGAATAAAATAATGCAAAAAAACATATGTTGTTTCATTTTACCCTGATTAAAATTAACTTCTCCATTAAAACTCATTTTGGTCATCAATGTTATAATTATTAACAAATACATTCATATAAATTTGCATTTTACAAATTAATAACAAAAAATATTTTAAATATGAGATGTTGGACATATATATATTACCTAATGTAACTCACAACTGGGATTCCATATGGGATACAATATGTGGATGGAAGAGGATTTAACATATAAAAAATGCATAAATAATTATAGTGAGTGATAGAGTTCTAAAATCACAAGAAATTGGTGGTTTTGAGATGGCTATATGCAATGAAACATGTACCCATTTAGGGAGGAAGTGGTCATTGTTGTCATCAAAATTTTGATAAAAGAACAAAATTTTATTTTAATACACTTTTTATAATGTTCAATAATTATCACAAAGAGATATGATTAATTTATTTCTTTCTATTATATATATCCAATCCCACCCATGGGGTTTTTTTTACCAATTTTCACTTCATATTAGGATCTGTGAAATTAAAGTGGATTTTTTATTTCTAAATTGCTAAATGAACATGAGATCTGTAAATAGGATGACAATTCATTTCATTTTTATTAGTTATTATACTTGTAAAATTAATATAACAGGTTATAGAATATGTATAAATCAACATATGTTTATATTGTTCCCTAATATCTAAAACACCATCTCTATTTAACTAAAAACATTCAATTAATGGTTATCCTCAAATCCTTTCCAAAATAGAAAAATACAATACATCAAAAATAAGTTATCTAATATTTCTTAAAATTATCTATGTATTAATCCCCTATGTATTAGAATTTAAATCCTATTATTCACCTAATAAACATGTCAATAGGTTCATCATTTATATTTTTTTAACATGGTAATTACCAAAAATCATTATTCAAAAAAGTCATACTTCATTATTACCAATATTATTTGACATATGTCTTAAATTAAAAAATGCTATAAACATCATCAGTGACTGTATAAACCAATTTTTAATCAAATCCTTTATCATTTTGAGGACATAGATACTATTAAATTTTCATTATCCAAATAATCAAATATTTATCCCTAATAAATATCATTTTTCTCATCCTCAGGAATATGTTTAGAGATAAATTTCTGTAATCATAAAATATCACACTATCATTAAATCATTGGTATAGGTCCTTATTAACATTCAAAATATTCTTTTGTATCCTTATTTTAAATCATATACTTATAAGTCATTATATATTTTATAATTTTGACGATACAATCAATAAATTCCAAATCATTTATATTTCATTTAACTCACTTCCTTCTAAAACAACTTAATAATATTCATAACCCAATTATATAACACTTATATCATTTCTTATAACATCTGTAATCACTTAATCATCAAAATTACAAACATTACTAAAAAATCCTTACTATTTGTCTTTATAAGATTTCTCTTTAGGACATAAGTATTTAAAATTCCCACACCATTGAAAATTAAATCAATCTTCCATTGGTATTACCTTACGGAGATTAATATTCCCATCCATTCCATTAAATGAACTATTGTTTTATTACTATAACATTACTTACTTTGTGGCCTTATTCAACAAAAAAAGAACATCTTATCATTCCATTAACACATTCATTTCAGTGATTCATCCAACCTTAATGAAATATAGGAAAAATAATATTTATTACTACATGGTCTTGACCATATAAGTTATCAACATAATTCATCCCTCTCTTCATGGTTAATCCAAGAGTTAGATAAGGTACAAGTTTTTAATCCAGGTTATGTCATGACTGATTACGCATAAACAAAGTCTCATTAACTCATGTAATTTTCCAATTATGTTTCTCATTATGAAATTTCAGATTATTTCAAATGTTAACCCAATTCTTTTTGGGTTATGAAATTTCCTAAAATCATAATTATTTGTGTGAGAAACAATAACAATAGTGCGGAACCACAATATCATGAATTTTTTTTAAATGTCTAAATACTGAAAAAATTATTCATTAATTTATGACATCGTAGGTTAATCCTAGGTTATTCATATTTAACATCGATTTAAATCCTTCATAGAGGTTTATAAAGAGTTTGGGAATTTTGAAATCATATCATTAGGGAGTTTCAAGCCAGGTATGCAGTAAGGCTATTTGTCTTACTCCACCTTCCCATCATGTCTAGCTCAATAAGATGTTTTTAGGTTTTTCCACCAATTTCCATCTATGAAATATCTAGATCCATTTGAATTAAGAAAAAAGTTTTTCTACTAGAATAACACTTCTTCTATCCTTTACCGAATTCAAATACAATTTTCTAAAGAATGAATAATCCATAAATATATCCTTAAGTGCATCTCTACATATATCCTTTTAAATATCCCTAATGGTATCACAAATGATTTGTCATCCTATTTTACAATGGTTGACTGAACATTTACTATTATACCATCTATAGAGACCCTTGATTAACATATATTGATATTACATATATTCTTGTGAATATTGATTAGAATACATAAACACATCCCCACATACCTAATAATTTATTTCCCTTGGAAATAAAGAAAAAATTCTTTCTAACTTAGTGAAAGGTCATAAAAATATCCATTAAACATATTCCCCATTAATACTCCAACATAAAACAATTCATTATACACTGGGGACGGAACCATAAGAAAATGTGTGTATAGATGAACAATAATGGTTAAAAAGGGCATATACAATCTATGAATATTAGAAGAATTTGAGAACAACATCATAATATTGGAATATCATTACCTATATATCAATGATCATAATCATTAGACATTGACTAATAATTGAAAATTCATAAGACTTGAATCCTAATAATATCCAAGAACCTATGTTGTGAGAGAATAATATTGGTGTAAGAAATATATTTGTGTATTACACATAATCTTATATCATCGAAAAATTGTTTAAATATAATAATGTTCTCCCATAATGTTA
This sequence comes from Viscum album, assembly GCA_963277665.1. Lineage (NCBI taxonomy): Eukaryota > Viridiplantae > Streptophyta > Magnoliopsida > Santalales > Viscaceae > Viscum > Viscum album. The sequence continues at coordinate 1,220,904,475 of OY728156.1, read as the reverse complement.
AGGACATAATATTAGGACCACAAATAATCTTACAAAAAGTAAACATAGACTACACATAACATTGTGAACATGTAATCCGGTCCAAAAATTACATTGTGAACATATAATCATATTCACTCAATTTCATCAACACCACGTGGGTGCGGGAGACAACAATCCCCAATGGAATTATTTATTATATTGTAATCAAGGAACACTCCAATGTCTATCTTAGTGGAATTATTTCACTCCACAAACCAACAATGTATAAAAGGATCACTCACAATACCATCTTAGTGGAGAAAGTCTTTTATTGAAGCATGTTCACTCCCCATGCATTCCATGTTTATCCCATCAGATAGAAATATTTACCCTATTCATTATAGGGTGACACAGGTACCACCGTTTACATATTGAAAACCATCCTTAGGTGTTCCAAAATATCTTAAAACATTCATGAAATCATAATCCACGAAATGAACTGGATATTATAAACATTTCATGATGTAATCACCATTCTAAAAGAGACTAGTTTGATAACAATTTCATTACAGAATAACTCATGATGATTACTAGATTCTGTAATTGAATATCCTATCTAAGATAATCAAGATTAATAATGATATTTTTATCATAAACACAAGAAATTCAAATAATTAATAAAAGTGTTTTCATTGTACCATCTACCTAAAAATGTATTAATTATATCAAAGGATATCATTTTAGATAAAAAAGGATTATTAAAGATCATTTGGATCATTTGTTAAAAAAACATATTTAAAAAGTATATTTCATAAGATATATAATTTTTAATTTTTTTACTTCAAATATACTTATAAAAAATATTATGTAATCATTAAAAGTCATATATAACATTTCTAGAAGAAAACAAATCTTTTTTCATTTAAAACATTTTTAAATCGTAAACCATTTCTAAAACCATTTTTTATGAAAATAACCTTGAAAATATAAAACTGAACTTTTGATAAATAAATTAAAAAAATTAAAACAAAATATTTTATTAAAATCCTTTTATTTGATAAAGTGATTAAATTATTACTAGAATCATTTTAAAATATTTTTTTGTAAATTTATCTAAATTTCTAACCGAAGAGTGAAATAATGATGAATTTTATTAAAATCACATTAATATTTATCGTAAGAACTATTTTATAAATGAGTGGTTGCATTATGTCAAGATACATGAATATACCAAGGAGATGTAATGAAATTATAATTCTTGATATAGGAATAATTAAATTTCATCTATTAAATAATAAGTAGAAAGAATCTCAATTAATGATGAAATTGTAGTAATAAACTCTTTCAACATTGGTAACATTGTATAAAAATCCCCATTAAATATTAAAATTTAATTAATATTAAAATTTCATGAATATAAAGATATTAATTTTATAACATGTCAATGATTCAGTACATAATCCCCGTAAAAGTGTATTGGTGTATAACATAACATGTATCCCCCTGATGGAAAATTGAGACAAAAGTCCCTTATCGCTTTGGAATTTTTTGACCATTAACCCCCATAAAAATGAGATACTCAAGTATATATTAAAATACCAATAAATTTTAAGATATGCATAATAATATAAATTTTGGGCAAGTATATATGTCACATAGAATAAAAAGGTGGTGAATATAGCATGTGTATCACAAAAGTAAAAAAGTGAAGCAGTTATCCATTAATAGTTGAGTAACTTCTAAATCATGTGATCCATGAAGGAATAAAATCAATTGAATCATTAAATATCTTGATATAAACACATTTTAGTATATAACATGTATAAATAAGCATATACACTACACAAAATAAAGAACTGTTGAATATGGAATATGTCTCATAAAAATAAAAATGAGATTATTAATCCCCTTACCATATGTCTAGGATTCTATATTACCCATAAAAAGATACTTTATAATAATTATATATTTATTATAAATCTATCATAAAAGAATATTCATATATATAATATAATTTATTATTTAATTATGAGTTAATATTACCAGTTTATAAACAGTTCCATTAATAAGTTATGTTTGCAGTAATACCCAATTTATTTTTCATACATATTTAGAATTTGTGTCTAGGTACATATTGACCTATTCAGATATTGATTCTCTAAATCCCCTTTCCAAACAACATGTATGCATATGAAAATAGTAAAAATATTATAATATATTTAAAAATATTCACTACTCAATAAGTGTATAAAGTCCTCGGTATGGTCTGGAAATAATCATGACCACACAACCACTAGGAAAAATACCTTGAATGTTTTTATAGTGAGTATGATATTCCCTTACACTAAGGTGGGACTATGAAAAAAAATTAAAAGTTAATTTTTTAAAGAACATAGATGGATTAATAAACTACTTCCTAATAAAATATAATCCTTCCCTATATGGGTTTATAACACCATGAATGTCCTCCAACTGTTGTGTATTGTCTGATTTCATAGTTATGATGTGTTTTTCAAGAAACTTCTTCATTCACATTGTTACTTGAACAACAATATGCCAGTATCAATTCTTTCCAATTCCATAGATAAAAATAAAATCTAAAAAATATTATTCTTATATTTATCACAATTATAGTACTTTTTTGAATGATGTAATGGATTCCCTCTTACCTAAATTATAATCAACTGATATAAAATTGGTCGTAAAATATTCTTCTCTTCTTCTCACATTCATCTTTAGTGAAAAAAATCAATACAGTTTCTTCTTCTTATTCTTATATGAATCACAAAATTTATTTTTGATAATTTAATTGATGAGAATTAACTCAACATAGTGTCATCATAATTTTTATAGACTTAATAACTAAATATAGTGTGTACAATCTCTTTATATTTCGATGACTTATAATAATTTGGAATAGTGCATTTGTTTGTTTTCTCCTTCATCAACAGTCAATACCAATAGATAAATGTATTAGTTTACTTACCTACTTCCTTTTTCACTGGTTCACCAAAACAAGGTATTTATAATATCTCTTCATGTAATTCCCTCGTGTTGATGATTGTCTTCATGAATAACGTTTCTTTCTTAGACCAAAAAACCTTAAAGAATCTAACCACCTTCATAGTGCACATTACCTTTACGAAGCTGACCTCATTCATGGAGAAAAAATTCAATGTGAAGCTCACTGAGTTATCATGAAACAACCCATAATCATTAAGATAATATTATATAGAATCTTTGGATTTATTCATAACTACATATGTATTTTTTTATGCTTATGCTCACAATGAAATTCTACACCATGGATCTCTAATACCATTATCAAAACAGATCAATTTCTTATTATTGTCAATAATTTCTATCATAAATGAAGTTGGGGTTGCCTAATATTAATAGTATATTTCATTGGTGATTCCCCACCACCATGACCACATTTTCCAGGTCAATTGAAAATATCATCAATTTGATTCTCTAGTCATGATTCTATTTCGATATTTGACATTCTCGGGGAGCTCCCTATCAAGCCATCACATGCTCACAACTATCTAATTCCAATAATCATAGATATTACAGTCATAATTTTTTATGCTTTACATATTCATGAATATCATACCACACTTGAAAAAACACATTCCTTTACCATTTTTATAATGTTTCATTCCCATAAAAAACCTTTCAGGATAATACACTTCTTATAGTCTCGTAGTCATGTAGCTTTCTGCCAATCCTTCACACCTTCACGAACCACCCTTTTCAAAACAAATTATTCACATAATTCATGCCTCTGCCACATTTACATGAGATCTTAATTGAAATCCATATTTATTAATTCTAATTATCCCCCAAATTTTGGATCCTAAAAAAATGGAAAACACTGGGAAATGGCTCCACCAAAACAGTCAAGAAAGCTGAAGGATGGTGTCTTATCAAGTTCTAGTGATACAAAACAGTGAAAAAATGATCTCGAAGATATTTCTAGAATAATAATAAATAGTTTGAATGATGTATTTCCAATATAGATATAAAAATACTTCATAAGGTAATAATGACTTGAAATATTCAGATATCCCATTCTATGAATTTAAAAGAGCGGAAAATATTCAACCTGGTTGTATTATGGTAAAAAGAAAGGATAAAAAGGAAAAAAATTCAGAGAATAATATAGAGAAATACTCAAATTACATGATAAATAATGTATTAAAAGTAAATGACTCTTAGATTGAAAGTGGAGGGTATTCTTTTAAAGACTCTTCTGATAGTGATTTATCAAATCCTAAGAAAGTTGGTCTCCTTACCAAAACTACTTATCATTTCTTAATTTCAAAGGTAAACAATTCTGAATCTCTATCTAATATTCTTTTAAGTAATAATTATCTGGATAAATATTATTATTTTGATGATGAAGAAACCTCATCAAAAATTAATAATTCTTTACTTTTTTATGAAGAATGTTTTAGATTTACTAAAATTTTAGCAAAAAAATAAATTATCTAGAAGAAATCCGAATGAAAAAATAATTATTGATATTTTAACAAGATAATGTTATATATTTCTAAATATCTTGATTCTAAACCACTAGAAATTGAAAATCATTCAAAAATCCTTGAAAAATGAATTTTTAAGAGTAAAAACATTCTAAATATTTTGATAATTCAATTTCTAAAAAATATTTTTTAAATGAAAAACTAAATTCTAATATGAATACAAAGGAGGATAATAATTTTTTCATTAGAAAAAAATATTAAATATTTCACTTTAACGATACTTTTATTTAATTTCACGATTGGAAAGAAACAGTTTGATAAATTGTATTATCAAATCCATCCCTTAAAGAATAGTTCTAAAATTGGGCTTACTCGTTCAAAACTAGTTTTTCATATCAATTATCTTATTCCCCAAAACTGCTCCATTCTACAGTAAATTTCAATGTGGGGGACATTGGGAATGAAAATTTTCTCTAAATAGAAATCAATCATCATATTTCCACAAATATCCAATTTCTAAATAAATGTGGATTACTAAATATTTTCATGCTAATATATCTATATACAAACATGTTTTTGATTCAAAATTTTTAATTATTTATGTTAAATGAAGTAAAAATAATAAACAATAACAAAAAATGATATATGCAGATTGGATGTTCCAGAATCATGAATGGAAACAAAATATTCATTGAAAAACATATCAGAACAGAATGTGGAAAAGTTACATTTGGAGAAAATGGTCACAGAAATATTTTCATAAAGGCAATATTATTTTCCATTGTATAGTTTTTATTTCTAATGTTTTATTTGTAGTTGGTCTTATGAACAACCTTGTTAACATTATTCAATTATGTGATGAAGGATAACTTGTGAATTTTAGGATTGATAAATGTATTGTTCACAATTCCAATGACAAATTTTTCATATATACCAAACGGCATGATAATGGTTACACTTTGAACATATAAGTACTTAAGATCCATGAATTACCTTTTCAACGTACGATGGAACACCAATCTTGGTTATGGAATAGAAGGCTAGGACACTAAAATGTTATAAAATTATATAAACTCCCTATGAAAGGACTTGTTAAAGGCCTACATGAGCTTATGTTGAATTCTTCAAAAATTTGTGATCCTCTTCAATATATAAAAACAACATAAGTCATGTTTCGAATCAATTAGTGAAGTCACAATAATCGATTCCTTACAGTTAGTGCACATGGATATTTTGGGTACTGCACAAATAGGAAGTATTGTAAGCAAGAACTATGTATTTTTCTTAGTTTATGATTATAATATATTTACATGGGTATATTTTCATGCTAAATATTAAAGAAGCTTTTTTCCATTAAAAATTCTCTTGCTAAAGATAAAAATGATAAATAATTACCACTGATAATTATTCGAAGTGATCATGGTGTATAATATGTAAATTCAGATTTTGAAAATTTTTACTGTAAATATTGTATTAATCACTAATTTTTCATCACCAAAAATAAATCAACAAAATGGTGTTGTTGAAAGATGAAATATAATTTTGAAGAGATAATAAGAACCATTTTGAGTGAATACTCATCAGAAAAACATTTTTGGGAAGAAGCTATTAGTACTTCTTATAGAACTACAAATCAATTTTTAATTCAACATTTTATTAATGAATCCCCTTATGAGTTATAGAAAGGCAAAAAACCAAAAGTTTTATACTTCTATGTATTTGGTTGGAATTTATTTATTTTAAATATAAAAGATAACTTACTTTTGTTTTCACCCAAAACATATGAAGGGGTATTTTTAGGTTATTCAACTACTTCTAATGATTATAGAGTTTTCAATAAAAAAATTTTGATTATGAAGAAACAAAATTAATATTTTATTACATTGGAATCATCCATGTGATAATATCATTGGGGATTTAACTCAACCTGTAAGGACTAGAAAAAACTTAAGAAATGTATTATAAAACCTTAATATTCTATCTCAATTTTATCTTAAAACACCAAGTGAGGCATTAGTTGATGAGTATTGGGTAAATAAAATCCAAGATAAACTAAATGAAATCTAAAGGAATTAATTAAGGACCCTAGTTGAAAAATCTTAGGATACATATGTTATTGGAATAAAATGGGTTTTCAGAAATAACTATTTTGAGAATTATATCACTATATGAAATAAATCTATACTTTTTCTAAAATATATAATCAACAAGAAGGCATATACTATGAAGAAATATATTTTTCAATTCCAAACCTCTAATCTATTACCATTCTATTATAATTTGTGACATTATTTAATTTCAATATTTTTCAAATTGAAGTCAAGGGTTCTTTCAATAATGGATAGGTATAGGAGGATTACTATGTAGACTAACCCCTAGTTTTGAAGATACAAAACATCTTGAATATTCTTAAAAACATAAAAATTCCCTTTATGTACTTAAACAAGGCCCTAGAGCTTGATATGACAAGTTAAAAAGATTTTTTCTAAAAAAATTACATTATGGGAATGACAGATCCAACTATTTTTATAATGAAATAAAAAAATTCTTATTATTATTAAAATTTATGTTGATAAAATCATTTTTGGATCAACTCAAATGTCATTAACAGATTTAGTTTTGAAACTAGTGAAGTCTGAAATTGAACGGAGTATGATGGTTGAATTAAAATTATATATTGGTTTTAAAATTTCTCAAAAAGAATAAGGTAAATATATATCTCAACATTATTCTATCAATGAATTACTCAAAAATGTATAGATATTTAAATAAAAAATCATTATTACTCCCATTGGAACCTCAATCACTCTTGATATTGATGAATCTTGGAAATGAGTTGATCAATCGACTTCCAGAGGTATGATTGGAAGTCTTATATACTTAACTACTAGTCATCCAGACATAATGTTTTCTATATGATTATGTTCTAGATATCATTAAAATCCAAAAAAATTCCATTTAAAAGATGTGAAATGAATTTTCTTGTTTTAAAAAGAAACATCGGATTTAAGAATTTTATATTTTTCCGGAAATCATTTTGAATTAAAATGTTTTTTTGATAATAAAATTTTTGGTATTAGAATTGATAGAAAAATTACTTAATGAAAATTTCATTTCCAAGGATATTTCTAAGTTTCTAGTTCATGAAAAAAACAATACTCAGTGGCACACTCCAATGATGAAGCTGAATATGTGGTAGTTGGAAGTTGTTATGCTCAAGTGTCGTGGATGCAACACACAGTAAAAACAATGGAATAAATTTTACTAAAACTCAAATATTTTGAGATTACACATTTTCCATTTCTATATGTAAAAACCATAAACATAACTATCATGAAAAATACATAGATATATTGAATCACTTTCTTATGGATCACACAGAAAAATGAGATATTATTTTACAATTCATCAGAATGCATGAAAAACTTGTTCATATATTTAAAAAACAATTCCTTCTAATAGATATTAATATATTAAACAAAATCTAGGAATGATTATATTAAAATAACCATTCACATATAATTCCTTCTTTTTACAAATATCATTTCATTAAAACATTCATCTTCTATGGGAGAGAACATTACCCTTTTAACTCTTTGTTTTATCTATTTTATTATTCTTTTTGTTCCTTTTAATATTTTTACTATTCATTATTGATTATATTTTATGATGTATATTTTCTTATTTATATAAGATTATGGTTCTATTTGTTCCATTGGTTTCATTGGTTTTTTATTTTTCTATTATGTCATTTGGCTTCACCATTATTAGTTTTTAGTATCTGTCTATCAACTTTAAACACAGACTATCAGATTGAAAGTCAGCCCATCGGTTTAATAACCTATGGTGACAGTTTATTTTTCATCTTTTAAACAACCTATGATACTGAATTTTCTTCCAATATCTTGGAAAACTATGGTAACTATTTTATTTATTTTTCTTAAAAACCTATGGTAACGACTTTTTTTCCATCGGCATGAAAACCTATAGTGATGACTTAGATTTTGTAACACACTAAGATTTTATGAGAAATATTCTTTTTAATTAAATTGATGTATAATTTTTTACGCTACACCAAGATTATCTTGCACTATACACAACTCCATATTAAGTGGTAGTATATGAAAACACTATTCTTGGCATGTTCCACGCAAGAGCAACCTTCATCAATAGTGTGTGTTGTACGCAATACAGAGTTTCACTAAACAAAAATATATTGTTATAAAATTATTATGAACTAGTTGTTATAAATATTATTAAAATTTTTAATTTTATAACAATATCATTCATCATACACATATTCAATAACATGGAATGAGAACAAAATAGTTTTTCTGGTAAAATATGTATTTTTTAAAAAAATGTAGCTTTGCCGCCTTTTGATGGAATACCCACATTAAATCTATTTTCTGAGACGTTTATAATTTCAATTTGACTAAATAAACATAATCATTTCAATAATTACATAAAAAATAACTTTGGATAGTTTTTTAATATTTTTCTATTAACTTTTATATTTTGATGAATAGTAAAAGTATGCAAAATTATGGTTAAGAATACATTTTTCTTCAAGATATTTTATATGGTTAAATTATTATATTTAATGGATTAAAATAATAAATATAATATTTTTTTCCATTAAATATTATGTATGTATTATCATTAATTTTACATTGAATTCATTGGTAATAACATTTCAATATTTTGCAATGTTTTAACTTTGATAACCCGTTTTCTCAACAGCAAGATTTATATTAAAATAAATACTGCAACTTCTGTGTTTTTAATTTGAAAAATGGATCCATATTTGGAATAAGTAGGTTAAAATTAGGTTAATAGGCTAATTTGTTTTTAGACACCATGAATAGTAACTACGGTAAATTTTATTTACTATTGTTAAAGTTAAATCAGTTATTAAAGGAAACAATAATATTATAAGATTACCCTAACACTTGTATTAATATAATTGGATGATTTTATTATGGCTTAAAATATACTTGGGTTGAAATGGTATCTTTTAGAACCCTCTTGGATGTGATTAAGACCTTTAATGTATTTTATTTAATGAAAGTTAAATATGTCTCACTCAAACTTTAAAAATTAAAATATTTTTGATATAAAAATATACACAATATAAATTCAATTATAAATACTAATTTAAAAGATAAAATATTTTTCTTCATCATTGTAGTTTATTTTTTATTCTTAATAAATATATAATTACCTTAATAGATTATACATTAATGATGCAGAAATTATATTTTTAGTGAAAAATCATTAATATATTTTTTATTAAAATAATAATACCCATCAAAAGGCCCAGAAACATGAACAAACCTTATTTATAATGTATATCTATACCCTAATCATCCAAGGGTCTACTTGTGGACCATTTGGAGCCTTATAAATCAGATAATGACATTTATAATATTTTATTTTAAATGATGTCAAAGTTGTCACCTTCATACATTAATAAAGATAACATTTTAAAATTTGGTCATTTTAGATGTTAAATTTGAAAAATAGTATTCTTAGGAAATATATTAGATTTATCTTCATCTAATTATTTTATTTTTAAGTTTTATGCAACACATATGTACATTAAATAATTATTTAAAAATGTTGTAGTATTTATTTTTTTAAGAGAAATTTAAAATAAATGCGGTTAAAAATATAAAAATAAATATTATATGAGCTCATTAATGTGCTACACAAACATTATAGATGAATATGACATGTTAGGAATTTATTAAATATTTTCATTTGAATATATCCTCTCTGTGGATTTTATTGAAATTCAAATAATTGAATAGTGTCAAAATTGACACTATTGATATTTTATAAAAATAAATTATTATTAAATTGTTTAAAAATCACAAAAATATTTAAAAATAATAAAAATAAATTTATATAGTCGGAAATGTCATAAAATGTACAATTATGGATAATTCAAAACACATTAGTAATTATTTATAAAAATTTATAATTTATCATATTATTACCACAAATAAAATTTAATAGATTAAATAAGGATAAATCAAATTTAAAAGGTTTAAAGTTCTTTACCAACATTTATAAAATTTATTGGATGATTATATTACAACCCTATATCATCTCATATTCGAATTTGAGACATTTTGGAGGTTTTTAGGGGGGGTTTGAGTTTATTATAAATTAATATTTTGGAGGTTTCCGAAAGTGCCTCTCTCCTCTCTTATAAAAGGGCATCTCCTCCCTCTTCTCTTCACTCCATTTTAAGCCTTGAAGATTAGAAAAAACCTGAAAATTCTTCTTCTAAACCTCTATAGTTATATTATAGAGGTTCTGGTCTTCTCAAAAGGCCCACCCTAGTGCCTTAAGTGAAAGTTTAATAAAGGCACATCGAGGAAGAGGTAATCACTTCTACCAATTTTTTCAAGTTTCTTTCTTTCTTCTACTTCATCTACATTAGATGTTTAATTATAATGTAACAGCATCCGAATCAATAAAATACTAATATGTTATTATAAATATGAAACAAACCTATTTCACTTTATATCCATCCTACGAAAAATGAAATCACCGCGCGTGCGTACGTACGGCTTACCATCTCCACACCATGGTGTAACATGTTTTTCCACCACCACCATACATGGATAGGTATAATGGATAAAATAATAACTATATATGATTATTATAAAATCATACTAATTCTGAGATATTATATCATAAACTCTAATTCCATTCAATAATTATGGGAACGATATCATCACTCGTGCATACGTACAGATTACCGTCTCCACGATGCGATGAGATTCAGTCTCCATGTTAACCATTCTAGAATGATTGTAAAGTATATATAATAAATAATCCTGAAATATATGACATAATAATGATAATGTATTTATGTATATGTTGTTTAATTACTTCTATTCAGTTTAATAAGTAATGGAAAACAACGTTCATGCGTACGTATGACCTATCGTCTCCATGAACTGTGTATTTATTTCCATTTATCGATCTATTATATATATATATATATATTTTATATTCTTCATATATATTAAATTAAAATCTTTTTTTTTACATTCTAGAGGTAATTAATCATGATCTTAGTAGTCAAATAAATATTTACAATTTAGAACACGTATGCTAAATGAAATAATTTTACACAAAACGCTTCTTTAACATGGAATTGACAAATGAACGGGTAAAATAAAGTCATAAGTGAATCATATATTATATCATAACTATTATTATGGTTCTGTTATAAGTTAATAATATTTTTAAACCCACTATACTAGATTCTTGGACAAGTATGGAAGAAATTTAACATAAGGTAACGAATAATTATTCCAATATCATTCTTATCCAGGATTGTTTATTCATAAGTATTTTCTTGTATTATGTTTATCATCCATATCCATGTTTTCTCAAAAAAAATTCATAAAATGTTTACTATTATTCCATGTATTTTTAATGTCATTTTCACCATTTTTTGAACTTATACTACATGGTATGGAAAGAATCTTTCTTTGGTTTACCATACGAGGTACTTTTTGAATTTTCCAAAAAAAGTACGAGAAGAATGTTTTTTAACTTATTTGGCATGAATATAGTTTTATAGTTTTATAAAAACTTATTTTCATGTTTCTTCTTGTAAAATATTTAATGATTATTTTCAAAAAAAATAATTTTCTTTTAAAATTTCATGGCATTTTTTGAGAAAAGAAAATGAATTTGTAGAAGAAAATGATATTTGCCTCAAAAAATCATTTCATGTGTTTTATCAAAATTATTTTCCATCTAAGATGACATTATTTAGTATGTTTATGTTTAAAATATAATGTCTCTATTATTTACATGGATTTATTTATCTTATGATGAAATGATGTCATTTTTTATGTGGATTTTGTTGTAATGGGATGATGTTTATGAAACCCATTTTATTTTTTAGGTTATGATGAATGATTTATTTTTATTTTGTGTCACAGGTAAGTATGATTTCATTATGAGATGGGTGGGACCTATATCTCCCTACAATGAATTGGGTAAAGATTTATATCTCATGAGATTTATATGGTTGGAATAGAACGTAATTCTAGTTCAGTAATACAGGGATGGAACGAGAAGTAAACCTGATTTAGTAATGCACATTGTCCACTATGATGGTCTTGGCAGTAATGACTTGGATACTATGGAGATAATATCATGTTCTTAATGGTTTTCCCCAATTATAGGTATTATTCCGATGATATTTTATCATAAATAATGTTCCTTTATGATCTATGCCTTATGTACTGCCAAGATTTATGTCATTACTCAAGTTTTATGTTCATGTTTTTACGTTCAAATATTTATAGACGGTTTTATGTTCTCCATGTTTACCCTTACTGATCATTTGAGATCACCCTTTTTATTTTTCCTTTTCTCCAAGATATAAAAAATGGGTTCTGGTAAGAAAACAATATGGGAAGATCTTTATGAGTGATGTTGAAGATCTTTCACCATGATTAGAAGATTATATTCTATGTTTCAAAAGAAACAAAAATAATACGGTCTTTGGGTGTCTGTTTTTTCATGTTTTATGTATTTTTCAAAATTAATGTAATTTCCATGAACATCAAGTTCTGAGTCTATAGATTTGGTATCGGAGCGAAGGTTTTTTCAACCTTTGGAAACTATAATGTGAAAAACTTAGTGAGATCCCTAGAGATATTTTTAAGGTATGTCTAGGGATGTCCCTAAGGATACGTATAAGTATAGGTTTTAGTCCTATAATTATTATAAAGATCATAGAATTAAACCTATGATGTTAGATATTAATGGTAATCCCGCTTTATTATGTTGTTTTCTTAGCTTGATTTTTGCCTCTCACACTATTATTTTTGGGTTTTAGAGGATGGATGCGACCCGAAGGAACTGTGTTGATCAATGTAATGGACAATGAAATTATTTTCCTCAAAAACAAAGAAATTTTATGGGAGATAGACTGAAAAATAATATTTCTATACATACAAAAGATATGAATCATTCTGGACTTCCAAATGAGCAAGGAAGTGACCAATTTTCTATTGATTCCTTCATGAGGTAACATCGACCTTCTTTCTGTGGATCTTCTGATCCACTTATTTCTGAACAATGGATTACTAAAATTGAAAACATATTTTCTATACTTTGTTGTTTGGAACATTAAAAATTTATTATGGTTGTTTACTATTTAGAAGGTGAAGCAGACCTGTGGTGGACTCTAATTATTAATACATGGCCCCAAGATGAAATTGGATCCATGGAATTGGATGAGTTGAAGAAGTTGTTTTTCAATAATTAATTCCCTCGTATTCTTAGAAAAAATATGGAAAAGGTGTTACCTGATCTTTAGAAAAAGGATGATGAACCTTTTGGTATATAAGTGGTGAATTTTACAAGGCTTGCAAGGTATGAATCTGGCTTTATCGTCCAACTTGAATGTAATGTTGATCGATTCTTCAGTGGATTAAAACCAAGTCTTTGAAAGGAATTAGCTATAAGAGACATAAATAACTATGCAGAAATTTTTTGTTCGGATATCACGGTAGAACTGGAAGTTGGTGTTATATATCCATATCATGGTTTTGATAAGAAATAAAGATAGAGTTCAAGGAATAATTTCAAAACAATGTTGAAATAAAGACGAATGTTTCTTTATGCTCAACGTGTGGAAAGAAGCTTGGTGGAAATTGTCTTAAAAGGATTAGAAAATGTTTTCTGTGTGGAAAATAAGGTCATAGAGTAGTTGAGTGTCGAAGTAATTGATAAAATGTAGTTAATTGTGTGAATAGAGAAAAGACTATAGAGAACGCACCACTAACACTTCATTGATACAAGTGAAAAAAATGGGGCATCATTCTAACCAATTCCCTTATCCAAGGGTTAATGATGATCAACATCAAAAACCTCTTCTAGAAACGGAAAAAGGGAAGTCACGTGTGATCACTATTGGTTATTTGGAATATGACAACGAATGGGTGGAATGTTTAAGTGTATATGTAATGGGATTCCGAAATAGTGTTATAGAATCTCATTTATAGTATTATGGAATATTTCAATATCTATGTATTGGTTTTCAATAATTGTATGGTACCGGTAACCATGAAAAGTGATAGAAATATTTTCAGAAAGCATATGATATTCACATAATGAAGGGATAAGGAGAAAATAATTTGTTTTATAGTATTAATGATCTCATTACTGGTATAAGGACAAAGTGACATCATGTTTTGAGTATATAATTTTTTTTGGATTTTGTTATGTGGAAAGGGTTAACTTTTGATAGAATTCATGTTTTCATTAAGGTTATATAGTAATTCATGTTTCAAGAGAATACATGATTATGGAATTCACATGTTTCGAATTTGACCAACAAGATATATCTTATGATATATGGGGGATAAATGATTGTAATCACATACTTGGTAGATTACCTCTCTAGTAATCTTTTTCATTATACTATGAGATTGGACAGAAGTATTTTGAATTAGCTTAATGATTGGAATGGATAATTTTAGACATCCGATAGTATTGTTTAAGGCAAAAACATTTTAATATTATTTCTGAGATGTTATAGTAGTATTGTTTTAGAAAAAGTAAAACCCGTAGAACAGACGACAACCCATCGAGTCGGACAATGCTGTGGTTATCGAACCTGCAACCAAAGTGCGACATGCATCTATCACCTACCACTGGCCTACATGATGTCCCTGGTGTGTAGAAATTAGTTTTATTTTATTATGTAGTATGATATACGATGTATAAGTCCATTTTTGATGACATATATGATTAGTATCATTATATATGGATTTTTTATATTTAATAACTATTTCAACCATTTTGTTTGAGACAAATATAATTACCCCTCATTCTATCACATGATCTGCTAACACCTCATGAATGAAAAATTCATCTTCATTTGTTTTATGGTGTGAAGTGTAAATTGTTCATTGAACGACCAATGGTGAGATTGTACCAAAATAAAGTAAGTATTTTTTTTAATTGAAATTCTTTAACATTAAGGAAATTATCATGAAAACCAAAAAAATTGTCCTAGCTTCCTCATATCCAATTAATTAGATGGTATCTTAGATCATAAAAAAAATTATGGCTTTATGATTGTTGGCTTTTTCATAACCATGTTCTCTACAACTCTTTATTAGAACATGATGGTCAGATTTCACTTCTATATCTATATTTTCATCTATATTCTCCTATGAGGAAACCCAACGCTGAGTTACTTTGGGTGACCATTATGTTTATAACATTGATTTTTAAAATTTAATTTTAGTATAACTTTTTTTACATGGGATTCTATGAATGAAACTTTCAAGTAGTAAATGATTTATAACCCTGATGAATTTTGACGACAAAATTCCATTTAAGGGGGGTAGAATGTAACTCCCTGAGATTTTATGAGAAATATTCTCTTTAATTACTTTGATGTCTTGTGATGTACACTAAAACAATATTAGATTACATGATACACAACACCGTATTATCTTGTAGATTATGCAAACACTATTCTTGGCTAGTGTTGCACGCAAGAGCGACCTTCCTCAATAGCGTGTGTTGTAAGAAATACCGAGTTTCACTAAATAACGATATATTTTTTTAAAATTATTATGAACTAGACGTTATTAATAGTATTAACCACATTTCCAATTTTATTACAATCTCAATCATCATACACATATTGTAGAACATGTTATGAGTACAAAAAAAAATTTCCGGTAAAATAAACATTTTTTAAATGTAGTTTTGCTGCCATTTCATGGCGCACACACATTAAATCTAGTTTTTGATTCATTTATAGGTTCAATTATTTCAAATAAACTATTTCATATGAATAATCATACAAAAATTAACTTTGGATAATTTTTTAATATTTTTCTATTAACTTTCATATTTTAATGAATAGTAGAAAATACGATAAATTTTAATTAAAAAAACATTTTTCATCAAGATAATTTATATTGTTAAGTTATAATATAGAATGGTTTTAAAGTATAAATAGAATATATTTTAACCATTTATTATTATGTATGTCATTATCATTAATTTTACATTGAATTCATTGGTAAAAAGATTTCAATATTTTGCAATGTTTTAACTTTGAGAACATGTTTTCTCAACAGCAGGATTTATTTCAAATTAAATAATGAAACTGAATTGTTTTGAATTTGGAAAAATGGATTTCATATTAGGAATTAGTAGGTCGAAATTATATTAATAGGAATCATTTTTTTAGATATTATGAATAGTAACTAAAATAAAGTTTCTGTATTATAGTTAAAGGTAAATCAGGTAATTAAGGGTAAATATAATATTATAAAATTACCCTAACACTTGTATTATTATTATTGGATGATTATATTTCATCCTAAAATATACTTGCATAGAAAATGTATCTTTTTTGTACCAACTTGGACGTGATTAAGACTTTTAATTTATTTTATTTAATGAAATTGAAAAATGTCCCACTAAAAATTTAATAATTAATGTATTTTTAATATAAGGTTATGCAGAATATAAATTCAATTATAAATACTCATTAGAAATTTAAAATGTCTTTATTAGTCATGGTAATTTATTTTTTATTTTTATGAAATATATAATTACCTTAATAGCTTATACATTAATGATGAAGATATCATTTATTTAGTGAAAAATCAATAATATAGTTTTTATTAAAATAACAATCCCCATCAATAAGACCATAAACATGACCTAAAATTATTGGTCGAGTATATATATACCATAAGCATCCATGGGAAGACTTGTGGACGATTTAGAGCCATATAAATCAGATTATTACATTTATATTATTTTATTTTAAAGGATATCAAAGTTGTCACCTTCATACTTTAATAAAGATAACATTTTACAAGTTGGTTGTTTTAGAAGATAAATTCATCTAAAAGTATTTTTATTAATTATATTGTATTTATCTTATTCTTAGAATTTTAATTTTAATTTTTATGCAACAAATAAGTGTTTTAAATAATTATACAAAAAGGTTGTAGTAATTATTTTATTAAGAGAAATACCTAATAAATGATTTTAAAAATATTAAAATAAATATTATATGAACTAATTAATGTTCTACACGAATTTTGTAGATGAATATGACATGTTAAGAGTTTACAAAATATTTGAGTTCAAATATATCCTCTGTGTGGATTTTATTTAAATTAAAATAAATCAATAGTGTCAAAATTGACAATATTGATATCTTATAAAAATAACTTATTATTAAATTGATTAAAAATAAAAAATATATTTAAAAATTATTAATTTAAATTTATATAGTCATAAATTTCATAAATTATCTAATTATAGACAATTTTAGACACATAAGTAAGTATTTATAAAAATTTCAAATTTATAATATTATTACCACAAATATAATTAAATAGATTACATAAGGATAAATCAAATTGATAAGGTTCAAAATAATTTCCCAACATGTCTAAATTTTACTGGATGATGATACTATAACCCTATATCATATAATATTCTAATTTGCATCATTTTGTTGTTCTTTAGTTTGGGTTTGAGTTTATTATTAATTAATATTTTGGAGGTTTCCAAAAGTGCCCCTCTCCACTCTCATAAAAGGGAACCTCCTCCTTCTTCTATTCACTACATTTTAAGGATTAAATCTCATCCAAAACCTTCAAATTCCTCTTCGAATCCAATCTAGTTATATTATAGAGGTACTGGTCTTCTCAAAAGGCCAACTCTAGTGCCATAAGAGGAAGTTTAAAAGAGGCATGTTGAGGAAGAGGTAATCTCTTCTACCGATTCTTTCAAGTTTCTTTCTTCTTATACTTACTCATATATTGTTGTTTCATTATAAATTAATAACATATGTATAACTAATATAATGATATCTTATTATAAATATGAAACAACCCTATTTCACCTTATATCATTTCTACGAAAAATGAAATCATCGTGCGTGCGTAATTATGGGTTATCGTCTCCACATCGTGGTGTAATTTGTTTTCCACCACCACCATACATGGATGGGTATAATGGTGGAAATAAAAACAATATATGATTATTATAACATCATAATGATTCTGAGATATTATATCATCCACTCCAATTCCATTAAATAATTATGGGAACAATATCATCACTCGTGCATACGTACAGATTACTGGCTCCACGACGCGATGAGATTTGTTCTCCTGGTTAACCATTATAGAATGATTATAAAGTATATATATTAATTAATCATGAAATATATGACATAATAACAATACTAGATTTATGATTATGTTATTTAATTATTTCCATTCAATTTAATAAGAAAAGGAAAATAGCATTCATGCGTACGTACGACCTACCGTCTTCATGAATGGTGTATTTCATACCATTTATCGATCTATTATATATATATATATATATGATTAATATATATTATATATAAATCATATTTGAAATTCTAGTGGTTTGTAATCCTGATCTATGTAATCAAATGAATAATTTCAAGTCAAAAATCATACGATAAATGAAATAAATTTACCCAAAACACAGCTTTAACATGGAATTGACAAACGAACGGGTAATATAAATTCATAAGTGAATCATATATGAAATCATAACTACTATTATTTTTCTGTTATAAGTTAATAATATGTTTATACCCACAATACAGGAGTCTCAAACACATACAAGTAAAATTGGACATATGGTAAGGGATAATTATTCAAATCTCATTCTTATATGGGATTGATTATTTGTAAGTATTTATTGGGGTTATGTTTATCATCCATGTCAATGTTTTCTCAAAATGTTTGCATAAAATGTTTACTATTCATCCATGTATGTTTAATGTAATTTTCACCATTTTGTTACTTTCACAACATGGTATGGAAGGAATCTTTTTTTGGTTTACCATACTTAGTACTTTTTCACTTCTCCAGCAAAAGAGAAGTTTTTTTAAAAACTTATACATCATGAATGTATTTTTACAGTTTCATAATGCCTTATTTTCATGAATCTTCCTATAAAATATTTCAGGATTATTTTCAACAAAAATTCTTTTCTTTTAAAATTTCATGGTATTTTGAGAAAATAAAATGATTTTGAAGAAGAAAGTATATTTTCCTCAAGAATTCATTTCAAGTGTTTTATGCAAACTATTTTCCATATAAGATGACATTATTTAGTATGTTAGTGTTTCATGTATAATGTGTATATTATTTACATGGTTTGATTTTTCTAATCATGAAATGATATCTATTTGTTTTATATGGATTATGTTATTATGCGACGATGTTTATGAAACCCATTTTGTTCATTGGGTTATGAAGAATGATTTTTTTATTATGTGGAACACTTAAGAATAACTTAATTATGACATGGGTGAGACCTATAACTCCCACCAATGCATTGGGTAGAGATTTATATCACATGAGTTAGACAAGGCTAGAAAAGAATGTAAATCTTGTTCAATAATACAGGGTTGGAACGACATGTAAACCCAGTTCAGTAATAAACATTGTCCACTATATTGGTCATGGAAGCAATGCCTGGGATACTATTGAAATCATATCATGTTCATAATGGTTTTCCATAATTACATGTTTTATTCACATGATATTTTATCACGATTAATGTTCATTTGTGATATATTCATTATGTACAACTAATATTTATGCCATTACTCATGGTTTATGTCCCTGTTTTTATGTTCAAATGTTTATGGATTGTTTTATGTTCTCCATGTTTAACCTTATTTAGCATTTGAGCTCGCCCTTTTTATGTTTTCTTTTCCTTAGGATATAATGAATGTTTTTAGGTAAGAAAACAATAGGAGAAGAACTTTATGGGTGATGATGAAGATATTTCACCTTCATTAGAATATTATGTTCCAAGTTTCCTAAGATACTAAACTAATATGGTCATTGGGCATCTATTTTTGTCTTGTATTATGTATTCCGCAAAAGTAATGTAGTTACCATGTACGTCAAGCATTGGGTCTCTATAGTTTTCCATTAGTCTAAAAACCAAGAGTATTCACATGAGTTTTTATTATGATTTTACTTTTATAATATTAAGAAACCAACAAATCACTAAATTTGTTTGACATGTACATTACCTTTTATTTTTTTAATACATTTATTTTGTGTTATTGTACCTTGTTTATTAATTTTTTTCAAAAAATCATTTTTTCACTACCGTTGTTTTATTTTTAGTCTAATATAAACCATAGAAGTCAAAAACTCACCCACATTTTCCAATAAATTAGGGACCCCTCCTTTTACCCGCCATGTTTCTTCTGATTTCATGATGATGCTCTTCTCCTCTTCATAAGACTCAGTAAAATCATTTCATTTTCCAAACAATATTATCTATCAGTCATCGTCCAACACTACTACTGATATTCATTCATAGGATTTCTCAAAAATTCATTTTTTCTAATAAAGGCTAGTCTCTTGTGATTTCTTTTATATTTATGACTCATAGATCAAATGTATTATTATGTTTCAAGGCTGGTAATATCTTTGTGATGAGGAACCCATATATCAGGACCTAATTCATGATGATGTGGTTAGAAATTTTTACAAAATTGTTACATTGGATAAGGACTTGATGATAAATTTTAATATGCATGATAGAATGTTTTTTACATTTGTGAAACAAACATCACATTTTCTTAATGTTTCAACCGATGGTGACTCATTCTATCCTTCTCATATTTCACCTAAGGATGTCAGTACGTTTATTATGTAAAGAGCAGAAAAGTCACTTTTTATTATCAATGAGGTGAATAGATAAGTATCCCATATCTATAAAGAAAACGAGTTTATTATTATTGGAATGAAAGTATTTTCGATTCTAAGAAATGTGTATGGATAAAATCATTTTGTTTCTGATATCATTATGTTATATTATCATGATAATATAAGAAAGTTAAATCTCTTGGGTTACATATTCGGAACTATCAAGAATACGTGGTCTAGAGAAATTAAGTATCATCTTAACATGTATCCAACCACTCTCAGAATGTAAATTCATGAATGTATGATTTTTCAAAAAATCTTATGAAAGTGGAATTGAAAGAGATAAAGGTATTATGGATATTACATGAAATAATAATGATGTTGAATGTTTATTTTGATAACATTTCAAAACTAATTGTCCCAGATGTATAAGAATCAACATCAAATCAATTGTTACCACTTCAAATAGAATCGAATCCTATAGTTTTAGTTTCTCAATATTCAGATCATAAAATCGGAGAAAATCCTAAGAAGAAAACCAAATACAGTACGGAATGTATATCTATATAGAGAAAAGAGAATGAACAATGAAAATAAGGTGATCCTCAGTTTGGTCTTGATCCAGCCGAATCTCTAGACAAGATGATAATAATATAAGGTACTCTATAGGATGAGAAGAGGAATAAGAATATTTTGAAAATAGTAGCTAAGTATTTTTATGATTCCAAAATCCTAAAAGGTGTTGAGTTATCAAGTGCATAAATGACATAAGAAATTCAACAAGAACTGATCGTTCAGACTCTTCCGAAGAATGAAAAAGGGAAGGAAATAGTACAAGAATTTATTCAATCATCTTCCCAATAGGAAGGTGAAGACAAGGAAAATTACTTTCTTATGAAATACATTATGAGTTCTATTAAATGTAGACAACAATATTTTCATAAAACAATTGAAGGAATTCAATCACAGAATCCTCTGGCCAATCAAGCACTAGTTCAATCATTAGAAAATCTATCCGAAAGAATTCCTTCTCCAATAAAAAAAAATTGCTCAATGTTCTCATGTTGATAATGTAACAACCATCAGTTAAAAGTTTAATGAAAGAAAAAATAAAAATGATAAAGGTAAAGGAAATGGAAAATAGTGTAATGGAGACTCAAGTCGATCAAATGAACTAGAACCGTACTATGATGATATAGATTCATATCAAACTATTTATTTTAATAAAAGTGAATAAATTGTTCAGGTTTTGAGAAGGATTGAAAATAATAATCCTAACTTTCTCAAAATTGAAGGAAAATTATATTTCATTACAGAGAATCCAATAAATATTTTTTATTATCAAGAGTTCTCAAAAATTGATTAATGTTAATATAGGCTAATCTAAAATATTTGAGTGATATTTTTGCTTCTCATAATAATGAATACAACAAGATGACCAAATGGTCATACAAAATATAATTCTCACTGAATGAACTATAAGAATCAATTGAATATATAATGATTCATTAAAATAACCTTGATATTGATTACAAGAAGCTTGATAAGGAAACTATTGACAAGTTGAAGAAGATTCCAAAAACTCATGGTGTTGATGCTCATTCAGTGAAAGAGTTACAAGAATGGTTCACTACTTTCCAGTTAGAATTTTTGATGGTTTCATCTTTCAAATATGATATTATTTTGTTGAATAAACAAAAATCTTTTTTTTCTGAAGAAAAAAATAATATGCTAGAAATAATTGACACTCTTAAAAAGGTGATTAGAATTCATGAAAAGACCTTGAAAAACCAGGATCAACTTTTTTCATAACGATAAGAAATTATAAAAAATCAATTTGTTTTTATATAAAAAGGAAAGAAATAGATTAATAAGATGTTGTAAATTCTCCATGAATTGATCAAAAAAGAAAAATGAAGAGAAAACATATGAATGTTTTGTTATGTCTTTCTATCATGATAGTCATCTGAAATTCATTGAACTTTTAACAATTCAATGAACTATTTGTTTTCATTTCTACTATTTTGCATTTTTTTCTATATCCTTGTCAAGCCATACATAACTACTTTTTAATTGTAAATACCAAAGGCCGGGAATGTTTCATAAAATGTGAGTGAAATTTAAAAAGGGTTATAGTTCTTAATGTTTTACTCAAAACTAATACATATAAACAAAAGAACATATATATGATTACATTCCATTGGAATGTATATACCTAAGGGGGAGTTAGTTTTATAAATTTCTTTATCCAAAAAAGTTCCTAACTAAAGGAGGGATATGTAATTCTTTCTGGTTCTAATTTTTATTTGAATTCCAAAAAGGGAGATATTGTTAAGTCAAAAGTAATATTTTGAGTTTTATGTCTTTTGTTTTGGAAATAAAAATTCTCATTTTACTATCATACTGACAATTTCTATCATACTGACATTTTCTATTATACTGACTTCGTATATTATACTGACTATGTCTATCATACTAACTTTGTTTATCGTACTAACATTGTCTATCATACTGACTTGGTCTATCATATTGACTCTAGCCATTGCACTCACTCTATTTATCATAACGACTCTGTTCATTCTACTTAATTTTCTTAAGACAATAACTATGTTCACCGTACTCACAT